>CP099639.1:1282756-2565513 GCA_024072835.1 Epichloe amarillans
AGCATTAAAAGTAGTTAGTAATAAACTAAAAAAGGATAGGCTAGTGTTTTCTATAAGCAAAGTTAGTATATATAAGGTAGTAGCGTAATAGAGATAGTTAGAAGTAAGGTAAGCCTATAGTAAAAATTAGGATATATAGGGCAGTAGCGTAATAGAGATAGTTAGGGGTAAGGTAAGTCTATAGTAAAAATCTTTTAACTTTACTTAGTTAAGTCTAGGATTTACCTTAGACCTATGTATAGTAAGGTAGGCTTTACACACACTAAAGCTATACCCTATAAGGGGATAATATATATTTATATTTAGTTTAGCTAGATATAGAGAGAATAGGAGAGAATAGGTAAGGGGGTATATTATAGACTTAAGCTATAAGCTTAGGTCTTTAGTAAAGGAAAGGGGGATTTAAAAAGGCTTTGTAAAGTAAGTAAGCTATATGTAAAAGAACACTAGTTAGTGCGCGCTTTGCGCATAGACTAGGTGTAACCCCTATAAAAGGGGATGCTATGTAACCCTAAGCTTAGTCTTTTTCTTCTTCTATAAGAATATTAATCACACTCTAAACGCTTATGTGCAGCAGCCATAAGGCTAGTTCATAACACTCTGCCCCTTTTACTAAAGGGTAATAGCTACATTAGTTACTATAATAATAATTCCCCTATTAAAGGTAAGGGGACTGCTTTTAAGAAGGAATTACTTTAGCTTTGCTATAAAGGCTATAGTAGCTAGTTTCTTTTCTTCCTTCTTAGAGAACTCCTTATCTAATAGCCCTAGCGTATTATTAGTCTATATGCTTATATATATAAATTAAGGGCTCTTTTCTATTATTATAAGTAGGTAGGGATTATATATAGAAGTCTCTATCTAGAGCTTCTCTTTGTAATGCTTATAATATATTACCCACTAGTGTATTCTAGCCTTTATAATACTATAGAGAGGCTTAATAACCCTTATAATTATCCCTTAAGGGTGTTAGTTATAGATCTAGACTAGAAGTCTAGCTAGGATAACTCTATTTAATAGGGTTCTTAATTAAATATAGGCTTATGTAATATTACAAATCTATAAGGCAAAGTCTTTCTTTATTAGTAAGGGAGCTATTGTAAGGATAAGGCATTAACTAGCCTATTAGATTATTAGGGCTTGTGTTAGGATATCTTACTTTGCCTTATTGCTAAAGCCTTAGATTATAAGCTATGATTTCTTATATAACTAGCTTATTTTCCCTTTAACCTTATTAATAATATAAGAGTTAAAAATCCTTATATTACTATGCTCCCTTTTATTAAAGACTGTAAATTTAAACACGCCTTAGTTAATTAAGGTATTAATTTTAGCCTTAGTAAAGAGCTTAAAGGGCTTTCCTAGGGTTATAATTACGCTTTCCTTATATAGTCTAATTATAAGGGTAAGGTTAGCTTTCTTTTTAGCTAAGATAAACATATTAGTCTTATTAATAATTACTAGAGGGTTCTTATAGGGTTTGCCTAGCTATCTCTTTAAGGGACCTCTAGGGCTTTATTTACTAGCCCTTTTTAGGCCTCTCTCTTTTCTTTAGCTACCTAAGGTAAAAGGGCCTTTATGTTTAGGTTCTCTTAATAGGGCCTAATAAAGGTTAACTAAAAGGCCTTTAGGCCTCTTAGGAGGTTAAGCATATAGGTCTCTCTATTAATTAAAAGGAGGTTATATAGGCCTTACTAACTATTACCTTCTTACTACACTTATACCTATAATTTAAGTAGCAGGCTAAGGGTTAATGCTATTGTTAAAATAATGCTATTTATAGCACTATTTTATAGGCCCACTAGTTGCCTTATTGCGTTGTTGCAACGTTAGTTACGGGCGTTGCTTACAGCGTTCTATTGTGACCCGCGTTGTTCCCACAACTAACCCACGGGCTTGTATGACTAAGCTAACTAGGTTACCCTATAGGGAAGCTAAAATTGACTGTAACTAGACAACTAGTAGTTATATAAAAGGCTAACGTATACTGTTTAAATCCTTGAATCTTTCTGGATTTAATAGTATATTTTATTATTAGGGTTGTATATTAAAGTGCTTAGTTAGGCCACCTAGGCAGCTAGTTTGTATGGCTATAAGTTGATTTTTTATTTTTCCTATATAAATAGGTTTTACGAAAAATAAAAAGTAGCTCCTAAGACCTCTCTAGCAATCTAGATCCTCTAATATAGTTAGTAAGTCTATAAGGGGACTAGAAATCCTCTTATTGCTTATTAGATTGTCTGTATTAGCTAGGAATTAACTATATTTAACTATTAAAGCTCTTTATCTTGCAGAATACGCTATAATCTAGTGAATCTAGAAGCCGCCGCACTAGAATCTACTAGGGAGGTCTTCCTATCCATCTAGTTAGATTCCTTCTATTTTTAATAGGTTATAAGCCTAGAAGGCCTATAGATTACTACATTACTGCGTTATTCTACTGCGATTACTACTTGATTTTAAGTACTAGTTACCACCTACTATACCTATAGGCTCTTAAGATTACAAAGGAAACCACTAGAAGTTAAAGCTAAAGCTTTTTATCTACTAGCGCCACGCATTGTAACATCAGACCCTTAGTGTTAAAAATCAACTATAGCCACACCCGCAACCACCACATTGCAACCTATAACCATCTAGTTACAACCATAACCTTTTTTAGTAATCCTATTTACTACTACAACCGTTATATTTAATATTATTTACAATAGTAGATACGCTGCTTCCTTTTAAAATCATTAGATATCTAGTATATTATATACTAGGCTTTTTAACCTATTACATTACATTGCATGCACTATACACTACGTTGCGTTACGTTATAACTTCTGTAATACCTATTATCTACGATTCCTAGTCTTAGTGTTAAGAAAATTTTCTTAGAGACCCCTCTCCGCTATTTTTCTGCCCGCGCATACTAAAGACCCACTTTTTAGACCTAAGGGCTACCCTCTTAAACAGTCCCGCCACATAATTTACGTACGCAACTAGATTGCAACACAAGTAATTTCTAGCGTGTGTTATTTACAATAGGAATAAATT
Organism: Epichloe amarillans; assembly: GCA_024072835.1. Taxonomy (NCBI): domain Eukaryota; kingdom Fungi; phylum Ascomycota; class Sordariomycetes; order Hypocreales; family Clavicipitaceae; genus Epichloe; species Epichloe amarillans. The sequence continues at coordinate 1,285,799 of CP099639.1, forward strand.
TAGAGCTTTTACATAGGGATTCTTTTTTAGGGACTTTTAGAAAATAGCACCACCTAGTTTTAAGGGTAAGGCCCCTGCTATAGGTCCTTCTAGCCCCCCTAGGGACCCTAGTAGGATAGATATAAAAGGTTAACTAGCTATTTAGGCTAGTGCTCTATAGCTACAGATGCAGAGCTAGATTAAATAACAAGGCAAGACCCTAACTAATTTTATTAGGTATAGCGAGGATAATCGTATTAAAAACAAGGCTAGCATTAATAATCTTCTAGAGAAATTAACGCAAACTATAACTATTATACAAGGTCTTTAGGCTTCTAATAGACCTAAGGAAGAAAATACTAAGGTTCTAGAAGAAGACCTAGCTACTACTTCTGCGAGCGTACCTTCTAGTAACTTATAAGCTACCTTTAACACAGGTGCTATAAAGGAACTAAATAAGAAGGTTTACTCTATTCTAGAGGGAGCTAAGCTAAAAGGCCCTAAAAACTATAATTAGTGGAAGCAAGCCCTAAGCATATAATTTAGAGCCCTAGGATTACCTAAATTTATAGATAATCTAAGCCTAGCAAGCTATCTAGCTAACTATAACTAAGCTATTCTTTTAATAATATTAAGAGATAGCTACTAACCTAGACCATAGGCTGCTATATATTAGCAAAAATCCCCTAAAGAAGCCTATAAAGTCCTTATTAGATAGTATTCGCAGAGTGCTAAATTCCAGCGTAGTACGCTATACGCTAGCTACTATTCCCTAAACTTTTTAAATTATAAGGGATCTTTAGAGGCTTTTAATGCTAATTTTAATAATTTACTAGCTAGACTATAACTTTATAGTGTAGAGATCGCCCCTATTAATTAAGTAAATCATTATATTAATGCATTAAAGCAAACCTTTCCTAGTTAAGCTAAGAGACAAAGATTTACTATTAGAGCTTCTAGGGCATAAGGACTGCCTGTAAATACCCTAAATTTATAGTTCCTTATGGCGGATTTATTAGAAGAACAGAGGGAAAAGACCTCCCCTATAGCTAAAGCCCTTAGCTATAAGGCTTCTAATAATAAGGGAAATTCTAAGAACTAGGAAAAGAAGTCTTCTAATCCTAACCCTAAGAAGGACTCTAACGCCACTAAAGAGCAGGATAAGAAGGATTTAAACCTTTCTAAAGCCTCTAAAAAGAAGCAAAAGAAAAAGAAGAGTAGTAATAAGGAAAAACAGAAAGGAAAAGAAGCTGCTTTTGCTTTAGGCTATACTCTAGCTATGGGATACGTTAAAGAATTAGATTCTAATGAATCTAGTAGTAATAATAGTAGTGATTCTAAGTCTAACTTAGATACCTCTAGTACCTCTTCTAGTAACACTACTAGCAAGCCTACTTTTAGCTACTCTAACGATATAGTTAAAAACTCCCTTTTATATAATACAGGTTCTTCCTATCACATTTGTAATAATAGGGCTTCTTTTAGGGACTTTAAACCTCTAAAGAAAGGTAAAACTAGCGCTATAATTACAGTAGGAGGACCTATTTATCCTAAAGGAAGAGGCATAGCTGTTTTTAATGTTCTAGTTAAGAAAAATCCACCAGAATATAGGCCCTTAGCTTTGCTAAATACTCTATATTTCCTAGGCATAGATACTAACCTAGTTAGTGGGTTATCTCACTATCTAAAGGGAGGTTATCTAGCTAAAGACTAGCTATTCCTAGCTGATAAAAGCCCCTATGGGTTACTAGAACCTGCTAAACACGGTTTTTTTTCTACAGATTAAGGGGCAACCTACTCCTACAATCTGTAAGCATTTAACCCACCTCTCCTTTATAGGCTCTCAATATTACAACTAACAACAACAACGACAACCAAGAGCTTATAAGAACAAATTAGGGTTTTCCTACCCTATAGAGGTTTAAATTCCGCAACTAGCTTTTAATCCCAAGGAATATTAACGAATTAAAGAGCTAGAAGACAATGATTTAGCCCTATGTCCCACCGAAGCTCCTAGTCAGGTATCTTCTATAGGGGGTTTAGAAGGTCCATACCCTAATGACTTAGGTGACGATAGTGGCTATCTATTGCCCCTAGAGGCCTGTGATTCTTAAGAGGCCTAGTAACAGAGGGAGCTAGGGGATAATAGCCCTAAATCTAACCTAGATTCTAGTTACAAGAAGTTACTAGATCTAGCCCTTCTTTAGCACATTTGATTAGGCCATATAGGCCTCCCTTTACTAAAGAAATCATCGAAATTAGCTAAGGGGATCCCTAATTTTTCGGCCGTTAAAGAAAAGGATTTTAACTGCATAGCCTATATGCAATCTAAAGCTATTAGAAAACTAACTAAACAACCTATTTAGAACCCCCCTAGAGTTCTAGATATTCTAGAGGGAGATATAGTTAAAATCAAACCTATACCACATAATAAGAAGGCAATAGTCCTTATTCTTATTAATTGAAAATCCTAGTATAAATAGTGCTTTTTATTAGCTAATAAAGAAGGTTTAACCCTTTCTTAAGCTATTAAGGGCTTCTTTAAGGCCCTAAAAAATCAATATAACGCGTATCCTAGGCACCTTCACTTCAACAGAGGTACTAAAATTAATAACAAACTTTAGTTATAGTTATCTTCTAAAGGAATTTACTTTAGCACCTCTTGCCCTTATATTTACAAACAGAATAGGCTAGTTAAGAGGGCTATTAGGGTTATCCTAGACTAGCTTAGGGCTACACTTTAGTGGTCTAAGCTGCCCTTATATCTATAGTCTTATATCCTTCTAGCCATAGTGGAATTAGTTAATATCATAGCTAATATAACTAAACCTTTAACCCCTAAGTAGCTATTTCTAGCTAATTTAGAGGCTAAGACTTCCTATAAGCCTAATTTCTCGAAAATTAGGGCTATAGGGTCTTATTATAAGGTTCTAATACCTCTAGAGCAAAGATCTAAGCTTTAAAAGCTAGCCCCTAGGACTATTCCTAGCTAGTTACTAGCTACTCTAGGTTCTACTATTTATCTTATTTATATTCCCTCTAAAAGGTTAGTTATAAAGACTAGCTTTATTAAAATTATAGAGAATATAGGCTCTATAGGGTCCCCTAAGCCTTTAGGGACTAATCCTTTAGAGGGAGAAGCCAATATCTCACGAGATAATCTAGAAGTTTAGGATAGTTACCTAAAGCCTTCTAAAAGCCTAGCGCCCGCAGCGCCTACAGCGCCTATACTAACAGTCCCTAGGGCAACTAATACAGCGCCTATAACAGCGCCTGCAACGCCTCTAGCGCTACCCCTAGAGAGCCCTAGCTCTAGCGCCCCTAATAAGGGTGCTATTAAAAAACCGTTTTTAGATTAAGATTCTTTAATTAATTCTAATTCTATGGATATTAATAATTTTAATATATCTTTATACGTTAAGGAGATATACTTTAAGGCATAACAAAGGGCTAAATTATCCACTAATAATAACAATTTAGATACCCCTAAGACCTAGAAACAAGCTTTAAAAAGCAAGGATAGTTAAAAATGGATAGATATAACATTTAACGAATTTAAGCAGCTTCTAGCTACTAGAACCTTTAAATTTATAGGGATAGACTAAATTCCTAAGGGCTAGAGGGTTCTAAAGAATAGGCTTATTTATAAGCTTAAAAAGGATAAAGAAAATAATCCTCTAAAGTACAAGGCCTAACTCATTGCTAAAGGTTTTATACAAATAGAAGGTTAAGATTATATTGAAACCTACGCTATAACTAGCATTCCCCCTAGTTAGAGGATTTTACTAGCCCTAGTGGCTTGTAATAACTAGGAAGTTAAACAGGTTAATTTTATAGGGGCCTTTCTAAACAGTCCACTAAAGGAAGCTATTTATATGCAAATCCCTAATGGATTCACTAAATTTGCTAAGTCTATACCTAAAGTAGCTAAGTTACTTAAGAAGTATAGCTACAAACCCTCTTAAAAGCAGGTTATTTTCCTATAAAAAGCTTTATATAGATTAAAACAGAGCTCTAGAGAGTGGCAGCAGGTTTTAAAGGACCTTCTTCGAAAGCTAGGCTTTTAACCCCTTATATCCAACCTAGCTGTCTTCTTTAACCTAACTACATCTACATATATAGTTATTGAAAATAGGAAGGGAATCTAGCTAGAGGGATAGGAAGACCTCCCTACTAGATTCTAACGCGGCGGCTTCTAGATTCACTAGATTATAGCTTATTCTTCAAGATTAGGAGCTTTTGATAGTTAAATACAGTTGATTCCTAGCTAACGGACGGTCTAATAAGCAATGAGAGGATTTCTAGTCCCCTCATAGACCTACTAACCGTATCGGAGGATCTAGGTCGCTAGAGAGGTCTTAGGAGCTACTTTTTATTTTCCGCAAAACCTATTTATATGGGAAAAATAAAAAATCGACTCATAGCCATACAAACTAGCTGCCTAGGTAGCCTAACTAAGCATTTTAGTATATAACCCTATTATTAAAATATACTATTAAATCCAGAAAAATTCAAGGATTCGAACAGTATACATCAGCCTTTTATACGACTACTAGTTACCTAGTTACAGTCGATTTTAGCTTCCCTATAGGGTAACCTAGTTAGCTTAGTCATACAAGCCCGCGGGTTAGTTATGTAAACAACGCAGGTTATAACAAACCGCTGCAAGCAACGCCTGTAACTAACGTTGCAATAACGCAACAAGGCAACTAGTGGGCCTATAAAATAGTGCTATAAATAGCATTATTTTAACACTCCCTCTAGAAAAGTATAAGGTAACTAATTCGATACCTAGACTTAGCTCTTTAATAGATATCTAAGTTAACCATAAATTCAATAATAAATCCAATAACTTTTAAACTAAAAACAGCAAAATTAATAACTTTTAGGCGTAATTCCAGTGTTTTTGTTAATTTTCGGGTTTTTCAACTTTTTAGTTAATTTTGTTAGTTTAGATTAGGCCTTTGTATTCGTAAGGCCTAATAATTGGATAAATTGTTGAAATTTATTATTAGGCAGGGGCTTGGTTAAACTATTTGCAAGCATCTCTTTAGTGTTAATATAGATAACCTTAGCTATACCCTTCTATACCTTTTCTCTAGTATAGTTAAATTTTAGCAGGGTATGCTTTATTTTGCTATAAAGAGCAGGGTTATTAGCGGTTGTAATAGCGCCTTAGTTATCACTAAAAATTAGTACTAGAGGTGCTATAGGTAGCTTTATCTCTTTAAAGAGACTATAAAGCCACTCTAGCTCCCTAATAGCTTCACATAAGGCGTTAGATTTAGCCTCTAATATAGATAAAGCTATTGTAGTTGCTTTCTTTAATTTCTAGCTAATAGGTCCTTTAGCTAGCTTATAGAGATAAGCATAGGTTAATTTAGAGGACTTATCACCCATGAAGTTGCTATTATAGAAGCTAATAAGGGTTATAGAAGCTATAATAGCAGATTTAGACCTTCTATAAGTTATAGAATAACCTATAGAGCCTAAAAGGTACCTAAGCAAATGTTTAGAAGCATTAAGATGCTCTATAAATGGCTTAGCTAGCGCTATAGAAAGCCACTAAACTAGAAAGGCAATATTAGGTCTTGTAAGGAGCATTAGGTATATAATAGTCCCTATAATACTCTGATATAGCTTGTGATTAGGGGGGGAAAGAGGTTTAGTTAGGTAGTCTACCTGCTTTATAATTCCTAGTTATAGAGGAATTTTAATAGGTCTAGCATCCTTTATATTAAATCTTTCTAGGGCTTTAGAAATATACTAGGACTAGTGGATAGTTAGGGTCCCTTTTTTTTAATTTCTAGTGATTTAAACGCCTAGGAAAAATTCAGCTAGCCTACGGTCTTCTATAGGATAAGCTTTATAAAGTAGCTTCTTTAGCCTATTAATATAAGCTAGATCTAGTCCTATTAGAAGGCAGTTATCTATATAAGTCACTATATATATAGATGTAGTTAGGTTAAAGAAGACAGCTAGGTTAGATATAAGGGGTTAAAAGCCTAGCTTCTAAAGAAGGTCCTTTAAAACCTGCTGCCACTCTCTAGAGCTTTGTTTTAATCTATATAAAGCTTTTTATAGGAGAATAACCTACTTTTAAGAGGGTTTATAGCTATACTTCTTAAGTAACTTAGCTACTTTAGGTGTAGACTTAGCAAATTTAGTAAATCCATTAGGTATTTGCATATAGATAGATTCCTTTAGTGGACTATTTAGAAAGGCCCCTATAAAATCAACCTGTTTAACTTCCTAGTTATTATAAGCCACTAAGGCTAGTAAAATCCGCTAACTAGGGGGAATGCTAGTTACAGCGTAGGTTTTAATATAATCTTAACCTTCTATCTGCATAAACCCTTTAGTAATAAGTTAGGCCTTGTATTTTAGAGGATTATTTTCTTTATCCTTTTTAAGCTTATAAACAAGCCTATTCTTTAGAACCCTCTAGCCCTTAGGAATCTAGTCTATCCCTATAAATTTAAAGGTTCTGGCAGCTAGAAGCTGTTTAAATTCGTTAAATGTTACATCTATCCATTTTTGACTATCCTTGCTTTTTAAAGCTTGTTTCTAGGTCTTAGGGGTATCCGAATTGTTGTTATTAGTGGATGATTTAGCCCTTTATTATGCCTTAAAGCATATCTCCTTAATGTATAAAGATATATTAAAATCATTGATATCCATAGAATCCGAATTGGTTAAAGAATCTAAATCTAAAAACGGTTTTTCAATAGCACCCTTATTAGGGGCGCTAGGGCTAGGGCTCTCTAGGGGTAGCGCTAGAGGCGTTATAGGCGCTGTAGGCGTTGTCGCGGGCGCTGCGGGCGCTGCGGGCGCTAGACTTTTAGGCTTTAGGTAACTATCCTAAACTTCTAGATTATCTCGTAAGATATTAGCTTCTCCCTCTAAAGGATTAGTCCCTAAAGGCTTAGGGGACCCTACAGAGCCTATATCCTCTATAATTTTAACAAAGCTAGTCTTTATGACTAACCTTTTAGAGGGAATATAAATAAGATAGATAGTAGAACCTAGAGTAGCTAGCAACTGGCTAGGGATAGTCCTAGGGGCTAGCTTTTAAAGCTTAGATCTCTGCTCTAAAGGTATTAGGACCTTACAATAAGACCCTATAGCCCTAATTTTCGAAAAGTCAGGCTTATAGGAAGTCTTAGCCTCTAAATTAGCTAGAAATAGCTGCTTAGGGGTTAAAGGTTTAGTTATATTAGCTGTGATATTAACTAATTCCACTATGGCTAGAAGGATATAAGACTATAGATATAAGGGCAGCTTAGACCACTAAAGTGTAGCCCTAAGCTAGTCTAGGATAACCCTAATAGCCCTCTTAACTAGCCTATTCTATTCGTAAATATAAGGGTAAGAGGTGCTAAAACAAATTCCTTTAGAAGATAACTATAACTAAAGTTTGTTATTAATTTCAGTACCTCTGTTAAAGTGAAGGTGCCTAGGATACGCGTTATATTAGTTTTTTAGGGCCCTAAAGAAGCCCTTAATAGCTAAAGAAAGGGTTAAACCTTCTTTATTAGCTAATAAAAAGCACCATTTATACTGGGATTTTCGATTAATAAGGATAAGGACTGTAGCCTTCTTATTATGCGGTATAGGTTTAATTTTAACTATATCTCCCTCTAGAATATCTAGAACTCTAGGGGGGTCCTAAATAGGTCGTTTAGTTAGTCTTCTAATAGCTTTAGATTGTATATAGGCTATGCAGTTAAAATCCTTTTCTTTAACGGCGGAAAAATCAGGGATCCCTTTAGCTAATTTTAATGATTTCTTTAGTAAAGGGAGGCCTATATAGCCTAATTAAATGTGCTAAAGAAGGGCTAAATCTAGTAACTTCTTATAACTAGAATCTAGCTTTTTAGGGCTATTATCCCCTAGCTCCCTCTGTTACTAGGCCTCTTAAGAATCACAGGCCTCTAGGGGCAGTAGACAGCCACTATTGTCACCTAAGTCATTAGGGTATGGACCTTCTAAACCCCCTATAGAAAATGCCTAACTAGGAGGAGCTTTGGTGGGACATAGGGCTAAATCATCTAAATTATCGTCTTCTAGCTCTTCGATTCGTTAATATTCCTTAGGATTAAAAGCTAGTTACGGAATTTAAACCTCTATAGGGTAGGAAAACCCTAACTTATTCTTATAAGCTCTTAGTTATTATTGCCATTATTAGTTACAATATTAAGAGCCTATAAAGGAGAGGTGGGTTAAATGCTTATAGATTATAGGCATGGGTTACCCCTTAATCTATAGAAAAAAGCTATGTTTAGCAGGTTCTAATAACCTATAGGGGCTTTTATTAGCTAGGAATAGCTAGTCTTTAGCTAGATAACCTCCCTTTAGATAGTGAGATAACCCACTAACTAGGTTAGTATCTATGCCTAGGAAATATAAGGCATCTAGCAAAGCTAAAGGCCTATATTCTAGTGGATTTTTCTTAACTAGAACGTTAAAAATAGCTATGCCTCTTCCTTTAGGATAAATAGGTCCTCCTGCTATAATTATAGCGCTAGTTTTACCTTTCTTTAGAGGTTTGAAGTCCCTAAAAGAAGCCCTATTATTACAAATGTGATAGGAAGAACCTATATTATACAAAAGGGAGTTTTTAACTATATTATTAGAGTAGCTAAAAGTAGGTTTGCTAGTAGTGTTACTAGAAGAGGTGCTAGAGGTATCTAAGTTAGACTTAGAATCACTACTATTATTACTACTAGATTTATTAGAATCTAATTCTTTAACATATCCCGTGGCTAGGGTGTAGCCTAAAGCAAAAGCAGCTTCTTTTCCTTTTTGTTTTTCCCTATTACTACTCTTTTTCTTCTTCTGCTTCTTTTTAGAGGCCTTAGAAGGGTTTAAATCCTTCTTATCCTACTCTTTAGTGGCGTTAGAGTCCTTCTTAGGGTTAGGATTAGAAGATTTCTTCTCCTAGTCCTTAGAATTTCCCTTATTATTAGAAGCCTTATAACTAAGGGCTTTAGCTATAGGGGAGGTTTTGTCCCTCTGTTCTTCTAATAAGTCTGCTATAAGGAACTGTAAATTTAGGGTATTTATAGGCAGTCTTTGTGCCCTAGAAGCTCTAATAGTAAATCTTTGTCTCTTAGCCTAACTAGGAAAGGTCTGCTTTAATGCATTAATATAATGATTTACTTAATTAATAGGGGCGATCTTTACACTATAAAGCTATAGTCTAGCTAGTAAATTATTAAAATTAGCATTAAAAGCCTCTAAAGATCCCTTATAACTTAAAAAGTTTAGGGAGTGGTAGCTAGTGTATAGTGTACTACGCTGGATTTTAGCACTTTGCGAATACTGCCTAATAAGGACTTTATAGGCTTCTTTAGGGGATTTTTGCTAATATATAGCAGCCTATAGTCTAGGTTAGCAGCTATCTCTTAATATTATTAAAAGAATAGCTTAGTTATAGTTAGCTAGATAGCCTACTAGGCTTAGATTATCTATAAATTTAGGTAATCCTAGGGCTCTAAATTGTATGCTTAGGGCTTGCTTTCACTAATTATAATTTTTAAGGCCTTTTAGCTTAGCTCCCTCTAGAATAGAGTAAACCTTCTTATTTAGTTCCTTTATAGCACCTATATTAAAGGTAGCTTATAAGTTACTAGAAGGTACGCTTGCAGAAGTAGTAGCTAGGTCTTCTTCTAAAACCTTAGTATTTTCTTCCTTAGGTCTATTAGAAGCCTAAAGACCTTGCATAATAGTTATAGTTTGTGTTAACTTCTCTAGAAGATTATTAATGCTAGCCTTGTTTTTAATACGATTTTCTTTGCTATGCCTAATAAAATCAGATAAGGTCTTGCCTTATTATTTAATTTAACTTTATAGGTGTAAAGTACTAGCCTAAACAGCTAGTTAACCTTTTATATCTATCCTACTAGGGTCCCTAGGGGGGCTAGAAGACCCTATAGCAAGGGCCTTACCCTTATAACTAGGTGGTGCTATCTTCTAGTTACTATGTTAAATCTCTAAATTTATTCCTGTTGCAAATAACGCGCGCTAGAAATTGCTTGTGTTATAATCTAGTTATATACATAAATTATATAGCAGGGCTATTTAAGAGGGTAGCCCTTAGGTCTAAAAAGTGGGTCTTTAGTATGCGCGGGCAGAAAAATAGCGGAGAAGAATCTCTGTAAGGAAAATTTTTTCTTAACACTAAGTGATAGGAATTGTAGATAATAGGTATTACAAAAGCCATAACGCAACGTAACGTAATGTATAGTGCGTGCAACGTAATGTAATAGGTTAAAAAGCCTAGTATATAATATACTAAATATCCAATGATTTTAGAAGGATACAGCGTATTTACTATTATAGATAATATTAAATATAATAGTCGTAGTAGTGAATAGAATCACAAGAGGTTATAGTTATAACTAGATAGTTATAGGTTGCAATGTGGTGGTTACGGGTTGCGGCTATAGTTGATTTTTAACACTAAGGGTCTGATGTTATAATGCGTAACGCTAGTAAATAAAAAGCTTTAGCTTTAACTTCTAGTGGTTTCCTTTATAATCTTAAGAGCCTATAGGTATAGTAAGTGGTAACTAGTACCTGAAATCAAGCAGTAATCGCAGTAGAATAACGTAGTAATGTAGTAATCTATAGGCCTTCTAGGCTTATAACCTATTAAAAATAGGAAGGGAATCTAGCTAGAGGGATAGGAAGACCTCCCTACTAGATTCTAACGCGGTGGCTTCTAGATTGACTAGATTATAGCTTATTCTTTAAGATTAGGAGCTTTTAATAGTTAAATATAGTTAATTCCTAGCTAACAGATAGTCTAATAAGCAATAAGAGGATTTCTAGTCCCCTTATAGACCTACTAACTATATCGGAGGATCTAGGTTGCTAGAGAGGTCTTAGGAGCTACTTTTTATTTTCCGCAAAACCTATTTGTATAGGAAAAATAAAAAATTAACTCATAGCTATATAAACTAGCTGCCTAGGTGGCCTAACTAAGCATTTTAGTATATAACCCTATTAATAAAATATACTATTAAATCTAGAAAAATTCAAGGATTCGAACAGTATACATTAGCCTTTTATATAACTACTAGTTGCCTAGTTACAGTCGATTTTAGCTTCCCTATAGGGTAACCTAGTTGGCTTCGTTATACAAGCCCGCGGGTTAGTTATGTGAACAACGCAGGTCACAATAGACCGCTGCAAGCAACGCCTGTAACTAACGTTGCAACAACGCAACAAGGCAACTAGTGGGCCTATAAAATAGTGCTGTAAATAGCATTATTTTAACAATAGTAACTTATGTGGATAACTGCCTTCTAATAGGACTGGATCTAGCTTATTTTAATAGGCTAAAGAAGCTACTTTATAAAGCTTATCCTATAGAGGACTATAGGCTAGCTAAATTTTTCCTAGGCGTTTAAATCACTAGAAATCAAAAGAAAGGGACCCTAACTATCCACTAGTCCTAGTACATTTCTAAAGCCTTAGAAAGATTTAACATAAAGGATGCTAGACCTATTAAAATTCCTCTATAACTAGGAATTATAAAGTAGGTAGACTACCTAACTAAACCTCTTTCCCCCCCTAATCACAAGCTATATCAGAGTATTATAGGGACTATTATATACCTAATGCTTCTTACAAGACCTAATATTACCTTTCTGGTTTAGTGGCTTTCCATAGCGCTATCTAAGCTATTTATAGAGCACCTTAATACTTCTAAATATCTGCTTAGGTACCTTTTAGGTTCTATAGGTTATTCTATAACTTATAGAAGGTCTAAATCTACTATTATAGCTTCTGCAACCCTTATTAGCTTCTGTGATAGTAACTTCGTGAGTAATAAGTCCTCTAAATTAACCTATGCTTATCTCTATAAGCTAGCTAAAGGACCTATTAGCTAGAAATTAAAGAAAGCAACTATAATAGCTTTATCTACATTAGAGGCTAAATCTAATGCCTTATGTAAAGCTATTAGGGAGCTAGAGTGGCTTTATAGTCTCTTTAAAGAAATAAAGCTACCTATAGCACCTTTAGTACTAATTTTTAGTAATAATTAAGGCGCTATTACAACCACTAATAACCCTGCTCTTTATAGCAGAATAAAGCATACCCTACTAAAATTTAACTATACTAGAGAAAAGGTATAGAAGGGTATAGCTAAGGTTATTTACATTAACACTAAGGAGATGCCTGTAAATGGTTTAACTAAGCCCCTGCCTAATAATAAATTTTAACAATTTATCTAACTATTAGGTCTTACAAATACAAAGGCCTAGTTTAAAACTAACTAAAAAGTCAAAAAACCGAAAAATCAACAAAAACACTGGAATTACGCCTAAAAGTTATTGATTTTACTGTTTTTAGTTTAAAAGTTATTAGATTTATTATTGAATTTATAGTTAACTTAGATATCTATTAAAGAGCTAAGTCTAGGTATTAAATTAGTTACCTTATACTTTTCTAGAGGGAGTGTTAAAATAATACTATTTATAGCACTATTTTATAGGCTTACTAGTTGCCTTATTACGTTATTGTAACGTTAGTTACAGGCGTTACTTGCAGCGTTCTATTGTGACCCGCGTTATTCCTATAACTAACCCACGGGCTTGTATAACTAAGCTAACTAGGTTACCCTATAGGGAAGCTAAAATTAACTATAACTAGATAGCTAGTAGTTATATAAAAGGCTAATGTATACTGTTCGAATCCTTGAATTTTTCTGGATTTAATAGTATATTTTATTAATAGGGTTATATATTAAAGTGCTTAGTTAGGCCACCTAGGCAGCTAGTTTGTATGGCTGTGAGTTGATTTTTTATTTTTCCTATATAAATAGGTTTTGCGGAAAATAAAAAGTAGCTCCTAAGACCTCTCTAGTAATCTAGATCCTCCAATACGGTTAGTAGGTCTATAAGGGGACTAGAAATCCTCTCATTGCTTATTAGATTGTCCGTATTAGCTAGGAATTAACTATATTTAACCATTAAAGCTCTCTATCTTGCAGAATACGCTATAATCTAGTGAATCTAGAAGCCGCCGCACTAGAATCTACTAGGGAGGTCTTCCTATCCCTCTAGTTAGATTCCCTTCCATTTTCAATAGCTATATCTAGACTATTCCTTATTATAAAGGCTTTATTAACTTTGTAAATAGTATAGAGGCGCTTAACTTCCTTTATTACCTTTTATATAGTAATTACATATTATAATATCTCTAGTAAAGGAGGGGATTTGCTTATTATATATAGATATGCCCTAAAGACTAAAAGGGTTAGAATAAGGCTATTTAATCCTGCTATATTATTAAGAGCTTTTATAGCTATCTATAGGGCTATAGGCTTAGGGGTTATTAGGCATTTCTATTATATAATATTATAGGCTTTATAAAGTAGCTTATAATATCTTTTAACCTTTCTAATGCTATAATATGCTTTAATTAGAACCTTCTTAATACAAATTAATATTAATGCTACAAATTATTAGAATTCTTTGCTATAAAAGTTAGTGCTAGCATTAGTAATAACCTAATCTAGGGGTCTAAGGTACGCGTTAATCTAGCATACTCTTAGAGCTTCCTATATTATTTTAGCTAAGATATCCTTAAGGAATCTTACTATATTAAACGCTATAGCTATATCTATAGCATAAAGCATAGGTTAGTTACTATTAAGATATATAATATCTACTATTACTTTAAAGTTAAAGGTATAGTTATTCTTAAGGGTAAACTTAAAGCAATAGGGGCTATTAGCATTTATCTAATATTAGTAGTAAACCTTTATTATCTCTTTAATAGCTTTAATGTTAATCTTATGCCCTAAATTGCATAATAGGTTATAAAGCCTTTAAACTAATAGCTAGCTAAATTAATAATATAACTATTATAGTTTAACCTTTATTAGGTAGTTACTTATAATTAACGCTTTATTCTAAAGCAATAATATCTATGCGTGCCCCTATTTACATGCTAAGGGGACCTTACTACTTCCTTACTAGAGAATATTCTTAGTAGTAATAAAGTTAATCTTTAATATAACTATATCCTTAAGGCATAGTAAGAAGGGAGTGTTTATAGGTATTATATAGAAGGTAATATTACTAAAGGAAGTAAGCACTTTAACTATTCTAAGCAAAGTAATTTCTACACCACCTCTAAACCTAATTATTACCTTGCTTACTCTTACCTTATTAAGCTAAATTTAAGGTATCTTATCTTATAGCGTAAGGAATTATAAGTAACTTACTATTAAGTACTTAGCTACTCTAGTGTTAGGCATAATGCCTTAGAAAACCTTAGCTAAGTAATAGTCTTTAAGTATAAATATATATAAAGCTTTATTAGAGCCTTTATTACTAAAGGGGCTTTTCTTACTTAGCCTATACTACGTTACTTAGTTAGCAAGAATTTAGACTATTTTCTTACTATTAAGCATTGCTTCTTATATAAAGAAGCTTATAGGCACTAGGCTATCTTTCCCTTTAGTTTTATTATTAAACCTAATGCTCCCTATATATTAGGTAATCTTATTATCTTTAGAAAGGAAGGAGAAAGAGTCTTAGCTAGGGGTTTCTTTATACTAAGTAAGGAATAACTTATATAAAGCTTCTAGGGATAAGGAAGAGTTAACTAAGTAGTAGCTTTTATAATAATAGTATACCTTCTTTTACTTCTCTTTAGAATGCTTTATTAACTAGCATCCTTCCTTACTATATATATAGTATTTCTTTAAGCGTAAGGCTCCCTTTATACCTCTATACCTCTAGGGAGGGTATTATAACTCTTTGCCCTTACTATTATACCTTTTATTAGTCTAGAATTAATCCTAGGGTTTAGCGTTAGCAAGGAATTAGTATTAACCACTAGATTTTTCTATAATTAGGTAGATAGTTATTTAAACCTATTTATAAAATTATTAAAGGCTATTAGGAGGGTTAGTAAGGTAGCTCCTATACTTAGGGATTTTATTGCAAGCAGTTATAATTTAATTCTAGAGGGCTTACTCTAATTAACCTATATTAGGGATAGCTTATTATAATATAGAAAGCTTCTTTATAATCTTATTAAAGCATTTTACCTTTAGCTTATTAGGGTTATTATAGATTATTTTCTAGAGGGATATATTATATTACTTAAGGAGGTATTTTTACCTTATATCCTTTATTTTAAACCTTTACTTTATCTTTACTACTAAAGTTATAAGGTCCTAAGGGTTCCCTAGCTATAAGAGGTAGTCTAAGTAATACCTAAGGGCTTTCCCTTTTAGCATTACTTCTAGTTTATAGCTAGACTACTCTTGCTTAATATCTAAGAGCTTACACTTTCTCTTAAATACTAGAAGCTTTAATTTAAAGATATTATAGTCCTTAGCGCTATATTATTTCTCTAGTGTGTATATCTTTATAAGATTAATAATTTGCTTTACTATAGGTTATAAAAGAATAAGTAAGTTATTAATAGGTATTATTCTCTCTTAGGAAGGAGAAAACTAATGCTATTAAGCTAGTTCTAGTTCTTAAGGTAATAGAGAGGGCTATAGAAAAGGTAGTTATTACTAAATTACTAGCGTAATAGCTAGGGAAGGTTAATATAAGGCTTAATAAAAAGGGAAGGTAGTCTTTATATTCTAGGGTTACTAGAAGCTACCTTTATAAAAGAGGTTATTAAAGAAGTCTTTACTTACTATAATTTTCCTTTAGAAGTCTATATACTTCTTATAGGTATTATTTACTTTTTCTTATAACTAAAAGTAAAATTTCTCTTAGTTAAGAACCTCTTAAAGGTTTATTATAACACTTATAGTCTAGTTAATTATTATATACACCCTATTAGTTATAAGATAGTTATAGAGGTGCTTTATTACTAGGGCTAGTGCTCTCTAAAGTGTTTATAATATCTATTTATAGAAGTTATTAGTAAACTCTATAAAGAGGGTTTTCCTAATTACCTTTCTTGCTTTATAATTCTTTACTTTAGTAAGGATATAGGCTATAAGCGTTTCTAGTGTGTTATCTTTATTAATATTAAATCCTTTAATCTTATAAAGCAATTTCTCTATAATATAATAGTATAAGTTCTAAGGGATATAGAGAAAGGGGATTATACTAGGTTTTCTCTCTAGTTACCCTTTATAAGCTTTTAAGAAAGTGTTTCTTACTTAAGAGCTATTATAACTTACTAGGACTTATATTTACTTTTTCTTATTAACTATTATAACTTATAGGCTTTAGAGAAAATAAAATAGGAAAGAGAGATAATAACTTTTAGGTAAGGAGGTATATAAAGGATTATAAGCTTAGTAGTTAGCTTTATTATATAATAGAATACACTAAGGAGAAAAATAATAGGATAGGATAAGCTACTAAAGTTAAACTCTTCTTTAAGGTTTAGGCTTCTATCTATTATATTAAGAAAAACAATAGGATAGGTAAGCTACTAAAGTTAAACTTTTCTTTAAAATAATAGGCTTTTTCCTTAGCACTCTTAGGGATTTTATAATAAATAGGCTACTTAAAAGGGACTTATTTATAATACTTTTATAAGAATCTTTTCTATAAAAAAACCTTACTAATCTATAGTTAGTATAGTCTATAAGAGAGTAATTCTTTACTTATAAGTTAGACTATAGTTATTATAATTAATAAGAGAGTAGTTAGCACTTACAAATTAAAAGTAGTTACCTAGGGGTAAACCACTAATTAGTGTTAGTTTTTTAGGGATATAACGCGTTACGCAAAGCCTTAAGAATAGTATTATTATTAATAATCTATTCTAGGCTTATTATTCTATATTCTCTAAGAAGAGAAAAGGGAAGCAAAAGAGAGGGCTTTTATAAGGGATAATAGCAGCTAGCTATTATAGGTTACGTGACCCCACGTGACGCTAGCCTTGCCCTATTATAGGGCCTGCTTGCGGGGCAAAGGTAGGGCCTGCGCGCGCGCGCGCGGGCTAACCTTCTTCCGGTCGTAATTGCGGCTGCCTAAGCGCGATTAATATCGTGTTTGTTCTAACAATTATTTTTTAATTATAAATAGGTATAAAAGCTATTACTTAATAAAGTTTAAGCTTTTCTATAAGGAATATAATATTATTATACTTTATATACTATCTTATTTATTTTATATACTTTAGCTACTAAATATTAGCTATTTTAGGCTATTAAAGAAAGCTTATAGTAAAGAAATTAAGGGATTAATAAGAGTATAGGTTATATATATTATAAAGGTAGACTTCTTACTTATATTTTACACTATATTTAAAGCTATAATAATAGAAAAAAATATCTAGGGTGCTTTTAAAGGGGTAGGACTTATTTTATTTAACCTAATAAGTGTCTTATTATAGCTAGATATAAGGCTAAAGATACTATTACTAGTTTAAGAGGCTATTAAGCTACTATAACTATAGGCTTTAAAGACCTTAAATAACCTAATTAAGGTAACTTTATAAACTAATTATATTAAAAGATAAATAAGCTATTACTAAGAAAGCTCTCTAATATTAATTTTAAATACTATAGACTAATTTATAAAGGGAATATATAGACTTATATATAAAATAGCCTTATTAAAAGCTAAGGTTAACTAACTTTAAGAGGTAAATATAATACTAAGTAAGTAATATAAAGCTAAGAAAATATATTTATATTAAGAAAGCAATATAACTATTACTAAGGGATAAGCTCTTTAGGACTAAAATAATATAAATAAGTAAATATTATAAAAAGATTACTAAATAAGGTATTATAAACTAAGGGATAAGAGAAAGGCTTAGTAATATAGTATGAATAGTAAGCCTAGCTATAATATATAAACTTATTAGATTAATATCGAAATATCTAATAAAGAGAATTCTAGTAAAGATTAATTAATTTCCTATATTATAGTTATTTTTTAGTAAAATCTTTATAAGAAAGTAGTGTTAGGTAAGCGGCTTGCTATGCTAAGCGGTTCGCTATACACTTACGTTATATTTTATAGTAACACTATTAATCTAATCCTTTAGTATACTAAATAGAACTTTATAAATTACTATAGCTACTTAAATACTTAGTTTAAGGTTATATTATATAGCTTAGTAAGCTAAGATTATACTTTTCTCTTTTTTTATAAAGTCTATAATTTTTTATTAAGAAGTAAGTAATTAATAAAGGATAGTTTAATTTGCCTTATAGAGTAAGTAGTTTGCTATGTTAAGTGGTTCGCTATGCACTTACGTTACCTTTAGATTTATTATAATATAATATTTCAAAAGGGGGTAGTTAATTAATAATAAGGAATTTAAATATTAGCTTAGTTTATATTTTACAAGTAATTCTATACCTTTAGGTTAGTGCGGAAAAGTATGCAAAGGTTTTATATAACCCTATTAATAAAATATACTTATTTATTTATTTATTTATTTAATTACGCTAGTTAGCCTTCCCTAGCTATTTCTAGTACTACTATAGATTAGTTAAAGAGAAAAACCTTTAGAAAAATAAAAAACCCCCTTATGTCTTTGTTTAGTCTAGCGCTAGCCCTAGGCTAGGTTAGCGCTACTATTAGTGTAGCTATTTATAGTTATTTATTGCTAGCTTACGCTAGCCTTATCCCTTTACCTAAGTTTTTTAAGTTAGAAAGACTACTAACTCTTCTCCTTTGCCTAAGTCCTAGCCTTTCTCTAAGCTATTACTAGCCTAACTAATATTATTACTTATAAAGTAAATTTAAGTTTATAATAATAATTTACTTTTCTCTTATAGTATTACTAACTCTTTTATTACCTTACTTTTTAGCTAAATTTACCTCTTTTCTAACCTAGGTTATTTATAAACTTAAAGTACCTAGTTTTATAAAACTTCTAAAGAGAGAGGGTAAGGCTAGCCTATAGTTACCTTAGTGTTAGTGCTCTTTTATTATTAGAGTTATTATTTATTTATAATATTAGTATATTATCTTTATATTTATAATAATAACTTATAGCCCCCCCCCCTAGGGATTATAAGAGAAGTTCTTCCCCCCTTAGAATCCTAACCTTTTTCCTTTCTCTTATATTACACTTTCTTATAGGTTCTTTTTCTCTTTTTCTTTTAAGAACCTATAGGCCCTATCCTAGGTTAGAGCTAGTTTAGAAGCTAATAATTATAGTAGTTTTATATATATATTCTTACTATTATAAAAATATCCCTTTCTTAATTTATATTACTAGTAAGTTTACTTCTATTTCTATGCAAACTAGGTACTAATTTGCCTAGGAACCTAAGCTTTCTTTTTATTATCTAAAGAAGCTACTTACCCTAAAGTAGTTATAGTAAGTGCTTAAATATAAGCTTTAGGTAAGTCTTCTTTACTTTAGCGCTAGGCTTATTTTAACGCTAATTTAGTGTAGTTAGGTAAGCCTTAATAATTCTAGTGTATATCTTATTATATATAATCTATTAAAACTCTAGGCTATTAGTGCTATAATATTATTAGTATGTTTTCTCTTTAGTTTTAGCGTAGTAGTAAGGCTAATCTATCTAGTTAGAGACTATAACTAATACCTATTTTAATTATTAGGTTAGAAATAGCGGTTATAAAAAGGTTTAATATTACTACTTCTAGGCTAGCGCTATTGCTAATCTATTTAATAGGTTAAAATCGCTAGATATTAGGCGGAATATTAGTGGCTAACTAAAATATTAGCTAAGATTGCTAGCGGTGCTAAAGTGGGTGCTTCTTTAGCGGGTCTATTCCGGCTCTAAATTGGTGCTAATTCGTCTGTTTCTCTAGGTCCCTAAGGTAATAAAATATACTATTAAATCTAGAAAAATTCAAGGATTTAAATAATATATATTAGTCTTTTATATAACTGCTAGTTCCCTAGTTATAGTTAATTTCAGCTTCCCTATAAGGTAACCTAGTTAGCTTAGTTATATAAGCCTATGGGTTAGTTATAGGAATAACGCGTGGCTATAATAACGCTATAAGCAACGCCTGTAACTAACGTTACAATAACGTAACAAGGCAACTAGTGGGCCTATAAAATAGTGCTATAAATAGCATTATTTTAAATAAAATAGTGCTATAAATAGCATTATTTTAACAATAAGAATACTTTAGGCTTTTAAAGAAGCTTAGCTTCTTAAAATAGTTAGTAAGTTAGAGTATAGCTTTATTTTTTATTTTACTGTAAGGAAATTAATTATCTCTTAATAAAATACTATTAAATAATAATAAATTTAAGGCTATTAATTTAGGTAAGAATATCTCTATAGTTTATAAGTTCTATAGGAACTTTATTTAATTTAATAAATCTAGGGTATAAATATAGGGAAATATAAGGAACTAATAAAGGAGTGTAAGAAAAATATAAGGGATAATACTAAAAGCTAACTAGAATCTAGGAAAAGAAGAAGATAAGGTAAGTATTACCCTAGTCTAATAATAATTAAACTTAATTCTAGGAATGCTTTAGAAAGCGTTTAGGCTTTAATATCTCCTAGCGTAGTTACTAAAATTATAATAAATTTAAAAGCTTTAAATTCATTAAAATTAAACTAAAAGACAAGCTTATAATGATAATGTAGCTAGCTAGAAAAGAGGAAAATTTCTCTTGGTGGCGAGAACCAAATTTAAGGTGAGCCTGTGGAGGGGGCAGGTGCCTCGCACCTGCCACCACTCCCTCTTGGTGGGGGGTTTGCGAGTACATAGCGGCAAATTCAAAACGTGCAACTGCCACCATGAGATCACTGCACCGTTTTGCGGTGTCTGGGACCAAAATAAGCAAGCAGTCCTGATAAACAAACGGCCCGGGGGGGGGGGGAAGAATCACAGAAGCGGCCACTGGATCGCCAATGAGGTGGTTGTGCCCCATCTCAAGAGTGGGGAACTGGATCTTGCTAGGATCTGGTTACGTGCTGTGTAGATACGCAGCTCCACCGACAAATCGTCATAGTGTCACATGTAAGTCTCCATCTTAGCCCACGATGCGACGGTTTGCTGCACATCTGCGGTTGGGAACACTGGAGACACGAAAATCCGACATTCGATTGAGGAAGAAGGAACAAGAGAAGAAAAAATCATTGATTGGGGCCGTTCCTGATAAAATGCCGCAGTTGCGTCATTGCCATCTCATCCACCGCAACTTGACCCGTGTGCAGTTGGTTGAATCCTAGACACCGCCGGACGGGGTGCTGGGACCATGACGCCCCAGGCTGCTTCATCCTGACTCGTTCGCAACGGTCCGTCGGGTTGTCCCTGGATTATAGCAAGGGGCGTCACCATATGGCGGTATCCCGCTTGGAGTCAGGAACACGCAGATATCACGGGTACGAGGGCCCTTCTCCGTGTCGGCGAAGTTGTGAACTGAAAGGATGAGAGGCCCCCATGTATTGTGCTCGAATATATAAGGCGTCATGAATTTCAACTTCCATCACTTTCCCATCTTCATCTCCCTCATCCACAACTGCTTTCAAGCACATGCGACAGGTTCGCTGTTCCTTCAAGCTCTCTCGTTGAAATCCACCCCCCCCCCTCCCCCCCCCCCCCTTCTTTTCACCATGGCTCCCTCCGCAATCACCCCCGAGGCCTCTCCCGGGCGCAACATCTCTGTCAAGAAGATTGTCGACGTTCAGTCCCGATCTCACAGCAGCTCCGTCTCCTCGGTCACATCTGTCGCCTCCATCAGGCTGAACGACGGCAACTCCATCCCCCAGGTTGCCCTCGGCGTTTACAAGGCTCCCAACGGCCAAGAGACCGAAGATGCCGTCACCGCGGCCCTCGAGGCCGGCTATCGTCACATCGACTCAGCCGCCCGCTATGCCAACGAGGAAGCCTGCGGGCGCGCCATCCGTCGCTGGCTGGGCAAGACTGGCACTCCTCGCGAGGATGTCTTCATCTGCTCCAAGCTCTGGGACGCCGACCACGGCTACGAGGCCACCTTCAACGCCCTCTGCTCCTCTCTGGAGAAGTTTGGTCTTGACTACCTCGACCTCTACCTGATCCACTCCCCTGCCGAGGACGAGCAGAAGCGACTGGAGAGCTGGCGTGCTCTCGAGACTGCCCAGAAGCTCGGCAAGGTCCGATCCATCGGTGTTTCCAACTTTGGCGCCGCCCACATCGAGAACCTCCTCGAGAACGCCAGCGTCGTGCCCGCCGTCAACCAGGTCGAGGTCCACCCCTTCTGCCAGCGCGAGGCCCTGGTCGAGCTCTGCAACAGGCACGGCATCAAGATCGAGGCGTACTCTCCGCTGGCTCGCGGCAACAAGCTCGAGGATCCCACCATCAACGCCATCGCCAAAAAGTACAACAAGACCCCTGCTCAGATCTTGCTCAACTGGAACGCCGCGCGCGGCAACGTCGTCCTGCCCAAGAGCTTGACCGCCTCGCGCATCCAGAGCAACCTTGATAGCTTCGACTTCAAGCTCTCCGCCGAGGATGTCGAGGCCATCAACGCTCTCGGCTCCGAGAACTACGTCACCGGTTCCATGCACAAGTCCTCGGACTGAGTTGCATACGGAGAACAATGGAGATGATCCTCGTAGAAAAGGCGTTGATTGACTCTGGACGGGATCCAGGGGGGGGCATAGAGAGTCTCTAGACATTCAACACGGCCGACAGCATACAGCAATCCAGCATCCAGCATCCACGCGTCGCGACCTGGCTCGGTCGAAGGAACAATATGGAATTGATACCACCAGCATTATATCAGAAGAATATGATGTGAAGCAAGGCGTTTTTTTTTTCTTTTTCTTTTTTTTTCTTTTTCTTTTTTTTTTCTCAACTGAAAATGATCTTCTCTACTGCGAGGACTGTCTTTTTGAAACTTTGACTGGGAAATCTAGACAGCTTACAATATTCGCACCTCGGGAATAAAACAGTTTGCACATGATGAGCGTCGTGGCTGGAATAGAAATCAAAAACTTCTGCCAACAAGCCAGACATCTCGATCCCTCTCCCCACACCCCCAACTTCACCTTGTCCGACTTGATCGTACGGGCCACGGTGAAAGGAAACGGCCCATCATGCCTCACAGGACCGGGATCCGTGCATGGCATGGCTCCCGCAGCAGCTCGTACAAATTGTCACTGCATGGCCGGGTATGTAGGTTGGAGATTGGAAACTTGCACGGGACCGAGCTCGCCTCGCCGTTGGTTCCACCGCCGGTCCACTTTTTGCGTTCCCCCCTGGTTTTTTTTTTTTTTTTTTTCTGGGTCAAGGGACTCAGGGGGGGAAGGGCCCCTTTTTCTTCTGGTTGCGAAACGAATAAGATGCCGGCTAGTAAGGGGGGGGCAACTTTCTACATAGGTGTTGTGGGAAAATACGGATTACTGAAGAAGAGCGGTAACTCCGTACAGAAGGCAAAAAAAAAAAAAAACAATGAGTTATTACATACGGGCGCAGCAAGCAAGAAAGAGCAAGGGCCACGCCGGCTATGGTGGGCACGCATGCGAATTGCCGCCCTCGGGATGGATCGGCCCAGCGGGGGAAGGAAAAGATGCGAGGGCAATGGCGATTTGATGGCCTGCATTGCAGCCCCGCGACCGGAAGGAGATCAGCAGGGCCGCCTTGATTTCCACTCTCGTCGGCACTGTCCAGGGAACGGGCATGCATGAGTTCTCTCTCTGCCTTTTTCTGCGACTGCGTCTTGCATTCTGCGCCTGCGCCTGCGCCTGCGTCTGCGTCTGCCTTTCTTGCTTCTGCGTCTCGGTCCTGCCGGAGCCGCAAAATGCCTTCTCAGGGCTCAGGGGGGAGGGGGGGGGGGATTTGTCTGCCGACGCCACGCATTGGCGCGTCGCTTGGTTTGACCTAGAGAGGTGCGTGAGGGTGCGTGTGCGACTTTGACTTTGGGAAATCCCCGCCAGGGCCCCTGGGGGTCCAATGATAAGTAAGGTGGAACCCATTTCCAATATGTAGGTACATACATGCCCTCGAGAGAAGGGAAAAGGAAAGGATGGGGGGTTTTTTTTTTTTTTTCATCAGCGAGGTCCACATTATAAAGTCTTTCTCTTCTTCTTCTTCTTCCCCCCTTCTTCGTTTCTGTTATCCCCCTCGTAGACTCGTCCCTTTGCGTCTCTAGAACCCGCGTTACACCGGATGATGCACGACGTTCTTGGCAGCATCGAACTGACAGGGGGGGAAGGAGAATAATCGAGGAAGGGGGGGGAAGGGGGGGGGGAAACAAGTGCCTGGCAGCTGTCAATTGAGCATGCGGCCACTTTCTGACTTGACTGCCAGGGTGGGTGGGCCGGCAGAACGGCGAGATTTTGTTGGTGGCTTGGACACACCGTCTTATGCTCATGCGTGTGCAATTCAAGAGGAATCTGGGCCTTTTTTTTTTCCCTGCCTCCCAATATTATTCGTAAAGCTATGCCCCATCTTCATTCTAATGCGGGGGACGACGACGCATGTCCTGCCAGAGCCCCTCTCAACTTCATCACGATCGTGGACGGGAAGGGGCGGGGCCACGATAACCCAGACTGACTGACACTGACACGAAGACCTAAAAACGAAGAAGAAGACGAACCAGATCCGGACGGGCGCTAGCATCGAATTATGCTGGCATCGTATTATGTAGTGCTGGACACTAAATCCCAGCACAACTCGTCTGGTTTCAGTTTTTTTTTTTCAATGGTTCATCTATAAATCGACAAGGACGTAATACCGTACCGCCCCCCCCTTGTGGATGAAACGATTAATGTCCACGTCCACGTTGCAAATCGCAATCATAATCTATGATCCTCTCGGACGGGCCTGTGAGCCCAAACTTGCCGGCGGTGTACTATTTTCCTAAACCCCCGTCACTTGCCGTGCACCCGCCGGGGCAACAGGGCCGTCGACATGTTGGCAGAGGGAGGGTTTCTTGGGCCTAGCTAGCAAGGCATTTGATGATATACTGGGGGACGACTCCTGAGGTTGTTGTTGCGTGGTCGGGCCAACTTACGGTGAGCACACGGAGTACTCCGTAGATGGTAAAACAATCTAGGGGGGGAACAATGCACACCCTGGGACGAGATGGTGCATTGGATGCTGATGTTGTGCTCGGCAAGTTCTAGAACGGGCTTCATCAGATAGGGTTTTATTCCTTTATTTTCTTTTCTCCTTCTTCTCGTCTGTATGCACACCACAATGTCGGGGTACCTGGGATCCCCATTGCCGTCACGCTGTAGGTAGGGTACTCGAGAGACTCATTCATGCCCTTGGTCAGAAATGCCTTGCATGGGCGTTTCCGGCAGATGGAGGTGGAAGTGAACAGAATGATGATAGACTCATCATCCCGCAACCGTACATGTAGGGCATTGGTTGTTGACAAGACGAAGATGGGGATCAGGTGTTCACCTCAAACAGGGTGTCGCCTTCATGCATGCGCACTCTTCATCACATTGTAGTTCTAACCCGGAATCCATGGTTCGCGTTCCTGTCGTCTTCAGACGGCGTTGCGACTGCGTTTGTTTCGTCTTCCGGTGGTCCGGACATTCTCTACACATGGTGGGAATGTCGATTGTGTCGGGCTGGCGTCCTCGGCCTTGGAGCTTTGGGCTGGATGGTGGGAGAGAATGAATGCCACACTTGTTTGTTGGCAAGTTGGAAGAGAGATTCACGGGTTGATGGAAACACGTCCATCAAGGTTGTCCAAAACTGCCTCCAGCAACAAAAGGGCGTTGCGAGAATGGTGCGAACTTGTGGATGTCACAGCCTCACATCTCAGGCATCACTCTCTTCGCGATAATCTTCCCTCTTTCGCGGCTAAATTGCGAGAACCTCGGATTATCCAACATCTCAGCATTTAGGGCAAAAGACCCTCTTTGCCCTCATAGTCATGTAATAGCCTCTTTTCGCCATGTGTGGATAGCTTAGATAGCTGAATACAGCATCATCACTTTCCACACCGTCTCACACGGGCCAAAGATGCCCCCATTGCGCAGGCGCCAAGCCCGTGGCAACCGCGACAACCGTCACCGACCTGTCACGACCCGTCACGGCCCGTCACGCCCAGCTGACCAGCTGCCAAACTAGCTCATCAGCCTCGCGTCTGACCTTTCACGACATTGAAAGCCACGACCCATGACTACACGGCGATGCAACACAAGTTCATCCAATGTTCAATGTTACTTAACCCACCTTGTTGTTGTCAGTACTCGCCTCTTTCCTGAGAGATGACTGCGACATTTTCTTCCCGAGTCTCTTCGCTTCGACGCCATGGGTTCGGCGACAGAGTTTTATCAATCCCAGATTGGCGGCACGTCAGTCATCAATTATCGCTACACGGATCTTCCTTTCAAGCTTCTCCTCAGAGACATTTATTATTTCTTCGTCTACTGCTGGGCGTTGCCATGGGTTTTTCTGCCGCTCCGGCCAAGTGGGTCCAACGAGCTTGATGAACTGTACCCGAGCTTCAAGAATATCTTTTGCGTCGCAATTCACTTTGTACTCGCGATTCTTCAGCTCACTTTCATCCTCGTGCTTCCTGTGGCCATAATCTTTCCGCTATGGATGAGTGCTCTGGGAGTGGCGGCCTTCTTGACCTTGAACTGGGCTCTGTGCAAGCTGCTCAATAGCAAGGAGATCACCTTCCATTCTGACGAGAGGTATGCTGAAGCGCGACCGGAGCATGCGCACGAGCAATGGGTGTTCCTCAACGGCGTTGCGGCTGGGTATGTATCTGAAGCAGAAGCTGTCCTTCCCCCTCCCCCCTTTTCTTTTTTTCCCCCTTGGGAGACTGTCGTAGCGCCACCGCTGACCACGTGTCTCAACAGAGAACACTGGATGAGGAACAGCTTGAATAGGTTGGCGATTACCTTTGGTCGACCTGTACTCGGCATTCACAACAGGACGGCAGGAATATTGTTCGACGTCGTTGAATGCCTGATCCAACGAAACTGTACCTATGCAACTAGCGACGTGCGTATTTGTTATCGAATTCTCCGTGATGTTCTGTACGACCCAAGCAAGTCTAAAGTCATCTTCATCCTGCACTCCCAAGGAGGCATTGAGGGAGGGCTTGTGCTCGACTGGCTGTTGCAAGAGACACCCCAAGATCTACTTTCCAAGCTCGAAGTGTATACGTTTGGAAACGCAGCAAATCACTTCAACAATCCTCATCGGCGCATCGCTTCTCAGGATCTTGAAGTATCCGACCCTTTGACTGCGATCAGCACGTTTTATTCCGAATCAAGCTTTTCATCGCCCGCTGATAGCCCTGTGGAAGCGAGAAAAGCGATTGCCGCCGGACAAAGCCCTTCGACTTTGCTTGGCCAGACGACGTCCGCATCTCGTACCTCATCGCGCGCATCGTGTGTGTGTGCAGCCAAGGACAGGGCAATCGGCCACATAGAACACTACGCTCACTCGACCGATTTTGTAGCTCTGTGGGGCGTGCTGCACTTTGCCACAAACAGAATGGGATCTCGTCAGCTTCCACGATTCTTGGGACGCCTATTCAACCGCGCAACTGGCAGTGGCGGCCATCAGTTCAACCAGCACTACCTTGGTGGAATGTTTCCTCTTAAACGCGACCCCAGGACAGGCGAATTCACCGGCGCTGATGAAGAAAATGAGTTTATGGACGAGGTCATCAAATTTAACAAGGAAGGCGATGACATGGCGAACACCCGAGAAGCCTTTGAGATATCCTACCTAGGGACTGAAGGCTTCGGAACTGGTGATATCTCGACGCCAGTAGAGGTACATGGGGTGACGGGAAGGAGACGCACCAAGGGCGACTTCAAGGTGAGGGATCTCAGTAGACTTTGGAAATACAGAAACGGACGCTCCCCCAGCGATAAACCGCCAATGTTGGTCTCGGAAGGCGGCCTTGTTCGTAATGCGACATTGTAGGAGGAAAATGGACGCTTCAGCACGCCGGGCAAAGTTCTAGGAGGCAGGCCTGAACCGGGAGTTCGGGCCCGGAACCCCCTTTTAACGACGACTTTCTGCGCGTACATCCGGGCGGGGCTTCAGCAAGGATGAGCGGTCGAGACGGACATCGTCGGCGGAGACGCGCTACTTCGGCATCACGAAGGTGTATGTACATGGGCAGCGCCGGCGCCGAGGACTTCAGGGGTCAGTACCACGGGCACCCGTGCGGGGAGATGATCAACTGCGTGGTGCCGATTGACAAAGGGGCTCAGCTCAGTTGATGGGGATGCAGGGGTGGAGAACGATGAGAGAATCTATGAGACGGGCGAGCATAAGTCAAAACGTGAAGAGCAAAATCTTGAGCCAACGCACAGCCTACCCAGCACAATGTTTGTTTCTGGATACAGTATTAATTAAAGTTGTTTCTGGATACAGTATGAAAGTTGTTTCTGGATACAGCATTAAAGTTGTTTCTGGGTATAGTATACAAGCCATTTCAGCCAGCAGGTAGGTGCTCATTCTCCTTTTCCCACGCATCGTGGCATTGTTCAAGTTGGCTGAACAGGACAATTTGATTCCGCAAAAAGTAGAAAAAGTTCAAGTTATGCCTGCTTACCTGTCGGTCAATGGACCGACCGCCTTGAAGCCACACAAGAGTGTCTTGTCTGTCTGTCATCCTTTGCCAATGACATAGGGGAGCAAATCCAGCGCAGGCCGCCCTACGATACGGCCCCCCCCTTCGCTATATCTCCACAGCCTGATAGCATTGGAGCACGTCCAAAAGTGGCGCATGAAGCCTCGCTCAGTGTACAAGCGCGTGGAGCGATCACGAAGACGGGCGGCACGCGCGGCACAGGCCCGGTTTCCCGGGTTTCTCGAGGCAACGTAACAACCTTTACAGTAGACGCCGCGCTGAACATGAGAGGTGACCATGTCAAAGAACGGAAAGTGGATGCATGCCGCATAGCGTCCCAGAGGCCCTCCGATCCTGTCAATCTCTTCTCGCCTCATGCCCAGCTTGGCAGCCAGAGGCTCCATGGCGAGCGATTTCGGGGCGATATGGCTCCGGGTCACGTCGCTGGTCTGTTCCATCGAGTATCTGCCGGGGAGGGTCCGCAGCACGGGGAAGAGGCGGCGAAACAACTTGAGGGACGACGTCTTTTGGTCCCGGCCGAGTTCGACCTCGTCGAGATTCACCATGTCCAGGCGAGGAGAGCTTTGCAGGCAGGCGAAGCAGCAGCGCGAGACCTGGGGCATGAACAGGAAGTCTCCGATGTTGTCGTCGCAGAACCTGCATCTGGACGACGCGAGGGCGTGGTACAGGTCAATAACCCGGACGTGCTTCGCGATCCCGCAGCGCAGCATGGCTCGCATGGCATCTGTCGCCACTTGGGCGACGACGCGGTATCGGTGGATGTCCGAGGCGACATGGCGAGCTCGTCTGCTGACCTGTCGAAGATTCCAGTAGGACTGTATGTCCAGCTGGAGAAGCACGGCGGAAGCGCTGGACATGGGCAGAGCCTCTAGAATCCCCATCGATGCCATCGATGAACGCGCGACGCTTGAGGGGAAGGGCTCGACGAGGTAACGCTCGACGAGGCGATCGTGTCTCGGGTCCGGAGTGATGGCGGTCAGGGCGAGTTCAGGACGAGGAAATGCAACAGTGCTAAGTATGGCATCTCGGACTTCGGGGGCTAGTCCCCTGGTATGCTCGGCAAGTGCTTCTTCGTTTGGTTGGTCTAGTTCTTCTTCGTTCGATCGGTCTAGTTCATCAAGGTAAGAATAGATCTAAGCGTGACTTCACCCGTGGGACTTCGTGAACAAGATCAAGAGCCCATGCGATGCGACAAAAGGATGGGAGAATGGGCAAAACCATCTCCGTGTCATTTGTCATTCTTTCTCGAGGATAACTGGGACTGCAACAACGGCTTGCATAGGCAGGTGGAGTCAAGTGGGAATCGACATACCTGTGGCATCGCCTGACGTTGACGGGAAGGAGGAAGGAGCGCTCATTTTCACGGATTCTTTGTGTGTAAGAACAGATGTTTGCGGGTAGAAACAGACGTCGTTTGAGAATGTAGAGATGCTGCTTCTTTCTTGTATTTAAAGCGATGGGGGATCAATTTGCGACTTGCTGCAAATTGTGAACTGAAAAGCATTCATCAGCCTTGCGAGCCAAGAACTCACTCGCTGATCTAACCCTATGTAAACGTCTACGTTGACGCCATGCGCCATAAATAGAGAACATAGTCATCTTTCTGCGTTTAAAGAGCTTGCGTCAACGCAAGCCACAAAGTTACTTTCACCGCTGAAATTTTTTTTTTGACCTTGCAGTATCATGCGGCCCTGAAACTTGTGCCCACGCTGGGTTGGTTGCGTCGCACCAGAGATTCCCCTACTGTTCCTCATGTAGATGTTGATTATTCTGCTAGCGATGGCCTGGCGAGACTAGGAAAGGATATATTAAAATGGATCCGCTGCATTGGCCATGACGGATAATGGGAGGGGGGGAAAAAAAAATCAAAATCAAGATGAACAAGATACATGGTAAAATTAGCTTCACTTACGTCATGTCACGTGTGTACGGGAAATTCCTTGGGCAATGAGTCTGTTGGTCAAGAAACGCCCCCCTCGGTTAAGGTCACGAGCTCGTCACATGACGGGCCATTCGGGCTGTGACATGTCTTGGACGGGGAACGACACGCCGCCCTGCGACTTCTCCATTTTCTCTATGCAGAGCTGCTGATGTTTCTCTTGCAGGAAGAAGAAGGAATGAATGAGGGCTGCTTCCCTCTTCTCCGACTCTTGGAGGAGCTGCTCCAGATCCCTGATTCGTTGCTCTTTGCGTTGTCGGTAAGCTCTTTGCGAGGCTCGATTTTGGGCTCGACGGCGCTGCAAGACAAAAAAAAAAAAAAGTCAGCCGGCGTAAAGAACGAAGCTTCAAGCAACGACCCCCCAAGGCCTAAATGATGTCAAGGACTGATTTTGCACCCCCCCTTCACGCATAATGCCAACTCAGTGTGTATGATTTTTTTTTTTTCTTACATTCAAGCCGCTGAGCAGGGCGTCATGATAATGGTTCTCCCGACTTCGAGCGGCTGGTTTCTTCTCGTCTGACGATTGATCTTTTGCATAGTCAGGGCTCGACGTAGCGGAGACATGACTTCCAGGGGTGCTACCTGAGCTGCTGCTCGCCTGGCTATAGTCGCCGAGTACTGGCTCCGGATCCTGCAGAGACGGGGGAACCTTTTGTCAGCTTGGGGCGAGCGACGGGAAGACTGTTTCACCTGCGATATAAACCCACCAGAAGCTGATTGAAGAGGTCAAACGATGCCGCTTGGGGAGGGCTGAGATGTTGAAGGCTGGTGTCATCAAGGCTCGACCAGCAGTTGGAGGAGGATGCCAGCGGCAAGCGGCCACTGGTTTTCAATTGTCTGTCCCGAAGGCGGGCACTGAGGGTATCTCGAGATGTATCCATCATGGCCGACTCGGTGTGCATTGTGCAGTCTGGTTGCTCGCTAGATTGTGGATGGAGGATCTGAAGGTGAAGAAAGAACAGGATATATATATAATATAGAATATATACAACTACATGTATATGCTCGGAGCTTGACACGGCCACTGCCGCTGCTACCTTCTAGAAATAAATGTCGGACTATACATGTAGCAGTCGCCGGCAGTCGGGCTGATTTCCACTTCCACACGGAGCCCCCCCTCGGCAACCAATCCGGGGGGTCCGTTTAACGGCGGGACGAATCAGGTAATTGCTGGTTTCCACTGCCATGTTGCCAAGTCGTGTTTTGACCGTTTTTGACCCCCCCCGAGACCCTGGCAACTCGTGCCCCGCCCCGCCCTGCCCCGCCCCGCCTCGCTTGGGGGTGTTCGAATCTCGAAGTGAAGCCGTTGAATCGCGGTCCATCAGTCCATCAGTCCATCAGGCACGCGCAGACAGACAGATGCAGTTGTGAAAGGGGGCTCAGCCACGATGCCTCATGCCTGAGCTTTGTTCGAAAGCTGCCACGCCGATGATTTTCACGTGAATCGTTTGTTTGTCTGATGACCCTCACCTCCCCACCCTGCCGCTCTTGTTGGCTGCCAAGTCGCATGATGGTCTCCGTCGTGACTTGACTCGTGAGACAGGGCCGCCGGACACGACGCCGGACCCTTGTCGGCCGTGAGCGGATGAGCGCGGTCGGCAAACTGGTAGTAGGGCTGATGGAAGACCTCATGCGAAGGAAGACGGTTCCTGCAGTCAGAACGTGGATGAACGTGAATGGAACGAGAATGGAACAAGAATGGGAAATGGATATATGACATCGATTCCCTTGTGAACAATTGGGGGGGGAGGGGGGGAGGGGAAGGTATGGACTTGGTGGCCACAGACGGCGTTGGGCAGGAGAAATTGAAGTTTCATTCAGCAGGACCAATCGCAAGTTGAAGGGGTATCAGTTTCGAGGGCTGGGTCTGCCAGTACTACAACCCTCTTGTTCCATTCTTTGAAAGATGATGGCTCTTCGTCTCGATCCGCTTACCTTGTTATTGCGTCACGCACCCTTTTTGTTGTCCATTCGGTCGTTTCATGCTCTACACCGCCTAGCCTATATTCTTTGCTTGTACAAGTGTTGGCAATGATTGATTCCCTTGGCAGGATTTCACGGGTTCCCCCCCCCCCCCCCAATGGACAAAAAAACACGAATTACACTGCAGCGTCACCACTGACTGAATCAAGTAAGAAATGGACGCGAACTCGTCGCGAACAGAATAGCTGTGCCCACTTTATTGCTCCGGAGGCAACTGATGCACATCACGACATGGACGTGGACGGCAGCAAGTGAGAAGAATGAAATTCCCTCGCCACAAACATGAAAGGTCTTTGAGAATCTCATCTGCCCACCCGGTTCCAATCCCTTCACCGTGTTTCGGTTCTTGGCCCACCAAGAGAGATACCAAGCACAAATTCATCGGCTGCACGCAAAAGAGGGGGGGGGGGGTTTCCTTCACCCAATCGCAATGCCGGCCAGCTCGGAGCTAGGTCCGAATCGACGCTGCGAAGAAAGCAATCTTCCATGCACAAACAACAAAGCGATTGCATCATAAACCCTGATGCTGGTTACTCCAAAAAGGTTGTTCCATGCGCGGCGAAACCTTTTTTTCTGCTTGGTACCGAGTAATACAGGAGTCAGTCCCTTTCGATTGGCCCCGATGGGCCTCGCTCTAATGCAAACTGCAGTTGTGTTGTTATCAATTTATTAGTAATGAGAGGGAGGGGGTTCCATGACGAGGCTTTGTTCTCCGCGGGGCCCATTGGCAAAGGCCTTTGAACGACACGAAGTCAAGTTGGCTGCTTCGGGGCCCTCGCTCTAGGTCTCAGTGAAAAAAAAAAAAAAAAAAAAAAAAAAAAAAAAAACACATATACATGATGGTTGCATGCCCACGTTGAAAAAAAAAAACCCTCTCTGCTGCATCGGTTATCGACTCGCTCCAATGTTCTCGATGCGTGGAGCTGGGTTTCATTCTCTTCCTTGGCTCAGGGTATCTGCCCAGGTTTCTGGATAGTCATCCATCCACCGAGAATTCTACAAGATTCTCGGCCTTGCAAGTTTTTCTTGAAAAAAAAAAGGGGCGGTCCACGCGAGCAGCCGAACCTTCTTGAAGCAGCGTATCATTGAGTGTACTGAGTCTTCACCCGATTTCAAAGAATTGCTCGATCAAGTGACATATATCATACTAGGAACCAAGAGAATAGGGAGAAAAAGAGAGAGAAAAAAAAAGGGGGGGGGCTGGCGGGACAGGCTATATGCAAAAAAGTGCACGCTATTTGCATAATCTGACGATGAAACATGGATTGTTGAATGTTTCCTCCCGGTTGATCAAAAAGTGCGGGATTTATGCACATGGGAAGATCCCCATGTCTGTTCATGTATGTTAAATAGTCGGTCTCCTCGCTTGCTAGTTCGGAACAAACACGCTTGATGTTGCTACGAGATGTAAGATTTTTTTGGAGAACCCCCAACATGTTTTCTTTGAAGAGTGGAATCCTTGCCATCCCTTCTTGCCAGTCGTTGATTACCAGCATGTTTCTTCATCAATGGCTTCTTGGGCTCCTGAACGTTGACTTGCAGCGAATTCGAGCCTCCGGCTGCCATCCTCAACCACCAGCCTTGCAATCTTCCCTCCGGCTATAGACCGAACATGACATTCTTCTACTGGACCATCATCGTCCGAGTCCAGATTATCAATCCACTCGTGCTCACGAATCGCTCTCTCCGCTACAAGAAACCCGGCTTCGCCCTCGGAGCCAGGTAAACATGTTTCCTCGTGATCATTCATGTCATCATAAATAACGGTGCCTCTCCAATCGGGCGACTGTGCCGCCTTGGAACGGAGATGATCTTGCCCGTGAAAAAGATGCCGCAGTCGTCATTCGTCGGCTCTCGCGAAATCTTTTTTTGGGGTGGTGGGGGGGGGGGGGGGGGGGGGGGACGGGAGCAGCTTCCGTGACGGATTGGTTGCTTGGATAAAAGGACACGGATGTTCCAGTCCAGGCAGCAGTGCTGAGATCAACTTTCCACCACCCCCCCCCCCCAATCGAGCTTCCCGGAGACA
The DNA here is from genome assembly GCA_024072835.1 of Epichloe amarillans. NCBI lineage: Eukaryota > Fungi > Ascomycota > Sordariomycetes > Hypocreales > Clavicipitaceae > Epichloe > Epichloe amarillans. Next base: position 1,320,199 of record CP099639.1, read on the forward strand.
TGGCGCTTCAGCACCCGTGATGAAGGGGCACCAGGCCAGAGAGAAATCTCAAGGCGGCATCTCCATGCATGAGGGTGCGCAAGCGGACTTGGTGCGGGTCTCTCGCCTCGTCGGAGTCGGAGTCGAGGAATGCGAATGAGCCCTGCAGCTGCAGCCAAGCTCCGCAAACATTACACGCCACGTCAGGGTCGAAGAAGGACGCTGTTCAGAAAGCTTTTCACCACCTCGCGAGTTGCAACTCAGCGTGAGCAGTCCGGTCTAGGTGGCAGCGGTTCCCCCTTCCAAGCCCGAAATCGCGGCGTGTTGGCCAAAAGCCAAAACGACAAAGGTCGGCCCTGGCCGGATCGTCGATGGCCCACGGCGCATAGAGGGCAGGGATCTGGAGTCCTGGACTGCAGAAAGGAAATCACACCATCACTTATTATATATGGGGGGGAGGGGTCTCAGAGATCTCCAGCTGGTGCGGTCCGGATGTAACCGAATGACGGCTGTCACAGACAAGGGTCCAAAGTGGGCTCGTCGATGGGGCGAGTGCAGGGGAAAAAAAAAATTGAAAAAAAAAAAAGAGAAAAAGTTGAACAAGAGAAAAACACACGACTCAGTTTGTCGCTCGGCGACACGTTTCTTCTCGACGTCGCACGTGGCTTGTCGCGATACCTTGCCCGTCCTTGCAGCCGAAGCCGGAGTCCTGGCTCATCCTCGGGAGTCAGTCAGACCAACTTCTCTCTTCTTTCTTCCCATCATCGCCCAAGTCATGCCGTTGAAAGGCGGCTTTCTTGCGCGCGCAACGGGCGCCAGGAACGACCAAGAAGACGCAGTCGGCGGCATGCCGCCGGGATTCGAGGCCGTCACCAGAGACAGCAATCCCAATGGCCCCGGGCATGCGCAAACATCGACGACGCCCGGCTTCGCGCCCGCCGACGGCGTCACGAGGACGACCTCGGGACCGCCCCTCGCGTACGATGATGACCCGGACGGCCACCTCGTCACCGCCACCGAGGGTCGCGATCTGAAGCGCGGCCTGGCCGAACGACATCTCTCCATGCTCGGCATCGCGGGCGCGGTCGGAACGGGACTGTTCCTCGGGCTGGGATTCGCCGTGGCCACGGCCGGCCCGGCCGGCGCGTTGCTCGGCTACGCAACGGTCGGTCTCGTCGTGTGCTCCGTGCAGTTCGCGCTCGGAGAGGTCGCGGCGCTGCTCCCCGTGACGGGCGGCTTCGTGCGGCATGCCGAGTTCCTCGTGGATCCCGCCTGGGGGTTCGCCGTCGGCTGGAACCTGGTCTACGGGAACATCCTGTCCATCCCGGCCGAAATCACCGCCATCTGTGTCCTGTTCCAGGTCTGGACGGATCTGAACCCCTCGGTGTGGATCGTCGTCTTCATCGTCCTCACCTTGGTCGTCGGCATCTCGCTTGTCCAAATCTTTGGCGAGGTCGAGTTCTTCTTCGCCGTGCTCAAGATCCTCCTCGTCGTCTTTCTCGTCATCCTCGGCCTGGTCATCGACCTGGGCGGTGTTCCTGGCACGCCGCCCGTGTACTTTGAGCACTGGAAGGACCCGGGCCCGTTCGTCGAGTACATGGCCTCGGGCGGCTGGGGAAAGTTCCTCGGCTACTGGAGCGTCATGACCGGCGCCGTCTTCTCCTTTGCGGGTGTCGAGTCCATCGCCATGGCTGCTGCCGAGACCAGGAACCCGAGGAAGGCCATCCCCGCTGCGTGCAAGAACGTCTTCATCCGCATCATCCTGTTCTACATGCTGGCCATTCTCATCGTGGGCATGCTCGTTCGAAGCGACGACCCTCGCCTGCAGGGCGACGGCTCGGAAACGGCCCAGAGTCCATTCGTCATCGCCGCCGAGGCCGCCGGCCTTCCTGCCGTTTCGTCCGTCGTCAACGCCGTCGTCATCACGTCCGCCTGGTCCTCCTCCAACCAGAGCCTCCTTGCTGGAACCCGTGTCCTGTATGCCTTGGCCGTCAAGAAGCAGGCTCCCGGCATCTTCCTGAGGACTACTTCGTGGGGCGTGCCGTACATGTGTGTCTTCCTGTTCATCGCCTTCAGCTTCCTGAGTTTCATGAGCTTGTCCAACGACGCCATCACCGTCTTTCAATGGTTGGTCAGATTGACGTCGGCCGGCGTGCTGGTCTCCTGGGTTTCCATCCTCGTCAACCACATCCGATTGCGGCTGGCCATGGATAAGCAGGCGATTCCACTCGCCCGTCTTCCCTGGTGGAATTCATGGACTCGTAAGTTGCTTCTCTGATCCCGCCGCGACTGGGCCCCGTCACGAAATACTTTTTTCTAACGTTGGCCGCGCGCAGTGTACAGCTCGTACTTTGCACTCGTCATGTGCGCCATCATCATTTTGACCAGCGGTTTCACTGTCTTCACCAGGGGGAACTGGAGCTCCAGCACTTTCGTCTCCGCGTACCTGTAAGCTTGTCATCCTCTCACCAATTCTCTCTCTCTCTCTCACTTCGACTGACGTCGCTCAAAGCGACATTCCTCTCGTCATAACTGCATACCTTGTTTGGAAATTCGCCAAAAAGACAAAGATTGTTGCTCTCGCCGAAATTCCCCTGCACAGGGCTTTCGAGCGCGCCGAGCAAAAATACGAATCTCTCGAATCATAGGAACTGCGGTTCTTTCTTTTTCTACATAATTTCGCACGACTGATGGTATTCTACATATTATGATACCTAGCATGAGGAGCTGATGCTCATTTTCGCATATATTTCAACAATAGAGCCTGATTACTATTCGACCCTGCACAGCATTACCTCCTGTTGGCGACTTGTGTCTAGAGATGGATTTACCATCCTGCGCCGGCGGCTTGACAGCTCTGTGTAACGTAAATGGGAAACGAAGCAAGATTGGTGTTGGAAAAGGGCGAAGGAAGTCAATTCATGTCCAAAGCAATCTAGAACGAACGTGAAGCCCATCGGGTGGGCGCCGGCCATGGCCTGACATTGGACGTGGTGGTGTACATGGCGAGTAGGGATGAAGAGCCGTCCGAGTCCTGACCGACGAATAAGGCTGTGGTTTCAGCGCGACGTGATACGTTGGCTTCCATTCTTCGCTTCCTGCGCTGTCTTGGTTTCATGCGTCGGCCTCTGATGCCCATGCTGGCATTGTGAATCTGTGTGAAGAGATGAAAAAGCTGTCAACTACAAAGATGCAGCCTGGCATGGAGACGCGGTGCTAGCACGCGGAATCATACAGGACTGCAAACGTCTCGGGATTTCATGGGACTTGAACCATGACTAGATGCCGCCCAAATTTCCCTGGTGCTGACTTGGCGTGTGAATGTTTGCCATGTGGAATCGGGGTTTGAGAATTCAGTGGGCCGAGTGCATAAAATAAAAGCACGCAGCATCGTCGAGCTTTGGCTTTACAAGCAACGGGTGGTGTAGGCTTCTGCCGCCTTCGCCTCACCGTTAGTCAGTTGCGAAATGGGGGGAAACACTTGATGCTGTTGTTTAGATTCATGTCGGGCTGTTGTGTTTCATACCACAACTCGCTTCGCGGCGCCCGAGACTGGATCGAAAGGAGACGTGAACACAAGGAAGTTTGGTAATGACACGGCGTGTATGTTCTGGGAAGGGGCTATATGCTACGCGCTCAAAAAAACAATGTTCGGCAGCATTGGGTCTCCGTGACTGATGAATGCGCGTGCGGACTGATTTTTTTTTTTTCAAAAAAAAAAATGGAAGCAAATATTCGAGGTCGAGGTGCGACCTGATGACGACGACGTCAGCATGTTTGTTTGAAATGCTTGTGGTCAGCAGGTTTGGCATCGAGTTGCGACCTGTGATTTCGTGAACCTCTACGATCAGAAACAAAGTCTAGTTTTGCGCGTTTTCATGCCTCGCGGGAGAAAGCCATGCACTAGCACGAGTCCAACACACGCGGGGGAACTACGAAACTTCCGGGAAACACCGAGGTTCATGATGTGCTGGAAGCGTTCACTTCACTCTTGCTGCATTATGTATGGGAAAGACGGAAGCATGCATGAGCGATCGCGGCGGGCCCTGGCCCTGTACACTGGGATGGATGTCTCGGAGAATTCTTCAGCTCAACTTATGGCCGGGGTCATTGTGAAGCCAACTTGCGCCTCCGCAAATTGGCCCCCCCCGAGTGCGCTGTTGACCCAGGTCGGACATGAAGTGCAATTCTGATGCGAAAACGGTAGAAGGAGAAGAGTTCGCTCCGTTGAACATGTCGCGTCAGGGAGCCAGCAGGCATGGTCACGACTCACCGCAAGTATGCTCCTCTCTCTGACGCAGACTGGTGCAGGCATGAGCGATTCGTGCGTGAAGTCGAACGGCCCTGAGGCAAAAAAAAAAAAAAGGAAGAAAGAAAAGAAAAAAAAGGCACCTGAAGTCTGTAACGAGCGATGGCCGAAACATCACAGGCGAACTTGGATTTCCCTTGCCCTGTTGTTTCGATGGCGGCGCCAAAGAGGGAGGAATAAGGGAGGAAGAAAAGAAAAGAAACACAAAAAGTCGAGGCAAAATAGGCGAGGGGAAAAAAAAACAAGTTTGCTATGCATGGTGATTTCTTGAGTCTTGGCAATACTTTCGAAGTTGAGACATTCCACGTTCAGTCTCTCGGGCCCAACACATCCAAACGCACTTCAACTTCATGCCAGAGTTCGGCCCATGTCTCAGACGGGGGTCAGACGGGGGTTGATCAACACCACGGCCGAGCCAAGCTTTTTAGCATGGCTATGTTTAGATATTGATGGGTCCTGCCTCACTCATGAGTCCTGACTCCTGACTCCTGACTCCTTGAGTTGCCGTCGGATCCGACAACATTCCCTATTAGGGAAATCCGTGACAACAACAGATCTCGTTGGCATACGCATTACTCGGGATGAAGTGCGACCCAACTAAGAAGAGCCAAGGATGAAAAGTCAACGGCAGGGCTGACGGCAGGACCGACGTGGTGGCAGGGGTTGCTGTTGTCGAGTCCATTGACCAAGTTCAAAAGTTAAAAGTTATCGTGGGCGCTACCGTGCGCGACGGTGCGTCATGTGATGAGTCCCCCCCCCCCCCCTCCCTCATTACGTAATCTATTGTCCTGTCCACCTCGACAAGGCTGCAATGTGAACAATGTGAAGCAGGAATCTGGCCCCCTGCCTACTCTGTATATTACCTCCGGAGAAAGTTTTTCGCTTGATCAGAACCAAAGACCCACGACGAAATGGAAGCGACTCTTGAGACTAGACGGCAACGGAATAGCGGTTTCAAAGTGCCCAGCTGTCGTCTCGTGGCTGCGTCCAAGGTGCAACAACTCGTGTCGCGAGAAATGGACCGCTTGTCGCGGATCTGCCTCTACGCCCCTACACTCCCAAACATCGATGGCCACAATGCACGCAGCGCACGCAGGCTGCGGCGTGTAGATTTTGCCAATTCTGCGGTAGGGTAGAGATATCTGGGGGTGCCTCGTCCCATCAGTTCATGACAAGGGCGTGGCAGAAAGCCAAGTTGGAAGACGAGTTTCACCCCAAACCAAAATGTCTGATGTCTGGGATCATTACATCGGACTAGTTCGACTTCGAGAAGTGATTGTCGGCATTCGTCTCCGCAATCCGAACATACGTATATACACACATACACACACACATATATATATATATATATACCATGAGACAGTTCTGTTCACAATGCTGTTTTTCTCTCCCTCTGCTCTGCCTCTCAATCTTTAGCGCACCTTGCTTTATCAAACGACCTGGAGTCGATTTTGTTTTAACCTCGTTTCTCATAATCTTCTTCACGTCACGGGTAGCACTGGTGCTCCGTTTCTTTTCAGCTCTTTTTATTCGTTCTCGAGACACTACCCATCTATATAACATTGAGTATATTTTTAGGTTCTACTCTCACACACTGTTGTCGACATGGTTCGCATCGCCTTAGCCTCTGCTCTTGCCCGTAAGTTCTGAAATCGAGTTTCGATTTGTCTTCAGTCTTCTGACTCCTGGATATTAGTGGCCGTGACGGTCTATGCAGCTGGACCTGATCCTGCCGGCGCCAACAACGTGGGCAACGGACAAGGAAAGCAGTTCATTACTGGAGAATGCTTGAGCAATGAAGACTGTGCATCCAAATGCTGCGCACAGCAGAATGGGGGTGTAGGCCTTTGCTCTGGTGTTGGTGCCCAGTTTCAGGCTGGCAAGACTGGTTGTGGTTTCGTAAGCCAAAATGCTGGTGGTCAACAGAGAAACGGACGACAAGGAAACGACCAGCAGAACAACGGTGCTGTTGGAAACAATGGCACTACTCCTGATACAGGTGCTGGCAAAGGCAAGAATGGCAAGAAAACAGGTCAGGGGAATGGCAAGAACAACGCCGAAAAGGGCGGCAAGAGAAAGAAGGGAAAGAAGAACAGAGCTGGCAACGGAAACAACGCTGGCAATAATAAGAATAAGAACAACAACAACAATAACAACAACAACAATAACAACAACAACAACAACAGCAACGGAGGGCAGGTTGGCAATAACGGCAACAGAGCTGGTAACGTAAACAACGCTGGCAACAATAAGAACAAGAACAACAACAACAACAACAACAACAACAACAACAACAACAACAACAACAACAACAACAACAACAACGGAGGGCAGGTTGGCAATAACGGCAACAGAGCTGGTAACAACGGCAACCAAAACCAGCACGGCCAGATTGAAGACAATGCCAGCAGAGACAATGGCACCGACGCTGATCAGAATGGTCAAAACGGGAAGAACCAGAACGGAAACAAGAACCAGAACGGAAAGAACCAGAACGGAAAGAACCAGAAGGGAATCAAGAACCAGAACGGCGCCCAGAACGAAAAGAATCAGAACGGAAATAAAAACCAGAACGGCAATCAGAACGAAAAGAACCAGAACGGAGACAAGAACCAGAACGGAAAGAACCAGAACGGAAAGAACCAGAAGGGAATCAAGAACCAGAACGGCGCCCAGAACGAAAAGAACCAGAACGGAAATAAAAACCAGAACGGCAATCAGAACGAAAAGAACCAGATCGGAAACAAGAACCAGAACGAGAAGGATCTGAAGGGAAATAAGAGCCAGAACGGAAATAATAATGGAAAGAAGAACGGCAACCAGAACGGGAACAAGAACCAGGACGGAAAGAAGAACGGCCACCAGAACGTGAATAAGAGCCAGAATGGCAACCAAAACGGGAGCAAGAACCAGAATGGCAACCAGAACGGAAACAAGAACCAGAACGTGAATAAGAGTCAGAATGGCAACCAAAACGGGAGCAAGAACCAGAATGGCAACCAGAACGGAAACAAGAACCAGAACGGAAAGAAGAACGGCAACCAGAACGTGAATAAGAGCCAGAATGGCAACCAAAATGGGAGCAAGAACCAGAATGGCAACCAAAACGGAAACAAGAACCAGAACGTGAATAAGAGTCAGAATGGCAACCAGAACGGGAACAAGCATCAGAATAGCAACCAAAACGGCAAGCAGAATCAGAATCAAAATCAGAACGGCCAGGTTCGAAACAACGGCAATGGAACCGGTCAGAATCGCCAGAATGGTCAGCAGGGTCAGAACGGTGCCCAAAATGGCAGAAATGGCCAGGTCGGAAACAACAAGAACGGCCAGGTTGGAGACAACAAGAACAGCCAGGCTGGAAACAACAAGAACAGCCAGGCTGGAAACAACAAGAATGGCCAGGTCGGAAACAACAAGAATGGCCAGGTCGGAAACAACAAGAATGGCCAGGTCGGAAACAACAAGAACAGCCAGGCTGGAAACAACAAGAACAGCCAGGTCGGAAACAACAAGAATGGCCAGGTCGGAAACAACAAGAATGGCCAGGTCAGAAACAACAAGAACGGCCAGGTTGGAGACAACAAGAACGGCCAGGTTGGAGACAACAAGAACGGTCAGGTTGGAAACAACAAGAACGGCCAGGTTGGAAACAACAAGGGCTAAATGGTGCACAGAACGGTGAAAGGGTCTAGACTAGCCAGATCCAGGAAAATTGTTAGGCTTAACGGTGCCTCTGAATATTTTATCATGCGATTCTTAAATTGAATTTGGAATAACGCATCTCTGTAGGAGAACGGCGCATCCAATGAGTTGTCATTGAATGTAATCATCCCGATAGTTGTTGCCCTCTTCCATGTCGAGATGTGAAGCAAAAGAACGTCATGCGTATCTTTCTTTGATGCATGCATGGCTGGAGCCCCACTCGAGGATCTTGAACAATCCATGTTCCAGGGTTCCATCGCTTTGCAGGTGGCATTATCTGGTATCTATCATCATCTCTGTTAGAGTTTACCTAGGTTACCTAGATTAGCTGTATTCCTGGACTAACGTGATGTGGATAGGAAAGTGCGGCTCAAGATCCGCACCACCTTCCTGATGCGTCATGGTTGGCCAGCTGATTGCTTACAATGACTTGCAATGGGTTGCAATGGGTTGCAATGGGTTGCAATGGGTTGCAATGGGTTGCAATGGGTTGCAATGGGTTGCAATGGGTTGCAATGGCTGCGTGCAACAACAAAAGGTACTACTCTCTCCTGTTGTGCTGTGTCTTACAAGTCCACAGATGAGCGGGTCGACTCGACAGCATGTCATGCCGCTCTTGCTCTTTTTGGTAGCCACGGAAGTCTTGGAGTTGGTCGGGTCATCTTGGACTCGGGAGGCACAGGCTGAGCTGAAATGAGATGGGCGAATGATGGCCACGCCAAACACGCCTCTCCTCGGGGACATCCCTTCTCGGCATGGGGCGAGTAGATTGACAAGCTGGACGAAGCCCGACATGAAACTGACAGTCGCTAGGATGCTGATTCACGACGAGCAACGACTACGAGCGACCTTCCAAGATGGTGAGGGGCATCTGGCACAGGCAGGTGGGTGATGATGCGGTTTGGCTGGCACGAGGCGCCATCCCAACCCTTCCTATTCTGTCCCGTCCACACAGCTGAGCTGAGCTGACTGTGCTTGCCCTGCTTGGCATCATCTTACTTTCCGAGTGGAACACAGCTGTTCGCCGATCGACAGGTGTTTGCTCGTGGCTGTATCCCCCCGCCGTCTCATCGTGAAGTCGGTACTTCTCGAGCCCCGGGTGTAAATAGGGATTTAAGATGGCATTGCTGCCCACTGCACTGCTTCATTGTTTCGTTTGTCACTATACTTGCGCACATCTTTTTTACTCCTGATCCTTTCTCGCGTTCCATTCTTGTCACGCCTCGACGGACACTCTTCCTCCACCCGCCAACATGCAGTTCTCCGTTGTCAGCCTGCTCTCCCTCGTGGCCCTGGTCACCGCCGCCCCCACGGATCTCCAAGACCGGGCGTCGGGCACCACTTGCGGAAGCGTCAAGTACAGCGGCTCTGCTGTCCAGTCCGCTGCTAATGCTGCCTGCGGCTACGTCAGGGACGGTGGTCAAGCTGGTTCTTCTTCGTATCCTCACCGGTACAACAACTACGAGGGCTTCGGATTCAATGGCGTCTCGGGTCCCTACAATGAGTTCCCCGTGCTCAAGTCCGGCAAGGTCTACGGCGGCGGTAAGCTCTCCCATCCGTATACCTCACATGATGAAGCACCTGGAACTATGAACTGGGCGGCTTTGCTCATAATGCTTGATTAGGCTCTCCCGGCCCTGACCGTGTCATCATCACCGACGGGTGCCAGCTCGCCGGTGTCATCACCCATTCCGGTGCCAGCGGAAACAAATTTGTCGGCTGCTCTGGTACTTCATAAGTATGTATAGTTTCGTCCGGAAGAGCCTCTGTGATTGCGCAGAAATGGATACATGCGTTCTGGGTTGTAAGAAGAGAAGCGATGCTCTGGAAGCGATGCTCTGGAAGCAATGGATCTTATCATTGTGAGCAGATCGTTCATTGTGTACATAGGTTTTTAAGCGCGGTCACCACGTTCGCGCTCGCGAAGTCGTTCTTGGATCGTTGAATGTCATGATGTACTTGTTCACATTTGTTCACACTTGTTCGCACTCGTTCGCACAGACTCTTCCCGATTCGGAAGCCTCCTTGCTATTGGTACCCCAGCGCCTTTCAGTGGACCTCGCCTGCTATGTCAGCAACCAATGTTGGACCCCTTTGGGCCCTTTGGGCGCATCAATCTCACAAGATTTGTTCTTGATACTCCGTACTGGCACAAAATCCATCCTACTTCGAGGTATTTCGAGGTATCACGTTGTCACGGGCACTAGGCTGCCCAATTAATCACCACTCCCCCCAAAACGCTCGCAACTTCCGACTTTCAGATATTGGCCATCCTGCTCCCGACTTCGAACCCCCCCTTCTCCAAGCTATCCAAGCTTGCTTGTCATCCGCCTCTCAAGTCTCTCACCTCTCTCCAGCGGGAATATCTGACCTCGCGTCTGGTCGAGTGTGAAGATGCCCGAGATCGTATGTTCATCCCTGTTGGTGCGTAGGCAGGCACTGTTCTGAGACTGACCTCTGACACCGTTGTCATTTCATAGGTTCATCTTCAGGTTGGCCAATGTGTTGGTTCCCTCCTGGATTCAGCGACTCCTCGTCTGCCCCTGACTCTTTGTGCTGTAGGGCAACCAAGTCGGTACCGCATTCTGGCAGAACATCCTCGGCGAGCATGGCCTTGACAACAACGGCGAGTAAGTGCTTTTTCTTCTTCTGCCGTTGCCGCTCTTCCAACCTCTCTTTCAACCGCTTAGCCCTTTCAGGCCTCCGCTTACCGTGATGGAACTGCGCTAGGTACCATGGCGACAACCGACTCCAGCTTGACCGAATCAGTGTCTACTTCAACGAGGTGAGGAACATGCCCTCCGTCCGTACCCATATACTGACCTCCTAACGAACTCTTCGTCCTTTGTCCAAAAAAACAGGCCTCGAACAATAAATATGTCCCTCGCGCAGTGCTCGTCGATTTGGAACCCGGAACCATGGATGCCGTGCGGGCTGGCCCATTGGGCCGTCTCTTCCGCCCCGACAACTTTATATTTGGCCAGTCCTCCGCGGCCAACAATTGGGCCAAGGGCCACTATACAGAAGGTGCAGAGCTGGTAGAGGAGGTCATTGATGTCGTTCGCCGTGAAGCCGAAAGCTGCGAGATATTGCAGGGCTTTCAGATCACACACTCGCTCGGTGGAGGTACCGGATCTGGCATGGGAACTTTGCTGTTGTCCAAGATCCGGGAGGGTAAGAAGGCACCCGAAGCAACTTGCTATCTGCTTCAACGAGAATGCACAACGAATGGGGGGCTAATTCGGCAATACCAATGAAGAATTCCCGGACCGCATGCTGGCCACATTCAGTGTCGTCCCGTCTGCCCAGACCTCTGATACTGTTGTGGAGCCTTACAACACCACCTTGTCTGTTCATCAGTTGGTGGAGAACTCGGACGCAACCTTTTGCATTGACAACCAGGCTTTGTACGATATCTGCCAACGTACCCTGAAGCTGGCAAGTCCCTCCACTGGCGACCTCAATCATCTGATCTCGACTGTCATGTCTGGAGTGTCCACCTCCCTTCGTTTCCCCGGTCAGCTCAACTCGGATCTACGAAAGATTTGTGTCAACTTGGTAAGAACATGATTCAAACCCACCCCTCACTCGTGCTACAAACTTATGACTGAATGCGTTGCTCATCCGCTTTCCAAAACACCAAGGTGCCTTTCCCACGTCTCCACTTCTTCATGGTTGGCTTTGCCCCCTTGACTAGCCGCGGTAGCCACTCCTTCCGATCCGTCACTGTCGCCGATCTCAGTCAGCAGATGCTCGACCCGCGCAACATGATGGCTCAGTCCGACTTCCGCAACGGTCGATTCCTCACCTGCTCGGCCATGTTTCGTGGCAACATTTCTGGAAAGGAAGTCGAGGACCAGATGCGCAAGACCCAGGACAAGAACTCGGCCTACTTCGTCGAATGGATCCCCAACAATGTGCAGACCTCCATGTGCACTGTGCCTCCCAAGGGCCTCAAGATGTCGTCCACATTCATCGGAAACTCCACAGCCATCCAGGATATCTTTAAGCGTGTAGGGGACCAGTTTGCCGTCATGTTCCGACGCAAAGCGTACTTGCACTGGTACACGGGCGAAGGCATGGACGAAATGGAATTCACCGAGGCTGAATCCAACATGAACGATTTGATCTCTGAATACCAGCAGTACCAGGACGCCACCGTGGATGATGATGACGTCGATGAGGAGCAGCACGGCTGGGACGAAGGTGCCCCCGCCGAAGAGTCCCACCTCGAGTGACCAGGTCGTTGACTGGACGCGAATGGACGGAAAAAAAAAATGATGGGAGTGTATTGAATCGAAAACAAAAGTGGGCGATTTAGCCGGGCAAGTCTCATTTTATTTGACTTTGTGCGTAAAGTAACACTTGGTACCGTTTCTTGGACGTAATTCTCTTCTCCTGCCGCTCCAGTTCCCCCTCCCCCCCCCCCCGGAAAATTTTATGGAAATAGCACAACGAATCATAGTAACTTTACCATAATTATACAAATTATATTGCGTTTTCATTTGGAACACAACACCGGACTCTGGGCACATGTGAAATAAAAGACGTCAAGGGGGTGTACTACTAGGTGTGTATATGTTGGCAAGGGGGTTCTTTCGTTTATAAGTTGAAGGGTTTTCCAGCATTTGTGGCATTTGTGAAATTATGTGAGAAACGATAACCGGGGGTTTTGATCCAAGGAATAAAAATTTCCATCTTGGTAATGCATTGGCCAATTTTTTTTTTTTTTCCCCGGTAAAGTAGTGTTCCGATTCCAAGCCTGCTGCCAATGACATTCATTCGAATGACTTTCATTTTCTTCACAAGTACGTTCTGAAAGGGAGGATGACAAGCCGCATCAGTCATTGGTCTCGTTGTGTGCGCAGGCCACAGCTTCTTCTGGGTCCGCGTCCCCTCGGACTTCGGACGGCTTCGCAAATGACGGGAATCAAGGCGGCAAGAACCATGGCGGCGCCAAGGAAGCCGGCCGTGACGCCGAACCCGACGTGGAAGGCCGGGGCGTCCTGGTCGGGCCAGATTCGGCTGCCGTACACGCTCGACACGTTGCCGAATGCGTTGACGAGGGCGAGGACAATGGCCCTCTTCTCCGGGGGCAGACTGACGGTGTTGCTGGCCCAGGACAGGATGAGAGGCAGGGCCGACCAGATGCCTGTGGCTAGGAAGCAGAGCATCACGTAGCGCACCACGGGGGCTTGGACAATGGCGCAGACGACGGTCGAGAGGAAGCCGAGGGCCAGCGCGCCCGTGATGTGCCACCGGCGGTCTTGCGTTCGGTCCGACGACCACGCCAGGATGTTGAGGCACAGGCTTGCCACTGCGTAGATGGGGACCGTCATGTACTGAGCCTTTACGGTGGTGTAACCCAGCATGACGGTGATGGTGGGGATGAAGTAGCTGAAGGCTGGCGGTTTCGCGAAAAAAAAAAAAAGAAAAAGAAAAAGAAGAGAAAGAAACAGCGTCAGCACAGATGATATCATCTTCCCCCGTCATGGTGGATAACAAAGGGAAAGGGTAAAGGAAAAGGGGGGGGGGGGAGTGAGTTTACTTCCGGCTCCGACGTCTAGCATGAACAGAACAAGAAACATGTACGTCCTCGGGTCAGCGACAGCAGCGACAAAGGCCTGCCGGTGGGTAAGACGACGACGGCTCGAGCCCTCCCCGTTTGCGATTCCGTCGGCAATGATTCGAGTCGAGGCCAGCTTCTGCTCCTCTGGCGTGAGACGCGCTGATGTGCTGGGATAGTCGAGCAGGACGAAACTAGCCACGATGGCCACTCCGGCGGTCGCGGTGCCCTCGACAATGAAGAGCCATCGCCAGCCAGAGATGCCGTGCGCATTGCGCAAGTGCTCCGTGATGCCACCTGCCAGGATGCCGCCGAAGGCGCCAGACAGCACGGCAGCTGTGTAGAAGATGCCGAATCTCTTGCCTGAAGGGGACAAGTCTTTTCGTTAGCGCCTGCGACTTCGAATTTGCAAGAGGTCTCGACAAAGAGAGACGTTGATTAGGAAAGGCGGGTTTGCCTGCCTACCGAGCTCGGCCTTTGTGTACCAACAACTGAGGTAGTACAGGACGCCGGGGAAGAAGCCCGCCTCGACACAGCCCAGCACGAACCTGAAGCCCAGCAGGGCACCGTAGGATTTCGAGGTGGACATCAACGCGCTGAGAGCGCCCCAGATGAGCATTATGGCGGGCAGAAAGATGGAGGGCTTGCTCCGGCTGAGGATCATGTTGGATGGCACTTCACAGACGAGGTAGCCGAAGAAGAAGACGGACAGAACCCATGCGTAGCGGTCATCGTCGAGGCTCAGCTCTGTCGCCATGCCGGCAATCTTTGCATTGCCCTGTGTTTTTTTTTTTTTTTTTTTTTTTTTTTTTTTGCGGTCAGCGAGGTTGAGAACATGGGCAGTCACTGGAAAGGGGGCGGGGCAGCTCCAAATGCCGAGAGGCAAGAAGAAGAGGGATGATGGGATGATGGGATGATGGCGTACGATGTTGGTGCGATCGACGTAGTTGAGAATGTACATGATCCATAGTATCGGCATAATGAACATGTCAATCTTGCGCACGAGCTTCTTCTCCTCTGCCGAGTTGGGTACATAGTTTCGAAGAGCCTCCGCCTGCTCATTGTTGCTGACGCCCAACGAGGTTGTCTCCTCGTGCATTTCGACGGTCTGGGTCCTGTCGGCGGTCACCATCTTCACCATCTTTGGTGGAACGAGCTGTTGCAAAGAGGCCGGGGGGGGGGGGGGGTTGATGATGAAGTCGACAAGTTACGAAGTTGTCAACCCCCCTTCCCGCTCTCGCCAGCCCCATGGGGAAAAGGAATCGAGAGACTCCACTTCCACTTCCACTTCCACTTCATATTTATGGCTGGCTGACCTGGCTGACCTGGCTGCCTCTTGTTCTGGTGAAAGGGGCGGCAATTCTTCGCTTTATTCAGTCTTCATGTCGTGCTTGCGTCCCACCTTGAACAAATCCCGGCGCGGTCTTCTTCCCGCTCGAGAACCAAGTCGTGTCAGAAAAAATCAACCACAAGGACAATGAAATGTGCGGTGGCGGCTGTTCCCTCTTCGACGCCAATTTTTGCCTTGGATTGCGTAGGGAAAAATGGGTTCGACCGCGTCAATGAGAAGCTGCGAGTGATTCGCGAGTGATTCGCAGGATCGAGAGGCGTTCCTGATTAGGGTGGCGCCCGGCTGTTGCCGGCTGTTATAGTTGGGCTTACCAATGAAATATCTGGCTCATGTCACGAGTCTAATCCGTAGCTGCGCTTCTTTCTCGGCGGGCGTCATGGCGGGTTTTACATCATGTCATATATTGGGCCCTGTCATAATTACATGTCCCCTCCCCCCCCCCCCGTACTGCACCAGCCACACACACACACACACACTCGCGCCTTTGTGACTTGCCGACAGCTTAACCCGGCATCTGCGAACTGAGAGCATCCAGAAAACTTAGTCCGTACTGCTGTTCTTGGTCCAGGGGAAATTGATTGGCCATGTTCGTCGTCCCAAACATCCAGCTGTTCCAATCGGGCCATGCGCCGCCGTCCGCATAGGGGAGAGGCACGGACTGTCCGTTTTGTTGCATCTGCTGTCTTTCCATGGCGTCGTGTTTTCGAAATTTCGCAAGCATCCCATTGAGCCCCCGGCCCAAGTGATGAGCAACGTGTCGAACGCATGGGCTGGTTTCTTCCAACAAAACCACGATGCCTTCGATAATGGAGGCCACACTCTCGTATCGAATATCGAGCTGTGCTGATTTCCACTGAGTTTGGGCCTTCATGAGGAACAAGCAGGCATACGCAATCGTGGTGAGCAAGTACAGCGGCACCCCAATCACGGCGGGTCGCATATCAGCGTCATTGAGAATGAGCTCCAGGGCTGCAAAGGCGCTGCCAATGGCAAGGTTCACGAATTCTCGGCGCTCGCTCGACATTCTATACTGCTCCGTAGGACGTAGCCCCCGTAAGCAGACGGAGAACAGCTGCACTCTGGCAAAGTGGTAGTGAAGAATGACTCCTTTCGCGGGGTAGTCGGCGACGTGGGGATTGGGCGCTGGACTAGAGTTAGCAATTGCACCACCGTTTTGTATTTTGACTTTCTACTAAGATATCTACCCACCGAGGCGTGGTTTCCACTGGTCGCGCCATCGCGCCAAGTCCATGTCAAATCGGCGCAGAATTTCAAATTCATCATTGGCAATCATCCTCGATCGGTCAGGCCCAAAGGCATGGTAAATTCGGCTCAGGATAATGAATACTCCAAC
Source organism: Epichloe amarillans (assembly GCA_024072835.1). Lineage (NCBI taxonomy): Eukaryota > Fungi > Ascomycota > Sordariomycetes > Hypocreales > Clavicipitaceae > Epichloe > Epichloe amarillans. Next base: position 1,336,463 of record CP099639.1, read on the forward strand.
TTGGCTGTGTAGGCGGTGATCTGACATTGTCACTCCCGGCAACCGCAGGAAATCTTCATGGCAAGACAGAGTCGAGTTTTCACTGATGACGGGTGGTCGTCCATATGCAATGCTGAAGTGATGATCACACACGTACAAGAAGTACCACAATCTCGCTTCTTCGACATACTCTGGCCGATGTCTCGAAGCCATGGCACAGAATTGGTGCAGGTTGAGCTCTGTAGCGATTCTTACTGCCAGGCCCGAGAGCTTCCAGCTGAGATCTGAGAGGTAGAAGGCTCCGATACACAAGCCACGAACATCGTCGAGTGCGTGATATCGGTCCAACATGGCTTGGCTGACAAGTTCCAGGAAAATCGGGTAGCAGACATCAAATGCGCGGCCATCATCCTGCGCGTGCAGAGCAGTCACGGCAAGGATAGCCGCAGTGAGAAGTGATGACGATGCTCTCACCTCATCCAGGGTGTCATGAACAAGTGCAATGCCACCCCAAAGGTAGGCATTGAGAGTTTCCCGAAATCTTGCAAACAGCATTTCCGCCTCCTGAAGGGCAAACTTGCCTTGAGTGATGAAGTCGGCCTTCTGAGTCCGGCTGGGAGGCCGATGCATCCTTGCCCAAGGATCACTGCGAACATTGCGCAGCTTGGTGACCTCGAAGAGACTGGCCATTGGCGCATTGACCATGGCCTGATCATCGCCTTCTTGTGCTTCGGCTTCGACAGAATTTTCTCTGGTCATGCCTGTCGGACGAATTGGCCCCATGTCATGACGATGGATTTGCGGCGTGCCCTGCGCTGACGTGGCTGGACCCTTGCTTCTTGTGAAGTCATGGCCCTCTACGCTGGGTGGCCGCGTAGGCAATGGACACGCCATGTTTAAAGTCTGCTGGACCTCCGACAATGCGGCCTGAAGGCTTTGCATTTGAGCCTCAATGCTCTTCTTCCACTCATTCTCGCCGTCCAAAAGCGTCTGCAAACTCTTGTTGACAGTGCACTTGAGGCCAAGCCGGGAGCAACGCGCGCATTGTTCCTGGCCGGCCTCCAGATCACACTTGATCTTGCGGTTCTGGCATGCCTGGCCTGAAGGTTACACAAAGTTAGCACCAAGCTGTGCAACAAGCAGACACAAGCAGACACAAGCAGACACAAGCATTGCATGCAACACGTGGACTTGAGGATCCCAAAACGATGGCCGGGGGTGAGACACGACGCCAAATACGGCGGGGGGAAGAGGGGGGGGGGGGGGGTAGCACAGCAGCGCGGGAGATGGATGACCTACAGGCACGAATCTTCCTCGAGATCTTGGGTTGATGGTCGCCAGATTCGCTAGGAGGGCTGACCTGCGAAGAACCAAACCTCGCTCGCTTCATGATACATTCGATATGTTGAGATGGAACGAAGTCCGCGCCCAAGAATGGGTCTGCTGGAGTGATCGAGCTTGGAAGAAGGAAAGAGTAAAATGGGTAAAATGGGGGGCGGGACAAAGACCGATGATGGATGAACTCGTTTGCCCTCTCTACGGAGTACGTACTCGTGCCCCGCCCCAGAGTACAATCGCCAACAAGGGGGGGTCGGTCGGTGTCCACAGCCAATCGTGATCAATTGGATTGGTAGGCTTCACCAAGCAATCTGGGGCGCCGTCTGCGGGTTTCTATCCGTGTGCCCGTTGAATCAAATAATTGCCCGCGGAAATTACCCCCCGAGGTGGCCCTGAGGTGGCCCCGAGGGGGGAGAAAAGAAAAGAGCCGTTGTTATTGATTGACTGGGGTTGGTCTGAACAACAAGAGCCGCCTGATACCAGAAAGAGTTTAGATTCTTTTGTGAACCATCTCCCCCGCGAGACAAATCGTCATTTTGCATTTCTAGTCTACCAAGTCACAAAGCACATCCATCCATCATCGTCCAACAAAGATGACCGTATCGGGCAACGAGCCGACCAGCGTTGGCATCGTTGGCATCGTTGGCATCGTTGGCGCCATCGGTCTCGGGGGCCTGAACCCCGAGTCATTGCACAGGCTTCTTTCCACCCCCGAATACCTCGTTCTCGTCTACGGCGAGGATGCCATCGTCCTAGAAAACCTTGTCAACCTGGGAGCCAAGGCAGCTGGTTCCCCCAGGGGCGTTGCCGAAAACAGTCACATTCTCCTTTGTACAACAACGGACGAGGGACGATTGAACCGTCTTCTCTTTGATTCAGCCTCGGGGGTTCTCTCAGGTACGATTTCCGAAATTGAGCACAGCACGCATCCTTTGCTGCCGTTGTGTTACAGCGAAACACAAAAGTAACCGTCAAGTAAACAGCACTGCCCAAACAAGCTGTTCTTGTAATAAGTACGCCAGTCCTGCCATCATTCTATGAATCACTCCCCCAAAAGCTTGCGGAATGTGGTCGGCAGGATGTTTCCGTCATGGACATGGCCATAGTCGCCAGCTCAATCCGCGCCGAGGGTTCCGCCAGTACAGTGTTCGTGTCTGGCTCCTGTGAGGCCATCAAATCGACAAAACACTTCATGCACACATTGTCAGACAAGCTGTATGTGATTCCAGGCCAGCTGGGCCAAGCTTCCAAAGCACAGCTTGTGTATCAGCTTCTACTTGGCTTACACACTGCCACGGCAGCTGAAGCCATGGCTCTCGCAGCCAGAGCTGGCCTCAATACCAAAGCCACCTTCGACATCATCAGCAATGCTGCGGGAAGCTCATCTGCGTTTGAAACTCGCGTCCCTCAAATGCTTGCTGGAAGCTGGACTCCCCAAGTATCACTTGAATTCACCTTGCATGAAATGGTAGGACTTCTCCCGTCTCCGCACGCCGCATTTGCGCTGCTGACAGTCTGGAAATCTAGAAAAACGCTATTTCAACGGCGCGAAGTCTGCACTTCCCGCTGCCCCTGAGCAGTGCGGTAGAGCAACTGTTTATAGCTGGGGTTTCGCAGGGATTCGGCTGTGACGATGACGCGGGATTTGTTCGCCTCTACCTACCTGGCTCACATGAATTGGTCAAGCAGAATGCAGAGAGAGCCAGGCCGGAAAGTGTGCTGACTCCATCTGGCAGTCCCTTTAAGATTTCCAAGATCGGCATGATCGGACTGGGGGCAATGGGCCAAGGCATGGCGGGCTCTTTGCTACGTGCGGGCTTTCAGGTGCAGGGATACGACGTCTACGGCCCTGCAGTGGACAGATTCATCTCCAATGAATCAAATGCCACCGCGGCTGCGACACCCTCTGCGGCGATTGAGGAGGCAGATATTGTACTGCTCATGGTGCAGAATGCGGCCCAGGCTGACGATGTTCTTTTCGGAAGCGGACGTGGTGCTGAAGCACTATCAGACGGCACCGTTGTAATTCTCAGCTCCACTGTGCCCCCAAATTTTGTACGGAAACTCGACTTCAAGTTGAAACAGTTGGGGAGGAGAATCACACTGGTGGACGCGCCAGTCAGTGGTGGTGTCGCTCGCGCAGCTAATGGTACACTGACGGTAAGTAGAGTCCTCTTTTTTCATTTTTTTTTTTTTCATTTTAACCCCCCCCCCCCCCCCGGCCAACCAACTCACACAACATGACCTGATTTTGATCTTCTCAAGATTATTTGCTCTGGAGAAAGCCTCGCCGTTTCCAAAGCGCATGCTGCACTCCTCGCCATGACGGGCGGCATGAAGAACCTGTGTCACGTAGACGGTGGCATAGGGGCGGCCTCATCTGTAAAGCTCATCAACCAACTCCTCGCGGGAGTCCACATTGCTTCTGCGGCAGAAGCAATGGCCTTTGCCGCGCGCCTTGATATCGACACAAAGCTGACGTTTGACATGATCAAATCATCAGGGGCGTGGAGCTGGATGTTTGAGAACCGGGTTCCGCAGATGCTGGACGCTGATTGGACCCCGCACTCTGCCTTGGCCATCTTTGTCAAGGACCTGGGCATAGTTCTCGACGAGGCTGCCCGTCTGGGGTACTGCGCCCCCATCTCCTCCGCAGCACATACCTTGTACCTTTCCGGAGCGGCGCATGGCTGGACAAAGGAGTCAGATGCCGGCGTCGTGCGTCTCTGGGAATTGCTTGGACCAAGTGTTGCAAGTAAAGCTGGCAGCCACGACATGCGCGCACACGAGGCTGACCCAAGGGCCGGCACCGCCAGCGAGCCCCAGCCCATCCCAGCAGCAGTCACACTTGCGAGCCTCCCCCCAGAATATAGCACCGATGTGTTGAGTAATGTCCGCAAAGTCGTCGACAGCGGCCATGCCCCTACACTGGTTGTCCTCGACGACGATCCCACTGGCACACAAACATGCCACAACATTGACGTCCTGACTGTCTGGGACTCGGCGACACTGGAATCGGAGTTCAGCCTTGACCCAAGCGGTTTCTTCATTCTGACAAATTCACGCGCCCTACCATCGGCAGAAGCCCGAAGGCTGATACAAGAAATTTGCGAAAATGTATCGGCAGCGGCGAAGAAAGCGGGCAAGGCTTTTGAGATTGTTCTTCGAGGAGACTCCACGCTGCGCGGTCATCTTCCCGAAGAACCCGAAGCTGCTGAGGCGGCTCTCGGCCGTTTTGACGGCTGGGTCATCACACCGTTCTTCGCACAGGGCGGAAGATATACCATCAATGATGTACACTACGTCAAAGAAGCAGACGTGCTAGTACCCGCCAGCCAGACGCCATTTGCGCAGGACGCAACATTTGGGTACAAAAACTCCAATCTTCGCCAGTACGTGCTTGAGAAGTGCGGCTCACGCTTCAATGATTCGTCCTTTATAAGCGTGACGTTGGACGAAATCAGGGTGGGCGGGCCAGAGGCAGTTACCAAGAAACTGCTTTCCGTTCCCGCAGATCCCAACAGAGTTTTCATTGTCAACGCAGCCGCAGAGTCAGATATGCACGTGTTCGTGGCTGGTCTCCTGGAGGCTGAGAAAAGTGGCAGGCGATACCTTTACCGGACAGGCGCGGCCTTCGTTTCATCAAGGCTTGGGATCAAAGGAATTCCGCCTCTGTCGATGCAAGACCTGGGACTTGTTCCGACCTCGAATCTTCATCAGCCAGGTGGACTCATCATAGCGGGATCATACGTGCCCAAGACGACGGCTCAATTGAAAGTTTTGCGAGAGAAGTTGGCAACCAAGCTGCACGTGATTGAGCTGGAGGTGGCCGATCTTATTGCCTCCGAGAATGCCGCTGAGCAGATTATCAGGGAGGCAGCCTCATCGATTTCCACACATATATCTTCAGGACACGATGTCCTGGTTATGACGTCGAGAACCTTGATCCAAGGTCAAGATGGTCTGAGTTCCCTGAATATCGGATCAAAGGTTGCGAAGGCGCTAGTTCAACTGGTCGAGTTGATTGATGTACGTCCGCGATACATCATTGCCAAGGGCGGCATCACCGCTTCAGACACTGCTACAAAGGGCTTGAGAATGAGGCGCGCGCGCGTTCTGGGACAAGCTGCCCCCGGCGTGCCCCTCTGGCGATGCGACGAGGAGACTAGTCGGCATCGTGGCGTGCCTTACGTTGTGTTCCCTGGCAACGTTGGAAGCGAGGATACCTTGGCGGAAGTTGTGGAGGCATGGGCGGTCGACAATGAAGCTTGAGATGTGTATGATGCGGACATGACTTTTTCCTTTTTTCCTCTTCCCACGTTCTTCTTCAATGCTGTAATTATGACGCGTGAACTCGTTCTCAAACAGCATCAGGGCATGGAGCGTTAGAATGGGGTTGACTCAATGCATTGATTTGATCCTATGTCCAAGTTGAACGTTCATCCAGTCTGGCATCCCGGCGCCATTATATTGCTGGGAGAACCCAGTCATGGCGGCCTTGAAAGACTCGTGTCTGAAGGCCGGCGAACTATGCAAAGACGTGAATGCACTTCCGCCTTGTTATGGTGAGTTGGGCAAGAGGTTGAAATCCTGTCGGCTGACAAAGGTGGCTAAAATCCGAAACCCTGTTACTGTGGGTCTTGCAGAGCGGGGGTGCATCCTGTCGATAAAGTCCCTTTGCAAGTTGATTGGACTACATACATAGTTCGGAACTACCTAATCGTGCCACGCCCCACTGTAACTCGGTTGTTAGATTCGTGTCGCGAAGAACCCAAGCAACTTCCTCACTGCTCAGTTCCGCCCTCGCGCTTGCAATGCACCGTGACCCGTGACCCGTGACCCTTCGCCATACATGCACTCTTCGGACGAAGTTGCTCATCCGCCCACGTCGGTTGACGACAGGGAGCATCAGACTGAGATGTGAGTGCATGAACGGCTGACGCTGCAACACCTGCAAAATGCCTGGGCTGTTCCATGTTCACCATGGGACAGCCAGCACACCTGATGCCGTCAAGTCTTGTCACGGACGGGCACAACCAGACCAACACCGGAACCAACCGGGACCTAGGCGTGGCCCGGGCGTGACCTGGTGACCGGACTAGTTGGCCATGTATGTTCCTGCATCTTTGAGTACTGCTCACGGGACTAGTAATGCGCCGCTGGGACGGAGAGGTAGCATTCAGCATGACTTCTACGCTCCCCCCAACACGACGACGACGACGACGATGAGAGGGGATGGCGTCGTCTGCTTGTAGAGAGTAGGGAGTAGGGACGAGGGTGTAGGAACGCATGGAGAGAAGTCTGGTGGTGTACATATGCCGTGGTCTCCTCCGGCCAGTTCTTCATGTCTGTCGTTCGGGTCGTCATCATTGAAGCCTCACCTCTGGATACGCTGTGGCCGTGTCCGGGCCGCTCTACCTGTTTTCACGATGCGGCAAAGTCAATTGACCGTGTCCATATTCGCGAGCTTGATCTCGATGCTCCTTTACGCCCAGACTGCGTCAACGGCACCCGCCCCGGAACTGTTTGAGAAATGCAACCGCAGTGCGCACGATGTGTGCCGAAAAGAAGACAGATCATACAGCAATGAAGTGCCCAAAGCAGGAACTTACATGCCATGGGCTCTCATTCCTCTCCAACAAGTCGGCTTCCCCGCCAAGCAATACATCACCATAGTCAATCTGACCCCCCACCGATTCATCCTCGACCGAAGCCGCACGCATTCGTATCAGATGGACACTTTTGACTGGGATGATGTCCCACAGGGGCGGGCCCGCCAAAATACTGCAGAGTACACAAAACAGCTCGGTAAGAATCCAAAGGACGACGGCGGCGAGGTCTACTACACCATCGAGGGCACCGATAAACGGTTTGAAGTCAGAGCCCGCACCAACATCCCCAATGACTATCCCCGCCGCACCGTCTTCGACCTGAGCGGCATGGGCTTAGGCCAGCGGGAGTACCTGGATGCCGGAAAGGAGGCTGCCGTCACTCTGGTCATTACAGGGAGCGACTCGTACGGGTTCATCGCGTCTCTTCGGCACGGCCCAGGCAATTGGATGAAAGGCCTGTACGATGTTATCAAGGACCGACAGGTCCAGCACATTCTCATGCCTGCCACCCACGATTCCGGCATGAGTAGAATTAGCAACAAGATCGCCTCCGTCGGCACCGAACCCAATACACAAACCCAAGGCCTCAACATCTATGACCAGCTTCGTGCCGGCGCCCGCGTCTTTGACCTCCGAGTGGGCAGCGTCCACAGACTAGCCAACAAGAACGACTACAGCTTCTGGACCATGCACCTCGCCGACGAAAAGGCCGACGTCGTCATCGGAAACACTGGCGAGTCTCTCGACGATGTCATCCGGGAAGTCAACCAATTTACGGCCGAAAACCCAGGCGAAATCATCTTCTTCAGAGTTCGATACCTAATCGGCATGCTTGAGGTGCCCGCAAACGGGCCCATCTATTGGAACACGGACATTGTCATCAAGTTCTTTGGCAAACTCCGAGGCGTCGACAACCGCTGCGGAAATCTCGACCCCAGCATCAAGTTCAATGAACAAAAAGCATCCTATTTCATGGACCAGAACGGCGGCAGGGGCTGCGTCCTGTTCCTCCTCGGCGGCAACCTCAACGCCGACGTCCCGCAGGACTCCGTCGCCGACGGAATCTACCAGACCTCCCGCATGGACGTATGGGACAACTGGTCCGACCTGCCCGACACGGAGAAGATGGCCAACGACCAAGTCGCAGACTGGAAGACGGTCGGCCGAAGCGGCAGCTTCCCAAACGACCGGTTCCTCATCAGCCAGTGGCTCGTCAGTGCCGACCCCGTCACCACGACAGCGCTGTCCATCGAGAACATTGGCATTCTCCCCACCAACCCCGCCTTGTACTGGATGGGCATCAACAACATGAGCCCCGAAAGCTGGCCGACAGCCGTGCTGGTCGACTTCATCGGCGTCGTGGTCAAAAAGCAGTGGGAATGGGACCGGCTCAGCGCAGAGATGTACGCCTTCGCCATCGGCATGAACCTGTACATGATTAGCGAGAACTGCGACATCAACCCGCGGCGATCCCCGCTGCTCGCCGCGGCCAGCAAAGGGCCGTCCGCGGTGAATCTGGTTTCGGCCTGGAACGGAATCATGTACGCCAACGGCACCGTCGACGACGACCCACCCACGACGCTGCATCCCGGCCGGGCGGGCGTCCTGAGAAACGGGACCACGTTCTTGAACGGAACTGTTTGTGTTGGACCGCGAAGCTAGGGTTCAATGTGATGACCTCTATTGAGTTGTCCGACCCTGTAAGAGGGTACGGACTACGGTTTAAATACCTAAGTACCTGTACTATTAGTGGGGTACTAGTATAATACTAAAATATACTATAAAACTACAGAGGTCTTGGAAAATAACTTGCGTGGGGTGGACTCTTGTCTTAGCTAGTTAAGTAGTAAGACTATTATGCGGTAGGGATTAATTATACCCTTATAGGTATAACATACCCCCCTAGGGGACCTTATTTAAGGTTCCCTATAATAATTCTAAATTAATAAAATTAGTTAAATTAATATTATAACGTTTAAAACAATTCTATAGTATAAAAAAGCAGTTAATTAGTTATTTATTTATTTATTTATTTATTTAATTACGCTAGTTAGCCTTCCCTAGCTATTTCTAGTACTCCTACAAATTAGTTAAAGAGGAAAACCTTTAGAAAGACAAAAAACCCCCTTATGTCTTTATTTAGTCTAGCGCTAGTCCTAGACTAGGTTAGCGCCGCTATTAGTATAGCTATTTATAGTTATTTATTACTAGCTTACACTAGCCTTATCCCTTTATTTAAGTTTTTTAAGTTAGAAAAACTACTAACTCTCCTCCTTTGCCTAAGTCCTAGTCCTTCTCTAAGCTAGTGCTAGCTTAATTAATATTACTACTTATAAAGTGAATTTAAGTTTATAATAATAATTTACTTTTCTCTTATAGTATTACTAACTCTTTTATTACCTTACTTTTTAGCTAAATTTACCTCTTTTCTAACCTAGGTTATTTATAAACTTAAAGCACCTAGTTTTATAGAACTTCTAGAGGTAAAGGGTAGGGCTAGCCTATAGTTACCTTAGTATTAGCGCTTTTCTATTACTAGAGTTTTTGTTTATTTATAATATTAGTGTATTATCTTTATATTTATAATAATAACTTATAGCCCCCCCCCCCTAGGGATTATAAGAAGAGTTCTTCCCTCCTTAGAATCCTAACCTTTTTCCTTCCTCCTATATTACACTTTCTTATAGGTTCTTTTTCTCTTCTTCTTTTAAGAACCTATAGGCCCTACCCTAGGTTAAAGCTAGTTTAGAAGCTAATAATTATAGTAGTTTTATATATATATTCTTACTATTATAAAAATATCCCCTTCTTAATTCACGTTACTAGTAAGTCTGCTTCTATTTCTATATAAACTAGGTGCTAATCTATCTAGGAACCTAAGTTATCTCTTTATTATCTAAAGAAGCTACTTACCTTAAAGTAGTTATAGTAAGCGCTTAAGCGTAAGCTTTAGGTAAGTCTCCTTTGCTCTAGCGCTAAGCCTATTTTAATACTAATTTAGTATAGTTAGGCAAGCCTTAATAGTTCTAGTGTATATCTTATTATATATAGTCTATTAAAACTCTAGGCTATTAGTGCTATAATATTATTAGTACGTTTTCTCTTTAGTTTTAATGTAGTAATAAGGCTAATCTATCTAGTTAGGGGCTATAACTAATGCCTATTTTAATTATTAGGTTAGAAATAGCAGTTATAAAAAGGTTTAATATTACCACTTTTAGGCTAGCGCTACTGCTAATCTATTTAATAGGTTAAAATCACTAGATATTAGGCAAAACATTAGTAGCTAACTAAAATATTAGCTAGGATTACTAGTAGTGTAAAAGTAGGTATTTCTCTAGTAGATTTATTCTAGCTCTAAATTAGTGCTAATTTATCTATTTCTCTAGGTCCCTAAGGACTTTAATGCCTATATTAAGAAATTATATACTAAAAATTAAAGCAAAAAGAAATAGTTTACATTAGTAGTAAGCCTTAACTAAGGCGGTTCTAGGTCCACTAGGGACTAATATAATAAGACTATTTTTTAGCTATATTATTTAGATATATAAATAGCGGAAATAAACTAGCTCCTAGTTACCTCCCTACTAGCTAAGGGCTAGGCTAAAATTATAGAAGATATAGTTCCTATCCTAGAGAAGGAATAGGTTTTTTATTTATTTTCTTTTATTTTAAGTTAGTATAAGGGCGTAATTAGTTTAGAGGTAGCCTAAGGGGGGGCTAATATACCTAGTGTTTAATAGTTAGTTATTTTTTAATCTAATAAAAAGTTCTAGAGCGTATTTCTTTCCTTATGCGTATTATAGTAGCCTTGCCTCTAGTCTATTTTAGCCCCTAAGTTATTTACACTAAATTTTAGTTTTTGCTATCCTTACTAGTTATTATTTCTAAAGCCCTTAGTTTTAGTCTCCTATATCTAACGCGCTCTAGTTCTAGCTTTAGAGCTCTTAACTTAGTGGCTAGGTTATATGCTAGCGTATAATATTATAGTCTCTTTATAGCTAGAAACTATTTAGCTATAACTTTTACCTACTAGGGGTTACCTAGGGCTAGCCTTGCTTCCTATGTGTCTATAGGCTAATATTATTAGGGTTATATATAACTATATTTATAGTAATTAACTATTATATAGTACTAGTCTTCTTTTGCTTAGCTATAGCTATATAGAGGTAAAGCTACCCTAAAGATATTCTAAAGAAAAAGGAACTTATTAAGGCTAATCTTTCCTATTTATAATTACATAATTATAGAGAAGATATACTTATCTAGGTTATTATAGAATCTCTAGATATCTTTTAGGTAGCTTAGTAATTAGTCCTTAGCTAGTTCTCTAACACGCTAGTCCTAACCTAGTCTTTCTCTATTATACTATACTTCCTAGTGTCTTTTCCACTTATTATATAGGTTTATATTAGGTTTATTCTCCTTATTATTATATCTTCTCTATAGCCTTCTCTAGGGCAAGATAGTTACTACTAACCTAGCTAGAGTTCTAATTACCTTTACTATCCTACTATTAATAGTTTTATCCTTAAACCTCTTTTTTAGGTAGTTTAGGTATAGGTTAAGTAGTAGGACTTTAGTTTTAGCTTCTAGCTATGTAATTAGGGTAGCCTTAAATACCCTTATAATAACTTAGAGGTAAGCTAACTAGTTAGTTATAAAGCTCTTAACTATACCTTTTAGTTTCTCTCCTTTCTTAGTTAGTATATAGTAGGCGCTTACTCTATAAGTAATTATAAGGCAAACTACCTATATATATAGGAGATACGTGTCCCTAAAGCTATAACCCTAAGCTAATGCTACTAGTAAGGTAAGTGTAAGTTACTACTAGGCTAGTTTTCCTTTAATAATCTTCTTATAAGCGCCTTAGGTAAGTTTCCTATTAACCTAAATTCTAAGGAATTAGTAAGCCTTTATAAGCGCTATCTCCTTTACTCTAAGCTAGACTTTAGTCTAGGGGGGTTAATAGGATTTACTAAAGTGTATAAGTTCTATCTTAGCTAGATTAAACTTTACTCTTACTTTCTTAGCCTATTTCTTATAGATCTTTTACACTACTGTTAAAATAATGCTATTTATAGCACTATTTTATAGGCCCACTAGTTGCCTTGTTACGTTGTTGCAACGTTAGTTACGAGCGTTGCTTGCAGCGTCTGTTGTGACTTGCGTTCCCACAACCAACCCACGGGCTTGTATGACTAAGCCGACTAGGCTACCCTATAGGGAAGCTAAAATCGACTGTAACTAGGCAACTAGTAGTCGTATAAAAGGCTAACGTATACTGTTCGAATCCTTGAATTTTTCTGGATTTAATAGTATATTTTGTTAATAGGGTTGTCTATTAAAATACTTAGTTAGACTACCTAGGCAGCTAGTTTATATAGCCGTGAGTTGATTTTTTATTTTTCCTATACAAATAAGTTTTACAAAAAATAAAAAGTAGCTCCTAAGACCTCTCTAGCAACCTAGATTCTCTAATATAGTTAGTAAGTCTATAAGGGGACTAGAAATCCTCTTATTGCTTGTTAGATTATCCGTACTAGCTAGGAATTAACTATATTTAACTATTAAAGCTCTCTATCTTGCAGAATACGCTATAATCTAGTGAATCTAGAAGCCGCCGCATTAGAATCTAGTAGGGAGGTCTTCCTATCCCTCTAGCTAGATTCCCTTCCTATTTTTAATAGGTTATAAGCCTAGAAGGCCTATAGATTACTACATTACTGCGTTATTTTACTGCGATTACCGCTTGATTTTAGGTACTAGTTATTACCTACTATACCTATAGGCTCTTAAGATTACAAAGGAAACCACTAGAATTTAAAGCTCTTTATTTACTAGCGCCACGCATCGCAACATTAGACCTTTGGTGTTAAAAATCAACTATAGCCGCACCCGTAACCACCACATTGTAACCGTAACTATCTAGTTATAACTATAACCTCTTGTGATTTTATTTACTACTATAACTGTTATATTTAATATTATTTACAATAGTAAATACGCTATATCCTTCTGAAATCATTGGATATCTAGTATATCTATACTAGGCTTTTTAACCTATTACACTACGTTGCATGCACTATACATTACGTTGCGTTGCGTTATAACTTTTGTAATACCTATTATCTATAATTCCTTTACTTAGTGTTAAGAAAATTTTCTTGGAGACCCCTCTCCGCTATTTTTCTGCCTGCGTATACTAAAGACCTACTTTTTAGACCTAAGGGCTACCCTCTTAAACAGTCCCGCCATATAATTTACGTGCGTAACTAGATTGTAATATAAGCAATTTCTAGCGTGCGTTATTTATAATAGGAACAAATTTGGAGCTTCTGCACGGGGATTCTTTTCCTTTTTAGGGGATATTTTAGAAGATAGCACCACCTAGTTATAAGGGTAAGGCCCTTGCTATAGGGTCTTCTAGCCCCCCTAGGGACCCTAGTAGGATAGATATAGAAGGTTAACTAGCTGTTTAGGCTAGTACTTTGCACCTATAAAGTTAAATTAAATAATAAGGCAAGACCTTATCTAATTTTATTAGGTATAGCGAGGAAAATTGTATTAAAAACGAGGCTAGTATTAATAATCTTCTAGAGAAATTAACGCAAACTATGACTATTATATAAGGTCTTTAGGCTTCTAATAAACCTAAGGAAGAAAATACTAAGGTTTTAGAAAAAGACCTAATAGCTACTACTTCTACGAGCATACCTTCTAGTAACTTATAAGCTGCCTTTAACATAGGTGCTATAAAGGAACTAAATAAGAAGGTTCACTCTATTCTAAAGGGAGCTAAGCTAAAAGGCCCTAAAAACTATAATTAGTGGAAGCAAGCCCTAAGCATATAATTTAGAGCCCTAGGATTACCTAAATTTATAGATAATCCAAGCCTAGCAGGCTATCTAGCTAACTGTAACTAAGCTATTCTTTTAATAATATTAAGAGATAGCTGCTAACCTAGACTATAGGCTACTATATGTTAGTAAAAATCCCCTAAAGAAGCCTATAAAGTCCTTATTAGGCAGTATTCACAGAGTGCTAAAATCCAGCGTGGTACACTATACGCTAGCTACCACTCCCTAAACTTTTTAAGTTATAAGGGATCTTTAGAGGCTTTTAATGCTAATTTTAATAATTTACTAGCTAGACTATAACTTTGTAGTGTAAAGATCGCCCCTATTAATTAAGTAAATTATTATATTAATGCATTAAAGCAGACCTTTCCTAGTTAGGCTAAGAGACAAAGATTTACTATTAGAGCTTCTAGGGCATAGGGACTGTTGTAAATACCCTAAATTTACAGTTCCTAATGGCAGACTTATTAGAAAAATAGAGGGACAAAACCTCCCCTATAGCTAAAGCCCTTAGTTATAAGGCTTCTAATAATAAGGGAAATTCTAAGGACTAGGAAAAGAAGTCTTCTAATCCTAACCCTAAGAAGGACTCTAACGCCACTAAAGAGCAGGATAAGAAGGATTTAAACCCTTCTAAGGCCTCTAAAAAGAAGCAGAAGAAGAAAAAGAGTAGCAATAGGGAAAAACAGAAAGGAAAAGAAGCTGCTTTTGCTTTAGGCTATACCCTAGCCACGGGATACGTTAAAGAATTAGATTCTAATAAATCTAGCAGTGATAATAGTAGTGATTCTAAGTCTAACTTGGATACCTCTAGTACTACTAGTAACACTACTAGCAAGCCTACTTTTAGCTACTCTAACAATGTGGTTAAAAACTCCCTTTTATATAATACGGGTTCTTCCTGCCATATTTATAATAATAGGGCTTCCTTTAGGGACTTTAAACCTCTAAAAAAAGGTGAAACTAGCGCTATAATTACAGCAAGAGGACCTATTTATCCTAAAGGAAGAGGCATAGCTATTTTTAACGTTCTAGTTAAGAAAAATCCACTAGAATATAGGCCTTTAGCTTTTGCTAGATGCCCTATATTTCCTAGGCATAGATACTAACCTAGTTAGTGGGTTATCTCACTATCTAAAGGGAGGTTATCTAGCTAAAGACTAGCTATTCCTAGCCGATAAAAGCCCCTGTGGGTTACTAGAACCTGCTAAACACAGCTTCTTTTTACAGATTAAGGGATAACCTACTCCTATAATCTGTAAGCATTTAACCCACCTCTCCTTTATAGGCTCTTAATATTGTAACTAACAATAACAACCAAGAGCTTATAAGAACAAATTAGGGTTTTCCTACCCTATAGAGGTTCAAATTCCGTAACTAGCTTTTAATCCTAAGGAATATCAACGAATCGAAGAGCTAGAAGACGATGATTTAGCCCTATATCCCACCGAAGCTCCTAGTCAGGCATCTTTTATAGGGGGTTTAGAAGGTCTATACCCTAATGACTTAGGTAACGATAGTGGCCGTCTACTGCCCCCAGAGGCCTGTGATTCTTAAGAGGCCTAGTAACAGAGGGAGCTAGGGGATAATAGCCCTAAATCTAACCTAGATTCTAGTTACAAGAAGTTACTAGATCTAGCCCTTCTTTAGCACATTCGATTAGGCTATATAGGCCTCCCTTTACTAAAGAAATCATCGAAATTAGCTAAAGGGATCCCTGATTTTTCCGCTATTAAAGATAAGGATTTTAACTGCATAGCCTGTATATAATCTAAAGCTATTAGAAGAATAACTAAACGACCTATTTAGGACCCCCCTAGAGTTTTAGATATTCTAGAGGGAGATATAGTTAAAATTAAACCTATACTATATAATAAGAAGGCTATAGTCCTTATACTTATTAATCAAAAATCCTAGTATAAATAGTGCTTTTTATTAGCTAATAAAGAAGGTTTAACCCTTTCTTTAGCTATTAAGGGCTTCTTTAAGGCCCTAAAAAACCAATATAATGCGTATCCTAGGCACCTTCACTTTAACGGAGGTACTAAAATTAATAACGAACTTTAGTCATAGTTATCTTCTAAAGGAATTTATTTTAGCACCTCTTGCCCCTATATTCACGAATAGAATAGGCTAGTTAAGAGGGCTATTAGGGTTATCCTAGACTGGCTTAGGGCTACACTTTAGTGGTCTAAGCTGCCCTTATATCTATAGTCTTATATCCTTCTAGCTATAGTGGAATTAGTTAACATCATAGCTAATACAACTAAACCTTTAACACCTAAGTAGCTATTTCTAGCTAATTTAGAGCCTAAGACTTCCTATAAGCCTAACTTTTCGAAAATTAGGGCTATAGGGTCTTATTGTGAGGTCCTAATACCTTTAGAGCAGAGATCTAAGCTTTAAAAGCTAGCCCCTAGGACTATTCCTAGTTAGTTACTAGCTACTCTAGGTTCTACTATTTATCTTGTTTATATTCCCTTTAAAAGGTTAGTTATAAAGACTAGCTTTATTAAAATTATAGAGGATATAGGCTCTGTAAGGTCCCCTAAGCCTTTAGGGACTAATCCTTTAGAGGGAGAAGCTAATATCTCACAAGATAATCTAGAAATTTAGGATAGTTACCTAAAGCCTCCTAAAAGCCTAGCGCCCGCAGCGCCCGTAGCGCCTATGCTAACAGCCCCGGGGACTAATACAGCGCTGCACAACGCCTACAGCGCCTGCAACGCCTCTAGCGCTACCCCTAGAGAGCCCTAGCTCTAGCGCCCCTAATAAGGGTGCTATTAAAAACCGTTTTTAGATTTGGATTCTTTAATTAATTCTGATTCTATGGATATTAATGATTTTAATATATCTTTATACGTTAAGGAGATATGCTTTAAGGCATAACAAAGGGCTAAATTATCCACTAAAACGATTCGGATACCCCTAAGACCTAGAAACAAGCTTTAAAAAGTAAGGATAGTTAAAAATAGATGATATAACTTTAACGAATTTAAACAGCTTCTAGCTGCTAGAACCTTTAAATTTATAGGGATAGACTAAATTCCTAAGGGCTAGAGGGTTCTAAAGAATAGGCTTGTTTATAAGCTTAAAAAGGATAAAGAAAATAATCCTCTAAAATACAAGGCCTAACTTATTGCTAAAGGGTTTATGCAAATAGAAGGTTAAGATTATATTAAAACCTACGCTACAACTAGCATTCCCCCTAGTTAGCGGATTTTACTAGCCCTAGCGGCTTGTAATAACTAGGAAGTTAAATAGGTTAATTTTATAGGGGCCTTTCTAAATAGTCTACTAAAGGAATCTATCTATATGCAAATACCTAATAGATTTACTAAGTTTGCTAAGTCTTTTACACCTAAAGTAGCTAAGTTACTTAAGAAGTATGGCTATAAACCCTCTTAAAAGCAGGTTATTTTCCTATAAAAGGCTTTATATAGATTAAAACAGAGCTCTAGAGAGTGGCAGTAGGTTTTAAAGGATCTTCTTTAGAAGCTAGGCTTTTAACCCCTTATATCTAACCTAGCTGTCTTCTTTAACCTAACTATATCTACATATATAGTGACTTATGTGGATAACTGTCTTCTAATAGGACCGGATCTAGCTTATATTAATAGGCTAAAGAAGCTACTTTATAAAGCTTATCCTATAGAAGACTGTGGGCTAGCTAAATTTTTCCTAGGCGTTTAAATCACTAGAAATCAAAAGAAAGGGACCCTAACTATCCACTAGTCCTAGTACATTTCTAAAGCCCTAGAAAGATTTAATATAAAAGATACTAGACCTATTAAAATTCCCCTATAACCTAGAATTATAAAATAGGTAGACTACCTAACTAAACCTCTTTCCCCCCCCCTAATCACAAGCTATATTAGAGTATTATAGGGACTATTATATACCTAATGCTCCTTATAAGACCTAATATTGCCTTTCTAGTTTAGTGGCTTTCCATAGCGCTAGCTAAGCTGTTTATAGAGTATCTTAATGCTTTTAAACATTTGCTTAGGTACCTTTTAGGCTCTATAGGTTATTCTATAACTTATAGAAGGTCTAAAGCTACTATAGCTTCTATAACCCTTATTAGCTTTTGTGATAGCGACTTCGCGGGTAATAAGTCCTCTAAATTAACCTATGCTTATCTCTATAAGCTAGCTAAAGGACCTATTAGCTAGAAATTAAAGAAAGCAACTATGATAGCTTTATCTACATTAGAGGCTAAATCTAACGCCTTATGTGAAGCTATTAGGGAGCTAGAGTGGCTTTACGGTCTCTTTAAAGAGATAAAGCTACCTATAGCACCTCTAGTACTAATTTTTAGTGATAACTAAGGCGCTATTATAACCGCTAATAACCTTGCTCTTTATAGTAAAATAAAGCATACCTTGCTAAAATTTAACTATACTAGAGAAAAGGTATAGAAGGGTATAGCTAAGGTTATCTACATTAACACTAAAGAGATGCCTGCAGATAGTTTAACTAAGCCCCTGCCTAATAATAAATTTTAATAATTTATCTAACTATTAGGTCTTATGAATATAAAGGCCTAGTTTAAAAATCAACTAAAAAGTCAAAAAACCCGAAAAATCAACAAAAACACTGGAATTACGCCTAAAAGTTATTGATTTTACTGTTTTTAGTCTAAAAGTTATTGGATTTATTATTAGATTTATAGTTAACTTAGATATCTATTAAAGAGCTAAGTCTAGGTATTAAATTAGTTACCTTATACTTTTCTAGAGGGAGTGTTAAAATAATGCTATTTATAGCACTATTTTATAGGCCCACTAGTTGCCTTGTTACGTTATTGCAATGTTAGTTACAAGCGTTGCTTGTAGCGTCTGTTGTGACTTGCGTTCCTATAACTAACCCACGGGCTTGTATAACTAAGCTAACTAGGCTACCCTATAGGGAAGCTAAAATTAACTATAACTAGGCAACTAGTAGTCGTATAAAAGGCTAACGTATACTGTTCGAATCCTTGAATTTTTCTGGATTTAATAGTATATTTTGTTAATAGGGTTATCTATTAAAATACTTAGTTAGACTACCTAGGCAGCTAGTTTGTATGGCTATGAGTTAATTTTTTATTTTTCCTATACAAATAAGTTTTGCGGAAAATAAAAAGTAGCTCCTAAGACCTCTCTAGCGACCTAGATCCTTCGATACGGTTGGTAAGTCTATAAGGGGACTAGAAATCCTCTCATTGCTCGTTAGATCGTCTGTACTAGCTAGGAATTAACTATATTTAACTATTAAAGCTCTCTATCTTGCAGAATACGCTATAATCTAGTGAATCTAGAAGCCGCCGCATTAGAATCTAGTAGGGAGGTCTTCCTATCCCTCTAGCTAGATTCCCTTCCCATTTTTAATAACTACCTTAAGTCTTCTCTAGGTCTAAGCTATATTCTTTCTAAAAGCTATAATATTTATATTATTAGCAAAGCCTATTACTACTATACCTAGTATAGCTCTAAGATAAATATAGAGTTTTACTAAGTATAGAAAAAAGAAAATAAGGGAGAGAGAGAATCCCTATAGGGTGCTAGCCTTAATTTTAAAGGGTCTTAAGAGCTCTTTATTAAAGCTAAGCTAGCTTATTCTCCCTATAAGGAAGCTATATATTATTACTACTAGCTATTATAAGATACCTATCTTAATAAGGAAAGCTATAAGGTATAGGTAGCTAACCCTATTAAATACTAATAAAATATCTATTTACATAAGTAAGGCTAATTTGCCCCTCCCCTAGGCCTCTCTAATACACTCTATTAGGGCTCTTATTATAGTCTTTATTAACCTATTAACCCTATTTCCTATTTAGAGCTTAGGGAGGAGGCTATTTATCTTAGTATAGGTTATAAGCTACCTTACTATTATTACTTCTATAACCTTTCTTACTATATTAAGTAGTAAGATTAGTCTTTAGGTATTAGCATGTCTTATTTCTTTAGTTATTTTTCCTAGTTTCCTAATTACTACTACTTTAGTAGTGTAAAAGTAGGCTAGAAAATAGCTAACTATAATAGCTACGTTTAGTAGCCTAGTTATTATAAGATAGGCTAGTTTGCTATAAGCCTTAATAAATCCTATAGGGAGTTTATTATTACCTAGGGCCTTCTAATTACTTATATCTAAGAGAATATTACTAATCTCCTAGGGGGTAAATAAGTCTAGGTCTAGAGCTAGTATATTATTAAGCTTGGGGAAAGATAAGTCTAGAATATAGGATAGGTTTACTATAGGCTTAGGGAAGAATCTTTATATAAGCACACTTACCTTATCTTTATATATAGTAGCTAGGTTAGGGTTATTATTAGACCTCTTAAGTTCTAGTAGCCTAGGGAGCTCTAGGGGAGCCTAGCTCTAAAGCCTAGCCTATCTTTCTAGCCTCTATACTACTCTATCCTTACTATTAGTATTAGCTTGCCTTAGCGTATCCCTTTATGTGTTTTTTCTCTTTTCTCTAATAACTCTTTTCTAGTTCTTATTTATATTAGCGTATGCTTACTAATTTGCTTTAGTTCTCTATTACCTCTATTATCTCTTAGCCTAATTAGCTTTAGTAACTAACTCTTTAGCCCTTCTAGACTACTACGCTTCTAGTCTAGGTAAGCCCCTAGGTTTTTAGGGGGCTACTATCTTAGCTATTTCCTAGAGGTTTATAATTAACTATATAGTATAGGTATTAATGCCTTCCTTATTATATAAGTCTAGGGCATTTTCTAGTAGTAATTAGTTAATTACCTTTACCTTTATAGTTCCTTTATCTATAGCACTCTAAGTGTGCCTAAGGGTTAGGGGGGTAGCCTCCTAAGGGTTAGTAAAGATATAAATTAGTTATAGTATATAGTTAGACCCTATTAGGTTATTAGCTTTATTATAATATACTTAGATATTAGGAGTTACCTATGCTAAATCTTTAGTGCTATCTCTATTGCCTTTATTCTATCTTATAGGTTTACCCTATAGCGTTACTAATCTAAGCCTTTACTAGCTTATAAACTCTAGTAATTCTTTTGCCTTATTACTAGTCCTATTAAATCTATCTTATAGTAAATACTTTTAGTTAAAGTCCCTAATAAATACGCTTTAGCTATAGGGCTTTTCTATATTAATAGCGTAAATAAGGGTGTTTTAATTATTACTATAATTTTCTAAGTAAAGAGAGTAAATATTTACACTATATATTTTCACTAGGGACTAGTTAGTTTCTCCCTAGGCTACCTATAACCCTATAGTGTGCTTCTTATTAATATATATAGTATTATATTTATTATAGTATATAAGTTAGAAGTAAGTAAGGCTTAAAGCTAGGGGCTAAGGGTTTTTTATATATTCCTATTCTTAGATTACTATTATATCTATATTAGTATAGTGTTAGAGCGCTATATATATAAGATTATCTTTCTTATTTATATTCTAATAAAGAACTTATAATATTACTATATTAGTTAGGGGGGTTAGGGGTTTTCTTTATCTTACGCTAGTTCTATGCTAGCCCTAATTTGCTTTGCGTATTATTTAATGCTATTTACCCTTATAGCTCTAGGCTATTTTACGCTTTGCTTTGCTAAGGTTAGGTAGCCTCTCTTCTTTCCTACTATAGTAGTTAGCGCCTAGGCTATAGTAAGTCTCTCCTAGCTTAGGGATAGGCTTCTATTTAAGGGGTAGGTAGCGAAGTATGCTAGCTACTCTAAGTATCTTACTTTTACTATATTCTATTTCTCTTTTAGGACTAGGTAGTCCCTAGACTAGGCTAGGTGAGGGCCAGAACATAGGATGCATTTCTCCTATATTCGTCCGTTAGTGTAGTTAATTAGTTATAATCCTATTTAAATTAAGGTTATTATATAATGCTTACTCTTTAGGTTCCTTACTAAGCATACTAGCGGGTAGTTATATAAGCCCTAATACCTTATAGAAGCTTATAAAAGAATTCCCTATAAGAGGCTTTATAAGGCTATTAGTAATTATCTCTTTAGTAGTAATCTAGGTAATATTAAAGGTTTCTTTTATAACCTCTTAATAAAGCTAGTGGTAATAAATATCTATATGCTAAAGCTTTATTATAAGCTTAATAAACTTTTCCTTAAGGAGGCAAATAGTTTATATATTATTACATTTAATTTTAAGCGTATTATTACCTAGGCATAGCCTAACCTCTTAATATAGTTATCTAAAGGCTATAAGCTCTTTACTATAATAAGAAAGTGCTAGGAGCTTTGCTTTAGTTAATAATATTATTATAGTGGCTTGCCTTCTTACTTTAAAGAGTATAGGTCTTTTAAAGAGCTTTATAATATAGCCTTATAAGCTTTTCTATATTATAGGGTTATTAATAAAGGAAGCATTACTATATGCCTCTAATTTAGGGTTATTATTACTATATTTAATTGCTAGGTTTGCCTATATATACCTATACTTAAGGGCTTTTTTAGCTATTTCTATATGCTATAGCCCTAGGTTTTATAGGTATTATAAGAGTTATAAAGCTATAAAAGTAATATTAGGTCTTAAAACTATTATTAGGTATAGTAAGGTTCTAATTAAAGATTAGTATTACTTAAGATCTTAAGCGCTAACCTCTCCCTTAAAAGGTTTTAGAGGTATAGTGGTTATTAGGGCTATTAGCCTTTATTAAGGAATCTTTATATTAAATTTAGTGGTAGCTTTATTCTAATAGGACTTCTAATTAAGCTATACCTTCCTATTAGCATAATCTCTAATAATTTTAACGCCTAGGAACTATTAGAGCTCTCTAAGGTCCTTAATATTATACTTTATAAAGAGCCTTGCTTTAAATTTATTATATAAATATGATTTCCTCTTAGTAAATAGGGTAATAAGGTTATTTATATAGAAAAAGATAATTAACTTATCTTTAATAAATATATAGATATCTTTAAAGATTTACATAAAGCCTTTACTAATTAGCTAGCTAATTAGCTCTTTTATCTATAAGAGAGGCGCTCTTTATAGCCTATAGACTACTCTAAGGAGCTTTAGATAGGCTTATTTATCTTTATAGCCTAGAGGTATTTTATAGTAAACCTCTTTATTAAGGTTTAAATTTAGGAAAGCTATAATAAAGTTATACTAGTGTGCTTCTAGGTTAAAGTAGTATATAATAGCTATAAATAGCCTAAATATGTTAGTAGCTAGAGTTACTGCTTAAGTTAATAGATAACTCTTTAGTTAATAATTTCTAAGAACACAGAGATAAGCTTTATATTATAGGAGGTAGCCTTACTTATCTAATTTATAAGCAAAGACCTAAGTAAGGCCTAGAGGCTTTATATATAAAGGAACTTTATCTCTAGATACCTTTATAGCTACCTTTTTATTAATAATCTTATTATATTCCTTATCTTATGCTTTACGGAATTCTTTTTCCTTTAGATAACTAGCTAAATTATTATAATAAGCTAGAGAAGGGGGAAGCCTTAATATATAAGGCTTTTCTTTACTTTTAGGTCCTAGATTAAAGGCTATAGTAAATGCTTTAAGATTATTATAATCTTATAGATTTATTAATATCTTATAACTATTACTACTATTAGGTAGGTTAAGTAAATTATTAATACTTAACGGTGTGTAATCTATTAAACCTAGAAATTATTTAGGTAAATTTAGAGGAGTTAGTAGATTTATTTCTTAACTCTTTTTTTCCTTTTCTTTATAGTCTAATTAATTATAACTATTAAGAGTTTTATCCTATTAAGGCTAATTAAGTGGTTATTATAGTAGTAGAGAGTACGCTATCTATAAAAGCCTTGTATTAAAGCTTTTATCCTTATTATTATTAACTAGCTCTTTAAGGAAGCGTTTTTTAACCTCTTTTACACTTAGTAATAGGCCTCTTTCTTAAGCATAGAAGATTAACTTATTAAAGGTAATATAACTTAATAAGAACTAGTAGCTTCTCTTTATTATTAGTACCTAAATTAGGTATTATATAGAGGAGACATATCTAGCTAGGTATCTAATATAAGCTCTTTATATAAGCTTTAGACTTGCCTTATAAAGCTTACTTTGCGTTATTATAAATGCTTTATAACTAAAGGCTTATAGGTAAGTTATAAAGGCTTCTAAATTCTCTAGTAAGTAACTCTATTAAAGCTTATTTTCTCTTAACTACCTATTTAACGCTTATTAAGGCAATTGCTAGTTAAGTAGCTTTTAAGGCATATAGTTTAAGATATAAATAGCTGCTTTAGTAGCTATAGGCTAGAGATCTTCTAGGAAGCCTAATTGTATTATAAGAGTTATTATAACTCTTATTATTACCCTCCTAGACTATTTAGCGTGCTTATTTTAATATAAGTAAGCTAGGCTAGACTTCCTAATAATAATGCCTCTGTTTGTAACCTTTTCTTCCCATTTTTTAGTTTAGAAGGCAGTCTCCCTATTAGTTATTATAACTATAATGTTAATACTATACACTCTTATATATATTACTTCTAACTAATTAAAGCAAAGCGTGATATCTGTCTTTAATAGGATTATAAAGATATAGCGTAATCTAGTAGCTCTATAGGTAAAAAGAGTAATGTATTAGTCTTTATTATACCTTAATAATTAAGCAAAGAGGTTAAAAGAAACTACTTAAAGTGGCCCTAAAGGTAATAACCTTGCTTATAAGACTTATAATATTTACCTCTATGCCTTAGCTATCTAATAGACCTTACATTTACCTACGCTTCTTTTCTTTAAAGGGATTTAAAGCTTCTTAAGTACTTAATTTATTATATTCTTACCTAGATACGCTAATCTAGTATGCTATAGGTTTATAAGCGTTATTATTATAGCCTTTAGGTCTCTTAAATCTCCCTTAATAGCAAAGATATCTAATAGGCTTAAGCCTTTTATATATAGCTATATACTAATAATCTAAGTTTAAAATATCTCTTAATTACCTCTTACTAGGTCTATTACCCTTCTAGTAAGGTTATCCTACCTTATTCCCTTTTGCGTAAGTAGCTAAAGAGATATAAGGTTTATAAAGAATAATAGTTAGTACTAGGCCTTTAATAAGGTAAGGGTCTAGCTATTTATTAAGATAATCTAAGCTATGCTAACGCTATAAGCCTTAGTAACACTATAACTAGCTTAAATTCTAGGTTATTAACTATAATTAAGGTCTATAAACTAGTGTTTATTATTAAAGATATGGATTAAAGTGCTACTATTAAGTATAACCTATAATTTGCCTTAGGCAAGGAAAGCCTCTAAAGACTCTTCTATAGCTAAAAACGTAGTATTATTTTCTTTAGGTTCCTTTACGCTATTATCCTTTAACCACGCGTTATATGCTTTCTTTATATTATTAGGTTAATAATTTATTACTTCCTTTGCTTTCTTTAATAGCTCTTTATTAACTTTCTAGTCCTTTATTAAGTAAAGTGCTCTATAGACTTTCTATAAGTCTCTTAACTTCTTTACCTTATGCTTCTTATAGTAAATATAGTCTTTCTTTGCTAACTTCTTTGCTTTATTCTTTGCTTTGCTATTAAGAGTTAGCTTAGCTTTAAAGGCATTATTAGCCTTTACCTAAGATTTTCCTTAGGCTTTAATTAGGTACCTAATTTTACTTATAATACTATAGAAATCTAAGACCTTTCCCTTGCTCTTTGCTAAATAAATTAATAAGTTAACTTAAGCTAAGATAGTAAGGAATTATACCCTAATAGCGTTATTAATTATCTCTATAGGTAAGTTACCTTTAGTAATAGGGTAGTTTACTTAAAAGTATCTCTTATAGCTAATTAAAGCATTTATAAGCTACTTATTAATATTAACCCTTATAAGGTTTTGCTTAATAGTCTTATTAAAATTTACTTTAGTATAATACTTAATAGTCTTACTTAAAGGCATTATATTCCTTATAAGCTTCTTAAGCTTATTATAAAGAGATATATGCCTTAAGGTTATTTACTTATACTTAGGACTAAGCATTATTATAAACTAAGTGTAATACTCTTATAAGGCCTTTATAAGGCTCTAGAATTAGCTATTAAATACCTAATAATAACTACTAAGAATCATAAACTAAGCGCTATCTTTAGTATTATTAGGTTATTAAGGGTACTAAAAATAACTCTCTCTAGCTATATTATAACCTTTAGAAGAGCTTTCCTAGGGTTACTATACGCTACTAATTATAGCTTTGCTACTTTATAAGTGCGTTTAAACTCCTATAGTATTTATTATAGATAATTAATTCTATATAGCCTTTACTACCTTTCTCTTTACTAGAGTTTTGTTTCCTATAAGGATTAGAGGCTTAGGAGGGTAATCTAGCTATATAATTAAATTAGGATTAATAAAGACTTAGATTCTATCTTTAATAGCTCTTGCCTTAACTATCTTATACTATAGGTCCTAATAGTAAGGCTTCTATAGCTTAATAGCTAGCTTATTACTCTTAGAAGACTCCTTAGATATTATAAGGATACCTATAGTGTTATTACTATTATTAAACTAATAGATATTAATATTAATCCTAGCGTACTAGGGTTACCTACTTATAATATTAATAAATTAGGCCTCTCTTTTGCTATATTTATACTAATTATTTAAAGATTAAATAATTAGTTAATTTAAAGAGAAGGGTACTAATTTAGAAGAAAGGTATAATTATCATAAACACCACGCAATTACTACTATATTAGACTATAGTTTAAATACCTAAGTACCTATACTATTAGTAAGGTACTAGTATAATACTAAAACATACTATAAAACTACGGAGGTCTTGGAAAATAACTTGCGCGGGGTGGACTCTTGTCTTAGCTAGTTAAGTAGTGAGACTATCGTGCGGTAGGGATCAATTATGCCCTTGTGGGTGCAACAGTTTGTCTACGCGGATAGATGACCCCCGACCCTCACTCAGTAAAAATAAGCCCCACCCCCAACAACAAATACGGAAAAGCCTTTCTCAACCTACAACAAAGAGGTTCTGCGGTTCCACTCGGAGAAATTTCGCAACCCGTTGGCGTATCATTTCGGCAAGCCCCGGCCAGGGAGAGCAGTCTCACCAACCAAATAGTGCCAAGTTCCCACCCAGCTGATACCAGGGGCAGGCAGCCGACGAGATCTGACGAGCATCAACTTATTAATAAGCCTTGGAAACTGCAATCAGACCTCTGAGCTGCCGTTTCCGGGAAGCGGGTTGCCGCGTCCTTGGAAGCCATAGATTAGATCACACGACAAGTCTCACGCAAGACAGATTCCGCTGACTACCTTCATTCAAACACCTGTCCACTCTACCTGATTGACAAACTTTCCCCCCTGCCCTGCCCTGGTTGTAAGTTGTAGAATGTGGATATTGGTCATACCATACGACTTGACTTCGCGCTCGATGATGGGGCATGCCCATTACACACACGTCAAGACTGGGGACTGCAGCGTATGTTTAAAGTATTGGATGCATTCTAGGCTAAGATTTCCCCTGCTGTTGGTTTTTTTTTTTTTTTTTTAAAAAAAACCCCAAAATTCAGAAAAGGAGACGCCAATGCTGCTCCTGAAATATGCCTAGCTAAGCTTCGCCACGGTTTGCTTGGCTGAACCCATCCAACCCTTTACTTGCTTGTAAAGATGCGCTCCATCATGTGCCAACGATCAAGATCAAGTACACAACCCACATTTCTGTGATTGTTGTTACATGGAGAAGTGCTGTTTCTGCAATCGTCCCTAGACTCAAAATTGGCACAGCCCCTATCCGGTCTTGTTCTTCGAGTTGTTTGTCCGCGAGAAACCTGGGAGCCACTTTCTCCGCGTCCCTGTCCCCGATGGTGCCACAGGCCCTTCATCTGTACCGGCAGCTTCCGCCGCCGCTGCCGCCGCTGCATCAGCCGGCCCAGGAGTCTTGCTTCTATGCAGGTCTTGCGTCGAGGGCCGTTCTGATTCACCCTCCGCTCCCATGGTGTTCCGCCGCGTCTGTCGTGAATTGAACGTGATGGGCGGCGGCGTGGCGCTAGTTCTGTCGTCCTCTACAGCCGAGCTTCGGCTGGCCCACGACGGCAGGCCCATGGCGTCATGGTTCTTGGCCGTCTCAGGGCTGGCGGCTTCGGGTTGGTTGTTTTTGGAAGAAGCTGGCACAGCCGGTGCACCGCTAGTAGAGCGGCGGAATAGCCTGTTCAAGCCAGCCCTGGCTCCGTGCTGATGGCCGGAGATTGGAGGGTAGTTCCTCTGCTTATGGTCACTACTCGGTTGGGGCGGAGGTGCAAACTGATCTCGCTGGACTGGAGTTCGTAAGGCATCCCCTCGACCAAGGTCCACACTGTTTTGTCTGCTGTGGTAGCTTCGACGTCTTGCCGATGTTGGTCCTTTCTCGCTGTCCTGATGGCCCGTGGCTTGTGATGTGGTCTCTGATGATCCTGTTCTGGCGTGCAAGCTGGATCGACGGTTTGGCGGGGGCGGCGCGGCATTCGCGAACAGACCTTGGCGAAGGGAGAACAGGTCCCGCATGTAGTCAAAGCCGGGAGGAGGTTGAGTACTGTCTGCCGAAACGCTGCCTTGTCCATACATGGCCCCCGGGTTCCAGCTGCCGTTGTGTCCGCCACCAGAGGGAAAACTGAAAAGATCTGGGGAGCCTTGAACCTTGTTTCTCGAGGGTGCGCCCTCTCGCATCCAAATATCAAGGCTAGACTGAAGCGAACGGGTATCGTCGTCGTCGTCGTCATCGTCGTCATCGCTATCCCAGCCTTGTCCCCTCCCGTACGATATGGTAGACTCATCTGCCGAGCGTGGCCGGCTAATCAGGGGATCACCATGCTCGAATAGCGAATCAATGGTAGATCTACTAGGCGACGCCCAGCATACTACCCCAGTCTGACCCCCCTGGGGTAACGCCACTGTCCTGCTATTCTGCAACTTTCCACTGTGGCTTGCAGGATTCAAGGAGACGCCATTGCTACTCTCTTCGTGGACGTCTGGTTCCTGAGAGAGGGTATCGCTGGAGCCCTGAAGACGGCGTAAAGTCGAGCTCGATATGGTGTCCGGTGTTGGCGGCAGTCCGTGGTCGTGAAGTCTAACGCCACCAGGTCCATCAGTCAATACCTTTCGCAGAGTATCGCGCTCGTCTTGTCTCATAGGTCCTTGTGCCGCCGGTCGATCGTGAGAGACGAATTGAACCTTTGTGAAGTCCCTGCCTTGGCTTTGACCCCGTTGTCTCGGGTCCCTTCTGCTTGTATAAGACATGTCAAGTCTTTCTAGTCGCTGCAGGGGTGATCCTTCAATGACGTCTGTTATTGACTGGTATTGTCCTGCAGAGCTAGTTCGTGAGCCCGTGGTCCTGCTGGAGGACATTGAACGAGCCTTTCCGCGCGGTGCAGGATTCTCGGCGAGACTCTTGGTGAAAGAGGATTCCGTGCCGTCCAGGACCAAAGTCTCATCCACATCCGTGTCATTCTGATCCATATCGGCGCCCTTCTCCTTTCGCCCGTAGACGCTCACAAACGAACTCTCGCTGAGCACGCTCAGCGTAGGGCTGCCCAGAGCTTGCACGTTGTCCGCTTCAGGGGAGCTTCCTGCCACGCGTGGAAGACTCAGAACACTGGCCTTGCTGTCCAAGTATACGTTTCTCAGGTTTTTGGTTATTTCGCTGTTATCGGACAAGAAGCTGGGCATCCGATTGACGACTTTGGCATCATCCATCTTGCCAACATCCAGCCTCGGGCCTTGGGGTACCGGGGTCTTGTAGCCCACATCGTACTCCCGAGGGCAGAAGAACGGCTCGTTCTCAATTTGCTGCACCATGGTTCTTTCACGAAATAGCTGATCCACCTTTGTTTCCAGGTTGATTATCATGGTCACGGCTTCTTCCACCGCTTTGTCGCGTTTCTCCAACTCAATCAACAGCTTGTCATTCACTTCTTCCATCCGGACCCTGTCGCTTTCTAGAGCATCGAGCCGCTCCTCGAGCGTGCTTTGTCTTTCACGCCGATGGTAGAGCTCGAGTTTCAAGTCGAAGTTCTGTTTATGAAGAGTCGAAATCACCTGTTCCATTTCCTTGACACCGTGACCCTTTTTCTTGCCGTTTTCATGTCCGGCGCTCGATGACGGTCGATTTGCTTCGGAAGCGGAAGTCTTCATAGGAGAGCTCGGGGCTCGTACGAGCTCAGCCGATCCATTCATGTCTGGGTTGGACCTTGGCAACGACGACTGCGACTGGTTAGATTTTTCGATTTCGGCTCTACGCTCCCTTTGCAATTTTTCCAATAGAAAAGATGAGACTGTAGGTTGACGTGCCGACTCGATGCTCTCCTGCCTAGAGAGCGGTGGCGTAGGTCCTGACGTCGGTCGAGGAGAGCCCGTGGAGCATTGATTGTGGTGGTATCGATGTGTTGAGTGAGATTGAGAACGTTGAGGCGAGGCAGCGACTAGAGAAGACGAGCTGTTGGCACTGACTGAGGTCATTCTGGAAGCGCTGGTGTGAGTCGAAGATCGTGATTGAGGGCGTGGATATTGCCGCGGGCGAGCTCCATCCATTGTGGATGCACAGCGTAGTGAGTGAACTGAGGAAAACAAGATGAAAAGTTGATGTCTATATGCAGATGTTTTTTTTTTTTCGTTTGTCTCACTTCTGAACTTGCGAGGTTTCTTAGACAATTGAAGGCCAGGGTTTTTCGGTATAGAATTTCCGTCAAGGAAGAAGACGTAATGGCCAAGAAGCGAGCTCAAGTAAGATCGGGCAGAGCGAGAAAGCCGTCGAGAAAGCCGTCGAGAAAGCCGTCGACGAAGACAATGACGTCAAAAGCAGGAATCCTCGGGGCCGTTCAGACGTTGTAGGCAAAGGCGATTGTGACCAAGCCGCAAAACATGCCGTAGAAGGGGTGAGCCAGTGTTTGAAAGATGGACGACAGTAATTTCTCACGACGCTGCAGAACCCGCTTGTCCACTCAGAAAGAAGCGCCTAGCCAGCGACGCATGATATGAAGCACCGAGCGCAGAATCTCAAGCCAGGATCGTGCTTGAAGCTGGAGTAACAAATGAAAGCAGGCATATGCAGTTTTGTCGCGTGAAATCGGGAGCGCACAAAATGCAATTCGCCGCTGGGGGCAGTCGATCCTTGTAAGCAGAAGTATGACGACAGAAGTAGCACAAGACGGCACTGCAAAGAAGAGCAGGTCAAATGCGATGCGATGCGATGCGTGTGATGAAAATGCTGGTGTCACGGCCAAAACCAGCTGCCCATGACCGATTCTATTCTGTCTTGCCGTCGAACCGTTGAGCGCGAGACACAGGCCGGCGGCGACTGTGTAATCCGTACGTCCGTAATGGCGGTATCCTCGCTGGGGTCGTTCGGTTGCTGGATGGCAACAAAACCTGTAAACTCGAACAGAGGGACTGACTGGAATGCAAAGACGAAATCAAGCAAGGGGGTGGGTGGATGGGTGGATGGGTCAGGGATGAATTGTGTAGTACGTCCGTAGGTGGATGGCAGATGCCAAAGGAAAGGGGAATTGAAGATGGCTGGGAGTGGAGACGATGCGATAGAGCAGCCATGTGTGGTGGCGTTGAAAGTTTTGGCTTGTCGGCTGGCCCCGTTCTTCCAGCCTGCGCAGGCCAAAACTGGTGCTGATTCGTCCAGCGTGCCAGGCGCTGTTGGGTTGCACTCGAGTCACTAAAGATGAGAGCTCGGGACGCCCGCAAGGCACGGCTCGAGCGCCTCGACTTGGCCACCAGCAAGCACTACAGAGTACTTGGTAGCTCAGCTGCTTTCTTTCTTTTTTCCCGTCTGGTAATCGCCCCCTTTTCGTGCAACGGGTTGCGTCACCTGGCAGCTTTGAGGAAATGAGGAAATCACCTAGCAGGAAGCGAAACGAGATGCGACGATAGAAATAAAATAAAACCCTTTCCGTTCTCGGCTCGCACTCGATTTCACACGGCTAGCAAACTGTCTACCGTCCTTCAACTAGTGTTGGTGCGGTGCTGTCAAGTTTCAGCTGCTCGACAATCTTCTACTAATCCGTACGTCTCCAGCCTGCCAGCCCGCAGACAGACGCCCACCCAGGTGCCAGGCAGGTGCTCCACATCCAACAAGTCGCCTGTTGGCCACTCAGTCCATCACAATGCATGCTACTACTGTTTCGGCCGGCCAGGCCAGTCAGACCATTTCTCCCACGCTTTGTCTCGGAAATTTTCTTTCCTTCTGTGTGCTCATCGTCATCCTAAATTACTGTCACACAAGCTGCGCCAGAACAGCAAGTGAACTTGAACCTCTCCGACGTTATTACGAATTATGGAAATTTGCGGCAACTAAGCCCAAAACGGAATGTGTACTCTCCCTCTTGTATGCGGTGTCCAATGCAAAGGTACTAGCGGCCACCGGCGGCGGAACTAACCGTCGCAGCCCCCGTGCTAAAGTGCTTGCATTGAGGAGTGTGGAGATGAGTTATGACGTGCCGAGATTGAAGACCCATTGTGAAAAAAAAAAAAAAAAATATGGTTGCTGCTATGGACGAGGATGGATTGTTACCGAGCACAACGTTCTTCGGAAGCCGACCATGTTATATCTTATGAAGGTACATGGAACGCAGCCTCACTGCATTCCTTTTGCAGGAAGCAAGTAATTGACACGATTCTAATCGTGTCTCCTTCCCATCATCCAACCCGAGCTCGGGAGGTGCCGGCGCAGTTGCGGCAGTACGAGGCCAGGGCGAAGATCAACCAAGCACGAAATGCACATCGCTATTACGGCAGACGAATCTTAGGACGCGAATACCTTGACAAGATACCATGCAGAGAACCCGATGAACGTTCTAGTATAGATGCATTCTGGACCACGCCAAAACTCAACAATTTCGCAGATTCTTCATCGCTCACTAACTCATGGGCACTGTATTCAAACCGTACCGCAGAAGCGCTCAACGCCAAACGTAATTCACAAGCTACAACTCATCGCGATTGTAAAACTTTTCTTCACTACCCTCCCGACCTCCCCTCTTCCTGTCCTTTGAGTTCGCACCTTTCCTCTCCCCTGACGACGCGTCCTCACCTTCTTCATTCGCGTTTTGACCGCCGTCGGCGTCCTTCTTCCCCTGCTTGGCTTTGTCGGATCTGCCCTTCGAATCCTTGGCCCCCTCTGGTTCGTCAATATACCCTAGTAGTTCCTTCTCATCGTTATCGCGCATCTGAAATACCTCCATTTTCCAGCCAGAATCCCCAGCAAGCTTCTTCAGTTTTTCGCGCATTTCCTCCACGGCTTTGGGGTCAATTTTCAAGCTTTCAAGCTCCTCGGCCGTCAGCTCCTTAACCTTGCCCCCGTCAGCTTTGCTGGCTGCTTGGGCAATAATTTCCAGAACCTTGGGTTGAGGAGCAAACAGATTGGCTAGTTGCTGGAGCTTCAGCGGTTTGCCGCCATCGTCGCCGGTAGAAAGTACCCGTTTCCCGCCGACTACGATACCTCCTACGGTAATTTGAGGAGTTCCGTCTTGATTCTCAGTCATCTCCTTGTCCGCCTCTGCCTCGTTGGCGTCTTGTCTGACGCCCTCTGCTTGCTGCTGTGCGGATAAGGCATGCTGCTGCTCTAGGAGGGGCTGTGATGAATCGCTGACATCAGTTATGAGTTGGCAGCTAATGGGATTCGCGGCCTTCTCCACGGGAGGCTGAAAGGCAACTTCGTTGCACAGGCGAGGCGTACTGATCATCATGATATACGAGCAGGTGACCACCTCCTTGATCCAACCAATTTTGTCGTTCTGGAGACCCGGCACGCATTGATACTGGACCTCGATGGAACGCTCCTTGCCCGTTAAATCGCACACTGTGCCACCCTCCAGCCGTTGGACCAAATACCGTTGGTCGCCTTTTATCTGCAGTTCAGCAGGCGGCCGGGAGGGGTCGTTTGTATCTCGCTTCTTTTTCGAGTGTCTGGCTCCCGTTGTCGCGGGGAGCGAGGGCACTTGGCCCAAGATGTACTCCTGGCTGTTTGGGTCGCGTTGGGGGATCTGGCCATTGCTAGTGACAGAGGTTGCATGGTACTGCACGATTTCGCGATTCTTGCAAAAGCTGTAGCTCCACCATCCAGAGACATAGTACAGGCAGTTGTCTTCAAAATTGTTGATAAGCTCCCAGCCCTTGACGGCAGCCCTGTAGTGTTCTCTTTCCTCTTCGGCCTTTGCCAGCGCATTCTCTGTTTCGTTCACCGGACCAGGCGGCTGTATCACGGGTATCGAGCAGAGGTACCGATGCGGGGACATGTTGAGAATCTCGTAAGCGTACCCGGCAATTTCGTCCGAGTCGACGGAGCTCGAGGCTCCAGCAGCTGCCGCATCCGTTGTTGCATGAGCCTCGTTGGCCGTTGCTTGTGAGAATTCGGCCGAATATGTCGGGTGTTGGTTGTTGCGCTCAACTAGAGCCTGTGCCTCCTTTCCGGATACTCGCTTTTCAGCAAAGACGATCTCAAACTGCGCGCGTGTTGGTCAGTTGTCATCATTCCCGGGGATCCGATACTCTCAGCCAGCGTCGACGTACCTGAGGAAAGGCAAGCAGATCATCATGGATAGTAAAGCTCCGAGACCGTGCTGCGGCCAGTTGTAAGCTGGCAAGGAGAACAAGATTGAAACGGCGCATTTTGCCGCTGCTTGTCGTATATCTTACATGGGCATAAAAAGATTGGTGATTCTGAAAGAGGAACGTTGCGGGTTCATGGAAACTTGGCTTCCAGTCCTTTAGTTGCCAAGGTGTCATTGCGGAATGCCGAAGATTTGCCGCGCCAGCCCCCCGCCCCAAAGTAGTTAGGTAGTTAAAAAAGGCAGAAAAAAATTTCTTAACTAGTGGCTAAAGAGTATATCGCGTCTAACTAATTAGAAGAGACATCTCCATAGGATAGCCTTATTTTAATAGAGGGAAAGCGGGAAGTTTTCAAGAGACAATAAGGCTATTAAAAAGTAGGACAAAAGGGGGGGGGGGCGTCCGCACCGACAGCAACTTCTGGCCGCACGAATAGCAATACTCGGATGCGCGTGTAGTTGCCCCCACCGGCTCGGTCGACGAATTGCCTTTCTGGGAAGTCGAGGTGCATTTTTATTCATGTCATATTATGGAGGATGGAGGATGGAGGATGGAGGATGGAGGATATTACTCCCAAGTTGACTGGCGCAAGACGTGCAAGACGTGCAAGACTCCAGAGCCGCATCGCATCCCCCATGGTTTTTTTCTCAACCCGCCTATAGGCCCTATAATCAGCAAGGTGCACTTGACTCTTGATTGGCACACCGAGGCGCAGGCACAGGCACAGGCACATTGATTGGCACACATGTTGAGAGAGTCTGGTCGCCTCATTCGAACCGTCGCCGCTGGACTGAACGCCTTTAAATCAGCCCATCTTCCCTCATGCCCATCTCTCCCTCCTCCTCCCTCATCTGCTTTCCAACATAGTGCCTGCTAGCCACCATCAGGCTGTTAGCATTCTACACCCAGATCAGATAGTCAAATCACTCGTCCCCGCATTCTAGCTTCGTTACTTGTTTGTGCGGCCCTGTAACCCGAGGCTGCGGTATAACTATTGCAGCGTCAATCGTCATCCTTGCATCACGTCCACTTTGCAGCGCACCATCTGAGACAACTGGATCAAGCTTCAACCCATCATCAAACATCCGCCACTGACTTGGGTAAAAAAATAAATGATAATAAAAAATAGGTAAAGACACGTCCTAAATATATATTAGGGCAAGTATAATACATGCGCTAACTATAACTGCGGCCCCTCGACCCGCGCGGCCAGTTGCAAACGCCAGGCAGAGAGCGTGAGACGCTGCCAGTGCCACCCACCACTCATTCCGAATCATTGACCACTGCCAATCCGTCATTCGAACCATGATCAAGACGAGCAACAAGACGAGCAACAAGACGAGCAACCCGAATGATGGAGAGGAAACGATCCAGCTTCAACTCCAAGTTCAAAACCTGACTGCTTCTGTCGAGCTGCTCCGTACCCAGCTTGCAAATCAGCATTGGCCCACGCCAGACTCCTCCGCCAACCTTTCTCCATGCTGGACCAGCCAGCCATATAGGAATCGCCGAGCTTCCCTAGATGCCGCCATGGATGTAAGACAATCTCACCCGTTTTGTTTTTTCTTTCTCAAGCTCCCCATGGAATTGTTTATTAACCCATATGACGCAGAATCGATGTGGCTCCGAGTGGCGAGCACCCACCCGCCAGCGGGCATGTTCACAACAAGACCGTCCTTTGCAATACAGGGCTCGCAGCTTCTCTAGTCATTCCGACTTTGACATTGCCTCCATGTACGGCGGTGCAGCCGCTTCCTTCGCCACTAGCACTTCGGGCTTTGCAAATGAGCCCTCTCCCTTTCGTGCTGCCCCGAGCCAAGGCCCTTTGGCCAGCGTTGATGAGAACAGCATGGTTCCCGAAGTTGGTATTCATCCTGGCAGCTATCTTTCCGCCAGATGGTGCGATGAGCAGTCCTGCCTGGCTTCTGCCCGAACATGCTTGCCACCTGATGAAGCCCGCAGCAACATCGTACCATCCGCTCCTCCCTCCATGGTGTCGGGACGTTCTGCTTTCGAATCTGCCCAGCCGCTTACAAGGCAGAACAGTGCCTATGGAGGCAGCAGTGGTGCCAACATGATGAGACTTCCGTCTTCTCAATCCTGCCACACCGAGGAGCTTTCTGCCCAGGGACCTATTCAGCCGATCGAAGAGGATGCCCACTGTGCAATGAGTTCCGCTCCCCATACCGATTTGCTTGCCATAGGCTCCAGCTTTGCGCCTGCTCACAGATATCCCCCGTCCACATCCAATACTGCCGTGTTTCTTTCTCCTCGCACCTCGCTGTCGATGCAACGCTCGGTATCCAACACTAGCTCCACAAGCGCAAGATCATCGGGCTCCAACTCCGAACGTCGCCTTCGCGAGACTCTGACGAAACAACTAGAGAATGGAAAGGTCACCAAACTCCGCCCCAAGCTTGATGGCACATCGGATTCTCTGGCAACCAAAAAAACGACAACACATGGTAGAGGGGGCAAGTTTGCCTTACAGAAGGCTCCATATCGGCGACCCAAGGGCCCAAAAGTCTTTTGTACCAAGTGCGATGAGCATCCCGAAGGCTTTCGTGGGGATCATGAACTTCGTCGCCATCTCAACGCCAAACACAAGGGTGTCGTCAAGAAGTATGTGTGTCGGGATCCGGCCACAGTCGGACTCGTGTCTACAGTGATAGCCATTCAGCCATTATCGGAGTGTAAGTCGTGCTCAAGTGGCAAAAGATATGGCGCTTATTATAATGCCGCCGATCACTTGCGCCGCATCCATTTCAAGCCCAAGGCTACTCGGGGCAAGAACAAGAAACCCAATGATGAGAAACGATGTGGGAAGGGTGGCGGGGATTGTCCTTCCATGTCGGAGCTGAAGCTTTGGTTCGAGGAGGTTCTTGTCGGCTGCGGGGATGACGAAGAGCCAGGCTCCAGCTCAATGTCCGTTGTTGATGATGGCGCAAATGCTCTAGGTGTTGACAAAATTGACTGGGTCTTGGAGCAAGGCGTGGACAGAGATGCGCGTGACTACGATGTCGACTACGACTACGAGATATTGTTGCAGGATGCCTCTCGGGCGCACCTTGCCAGCGCACTTGTTACTGTTGATGGCGCCGCATCGGATGAAGTCGCCCATGTGAATGACACTTCCTACGACACCATGCCTCACGTCAGCCATCCGATCTATGACATTTCTGCTTCTATTGATGGCGATGTCAGCTTTGACCCGACATTTGCGCCTGCCAACTTTTACAGCGAAGTCCAAAACTATCCGTGGCCCATGAACAACGTTTAGCAGATAATCTCATTTTATGACGCGGTGGCTTTCCTGCAATTATTCTTTCGCGCTGTTTCAGTCGATGGGCCGGTCGCTCTTTCAGAAGGAAGTCATTCTCATCATTCTGACTCGTGCTTATTGCTTTCTACCATTGATGCAACCACCACGGGTCAGATTGACTCCTGCAACAGTCCCTCACAAGCATCTGCTTCTTCTTTCCTCTTTATTTCTCCTACACCATCACACGCACCAGATTGTCTTCTTTTGCTCTTTTCTTCTCCGGCTAAAGGTTTCGTCTTTCAGTCTATTTTCCTTGTCTTTTTTTTTGGTTTAGTCAGTTTTGCAAAAATATCTTTTCGGACAAGGGGGGGCTGGATACGTTTGATTCATATTCTTGGAAATCTGGTTGTCTTGTGGTGACGCCACGACTACAACCGCACAAATCTCGGGGATCGCGCTGTTTTCTACCACGTTTTCGGAGGTCAGCTTCGGGTCATAGCCCATGCAGGTACTCTGGAGTCATGACCAGACACTTCGCACATCAGGTTGGGCAAAGACGATATGATTATATTTGGCGACCGGTCTGTCATGTTCTAGAGGAGTTTTCTGACGACAGGATGATGACTTTCTTTTTTGGCTCTATTTATCTCGCTCTTTGTCTTTGACTTACCACAGAACTCTTGTTCTTTGATCAGGAGCGTGGACACACTCGCGAATCGTGTACATTTGGCTTGGATTACTCCGGGGGCGGGGGGGGGGAGACATTTTGGCGATGAAAACATACGATCACATATAGATCTTGGATAACAACGGCAGCGCAATCATGGGCGGAGGACAGGACCTAGGCGTTCAATGGTCAAGATGTTAATAGAATACAGAATACACACCATGAACACGTCAAGTCAAGCGTGCTGGAGCGAAAGGCCGAGAATATGCGCATTGGAACATGTTGCACTCCCGCGTGTTTGTGTTTGAGGCGTTTAGTGACGAGAAAACTGAGTTGTAATAGTAAGGTCGGTCTTTGATTCAAGTTTTCGTCCTCTACCCCAGACAGCTCTCATCTCTGCCAGCACAGCAATGATAACCCAGCATGACACCCGTCATCACAGCCTTGAACTTGAACCGAGCGCGCACATGGCTGCCTGTGTCGCCCATGCGGAGAAGTTGTATGCGGAAACGTGCTGTTGGGCCGCGGCGGCGGTGCAGGGAGGGGGGTTCTTGGCGGATTTGGTGCGTGCGAGGTGGGCGTGGGATGGGGAGGGGGAGAGGATTACATAGTTCAGTAATGTGCGTTTATATATATATATATATATATATATATATAATGGGGGAATCTCGAAATGGTCTGCTTGTGTCATGATTCGTGAAATGCTCCCGTCTATGGTATCTCGTGTGTCTTCCAATTCTCTGAACACCAATCTAGAAACAAAACACACATTAAAAAAAAATTTAGCTTCAATGTCCCAAAACAAAACAAACCCCCCCCCCCCCAGTCTTTCACGCCCTTACCTCACATCTTCTTCACACTCTCCGCCCACTCCTTGCAGTGTTTGACCCCCTCGTGGCCCCTTCTGAACAGCCTCCTCTCCCACTCCTCCAGCCCGCGCAGGAATTCCTCCCCTTGTCCTCCCACGCCCTCGTCTGCCTTGCGCGCGTGCAAGCCCACGTCGCCGGCTCTCACGACAAACGTCCTCCTCAACACGGCGCCCAGTTCTCTCTCGTCGAACAGATCTAGCATCCTGACGCCGATGCCGTAGAAATGCGCGCTTTGGTCGCGCAGCGCGACGGCCCGGGGGTCGGCTTTCAGTGCGTTGATGACCTGGTCCGACAGACATGGCGGGAGGTTCAGCGTCAGCGGGGCTTTGGAGTCGTCGCCTGCCGAGGCGAGGGCCAGCATCTCGGCGAGCCAGAGGGGCAGAGATAGCGCTGTGCCTGGCTTGAGGCCCGAGGAGTTGTCGAGGTGGCCCAGGTATGGGACGTCAAGCTCGAATTGACATGGGACTTTCTGGTTTGAATGGGTTGATCAGAATTGGGGGCTTGGACAAGGAACGGCAAGAGGGGGGGGACATTTCATGGCGAGTGGGAATTACCTCCGCATCAGTCAGGATGGCGTCCACGTCGTAGTACGACATGGTCGGCTGTCGAGAACGATGGAGAAGTCGTTGTCGTTTCTTGGACGTTTGGCAGTGTAAGACTTGTCGCGGGGACAAATGGGTACGTGACACGTGCCGCGATCTGCCCCCCTCCAAGACAAGACGCGTCTGGGCAGCGAAGGCACGTGATTACTAAGGGGGTGCAGTTGGTTGTCGTCAGTAGCTATGATCGTTATATTCATTTATTAGACTAGCACCGTAACGGCGCAGTCGTATTTGATTCCGAGAACGTTTGGGAACTCCTTGAAAGCTGCCGGCACAAGATAAAGTCGCTTGCTCATTCAAATCGCAGATGGGTACCTCGGAAGTGCGCTCGCGTCCGATCGGATTCGTGCTTCATCCTTGATCCAGACGCTTCATCCTTCATCCAGACCGCGAGAGCTCGCGTCCTTGGCCAAGTATTGAGTATTATTATTCCTAACTCGTGGTGCACTCGCCTACACGGTGGCCTGAGATGCTAAGAAACGCTTACGCAATGCACTGCTCTTGTATGATGCGCATTGTCGAAAGAACTGGGAAGTCGGAGGAATACTCGTAATTCAAAAAAAAAAAAAAAAAAAAAAAGAGAGAGGAAAAAATCAAAAGCTAATCAAAGTAAATCAAAGTAAAGCAAGGTAAATCGACCATGACACAGCTAGAAGTAGCATGTTGACAGATTCAAGATCAGAATCTCGCCCACGCAGGTGCCCCGCCCACGCGAATCCACAGTGACGACAAGCTGACGCCGACCGACCGACGTTGTCGCCCGAAAACCAACGAAGCTCTCCAGATCCTCCTCTCCTCTCCTCCACCCTACGCTCAGCTCTCTGGCTTTCGTCTTTCTCCCCAACTCCATCCCATCAATCCGCCGCTTTGCTTCAATCAATTGGTGAGCCACCGACTATCCAACTCGTCACATGGCTTCTATTTCCGCTGACTTCGCTTGAGAAGCACATCTCCCCCCATCATGTCATCTGCTCTGCTTCGCACCACGCCCGTCGTCCGGGCTGGCCTCCGCGCCGCCAAGCCCATGGCCTCCATGGCCAGCACCAGCTTCGCCCGCGGCAAGGCTACGCTGCCTGACCTTCCCTGTAAGCGAGATGCCTCCTCTTCTTGAGACGTAGCCAGTGCCATCCGTCTGCACGAAACTTGCGCATGCGCCGCGGGAAAGAACCTCGCTGCTGAAAGCTTTGCACCAAATAGATGACTACGCTGCCCTCGAGCCTCATATTTCCGGTCAAATCATGGAGCTCCACCACTCCAAGCACCACCAGACCTATGTGAATAGCTACAATGCCGCCATTGAAGCTCTGGGTGATGCGCGGGCCAAGGGCGATGCCAAGGCTGCCGCCGCTCAGGCGCCTTTGCTCAACTTCCACGGTGGCGGCCACGTCAACCACTCTCTCTTCTGGGAAAACCTTGCTCCCAACGGCAAGGGCGGTGGTGGTGAGCCCGAGGGCAAGCTTCTGGTACGTTGAACCCAGATCCCACCCACTCATGGGATACCTCGAGACGACGACACCGGTTACTGACACGCAGCCTGTATCGGAACATAGACTGCCATCAATAAAGACTTCGCATCGTTCGAAAACCTAAAGAAGCAGACCAATGCTGCTCTTGCTGGAATTCAGGGCTCTGGATGGGCCTGGCTCGTCAAGGACAAGACTTCGGGTACTCTTGGACTGGTTACTCGAGCCAATCAGGATCCTGTTACTGGCAATCTCGAGCCTCTTCTCGGAATCGACGCCTGGGAGCACGCATACTATCTGCAATACCAGAACCGCAAGGCTGAGTACTTCAGTGCCATCTGGGAGGTTATTAACTGGGGCACTGTCTCTGAGCGATTTCAAAAGTAATGACGACGTCGGCTTGTGCCTGCTAACAAGTTTTTTTTTTTTCTTCAATACATGTAAATTCCAAAGCTTCTGCTACCATATGTACTTGCATGTTCCAACCAGCATAATCAGACGGATCCAAGTTCTCAAAATATATGAATGCGCCTATCATAACCATATTGCACACCAAAACACGGCCACGGCAATAGCGAATATTTCGCCGATAAAGACGATGTCAGATCATTCTTAGACCCGGCCCCAAAAAACGATACGGACCGACGTCCATTGCAGCAGGTATCTGTCAACATACTTGCCACGATCGGTCATGGCGTTTGGCATCGTACGACCCCTTGGTATGCCGCTAACTCGGCGTGGAACTCCTTGGCAAATATCTCCTTTGCGTAATCGTACCAGTCAAGGTTCTTGTCACTCGTCCGAGCTTCAAAAAACTTGACATAGTCCCACCATTCTGGGTACCAGCCAGCGCAGTCCCAACCAGTTACCTGAACAAACTTGCCTTGATGAACAATGATATTTCTGGGACAAAGCTCCCCGTGGGTGAGGACAACACGGGCGTCAAGGCCCAACTCATAAGCTAGTGTCGCCGTGACGGGCTTCGGCACAGTGGAGTAGAAGGAGGAAATCAAGAATGCCACAAAATCCTCATGGCTAGGCCTGGATCTCACCGCCCAGTATGTGCTGTTCAAATGTTTGTCGAGCATAAGAGAAAATTGTCCAGAACCTACCGAGCCGCGCCACGACATCATGTCAGCGGATCTAGGCGTATTTTGCATCTTCTGGACGAACTTTCGAAGCTGGCGTGCCACCTGATACTTTTGATGCGCTGAAAGAGTGCACTAGACATCTTCCAACAACTCGCCACGAGCAACGCGCGCGATGGAGCACCGAGATTCGGTAATCGCCTCCTCTGTCTCCCCCACGCTTGGCAGTCGTAGTACAGGC
Organism: Epichloe amarillans; assembly: GCA_024072835.1. NCBI lineage: Eukaryota > Fungi > Ascomycota > Sordariomycetes > Hypocreales > Clavicipitaceae > Epichloe > Epichloe amarillans. The sequence goes on from CP099639.1 coordinate 1,378,964, forward strand.
AGGTTCGAATGTTTACGTATGTTCTCCGTAATCACCAGCCCGACTTCTGTGACGAGTCGATGGTCCATGACCGCCGATGGTGATGATTTTTTCGTTTCAGCAGGCTCTAGCACAAGTTGCAACGGCCGGCTGCGGAGCAGACCTGTTAGATAGGTTGTGTGTTGATTGGATGGCGGTGCTTTTCCCGTGGGGTGAGAGACATCAGCTGCGTTCATTCACACCCTGTGGTAAACGCACCTGGAGGAAACAGAGGAGGCACCCTCCAATTTTCTCGCGCATCATTGTGCCGACTACGCTTGACTTTTTGCTTGACTACAGCTCCGTCATGTGGTCGTTTCCGGGGCATTGAACGGGGCTTCTGTTCATTGGGCTTCTGCTGCGGCTTGCTCAGGGTCGTGCCTAGCGCCCCAATTTCGATGTCACTGTCGAATTTGGAAGCCAAAAGATTTGCACCGGTGAGACGAATTGTCTTGGCGTCCAACGGAGTCGGAGATGGCTCGAACGGTCTGTCGGCGTTCTCTTCAAGCATTCGGACACGTTCTGGATTCATGGCCATTTTGCGATGGGATGACAAGTTCCGGCTCATGCGGTGGATTGTTTCGAAATGAATTCCCGAGATACCCGAGAGGGTGTGAGCGTGTGAGCGTGTGAGCGTGGAAGCCATGCACTCTACTCTGTACTTAGAGACTGACTAGTCCGTACATGGGGAAACAAATGAGACAAACCTCGACAAACCTCGACAAATCTCGGCTGCAACAGTTGCCGGCAGCTGCTGCTGGTGGGACAAGGTGCAGTGACAGGTGTAGGAAGGAGCCAGGCTCCTGTGGTGCTGCCCTGTTGGCAGGCAGTAGCCCCACGGGTTGACGCTCGCCATCACTCTGTTCAAAAAAACCTAGGCATAAGCCTTGAAATGACAGCTGTCGAAGCCGACGATTTTCAGCACATGCGACTTTTACTGGGTTGGGCAATTCCACATCATAATGTTGACTCGAGGTCCTCTCTTGAGGGTCATTGCCTTCTGCATCATGGCCCGCCCCGCGATACACGGCGCCGTTGTCGATGCAAGAACTCCAGTAGCGCCGGACCACCAAACGGCTGCGAGAAACGCCCCTCACATCTTCAATGCAATACACTCTGCGGGCAGGCAGTGGGGATCTGCCATATATCACAATGGATTGAGCTTCATCCCGGCGATAATGCCTGAAGGCAACTTGCTATATCACGGAACACACACTGCAAACCGCCCAGCCGGTCCAGAATGGTTGGCTTTCGAAGTTGAACACGCTGAGCCGTTCGCTTATTCCACTAAGAATGGGACCAGAAATTCTCTTCGGCAAGATGACAGCACAAGCTCCGCGAATGATCAAGCGCAAAAGCCAATGTCTGGTATCAGAGGAGACTTGGCCGAAAACGATGCCTATTTCCCGGGATACCTCCACACTTATCGGGCCAATCGCGATTTGAATCTGCTCTACGTTGACGGAATGAGTGCTGGAAAGACCTCGATGGGTACCTTGGACACTCAGGATCTTGTTCTCCGTGAAAATCAGACTTCAGAAGACCGGCCCTCTTTCATGGGCGAGCTGGGCAGGGCCGAGAGCATTTGCAACTTGCTGGTCCAATGGGGGTACGACGGTCTGATGCGAACGGAAGTAGGCTTCGAAGTTATTTACTGCGATTTTGAAAAAGGGCTGGATCTTGTCATGCAAACTCGGACTTCTGGTAGCGGAAATGCCTCTATCGACGTCAGGGACGTCTTCCAGTTGGCCAGGGCTGTTTCAGAAGAATATGATGGAATTGGTGGTGACAGAGTTAGGCTCGACTTCTCCTCCATGGTGTCTGGCTACTTCTTCCCAGTCAACATTTCAAGTACTGATCCAAATCGGCCAGATCTTCAGCGTCTCGCTGCTGCCAGTCTTGATGAGTTGAAGGATATAAAAGCGTACCTCCGCAATGTCGCGACCAAAGCAAGGAGGTTTACTGTTCACTGGCAAGCCATCGTGGATATGATTGCTACAAGGTACGCACGCAGATTGTCATTGATAGCTGAAGCAAAACAACCGTTGGATCTGGTCAAAAGCGAATTGCGGGTAGCAACTCGGATGTATGTCAATGCGCCAGCGCGGCCTGGAGGTATATCCGTACAGGAGAAATCGGGCCACAACCAGACGGCAGAAGCGTTGCGATTATGCCGGCAGCACCATCTGCTGCCGGCGTATATCCATCAAAATCTATGGAGCCTGGAGGATGAGCTGATACATACTGCAATTCAAAGTGTCATGTCGGATATTTGCGAGACTCTCTTCTCAGCCTACGGTATTGTGCAGAAGGACTCGGCGAATGACACGGCTAGGTTGAAGCAGTTGAACGATTCCCAAAACTTGGTAGCTGCGCTGAAGAAGAGGCTCGCTTGGACCATGTGGAGAAAGCCAGAGTTGTGTGCGGTTGATGAAGTATTGTTGACCGTTATGTGGCCGCTGGGTAGTAGTGAAGATTATTGGCATCCTGGCTGCCGTTCGTATAAAGAAGTCAGCTTCGAACGACGAGGATACTGGGAGCCGGATATGTTTCGCATATAAGAAGAGAAGCGACTGAAAAGTGATTTCCGTCTCCATGAATTCTCTCGCTTGGAGTTTGCAGGGAACAGCGGGAACAGCAAGCCCTGATTTGAACCAACCTTTGTGCTGTCGGATAGCGCATAGTCAATAGTCGACGCGATTTAGTAGTTGACACCGAGATCTGACGAGGAGGACTCTTGGGCTTGCAACGCGCAATTGGCATTCATAATCAATGAAGAAAGAATAGAAAACTCAACAAGTGTCACGAAACATCTCCATTGAGCTTCGGATGCATTCGCATGCCTCGTTTTGCTGCCGTTGTTACACAGATAACCGGTTACCGGCATCTTCACCGCTTCATCATCAATATCCGAATCTCTGGATGCCGATCTGCTTTCCCATGCCTCGGTTGAAGATTTGACGCCGCTCGCTTGCTCATCCCATCAAAACGGGGCAGAACATTGATTGAATGCTGATGGACCGGTCAAAGCGGATAGTTTTGAGATTGCAAGTGGCAGGCAGGCTTCCTGTCAGCTTCCAGGAAGCAGTAGACTTCCAAACTTACGGTTCCACGTTGCAAGTGCCATGGTCTGTATTTCCAACCTCGATCGGTAGCAAGTTGTTCGCTGTATGAGCTTTTTATCTCTCCTTACTGTCATATTTGGGATCCCCTGCCGCGAGGCTGCCTTTATGTCCTCCATTGCGCATAACCTTGACCTAGACATCATAGGAACAGCCTTTCGAGAGCGGTCAAAAGGACTTCAGACCCGGCGTTTGGCCACGATGCGCTCAACGAATGTGAGGGTCGCGATTTCTCACCAAACGAGTTCTACATGGCTGTAGCATCGTGCAACGCCAAAAAGTATCGCATGATGGGCGGAAATAGATGTTTCGCTCGTGGCCGTTGAATTGACGACTGTCAAAAGTAGTACGAGCGCCGTTCGGCGATGATGTGTTTCTTCATTCACCTCGTCAAAAGGTCTCGGAAGAAGCGCCACTTTGAGTCAATGTCAGGCAGTTCCGTCAATGAATTATAGCTCTCCTTCAATAGCACGATTCAAGCAAGGAGGGCTAAAGGCTACAAATACAGTACGGTCATGGCCAGCAAAGTTTGATCGAGGCTCTGAGTAACGTTGCACAAACCCTCATAATATCCAGGTTCGAGCAGTTTCGTTCTGCGGATTTGGAACGTCGCAAGCTTGACATTGCCCGGGGTCTGCCGTTCGGGGTACAGTGAGACACCGAACCGCTGGATTGGTACACTTGTTGAAGCCCTTCGGGCATGATAACCTTGTATAACCGGCGTTTACGAAAACTCTGGAAAAGACTGGTTCATATCTGTCGCCTGGAGCCGAGGGGGGGGGGGGGGGGGTGGTTGAACGATCTCACCTGCACGACCCAGCGGTTCCTGCCCAGATCCAGCAAACGCCAGAGGCGGAAAACAAGAATAGCTTTCGTTACCGTTGTCTCATTTCATCCAGATTCTCGGGTTCGAGCATGTTCCACAAGTTGACAGAACTTGGCCATGAAGTCCATCTCGTATAGTCGCGATCGCAATCACGACATAGGGGTTGAGCAGATCAGCCGGGCCCCGGGGGGCTGCGGCAGTCTGCATTTGACGAAATCTCTGGTCGGTAGCCAATTATTTGGCCAAACATTGTCTCAAAATTTCCGACACAGGCGTGGCGCGAGAAAAAAAAAAAAAAAAAAAAAAAAAGGTCGGAGCGGCGCACACATTTTGATGGACGTCACATTTCGGCATCATCTTTTTAAACCCTTCCACATGTCTTTCGCCAACCTCTGTTTCCCCGAAAATATGACTCTTACCATGGCCGATAGCATCATTAGGAAAGCCTGCGACCGTTGTCACTCCCAAAAATTGAGCTGTAAGCGTGTCGGCGACGAGGCTTGTGAGCGTTGCATCAGACTTCAGACAGAGTGCAAGTCTAGCCCTTCTCTTCGGTATAAGAAGCAGCAGCAGCAGCAACAACAAGAACAACAACAACACAATCTTCATCATCATCATCATCATCATCGTCAGCAGCAGCAGCAGCAGCAGCAGCAGCAGCAACGCCAACAACAAAGACATCCTTCGAAAAACCAACATAACCCGCCAGCCCAATCGCAGTCCCAAACACAGCCCCAGGCACATCATCCGCCTCAGAAATCTGTCGGGGGAAGCAAACCTCCCGTTGGCAGGCGCTCACCAAAAAGGCGGAGAACTGCCAGCGAGCTGAATCTCGTTCTTGGAGAACAGGGTATGTGACCTGATATGCAAGTTGTTGCCGCTCTTCCTTGATATGCACTTGGTACTTTGATACTGATCATTATACCACCTTACAAGGCCTTCCGATCCTTGCCCAAGCAGAGGACACCAGACTAGACGATCAGTGTGTGAGCATAGTTGAAGCAACTCTGGACACCACAGATTTTGACTTTGCTCAATTCGAACAACTGGGTTTTTTTTCTCCTCCAGCACATGCGCCTCTGGCACAAGGAGCAGTCACTGGCGCTGTTGAGGGTTTTCAATCAATCCCATCCTTTCCAGATCACTGGGAACATTCTTCAAGTCAACCTACCGAGGCTTTTCATCCAACAAACCAGGCAACTCTCACGCCACCACCCGCGGCAGACAGGAGTCAGTTCCCCCCCATCATATCTGTCGCTGGTCTCGGGAACGAGGATCAGGGCCACAGCATAGTAGACAAGCGGCGAAGATCACGTCTGCGCAACAGGCCAAGACAAATCGCACTGCGCCACGTCGCCAACGCACCAGCAACCAAGGAGACGTCTTCCAACGTTCACTGGATGGCGCAACTATCCGAGATCAACTCTCGTCTTCTGGACCTCGCGTCTCTTTTGCCGCAGCCGGCAACAGTGCCGTGCAATATCCAAATATTTGTCAGGCCAGGGGATGAGACGTTTGCCAACCAGGGATTCCCCATTGACGAAATGTTCAAGCTTACGCGACGAGTTGCTGACGTTCTGGATCGTCTATGCGGTGAACAAGGCTCGATGGTGACGCGCATGGACAATTCCGATCCAGGAAACTCCATGTTCGTTCTGTCAACGTACGTACGCCTCCTCGACATGTACCAGAAAGTGTTTAGTCTCGTCCGCCTTGAGCTGGCCCAGGCAGATGCGGATTCAGCGTTTCGCTTCTGGACACTTCCGAACGTTCAAGTCGGTTCGTTCTCCGTGGACCCGTCTCCATCGCTGCAAATGTCCCTCACTATTCAGCTGGCCGAGGAATTCCTCGCACGGCTTCGCTTGGCCACGGCGGCGCTGGATCCTGCCCTCGGACACGGCCCCAGTCACGCGAATGGGGGGATGGAGGATCGTGGAAACGGCAGGTCCATGTTCTCGGATGTTGTGGACGTTTCCTACCGAGCGGTCAAGACGAAGGAAGAAAGCCTTGGCAAGCATCTTGCTGAGTTGCGGGACGAAATCGAGGCCTTTTTGGATCACTGACACGGACGTACGTTAGTGGCGGTGGGAGAATAGAGAAGCCTCGGCGGCGGCTAATCCTTTTGGTCCCAATGACTGACTATATCAGGGGGGCACAGATATAGGGGAAATGCAGGCCAACGAAGAGTCCGTTCTGTACCATCACCACCATAGCCGTTATTTGGGCGAGAGACGCCATCCCAGTTGCAAATTATATAGTGCTGCGTCCTCTCGCAGAGGAGCCGCAATCGTTTTGTTTCTAAACATACACTCCCTTGATTCATTCAGACATTGTTCTTTCCAGGTTACACGACATAGTGACAGATAACAGTTGACTGTCATGCAGCTCCCGATCCTTTTCCAGAAGCAAGTGTTGATTCAGATGATGCAGCGTGTCTTGCATGCATATCCCACGTTTCATGTGGCGTGGTTGCTTCAACATGTCGCCACGAGCCAAGTGTGATGCAGACGAGAATGAATGCTCGCCCAATATATATGAGGCCTGACTGACTCTGCAGGACCTTTGGAAGCCACGCTGCCTGCGCGTAGCATGGCAAAGAAAAGAATAGAAAGGCGTCACGGCGTGTGACATGTCACTGTCAAAGTTCGGCCGCCTACCTGCCATCTGTCATGTGCATTGGATTCAAACTCGTTTGGAAACTCCCCCCACACGCACACCGCCTCTTTTCTCGACGATTGGAGCTCAATGTTCGAGCAATGCAGTCAATGGGGGGACGGTGAAAGGTGAAGCACGCGATGCAGCGTCGTAGTTCCCCCCTTCCTCCCCGACTCGGTGCACTTCTAATTCTCCCATCCGGTAATTTCCTGTGAAACCGGACGTGTTCCCCTCTGGTCTTGCGGCGTGCGCTCAAAACATAGATGACGGTTTCGAACCTCCAGAGAAAGACGACGATGCGTACTTTTAAAACATTCATTTCAACGTCGCGCGGTACTGCCCTGCTGCTCATGCACATTACGTGGCCGGTTCTACCACCGGAATAGCCGGATACTATGAGCTAGTCAATGGTCATACAGACAGACACACTGTTGAGCCCGACGTTGACGACAAATTCACAAGTTCATGACATTCCTGGACATTGCGTGCCATGATCTTGGTTTTTTCCGGCGCATGTTCACGCAAAACGTTGGGTAATAGCGTGACGGCGTCCAAGGGAAGAAGAAGCTACGGAGTAGTCGGCGGCGATATTTTCCGACAATTCCCGTCTTCGGCAAACCCTCCAGTTTGCGCTGGGAAAAAACAAACTTCAAACATGTCGCAATAATACAGAGAAATGAATTTTTTCATCACAGCCCCGCCCCCGATGCGCATACGGTCCAGCCTCGCTTGGTTGGAAATGGGCGACGTGCGCCGGTGGCTGACGGCACGGCACGACACGATTTTCGGTTGCCGCGATAAGCCCGTTGCCACGTTTCCAGCAGATATGTTCGCAAAGCCTTTGCGAGACGCTGGTTCTGCAGTCTGGGTAGCGAACCTTGCCCTCAGGGTGTCTTGGTCTTGTATGTTGGCGACGTGGCGGGGGCAGACCCCGTCTTTTGTGATGAAACTGGATGTCCTTTTTTTTTTTCGTCTCACGGCGCGTAAGGAAGAGATCGGTAATTGGACCGTGCTCCCCGGGGGTGCAATGGATTCTTTGCATCACCAAGGAGATGGATGTTTTTGCTGATTTTTTGGTTTCGCGAAGAGCAAACAATTGACGGAGGGACTGGATGGGACAATACGACAATATCCCGGTTGGTTCTCGGCCGCTTCTGCCCAATGCCCACCATCTATCTGAACTGTATGCGAATCCTTGGCAGGCTGTCAGAGTTAAATCATGTAGTGTCAGTGTGCTACTTTACAAAAGTATGCTTTATTAAAAGCAGACGGACGCGAGGTACGTACAGATCACGTCGTTTCCAGTCGTACCGAATAGTTGCGTCGTGTATTCGCCAACATTCCTGGTGATCCATGTCACGTCCAACGCGACGTCAAGAAAGATGAATCGGCCATCCAAACAGATATTGCGGGTTTTATCGTTTACGCAAGCATCACCCACTTTGGTCATCTTCGGTTCGCCTTTCCCCCGCCACCGTGTCGTCGGGACTTCACAAGGCCTGGTCGCGGATAACAGTCCGGACAATAAAGCGTCCCCAGTCCTGGTTTGACTCTCCATGCCTGCCCTCGTGCTGAACATGGGCACTGGGCAAGGCGGGTAGAATGAGGACTCTTAGTTTTTGGTTTCTTACCAATCAGCGGACAAGACATGTTTGCCGTCTGGTGTCCGACCGATAGGATGATTTGTCTGAGCTATGCCGGCTGTGCTGGCTGTGCCTTGTTGAAATGGACACCGAGACACAACTGCCGGGCCGTCGCGAGACAATGAATTCCATGAAAAGGGAGGAGATCCCATCTGGTACGGCCGCCTTTTTCGGCACATCCAATCACATGGTGTGTCGGTGGAGCAGTGAGTGAGTGAGCTGCGGTGCCATCTCATGCAGTGTGCGTCTCATCACCGAGGGTTTACCTGTGGGGTTTCAAAAACGCCGACGCACATGGAAAGCGCAAGGCTGACCATACTGACCATACTGACCATACTGAGTAAGTGAAGAAGGGACCGAATGTTTTGTTGCCGCGAACTTCACACATGGGTCAGCTTTGTTTTCAAACCCCAAGTTCATATCCAGCGCCAAAGCCCGCCTCAAGTTTTGGGTTGGACTTGACGGCAAGGGACGCACGGATGGGCCGAGCCGTACATGTAGCGGCGGGCCTTAATAACTGGAGACTGGAGAATGGGGAAGAGAGCCACAGGTTTCGGCCGACACATTTCTCGCGGTGCGGTGAGCAGCGACGTCGTGTTTTCGTCTGGTGGATGGTCCAGTCCACGTCTTGGTGTTCACAGTGCTTATGCACCATGACATGCGAAAAATGACCTCGGTCTAGCCCGTATCGCGAAAAGGAGTACGTGTAGAAAGTGGACGTATGTAATGTATGTGTATAATGTGATGTAACTCCGTATGTGGTTTCTTCTTCTTCTTCGGGATGAACTAGAGACGATTCAGTGTTAGTCAGATCAGTGTGCCCACGTGAACAGTGAGTGAAGCAATCATGTAGGGTGGCAGTGGGGGGAGGTGATATTCAAGATGGAGAGAAATCACAAGCACACGACGGGCAACACAATACCCCTACCAATGCCAATGCAACTGTCGTTGTGGCCTTGACTCACAAGCCCCGCCCAGCTCGGAAACCGTTCCTGTTCTGGAGCGCATGCCCCCCTGCCTATTTGAGGTTGATGCGATTTGAAAATGGGACAACGGGAGAAGACGAGAAAGGACGCAGCAGACGGCCAGGAGGAAAAAGGCGTAGTGTATACGTCCGTATAGATTTGGGCAGCATGGACCGACCACCTTGGAGGACACGTCTGATGTACGGAAGTGTGACGCTCGTTTGTGCCTTGCATCAAACCAGCCGACGTCACTTGACATGCTCTTCTTGTACACCGATGCAAAACAAGAATGGTGATGATGTGGTTCAAGCACAAACGAACCTTTACCAATGACGATTGTCTTTCGGAAATTGGCAAGTGCTGCCCTCTCTTGCCTCTTGCCTGACCCGTCCAACCGACTCACATCAACGTGGAGTCCATTGGCCCCACTGGGAGCCAGCCCTTGCCCTGTTTCGGTCCTAACAAAGGAAAGCACCAGACTCTACTCCGCAATCCGTACTCCGTACTAATAATACTACGTCTACGACTACGGAGCATCAAATTACATGTCCCTTCCCCAGGGGCCTTTCATCATATCGTACGAGAATGGCCGGCAACGTTGATGGAATGGATCGAATCGCATCGCATCGCATCGCATCGCATCGCATCGCATCGCATCGACGAATGGCACCATGACTGCCCAACAAGCACAGCCAGGCTCGAATTGGAGCCACACGGGTTCTCAAAAGGCCAGGATTCCACGTATCCAATGTGTTTTTCGTACGGAGCCATCGCGCACTTCTATTCACCCGCTACTCCGAGTTTCGCTGGCAATTGAATGATTGATTCACCTGCGCTTGGCTCGCTCTGGAACGTGGGGCAAGCATGTCAGCCAGGCCATAAGGCCACGCCAGCCTAGCCTGGCCTTGGCCAGTTCGAGGTTGGCCGGCCGTTGGGCCATGGGGGTTTCCACATGCCCATATTACTTGCATACCGCATGAAAACTAATCCGTACGTACGGAGTAGACCAGACCGGAGCCGATTTCGAACCAGTGAGCTCTGGCGATATTGACATACTCGTCCTCTAGGAAACGTGTACATACATGGCATGCAGACGCCCGACTGTGTGTCTGTGTGTGCGAGGAGTGTGCGAAGTGAGAAGCAGTTCCACGTCGTGCAAGTATGTAGTATGTATGGCCTTGGGCCATGTTGGATGTCCGGTCTCGGATTGCGCAGCTTATCATATGTATGTACATGTACCGTGATGTGCATCTGGCTGGCTGGGTGACAAGCGCTGAGGGAGCTGAGACGCTTGGGCGCGGCGACGAGGAATTAATTGGTGTACGGATTATGAGGCAGAGGTTATGTATGACTCGGCTATGAATCCACCAATCCACCAATCCACCCATCGAGTCACCGACACATTGTCCATGGCGGCACTGCGCTGGAATGACAGGGGGACCGGAGCCTAGAAAAAGCCTAGACTGGACTGGGCCCGTCCTGGTCTTTGACTTTTGCAGATATACGTGTTGTTGCATACATAGTATTGAACCTTTACTAATTACGCATTCTCGGATGAACCATGATGATGTCGGCCTTGCCTGCTTTGGCTTTCCCCTTGTTCATGGGGAAAAGATGGAAGGAAAAGATCGAAACAGGGGCTTATCCTCGCTACAAGTAGATCGATTCACTCACACGTGCCATCGTACATTGTACACGTACACCACTGTACATACCCAACCAAATGCGCTGTATCCATGTATCCATGTACATGGTGTCAGCTTGGGGGCAACTCGCTGAACCGCTGGCCGGGCCAGGCACCCCCAGGGACCTGATCCCAGAGACCTGACCCCAGAGACCCGACCCCTGAGACCTGACCCCAGAGACCTGACCCTGAGACCTGATTCTGCTGAACGCAACGCCGCCGCCGCCGCCGCCGCCGCCTCCAGCGCACGCTACACGCCCCCCTCGTCCAGAATCTTCCCCGGGTGTGTAACAGCAAGCGAGCAAGCACCCTGCCACCCAACAGCACCCTCATACAACGAACCAAGTCTTCTGGCAAACTTATTGATGCGCTAACAGCTGCCTGCCTGCCTGCTTGCCTGGTTGGTGTTGGACTGCCCAAGGGGGGGGGGGGGCAGAGCCATGTGGCGAAGCGGAGACCCGGCCTATCTCGTCGACCCAGGCCAGACCCTGTGAGGCAGAGATGCAAGAGAAGAACCTTCTTCTCCAACTGTCTGTCTGTGTATTCTAAATACATATATACGCCATTCCTCCTTGAAGAGCCTCTTGTTGTTCCATGGCATATATGTAGTGTAGGCCTGACCAACTCGATTCCGCCAGTCCATACTCATACACGTACACACACACACGCACCTCGCGCTTCCTCATAATATCGTCTCACCGTCCAGCCGATCTGCTTGACATTCTTGTCGACCACCTACTCACTCCCCCCTCTTTATTTTCTCCATTCATCTGCCGTTATCCGACATCCGGTGCTTGTTCTTATATAGCACCACTCTCCACCACCCTTCTGGCTTGGACCAAGGTCTCTTACTTTCTATACCAATCAACCTTTTCTTCCCCTCTCTCTCTGTTCTTATCTGAGAATCATTTGCAACCTCCATCACCTGGTCTTGGTCTTGATAATCTCCCCCCACATCCGTTCAACAAAGACGTCCTCGACGAGCCAACATGTGCAACTACATCTACGTAGGTCCTTTCCATACCGAATACATGGCTGGAGATATCTTAACCAGCTGGTGTCGTAGAAAGAGTTGAGCTGCCAGCATCACTACCATTTGGTCGAGTCATGGTGCTCCAAGTACATCGAGACCGAACGAAGGTGTCCACCCACCATTGTCAGCAAGCAATACTGGTCAGTACACATCTACAGAAGAGCTGCGAGACAACCAACATCTCCGTTCTCCCCCCCCCCCCCCCCTTCCATGAACCCCAAACGGCTTACCAACCATTGTAATCACAGGGGCGACGATATCTGTTGTATGTCTGGACCTGTCAAATGTCATAACGCTTGTCCATGTTGCATTATGCTAACCTTGCAACTTCAGCGGCCTGCCGCGAAAGGCAACAACCGAGTAATCACCCCTGGGCCAAAATGATTCGACGACCAACCTCCAGGATGGCGTCGCATCCGCACCACATATCTGCACAATAGCAGCGTATTCGTGGCCCCCGAAGGCTCGTCGCCTCCCATGGTTTGCTGCACCCGCAAAGCCGGTTACGCGCAATGATAACTCGGAAAAGACAAGGACCAGGGGGAAAAAAAAAGGGGGGGAGAACTGTTTGAATTTCTACATCTCACTACAGTCATCATGGTCGGGCAGTGGCCGTGCAATCTTATCATCGGCGCAAGGATCGGGAACACTGCATACACAATTACGGGATTTCAAAAAGACTGGGAAACCTCGAGGTGCGAACCTGCATTGTACTTTTTTTCTTTCTTGTTTTCCTTGCTCAGGGGCGGAGTTGCATGATTGGCAATGGAGCCATTGATTCTTGTCTTTTTTTTTATTTTTTTTTAATATCAATAGTTTACTCGTTGCTGGCGCTTCTTTCTTCTCAGTGGCCTTGTCGTGTGAGGCCATCTTGTCCGCGACAAGGCAACATGGAGGGCGGCTGTTCTGGAACACTCCTAACCAACAATACTTGCTGGCTTGGGGGGCCGCACATTCGTCCTCTTTCATCACAGCAAAGCTGTCTGTCCCCTGAAGCCGCATTCGACAGACAATACAAGACGTGTCATTTTGTTCAAAGGATTCGCGTTGCGAACATGATGCGTAGGCGTAGACTGTTCTTTTTCCCCAGCTGCAGAATAGGACCGGCCTTGTATCATCTTGAGACATGAATGCGTCCGTGAGGATACGCGGATTGCGCCGAAGACTGATTACTCTTCCCCGCACTATCATGAGCCCCCCCCCGTCTGCTCTGCACACGTCCACTCACCGGGCAAGGCATGATGGACAATGGGGCCATTGTGGGTTTGCTCGTGCGATGGCGAATCTAGAACGCAGCGTTTCCCCCCCTCTTCTCGTCCCATGGTTCGAAAAGACGGGAATCCCTCGTGAAAGGGATCTTAACACCTTGTTTCCCCAAATTACGCTCGTGTCCTCGGGGTCTCCCGGCTTCTTGGAACCAAGGACGCCATCAAAGCTGACCGGCTCTTTGCTAGCCTGTGCATGTGCATTTTCCCTTGTCCCGCCCGCTGCTCCCCCCCGACGTAAATCGGCTTTTCTCGCTTCTTGCCGCGCGGGGGGGGGGGGGGCGCCAGGGGTCGTGGCACGGCAGTGGGAAGAGGTCAAATGTCCAGCCAATGCTGGAACTTTGTTGGTTTTATTAGTCCGTGGTTGGCAAGCATGGAGGAAAATAGCGTCAGTCAAAGGTTGGGGGTCCCGTATGCGGGTGCGTTTAATGCCCGAGTCGTAGCATCCCCCCTCCACCTCCTCTGCCGTGGTGTTCGGAGCCGAGCAAGGAACAAAAAGAAAACGCTGTCCCAGGCGTTCCAGGCGCGGAAGTGGGTGTACGTTGATAGAAACGAGTTGGCAATTTGTCCCGGAAAAAAAAAATGCAATTCATTCCAGGGAACTAGAAAACCCCCGTTACCAGTCCTGCCGTGACAGGAAAAAAAAAAAAAAAAAAGACGTCACATCACCTCATTCCTTCATGCAACGATTCTTGAATCCGTCGGGAAAAGCTCCCCATACCCCCCGCTTACAAAGGGGAAAGAAAAAGCAAAAACGAGGCCAAGCGAGAGAAAACAACGCTTGCAGGGGTTTTTTTTTTTTTTCTTTTTTCATCGTCATTTAAGATTCTCGGGATGCGCCTCCTCGCGAACCCGTGGTTGGCTCCCCTTTCCCTCGCGGTCGACCAATCGATCAAAGCCCCCCCGCGCAGGGGTGAGGGACGCCGTTTTCAAGATGGGCTTGGATGGGGGCAGCGCCGCTCGATGAATAAGTGCATGTTTTTCTCTCTTTTTCTTTCTTTTTCCTTTGCGTTTTTCCCCCACCACCTCACTTGTCGCACCGCCGCGCGAAAGGTGGCTCGGAGAGTGTGTCCAGCTAGGCTAGGCTGAGCTAAAGATGATGTCTGAAGAGGCCGTGAGACCCGGTGGTTTGGGCGGCTTGCAGTATTCATTTTAGGGGCGCAGCCTGGCGTGAAGATGTCTCGACGTTGTTCTGGTTCTCTCAGGCGTTGTTTCTGTGGCGGATGGATCGTGTCGTCTTGTCTTGGTCGCATCGACTAACGGGCTTACACGGCAGACGCAGCGTCCTACCGTGGACGTGCCTTTCATACTCATCTCACGCGGCGGGTCTTTGGTGCACGGCATGTGCGGAACGGGAGCTAGGTATGCATGTGTCCGTCTCTTTCTTGATGCCTCTGACGAGAATATGTTGTGTTCTGGGGACTCAAGTGTTGGAGTTGTGAAGTGTGTCAACTTGTTATTACAAGTGGCCGCACTGCCTGCCCCGTGGATCACGGCGTGCTGGCCAGCACAGACCACACAGGCCGGCCAGGCGGGGGTTATGCAGTTAGCCGGGAGGCCACACAGTGTGCTTTGGCTCAAGAAATGAAGCAACCCGTGAATGCTCTACATGTACTCTGCAAATACATAGATGCTATTACACATACACACCTAGGCACATGGTTTCCATGTCGGGGCATCAAGCGCAAATCATCATGATGACTGGTAGAGATGTAGATCTCCCGGCCGCTCGGTGCAACCCGCCGCCCCGTACTCTCACCTCGCGGCCCGCCGACCTATTGGTAATTAGCAATAAAAAGTAGCCTTGCATGCCGTGCATCGAGATTGCACTCATCTCAGTGACCTCACAGCTGCCGCGTGCAGGCGGCCACAGCTGGACCAACGGTGCTGCATGTCACCAGGCCGTCGTCTCGTTTTCTCTGCTCAATGTCCAATTTCCAGGATTCCTCACTGAGACATCCCAGATCCACATGCCAGGTGAAACCTTGAGCCTGCGCCAGCGCGTGGACCAAAGTAACCTCACGACAATGTATTTACATGCGACACGTAGCGCCGCGGCCACCAGCGGCTGGGATTCGAAATTGGAGTTGGCCATTTGAAGAACCCCACCGAGGCCCACCGAGGCCCGCTCCCTCCCCTTGAATGAATCATCTCAGCGTCTTTTTGATCCCCAACCGTGTTCGTAACCAGGCCATGTTCTATGTATGCTATATGCCCAATTTGCGGCTCGGCCTGACAACAGATGCCATCATTGACTCATTGCACGATGCGACCCCTCCCCACCCAAGAAGCTGTCATCATGGTGTTCTGACCCGTTTATAGAGAGAGACAATGTGTAGAGCAGCAGATGTTGCGTACTCAATCTTGTCAAGCAGATCTAGACGCCTGAGATATCCCGATTATGTGTGTACGATTCGCAGGGGACAAGTTACGAGGTAAGAAGTGGCCGGCCTGCAGTGTACACATCCATTACAATCGTGCTTCAAAATGCAAGGAGGGCATGGGGCAACGGTATAAAAGTGTTGGCAATGGTTCTGATGTGGCCAGGAGGAACGCCCCTTCACTCGAAAAAGGCTCCTGGAGCGGAAACAGCACGGGAGATGTCACCACTTGCCAACAATGTAGCGCTCGAACCGATGGTCGCGACCGTGTCACACCTCGAGGGCAGGAAAAAAGACAAGGTTTGAGCAAAACATGAGTGTATGCCAAGCCCGTTTCAATGAGCATCTGCTAGTTGGTGAAACCAGCGATGCGAGATGCCTTTCAAACTCCCTCGGCACATCCCGTTGTTATGAACGTCTTGCCGATGTTTGAGCCCAACTCTTCTGTCGTTTGGCCACAAAGTCACATACTCGATTCCCGTCTCAAGCCATTTCTTGCTGCGCCTACTGGTCTCTATTTATCGGGAGTACATTCAACGGCTTTCGCAGACGCTTTATGCTCGCAAGCACATGTTGTGTCATGCCTTGTGATCCTACAGATTACACGCGCCGCCCCAAATAGATGTGCCGCCCAAAACCTTCGATATGCGCAGCGTACCATGGACACGACAAATGTGGACGAGAGGCCAAAAAAAGACCATCGATGATTTCTAAAGTGCTCCTCCATCATCCATTCGTACGGTGGTCCTGAAGATACGACAAAAAGCATCGATACAAGGTTCTTCATTCGATTTTGTTCCCACACATTTCTCCTCCGTAGACGTATAAATGTCCCAAACATGACTGATGCGCAGCCGCCTGATCCAAGTGGGTATCCAACAGTTCATCAACTATCAGCTCGTACCGCGAGCTCGAGCCCAATGGCTAAGCAAGAAACGCGAACATGATCATGGCAGAACAGAACGCCGGGACTGATTGACTACCAACGATAACGGCAGAGGAAGCCGAGGTCCTGATATTGCACTCGCGAAAGGCGTTTCCGCTAGCACCCCGGTGGGTGAGGACGCCGGCCGTCCTGCAGTCCCTGGTGATGATGACTCGGTCGGGGCCAGGCGTACCTGCAAATTGTCAACCTCGCGCGCCAAGCCGGCCGATGGCTCGCATAATCAATTGATCCATCGAGGTTTGCCCGCGATACCGGACTAGAATGGCTTACCTCCAGAGTAGACTCGACCGTTGGAGAGAATAGGGAACTCGTAGAAAGGCCCGCCCTGGCTCCTGAGATCGAACTTCTCAAAGTTCTTGTACTGGTGAGGATACGAGTTAGAGCCGACAGCGTTGCCATCCTTCACCATTCGGCACGCGGCATCCGAGGCTTCGGCGACGGCATCGCTGCTGTACTCGGTCGAGCCGCAGGTGGCCGAGTCATCGGCAGCAGCGACAATGGCGACCAGGGACAAGAAGAAGGCGAGTGGCAGTCTCATTTTGTGCGATTGGGCGCGGAGGCGGTCGAGTCGTGTGCGGACTCCGGAGGGGTGAAGTGGGATGCGAACTTGCGGTCGGTCGTTGTTCTGGCGGGGTTGGCGTCGAGTATTTAAGCAGATGGAAGAGAATAAGAGACAAGAGGGAGCCCGACAAGCCAATTGCACCGAGTAGCTAGCTCCCCTTGGCAGAACCACATTGCAGTTTCAAAAGGAAAAAGGACAGTTGAACGAGCTTAGGCTCGGCCTGGCCCAGATCGAGGCGCACATTGAGGAGTCATGCAGCAGCAACTAAAGCCTAGAAGGGAATGGCATAGGACTTCTTAAAAGACCTTGACTAACGAGGCCCTGGTTTGACGAACGTTCTGACTAGCGAAGAGAGGGTAGGATGATTGATGAAAGTCCTGACTCTTGAGGTTCCTGAGTCCTGAGTCCTGACTGACGAGGGGCTTGATTACGTACTCGTTGACCGAGCCAATCATTCCCAAACCAATGTAGGCGGGCAGCCAGGACGGAGGATTCTTGCATCCTCTGTGGCCCAATAGCATCGATGTCAGAGCCACAGTCAGAGCGCCCTCCCTTATTACACGATAGTCTCTGCGCTTAACCGCTAAGATATAAGGTCCTAAAGCCCTAGTCTTTTTCTAGTATCTTCGTAAATATATGGTATAGTTTTATGTAAGTAAATTATACCCTCTATAGTATAGGTATATAGCTATTTAAGTAGCTATCTATACCCACTTATAGGGTTAGATAACTTCATCTATGCAGCTATATTAAACCCTAGCTTCGCGGTCTAACAATCGACCATCTGGAGCGTCCCCAGAAAGTAGCTTCTGTCAGTCCCCCCATCTCCATCATGTTGCCGCATGTGGGCTCGCGTCGTGTGATGCGCGCGACCATGCGCAGAATTTCTCCCATGACAGGTAATTTTAGACGACAGCCCTCGTCCATCTGGGAGAAAAAAAAGCCTCTCCCGCCCCCCCCTCTTTTTCTCTCTCCCTTTCCATTTCCTATTGCGCTTCTTGTTCACTTTCTGAAACTTTTCTCATTATACAAAAAAATTACAAAAAAATACAAAAACAAACTTGTGCTAGCCCCATCCAGCCTGTATTCAGGCAGAGGTCGAAGCGACAACCCTCGGAGCCTTGGTATCGATCCGACTCGAGAGCGCATCATTTCTATTTACTAATTCCAGTCCAGTCTGGTGCCTGTCAACTTGCCGGCTCCTCCCTGAGCAAGGCCGGGAGCCCGGCCCATCAATCTCCTCGCTGGCCTGAAGGTGCGATGCGCCAGAGCTGGCCCAACGCCTCTCAGCGTCTCAGCGGCTTCAGCCCCCGGAATCCGGGGCCCATCATCTCTGCGTTCCGCGACAGCTTGTTGTTGGTGGTCCTCGGTGGTCCTCGGTGGTCCTCGGTGGTCCCTTCCCTCCATCCTCGTTTGAACCAGGCGACCCCGGCCCATCATTATTCATCTGCGCATCGCCACGCTCGAGCCCCATTGGACGGGTCGGGTTTTTCGAGCTAAAAGTTCGGTACCACCATGGATCCAAGACACCGCCAGCCGCCTGCTCCCGTGCCACGGTCCAACGCCGACTCCATCTCCAACTCCAATCTCAACTCCAGCAACTCGCACCTCGCCCATCACCAACCCTTCGCGACGCATGCCCTCAGCCAGGCCTCTGCGTATTCCGCCCATCGCCGAGCCTCAGATTCTCCCCACTTCCCTTCAGCCGCCTCTCGAGCCAACTTGCCAGAGCTTGGACATTCACGAGCGCAGAGCGCATCGTCGCTCGCCTCCATCACCAGGGAGCTCAGTCGCTCTATGCCTCCACCGCCGACGTCGCCGCCCTCGCAGGGCCAATCTGGGGGGCAGCAACAGGGCCATCATCATTCACAGTCGCAGGGCTCTGCGAGCTATGGCCCACCACCTCCTCCTCGGCCCTCTCCTCTCTCAGCAGGACCTCCCGCTTCCTTCGCGTCTGGTCGAGAGCTACCTGCCTTGGGTTCTCTTGGCAGATCAGGAAGTGCCGGAAGCATGCCCATGTCGATATCGGCCATGTTGGGAGGACCTCCACCTGCTTCGCGTGACTCTCAGCCTCCCCCTCCGCACTTCTCGCCACACGGCCAGCCGCCTGCATCCGGGCCCGGCTATGCACTGCCGATGCAAGCTTCGCCGCGAATGCACTCTGCCTCGTCCGAATACCCCCCCTTTCGTCGTCCCCAAACGCCCGATCACCCGAGACCACATGATCCCCGAGGGAATGCTGCGCCGTCTCCCCATGGCCACTACGCAACAACCCCTGACATGCAACGATATGGTACTCCGCGAGGATACCATCAGCGCCGTCCGTCTGCACCTGCTGATCCTTCGAGGGAACCAGGACGAATGTCCGCGGGACCTCCACCTGGTGCAAACGGTCACGGCAAATCGCCCTACAGTGCCATGCAGCCACGACCGCTAGATGCTGCGGGTCGCCCCGAGGATGCATATCCGCGCCGAGACGATGGACGGCAACCTGCACCTGCAGGCATGGAATATAATCACGAACGGCCGTGCTTGAGACCGTACGCATACGACGACAGATATCGAGCCGAAAGAGATCGTCAACCAGTGCCTGAACATGGGGAGAGAGACGGCCGGGAGCCAGCATATCCTGGAGGAGCAGACTCAGGCCGCCAGCATATGTCACCCCGAGAACTAGGTCACCGTGATGCGCATCCGAATCAGTCCCCCTACGGCGATGTTCGAGACCAATGGGGAAGGTCGAACCCAGACCCGAATTACCAACCCCCCGTGGATCACCAATCACGGCAGCTACAGCATCTCGAGTATTCCCCAGCATCAGGACCATACTCGCATCACGGACCTTCGTGGCGGATTGCTCCTTCTGAACGGTATCCACAGACTTCGCATCCTGCCCACCCCCCGCCTGCTTCCGCGTCCGCGCCCGCGCCCGTGCCGCCATCGCAACAATATGAGGCAGACCGCGCCCGTATGGATCAGGTTCACCAGCAACCGCCACCGCACCATGGCCCGCCTCGGCCTCGCGAGGAAGCCAATGGACCGAATTCAGCCGGTCACAGTAATGCGCATGGTCCATTGTTTGAGTCTCCGCGCAAGGGCAGTGATGAGCACCACGGACCAAATGGGCTGCAACGGAACTTGCTGGCCGTCCAAGACATTAACCGAAAGGGGCGAATGTCGCCTTTGCCGCAGGCAGTGCAAGGTGCACAGCCCCAGCAGCCCGGGCCTGCGGCCGAGCCAGGCATCAAGAGCGAGTTCGGACGAATGTTCTCGGGAATCGGAAGCGGTGTCAGTGGTATTGGCATGTCGAGCCCCATTACGTCCTCGGCAGCTACCCCATTCCCGACCCAACCTTTGCATCCGAGTGGTACAAAACGAGACGATGCGGACAACGCGACCGAAACCGGACGCGAAAATGGAGGCAAAGGTGGCAAAGGTGGCAAGGGCGGCAGAAGGCGAAGATTGAAGGACGAAGACCACCGCGATGACGACAGCGCCGGTAGATTGACACCTGCGGGGGGTCGGGCCAACAAGAGGTCCAAACCGCATCAACATCACCACCACCAGTAAGCTACTCCTCCGAATGAGGCACCTTCCAAAGAAGAAGAAAATAAAGTGAGACGAAAAAGATATGTCTAACCGTTATCATGCAGCCATCACCATCATCATCACCATGGCCAAGACGCCGCCGTGCCTTCACCAACCACGGGAGTTGCTGCACTCAAAAACATCAAGGGCAGCACAGCGACGGGCTCGCCAACGGAGAAGCCTCACCACCACCACCACCATCATCATCACGGTCAGAAGGCTGGCCAACCAGCGCAGAGCAGCCAGGTCAAACCCGCTGCACCCGTCATCCCCCCCAAGACACGGACCATCGTATCTTCCCAGGCCGTCTTGCGCTCGGTCGCTCATCGCCCGAGGCATCATCTGGGAGATTTCATTTATGAGCCCGAGCTGAAACCGGGCCGCATACTCCCCAACACCCCGACACACAGAGGCTTCTCGTCAAATCCGAAACCCCTTCCCTGGGACATGATCAAGGACAATGAGAACTGCACACTCACGGTCAAGGTTTCGCGTGTTCATCTATCCTCCGTCGCCAGGGAAGAGATTACTGCACGAGCGTACCTCTGGGGCACTGATGTATACACTGACGACTCTGATGTCGTGGCCGCCTGCATTCACGGGGGATGGATCAAGGGCGAATGGACAGACGATGTCGAT
Organism: Epichloe amarillans; assembly: GCA_024072835.1. Taxonomy (NCBI): domain Eukaryota; kingdom Fungi; phylum Ascomycota; class Sordariomycetes; order Hypocreales; family Clavicipitaceae; genus Epichloe; species Epichloe amarillans. The sequence continues at coordinate 1,400,291 of CP099639.1, forward strand.
ACAGCCATGCTGGACCTGGGGAATGGCTCGGACGGCAAGCGAAAGACCAAATCTTATGCAACGGAATATCCCGGTGGCGAATCAGAAGATGCGATTACAGCACCACCGCCATCAGGGCCCATGGGAATCCCGGCCCATCGCGACCTGCATGTGAACATTCTCATCCTTCCACGACTGACCAAGTACACAAGCTGCACCCGCTACGGGATCACCAGTCGGGAGTTTGGGGGGCAATTCGGCAGCCGTCACTCGGTGCACGACGGCATCAGCTACATGGTCAAATGCATTCGCTGGGTGGAGAACGGAGCTGAACCGCAGGCGAGACTCCGCGGCAAGGCCCGAAGAGAACGAATGCGCAAAGCCATGAAGGAGGTGTCAGCCAGTTTCGGTAACATCAACGGGTCAGAAATGGAGCAGGAAAAGGAGCACGATGCGCCGCCCAGCGGTGACACTGTCGGGAGCTGGAGGCGGGTAAAGGACCACCAGCCAGAGTCGCCGCCGGGTGAAGAGGTCGCGAGACACGGCCCGGAGCGAGCGAACAGCGAGGGCGACAAGGAAAATCGAGCTGATGCGACGAGGGATCCCGCACAACCCGCCGAGGCGACCAACAAGAGCGCGATGGACAAAGATGTTGAAATGGCTGACGCAACCGACGACAATAGGGCGGCACTGGACGTCCAGGCAGATGGGAAGTGAATGCGTGGTAAGCGAGGGTCTCAAATGGCCATGAAGCAAACTGCCTCGACTGTACAATTTCAGTGTCCTATAGTACATAATTTAGAAGAGCGACCTTGCTCTTTATTTCAAATCATGATCCGAAAGAACAAGCGGTGCGTGTCTGTGATATACAACTAACTAGCCTGCTACCTCGAGAGGCAAACCACGGCGGCCACCCAAGATGAGGACTTTGTTGAGCGTGTCTGGGGAGGAAGAGCTCGTTCGGCGGAAACCAGCTGTACAGTACACATGGCCCTCCGTCTTGTCGCCGCAGATTACCACACAAGCGTCGCGACGCGACGCGCAGCAACTGCGACGCTTTGTCGAACGAACCGCGCACCGTTCTCCTCTCCGATGACGTCCCCTGTCATCGCGATCCTCCGGACAAGAGACACGACGCTCACTTGTTCGTTTCCCCATCTTTACCATCCCGCATCGAAGCGAGGCGAGGCGAAGCGAGGCAAAGCGAGGCAAAGCAAGGGGGGCCTCTAGAAATCGGTGACGCGACCGTTGTAGCTCCAATCGCCCTCGCCGCCCCATCTCAGCGGCTCGTTCTTCGGACCCCCGACCTCGCCCGTCTTGGGATTCGTGTCGCCTTGGAACTCTGGCGGCGCGCCGCGGAAGAGGACTGGGTGTACGGCGTCGTCTTCTTCCTGCGCGGGCGCGGCGTCGGTGTCGGGTTGGGGTTGGGGTTGGAAGGCGGTTGACAAGGAGGCTTTGCGCTGGAGGCGCTCGAACTCGGCTTGCTCGGAGGCGGGGAGCTTGGGGGGCGCGGGGCAGGGGTGAATGAGTAGGGGCGGGTGATGCGGCGGACGGGGACGCAGCGGACGCGGACGGCGTGGCGAGGGAGGAGGCGGTTCATGGTGATGGTGATTTGTTTTGGATGGGTGGTTTGGGGATTGGGGAGTTGGGAATGGAGATGGGTGGATGGGGGGGGGGGGTAAGGTGGGTGGAGAAGGTTCGGCGGATGGACGGGGTGGCGATGAATTATGTCATTTCCACTTCATGAATGGCCGGCCTGCATTCTGCTCTGTCATGGTGATTGCACAAGTTGGCAATGAGCCATCCGTCCCCTCCCAAACGCGAGGGAACGGGCTTGCTGGCTTGCTGGCTGGTGAGTCACTTCACAGCCTCGATTCTGCTCAAGCAATATCGACTGGATGCAGGTGACGGGTCGATTTGGTCGTCAATTCTAGGTTTCTGGTCTTGCTCCCCCCCCCCCCATCAAGACATGTTTCTCAAGACCTTCCTCCTCCTTCTGGCCCTCGTCGTGACAGTCAAGGGCCTCGGAACAGAATAATCACAAGCGCCTCGTCGGGCCCTTGGATCAAGGGTGAGACGGGGCCGGTAGGCTTCACGTGTTTTCCCGACTCCCATCACCCAACTTTCTTGAAGCCTACAGAGAAGAAAGGTTCCAATTTTGTCTTGTCTTCTTTTCCTATGGATTGGATAAAAAGACCTGTGAGGTAGAAACACGGATATGTACTGTGAAGTGGCGGAAGTTCACGGCACGGTTTCCGAGCACGCGGCGTTTTTTTTTTTTTAAGCACGGTCGAGGTAGTTACTAGACCTCCGTCGCGAGAATGCGCCTCATGGGTCGGTCGCCTCATGATCGTGAGAGTAAAAAAAAACAAAAATTCCATCTTGGAAAAAGCTGATTCCGCACCTAGTTTCGTATATATAGTACAAAAGATGGTTGTTTCCCTGTGTTCTTGGAAATTGAGTGGCTTTGCCAAGAACGAGAAAAATGTACGAGTAATTGAATGGGTGAGCAGTCTGGTGCGACGGGGTCGCGGTCATGTCAGGTTGGATATACATGTAATACGAGGTAGGTACAATTGAGAAGCGTGTTATATCGTCAATATCCTATCGTTGCTCCTGCTCGTGCTCTCCTTCTGGACAAGAACAGAAAAGAAATTACTCCCATCGTCAGGTCCCAAACTACAGCTCTGGCCCGTCCCAAAACTCACGTCGCAGCTTGACGAACCAGGCTTGCTTATGGGGAAATGACACTTGCTTCTCCTTGGAGAAGCCACAGGCATCCAGGTGCCTCATTACTCTACAGTTGTCCAGAGTTAGCGATATCCCTCGGAAAGTCCTCCCTGCAGAGGGACAAAGGAAGGGTGTGGCGTACCTCTTGTTGTCAACTCTGGGCTCCAAACAAACATTCATCGTTCTGTAATCCGACGTCAGGCACCAGTGGACTAAGCTCGTCAGCCAGGCTGCCACGCGTCCCCTTGACCACTCTTCTCCAACCAGGATGTGAATCCCACGATCCCAGTCACCGACATCGCTGCCAACATGCCGCCCGAGAATGTCCTCCTTCACCCAGTACACCTCGAAAAAGCCAAAGGGAATGCCATCCCACTGGCCAATGACGGGGAAGGAGTGCTTCGAGCGTAGTCCGCTTTCCAAGAAGTCGGGTGTGTATTCGCCCCAGAATTCCTTCACCCGAGGATTCTCAAACCACGATCGGATGAGCTCTTTGTCGCTCATTGAAGATAGCTGGCCCTTCTCGGGTGGGTTTGGCCCCATTGGACCGAGGTAAGGCACCGGTTGTGGCGAACACGACGCCACGCGGAAAGACAAGTACTGGCCCATGCTCTCAATGAAGCGAGTGTAGAATACCTCTCCCATTCGCGGGGGCTTCGGCCGCAGGGGATGCCGAATGTTATTAGTGTAGATGTACTGCAGCGGGGGGGGAGGATAGTAAGTCGGAAGGTGAGACGATGAAAAGTAAGGTCCGATGGGATAGCCCGGCATGGAAGAGGGTGGTGCAGTGGGCATCGGAGCGCCGGGAACATCTGCTGCTAGCTGTCCGCCTGTTGGGGTGCACGATCCGCCGCTGGGTGAGCACGAGTGCGGAGGCCTGGTTGATGATGATGATGATGATGATGATGATGATTCTTCTTCTCTCGGTGACCCAGGCTGACTTGTGTCGGGAGAGCCAGGGGTGGATTGCAAGCATGGCGAACGGCTCTTGGCCACGGGTTGCAAGGTGAATAGAAACAAATGCGCCGGCATCTGCCAAAACATGCGCTTCGACACAAACATGTTGGCCCATTCTTGGCCGTTGTCGTCCATGCTCGTCCCGACAGAAGTGTCTTCCGAAGCAATCAAGCCCATTCTCTCGAGCTTGGGGATGAGATTCCGGCCACGGAGAACACCATCTCTCTTGATTTTGATTTTCCAATCGCCCCGCGGCTTTGCGCCATCGGGGGTCCCCTTGCAGGCTGCCGTGTTCAGACCGTGGTCCGGCTCTGGCTGATGGAAATACCAGTACAGCGTGATCCACAGCATCATGGCGGTTTCCCTCGTAGGACTGACGGCTGGCTTAAACTCCGAGTTGGACGGGATCGAGATGGATGATATGAACAGCGTATCATCCTGTAGTGTAGGCGAGTGGAAAGGCTTGGTGCGTCTCTTTGCTTTCGGCTGTGCCGCATTCTCGTCTTGATTCGCCCCGACGGCATCCCTTGCCGTTTGAGAGTTGCCTTTATGTATATTTCTGCGGCTGCTGGCATCTCGGTCGCAAGGATCGAGGTCAACTTTCTCCTCTTCGGTATGTAGAACCGTCATCCAGCCCACCGGATACGGGTGAAGAAGATTATGGTGATCATGGCTGCGGAACCCCATCCCTCCGAAGACAGGGGCGACGGTGAATTTCTTGCCATCGGGCAGATGCAAGATCTGAGGAGTCATTTCCGGGCAAGAATCCTGGGCTCATGTCAATGCCCCCATTCAGGAGCCCTCGTTTGCCGGTGCTGAGTTACTTGCTCGATTGATAAAATGTACCAGGCGGGTCCAGGTCAGGTCAAGGTCAAGGTCAAGGTCAAGTTCAAGGACAAGGTGGGGGTGATCAGCTTGGAATTGACTTGGAGGTGTCAGGCGATAAACGCCTGAGTCGACGACGCTGGACAATGCGCGGAATAACTGAATTGGCGGACCCGGTCAAATCGGATGGTTTGGGTTGGCGACGTCATGACAAACGTCAGACCAGGCATTGGATGTAGGCTAAGGGGATGGGAATGGGGCGGGGGCGGGGGGCGGGGTGGAAGTGGGCTGAGATGCTTTTTTTCAAGTGAGACGAACGAACCAGGAAAGTTGCATCCTGGAAGATGGCATGGCCGGTGTTCAAGCAGATGTTTTCAAGAGCCAAATGAAACTGAAATGGGAAACGTATTCTTCCATTGCAACAAACGCCCTATAAACGCCCCATAAACGCCCCATAAACGTCCTATGGAATTATGCAATCAGCCCGTCCTAGAACTGCTTCCTGACTCTTGCTTCTGTTGACTCTGCTCTTTGGCATTCTCTTTGTCCTCTTCGTCCTCTTCATCCTCGTCCTCCTTCTTTCTGCTGTTCCTCTCCTTCTCGAGCGCCTCCTTGACTTCTTCTCCCCCAAGATCCTTCATCTCGTCCCAATCCACACCGTACTCCTGCGCAGCTACTTTGATTTCTCGTCTCAGAGAGTTGGCGTCATGAACCACCTGATCCCATCGCTGTTGGTCGAATCCTCGTTCCTGGTACAGAGCGTTCTGTCGCCTTGACACTGTGATGTTCATTGCAGCCTTGTAACTCAGGTCGCGGCTGATGAACAGAAACCACAGATAACCTCCCATGATGGTCGTCAGCCCAGCAAGATACGTCACTGGTTCAACGAGATCCCATCCCATTTCCGTATGAAAGGTGACGTAGTAAACGATTCCCCACCAGCCAGCGAGGGCTGCAAAACCGCCTTTTGCCAGCGTATGCGCACCCTTGTGTGCGACGAGGTCGCACTCTCGTTTCACACGAGCCATTTGATCGATCTCGTGAGACATTCGTTGCAACCTCATGCGAAGGTAGTATGTTCTGTCTTTGAAGCTAGGCACAGCAATCCGCAACTCCTCGTCATGACCTTCGATACTGACGGTGAACTCTCGGCCTCTGGCCGCATCTCTGATGAAGTCGCCGATCTCGGTGCTCCCGCTCCATCGTACCCAATGTGGTTTGTGCGTGCTGGGACCCTCGTGTCCTAGACCCGAGTATGAGGCGACGTTTGCGCCGTTGGAATCATGGCGTTCTCCCGAGTCCTTTGATTCGTTGCTCTTCTTATTTCCGGAGTAGTCCGCTTCGGCTCGAAAGACAATCTCAGGCAGCTTGTCGCCGCCGCCCTTGACGAGGAGAGGTGGTATTTCGGCTTGTATCAATCTCTCCAGGTACGACAATGGCTGATGGGGATGTATCAGAAGTGCCAGAGGCTCAACTTCCTTGTCCTTCCATTTCTTCTTGTCTGGTTCATCTGCATTGATGTGCTCTTGTTCAGGATGAAACGGTATCGGCAGGATGAGCTTCAGGAGCCGCGTCGGTGTCGTAAGCAGTCGACCTGGCACTGAAGTCAGTCGTGTTTTCCCGGAGACATGTAAATCAGAAAGAATCGTTGGTACACCGACCTTTACTCGCATCTCCTCCTGAGGGATCCGGGGAGGTCGATTTGGGCAACGCGTTACTGCTCTCTCGATGCCATGGGCGGTCATCTGCCTTTCTTTGTGTTGCGCCACGGCTGTTTATTCCTTTCCCTGCAGCAGACTCGCCGCTATAGTTTCTTCTCAGAACACATATACTCGAAGAAGCTGCGGCCGACCGAGTCGACTCGGCTGGTCTTCCACGGCAGCACATTGGCATGCGGCCAAACGCCATATGGGCTCGGCGAGCGGCATGCAGAGCCAATGGTGCGCCACGAAGAACGTGGTCCATGGCGACGGCAGTTGGGAGAAAATGCCAGCAATCTGACAATCGCGCGTCAAATGCAAAGAAAATGAGCTTCTCGGTGTAACAATGGCTGAGAAATTGCAGGTCAGAGTCTCAAATGCACAGATTGCGTGGTCGCGTGGTGGTGATAATCAGCTGGGCAGATGACGTCAAGAGTAGGAGGTGATTGATTCACTAGTCCGTAGTCCGTTGTCCCCCTTTCATCTCGCTCCTCCTTATCGATAACAGACGCAGGCCATCTTACAACCAAACACCCACGTGGGGAAATCTGACACACTCATTATATCGTATGTTTTATATCGTACTAAATTGACCGAATTCGCACTGATACACTGTGGTCTTTGGCATATGCTTATGTAGTATATGCGTATATGCTGGCATTTTTTCACCGCCTACCTAGTTAGGATTCAGAGGCTCCACCCTGGATACGAGACGAACTTTTTGGGGTCGAGATTTAGATTTACCGATTTATTGTGTGCCCGCCAAACTCAACCAACCTTGTCTTGTTGAATGGGCGCCAGCTCCCGAATAACGGCCCGTGGCGGCGGGGCCAATCTGTTACTGGCGGTCCCAGACTTCATTCATGTAGAACTGGGTTCTTATATCAGCGGCCCGGGCAGCCCGGAACCGATCGCTTCGGTGTTGATGCATACTTGCCACGTCTTTACACTTCTCTCTCGCTTCCATCCCACGACGAAACGCCTGCCAGATACTTGTGGGAAGCAAGTGCCAGTACGGATCCGTGTGCTTTTGTATTTCATGTTTAGCTTAGCAGGCGACAACCATCCTTCGCGCAATAATTCTAACCAGCCTCTTCGATGTACTCTGGTCAAAGTATGCGTCTGCTTCTGCCAGCTACTGTGTTCCTTCTTGACCGATGGCGTTTACACCTCGTCGAAAGGCTTTGACCTAACTTTATTCACGATGCCCGCCATGATTCTAATGTCTTGCGTCCAGTGTGATCAACACATTTAGGTTACGCATTGTAACACCACTTCGAGCCTAACACTACAGACTCTGCGCCATGCACTCCTACTAGAGTTCGGCACAGGAGCCAAATCGAAACCATATGCAAGTGAAAATGCTAATTTCCTGAGAGAGTTCCATCATCGCTGGAAACTCTAATGCCAGCGTCTATTTAAATGTTTCTCCCCCCCCCCCTGTTTCTGACGAAAACCCGTTCTTCTCCTTCATCTCATCTCTCACAAGACTCCTTGTCATCATACTCAAGACAAACACTATTAAACCACAAAACCACACACAAACACTGCGGATTACTATATCCTGCGTTAAAAACAAAGACAAAACCACACACAAACACTGCGGATTACTACATCCTGTATTAAAAACAAAGACAAAACCACACATAAACATTGCGGATTACTACATCCTGCATCAAAAACAAAGACAAAACCACACACAAACACTGCGGATTACTATATCCTATGTTAAAAACAAAGACAAAACCACACACAAACACTGCGGATTACTACATCTCACGTTAAGAACAAAGACAAAACCACACAAACACTGCGGATTACTATATCCTACGTTAAAAACAAAGACAAAACCACACATAAATATTGCGGATTACTACATCCTACGTTAAAAACCTAGACAAAACCACACACAAACACTGCGGATTACTACATCCTGCGTCAAAAACACATTACCAAACCATTTCCAACATAAAATCCAACCAAAAATGGATCCAGTCATCAAACAAGAGCCTCTCGATGAGATCGAACTTGCTTCCATACCTCTCTTCCGCTCAGGACTCGGCGACATAAGCCACATTGTTGATCTTGGTCAAACCCGCCAGCGTTCTCCCTCAGACGCTTCAAGTTCGGATTCAGAAGAAGAAGAACGCCGGATCAAAAAGAATATCAGAGTCTTTTCACCATCACCTTCATCGTCGTCGTCTTCACCACCACCACCACCATCATCATCATCATCAAACACAAGCAAGGGCCCGGTATCTTTCGTCGAGGTTGGACCACAAATACCAGAAGGGGTGATTCAGTATCCCAACTACAGCGACGACGAGCAACGAATGCTCTTTGAGAGACGGATCATGGGCTACTTCCCGTGGGACCCTCGCCAGGATCAAGCTGAACTGCTCTGCCAATGGCTCGAAGCCACCGGCAAGACCCAAGATTGGGCCCCATCTGTATATGACCGCTTCCAAATTTTTCTTCAATCCATCGATGTCACCGGCATGGAAACTTGCCCCATCACCATGACGGATAACTTTACCTGCTGCATGGACTACGTCTTTCGCCGGTTCGGGATATACAACATCACCATTGCAAGGATTCATCCCGATCATTACATCATCATTCCCATTGGATCAAGCAAGCCGAAATTTGACGTCGGCGAACTCACTCGGGAGGAGACGCTCGTCGTGGATGTCTGGTATCCTGGGTACCGGGCGAATACCCCTTGCCGGCCAGATAATGCACAAGGGTGGACCGAGGACACGGAGGAGGTTCGAGATGTAATTCGAAGGACATACTACCTGGATGATGAGAGCTACTCGATTTACCTGGAACAGGCAGACCAAGGTCCCAGGATGCTGCACAACGGCGTGGACTTCATTTCAATCTTCTTTTTTGGAGTTCTTTAAACCGCTGCCGGAATTTTGATTTTCTTCATCTTGTTCTTCTCTTTTTCTTTCAGCGACTTCAACAAAAGTGTATAGGATGGGGGACTGCGACTTGAACTTTTTGGCACTTGGTGGGTAATTTGTTGGCATTTTCAAGGCAACGGCATGACCGCGCACACGGAGGAGTTGGATCTTGACGGGAACTCTTGCAACACTGGTCGTATACAGCTTGGCTGAGTTACAGCGGAGTATTTGCACGCAAGGAGGAGTTTGAGTTCTTGTTTTTTTTTTTTGGATCGAGTATTGGGCATGGTTGAAATTAAGATCCAATTCACCATTCATGGGTTGGATGATCACAAGCGAAACAGTCAAGGGCAGGAAAGCTGGGAAGAAACAGACAATACACGGCCTGTCTCACCAAACTTTGTTTCATCTTGATATCGTGACTAGTCTTTGCCGTGATTTTTATTCTCATGCCATCGACATGCGGGGTAGGCAATGACTTGAGCAATTGGTATTAGATGCTTCCACCCCCTTGGTCAAAAGTGTTGTACGTGAAGCACGTGACTTAGGAAAAAATGTCTCCTAGCAGGATAATAAATAAAGAGAAAAGATTAAATTAAAGCTATTTTCTATTATATAAATAAAAGGATATGCGATTTATTGCGTTTAGTAACGTACATCTTTAGCTTCCCTAATACGGTCACAAGCGCATATTATTCGTCATAGACGCTGTATCCGCCATCGGGCAACAAAAAGAGCCCCGCACTAGGCCAAATAGGACAAGCCGATCTCAACACCATGTTCCAGCTTCCTTTTCAACTTCTCCCCAGGGTTTAACGGTGTAGACAAAGCATCTCAACTGTACGGACGTTCTTTTCAAGCTTCGATGCAGTTGGCTAAGCTGTCATATCTAATGAATACCTCTTAGCCTGCCACTACGACAACTCTTACAATGGCGGACAACAAGGTGTATCGAGCCAGCACGACGGCGCCGGTGAACATCGCCGTGGTCAAGTAGGAAGACCCCTCATTGGGCGACCATCATCGTCTGCAGAAGGCTGACAAGAGTCCAATCAGGTACTGGGGGAAGCGAGATGCGAAGCTCAACCTCCCTACCAACAGCTCTCTTTCCGTTACCTTGTCCCAGGCCGATTTGCGAACCCTGACGACAGCCTCCTGCTCCGCCTCCTATACCGAAGGCGATAGCCTCATGCTCAATGGCGAGCTGTCCGATATCTCTGGCGCAAGGACACAAGCATGCTTTCGCGAGCTGCGAGCTCGCCGTGCCGCCCTAGAGGCAGCCGACTCTGCCCTCCCCAAGCTGTCAGCCATGCCGCTCAAGCTGGTCTCCGAGAACAACTTCCCCACAGCTGCTGGTTTGGCATCATCGGCCGCAGGCTTTGCGGCCCTGGTTCAGGCCATCGCGAATCTATACGAGCTTGTTGACTCCCCTGCACAGCTGTCCCTGGTTGCTCGACAAGGCTCCGGGTCCGCTTGCCGTAGTCTGTTCGGAGGCTACGTTGCATGGAGAATGGGTGAAAAGGCAGATGGGAGCGATTCTGTGGCCGACCTTGTTGCACCAGCTTCCCACTGGCCAAACATGAAGGCACTGATTCTCGTGGTCAGTGCCGCCAAGAAGGGTGTCTCTTCCTCCTCTGGCATGCAGCAAACGGTCGCAACGTCGGGCCTGTTCCAGCAGAGAATCACCCAGATTGTGCCCGCCAACATGAAAACCATGGAAGAGGCCATCAAGGCCAAGGACTTTGCGACATTTGCCGAAGTCACCATGCGCGACTCCAACTCCTTTCACGCCTGCTGCGCCGACACATACCCGCCGATCTTCTACATGAATGATGTGTCTCGTGCTGCCATTCGCGCCGTCGAGTCCATCAATGCCGAGGCTGGAAAGACGATTGCTGCATACACGTTCGATGCTGGTCCCAATTGCGTGGTATACTATCTACAAGAAGATGAGTCTGCGGTACTGGGAGCCTTTACCGGAGTTCTGACCGGCGTCTCAGGATGGAAGGAGGGTAGCGCCGGTGCCAAGTCCAGCGTGAAGCTGGAGGACGGTATTGCTAGCACCTTGAGAGATGGAGTGAGTAGGGTCATCATGACTGGCGTTGGCGAGGGGCCTTTGAAGACGGAAGAGTACTTGGTGGGTGAAGATGGCCAACCTGTGAAGCGATAGCTGTGGCGCAATGGCTAGCTAGGTATTTGGTCGACGAACGAGTCCTTATTGTATGCACGCATTTCCCATATCGGGGTAGAAAGAAAATGAACAAAGAAAAAAAAAACTAATATCCTTTGCCACTAAACAGACACCACAAGTCATTCCTGTGTTTTTCCTTGGTCTTTCTGTGCGTGAACTCGACCCAGATTCGCAAGGGGGGGGGTCTAGTGTGCCGTCCGCTCCTGTCCCTGTCAGCACCCGCTGGACAGCTGGCAAGACCTGCGCTCACCTGCTGCAATCAAATCAAACCCTCGTTCATCAATCATTCGTCTACGGAGTACCAGAACAACGAGCAACATGGAGCAAAATTCTCCGAGCCATTCATTCATTTCAACCCCCTCCCAAGCTGCACCACAGGCAGATAACTTTCCCTAGTCTCCTTCAGCCCAAACCCATCCACCGAACTTGTGCAGCCCTACTGCTGTTGCTGACATGGAGAACCCCAGCTCTGGCGATCAAAACGGCGGCCACTGCAAGCCTCGTGGCATCGCGGAGTTGATCAAGAAAAATCACGATGTCGAAGTGACGGAGCTCGACAGGTCTGGAAACGTCCAGCGTCGCTGGCTTCACCGGCCCTTTGACGCCGTAATTGTCGTAAGTGTCGTGCACGTCGCCGATCTTCCATCTCGAGACGCTTATGCTGACTCGGTAAAAATGTCAAGTTGCAATCCAAGGACGCATCAAGAGGTTTCCTTGCCAGATCCTTCTACGAATGGAGAAGGGTACTGTACGATGCCTTCCTCCCCGTTGGGTACCCTCACTCCGTGTCCAGGGACTATCTGGCCTACCAGACGTACGATTCCCTGCAGGCCTTCTTTTCCACCATTACCTCACTGCTCGCCAACAGAGCTCTGCTTCAGGGCCTGGGCGTAGGCGATGCCAACTCATCTGCCACGTTCGCCATGCTCATCACCATCCTCAAGGATGCCATGTCCCGCGTCGCCACCATTATATTTGCGCACCGATTCGGACTGCGCATTGAACCTGACGCCAAGCGCTACCGGTTTCTCGCTGATGTCTTCAACGACACCGCGTTCTTCTTGGAACTATACAGTCCCTATTTAGGGTCGCAGGGGAAGGTCGCTGCCCTCGCTGTCGGAGAGGCTCTACGAGCATTGTGCGGCGTTGCGGCTGGCGCGAGCAAAGCCGCGCTGAGTGTGCACTTCGCCAAGCATGATAATCTTGCGGAGCTCAACGCCAAAGAAGCCAGTCAAGAAACTGCAGTCGGTCTCGTCGGTCTTCTCGTTGGCACGCTCGTCGTCAAAGTGGTAGAGGACCATCGGAGCGTCGTTTACTTGATGATTGCTCTGGTCTGTGCCCATCTCTGGATGAACTACCTCGGCGTACGGAGCGTCTGTATGACAACGCTCAATCGCCAGAGGGCCACGATTCTCTTCCTGGAATACATGGAGACGGGCAAAGTCCTCACACCGGAGCAAGTTGCGCAACGTGAGTGCATCATCTTCTGGGTCCCGATTGTCAGCAATCGTGCAGGGGAACCCATTGCGCGGGTCGAGTTTGCCGCGAGCTACAGACAGGCTGCTTCGCATGGGATCTGGGACACGATCGACGTGGTGGACGGCCCGATGCACACCTCATTCATCACATCCCCCCGCGGAAGTCGGCTGGCGAAGATCAAACTGCTGCTTTGGGCAGGATGCCAGCCCAAACATGCCATACTGGCGTGGTTCCACGCCATGGAGGATGCTTGGGAAATGAAGAAGAATTGTATTCATGACCATAAGAGGACGCTCATGTCGGATGGGAGGCATGCCGAGGATGAGGAGTTGTGGACGTCGATGGAACGGCGCGGATGGGATTTAGGGACGCAGGCATTCGAGACCGCTGCTCCGATTCGACTCCGCGCCCAATCAATTGAATACAAGGATGAATGATGAAGTCCTTGTATTGCGGATGCGATGTCGCGTGGCACAATTGTTTTGTCTTTCGATATCCTGTCCCCCTTGACATGCTCGAAAAGGGGCTTTGACGTGAAGAGTGGTGCAGCCGGTTGTGATCTGATAGAGAAGGGCAGAACGGACAGCTTCCAGAATAGAGACTTGGTATTGAACAAGTGAGCCTGCGAGCTCGTCTGTGTGCATGCATCTATGTGATTCGGGTAAACTTGCCCCGCCAGAAACAGAACGCCTCAGTGGTATCATACAAATCGTAAGCTTTTGTACAAGAGCCAGATTTTTTTTTTTTTTTTTTTTTTTTTTTTTTTTTTACAGCAGTAGAGGGACGAATCCAACAATGACGGAGCTCACGCAAGACCCGTCCACCGCATAGTCCTCATCTTGACACCTTCCCACGTATTCAACTTGGGCCTCACATCTAGATAGAAACTAGGCCCAACCTTGCCCTTGGCGTCTGGCCGTCCAGCGTAAAAATCAATCACATAGTCAACGCGCGTGCCACAACGGTCAATCACCCAGTCATGACGATCAAAAGGCGCCGTGTATCCAAGGATGGTGTTGATCCGAGCAGTTGGCGTCATGCGATGGTTTTTATTCGCAAAGGACTCGAGCTTAGGGCCGCCGCAGCTAGGACAGGCAAAATCAGTCAAACGTCCTTGGAAAAAAGATACTTGACAAATGATGGGTGAGGGATACGGGCCATCCTACTTCGACTTGGACAGATACGGCGCCTCCCACTCCTTGATCTCCCGCCATGCCCGCTCGTTGACAGCGTTGTGAATGGGCACCACGGTCTTCATGTCGGCCGCGCGGGCATCGTACCCCTTGCGCTTCATGGCGTCGAAGAACATCTTTTCGGAGGGATACACCCAGTTCCCCGAGGGGTCTGCGCCTGACTCGATCTCATGGTTGGCCGCGTTGGTGGTTGCGCCGCGGTCGACGGGGCAGGCTTCGGGGTCGTTGACAGATCTGGGGATGGTCGAGATGACGCGGTTGGTGTCGAGGTTTTTGCTGGAGATGGGATTGGTCGCTGTGATGGACTGCGCTGGGGGAGAGGAGGAGGACGACGACGACCACGGCAGATACGAAGTCACAGTTTGCGTCCATGTCTTGGAGGAGGGCGTTTGTGATGAGGGCGGGTGGTCGACGGGACATGAGCTTTGGTTCTTGGAGGCTTCGGCGGCGCGGGCTTGCGCGAGCCAGGCATCGCGGGTTTTGGGGTCGACTGGACAGGCGGATTCGTCCTTGTCTGTTGCGACGGCCATGATTGGAGATTGTTGCGATTGAGGTCGCTGGATTGAGAGTGAAGGGGTCGCTTTCGTTAGGCCGAGTAATTTTCAAGGGTCCATCTCCGAAAGAAAAAAAAAAAAAAAAAAAAAGACGCCGCTGTTTTGCCGAATATAAAAGAACGAATTGACCCGAAGAAGCTATTGGCGGGTTGTTAGTGCCGTGCGGGCGGGAAGGGCAGTGAACTTGCTGGATTGTCGGATCCCCCCCCCCCTTCCAGGGATCCACATCTATCTGCGCAGCAACGACGATATTAATAGACGTTGAATGATTTGTTTGCTGAAATGAGAACCATTTGTGATGAACTGCGGCCCCCCTGAGGGATCCGAGCTCGGCACGTGACACGGCTGGACTTGGCTCATCAACCCACCCCACATATTACAGTCTCCGGCTCATCAACCGCCAGACAAGACGTTGGCAAATTGATGGACCAACCCAATTCCAAAAGGCCATGCCTGCGCCTCCGGCCACCGCCGCCGTTCCCTTGCAGCACTAGGCGCAGTGACAGGCCCAACAACGCCTTCCGGAACACCAGCTTCCTCGTTGGCTACGAATCGTGCCAGAATGGCAGGCTTGCTCCAGCATCCCGACACCAAGGTCATCATCGCCTTCTGGCTCTTCGGTGAGTGTTCAAAAGACCCCCAAGACATGAATCGCGTTTGAATGTCGAAGAAAAAAAAAAAAAAAAAACACACAGGCTAACATGGGACATGATAATTTCACACAAACAGGCCTGATAAATAATGTGCTCTACGTCATCATCCTGTCCGCCGCCCAAGACCTCGTCGGCTCCTCTGTCCCGAAAGGCGTCGTCCTCCTTGCCGATGTGTTGCCCTCGTTCTTTACCAAGCTCATCGCGCCGTACTTTATACACCGAGTGCCCTATCGGCTCCGCGTCCTCGCCTTCATCGCCTTGTCAGCCACAGGGATGCTCATGGTCGCACTGACGCCGCCGGCCAAGTCCGTCGCTGCGAAAATGGTTGGCGTGGTCTTGGCCAGTCTCAGTAGCGGAGGAGGCGAATTGAGCTTCTTGGGTCTGTCGCATTACTACGGGCAAGTCAGCCTCGTGGGATGGGGATCGGGAACCGGCGCGGCTGGCCTCGTGGGAGCGGGGTTGTACGTCGTCTTGACGGAGTGGGCGAGGTTCAGCGTGAGGAGCAGCTTGCTCTTCTCGGCTTGTTTGCCCGCCGTCATGTTTGTGAGCTTCTTCTTTATACTGCCGCTGGGGCCGCTGCAAGTTTCGCAGCGGAACATTTACGAGACGATTCCTGATCGGGATCCCACTGAGGAAGAGGAGGGGGGGGGGATGCCGCAGGGTGTATTAGCACCGGGACCGGGACCGCCGACTGTGCACGCTGCTGCGTATTCGGTGCATGTATCGAACGCCAATTCGTTCAAGAACAACTTGAGGAGAACAAAGGCATTGATCGCGCCGTACATGGCACCCCTTTTCTTGGTTTATGTGGCCGAATACACCATCAACCAAGGAGTCTCGCCGACTCTTCTATTCCCCGTCGAGTCCTCCCCCTTTGGAGAATTCCGTGGCTTTTACCCGTTCTATAGCTTTCTGTACCAGCTGGGGGTGTTCATCTCACGATCCTCAACGCCACTTATCCGGATTCATCATCTCTATGCTCCCTCCTGCCTCCAAGTGGGCAACATGGTGCTGCTGGTATTGCAGAGTCTGTACTTCTTCATCCCGTCAGTGTACGTCATCTTTGTCATCATTCTTTGGGAAGGCCTCCTCGGGGGCGCAGTATACGTCAATTGTTTCGCGGAGATGATGGAGAAGATTCCCGAGGACGAGCGAGAGTTTAGTCTGAGTGCTGCGACTGTCAGCGACAGCGGTGGCATCTGCATAGCGGCGTTTGTGAGTATCTTGTTGGAGCCGAGACTGTGTGCCTATCAGGTGGCGCATGGTAGAGATTGGTGTCGAAGAATAGAAGCGCAGCGTGGATGACTGTGGGTTCTTTTTCGTGCACATGGCTCTCGAGCTGTACAATGTCAGTTCGTGTCCGTATCTTTGCAATCATATGTACAATACACCCCTCGAATTATTCTACAAATCTACTCAAAGGGGCTAGGATTAAGAGGTACCTTTTATTACTAATAACCTATATAGAAATAGACGTATTCTTTCATAGCGCTATATACCCTATGTATTTTCCTGATGGCTCTCTAATAATAGTATTACTGTATAGCTAATCATAGCTGTTAGAGAGGAACGAAAAAACTGGGACATGGTAGATTTGCAAGATAATTCAGGGGTGGTGCGGACCGGAGTGTACAATAATACTAACACGTGAATAGGCAGTAAAGAGGTACCTTTCCGCGCAAATTTGTGAGAGGAATGACCTCCTGTAGTTCTTGGGGCATAGGAACTAGCTAGTCCACTAGATGAAATTACTATAGGTGCGATGATCTGGGCTTTGCCTAGACCTAGCAATATAGGTGTCAATTGAACAAGTAAAGGATGACCTGTTCAATGCGTATTCTTTTTGTGCCCGTAATCCGTACGCGTGCGCGCAGACACCGGCGATTTGATACTATTAGCCCCTTGGGCTGCACCATAACAAAAGGCTATACGTAATAGAAGCTTTAAAGAAGCCTAAACCGGCGTTCCCCTTATTATATGCAATGCATATTTGCATATTTAATAGAATAATGTGGAAAATTACGAGGTCGCTGCTCTTACAAATTTGCGTGGAAAGATGACCTCTTTTCTGTTTCGGGCCTAGTCACTACTGCATATTGAAAAAAAAAAAATTCGTGCCCTTCCAATCCCAAGTCCAGAGACCCAGTCAATACCTTGACGCACAGGGGGAAGTGCTCTGGTATCGGCCCCAGATCCTTTGTCTCGTTCAAGCCGGGCGGGTTTTCGAATTCCTCCAGCAGCGTTCGCGAGGAGATGCGGCTGGCGCTCAGCTGATTTACTCGGCCTGTCAGGCGTCGAGGAGTGCCCGCCCGTGTGCCGCATGCACCCATGAGACCAGGGGACTTCCGTGCCCGTGCTGCATGGAAGTGCATAGATGCTCCGTCCTGTTTCATTCAACAAATCTACATGGCCCATTTTTCTGTTCCTCTCTCTATATGTATGTACAGTACTATGTACGGGTGATGTGCTCCTCCGTACTCGGCGTGTAAATTATTGATAATTCAAGGTACTTATTCATGGTACGGGTTAGTTCCTGTCTGACTCATTTTTTTTTTCCCCAAGTTGATGGGCTGATTCCTCCCTATCAGGTAGATATGTACAATGAACCGGGGGCTGTATCCCATCTGAACAAGTTGTTGCCAGACTGCAACATCGCCCCCCCCCCCCCTTTGTGGGAGAAGCGGCCGTACCGTACCGCTACGATGGGGGCCGGAAGTCTCGGGATTCCGTCTCATGGCGGCAAACTGTTCATTACGAGAAGGGGGGGGGGGAAATCAGCACCACCCCTCCCCTGCCAGACATGATGTGTACTCCGTAATCCGTACTTGTACATAGATTGGATTCCACATGCCCTGACACGTTCTCGTATTCGGTTCAGCGGCTCGCACGATCATCTTCAACGTGCAAATGAGAAGTGAGTCTTGAAGCGTGGCAAGATCTACTGGTGATGAACATGACGATCAAATCAGGACAGGAAATTTGGGAAAAAAAAAAAGAATGAACAAGTCCCAAGACCAACGTCGATACTGAAGTACATGGCCTGGGTCAATGCCCCATGTAAAGAGAATGAACCTTGACTTGTAAGTATGATCCTTGTCACAGACGTGTACTTTAGGCTATTATCCGCATGTTTCTTATGAAATGAGCCTACGGAGTATACGGAGTAGAAACGTAAAAAGACCTTGCATACCCCCGCACGGGCAAGGCACATTACTTGCGCGGCCTTCTTGCCCAGGGAGCAGGTCACGCTCTATTTTCTCGAGAAAGAGTATGATTTCTGGCTCTTCCTTTTTTTTTTCCTTTCGACTTTGTGCCCAGTCTCGACTTTCCTGCCAGGTTGGAGGCAGCTATACCGCCCGCAGCAGATGCTGATGCACAATGACGCCGTTCTCCTCCAAGATGTACGCAATGTTCCCCCAAAATCGGACCAAGTTCACCGGAATCGCCGTGTTGATCTGCGTCCTCTTCTTGTTGGGTTATCAAGGGATGAATCAACGCCAGTATCCTATGGGCGTTCTGGATCGGGAGAAAGTGTGGCCAGTCACTGCCAAGAAGGATATTTCGCTAGCAGCACATAACCGAACGCTTGGATTCGAAAAGATCTACTTGATCAACTTGCCTAGGTATTGTCCCACCACACCAGCCCGTACACTTCCATGAGTGCAAGTTCTCAGCTGATACCCGTGGCGTGGGAAGTCGGACGGATCGACTAGACTGGATGACCTTGCTCGCTTCGTTGACCAACATTGAGCTCACAGTCCAAGACGGGGTAAATGTCCCTCCCGCATTACAGCTTTCCTCATTCAGAGAAAAGAAAAAAAAAAGGCCGATTCGGTCATGGAGAGGCAGACTTCTAACAGTAGTTCTAGGTGAACGGCAGCTCGATTGTCGAAAAAGCGAAACCAGCCGGGAGTAACAACTTGTCGCCGGAACGGATGGGATGCTGGCGAAGCCATGCAGATGTGTGGCAGAGGATGATCACCGAAAACGTAACAAGTGCCATTATCTTGGAGGACGACGCGGACTGGGACGTCGACGTTCATAATATATTCGAGAGACTCAGTCGTCATATGAGACAGACCAAGTTGAGGAAGCTCCCGCCGACAGCTTATGAAGAGGAACACGCACCGTATGGTAAGATGCCAACAGAACCAACTGTTACCGTCGAATGAAAGCATCGCACCGCATCGCATCGCATCGCATGCTGACTAGAGAAATGAACACTTGCTAGGGCTTGAATGGGATATGCTGTATATTGGCTCCTGCTGGGACATCCCCAACAAAGATAATCGGCCCAAGCACGAGGTGTATGATGATCCATCTGCGCCGAATAAGAACGAGTGGGCATTGCACCCCTCCCGGCTTTTGTTTTGTGTTGCGTTGTTTTGTGTTGCGTTGTTTTGTGTTGTTTTGTGTACTCGTGCTAATGCCAATGGTATCAGGATGTCCGGCGCGTATTCTTCCGAGGTTAGCGAATGGGGCGTCCATCTTACCGACGACACGCGCGTCCGAGTGCTCGCGCCAACGTGGTACAGCGTATGTACCGTCGGCTATGCCGTCACTCTCAAGGGGGCGAAGAGGCTCTTGTACACGGTCGGCAACGGCAAAGGGCTGCAGGGACCGGTCGACCTGGCCATCATGAGCGCCATCCAAAATAATCTGCTGAGCTCATTGACCGTGGTGCCGCCTCCGGTAGTTCCCTGGAAAACGGGGACAGTCTCGGACAGCGACATCGATGATCTGACGGGCACGGCAGACAAAACCCCCAAGGGCAGCGAGAGTTTGCGGAACAGTGGGAGAACGGCTCTTGGCCCGCTTCTCAGTGGCCAGGAATCATATAACGACCTGGGCAAATCGTGAAGAGTGAAGGGGGCAGGAGATGATGAAGAGGCCGATCGAGTCTGAGCCTTGATTGTTTCCCATTATTTTCATTATTTCTGAGCCACGCGCGGCCTGTCGCTTGGCTTGGCTTGGCTGGGCTTGGCTTGGCTGGGCTTGGCAGTCCTGGGTCCACAAACCACTTCAATTGACTTGTTGACTTTACTTATTTTGTTATTTATTACCCCATTATCTATCTACATGTGTGCCCTAACTTGAGGTTGGAGCCAACGTCACTGCGCGTCAACTTGTGTCTTGTCTCGTCTCGTCTCGTCTCGACTGCGCCTTCTTGTCTTGCTTGTTGGGCCTTCCTCCTTCCTCCTGGACGTCTTGTGTGTGCAACAGACGCCATCTTCTGATCTTCTGGCAGCCCTCTCTTTAAACTTGTCCTCGCTCCCGAGAAAGCTCGAAACCTCTCCTTGTCTTGACCACCCCCAGCAACCTCCATGTCGGGACTGCGCTGCCCAACATGCTAGGCCATTCTGCGCGCTCTACCAAGGGCTTGATCATCCTGGTGGGATTCGTCTTCTCCGTCGCGGCATTCATCGGCCTCGTCTTCAACCACTTGGAATCCTGGCAGTTTCCCATCCGGTAGGAAAAAAATGATGGCATTGTTCTCTTCCGCGCACAGCGATGTTGATTTGCGACCATGTCCAGCTAATCAGATTCGGCCCGCTTGCCATGACAGACCGAATGCCAAGTCCACTGCAGGCTCAGCGCCAACAGTTGTCGACGACACCGGCGCCTCGCAGCCAGCGGTGCATGTCAGCCCGAGCAGGCCTGCCGCCTCTGATGCCGCCTCTGATGCCGCCTCTGAAAGCGATGACGAACTTCGGGACTTCTATTTGAAGCAGCTCCACAAGGCGTCAATCGCCCCTGATGCACACAAATTCAAGCCCTACGATGCATTCGAGTGGAATCTGATAGACAGGGCTCACTGGCAGCAGCCCATGCGCGAGAACCTGTGCGTCATTGACCTTGACAATCGCAGGTTCAATGGACCAGGCGAGATTTACGGCCCGGAGACCATGGATTGGGGCAGTCCCAATGGTGTGCACGGCCTGTCGTTGGGGTTGCTGAACCACTACGTTTATGGTATTATGCTTTCCCTGTGCTGTGCCCCGTCTGTCCCGAGCAGGCGGGCAGACTGAAGATGATGGATCGAGGCGAATGACTGACTTAATCTTGTGCATGCAGCGCGCATTCATGGATACAAGTACTACTACGTCAACACTGCCGACCCAGGTGATCGTCGCGCCTCGTGGAGGAAGCCTCCTGTCATCTCCAAGATTCTCAAGGAACACGACGTGTGTATCTATCTGGACTCGGACGCCATTTTCCACCACCTCGACTTGCCCTTTGAGTGGTTGATGAACTACTGGAAGCTTTATCCCGACAACAACTCATTGGCTCTTGCTATTGACCCCGATTTGGACCACAACAAAGACAGATTCGGCAAGTTATATCTCAATACCGGCTTCATTGTCGCGCAGAACAATCCAATGACGCACAAAATCATGGACCATTGGAGCAAGTGTCCCGACGACAACGGTCCCTATCCTGGATGCGAGGTGTTCCGCCTGAATCAGCCCGGCCAACCGACTGATCAAGGGGGCTTCGGCACCTTTGTGCGATACAACTTTACTGAGCACATTCGAGAGCTGCCATGTACCGAGGCAAACGGCTATCCACAGAGCGATTCAGGCTGCCACGGTGTTTTCATCCGTCATCTGTGGTTCGGAAAAGACGACCAGATCAAGCTCGACGTCGGTCAGCAAATGCCCGGTCCTTACCCAAAGCTCTTCCACGAACAATACTTGAGGGAGAAGCCAACTTTCTACATTGAAGAAGCCGATTTGCTTGCGCATGGACCTCTTGAGGCCTTGAAGAAGAAGAAGAAGAACAAGGCTGCGCGATAGCCAACGCCCCAAAGAAAACCATAAACTTGGATAACTCGTGGCGTCTGTGAAGAACAAATGCACGACTATCACCGTCTCAGACTCTCCACATTGCATGATATTTACCCGACCAGTATCACGCGCACTCGATTTTTTTTTTCCATACATGTTTATACCAACAGGGCGCATTCATGGTTTGGGGACATTCTGTTCTTTCGCCAACGACTTGACTCGGGGAAGCCCATGTTCTGTACAAGGAGCTTCGCGCCGAGCATGAATAAGATGGGAGGAGCATGCATGAAGCAGCCACATGGCACAAAAGATTGGTTCCTCTTTCTGGGGCATTGGCATGTATCGCATAACACCCCAATGTACATGATGAAACCTCGAGAAATACCTGTCTCGGCCATTCGAGCGTCGGTGACATTTTGAGGTATTGTTTGATGGGGGAAAAAAAAAGAGGGAATAAAGAGAGGGAAAAAAAAAAAAAACCGTCTTTATGCAAGTTGTTGCTTTTTGATCCCTCGCAGGTATCTCATTGCGGTAATGACAGTCGTTGTGAGCGTCAGTGACACGGCACAAGCCAGATAGATGGTTGATGTTGCTGGGCCGTAGAACCAGGACGGCTGATTCATGACCAACATGGTTTCGTCGACAGAGCTGAAGCAAGCCCGTAATGCCGTCCAGCAAAGCCATACGCGTGCAACCTTGTCCTTTTAATCCTCGGGATCCGCCTAGCAGATGACCCATGTTCTGCGGCAGATGCCGAAGTGTCCTGAACAAGTCGCAAAACACGTTGAACTCGGCTGAGATGTGAATCCATCCGGAGCATCCACCGTCGTTTGCACGAGATTGTCACCAGCGCAAGCAAAGCAAAAGCAAGATGAACAACACACGCATCACACGCATCACACGCATCACACGCGCAAAAGACCACATCAATTCACGTCCCGAACCATTTCACGCAAACAACGCCGACCCGTCGTGGCACGACGTGATACAGAATCCTGCTTCACTGATCTGGGCAGCACACTTGCCTCGTGCTACATGGCACGGCGAATCACGCATTCAAGCAAGCTGTTCATGATTCACCATGGAAGACTGATGGACGATACATATATGAAGGCGGTGCCGCCTTTGCGAAATTACTCTTGCTCTGCACGCTACATCCATCTGCTACACCTATACGCGGTGCTCCCTTGCTTGCTTCTTGGCTCCCGCAACTCCCCATCACCACCTATACGAGACGTATCTCAATCTATACCAAGACACGGCTTATATCTCTCTCTCTCTTTTTTTTTTTTTTTTTTTAACTTCGGACTTGCAGTCTCCGAGACAAAGAATAATAATTAACAAGAACCCCCACCTCCCCCAGAAAAAAGAAGAAGACAAAGAAAATGACCACCTACGCCGTTTTTACCGTCCGGTTCGGCGAACACGTCGCCTCCCATCATGGCATATTCGTCCAGACCAACGAAGACGGCTGCGGCACCCTCTTCGACGTCCGCGGCGCCGTCAGCGCCAACGGCAGACTGGTCTTCAAATGCAACCAGGAGAGGCTGTCCCGGTTCAAGTTCGCCGATGCCAAGGGCGTCATCAACAAAGACCATGTCCCCGAACTGGAGCGCATCTGCCGTTCCGTGGCAGCCCCCGATTCCCAGTACCCCGCTAGTTCCGAGGCTGGTTACACCGTCCCTGCCTGCCGCTGCGGTGAATGGACGTCTCAGGCGTGGGCGGCCGTCAGTGCCTCTGGAATCGTGAAGGCCTAACTCACGTGCGGGTTGGCCGTGACGACGCATCCGAGTGCATGTGGGAAACCGGGTCGTGACAGGAACATGGAGGGCTCCGTCGGTTACTGGATGGGCTTGTACGGCGGCACCAAAAAAAAAAAAAATACCCCCGTAGAGATGTATATGCTGTGTGCTGTGCTGTGCTTGGACGGGCACCTTAACGGCCATATAGGCCGTCTGTATTTAGCAACAGAGTCACCCAGGTTGATGATGTCGGGTTGAGAATTGCAAATAAAAGTTCCTTTGGCGTCTCCGCTAGCCAAAAAAAAAATAACCTCTGTTCAGGGACTCATTTCCATGGATTAATCACCATGGAATTTCGCCTCAGGGAAACTGGCCTGCACGTAATCATTGGGAAAGGGGGCCGCCCAACCCGTCACGTCACGTCTCTTCGTGCCAGCCGAGTCAGTAAAAACATGCCCGCCCCAAGCCGCGTCCTGGAATCTCCTTCCTGCTACCGCGATACGCATACAAGACGCCTTCTTCTGCCCCTCGAGCAAAAGCATGTTACACATATAGCGTGGATCGTCCCCCCCCCCCCCCTTGGCGGGCCAAAAATGTTCCTCCCATTCAGGTCAGGCCTCGTTGACCCAGCAGCCCATGGGCAACAATGTCGACTCGCCCGGGCATCATGCATGCCCGTGGGGGAAAAAGGCTCGGCATGCATACACACACATTGGTTTTTTTTTCGCCTTGACGCCCGAGTCCACGTATGTATTCGCGGCCATCAACGACCAAGCCGTCTGCAGCCTCCATGTCGATGAAGTTACAGGCATTTCCGAAGGGGTGTCGGTTCCGGGAATAAGGCAGATGGATGGCAGCTGCTAGAATAGAAGGCGACCAGGACAAGAAGCGGGTCCATGACGACGTCGCGCCCCTGAATCTTTTTATAAATCTACTTGATGGGGGGAATTGAGCCAATGAGCTATTGGCAAGGAACCAAGGGAAACAGGGACTAGGATCAAAAAGGTATCTACCTTATTAGGAAAGGGAGAAGGAAGCTAGAGCGAAAGAGGGCCTAGTGCGCGATTTATGGGAAAAGGAGTGGGGCCACGTTAGCCGCTGCGTGGGTTAATTTTGTTGTTGATTCTTCTCTCTGTTCCTCCCCCCCCCCCCCCCCCCCTTTTGCTTCTTCTGTGACTACGTGCTATTCGGTCCATATGGATGGATACGAGACCGAATTTGGCCATACTGCATTCTTCTGTATGACTGGGGATGTTGACCGAGCTAGTTTCAAGAGCTGAAACCCTTTGTTCAACGTCACTCGATTCCGAGAGAAGAGCAATCATGTATACATATATTCGAGCACCACATTTTACAAGTTTCCGCAGTTCCTACTAAAATACAACCCGGTGACTTTGCGTCACGTAATTCATCAATGCCATTTTATGGACCATGATGCATGAAATCCCAAACGCCCAGTTTTAACCCATATGCCTCGTGACCGCCCAAGTCTATCCATCCAATCGGCGCCGGCCAGGAAAATATACATTGGAAAAGAAATATATGTGCATGCGTACGCCCTCATGTACAATAACATGAGCGGATGCTGCGATGACAGCATTGCGTATAAAACGCATTACTCAAAGCAGCGACCAGTCAAGGTGCTTGGTAGGTTCTTGCGAGAGTACAAGGAAAGCCGGACGTGTGATCCGCAGTACTCCGTCTTATTTCCGGGGCACAAGAAGTTACATTGTGAGTTGGTGACATTCTTTCCGGGCGTGGTGGCCGCCCTACCACCATAGTTGACCTTGTTGCCGCACCAGCACTCTCTGCCGTACTCGACACCAGCATAGTTGTACTTCCAGCACGTCTGTAAGCACATGTTGATGGTCATGTTGACGTGATTGAGAAGCTGTTTTTTGAGGATTCGGCCATTGTTGGGCTCCAGCACGCAGCCGTAGTAAGTGAAGTTTGAGTTGCCGTTCGAGATGACGGGTCCGGTCGGGGTGGGTGAGACTGACTGGGTAGAGGCAGTGGTTGATGATGCCTTCTTCGATGTACCTGTTGCGCTGGATGTCGAGCTAGGTGGGTTGGAGCTGCTGGAGGAAGTAGAGCTTGAGGTGCTGACAACGGAACTGCTGGTGGGAGCCAGGCTCGAAGCACTGGCAGCAAAATTGGCAGCGACAACAGATGTGGTGCTGATGACTGGGCTGCTGGTAGCAGCTGCTGAACTGTTTATGGGAGCCGGGCTCGTAGTCGGAGTCAAGCTGGAGCCAGACGCCAGTGCAGATGTAGAGGTGCTAGCGGCCGAAGACGCACCAGTCGTCGAGCTTACAGCTGTTGTTGTCGTTGTTGTTGTCGTCGCCGCCGATGCGGTGGAAGGAGAGGATTTGGACGCGGGTGTCGTGGTAGAATCAACAGTATCGCCGATGCGTTCTTCGAATAGTGTCTGCGCGGAAGAGGAAGTTGTCGAGACTTGAGCAGGACCAATCTTGTACAGCTCCAATCGAACGCCAGCTCCACAATACTGCGATTTGTCGCCGGGGCACAAGAAGCTGCAGTCGGCCTGGTTAGTAGCATTGACGCTGCCGGCCTGGAGGGCATTGCCACAGTAACACTCGCGGCCATACTCGACACCAAAGTAGGTCAGGCCATCACAAAACTTGGCACACGAGTCGAGAGTCATGCTGTCATTTGCGTAGGTGCGATCAACCAGGGCGCGGCCGTTTATAGCTTCTGTCCAGCAACCCTGGTGGACCCAGTTGCCAACCTTGGCTCTCCTGTACGGCGCAGTTGGTGTTGGGGTTGATGGGGCGGTTGTAGATGACATAGCAATAGAGGTGGCAGAGGTCACTGTGGTGATGGTGCTTACAACCGCATCGCTTCCACTCGTGGAAATCAAGGTGAGATTGCTGAAGCTAGAAGTCGAAGGCGTGACGGGTAGAGTCGTGGCAGTCGTAGATGAAGAGGTCCCGTTGCCAAGTCGGTATGCATTCAGACGAGATGGCCCACCGCAATACTCCGTGGAGTTGTCATTGCAAGTCATTTTGCAGTCCGCGGCGGGCGCGGGAACAGCGCCGCCACCCCATGCATTACCGCACCAACACTGCGAGATATTAGCCAAAGAATCGAACGGGACCAGACAAGGATTTGCCAGCTTACCTCGCCGCCGTATTCTACACCGGCATAAATGTAGTTACTGGCCTTGCAAGCATCTACACAGTTCTTGACAGTCTGCTTGTCCGTGGCTTTGCCATTAGGCAGAGCACGGCCATTGGTTGACTCGGTGTAACACCCAACGCTGGTGTATGCTGATACACCCGGGTTGACGACAGGTTCAGGAGGAGGAGCGGGTTGTGTGGTATTTCCATCCCACTTCAACGTGTCCGCAAACAAAGACATGTACGTGCCGTCGTTGCCAATGTTTCCATTGCCGCCGCAGACTTGCTTCATATCGCCCTTGCAGTAGTAGTTGCAGTTGGCATCGCTCACCTTGGTCGTAGGAATAGTGTTGCCTGCCCAACATTCACGTTGATACTGTGTGGCACAGAAAGTGAGCCCCTTTGCGTGACAGCCCTTGATACAATCCGCGTTGGTCATATTGTCGTTTGCCAGGATCTGATTGGACAGCTGACGGCCAGGCGTATTGTCCTTGTAGCAGCCAACATACCTGAACTGGCCTTGACCATTCGGCAGCAGAGGAGGCGCCTGTTCGGCGACAGCATTGCAGAGAAACTCGATCAATTGTTTACCGGAATCTGGATCATTGGTGTTCATCGTCCAATGTGCCGTCCCGTTGTATGGGGCCGTATTCCACTGTGCGTAGGGCGCGTTGCAAATAAGCGTGGCGTTGGCACTTTCACCGGGAGCCAAGGAGGTGCCCTCAGCAAGATCAACCTGATTCAGAGCCCGGACGAGTCCTGCGACGCCGAACGGGGGCTTGGACACCGTCAATGACAGGGGTACGCCCCCTTGAGGAGCAGCGTTGGTCACACGAAATTTCAGTGACTTGGAGTTGTTCTCAGTGACATTTCCAAAGGTGAATGGGTCGCCAGACGTGTGGTTGACCCAGCCAGTGCCATCAGGGGTCTGGAATTCAAACTGTGCCACTGCTCCGGGGCCAGCAGAAGCAGCGACAGAAAAAGTGCCATTACCACCATCCGTGACAACCCTGATGTAGCAAGAGGAGGTACCGCTCTCGGACGTATCAAACTTGATGTTGATGCTGGACGCGTCGTCGGGCTGTATCGTAGTGGGAATGTTGCCAAATGTGAACTTGCCAACCGTCAGGGCGGTGCCCTGACCGTCCCAACTCTGGAAAGGCCCGTCTGTGCTGGTCGTGGAATATAGCACAGACTGAACGGTGAGTAACCGACTACCAAGGTTGGAGGCAAGGACGGTCTCGGTAACCCCATTGGAATCTTGTCCGGTCACAGCCTTCTTGAAGGTGACAATGATGGGACTGACTTGGAAGAGCGGCCCTGCGCTTTTCCCTGTGCCTGTCAGACGAGCGTGGGTGCTGCTGCTGTAGCCACCTGCGCCATTTGTCGTGTTGACGAGGATATCATTGGAGGACAGACCAACGCTAGATGGGGAGAATTTTGCGTTGACAGTAAAGGTATCGTCTACAGCCATTTGGAGAGGAGTGGTCGGTAGGCCTGAGATAGTGAAGTCCTTGCTCTTGGCGTCGTTGAGCTCGATTCCAGTGACAGTCAGGGCGATGCGCGCTTTGCAGGTGACAGGCTTGCTCAGGCTGCTGTTCTTGATATTGACCGATCCAAAGTCGACTGGCGAAGTGCAATTGAGAGGCACGTTGACGGGCGAGCCGAAGCCGTACAAGTAACCCTGATTGCTTCCGATATAGACGATGCCATCGCCAAAAACAGGCCGAGAGAACTTGTTGACTCCGGGCATGTTGAAAGACTGGATCATGTTGAGACTGCCGGCTTTGGGCACAGCGTCGTAGACGCGAAGACCAAGGCCCTGCACATCCGTAACCCAAAGCAAACCAGTACCCTCTTGGCCATTAAGGGAGGTAGTTGTGCCGTGACTGGTGCCGAGGACGTAGGCATTATTCTGAGGGGTTTCGGCGACCTTTGTAAATCCAGGAACCCCACCACTGCAGGAGAATTTTAGAACAATGGACGGGTGCTGGATGACGTTGATGTAAACGTAGCCGCCTTCGAGGGGATAGACGCCTGCGCCGGAGTACACCGAGTTCAAATTCTCGTAAACGGAAATGACCCTGTCCAGGCCATCTTTGCCATTCTTGTATCCGCCCAAATCGTCCAAATTAAGGAAATATGTCTTGCCACTCTTGCCAGTCACAACACCAATCCTCCTGACGGCGCCACATGAAAATTGGCTCGGAAGAATCTCGAGAGGACTAGTTCCCAAATCCTTATCTGCACCATCTAGGGCTCGCTTCTCCCATGGCATGAAGAAGTCGACCAGTCGGACACTGCCGTCAGCGTTAATTGTCATATGCAGAGCGGCTTCTTCCAACGATGTGGGAGGATTGAAACCGCCGACCGGGACATCGGCCAGCTGAGAGGCGTATCCGTTTCCAGTCGCAAGGAACATGGACCCCTTGTCGTCGGACGCAATACCGCCCCCGGACATCCAGATACCACCACCTTTGATGGTATTGGGGACGCCTTGCCCTTCAGTAGCCCATTTCTCGACTATCTTGCCACTCGTCTTGTCCCAACCGATGATCCACCCGGTGAAGTTGTACTGCACACAATGGGATGCAAACCCTGCGTAAATGAAGTTCCCGGTGTGGAGAAGGGCCGGACGCTGGAGATGGATTCCACCCTGGAACGTGCGCTCGCCGGTGTTGCTGGCGATAAGGCCCTCGAGATCAACGGGGAAGTTGGGTCGCTCGGAGAGATCGTTCACGTCAAGAGCATGAGCATAGTATCGGCCATTGGGTCTGCCCTGCGCCCCGGCAACTTTTTGGTCGAGGTAGGTTTTGGCTGTCAAATACAGAGTATCGGTGGCAGGATCGATAACGCCGGTAGAGGTGACACCGACCGTGGGATTGATATCGACACACCCATCGAGATCAGCAGTCAGGAAAGGGATGTGCAGGTTTCGCGATGCGACAATCTGTCCAGTCTTGGCGTCGAGTTTGTAGACGTTATTCTGAGCCGTCGCAAAGTACACGTACTGTTTAACGCTGCCACTCGGGGTGTAGACAAGAGGTTGGGAAAAGACTTGCTCCGCCTGGCCATCGAATGTTCCTGGCAACTTGGTTCGAAAGAGTTGTCCGAACTGGTTGCTCGCGACCACGGTAGGGTCCATGTTGTGATTTCTAACAAACACAGTCTGTCAGTCATTGTAAAGGGATAAAGGCATGTATGTATCCGGGAATCGTTGTCTCGCACTTTCATTGTCCTACTTACGTTTGATAACCGGCTCTGGAGTTGTCACCTCCCCAAGTAATGGTGTCGGTGTCGGCAACGCCATTGACAAGGCCCATGAAGGTCGTGGCCGTGACCAGCAATGCTCGGAGAGCCACCATGGCAACAACGACGAATTCGCTTGCCGACTCAAGAGGTCGTGATGTGGGTTTGTGGTGACAACATCCCGCGAAGAGATGGAAGAGGAGGACCTAGGACGTTATGTACGATACAAGCGGACTCGAACAAGCCATGACAACGCCAAGTCCATATGTCGAGCAGTGTCTGAACAGGTGGATACCGTTCCGAGCGACCTGAAGGTATCAAGGTCAAGGTGTTTATTATTCTGGAAATCCGCTGCGCTAAGACCCGGTCTTGACCAGGTTCCCCTGGTCATGGCGTTGAATCGGTGTCGGTGGAATATCATCGAATCCTCAACAAGCCTTGATCAATCAGGCAGCTGCAGCTATCGCAGCTTCTTCAGCTAATCAACCACAAACGCCGAGTGCCTGTAAAGTCAAAGGTCGACTGGGCGGCGGCGGCTCTGGTCTTGCTCGAGTGATGCGTTCATGAGAGGAGAGCAGGCGGGCAGAGCGGCAGAGTGAGGCAGGACGAGAAGTAAAGCGACGTAACACAAAGACGTCTGGTGCTCTGGCCTCTCCTGTCTTAACAATCCGTGGTCCCATATCCGATCACACTCCATCAGGTTGTGTCATTATATTCCATCTTGTTCCGAGTCAACAAGACATGGAGGGCTGCGGTCGGCCACTGATGATTGGCGAAGGAAGGCGCAAACCGCTGGTGCGTTACCAACCAAAGCCACCAACCAAAGCCACCCACCCGCCAGACTGATGTCTGAGCAATCGTGCCTGGACGGTGGCGTACATCGTCCAGTCCAACGTCTGTGCCCAGGCCCGACTGCCTGCGTACACCGCTTTCTGGGCTTTCGGGGTCGCCTTCTGCTTTGACTATTGACTTGTGATGTTCGTTGTCGTCAACGTGGCGGACTACCGACTTGTTGGCTGCCATGTCTGGGCATCGTCATCTCTTTGTACCCAAATCGACTATGACTTAGCTCGCGTGCCAGATCAGCTCAAAAGATGAAGCGGCATTCTTGAATCGAGGCAGCTATCATTTCTTAAATCGCACTGGGCGAGAATGGGGCGGGAATGGGCTGCTGGGCCTCTGGTCTGAACAGAAGCAAAAAATGCGGTGAAAATTCTGAAGACGCCCCGCCGCCCCCTTTAGGTGGTGCGAAGGATCTACGAGAACTAGAAAAGTGGGACGGCACGATGAAGGCACACACACATTGCTAATGTACATAGAAATCCGGACGGGAGTGGCACTCCTCACTCCGTAAGGGCAACGCCGTTCGATAACAATGTTAATAATTGATTGCTCGCAGGCATACTCAGTACTCCGCAGCAAGAGCAGGCACCGGCGCCTGTCTTGGCCGATCCAATGTTTTTGGCGATGCCATGTTGTGCTCGGTCATTCGTCTGTTTTGTTGGAGGCCCTGAGCGAACAGCCGGGGTCCCGTCTATATCGGCCGTGCGCTATAGATCACCGCGTCGTGGGGACATAACAGGGAAGCATTATTAAACAACGGGCTGTGGATGTGCAATCTTCATCAATTCGCCTCACACCACACAGTCCTGCCCAGTCAAGCAACGATCAAATTGCCCACGGCGCGAGGACGCTGAAAACTTGCACTCATCGCCGTCGTGGCAAGACCGACAGCCAATACGATAATTATTGAAGCAGGAGCAATTCCAATCACAGTAGGTTCAATCTAGCCCCCCCCCCCCCGTTCTGCCCCTGGTCTTTGTATAACATATTTCCCAAGTAGTCCGTACATGTCGTATTACGTCCTAGTAAGACGCGTGAGCCTGGGATGCATCACAAGGGGAATGCCTCAGATTCGAGGCTGCGATGTGGGGCTGCGATATATATCTCGGTTATCATGCTCTCACACAATATGGCAGCAGCAACTTTCTTCCTTACTGGACTCGTATTCTCACATTCGTGGGTTGAGAGTCTCATGCTCATCGACCCTAATGGTACAGTGATTGGAGAGCCTGGGTACATTCGTGGTGCAGTCTCCAGGTTGAATCCCTCTTTTAACGACTTCCAGATGCAGATTTCATGTAGAGAATTGGTGCTGCAGCACGCAGTTCCTGGCAAGGTGATAAAAGCAGCCAGGCCAACTGGGCCAAAAACGGGATGCGCACCCCTAATAGTGGCTGCGATAAACGAGCACATAATGCTTAACACAAGGAGAGGACACATCGGAAACAGAGACAAACTCCCTAATAAAACAGAGGTTACAACGATCCGTCAATCAATGCGTCTGTTGGCCAAAACCAACAAGTTGTGATTCATCCGGGGGAAAAAATAAGCACGGGGTGAAAAGGGCTTGAAAAGGGCTTGAAAAGGGCTGCGGTTACACGTGACGAGTATCTGTCAACCTGCCAGGAAGAGACAGCAACCACATTGCGGCAGCTCGGGAGCGGATGACAAGCAAGGTGTGAGACGGTGTGGAAAGTGACAATGATGAATTCAGCTATCTAGGTAACCTTCCGCAGCTGAATTGGGCGATGAATCCCGTCCGATCCCCGCCAGGTAATGTGGTGAGCGCTAGATTAGTAGTTGAGTCGGTGACGATCAGCGAATACCTAGTGTTGTATGGTTTTTTTTTTTTTTTCAAGATGAAAACTTTTTTTTTTTCTAATTCAAAAAGTACCGCAGAGGTCAATGTGTGATCGATCTCAATTTTGTTCTTCTTTTAAAGTTTCAAAATCACCGAATGTCACGTCACCTTGGACAAATGAATATGTCAGAATGCGTTCTGAGCCGAAATGTTGCTTTCACCCACAATGAAAATTGCAATGAGCTGCGCAAAAATGGCCGCCTACTCACCAGCCACGAGCATTACTGACTAAACTGAGCCAAGTTCGTGCGTGTTTCGTGATTGGCCATTTGGCAAAGATGAAGAATAGAGTTTGACCTCGCGTTTTCCTTTCGAGAAGCCTTATTGTAACAATGGGGCTATCCGAACCTTGTTTAGATCCCGCGATATTTACACACTTTTTCTGACATTGCGCGTCTACGTGAGCCTGACGTTAGCTCCGACAATGCAGCAGCGCCTGAAGTTAAAGTCTGTGTGTGCTTCCCGGCCTGCTACATAGAGGGGTATCTTGTTCTGACAAGTAAACTTGGTTTTTTTTGCTGTCTCATTGAGGGAAGATGCAACAAGTTTTCTCGTCGCCGCGACGCTGCGCAGGCAAGAGACTAGCATTTTATAGTTTGGCTAGAAACATTGCAGCTGAACTGTACACATCGCGTCCAAGTCTCGCCGGTTGTATTCCCACACACCACATTGGCTACAGTATTAAACGAGGAGTTGCCTCTCACAGGACTATGCTACTTCCCTTCCCAACTTCCTGTGCCCTCGTACTCACTGTTGCTGTCGCATGATATAAATTCTTTTTGAAGTGCCAAGAAAGTCTTTTTTTTTTCTTGTTGTCGTTCAAGCTTCGTTAAGATTCTCCCCCGAGATAAGTTGCTTGCATAGATCAGTGGCGAAGCCACTGGTGTTCTGCATCGTTGGCATCTCATAGTCTCATCTCGGTCTTGAGCTATTCAATTTTGATTCATGAAAAATATTGTCCTTGAGACTGACGAGCGGCAGCGTCACCATGAAGGCAACGCCCACCATTATCGCAATGTTGTCCGTTGCCGGATCAGCAATCGCTCTTCCTTTCACCACAACCGGCGTTGACGTCGTTGACGTCGTCTCGACTGCCATTGCCGGTGCCGCTGGCCCTGCCAATTCAATACCGAGTCCCCCTCGAGCCCTTCCCCAGAACGCATCCGAAAGGGCCTTGCAGTTCCAACCCCTTTTGGACTACGACTCGGACAGTTGCTACAATGTCCCCGCCATTGATGCCCAAGGGAACCTGGCGCAAGGCCTCAAGAGTACCTACCAGAGCAACACGAGGTATTGCCGAGACGAAGAGGATCTGGATAACCAGAATGTCTACGTCCGAGAAAGGTGCAACAATGGCTGGTGTGCGTACATGTAAGCCACAACATGGGCATCCAGACGGACAGCCTCCCCGGTTCTTCGAGAAATGAAGAACAGAAAACTGACAGTAGAGCTTCCACATAGGTACGAGCACTATTTCGAAAAGGATGTCGGGATAGAGCACGTCGCCGGCATAGCATCAGGCCATCGACATGAGTGGGAAAATGCCGTCGTTGTCGTCAGGCAAGACGAGGATCTTCCCAGGCTCGTGTCTGCGTCTGCGCACGACGGTTACGACACCCGGGAGCCGTTGCGAGTTCGCTTCCAAGGTTAGTGCTCACTCGGACGCGCTCTGCAGTCATCAAGTACCAGTTGGAGAAGGACATGATTGCTGACACGGGTGGATTCGCACAGATGGCCATGCCAAGATCGTCTATCACAAGCACGGCAGGGGAACGCACGCATTGCGGTTCGCCAATGCCCGGGACGAGAATATTGAGAACGATAAGGGTGTCTGGGTGCAAGGTGCTCTTGTGGATTGGAATGGGTTTCCTTCCATCAAGCTTCGTGACCGAATGGTCCGGGCATTTAACGGTACTGGTACCCAACCCAAAATTGCTGATGCTCATTTCGGCGCGTACTTGGCGAAGGCTATCAGATATAGAGTGAGTGTGACTCCTGCTTGTCGTGGTGGTTCGTGATGCTAACCTGATTTACAGATTCCCGAATTCGATCCTTTCTTGGAGGGTTGAAAGCGTCCTATAAGGCAGGGTCTTGCAAGAGGTTGGTGTTTTTTTTTTCCAACACCGGGTTCCTTATTTTTGGTTTCTTGTGGTTTTTTTCTTGTCTCTACGGGTTTTCTTATGTTATCAGAAAGGACTGCATAATATAGACTGGATAAAGATTGGAGTTTTTCTCGGCTCTTCTTCCCTGACCACATTGTTAAATTGCTTCCTTTTGCTCTTTTCAGAGTCGCCGAGGTTGAAGCTCCCTTGCAGCCCCCAGTCGATGAACACGCCCCATTGTAGTCCCGGGGGGGGGGGGGGAGGAGACGTGATAATGCCTTAACGTTCGGTTTTGCCCGACTCTGGTGTCTCGTTGGGACTATGGCACTCGAATAGTGCTTTGTCAATGGACGATGAGGGAAAGATCCTCCCTGTTGATTCATTATGATGAGTGCAACGATTGCAAAGGAAAAGCTTCATAAACTAGTGACACTATGTCGTAGGACTCCTTTTTGCAGCCATAATCTATCTGCCAACAGATGCTACCCAAAGAGACTTTTAGGCCTTTCCTGAAGTTGGCCGTCCAGAACAACATCAACCTTTTCATTGTAGAAGCACAACAAGCCTGCTATGGCTGCACTCTCGTGAGTGGGATGTCTGTAGTACCACACCAGATTCTTGTGTTCTTGTCCATCCACGACTACGTGATGGTATTCGGCGTCTCCTTTGTAGGGACATTTGGTGATGAGCTCGCTCTTTCGCAATACTGTCGGGTCCACGGCTCCTGGAGATATATAATACCGCACAGGAAGGCCCGTTTCGTGGAGGTGAACAGATGACACAGCCTTGGCGAGGGTCTTGCCTTCAAGCTTGATCTCGACTGACCGCGACGATTGAAGTGTTTCTACACGCCGAAAGGGATCTTTGGGGTGGACGTAAACTGGGACATCCTCTTCGAGCCATTGATCTATTAAAGAAAATCTCAGTCAGCCCGACGAAATGAAATGTCGGAATTGAAGTCGAACAATCTTACCCATAGATCCAAACTCGAGTCGCACAAGTCCTGAAAGAGCGCCAAGGCTTCTATCATCGGTGAAGCGAATCACACGATCTGTCTTGCACTCTTTTGCTCCATTCCTCGCTGGAATCGTCACCTCGACAAGAGCAGCCCTCGCGACGCCGTCGCTTCGGATGAGCTGCGTGTCCCTGTAAGAGCAATGCTTGAGTTCGCTCAATGGAAAATAGAATTGTGGGTAGCCATCGTGCTCCCAAACGTGGACTGCTTTGATAGTGTCCACGATGGTCGCATTATTGTGAATCACCCGGACACGTCGAGATGCTGGGTATACCTTGCGAGGGCCATTTGTGAGTATATAGCTGGCCAGATCGGCAAGACTATCCGAGGTGTGAGTACTAGCACAGCACAGAGGGGAACCAACAAGAAGCTATTTGTCGATGGAAGAGGTACCTGGGTAGGTACACGGCAAGAGGGGTATGCTTACTTTGATCCCAAGGCCCCTGGTCTAGACATTGTGTTTTCCCTTGCGCGCGATGTTCGGGTCTTGTAAACAATGTTGAGTTCTGCGTAAACGCATGTATGAGTTGGTGAAAGAAGTGATGAAACATGGGGAGATCGAGTTTAATATGGCAGTTCATGTTTGACATTTGGATGGCATGTCTGGGGCATGTGCGGAATTAGCAGGCACACACCCTGCATCCGCTACCTCAGCCATGTCGGCCCTACTCCGCAGGGGTCTATGGCTCATTTGCTTGCCCAGCCGATTCTTCATGACGCAACTGCTCCATGCTCTTGGTGCGAGGCAGGCCTATGAGGCAGTGCGTTTCTGTATCCGCAAGGCGCTCCTCGACATGGGCGTCGTTTGACCCAGGCGTTTCGACTGGTTTTTCACGATGGCGCGGGATCGCACCGCCAGGCAACGATGTCTGTCGATTTCGCCATGTACAGAATCTCATTGGATGGCAACAAGGTGTCCGGTGTGAAAGAAAAGCCAGTACTCCGTATGTACGACAGGCAAACAGTGGAACGGGAAATTTCGATCAAGTGGTTATGATGAGGAAGGATGTTTGTCTAAGAACTAAAACGTGGCAGGTGGCAGGTGGCAGGTGGCGGGTGGGGGTCATGGAGCTCGGCTGGCTCCTTCTCTCCTTCTTCAAATGTTCAGTGACAATCTCCGTCTTGCATTTGAAGTGGCCAGCCTGTCCTCATCAGTTTGTCACTCGGCAGACAAACATTACGTTGTCTCGTCTCTGGACTTCCTTGCTTCCATGCAAGTGAGGTGAAGGAGAATACTCATGAATACAAACTCGTCTTGGGGTCCACCTTGCAATTACACTGAGAAGACCGACGAGGAACGAATGAAATTCGTCCACGTCGCTGCGTCATGTGAGGGTTGTTCATTGTCCGCTGTGGATTCTATGCGCCCGCTCGAGCAACGTCGCCATCTTGTCCATGCATCAATTGTAAATTATGACGTTATGCCCGCCCGCATGGGAGCATCGCATTCCTTCTCCAGATCACACAGTACGGCCTCTGTTCTACGCATATTGTACACCAGCAAGCATCGTCAAAGCAAACAAGACTACATAAGAAGAATACGTTCCATTGCTACAAGTGGTGGCGGTCTTCATCAGTTGCGCGATTTGCGGTTCCGTACTACGCAGTTCCAGCCTCGTACGGTGCGGTGCCGTTGGTATCTTGACACCAAAAATACTTCACTTGCAGGCAAACATTTGATCAGGTCGGTGGAACTCGGCGACTATTACTAGTACGAGTAAGATCACAGGCATGCACTGAAAAAGACCCATCAACAAGAGTGATGGTACAGTTCCCCCCCGAAAGAATCTATCATACACATCTCCGTCGGAAGACTGACGTGTCAGGTCATGCAGTGGCTGCATGAACTCACTCGAAGGTAGGATTCAGTATCATAATCCAAAGCACGTAAGAAAACGTACATCAGGCTGTGCCTCACGGCACGTCCATTGGATAATCTACGCGGAAGATACTCCGGGACGTTGGGGAGGCAGGCAGGTCGAGGCAGGTCTCCAGCCGAGCCTAGCCCAAACAACGATTTATCAAGGGCTTTATTACACCACCCCGTTCGGTGAGGATAGAGAGTCACTACGGCTGCAGCCGCGTTCAAATTATCAGGGACAGATATTCAGCCACTCCAGTTTTGAATTGGTGTCAATGTTCAGATTGAATTAAAGGCTCATGGAATGACACCCGAAAGTTTCCGACTTTCAAGCAGTTCCAAGCAGCGAGCGAGTCCCTGAGGAACCGCTTATTGACGGGAAGGATCACGTAGGGCTGACAGTGACACCTGTTCCCGAAGTTTATGCCGACGTCGCATGACATCCGTGATCGTGCAGGTAGTTGGCTGTTTGTCCTACGAGCGGTGTATGAACTTGAACGCAATCGAGATGCCTCATCGGCTCGGTCCAGTACGCGAAAAAAAACTGCCCCACGAGAAATTCGGTTTCACATGGTCCGCAAACAGTTTGCTTGTTGGTGTGTGCGGAGATGCCATTTTCAGTACAGCTGCGATGTGTCGGGCGGCCTCGTACCGGACGGACATAAAATGTTAATGCAATTATCGACAACCATACTCCGTAAAAATTGGGTGTTGAGGGTCAAATAACTATTGTCCTATTGAACGCCAGGCGCACTAGCGTCAACAACATCTGTTATCGCCAAGGCTCCGAGTGCTCAGGGCATCGTCCTCCCGTTCTGAGTTGTTTCTGAATGATGCGGTCGAGCGGCAATCGCTGCGTCAATGTCGGGCAATGGGCTTGAGCCCCATCTGGAAAACAGAAGATCGCGACCCGCTGCAATGGAGCGTTTGGTCCATCCAAGCGCTCCGTAATCCGTACTCCGTGATTGCTCGATGACCTTGGGCGGGCCTGGAAGCCGCCTCTCTGGATGAGGTGAATTATCGAACTTGATGGGTGAAGGCTTGGCGAGATTGAAAGCCGATGTACGTCCGTAGAGCGGACTTTTCCACCGTGAATCCGGATGCAGACAACATTAGACAGAAACAGACGGGGTTGTTTTGTATGTGTTATGTGTCACAAGCCGAGCAGGTCCTAAACAATCTGTGCGACCGTGGTGGCTCAACCTGCTGCGACACGCCGCCGACACCCGTCGAAAGCACCACCCTCCCCCTCCCCCTCCCTCCCTCTCTCGAGTGCCACCCGCCAGCTCTTTCCCTCCATGTTGTTGTTTGGACAACCTCAACATTCAAGGCTTGGGAAAAGGACACCAGACAGATCACGATGCGTTCGTCGCTTGTTACCAACGGCCTTGGGTCGTTTCGATCGGCTGGCTACAAAACACCATCAACAGCTATTTTTCAAGCACCTTGGACGGCAGCAAACACCATCTCTCGTCCGTCTTTCCAGTCCATGGGACAAGCTCGAACTGGCGCCACACTCGTGGACACGCCCACGGCTACGCATGACCAACCTGAAGCAGTCGAGAACTCGGCCAGACGGGCAAATGCGGCGAAAATCTTGAAAGATGCCGTGTCTGCTACAGGTCCTCGACAGAATTGGACGAGAGAAGAAATCTCAGCCATTTATTATCAGCCATTGCTGGAACTGGCGCATCAAGCTGTAAGTCAACTCGGGACGACAGCCCCGGGGCACCTCTGCAAGACGACGCTTGAAATGAGGGTACAGAGAACCAACCGTACAGGTCTGAACTAACACGACATCAATTCCTAGAACTTGGTTCACCGTCGATATCACGCCCCCGGCGAAGTCCAACTCTGTACTCTCATGAATATCAAGACCGGCGGATGTACCGAAGACTGCTCCTACTGCGCCCAAGCCACCCGCTACCAGAAAGGCACAGGTCTGGAAGCCAAGCGAGTTGAGACAGTTGAGTCTGTCCTGGCGGCTGCCAAGACGGCCAAGGAAAATGGGAGCACTCGTTTCTGCATGGGTGCTGCATGGAGAGACATGCGCGGTCGCAAGAACAGCTTGAAGAACATCACTGAAATGGTTAAAGGCGTCAAGGCCATGGGCATGGAGGTGTGCGTGACGCTGGGAATGATTGATAACGAGCAAGCCAAGCAGCTCAAGGAGGCTGGACTGACGGCCTACAACCACAATGTTGACACGAGTCGGGAATTCTACCCCAATGTCATTACAACGAGATCCTACG
Organism: Epichloe amarillans; assembly: GCA_024072835.1. Taxonomy (NCBI): domain Eukaryota; kingdom Fungi; phylum Ascomycota; class Sordariomycetes; order Hypocreales; family Clavicipitaceae; genus Epichloe; species Epichloe amarillans. The sequence continues at coordinate 1,440,314 of CP099639.1, forward strand.
ATGAACGCCTCAAGACCTTGAGCCACGTCCGTGATGCAGGCATCAACGTGTGCTCTGGTGGCATCTTGGGCTTGGGCGAGTCATCAGAGGATCGGGTGGGCCTTCTTCATACCGTCTCTACGCTGCCATCTCATCCAGAGAGTTTCCCCGTCAATGCCTTGGTGCCAATCAAGGGAACGCCACTGGGAGACACCACCACACCCATTGCCTTTACGAGCATGCTGAGAACGATTGCGACGGCGCGACTCATCATGCCTGCGACCATGATCCGAATTGCTGCAGGAAGGAAAAGCATGTCGGAAGAAAAGCAGGCGTTGTGCTTCATGGCAGGCGCAAACGCCATCTTCACAGGCGAGAAGATGTTGACGACGGATTGCAATGGATGGGACGAGGACAGCGCCATGTTTGGGCGATGGGGCTTAACACCGATGAAGAGCTTTGGCAAGAAAGCCGTTGAGGGTGCAGGAGACGTTGATGCCGCCAGGGTGTAAGTAATCATGGTATAACAATTGGAAACAAGAAACACGCCGGACATGCGGCTTGAATTTTATGTTCAATAAAGGAAAAGATGGAAAGCAAAGGATAACAGTACGATTATCGTCTATTCTATAATTTACTCAAAATACTTATGGGGGCTTCTCCAATTTTTGCCGGAGTCACAGTCGGCTCCTGCGGCATTTCTTCAAACCTCGTGGCCGAATCACGGTCAAGTTGGCTCTGAAGCCACTCCTCGATTGCCAGACAAAGTCCTCGCACCTCGGCGACTGTATTCGCAGCATGGAGGCAAAGCCTCACCCTGTCCGTCCCCTCAGGCACAGTCGGAGCCACAATCGGCCGAACCATGTATCCGCGTCTCTGGCAGTGCGTGGCCAGGCTCCTCGCACGACCTGAAAATAGAGGAATGATGGGTGATTCAGGCGGCGCAGCATTGACACGAAATAATTGCGGTGGTGGATTGTGCTTTTCCGATAGAGCCGCGAGCGATTGATGTGTTTCTTCCATGAGCGACATCAAACTCTTGAAGAGCGGAGCACCGTTGCCTGTTCCGAGGTAGTCGTAGACGGTCTGAATGGCCGCGAGCATGGGGAAGCCCATGGCCGTGGTGTATATAAGACTGCGTGCGTAATTGATCAAGTACGATCGAGTGGTGGGAGAAGACAGCACAGCAGCTATTGTCAGCCCCAGTTAGCATCCGGGATGCGTCATCCTCGAGCGATCATGCATCTCCGAACAGATGGTGTAGCTTACCTCCCGCACAGCCCATGGCCTTGCCGAACGTGTGTACGCGAGCCCACACCCGATCTTCGAGTCCCAACTGACTCACTAGACCGCGCCCCTGTTCTCCCAGCCAGCCCGTGGAGTGAGCCTCGTCCACGATGATGTAGCCGTTCTTTCGGGGAAGATGACTCTCCACACAGTCGACGATGCTTCGCAGCGGAGCGACGTCCCCATCCATGCTGTACACCGCCTCCACGGCAATGAAGATGTTTTTCACTCCACGAGCTACTTCATCGCCGTCTTTGCCTCTCCTCAACCCCTCGAGCACCTCTCCTAGACTCTGCAGGGTAGACTCCGTCGGCACATCAGCACCTTTGACGCAATTGTGTGCGAATGGGAGCGTCCTCGCTCTGCTCAATCTCATCCCATCGTGAACACTGGCATGGACCAGCTCATCGTGGACCACCACGTCACCGGGCTGCGGGGCGCAACCAAACAGTCCCGTGTTGGCCTCGAACCCGGAATTGAACAGCAGAGCGGCTGGCGCGCCGTGGAAGGCCGCGATGCCGGATTCCAATGTCTCTGCCAGGATCGTGTTGCCGTCCAGGAGGCGTGAGCCGCACGATCCCAATGCGAAACCACCCTGGAGGCTGGAGCTCTGTAGAAGCGAAATGTACCGTGATTGTATGTCGGGGTGGCCGGAGAGGGATAAGTAGCCGTTGGATGAGAAGTCGACGATGCCGGCGTCGCGGAGGGTGAGTCTGCGCAGGCGGTTGTGGCGCTCTCGGCGGGCGAGCAGGGAGCCGTAGGTCTTGTCCAGGGCGCTCTCGGAGCTGGTCATGATGCAGACGGAGTCGATTGGCTCATTTTTCCAGGGCAGAGCGGTACGATGGAACGAGAAGGAGCAAGAAGGCAAGTGAGAGAAGGACTACGAGTAGGTCTGGATTTCCGCTCAGCTCCGCTCAGCGCAGCGAGTGCGGTGCTAGCATGGCCCTTGGCTCTCTCTGGCTTGGATGAGAGGTCGACGGTGAATTAGTATGGAGTCTGCGGAGCATTGCGGAGCATGGACTGCGTGCGCCTCGCGATTTGATGCTGTCTGGTGGGTGCATGCACGCACATGCACATCCTCTTGAATCTGGTGAAGCGCCGCTGTTCCAGGTCAGGTTGCTTATTATTAAGCAGGCCATGTTGTTTGTCATGAAAGTCTGGGCCAGACCGCGGCCGGCTGGCCTCAGCTTGCAGGTGGCCAGGCCAACCAACTGGTGGTTTCCGTCGGATTCCACTTATCCACTCGTCTGTGGACCACCCAACCAAAACACCACAAAACACGCGCTCGAGCAACCAGCGACGCCGGATTTGTTCGACACCGCGTTTGAGATCATCGGACATCATCGGTTGGCATCGACGCTCACAACGTTGAACCACGATGAAGTCGCCGTTGGCCTCGCTGCTGTGGCGCTCGCTCCGCGTGTACCAAGTGTTCGGGGCGAACACGGATGTTGGCAAGACCATCTTCACGACATTGTTGGCCAGAACCGCCAAGAAACAATGGAAGGATGAGCACGTCACTTTTTTGAAGCCTGTTTCGACGGGTGCAGGAGAGGAAGCTGATGATCGGTGTGAGTCGTCCTCATATCCATGTCATCTGGGGCAACTCCAACTAACGAGCTGACACAGATGATTTGATAGAAAACCACCCAGTGAAGGTCTTCGGATCTTGTCTAATGATATCATGAGCAGACATATAGCTCGCTTCGCACCTGGTGTATCTCGCAGCACACTTTATCAGTATGACATCCCGTGCAGCCCGCACACTGCAGCTCTGGTCTCGGGCAGAGTACGTCGTCGACTTGACCAATCCAATGAGATAACGTAGCTGAACACGGCCTGAACTAATGCTGTCCCGGCAGCCCATTCCATCTGACGAGGCTTTCCTAGCCAAATGCCGCGCCTTCGCCACCCAGTGCGCTGTCAAGGACAATGGCTGGCTGTTCATGGAGACAGCCGGCGGTGTCCACTCCCCTGGACCATCGGGCAAGACCCAAGCTGATTTGTATATACCACTACGTGCGCCAACATTGCTTGTGGGTGATTCCCGCCTGGGCGGCATCTCACAGACGATATCTGCATTCGAGTCCCTCCGGATCCGCGGCTATGATGTCGAATCAGTGTTGCTCTTCGAGGACAACACGTACGAGAACTATCGGTATCTGGCCGAATACTTCAAGGACAACTACGACATCCCCGTGAGCAGTTTATCCGTGCCACCCAAGCGCGATGAAAGTCCGCAAGGGGACGAGGAAGCCATGCAGAAATACTACGAGCGAAAGGATTGTGAGGAGATGGCGAGACAAGTTTTGGAGTTGTTGCATGTGAACCACAATAACCGCCTGTTCGCATTGGACTCAATGGCTACCAAGGCAAGCCAGCATATCTGGTACCCCTTCACACAACAAAGCCTGGTTGGTCCAAAGGAAATCATGACAATAGACTCTGCACACGGTGACTACTTTCAAACACTCGCGCCGTCAGCCCAGGGCAACAACACTTCCGCTGAAGCACCGGTGTTGCGATCATCATTCGATGCCTCTGCTTCATGGTGGACCCAAGGACTGGGCCACTCTAACCCAAAGCTCACTCTTGCAGCTGCCTATGCCGCCGGCAGGTACGGTCATGTCATGTTCGCCTCGGCCATCCACCAGCCTGCCATGGCTCTCGCCGAGACGCTCCTCAAGGGCATGCAGAACCCCCGTCTCAGCCGCGTATTCTACTCCGACAATGGCAGTACCGGCACAGAAGTCGCTGTCAAGATGGGACTTCGCGCAGCTAGAATGCGCTATGACTGGGGCGCGGATCAGAAACTAGGCATTCTGGGACTCAAAGGTGCATATCATGGAGACACCATGGGCGCCATGGACTGTGCCGAGCCGGGCATCTACAACGAGAAAATCGAGTGGTACGAAGGGAAAGGCTACTGGTTGGATTATCCCACCGTGCTCTGCAGAAATGGCGAATGGAGCGTTACAGTGGCGGATAGCCTCAAGGAGAGCTTTGGTTCCGGGCGAGCCTATGCCACCTTGAATGACATATTCGATGTCGAGGCCCGTGAGGCGTCAGGAGAGCATGTCATCTACGAAGATTACGTAACCTCGACGCTGGAAACCCTCAGAGCCCAGGGCCGCAAGTTCGGCGCCCTGATTCTAGAGCCAATCATTCTCGGTGCAGGCGGCATGGAGTTTGTGTTAGTTACACCCTTTCTTGACTTCCCTCATACCGCCATTGCCATTTGTTATCAAAGGTTACTGACACGAAGCTTTCTCCGCTCACCCGTAGCGACCCCCTCTTCCAACGCACCCTAGTGAATGTCGTCCGTAGATCCCCCCATCTCTTCGGCACCGCGACACATGCCACTTCCGCAGACGACCCCAATGAATGGTCAGGCCTCCCCGTCATCTTTGACGAGGTCTTCACGGGCCTCTATCGCCTTGGACGCTTTACGCCCTCCTCGTTCCTGGGCGTTCATCCTGACATCTCCGTCCACGCCAAGCTTCTCACAGGCGGTCTCGTGCCGCTTTGCACAACCCTCGCCTCGGAAAACATCTTCAAGGTGTTCCTCAGTCCCGACAAGACGGATGCGCTGCTCCACGGGCACAGTTACACGGCGCACCCGATCGGGTGTCAAGTGGCCCTGGAGTCCGTAAAAGAGATGCAAGGCATGGAAGAAAGGGGCGCATGGGACTGGGCTCAAGCACAGGGATGGAAGGGGTCGGAGGGACAGCCGCCGGAGCAGCACAAAGTCGACGTGTGGTCCACGTGGCCGCGCGAACTTGTGGAAAGCTTGTCCCGGCTGACAGATGGCGTGATTGGCGCGTGGGCGTTGGGCAGCGTGCTAGCCATTCATCTGAAGGACTCGGCCGGCTCGGGGTACAGCAGCAACGCTGCTCTTGGTCTGCGGGAGAGATTAAACGCAGGAAGGACGGGCGGCGAGAGCGGCCCGTGGAACGTACACAGTCGGGTGCTAGGGAATGTTTTGTATGTCATGGCCAGCCAGGTCACGTCCGAGGAGAGCGTGAAGCAGCTCTCCGAGTTGTTGATGGAGAGCATCAACAAGGGGGCAAAAGGGGGCAGACAGACGCGCTTAGTGCGGTACCTCGGGGATTGAAATTTAATTCTTCCCAACTAAAGAATTATGATAGGGGGGCCTTGCAAAGCCCGGGTATAGCAGCTAGCCTACCTAGTCTCTAGATGATGAAATAAAAATCAACTTGAACCCAACCCCCCCATTACATTCTCTCCAAACTCACGTCAGCCCCCCACAAGAGGCGTACTGGAACTTGCGACGCCACACATATTCTCGAACCTTGTCAGTCATGATGAAACACGAGCCCTTGTCTGCAACGCCGTGTAAACCAGATGGACTTTTTTTTTTTTTCCCCTCCCTTCCTCACAGAAGCTGTCCGCGTTCCACACGTCCCCCCACATCTCTCACTTCGCCTATACTAACAAACAGTCTTGCTTTATACATGCTCATATCGCAGCACGACTTTTACAGAGCCAAAGCAGGGAGCAAAACATATGGTAGCCCAGCGGACGTACTTCCCAGTCGTTCGTTGTCATTGCCAGACCCGGTCGCCGCAGAGGAAGACAAGACAAGGACGATACGCTACGCCCTCTTCACCTCTGCACAGGGGACAGAATCTTGCCACCGGCGGCCAGGAACATGTCACGCACCATGGCGTGCATGTCCTGCCTCCTGAACAGATCGCTCAGCCACTCGGACGCGGCCGACGCGCCGCACGCGTCGTGGTGGCCGTGGTTGTGCTCCGTCTCGCCGCGCTTGCTGAGGCTGAAGCCGAACGAGGGTTTCCAGCAGTTGTCCTGGCTGCGGGCGGCGCGGAGGCCGCAGATCTCCTCCTTCTTGCAGTCGCCGCGGCACGCCCGGCCGGCTTTCCAGCCGCGGCTCTTGCGGGCCATGTACTCGTCGAAGAGGGAGTCGTCCCTCTCGAGCGCGGCCGTGAGGTTGTGCCAGAAGGAGGGGGACAGCTCGGCGGCCGGGTCGGTCAGCGGGGGGGACACGGCGCGGCCGTAGGCGTCCTTGGCCGAGTAGTACTTGTTCCAGACGGGGCCCGAGACCTGGTAGCCCGGGGTGTCCATGTCGGCCATGTAGGTCGTCGCGTCGAGGATGGCAAAGGTGTCGGGGTCGACGTCGTACACCCTGAACGAGGGGTGGCCCGACGTGGGCGTCAGGGACGGGCAGATGTACGAGACGGCCAGCGCGTTGGCGTGCGACCGGCTGGCGTAGTCGGCGTAGCTGATCTGGAAGTGGTCGACGTGCGTGTGGCCGAAGAACATGGCCCTGATGGTCTTGGCGTACCGCCTGACGATCTGGTCGAGGTAGTTGGACCCGTCGGGCAGCGCGTCGGACACGCCGAGGGGCATGTGTCCTATGATGTAGACGTTCTCCCCGCCTCGCTCCGCGGCGTCGAGCTCCCTGACGAGCCACGCGAGCTGGCCGTTGGGGTCCCTCTCCAGCGTCCTCTGGTAGAGGGCGAAGTTGAGGCGGTAGTACATGTTGGTGTTGAGGGAGATGACGCGGAGGTTGCCCTTGGGGTACTTTGTCGAGTAGACGCCGGCGGCCCGGGCTTCTGCCACGGACGAGCTGCCGACCCAGCGGGACCACTCCTTGGCCAGACTGTCGTAAACCCATTGGGTGTCGTTGCCGACGGATCGGGGCTTGAAGATGCTGGGCGGGTCGGCTTCGTGGTTACCTGCCGTTGCGTAGACGACGTCGATGTAGTCGTGCATGGCTTGGTAGCTGTGCTCAACTAGAAATTTGGCATTTGTTTAGCTGGGGTGTGTGTGTGTGTGTGTGTGTGTGTGTGTGTGTTATGAACCCAAGGGAAGCGATGTATGTTGTTTTCTTCTTGTTTCACGCAAAACTTACTGAGGTTTTCGTTGTATTCCCTACTGGTATTGTACAAGCCATGGTCGACAATGTCGCCCGTGAACAGGGCAAACGCAGCGTCCGGGAACTCCTTCTTGATGTACTGGTACATGCTCTTCTCCAATGTCATGGGCGTGTCGCAGTTGTGGTCTCCAAACGGACCAGCCGGGCGACTCGTCCTGCCCGGGACATGGTCCTGGGTGAAGGATCTGCAAAATCCGATGGTCAATCAGTCCCCATCCCATTTCTCAAGGGATGGATTTGTCTCTTTACCTGCAGCAAGTGGGCTTCTTGCAGTCGGCGCTGGTACCCTCCTTGTACAAGGGATCGATGTGAACATCCGAGTACTGGATGACCTGGAGCGGCTTCTTGCCTCCAGCAACACCTTTGCTTCCGGCAGCAGCGGCAGCAGCAGAGCTTGTTTCCGATGACGGGATGGGCACCGCCCACGCGTCCACCTCGGGCACGTCGCATAATCCGAGGAACGAGATGCAGAACTGGACCGAGGTGGGCGACTTCATTTCCATTGTGCGGAGAATGGACGCGAGGATCGGTGCCTCGCGCTCGACAACTCCATCGCAGAATTGCTTGTCGAAGTTCTAATTTGTTTTTTCCGCGGTGAGTTGAAATACATCTACGATGGAGAAATCAATTGCTGGACACAATGGAGCTGTGACGAACGGTAGTATTGGTGCAGAGCTGCCTCCCGAGGCTGCTAAATGCTTCGTCGCCCCCTTGAAGAAGGCTCTTTGCCATCTCAATGACAAGCTAAAGAAAGCGTTAGCTGGCTGGTGTGCCAATTTGGTTGACGGAGATGCCGAGGGACAAGCCATGATGAATATGGGAAAGGAATGCACAACTCACATGACAGTCATCGCACGTCTTCAAAGACGACGCAAGGGCACCCACTCCGGCATCTCCGGCGTCCGTCTCGCCCGCCGGCGTACGGGCCTCCGGTGACCTCGGCATCTCCCCGTGGTCCGGTCCGGCCGCCGCGGTGATGGCCGGGCACGCGGCCAGCGCCGTTAACACGGCAGACAGGCGCATTTCTGTTCCTTGTTTCTGGAAGAAGAGAAAAAAGACAAGGGGAACAGAAGGTGACGGTAGGAGCAAGTGAATGCCTGTTGCATCTGGAGAGGGCAGACTTTTAAGGGAAAGGGATGGGCCGAGAGCAGCATGGCAAATCTAGCCGTCTTTAAAGCTTTTGCTTTCGCCATGGTTGGGGACAGAAGGCGTGCGATGGATCCATGATGGGCAATGGGATGTTCTTGGCCTGACTGACATGATTTTAAGGTTGACATTTAGACTGACAGACGGACGGACCTACGATTCAGCCAACCAAGGCGTCCCATTTGCCCGCCCCCCAACCGCCATTAACCTTCTTCTCCCCCCCGTGGGCTGTGGGCGGCTGCCACAATGTTGCACGGATATACCAGGGGGATAAGAGCAACTTTATGTCGTGGCGTGGCCGCGCCCAATTCTACAGCGCGGGGTGGAAACAATCCCAGATGTCTTGCGGGGGTTCGGCTGATATATATATATATATCAATCCAAAGACTCAGAATAGGTGAGTCCGTGGCATGCGAGCCTCACCTGGCCTTTGAATCAGCTGCATGTCCTCCCCCACCCCCCCTTGTCTTTTGGCTGATTTATCGATCAAATTTTTCTTCCTGATCGTGGCTGTAGTAAGGTGGAATAGTAGCGTGTCGATGTTTGGCATGGAGAGCGGGCCTGAGTTGTATGGCGGTGCTGTAGTCCGCCACCGAAGCTGAGATCAGGTCATTTTGAAGAAAGAAGTCACACGGGTCCTCGCTTCACTGATCAGAGTTCATCATGAAATGCACTAACGAAGAGGTGCTTCCATTTTTAGCCGTTCATCCGCGTCGGTGATGTTGATTGGACAAGACCCCCTCTAAGCGACATTCGGACATGTGTGTTTGCTTGTACAGCATGTGGCCGTGTTTCGTTCGTTGCCCAGAGACAAAGGCAGCCACCGTACTATTTCAGACCCATGTAACTGGCATGGTAGCAGGAGAAGGCGTACAGGCACTATGTAGAGCAAAAGATCTCGACAAGCTTTTGGAGAGTGACGACCCCTACTCGTGCCTGCGATCTAGATCTAGGTGCATACTTGCGGGCAATGGAGGCGTACTGACTGGCACAAACGAATAGCAACGCCGGATCTGGATCATGCCTAGTTTCGAACAGTCGATCCCAACGTTCTTGTTGATGTGACAGAGTAATCCGTACATCAAGTCGAATTGGAGGGTGTCCAAGAGTAGTGGGCAAATCGTGTACACTTGTGGCACTGATCGCTGCCCAATACTCTGTCAAAACTTTTTTTTCTATTGTCTTTCAACCGACTCGTCGTTTTTGCCATCACGAGGGCTCTTCTGCTGAAGCGTAGGCTCGTGCCAGCTCATTGACATCGCTCAGACACCTAGTAGTGCAATTGTTGGCTATGTTTGAAGAGAAAGAGAAGCGGGGGAGCGGAACGAATGTACTTCCGTGAGAGCGGCTGTAGCGGCGGCCATTGACAAGGGTGCGCCATCCAATTTCTAGCCTAGCGGTCCTCTCATCAGTCATCAGGTTATAAGCCCGGCGCTTCCGCGGCAAAAAAAAAAAAAAAATCACATAAAGAATATTGGGGGGAGAATGTTGGGGGGAGAATGTTAGGGGGAGAATGTTGGGGGAGAATAGAATGGTGGGTGACGACGCAAGGGAAGGAGCGATCATGGTGGCGGCTGCGACGCATTCGACGCTGATCGCGCGCGCATCTTGAGTTGCGAGACACAAAAACACAAAAACACAAAAACACAAAAACACATGCTACTCATGATACGGATTAAAATGGCCTTATTCCGTTATGTACGGAGGTGACGGAAACCAGCGTGTGCGGATTATGCGAGCCAGAGTTTTAGCCGAGAAGCCAACCCGACTTTATTTGCCGTGCAACCAATCAACGTGGCTCGACGAGACCAACCCGGCCTTCGGATGAGTGACGACGCATTCGACGTGAAACGTGAAACCAAGCATCACGCCTGGACACCAGACACCCAGACAACCAGACACCTTGCCGATGGCCAGTCCCGAGCTTCCGGACGCGGGGACGCGGGGAGGGGCGGCTTCGTAAACCGCCAACCCTCCTCATACGCTGCTGGTCTGGCCGTGCAATGCTTGCGGTTGTGCTACCACACATTTAAAGCTCAGACGAAACCCCTATTGTGAACCAAGCTTGCTTGCTTTCCAGACCGTCTGTCTGTCTTTGATTATCTGACGACCCAGTCCTCCAACTTGAACCGAACAAACCAGACACTGAGCTCCGGTTGCCAGTAGCATGGCGCTGTTGGAGTACCTCTTGTCACCGTGGGCAATACCGGCTGTCATCGGCCTGGTTGTCTTTTCCTACCTGTTCGATTATTTCGTCACCTTTAGGCCGTTGCGAGGGATACCAGCTCCGTTTGGCGCACAGTTTTCGAATTTCTGGCTGCTTGGCGTCAGTCGCCGTGGACATCGCTACAAGACGGTCGATGAATGCCACGCCAAGCTCGGCAAAGTAGTTCGCCTTCAGCCCAATCATGTCAGTATTGCTGACGATGAGGCCATTTCCGTCGTCTACGGCCACGGCAACGGTTTACTGAAATCGTGCGTGAGACCCATCAGCCCGCTGCTACATGGTGCAGCAATCCATTCGCGTCTAGTCAATTTAACCTCGTGATTTTGCAGTGATTTCTACGATGCTTTCGTGTCCATGTGCCGCGGTCTGTTCAATACGCGAGACAGGATGCAACATTCGCGCAAAAGAAAGATGGTATCGCACACCTTCTCGTCCAAATCCATCGTCCAGTTTGAGCCTTATATCCATGAGAACCTGGTCTGCTTCGTCAAACAGCTCGACAAGCTGATCGACGAGAGCTCGCAGAGGACCAGCGATGGCAGCAAGGAGGCGCACATCGACTCTCTACCGTGGTTCAACTTTCTGGCCTTCGACATCATCGGCGACCTGGCCTTTGGAGCCCCGTTCGGCATGCTCGAGAAGGGCGCGGATGTCGCCGAGATCAGGTCCTCTCCCGACAGCCCCCCCGAGTACGCGTCGGCGATTGAGATTCTCAACCGGCGTGGCGAAGTAAGCGCAACGCTCGGGTGCTACCCGCAGCTGAAACCCTACGCGAAATGGCTTCCCGATCCTTTCTTCAGCAAAGGGCTGGAAGCCGTTGAGAATCTTGCCGGCATCGCCATCGCCCGGGTCACGGCCCGCGTGGAAAACCCTCCGGCCGTGGGGCGCAGCGACCTTCTTGCTCGGTTGATGGAAGGCAAAGATGAAAAGGGAGAGCCTCTCGGGCGCGTGGAATTGACCGCCGAGGCCTTGACTCAGCTCATCGCCGGGAGCGACACCACGTCAAACACCTCCTGCGCTCTCATGAACTATCTCGTCCGAAACCCACGCGTCCTCGAGAAGCTACAGAGAGAGCTCGACGCAGCGATTCCCGAGGGCGTGGACGTGCCGACGTTTGACATGGTCCGCGATCTCCAGTACCTCACGTGGGTCATTGACGAAGCTCTCCGTCACCACTCCACCTCTAGCATCGGACTGCCTCGCCAGATTCCCCCGGGCTCCCCGGGCATCACCTTCCGCGGGCACTACTTCCCGGCGGGCACCGTCCTCAGCGTACCGACCTACACGATGCATCACTCAACGGAAATCTGGGGGGACGACGCCGAGGAGTTCAGGCCGGAGAGATGGGAAAACGCCACCGCACGGCAGAAGAATGCCTTCATTCCATTCAGCCACGGACCAAGGGCTTGTATCGGACGCAACGTGGCCGAAATGGAAATGAAGCTGATCCTCGCAACGTGGGTGAGGAGGTACGCCGTGACGCCCAGACAGGGCGAGATGAGGACCAGGGAAGGCTTTTTGAGAAAGCCCCTGGGATTGGAAGTCGGGCTGTCTCGCAGATGAATGGCCGACGGGCCGCTTGCTCGCCCATGTTTTGTTCCTGTCCAGAAGGGCGGACCATTGCTGAGCTCGGATCCATCTGATGCGCTTGACACTACAGGGGTTGGTTGTACTTTTTGGAATAAAGAAAATGACGGGGTTTTGTGCGTGTGTGGGAGACGGCAAATGAGCGGCTATATCCAATAGTATGCATGACGTGCCAATTGTCGTTTCCAAACAAGTATCTGCAACTTCTCAAATGTCGTAATTGTTCCCACATGCGTGTATTCCGTCAGGCCCCCTCCCTTCCAACGCCGTATCTGGAAGCGCATGTCCAACATGATTGCTACGTCTCTGCTGGAAGTTGCAAAAAGAATTTCCAAGTGGTTGTTGACTTGGCGTGGTTCATTTCATTTTTTTTTTTTAAAAAAAATAGATCAAGGTTTAAATATTGATAGTGCTAGCTGGTCAATCAAAATTTTCCAGTGCTTACTTACACGACCTCCTTCTCCTCGACGCGCTGATCCGTGCCATGGGTTTCCTCGGCAACTCGCTGCTTGTCGTTGTAAGCCGTATCCTGCTTATCGGCATCCCTGTTGCCGTAAAGACCAATCTTGTACCAGGGGAGATCGAAGAGGCGGTCCATGCTCTCCAGGCTCCGTCCGCTGGTCTCGGGAACGGAGAGCCACACCCAGAGGCCGCCGAGGATAGTGACGGCGGCGAAGCACCAGAAGGTGCCCTTGGGCGAGATGCCACCCTGGCGGGCTGGAAGAAGCATGTTGGGGACAGCTCGCGTGCTGCCGTACTGATTCGCAAAGTGAAGGGTCATGGCCCACGAGGTGGCGAGGGCACGGATCCGCAGCGGGAACAACTCTGCAGTGAGCAGGTACTGCATGGAATTCCAGCCCAACGCCCAACCGCAACCCGAGACGTAGATCATGGCAATGGCGCCACGGCTGGCGGCAACCATGGACCGGGGCAGGACGTACTGGGAATCTGTGCCCAGCTCAGGCACGGCAGTCAGGAATGCTGCCACGTAGATCATGGCAATGGCCTGCAGCGTGATGCCGGTGAGGAGAGCGCGCTTGCGGCCAATGACATCGACGAGGAACAGGGCGCAGACAAGCGCCGCCACCAGTTTTACGATGCCAAAGACGGCCGTCACCAGAAGACCCTCTTGTTCGCCAGAGATGCCGAGAATCTTGAACAGATCAACGGCGTAAATCGTGACTGAACCGGCGCCAGACCACTGGGACAGGAGCTGGGCCATGCTCGCCATGTAAACGCGGTACAAGTTGCTCTTGTCGAGAAACATCTCCTTGAGCGTGCCGACCCACCCCACACCCCTGGTGGCCTCGAGCTCGCGATCCAAGGCAGCCTGGATGGCAGAGATCTCTCGGGCAATGTACTCACTGTCGACAGGCTGTTGACGCAAGCGGGCCATGACTTCAGTGGCCTTTTGACTCTTGCCCTGCTTCACCAAGAATCGCGGCGACTCATGCTGAGCGAACATGAGGAGGAAAATGATGCCTGCCATGGTGATGTGCAGGCTGGACGGGACGAGCCACTGCTTGTGGCTGTCACCGGCGATGTGAACCCTGGCGCCGTAGTTGGTGAAGTATGCCAAGACGATGCCGACGTAGACGGCGCCGGTGAAGAAACAGGTGCAGAGACCTCGAATGGACGCGGGAGCAACTTCGGCAATGTAAACAGAGCTAAGTAGGGACGAGTTAGCCGGGACGTCGAAGGCGCAAGCGCAGGACGAAAGGTCTCTTCGGTCTCTGGCATTGTTCCAATGCGTGTTGCCACCCCCAAGACACCAAGACGAGACGACAAGTCCGAACTTACCCCACGACAGGCGTCTGTCCCACGCCAAGTCCTGCAATGAACCTCCCCGCGTAGATGGCGCCGAGATTGCCATTGACGCCGCCAATCATGAAGATGGTGATGCCTACAATCCACAGGACGCAGAGGAGGCGAGTGGCCGTGATGCGACCAACGCGGTCGCACACAATGAAAGCTCTGCATATGGGTGGGCCAAGCTCCAGGTCAGCGGCGAGAACGGTCTCAAAGTTTGCGACAGCCCATACAGATGAGAGGCGACGTAGCACTATGACGTGGCATTATATAGGATGGTGTGGGGATGAAAGTGGTGAGAATAAATGCCAGCCACCCAGACAAGATGTGACTCACAGGAGAGCACCACCAACACACCCGATTTGGACCATTGCGGAGACGTTTGCCTTGATATTGGCTTGCTGCACAATTGTGTAGGATTTGTACCGGATCGAGGCCTGGAAATCTTTCGAGTTAAAGGCACCAGAGATGAGGCCTTCATCAATGCCGCGAGCGGCCCCCAGGAGAGCAAAGGAAACAACGGCAAACCAGAGTCGCCAGTTGAAAGTGCCTCGGGGCTCCCCCTGATCTTCGAGCCGGAAGATGTTGACCGGCTTTTTGACACCGCCGGCCATGATGTGGGCGTTCTTGATATGACAGGCGCAGGACCAGATAGATATTGTAGAAGGCAGCACGCGAAAGAAAAGCTGCGTCCACTCGGCAGGACCGCAGGAGTGAGAGGATGAGAGTTTGTCAAGTCGAGGCGGACCCTGTCAGTTTGATGTAGTCCGTATGTACCTGTCCATTGCCCACCTCATCGTCTGACCTCGTCCACATGTAGTCCAGAGAGAGCTGCACGCCACTCGATCGATGCAGTGGCGATTAGTAAGAAATAGTTGGGAAAATCCGGGGACGTCTAAGCACGCATATGCCACTAGTCCTAATCACGATAGACTCACAGTCCCCACTTGTTCTTAGTGTGGCTTATGTCTATTACTAGACTTTTAACCACAGGACTTAACCATAATAAATCCCTCGCTAGCTTATATATTCTATAGTGTTAATAATAGCTCCTATAGTCCGCAGGGAATAACCTTGTAGCGGAGGGATTGAAAGAAGTGTTATTAATTGATTTATATATATATATATTTTTGCGTCATTGGTTGTGGCCAATGCGTGTTTATGCAGGCGTCCAATATCCGGCGCTCTTAGCGGCTTGAACCCCATGTTTCAACACGTCGCGGGGACCAATCACAGTGCCACTCTTCATGTCTTCCGGTGCGAACCGCGAACCTCTCATTGACTATCTTTTGGAGCGGCGCGGGATAGTCTTGGCCACGTGTAACAGCATAGACCTCGGTTTGACGCAAGTCTACGCCATGATACAAAATTATTCATGCAGCAGAGTATTCGACGTGAATTCTGCTTCAAAGTAGTACTTGACCAAGCTTCTTTGAGCGAACAAGTCTGATCGGGAAGAAAAACATATACTCCAACTTGAAAAGAGGTGAAGCATCCTGGGTTGTGCGGCGCGGCGCCAACTCTGGTGTTGGTGTCTTTGACTTGTTATCAATGCCTATTTCTTGTTCTTACCGTCGAGCCTGTAGTCCGTCCAATATCGTGCCCAAACTTGATATTCGTCTCTGGTCCCTCGAAATTTAAAGGGAACCTCAATTACATCCTGGAAACCCTCCTCGACTTTGGGTGCTTGAAATGCCGTATCAAAGCTGGCCCAGGCCGGCCTGGGCAAGAATTTTCTGTCAATTTCATCTGCCCCGAGGGACTTGTTGAGAACTCGCACCGCGTCATTGTGTTTGCAGACGGCCAAGTTCGTTTGGAACCACATGCATCGGATGGGAACCTTTGCCTCCTTAGCTACTGTCACCCAGATCTCCCGGGTCTTAACGTCCCGGTTCGTATTATCTAGTAGTCGTCAATCAATCAGTACGTCACACCTCCCACCTGCTCGTTTGGTACTCTCTTCTTTGAGACAGGTTACTTACCTATGACAACTGACTTTCCTTCGGCCAACAGATCCTGAGCGAGCTTCACACATTTGGGAAGCGTCCCCAATGTGTCCTGATTCACCCTCTTGTAGTCCAAATCCTTGAGATACTTCTTGAAGAACGTGCTCTTTCCAGCGCCCGGTCGTCCGAGAAAGAGAATAACGTCTTGAGTATCATTCTTTTTGAACTTGAAACCCGGCTGCTCGGAAACTGCCGCTTCGTCAAAGGGAAAATTATCTAGGTCAAAATTGCGAGCAAACTTGACTTCTCTCGCATCTTTACCCAGAAAGTATGCTTCCGGCGTTGCGAATAGAAGCCCGAGATTATGGGCAAAATCTCTGTCTGAACAGCTGAAGTCGGCTTTCACCATGACAGCGCTGTTTGAACCCACAAGACTGGCTATACGGCCAGCAGCGTCTCCGACAAAGAAGCTTTTCTCCACGTCGACGTCGTCTTTAGAGACATCGTAGTCATCGCAGACCTCGTCCCAGACTCCTGTCCTGGGCTTTCGAAAGACATCATTTTCTGATGCAGCGTAGATACTTGTGGGTATACCGAGCTCTTCAAGTATGTTCTCGCATTTCTCTTTGAAGACTACGGCTCTCTTGCGTCCGCCAGGTTTGCTCTTTGAATCGGATGATTTTGCCAACGATACACCACCTTGATTAGATATGATGATGACCTGATAACCCTTTTCCATGTGTAAGGCTCGCAAGACTCCAGGGACGTTTTCGTTCCACCACTTCCAATCTGTGGACGTTGAAGCGTGGACCGCCCCGGAGCGGGTATTGATGAGGGTTCCATCCAGGTCAAAGGCCGCAATTTTCCTTCGTGGTGTTTGGCTCGGGTCATGATTCTTTGGCTGATAGCGACCAACCAGCAGAGTGGGTGGGACATCGTCGTTGTAGCTCCGTGTGGACCATGTTGTCGGAGAGGGTGGTTTTTGCGAAGTTGGGCGGAAGAAGTTGGCTTTTTTGCTATCTTTATTGGATCTGTTAGCTTCTGTTTTTTTTTTTTTTGGATATGAATTTGGATTTGGATTTGAATCTGCAACGGCTCTGCACGGGTTTTTATTGTACTTACTGACCACGCCCTCTTTTAGTCTCTTCATCGGTTCTGGTGCAGGCGAAATGGATCGATCACTAACCTTTCGCTTGCGGCTAGGATCTAGAGACGTCATAACTTGTCTGCCCGCTTTGCTCAACCTCATCCGATTTTGATCGATATCCAAGGCTCATTTGTTTTTTCCCAAGGTCGACAATTTTCGAGGGGCTTACTGTGTCTGGAGGTACGCGGGACGGGGCGCGAGTTCATGTATGTAATGTGTAATGCCTACTTGACGCGAGGTCACGTGGGCGATGGATGAAGAGGGGGCCACAATTTCACCAGTTGCTCAACTACTTTGACGTTCTGAAGCGACAAATATGACCTGAATGTCTGTTCGCGAAAGACAAAAGTACTTTTTTTTTTCTTTTTTTTCGGCGTGCACCATTTGAACATAGACTTGTATCCGGGAACTTTGTGTCTCCGGGGCATCCATCTCGTCTTTGCACACGAGACAACAACCACGCTCGCCACAAAAGCAAGTAGCCTCGTCCTTTGCTTACTGGCCTTTTAGGCTCAAAACAACCGTGCCCAGCATGTACGAGCTGTTTCTCACGGCCTTGGTTGAGGACAGTGACTTTGACGCAGCAATCGCTTTTCTATGCGGCTTCTGTGACATGCGACTACCATGGGAAAGGGTCGAGCGGGTGCTCTACTTTCAGGGTCCCCCACAGCCAACGGGCATAACGAATCAATCGTCCATTGAAAAACGGCGCATGCGTAAAGACACGGCGCTTCTTTGGAAAGAACTCCATCAGACTCTCAGTCGACAATCATGTATTCTTCAAGCCAGGTACGAAGTCGACAAGTATCTTGACCTGGAGCCAACAGGGTCGCCAATGGATCTGGACAACCTGCCGGGCGTGCTGAGATGGGCAGATTTCCCTGACCCTCCACACGGAAGGCCCATGATTACCCAACGGAAAACGGTGGAGATATCGGAGCAGGAGAAGTTGCCGTCAATTCTAAGAGACAATAACTTCCGGTACAGATGCTTCGTCGTCGTCCCGTGGCCCAAGACTTGTTACTGACTTTGCAACAGGTTCAAGACAGAAGTTCTAGAAGAGAGCTACTACTTTTTCTGGGAAGATGTGGAATTTCGCCTCTTGCGACATCTTTTCACACGGGGAATCGAAGACTATACTCCGTTAGAAGCCAGGGCCGGCCAGCAACCAACTCCCGCGACAATGCTCCCAGCATGGGAGGCAACAACACCAGTCGATTCGCAGAAACGTTGGTTCCTCCTAGCGGAACGTCATGTTGTCCAGGACAACAACCCGGATGAAATAAGGAAGGCTCAGGATCAACTTTTATCAATCCGAGGAGAGTTGGAAGGCGCATTCGAGTTTAGAGCAATCGACCGCAAGGTCCATGATACCCGAATAGCCCGACAACAACAGGGTATACAGGCTTTGCCTCAGAAAGTCATGTTAGGCAAGACTTAAGGAGTGCTATTGCATGACATTGTTCTCCATGACGGCATGCTGCTTGCGATAATAGATCTGCCTGCACTGAGTTTCCGACCATGAGATATAAAACGATTTGATAAACAAATACAAAAAAAATATCTCACGCGAATCAAATGTTGAAGGTCTTCAAATCAATGGATCAAAGGTTGAGGAATCAAAGATTAAAGATCTTCGGATCCACAGATCAAAGGATCGAAGTTGGCTCGAGGGGAGGTACGCTCCGATAGCAGAATCCTAAAAAGAGGAATCACGCCCAAAATTGTAGATGCCGACATGTCTGTGTCACAACGTCCAGCCCTTGGCTATATGGCTCTTCTCGGGGAGGCATGTTCACAATCACACTGTCGGTGTTTCAACATTTTGTCGTCTTACACCTGGTTCCATCCCCAATCAGACGCCTGTTCTTTTCATCCTAGTAAACGGACCAATTGATTACCCAGGGCTGGCATGCTTCTCGAAAAACAAAGAACGCCTTAGTTCATGTCACTGATCCGTCTTCGGTAACAGGCAATATCACCATGTAAAAGCCATAGTAGCATGGTACAAGCAAGTTAAATAATGCACTATGGAGCATCTATTCCATCTTAAACTTATTGCTGCTGGCGTACGTAAATCCCAAGGATGTCGTTTTCTAATTTGTAAAGCCCAAAAGTAATATACTCCCTAAAGAAATCCCAATGTACATGTCGTTAACCAACCCATCTGCGGGCGCTCTTGAAGATTCTAATCCATGGACCAAAATCACCCCACTCTTCTGTCGCCTTGCGAGGCATGTAGCTGTTGACACCAGCGGCAATCGTACGTTCGGGATGAGGCATCATGGCAACGAAACGACCGTCTTTGCTGGATACACCAGCGACGCCGCCGGGGCTGCCATTGGGGTTGTACGGGTATTTTTCAGTTACGTTCAGTCTGTTGTCAACGTACCGCATGGGGATCATGCTCTGGTTGGTGAGCTCCTGAAGTGAGTTTGGTGAGGAGAACTTGGCTCGACCTTCACCGTGCGACACGACAACAGGTAGATATGAGCCATTCATGCCGTGGAAAAAGACGGACGGCTTGCTCTCGTCCTCGCGAACCATCACCATGCTGTACCGACCCTCAAACTGGGCGCTTTCGTTGTGGACAAACGTTGGCCAGTGCTCGGTACCAGGAATGAGTTTCTGTATGCGAGTAAGGAATTGACATCCGTTGCAGATACCCAGTGCAAAGGTGTCGGGACGCTTGAAAAATTGCTCAAACTCGCGGCGTGTGTTCTCGTGCATCATGACAGATCTGGCCCAGCCTTGACCGGCTCCCAGAACATCACCGTAGGAGAAACCACCAGGGGCAGCAATACCGGTGAAATCAGCCAGAGACCGTCCGCCCAGCACATCAGTCATGTGAACGTCGACGGGCTCGAAGCCAGCGGCTCTGAAAGCGAAGGCCAATTCAGCGTATCCATTGACACCTTGCTCACGCAGCACCGCCACCCGGGGGGTCTTTCCGAAGAAGCCGGTGATGGAAGAAGTGATGGGAAGAATGTTTTCAGCAGGGGAGTACCCCAGGTTGTATGAAAGACCGGGATCAGATGCGTCAGAAATTGTGGCATATTCAGCATCGGCGCATGCAGGGTTGTCTCGAAGTCGTTGCATCTGGTGCGACGTCTTGGACCACCACTGCTGCATCTCAGCGCGGTCCAGAGTCGCAAACGTCGTAGCACCATGTCGTATGGTCAACGTCTGGTTGTTTGTGCCTGCCTTGACCACTCCAAATTTGCGAATAAGACCAGGAGGGGGCCCACAGGTAGCGAAGCATCGTTTGAAGTTCATCTCGTCGGAAGCCTTGACCTGGAACACTGCTCCCAATTCCTCGTTGAACAGCGCTTCGATCATGTCGCCTGCTGACCTAGACTTGGAGATGTCATCCACCAATATGTCTACTCCGCAGCGACCTGCGAACATCATTTCGGCAATGGTTGTTACAAGTCCTCCGTCAGAGCGATCATGGTATGCCAGGACAACACCGCTCTTGTGAAGTTGTGACAGAGCGTCGAAGTAGTCGGTGATGAGGTTGAAGTTCTTCATATCGGGAGCCTCGTTTCCAATAGCACCCAGCGATTGGGCCAGAGCTGAGCCTCCCATTGCTTTGCGGCCCTCGGCGAGATCAACAAACATGAGAATAGTCTCGCCGACGTCTTCGACTCTTCGAAGCTGAGGTGTCCAGGTACTCAAGATGTCCTCAACCACACCAAACGCCGATATAGCGACGGAGACCGGGGCAGTGACACTCTTCACGTCGCCCTGATCTTTCCAGACTGCCTTCATCGAGGTCGAATCCTTCCCAACGGGAATGCTGACACTTAGTTCTGGACACATTTCCATGCCGATGGCCTCAACGGCCTCGTAGAGCGCGGCACCCTCGCCAGGGTGGCTGACGGCGGCCATCCAGTTGGCCGAGAGCTTGACTCGGCGCAAGTCGCCCATGATATCGGCAGCGCCGATGTTCATCAAACTTTCTGCGACGGCCATTCTGGCAGAAGCCCCGGGGTTGATCAAAGCAAGAGTAGGTTTCTCGCCCATGGCCATGGCCTCTCCAGTCATTTGTTTTCCGCCGAGGTTGAATGAAGTGGCAGTCACAGCAACATCGGCCACAGGCGTTTGCCATGGGCCAACAAACTGATCTCGTGCAGTGAGACCGCCGACAGTCCTGTCACCAATGGTAATCAGGAAGGACTTTGAACCGACGGCCGGCATCAGGAAGACGCGCTCCACGGCCTTTTTGAATAAAGACGCGTTATCGAGCTCAGCGCCAAAGGCTTTTTGCAGACTGGCCAGAGCGTCGAAGGACGACAGGCTCGGTTTCTTGGAGGTGACGTTTCGTTCTTGCTGGCGCTTTGGGGGAAATAGAGCATCCATTGGCAGATCGATAGGTCGAGGATACTCCTTGGATTCACGATCGGTGAGAATAAGCTTAGCGTCCCCATTTGTGTCTCTATTGACGACGGCACCGACATCTGAGAAGCCGCAGCGTTCTCTGCGACAAATGCTGGTAAAGCAGTTCATGTTCTCGGGGTTGATGAGAAGGACGTATCGCTCCTGGGCCTCATTGCACCATATTTGAAGAGGGCTCATGCTTCGATCGACGCTTTCTACTTGGCGCAGCTCAAAGTTACCTCCGTAGCCAGCATCCTTGACCACTACACCAGAATAGTCAGTATCAGATATTCAAAGGTACAAAGACAAGCCAAATGTTCATGTATCAAGGCAATTGATAAAACTTACACTCAGGCAAAGCGTTGGAGAGACCTCCAGCGCCGACATCATGAATCATGGCAATTGGGGTCTGTTCTCCCAAAGCCGTGCAAGTATTGATGACCATTTGAGCGCGGCGCTCCATCTAGTTACGAATCAGCTATTACGCCAGGTCACTTGCCCAGGGCGAATGCGTACCTCGGGATTTCCACGCTGGACACTGTCAAAGTCCAGATCCGCGTTGCTCTCCCCAGAAGCTTTACTGGAAGCAGCACCACCCCCAAGACCAATCAACATAGCTGGACCACCAAGAACAATGACGTGTGCGCCTTCCCGGACGAAGCGCTCTTCTTTCAAAGCATGCTGAGGACGAACGGTACCAACGCCGCCAGCCAGCATGATGGGCTTGTGATAGCCACGCCATGCCAGACCATCAGCCTTTGTGTCATCGGTGGGGTTCTCAAGAGTGAGCAATGTTCGGAAACATCCGGTAAGGCAAGGTCTTCCGAACTCGTTGTTGAAGCGGGCGCTGCCGATAGGGGCTTCTAGCATGATATCGAGACTGCTGGCGTAGTGAGCAGGTCGGCCAATGTCCTTCTCCCAAGGAGCTGTGTGGTCGGGGATAAGAAGATCGGAAACCCAAAAACCGGCAAGACCACCTTTCGTCACGGAGCCTCGGCCAACGGCCGCTTCGTCGCGGATTTCACCTCCAGAGCCGGTAGCGGCGCCAGAGAAGGGCCTGTGCATTAAGTTAGACAGGGAATATAACAAGACATTGACATGTGGCAAGTTTTTATGCAAAGGCTTACGAGATTGCGGTAGGATGATTATGAGTCTGCCGAAAAAAAAAACAAGTACCCGTTAGCCTATATTAGTGAAAGTGACGTCTTTATGGGGACGAAGGTTATTCACCTCAACCTTGGCCAAGATGTGAGCCACCTCAGGGGTCAATGTCCACGTTCCAGTGGAATAGTCCGGAGCCCAGAAGTTGGCAGACTCGCCCTGAAGAACAGCAGCATTATCACTATAAGCCGAGACAGTGAAGTCGGGCGTCTTCTTGTGAGTGTTTCGGATCATCTCAAACAGGCTTTTATCTTTCTGAACGCCATCGATTTTCCAGCTGGCATTGAAGACCTTATGTCGGCAATGCCTAACGTTGCAAAGAGAAGAAAGTAAGTAAGTAAGTCGAAAAGAATTGACGATCATATGGACCACATGGACGGGGACTCACTCGGAGTTGACTTGAGCAAACATGAAGAGCTCAACATCGTGAGGCGGTCTGCCCAGCTTCTTAAAGACATCTACCAAGTATTGCATTTCGGATTTGTCCAGACTGAGGCCCTTTTCTTTGTTATATACTTGGAGGATCTCGAGAGGGTCACCGCCATCGGCAAAGATGTCGACAACAGAAGGCGGCGCGGGAACACCAGCGGCGAACATGACGTCGAGCTGAGGTTTCTCAAAAGCAAAAGTCTCAGTCATCCGGTCGTGTAGGATGTCTCGAAAAGTTGCATCTTGTCCAGTCTCGTATTCCTCCTCGAATTCGACCACTATTAACCGTCCCCTTTCGATTCGGTTCACCTGTTCCTTTAGGCCACAGACATGAGCGATGCTGGTAGCCTGGGAGCTCCACGGGGAAAGGTATCGAGGGGTGACATAGACGGTGACTGCGCTGGTGGTGCTCTCGGATGCCAGAAGGGGTTCGGAGTCGACATCCTGAAGCAGTGTCTTGACATTGTCGACGACGGCTTTGCCGGAGGACTTCAGGTCGACGTAGTAGACCCATTGGCCTCGGATCTGCTTGATCTTGGGCTGGCTCGTCTTGTTGGCACGAGCCTTCAACTCCCGAGCGCCGGAAGCCGTGTAGCACGAGCCACCGACAAGAATCTCGTGAGGCATGATGGAAGAGATTTCCGCTCGTCGGCGATATTGATTATTGGACGTAACGCGTTGGGATACGCCTAGTTAGTGAAGGGCGCGTTGTTCTGCTGCCCCTCCTTGTCTTATCGATAGAGGGGTGAAAAATTTTGGGGCAATCATAAGCATGGCTAAAGCATGAGAGAGGACGTGTTCATCAAATCGACAAGTATTACTTCTCGATTCTTATTATCTTGCAGAGGGTTGTTTTTATACAGTAGGAGCTGGCTATACCTGGCAGGTTAACATTGACCAACTTTACAAGATGCATAATAGTTTGCGTCCTCACCCGGATTAGAGCTGAGAGCCGCAGAACGCAATAAAAAGTCAATCGTAATCCGTACCGTGCAGGATGCTTGACTAATCAAAATCATTCAGTTCAAAGGTACTTCTTCCATCATACTAGTTTATACTACAATACAAGTCCTGACAGGAAATTCGGCACCAGCTAGGTCACGGGGCCCACCCAGACTCCGATACCTCGCTGAAGACTACATAGTCCCGACCGCGAGGGTTGCGAGAGCTGTGATGCGTGCGATGTACCTCTTTGTACCTTTAGAAGTTGTCAGGGCTTCCTTTATGGTGAGGCTTCCGCGTAATATCAAGTGCCTTTGATCGACCTTTGTCGTGATTTGTTAACTAGCCTATTCGTGATCCAGTTGGTGCTTTTATGATTGTCAAAGGGATGCTTCGAGCAAAACTCGAACGGATTTGAGTTCTACTGCGGTCGCGAACTATTATGACTGTATCTCGCGCCAACGCAGCCCCAAAGTTTATCGCAAACTTTGCTCTAACCTTACAGCCCCCCCCGTATTTGTGACCTTGAAGCTTGTTCCTATTACAGGTTTAATTATTACTACGGTCATGATTTATTTGTATGTTAATTATTATACTAGCTAGGTATTGCCAGCAATAATTATGTTCTTATAAATTAGATGCATTGGCCACGGCCAATGACGCAAAAAAAAAATTGTAAAAATCAATAACCTCAGCAACAAAGCCCCCCCTTTTCAACAAGCGGTTCATTCCGCACACCCAACCTTCCTCTCCCCCGGCATCATCCGCCGCCCCACCACCGACCAAAAATAAATCCAGACCAGAACCAAAAGTGGCTGCCCAGACGCAACTCGCACATGCCCAAGCCCTACACGTCACTGGCGTAACTTCTCCTGAAAAACACCAGACAGACCCCTTTCACGCCGTCATTGACGAGAAATAAGAAGAAAACACATTATCGCGGAGAAAGAAAAACACGGCAAGTCTAGGCGAGCGAGCTGCAATGTAACTGGGATGTTCCCTCCTGTAGCACCGACGATCTAGCTAATTTTTTTTTTTCCTCCCCCCCTTTGCCGTGCTCCGTGCTCCGTACTCCGTTGCAAGCCAGACACCCCATTACGATTAGCTTGGCATCGCAGATGACAATGGCTGCATGGCAAAATTGATGGAGGAAGGAGGGGGGGGACCCGTCTGCTGTGAGGCGCGGATAGATGCATATCTTGTCGCTGCCAGGGGAGGCACGGCATTTGGATGGATGGACAGAGGGAGGGAGGGTAGGGGAGGGGCGATTCCTCTCCGATCTTGGTTCATCTGAAGATTGAAGGTTGTGAAGAAGGCTCCGACCGACCGGCGACATGTCAAGCATGTGATTCCAAGATTCTGGCCATCCTTCGATTCCCATCTTTCGCAGTATATCAAATTGCGCTCTACGGAAAGTAGAATTTTGTCCTCGGTTACGATGGTCAACACCAGCCGGATATTGCAAATCCCGATTGATAAAAGAAAAAGCGCATGGCAACAAGAACCCAAAACCATGTGTCAAGGCTTTCACACACCTTGCCTTTCCCCGGGGTCGCACCACATATCCTCCAATCTTTCGTTGCTCCATGCCCTTCTCCTCCTCTTTCTTCAGCGTGCCGTCGCACGACGTACCCGTCTGCTACCCGTCTACCCGCCTGCTCACCCGAACTCAAAAAGTTCCGTGATACCCTGCTCGCGGCTTTCGGCGTGTTCCTCGTTTCATGGCAGCGCATGCGGGCAGGAGACGGAGGGCGCTCAAGTGTCTTATACCACGCCAGACTTTCTTCGTCACAATTCTTGCCACGTGTTTCCAGCCAGTTTTTGTGCTTCGACCACAGGACATGTAATATGGGGGGGAAAAAAAAAAACCCCGCCCACGCAACGCAACGAAACTTGTGTACGGACTAGAGTGCAGAAGAACATGCATCCTGGGTGAGGGGAGGAAGAATGACGGGTCCGCATTTCCCAGAGTCTGATGTTCTGTTGTACAACATTACATGCCTGTTTGTGTAGCACATCCGGGTGGAAAGGAGCGTCCATGCCAGACGCTTGTGTTCAGGCAAACGGCTTATCTGCGTCTCTTCGCCAGTCCGACTACGCTTGCTGCGCATGAGATCGTGGCAGATTGTTTCAAGGGCTGGGTCTGGACCCTTTTCGTGTGCTCTTCTGTCAGCCATGCCCATCCCGTTTCGGTCTACAGACGCTTTGCGACTTTTTTGCAACACGATAACACGGGCAGATGACATGGCTCAAACACGGTGTGTTGTGCTTCCTGCTATGGTATGGACAGAAGGCGCAGGCGAGCGTCCTAAAAACAAAAGGAAAAAAAAAAAAAGAAATTGAAGCTAGGGAATCGAGAGACAAAGACCTTCGGATTGCTTCATTCTGATCTTCTCATGTGCTGTCGCCACCGTGGCACGCACCGTTTGCCGCATACTAGGATATCTCCGCCATCCGCCATCCATCAAATCGGAGCTCATCGTCCCCGATTTCCACATCTCGGTGTCACATTGCTTCCGAGATTCTCGAAACCCAATCCCCATCCCGCATCTTTGAAACTGAAAAAAAAGAAACCTTTCTGGTTCTATTGACCATCATCTTTGATTTTTCAACGCCCCTTTCCATCATGTACACTTCCCTTGTAGTTTCAGGAGATTAGTTAAAATAAATAAAAAAGCCTGTAAAGTTCACGTTTCTATTTGCTGTTTCTGGCGCCGTTGTGATTATTTTCCTCCGTTGTTCCGCAAAAATGAATGACTGTAGTCGGGGTATCTTTTTAAAAATCGCTGTTTAATAGGACAAGACAAAGAAGAATAAAACGTGGTGTGACAATGTTTGGGTAAATGAATCATGGCCGAGTCGCAGGTGATGCCATCCAAAGACATGAAATGAAAGGACAGGTCAACCGCGAGTACGGCTACTTGCGAAGCCCAACCTTATCTGCGATGGTCTTCCAGAATCGACCCTTGGCGTCTTCGCTTCGCGCCCTCGCCATGACGGCATCTCGCTGCATGGGTCCGACAATGTCCTCGTCACCCCGGCCGGGGAACTTGCCGTCCGCATTGAGGGACTCCAGCATCTGTGGCACGGCGCTGGGAAGGCAGTCTTCCACGCGCCTCCACTCGAGCTCGGCAAAAAGGTCGTCCTGGGTCGGCAGGCGAGTGAGTGCTGCAGCGTTGGAACTGCTGGAGCGTCCGCGTCCACGCCCGCGGCTTTGGTTCCGAGATGCCGCCATGAATCCTGAGCTCGAATGGCACGTATTCTTGATGACCCCTTCGAATGTCGTCTTCCATCGCCCCTCTATCTCGGCCCACTTCGCCTCGGTCAGGGCATAGATTTTGCTCGTCTGCCCGTAGTTCTCACCGGTTCGTACCAGGTGCTTCGTGTAGTTGATACGCGCTAGATCCCAGTGATTGCGGAACTTGGCAATTGCTTCTGGTTCGAAGCTGTCTAGTTCATATGGCTGGGGCGAAATGATGAAGTTGGCATGTCCAAGTCGGTCGGACCACTCGTCGTGCTCTTGCAGGATGACCGGAAGAGCAAGAGGGAGCTCAGCGCTGCTTGACACCTTCCGTAGAGACGAAGTGGATGGACGAGTGCTCAAAGGGGGCCGAGCAAACTGGGGCGGTGGCACAACCGTAGGTGACAACGGAGAATCCATTATCGGGCTGGAGTCGATTTTGGGTGACTGTAGCGGCGACTCTTTGGGAGGCGATGCCAAGGCACTTGTCACAAGAGGAGGGAGCAGGGGAGTCGTCGCTGTGGCTCGATCTCGTTGCAATTTGGAGCGATCCTCTGGCGTCAGATTGATTCCAAGTCCAGTCTCTGCGTCGTCGCTAAGGCTGTAGAGAGACATGGAGGCGTTGGATGAGATTGTCGGTACGGCCTCTGAAGACCGATCAGGCGCATTTGAAGCTGACATGGACGACGAGCGGCTGCTTCGTGTCTCGTGAGAAGGTACATTTTCGAAGCTCAAGCATGTTGTCGGCGAAGCCCTCAGAATTGCACGCTTCCTTGATCGCCACCGCCTGATGGTGGGCATCCGGGAGCCCAGTCGAGACGTGAACTCGGAAAAGGCCGTCTCAGCCGCATTGCGCTTTCTCGGGACACGGCCATTGTCTGCGATGCATTCTCCCTCGCTGAGGAAGCCCATGTCGTAGTCAATGTCCATGTCAAAATCGGAGACAAAACCCCCAGGATATACTTCTTCCGAGCTGTTGCGATGACTGCAAGCTTGGTCACCTGTGTGTTATAACATTAGCTGAGCGAGCCTTTTTTTTTTGGGGGGGGGGGGGGGCCGAAGTAGAGAATCAAGGGGGTCGTACATAGACAGCTATACAATCCAAAACTATCTGAAAGGGTTGCAGTATCCTCCTCTTGTTGGTGAATAGGCTCCTCCTCAACATCGGTCAGATGTCGCACACTGGAGACAGTGCTGGAAGCCAAAGACGGCGAGGAAGGGCATTCTGGTTGGGGCTGCATTGGCAGTTCCAATGACGACGTTGAACTCGAGAAACGCTGGTGGCTCTTTGGCGAGAATACGGGCGTAACAGGTGAGGCAAGTTCAGATGAAGACGAATTGGCCGTATGATAGACGCACGAGAGGTCCATTGGGTCGGAGCTGGCCATGTTGGAGGAAGATGGGTCGGCCTTTTGTCGCTGTCGTACCAACTGCGGTAGAAGCAGTGGCTTCAGTTTCGGCGACATGGCTGCACAGCGGGTAGGTCGTGAAGGCTGTGAAAGCCACAGCAATGGCTGGCGGCTTGTGTGTGAGCTCGTGGGGGGCCGAACTTGGTTCGAACGTTATTAATTATGATGTTGGCTGCAGATGTTGGGTTATTAATAAGAAGAAGAGAGTCCGTCTGGGCACAGCAGTATGCTGATGATTCCGTGTTTGCTGGGCTCCGATGCTAGCTTGCTTCTTGTTTGGGAGCCGGGATGGTTCTACACGTATGTATGGACGTCTAGGAGTGGGCCTTGGTGGAGCATTGCTTGAATCTCGGGCCCAACCTTGTCAGTGTTTGGCAAAGTCCAATGGAGTCCAATGGAGTCTAATGGAGTCCAATGGAGTCTAATGGAGTCCAATGGAGTTCTATGGAGTCCAATGGAGTTCTATGGAGTCCAATATCTAGGTGGATACGGACAATTCGCGTCGAGCTGCTTGGCCGTCGAGGGCTCAGAGTGAGTTTGTTGGTAGTGGCGCGGATGGCGGATGGCGGATGGCGGGTGGCGGGTGGCGGGGCAGGCACGCTTTCTATGTAGCCGCTAGCTACTTTAGCCATGAGGCGGCTGTTTGGCCGGCGAGCCGTTCTCCAGTTCTCCAGTTCTCCAGCAACTGAAGAATTTTTCCGCGTTAGGGCAGGGCAGCCACACACACACACACACACACACACACACACAAACAACACAATGGACAGACAACAGAGTGATGATGGTGTTGATGGTGGAGAGGCAGAAGCGGCAGAAGCGGAGGCAGCAGTGACACCCTCTCGAGAAGTGCATTTCTCAGGGTTGGAAGACGGCTGCTGTATATAACCACAATGACAGCTGGTGACCACCCATGTCTCTCAGGTTCTGGCACATAATAAGATCAACGAACGACGCGGCAAGAACAAAACGCCCAACTTGCCAACAACGCGCGCGCAATAGGCCGGGGTGTTGCAGGTCCACGTGTTGGCGTGAAGCGGTCGGGCGACAAAGAAAGCTGCCAATGGCTGTCCTCGCAGCAAAGAGGTTGACACCACCTCGCGCTCTTTCTGATGCCGTCTCCTGTTATAACAAGACGGAGGGGGGTTGTTGCTTCGCTGCTGGCCTTCGCTGCTGGCCTTCGCTGCTGGCCTTCGCTGCTGGCCTTCGCTGCTGGCCTTCGCTGCTGGCTAGAATCGGACAGGTACTTGAATACTTGTCCTGCGTGTGTCGTGCGACTCGTGCCACAAGCTTATAGTAGCTGCGTGTGCCAGATTGATTTGGATGCATCACACCAACATGCCGGCGTGCCAGAGCCGTCTCCGTGGCAGACGTTAACTACATACATGTATGTGTCGGCCGCTCGGTAGTACTGCCAATGGAATGGCACTCTCCACTTGGCCCGCGCCCCTTTCCTGCGAAATCTGGCATTTTCACCGGCCTATCATGTCCTGTTGAGGACTCAAGTACTGTATGATTGATGCTAAGAATGTGTTGCCCTAGCTGATAAGTCGCCCGCAGACGTAGGTTAGACCGGACGAGTTTCAATATGCAGGGAGAGGGTGCCATATTATACATCTGGTACGAATTCTCACGTACATGACATAATATACGATCCACACTGCTCAGAGAGTCATCCAGCGGCATACGGCATACGGCATATTAATGTACAGCCATTCTACTTGGTTCTACTATCGATGCTGCACCGTGGCCTCATATCTGATTGCGATCTACTCCGTAAGAGGACCAATGTCGTCTGTCGTTCCTCGTTCACATGGGACGAACGAAATCTTGGTCTCAAGGTTGGACCTTGCCTTGTGCGGGCGTTGTCGACTATTTATTTGGGACGCGAATCCTCGGGCCCCCCTGTTCCTGTTCATCCAACAAATAGCGACCAGGTTCCATCAGTGAAACACGGCTTGTCACATGGCTCTGCTGCGAAGGACGTGTTCCATGCTGATGATCGATTAATAGATGAAACTTGTTGCGGTCTTGACAGTTGCAAGGGTCCCGTGGAGATGCCGCGAACATTCTGCCCAGCTCTGCTCGTCGAGTCAGTCACTTGCATCTATTACCGCACAACGGTTCGACTTCTCGGCGTCACAGTCTGATCAGATTAGACAGCTGCATGTGTCGAGCCCATGGTTATTTTTCTGCAACATGATTCACTTATTGCCCTCTTGGCTCGAAACCCTGTAATAGATGACTGATGTCACCAGCCAACGTCCAAGTATCAGTTCCCGCCATTCGAGAGCATACATAGTTCCGATGACGGTTGTGCCGCTCTGGTCGGACCGAACGGGTTTCTTGCATATGTGCCCGGGTTGTGATGGCGGCTGTTATCTGCCAAATCCAACGCAGGTGCTACCAGGCCAATTCCACACCGGGCTGACAAGGCACATTTGCCTGCAGATGGGCTTGCACTTGAATATTGGGTGCCCAACAAATCAGTACAGATATCTGCTTGGTAATATTAAGTGCCTATGCTGCCAGACTGCAGCTTCTCCGCGCCACTTACCTAAGGCGATGTGTGCGCGCGTGATGGTCTTGTCAAAATCGTCTTGCAAACATTTCGACCCGGAGGCTTGCACAGCCCGCGACGGGGTCGTCTTGCCCTCCAAGGTGAGAATGCATCCATCGTTAAAGCCCCCTGTCACTTCTCAGTTGCGCGATTTCCCGAGCACATCGGATCTCTGTGGGATGGAACAACACCTGAAGATTCTTGACACGGGCAACGACGTGATTTCACCTGTGACGGTTCGAGCACATGATCTAGGCAGGATGTGGTTGAGCGAGAATAAGACTCAATGTGCAGGCCAGTCAGTGTCTTGCTGCGTCAAACGTTTACAAGGCTTTGAAATTGATTTCGTCCACGGTCGTTTGGGACTGCCTATTTTGCGAGGATACTTGGGGTTTTCTTTCTTGTCTGTCTTTTCTCAGTGCGGTGCCTTGTTGCCCTTGCAGAAGCCCCCTTGAGCGGGAAGGTCTCCAAGCTCCGCGATTTGTCAATTGAGAAAGGAAGAAAGCGATGCGGATTAGTCCGTATTAGACAGAAGCCCACTTACGCTGCCGTTGGCTCCATGTTGGTTTGTGCCCCGTTGTCATGTGGCAAGGATGACCTCGGTGTCCCGGCTGCTTCTTGAGCTTGTCTACACAATCCGTATGTACATGTAATGTACGGAGAGTACTGTGTTTCTTGTTTCTCCGCACCTTATGCAGGCATGACGGGACGCTTCGTATTAGGTAGACAACGTTACCTTTTACCCACACTTTTGACGGTGAACAGAAGAATGCGCGGAACAAACGGAGCAAAGATCACATGCTTCTTGCTTGCGGTCTTGGAGGCTTGGAGGGGCAGACTTCCGTCATGGACAGATACGAAACTCAACAAGTGCGCAACGCAATGACAAAGGAAGCATTACAATAGTTGGGGGGGGAGACAAGATACAAAATGGGTCCAGTCAGCTCCACTAGACCTGAAGGGAAAGAACCGGAGCTCTGGGTACACGGAAGAGGTGTTGTTCCGCGCGCGATCTGGACCCGGCGCCAAACAAAAAAAAAATTCGAATGCCCCACCCAGAACACCTAGCACCACCACAGGGTAGCCATGCCGCAAGAGGCATAGTGCTAGCCGAGTCTTGCCTTGGGCAATCCTCCCCTCCAATCACAGTTCGCGACGTACATGCATCCCTCGGATCTCGCCAACCCGCCAGTTCTGTGGCGAAAATATCGGCCAGAAACAGGAACAACTCGCGTACTCCGTATTACCACTTTGTATTCGCCCCCGCGTCAATCGACTATATGTACAACTGCAATTGGCCTAGCCACGCGATTTGACGCCCTTGTTAATACCCTCATAAGCTCACAGTAATATCAGTTAACAGTGAAAATCAACGGACGCGAGCCACACTCAAATTAGGTGTGGGGACCGTCCTTCTGGATTGGGACTAACGCCGCGATATGCGCATTCAAAAAACGCGATATGCGCGTTTAGTTGCCCCACTCTTCCCTGTAACTTATACCATCAGCCTTCCCCATTCGTACTTGGCAATTCTCAAAGATCAAGCCTGAACCCAGATGCCCGACGCTCCAAAGCTCACTGGGACAGTCGGTGACCGACTATCTAAGGATATCTAAGGAGTACTCCGATGGAGTAACAAACGACCTGATCCTCCTGTTTCGCCGGCGCGAACAGGGCTGGTGTGGTGTGGCGCCTCGCGATTCGCTCTCTCGACTCCTCCAGACCCTGACTGTCAATCGGACCCTGCCTGACAGACGTGGAGGTTGTCTTCCCACAGAGGGGTTTTTGAGGGGGGGGGGGAAGGGTGAAAAGAGCAAAGAAGAAAAGATGACAGGGTCCAGATAATCTCGGCAGTCGGATACCTATGCGGGTAACTGTTCATCTTTACTCCGTACAATATTACACCCGGGCATTGTAATCCGTACATATTACGCATCTACTCCGTACATATGTATGAATGTTCCAGATTCGCGGCCTCGACGTCGGTAGCCGTGTGATGTACTTTTCTTCCTTTCCTTTTCCCTTTCCCTTTCCCTTTCCCTTTCCCCCAAGGGCCCCTTGGAGCGCTGCATTGCGGTGTAATGGGGCGATTTGTGATTCTTGCTTGCCCACCGCCGCGCGTGATCAATAACTCATGTTATGGGACGCCGGTGCAAGTGTATGTACTGGCGGGCTGTACTTTGGGCCAGAATATACGTGGTGACTTGTGGTTCGGCGGGTTGTCGCGGCAGTGGTGTATGAAGATGGCATTGCCGGATTTAGACGTCAATAATGGGGTTTATTCTCATTCTTCATCGATACGAGCTGTTGGTGTTATTTTTCGGACGAGGCATATAGGACTAACCATGGCCTGGTTATAAATAGAGAAAAAAAAAAGAGAGAGAGAGAGAGAGAGACTGAGAAGACGGCGGATAAGGAAATGGATGGGGCATGGGTTTGATGGCAAGAATCGTGGGCTTCATCCCGATCCAAACTTGGTGTTGCGTTGCCATTGCCTTCTTTGTGTATCTTATTGCATTTCGATTTCGAGGGACAATTTGTGTCAATATCGATTCTTGGTACTCCGTATTCATAGTCTGCGAAGCTCATGTTAAACAAGTGAGTAGTGATGAGCGAATCGACCTACCTACCCTAGACAGCGTCGTTCCAAGTTTAAGCCTTTAGGAACAGGCTTTCATCGCCTTTCTCATGATTGCAGCCTCGATATCCTGATAATCGAGACACGCTGCGTGACCAGGCTGTGTCTCTCTCCTGAGCTCATCATACATGGCTAGCACGCGATGAATGTGTCACACTTGGGTGGAAAAGAATGCACCATGAGAAGTGGATGGAATGGATGGATGCCGGA
This sequence comes from Epichloe amarillans, assembly GCA_024072835.1. NCBI lineage: Eukaryota > Fungi > Ascomycota > Sordariomycetes > Hypocreales > Clavicipitaceae > Epichloe > Epichloe amarillans. The sequence goes on from CP099639.1 coordinate 1,474,329, forward strand.
GATGAACAACTCTCGCCATGAGGCAAGGACTCACACATGCCGCTGTGCATCGCAGTCAAATCCAGCTCCGGCCTTGCGAGGAATGACTATTGAGTGGCCTTGTAGATACTTGGAAACTTCTGGCTGTATATACGATGGCTCGAAGATAGGTTGATATGGGGTCCATACAGGTCCATACAGGTCCATACACAATCAGAGTTTGGGGATTGCGATCGGTTATAAGCCCATTGTCCTAAACCTCCATCGCAGAGACGTATATGTTGCCGAGCACTCGAGTTCGAGGCTGAGCGGGCTGCAGCATAAACCCTGCGGATGAGATGACATCGTCAGTTGTCCGTGTACACGAGAATCACCTAACACAACGGAGATAACGAACGGTTCTTCGGCGATGCAATATCGTTCCCTCTTCCAACAAAATTGGGACCAAGAACCGAGAGAGGATAATCATCACTGGACTCTCATCAGATTTCGCAGCAACAAAGAAAACACTCGGCCCGATGCGACCCTCCGTGCTTATCACGACCGCTCGCGAAGATCGACCCGTCCCCAATTATCTATCCGACATGTTGTTCGACCCTGTTTCGAGTGGAAAGCCAGTTGATACACGTTCGAGCCAGGATCAGGTATTACAGCGCATCTGCCTGGACTGGACAACTTTCGTACAACGGCATTTCGGGATATGCCCGACTCGAGTCATCTTCGACCCCGAACAACCGGCAACTACTCTGAAATTGCGTTGAACGGATTCAAGTTCCCCCTCGATTTACGTGGTATTGCCCCCCTCCATTGCCATTCGCTAATTACTCATCCGCAGCTTCGACACACAAAAACAAACACGGTTGTGGCCCAAGTATTGCCATTCGAAACGGAACATATCCACCGTCACGGACTTCCCGGTTTCTCAACCTGTGTAGGTCACAGCACACAAAGTCGCCTCCACTAATAAGACAAACAGGCTGTAATACCTCCGTATACAAGAACTACATAGACATCTCTCGGAAAGTACCGCGGTCAACATATGTACCTCTGGACGAACACAGCTGCGCTCTCTCCCTCCACTAACACCTACAATATACCCCTTGAATTATTTCACAATTCTATATAACAGGGTGAATTAAGTGAATTAGATATTAGCAAGAAAATAAGGGAGATAGGGGCTAGAACTAAAACATTCTTGTATAGCGCGTTATACCCTATGCATTTTCCTTATAGCTCTCTATGTATGCACGGATCAATAGTATCACGGATCCGTACTTGCAGCTAATTACGGGTTAGAGAGGAACGAAAAACTGGGGCATGTAGATTTATAAAATAATTGAGGGGGGGGGGGCATTGTATTGACCTCGATTCCAATCCTAGGGACAAGGATAAATGATACAGCCCACAACATCGGAAGGATCGCTAGGACAAGCCCAGCTCCCCGGCCCATCAGACACTCGAGTGCCTCCGTTAAGCTAGGCCAGCCAAATCTTACGAATCAGAGCCCGCCAGACACGGATTCTGGCCAAGACGGCTCCTCCAGCTTCCGGAGCATTTGGGCCCCGACTGCGGCGAGAGCAGCGCATGGTAAAGTTGGCAATGACGAGGGAGAGAGCGTCATGACGAGAATCTTCAGTTTGACAAAGGGGACGCCGAGCCGGTCAAGAGAACTCGCGCGGGTCTTGTTCGCAGTGGCCTCGTTCTTTGTATGTATTCGGTTCACTCCGCGTTGTCCCGACTCGGCCCCACGGTGAGACACGTCTTGTACGTGATTGGCATGAGAACAGGTTTTTCTTGCATTCCGCTCGACACTTTTCGGGAACGAGTCGATTCATATTGCTCCCGTATTGTTCGTTTCAAGGTTGTTGGCTGCAACAGCGGGCTTGTTTGGCGATGGCGCTTTCCCCTTGAAGCGTGTGGCAAGGTTCGAAGCTACTACCAATTACCATACGCTGCCTGCTTTTCGCTGTCTTTTCGCTGTCCAAATACCACTCACACCCTCAACTTGCCAAATGTGGCCCCAGGGCCCATAGTGACACTATCGCTCAGATGACGTAGGCTTCAGTCAAACGATCATAAACGCCGACATCACCTGCCACAGCGCCGATGGAGCTACGGTGCCGTCGGTGGACGATAAAAGTATGGACCACCGCTCAATGGCAGCGTTGCAAATAAAATACAATACACCCCCTGAACTATTTCACAAATCTATATAACAAGGGGAATTAAGCAAATCAGATATAGCAGGGAAACAAGGGAGATGAAGGCTAGGATTAAAAGGTACTTTTTACTACGAATAACCTATGTAGAAGCGGATGTATTATTTTATAGTACTATATACCCTATGCATTTTCAATAATCGTATTACTTGTAGATAATGACAGTTGCATACCATCGCCAGAAACCTAGTGCTGCTCAAAATATAGTCTAGGGAGCATTTTGAATTTGAAAAAAAAAGGTGGAATATTGATGCAACTCTGTAAAGTTTGCGCCACGCGGGGAACGGGTTGCGGGCACCGGCGTCAGGCACATGGGTAAACAAACAGACGTACGATTCTCAACGTATATTCTCCTCACGCGGGATGGGCGGTGACAATCATTCGGCTACCGTTGATGGAAAATAAAACTGCATCGAGTGCGCATATGCCCATACGAAGGCAGCATCTGCCGGACCGGACGCCTCAACAAGTCAAAGACGCGTAAAGAGCCAGGTTCAATCAGTGACCTTTTCCCACTCAAGCTTTGAGGCGTTAGAGCCGTTTCAAGGAACCTTACTATCGACCCAGATGGCCCGATGGCCCGATAACCATGCCACGGTGCGTCAGCCCTAAAATCCCATTGCTTGAAGCGGAAAGACCGGTGTGCATATCGTGTGCATACCGGCATTTGAGCGGCATTTGCGGCACCCAACGCGTAATCCGTACACGTACATCATCGTTTCGTACTGGCATGCCGGAGCGGTGACTTCGCCCTTTTGGCGGGCTTCTTTTACCGAAGTGTTACGGATCCGTAGAGTAGAGCCAGCTGGTGGTTTCGTGTGCTTCCATGACCCTGTCATTTTGTCCATCTCAGATTTGTCTGACTGACCTTCTCCACCCCAATTCACACTTTGGCTCCGTCCGCTTGATGCGATGTCACCCTTCACAGTACGGAATAATCCGTACCAGACTACCAGACTACCAGACTACCAGACAGTTGTTTCTCCCCTTGGTGCGAGGCGAATTCGTTTGTTCATGTACGGAGTACATGTTGGCTCTGATTGTGCATTAGTGTGTGTGGACTTGAAGAAATGACGGACCGGGATCGCATAGCACTGAATTCGATCCTGAGACGCGCTTCACGATGCAGACTTGGTCAAGGACAAAAGAAAAGAGAGACCATGACAAGAACAGATGAACGCGCAACCCAATCTATCGGAGAGCCACTCGGTAATATCGGGTTAGTCCCATTTACGCGTGTAGTATCATGTAGAGTGGACGTAGCGGGCATTGGACGCACAAGCCTTGGCAGAAGTAGTTGCATGTCGCTAAAAAGGCACACGCACGCAAGCAAGGCACGATGCCACCTTCTTGCTGTTGTAATGTTGTAATCCGTAGCGCAGTGGCCCTATCCTACGTACCTGCCTCCAGTGCGGAGCAATGTCCTCCTCTCTCCCCCTCTCCATCGTGGCTTCCTGCTGCGTTGTTCTGCGTTGTGCTGTTCATGTCATGTCATGTCATGTCATGCCATGTCATGTCATGCCAATGTCATGGGTCCGACCAGGCCTCCTCCAGGATCCGATGCCGCGATGGACCCACTCCCGGCCCACCAAAACATCAGATCAACAGCCACTCAGCCGGCCGAAAACGTGAACAAATGCTTGGGTGACTCTGGGTGACTCTGGGTGACTCGCAACTCACAGGAGTCACTGACAGTGCTGCCAGGGTGGCCAGGAGGGAAAAGAAAGGGCAAGAACCAGAGACATGATGAAAGGTTTCCAAGGCCCGAATGGAGAATTCCTTGGCCGATGGATGGATCCTGTATCCCCGAATTTCTCTGGTCTTTGTCCGATCCGTCTGGCTTAAAATAAACCCTTGCACCCGTCCACCCGCCCAGCCCGTGCCTGGGTTGATTGATGTCTGAAGTATACCATCCATCATACATCACTGATCCTTTTGAGTTTGCAACACAAAGAAACCCAACACCCCTCTCGTCTCTCTCTCTCACCAGCCAGTGGCACCTCCAAAACTTCAACAATGCAAGACATTTACAAACACTCGGCTCGTCGACTGTCATCAGCGTCGTCCATCTCATCGGCCTGCTCCTGGGCATCACACGAGGAAGAGGATTCATCGCCGACAACGTCGCGCCGATCGTCGTTGCGATTCTTCACATACTCGAGGCGAGATCACGACCCGAGCACGCCATCCACATCAAGTCGCACCTGCGAGGGCATGACCACCGAAGACACGCGCGAGCTCTGGCGATGCATGCTCGAGCTGCAGCAGCTGTACGGGTGCTACAACTCGACGAGGATGGATTTGGCGGTCAATGCAGGCGAAGCTGGAATAGATCTGATGCGTAAGTCATTGACCCCGGGGCCGTTGTGTTGTTCTGCTCGTCTGGTTTACATTCCCATGTTATTTGCTGCCCTGCCCTGCCCTGCCCTGCCCTGCCCTTGGGCGGTAGCTTCCAAGGGCTGCATCCCATCTGGTACCAACATCATCGTCAGGACTGAGGCGAAATTGTCTTGCCCGAGTCCTCAATTGTTTGTTGTCTGGCCTCGGCCTGTGGTCGCAAGCCTGGTTCGCCGAAGCTAGCTGCTCCTTTCCAGCAACATGAAAGTACCAGACAAAAAAAAGACCAATCGCGCCTGCTACGTTAGCCAACTGCATGGCAACTGCCATGTGGGGCCGTCCGTCCTAGCTCAGCAGTGCGGGGCAAATGCGCCAAGTCTCTCAGAGTCTGAATCTCGGCTAATACGGACTTTCATCTGAACAGCGAACCCTTTCATCATCGATACCCTCAATGACTCGCTCATCGATCTACCCACCGAGGGACGGGAAATGCTCGACCGGTGTCTCCGGAGCAGCAGGCCCCCGCACTCGGTGCAGTCGAAATCAAAATCGAAATCACAGCGAAAATTCTGGGCCCGTTCATGATCCTTGACTACCAAGGACTCAAGGAGCATGATTTCGAACTACTTGTACCTGCCGACCTAATTTTTCCTCACTGATTTCTACGCAGATTCAACTTGAAGCCTCTTGTCTCTCAGGCCACGCACCCATTGCAGCCAGCCAGCAAAATGTTATTTTTTTTCTTTCCACTCCCCTTCTTTTTGTCCTTGAATTACCATCGATTTGCACGCCCGACCTTGTTCTTCGAAGATACGTATGGTGCCATTGCACGAACGCTGGAATGGAAAAGATTGATCTGAAAACGAGTGTAGCTCTCCTTGTGTCATTTCGACGGTGTTTGCTCCCCTTTGTAGGGAATCTATATGTATTTAGAAGCAACAAACGATACCACTGGAGCTCAAGAATATTATGCATCACTTTCTAAATTTACTCTTATTTGTCAGTTGGACCGCAGTGACGAAATAGCCCATTCATCAGGTTAACCAGGACTGACGGATGCTACTAGGCATTCTCAATCCTCACCCAGCCCTCTAGTCGCACGTGGTCCTTTCAACCCAACCAGCAAAGACGCATTAGTGACGTCTGAAGTCGGCCCCGGTCCGATCTAAGGCGAACCCCGTGCGTGATATGTCATGTAGTCATCGCCGACGACAAGTAGACGGCGATGTCGTAACTCCGACACATCCTTCTGCGTGCTCACTTCAGACCTACACTGGCGGCTGTGACCATCAAAGTGACCATCAAAAAATAGAATGAATCGGCGAGTGAGTCTTGCGGGCTTGCCGGTCCGATAAGCCTCATCCTGCTTCGCTGTCTTTTCATCTCGCGCAGTGCAGAAGTGAGGGATGCAAATTTTGTACACCTGCTTTGTGGCCATCGTTTCTCGTCCAACCCCAACCCAGATAATGTCCACGTCATGGCTGGATGCTTGCTCATTTCCCCCCCCACCTTCACGTACCGGACCGTGAAGTGCACGGAGCACGGAGCACGGAGAAAATGACAGGTGATGGGAGAGAAGTCGTGAGCCGAGGGTCCCGTGGGCGCTCCCTTTTTTTGTGTTTTCGGGCGTCGAGGCGTCGTCTGGTCTAATGCACGCTCGCTTCGTCATTTTGGGTCAGATGAGTTAAGAGACCAAGATGGTAGTGTGGCTTATGTGATTGATGGGCGATCGCGTTGTTTGCTATTGCTACCGTTTTGGGAGGACGAGCCTCATTTCTTATGTGCCTGTGTTCTGTCGAATGCTTACCGTGGCCCCAGACGACGACGGCGCAGTGCTGTGAAATGTTTGCTTTGCAGGGTTTCATAGTATCGCACACGCCTGTACCGATTCTCAAGATATGTCCCGTTGTCCTCCTCATGTACTTGAACAATGTAAGAGTGGATGAATGCGAACTGTCGAGATGGGCAGCGCGGAGCGGCGGCGCGGAGCCTCGAGAGAAAGGCTGGAATGTGTACTGAATACTTGTATTTTCAACCAATACATTTACAGTACGTCCACTGTGTGTAAGAATGGGTGTATGGGCGAGTTGGGGTGCATCTGAGGATGATGGAAGTCGCGGCAGGTCGTGCCCGGCGGCTGGAGGTGTTCTTGTCCGTCGACGTTTCTACTTAGGCAATCGAGGCGACGAGCTCTTGCAATGCGAATGACCACTTTGACCACCTTGACGGCTGCATACTTACTTCCATTTTCTGCGAGTGTTGTCTTCAACAAGTACAAAAAGGGATGGGAAATCCTCACGCAGCCTCACGTTCGTTTCTCCATTCATTGCACAATCCCACACAACAAGAAAAGCATTTCCATCATCCCCAAACCAGTAAGACCTTATTGAATCCCTGCATATACTTCAGAGACTCTCATCATGCGGTTCGCCATTGCTGCTGTTTGCCTCGGCAGCCTTTCGGCAGCCTCTCCCATGATCGGCCGAGCCACGTCATCTGACTTGTCATTGTCCTTCGACTTCCACCTGGTTATCAACGTCACTGATCCCTCTCGCGATCTTGCGGGGGAGCCAGTGCACGGCAGATATGTCCAGAGCATTCACATTGACCCACCTCACAACCTCCTGGGTGCCAGTAGCTCTGATGAACGTGGTCGAATTTTCTACCAGAATGGCTCCTAGGAAGAAGTCTCACGTCGCTCGCTCTGCTCCCCTGGCCCCCGCCCCTACCACCGCGAGCCTGCAATAATCTTCGGCCTCACCACTCGCTTGGATGAAGGCAGCAGGGACGTTTCGACTCTAAGACTCGACGCTGGTCCAGGCCAGCCCGGTCTATACATCGCCAGACCTCCCAACGGCCATGCCTTGGTCGTCAGCCTGGACAATCTGGCTGTGTGCAACGAAGCAGTTCCGTACTATGGCGGCAAAAAGTTCAGCATCCTCAAGCAGTTTCTCAACGGCACCGGCGGCGGCTTTGTTCCTCAGGATTGCGCACCTGTCAGTCTGATGGCCGAATGTACCAAGCCCAACAATGTTCAGAAGGGAGCTTTAGCCGGCCTTAGACATGTTTTGCCATCTCTCTGCCACAAGGATGTGTCTGCTATTGACTGGGCGTAGCGTCCCGTCTCTGGTCGGGACCTAGACGATTAGGGAATGACGCGGACGGAGATAAGTTGACGGCAGGGAGGGACTTGTCGAGGTCATGCTGGCGAGAGTAAAAGGACGTCAGCACGGTGCAAAGCACTACTGAATGAATATTTCTTTCTTGTATTGCTATACCCGTACCTTGTGTAGCAATGTTAGGTATCATTAGTCAACTCGCCTGTTTGAATGTCGAAGTGGTAAAAAATCCGTGCAGGAGGGAGACAAGGCGCACTCCCCAGACAGAGCCTGCAGGCATTTTGGCGAGGTGGCACCACCGTGCCCGCTAGCGCAGTGTGACCTGACCTGACCCGGGTACCCCACTGGCAGTGCCCCCCCCCTTTTCCACATCTCGCACCACCATCTCCCCCTGATGTGCCACGCCCGGATTGACACGACACGAGACGAGGCATGGACGAAAATGAATGGCCTCCAACCCGGTGTGCTGGACACGCTATGGCCATGGAAGAATAGTCATCATGGTTCGAACTGTCAACTGCTCAGATATTCCATCTCATTAGGCATGCGGAAGCTCTCCAGGGCCTCCATCATCTTCATCACTCTGTGTTTTGCTCTCCTCATCCTGATTTCATATCCGAGGACGCGCGTCGATCTCGAGACGCAAGGCCATCCTCAGGCCAATCAAACGTCTTTGAGTGTAGAGCAGCAACCGAAGAATCAGACTCTTAAAGTAGAGTATCAGCAAAGCAGCACGACTCGAAACCCTACACCACATCCGAACAGTCCGACTCCATCTCATATCGATGTACATGTTCCCGAGAACACCATTCCACCAGATGTTGTTGTGCATCCTGGACCGGAGAAGAACGTAGACCTCATTGAAGAGCAAGGTGCGATTGCTCAGCCCGAACGAGCAAGCGAGTTGCGCAGAGATCGCCGTCTTGTTTTGGTCATTCCCGCCACGTCACCAAATCCCGATCTCTGCAAGACGATAGTGACGGCGCTTGCCCTCGGTTACCCGAGCCCCATCATCATCAATTGGGGAATCGACTATCATGCGGTAACGAAATGGGAGGGCGGCGCAAATCTCCCCAAGATCCCTGGCTTCGTCAAGTACCTCGATGCTGCGATGCATCCTGATGCGCATCCCGATGAGAGGCTCGAGGACGACGACCTCGTGCTCATGGTTGACGCCTACGATGTATGGTTCCAACTCCCCGTCGAGGTTCTCCTAAAACGGTACCATGAGATCAACAAGAGGGCCAACGATAGGCTGCGCCAACAGTGGGGTGGCAAGGAGCCCATGGAGCCCATGCCCATGCAACAGACCATCGTCGCTGCATCCGGGAAGAACTGCCACCCGCAACCCGACTCGGGTTCCAACATGCACTGCGAAAGATTGCCCGACAGCCCGTTGAGAGCTGATCTTTACGGCCCAGACACGGACAAGAACGCAACGAGGCACCGTGATCATCGGCCCAAGTACATCAACGGAGGTGTTTACGTGGGACCTGCAGGCGACATGAGGCGCCTGTTCCGCCGTGCCTCGCAGAAGATGGAAGCGGGCATTGGCCAAGGAATCCACTTGTTCAGCGAACAGGGTATCCCTGGTGAAGTGTTGGGCGAGCAAGAGGTCTGGAGACAATGGCGAAGGGCAAAACACGCTGCTTTTGACGATGATGATGCCAAAAATCTGATGGACCGGGACTTCGAGTACCACTTCGGTCTCGACTACCATCAGGAGCTGTCCATTCAGACCTTTTGGACGGATACGGAAGACGGTCTCTTCGACGGAGCCTTTGTTTCGTTGAACAACCAGACCGTGATTGACCAACACTCGACTGCGCTGGGCATATCACCCGTTCGACTCACGGGCATCCCCAGCGATGTTGTGGCAGCGCGGAATCCGCTCACGGGCGTGATCGAGTCACCAGACTGGGGGGAGATGCCACTCTATGCCGACTTCTTCACCAAATCCGTTCCCGTCATAGTACACCACAACGGCTTCAAGGACAGACGCACCTCTTGGTGGGACCAGCCTTGGTTTTACCAGGAACTCCGACACCTCCTTGCCCTACGCATGGCGACTACCGAGCAGGCTGCTGCTCCATTGGCAGCAGTCGATGCTGAGGGCGGCGTGGACGTCAAGTACTGGGCTCCGCCGGCCGAGGCCTCAGACAGGCGGCCACGATTGATGGTTGATTCGGCCCGGGCTCCGTTGGCAAACATGGAGTTTCAACATGTCTGTCAGTACCCTGATGAACCGGTCCGTGGACCGGGCCAGCACTGGTGGGATGAAGTTTTTCGCGACGCAGAAGGGCCATTCAAATGATGAAAGATTTACAAGTTGACTGTTGTCAACAACCTCTCTCCATTATCGGGTTATTGTCCTATCATAGACGCTCATGTACTCCGTACGGAGTACACTACACTACACGCGTACGGACTATAAATGTCTACTTTACATCTACTGTGGGTCTGAACAACAAGGAGGACTCGTCCGTCTTTGAGCTAGAAACCATTGAATAAACAGAGGTATTCCATTTTGAATCTTCGTCGTGGGCTTATATCCCAGCAAGCGATTTGCTTTGGACACGTCGGCAAACGTGACGGCCATGTCACCGGGCTGCGCGGCTCGGTGATCGAGGACTGCCACTCGACCCAGACCCTTCTCGATCAGGGCGATCAACTCCCGCAGCTCAATGGTCTGCGACTCGCCAAGGTTGAAGACCTCGTACATGGATGCGCGGTACTCAATTGCCCCGCGAATCCCCTGTATGATGTCGACGACGTAGGTGTAGTCTCGACGGGCGGTGCCGTCACCGAACACGGGCACAGATTCCCCCTCGTCTATCAGCCTTGTGAACTTGTGAATGGCCAGGTCGGGCCGCTGGCGAGGCCCATAGACTGTGAAGAAGCGCAGGCAGATGCAGCGGATGCCGTATAAATGAGAGTAGGTGTGGCACAGCAGCTCGGCGGCCGTCTTGGACGCAGCATACGGCGAGATGGGCCGCGCCGTCCTGTCGTCCTCGGAGAACGGAACGCTGGCGTTGAGCCCGTACACGCTGGACGAGGACCCGAACACGAACTGGGCCACGCCGAAGTCCCGGGCGCAGTCGAGCAGGTTCAGCGTGCCGGCGACGTTGGTGTCGATGTACGAGCCCGGGTGCTGCAGGGACTGCCGCACGCCGGCGCGCGAGGCGAGGTGCACAACGGCCGAGAGGTTGTTCTCTGCAAAGACTGTGCGCAGAGAGGCCGCGTCCCGGATGTCTGTCTCGTAGAGGCGGAAGCTGGGGTTGGAAAGGTGAGCAGCGACGTTGGCGCGCTTGATCGCCGGCGGGTAGAAGTCGTCGAAGTTGTCCACGACGACTACCTTCCAGCAGCCTTCTGCCAGGAGGGCGTCTACTAGGTTCGAGCCGATGAAGCCTGCGCCGCCGGTGACCAGGATCTCTACTCGGGGTCTGGCCCGTATTGTAGGCCTGGCGAGGACCGTCATGGCGGATTGACTTTACTTTCCTCCTTTTATTCCCCCTCCCCCCCATTTACCAAAGAGGATAGGTTGGCCGAAAAGTGAGGTCGTCGCCGTGTACCAGAAAAAGAAGAAGAAAAGAAAAGAAAAGAAAAGAAAAGAAAAGAAAAGAAAAAAGCCATCCGTCGTCTACTCCGTACGGCGTACCAGATTTTCGGAGGCACTATTGACTTGTGCGGGCTGGAGGCTGGAGCGGTGGCCAGACGGTCAGTTTCATTGGCTGGAGTGGTGGCCTGGCGGCTTCACTCGGTGCCTGCACTAGCGGATCCGTCGTTAGAACCCTGCTACTAAGTCCGATCTTGACATTGCATTGGATGCGTGGCGCGCGAACATCAAAACTCGGATCACAAGCACAAATTGAGTTGGCCTTGCTGATGCTCTCCTGAGTAATAAATTGATGTCGCAGCCTCACATCGCAGCCTCAAATCAGACGCATCACCTTTCCATCCTTCTTCGTTTGTTGATGCAGATTCACGCATCGCGCTTGTTATTGCGATTCATCGTCGGCTTCGTTTGAAGACCTCGGATCACTTGTTGATGGATTTGAAGATTAAAATAAGCTTCCTTTTCTTCTCCCTGCTAGATTTCATCTCATAGATAGTAAATCTTCATCGGCTCTTCTCTCTTCTTTCATTCTTTGCATCATTCCACGTAGTCCGTAGCGGTGCGAGGTCAACGAGGTTTTCAAAAATGTGGGGCCTGGCACGAATGAAACCTGCCCGCCCATCCCTGACTTTTGCTCCAACCCTTCCATCATCGTACACTAAATAACAGCAATTGAAGCTTGATGCTTCGCACCTGCCCTAACACACTAAATACCACCTTTAGACAGAGGTGTAGAGTTTTTTCTTTCTTTTCCCTCTTCTATATTATCACAAAGCTTAGTAGGAAGCTTAATGATTTTAATTAAAAGTCTTATCTTTTCTCTCCTACCTCGCCACGGGCCCCACCATCCCAAATACCACACCAAATACCACCTTCAGACAGAGGTGCAGAGTTTTTTCTTTCTTTTCCCTCTTCTACATCATTACAAAGCTTAGTAAGAAGCTTAATAATTTTGAATAAAAGTCTTGTCTTTTCTAGTCCCTTGATCTTCTCGATCGTGTTCTTCATCTTCCTCCCAGTAGCCAATTGCACAGATCAGACATCATGGCCTCCGATTCTGCCTCTACGTTCCTCTGGGGCGGCCGCTTCAGCAGTACGTTCAGCCCTGTTACTGTTACCCCCAACTCACTTGCTCCTCCGATCCTTATGCTGACCCATTTTTGAGCTAGGCGGCCTCGATGACCTAATGATGCAGTTTAACGAGTCTCTGTCTTTCGACAAATGCCTCTGCCATGCTGACATCCGGGGCTCAATCACCTTTGCCCGCGCCCTGCAGAAGCTGAACATCATCACCGAGGACGAGCTGAACCAGATCACAACTGGTCTGAAAAAGGTCGGCGAGGAATGGGACAATGGCACGATTGTCATCAATCCAAAGTCCGACGAGGACATCCACACCATCAACGAGCGACGATTGGGCGAGATCATCGGCACCCAGGTTGCCGGTAAGCTGCACACCGGTCGATCACGAAACGAACAGGTCAGCGTCGACATGCGATTATGGGCCAGATCACAGCTCGAGGACATCTCCTCAACACTCAAGGAGGCGCTCAAGGTCTTCACTGCCAAGGCCAAGGTCACGCTTCCCGTGTTGATGCCTGGATATACCCATTTGCAGCGTGCCCAGCCCGTTCGATTTTCCCACTGGCTTCTTTCTCACGCTACTTTCATTCTCGGCGATCTCCAGAGATTGAGCGGTGTCCAGGAGCGCGTAGCCAGCTGCCCCCTGGGCGTTGGCGCGCTTGCCGGCAATCCCTTTGGCATTGACCGTGATTTCATGGCCAAGGACTTGGGCTTCCCTTCAGCCCATCCCAACAGTCTGGCGGCTGTCGCTGACCGTGACTTCGTCGTCGATATTTTGCAGTGGGCTAGCTTGTTGATGGTGCACCTAAGCCGTCTGAGTGAGGATTTGATTCTCTTCTCGACCGCCGAGTTTGGCTTCGTACAGGTCGCCGATGCCTACAGCACTGGTAGTAGCTTGATGCCGCAGAAGAAGAACCCCGACAGCTTGGAGCTCATTCGCGGCAAGGCTGGTCGCGTCATGGGACAGGTAAGCTTTCAAGTCCTGGTTTGCTGTGTCTACTCATCGTCTTGGCAACGCTTTGTTCTAATGGATGCTAACAAGGAATTCTTCAGTCGTCCGGGTTCCTGTCCTCACTCAAGAGTCTCCCAACCTCTTACAACAAGGATCTCCAGGAGTCCGTCGAGCCCCTGGTTGATTGCCTGAAGACCGTCTCCGACTGCGTCAAGATTACTACCGGTGTCGTCGCGACCTTGGACATTCGTCCCGAGAAGATGAAGGCCGCCCTGACTGCCGACATGCTTGCCACCGATGTGGCCGACTACCTCGTCCTCAAGGGCGTTCCCTTCCGCGAGACCCACCACATGGCCGGCTCAGTCGTTCGAAAAGCCGAGGAGCAGAGCTGCTCCATCTCAGAACTGAGCCTGGACCATCTGAAAGAGATTACGCCGCTCTTTGAGGCTGACATCAAGGATGTCTTTGATTTCGAGAGGAGTGTTGAGAAGAGGACCTCGAAAGGTGGCACCAGCAAGGCTTGTGTGTTGGAACAAATTGACCTCATTGAGGCTTTTGTAAGCAAGTAAAGGAAATGGGTGCTTCAAAGGGTGACAAAAAGGACTGGATGGCAACGTATAATCACGAGATGTTGATTGATTTGATTCCTTCCTCGGGGGCCAGGACATTTCCTGTCATGACAATGATGAGAGCGTACAAAAAGTGTGTCAAGAATAAAAAGTTGTACTTGACTAGATTTACGAGATGGTGACATGACTGGGCTGTCACGGCTGCGCCTCTTCTTCGGGCAACATCTGCATTCGCTCCACCTTGGAAGCTGCGCATACTGTCACGGGCAGATTCAAGTTGTCTCAATCTGGGAAACAGTCCCGGATTTAGAAATGACGGCCATTACCAGCTCCACAGTTGCAGGCATAAATATATCCATGCTCGCCTATGATCAACGGTATTCTTCTCAGCCAGATTAAGGACTCGCGGTCATACAAAACACCGCAGGTATACAGAATGCCTTTGTTAAACAAGGACGTCAGCATGACTCGCCTCGCGGAGGCGTGGCAGCAAGTACCCGTCACTCCGGAGTGTTTTCTTCATTGAAGGGTTGGATGATGAGACATGGTTCAACCAGGTGGTGTTGGAAGCATGCATCGCAGATCTCCCCAGAGTCGACTACCAGCAGCTCAAATCTCCTCACCGCCTGAGATTTAATCTTTAATAACTTTGTATCTCCTCACCGCCTGAGATTTAATCTTTGATAACTTTGTTTCTACCCAAGAGCAGGCAGCCACGTCATTGTTCAACCAGAGATGAGCCACGCCATCATTCAGGAGCAGTGGGCTCAGGCATGAGACGATTGACATTGGCCACCGATTTGCGCGGGTACCAAGTTCAAGCTTGCCAAAAGATCGAACGAGCTACTGGGAGAAGAAGCTACGCAGCGTCAGTTCCTGCCACTTCCCATGCGTTATTGGCCTCTCTTAACAGGTTGATGCTGTTTCTTCAATGAAGAACAAACCTCGATGATAGCGACACATTTGCCAGGATCCGAAAGATTCGCTGAGGAGAACTTGATCGGTCTGGACTGTGTGTAGCTAGTCTGCTTAGTTAATTTGTAACAAGGTTTGTATCTTACTTATTAGTAAGATCCTTGGTTTATTTTAATCATCTTTTAATAAGCTCTTGTAGTGTCACTAGTTTGTTGGTTGCTATTTTCTCTCGCGGGAATAGTATGTCTGCCTAAGCAAAAGACTGGCCGCCGCCGTCTTCCTAGCTTCGTGGTCCAACAGATTCGGCTTGGCGCGGCCATGACGTCACCCTTGCGGTCGGAGGCCCCGGCAAAGTAGGACGGAACCGAGCAACCGTCGGAGCATTTCTTGACGGATTCCGGGCACGCATGGAATATGACTTCTCCTCTCTTTGTCTCGCTGGCGCCAAGCGAGGGTAGGGTAGGGTAGGGTAAGGTCTATAGGTGTATTATAGGTCAGCGTCCGTAATCCGCGAGCAGCGTAATAATAAGCCAGATCGGCGACATGGTTTTCTTTTTTTCACCGGCTGGCCGACGGGGAGGCAAAGAAGGGGGGCACAGAGTACAGAGTACAGAGTAGGGAGTAATATTGCTCACCTACATGTAGATATCCCTGACGGGCGGAAGAAAAAGGCGGGGGAGGGGCAAAAGCACAGTGCACACCGTACGCCATCCCGACGACGGGATCCGACGACGGCATCCTGGACCGAGCAATTTGAAAGGGAAAATGGAAATGGAAATGCAGGGCGGGCCAGCTACCCGGGGTTTGCCTGTCTCTGTCTTGGCGACGCCCCCGCCAAGCCTTTTTGCTCGGATCGACATCATCTGCCAAAGAGTTGGAGGGGGGCGGGCTGCCTCGCCGCCGCCTTGTGAGTCGCTGTGACAAAGCATCCAGGTGCATCATCTCTGATTCATATCAGACCAGCGTCAGTTGACATGTCCACGAGAGACAGAAAAGGCACCCCAGCACCCCAGCTGAAATACATACATACACCGACCGTCCCGGAGCTATTCTTGGCACCACCACCCCCCCGATTGGAAAGAGGAGGCGCCGCCACCAACGTCCCCAGTTGTGACACGACAACGGGACACGGGTTTCTCGCATCTTATCGCATCCATGGTATGTATGGCCCTTTCCCGGATGGTCCCGGGGCGTCCGACGGAAGAAAAGAACCATGATCTACCTACATGGGCATTCCGGCGACTCGTCCGATGCAAGCTTGCGTCGTTCCAGACCTACCGTCGCCAGAAGCACAGAAGTAGCGCCAGGCAGGTGCCGCCTCTTGGCTCCGTGTGGCTCCGTGTGGCTCCGTGTGGCTCCGTGTGGCTCCGTGCCCACAATGGACAGGTCGGCTGGGTCCATTACGGGCACATTGCGGGCACATTACGGGCACACACGGGCCACACCACACGCCTCGTGTGTTTGTTTGTTTGTCTGGTGCCCCCGCCACGCACGCACGCACCGCCACGCACGCACCGCCTCGTGTAAGCTGTAAGCTGTAATAAGCTGTAATAAGCTGTACGGATTATGAGCTGTGATAAGCTGTGATAAGCTGTAGTCCGTAAGCTGGGATCGCATTTATGTATTTCTCCATCTACATATCTCGGACACACCCCCCCTTTCCCAGATTTCCCAGATATCCTCGATATCGTCCCCACCGACATACGGGTTACTCTTGCGCACAACGTGGCGAGGAACAAAAGCATTGCACCCGCGCTGGCGCTCCCCCATCGCAATCAACATCATCTCACAATCATCTCACAAATCGCCCACAAATCGCCCACAAATCGCCCACAAAACAGGTGCCGTTCTTTGAACAACAACCACATCCCGCCGTCAGACCCATCAGACCCTCATCGGCGCAAACCAAACCAAACCACGAACACGAACAACAACCCCTTGACCACCACCACCACCACCACCACCACCGCAATCATGTCTCTCAAATCAGAAGCAACGTACTACCTGGTGCCGAATCTGCGCGCCCTGGACCCCTCAGCGCAAGAAGTCGACCCCAAATCGCACACCTGGGTCCAGCCGATTGACATCGATGACGACGATCTCATGTTCGGCGGCAAGTCGCTGAGCGCATGGCACGAGGAGGACAGGCGGAGACTGAGCAGCGGCGGCAGCGACGACGGCCGCAACGACCACAGTCAAGACGAAGAGAGGAGGGGCCGCGAGCGCGTGCGACGCCACGACGGTGCCTCCAAGAGCCATCGGAAGTGAAGCTGTTCACACGACGCACCTCTTTTCCTCATTCAGCATGCCACCTACACGACAAACAAGCTTCCACGACCGTGATATTCGGAATCTCAAATTATACCCTTCCCCTTTCCCCCGCGCCTCCTTCATTCGCACTCGAAATGATTTCCCTTGGAAATGGAGTCACCACCACGGCGTTTTATTCCGGTATTTCTGAACAGGCGGCCCATTTCGAATTCCGACTGTCATCTTCAGCATCATGATTTCAATTTTTCAATTTTTCAATTTTTTTTTTTTCATAAATTACAACGGGGACATGTACCTAGAAGGAACCAGTTTGTTCACACCATCGCATTCCACCCCTTGCGCGCGCGCGCAACAAGACAAGGGGGGATCCGGAAACCTACTCCATAGATCGTCTCAAACCAAGGCCGGGCGTATAATATTATCCCGCCCGGCCGCTGAATGGCAGAAATACCATGACAAGAAATTACTCTCACGGCCGGTATTAATCCGTAGTCCGTACAATCATCGATGCGTGCCCCCCCCCCTCCCCCTTCCCCGTGTCGTGAACTTGTCCACCGCCCACCCAAGCGACCAGGCCTATTAATGCGCGCATGGGAAAATGCCCATGACACGGGAAACGTGTTGTTCACGTGTCGCGCGGAAAATTGCGTGACGTGCGCCACGCCTTGCAAATGTTGTACTTAAGAGAAGCACGTGGCCGTGGCCGTGGCCTTGTCCTGAACTCTGATGAAAGTTATTTCTGTTTTGCAGGTTGGGTCCCCCCCCCCCCCTCCGAGACACTAGTTGGGCTGAAACTAGCTTCAAGATTGAAGTGAATTTGAGGAATCAAGCAAGTCTGCGACACTCACTCGCTAAATAGCCCGAACGGGAAGACAACGAAGACAGCCTCGGCGCCAACATGAAAGTACGATGGGCGATAAGATCGGACGTGCGCTGGCAATCAATCGCGTAAGCTTTGACACGACAAGATTTTCTTCCCCCTCGTGCTAGTAAATCATGATGATGCGCGCGCATAAAAATTCAATCGAAAAAAAAATTAAAAAAATGGAATCGACCCGCCGCGCCATCATCTTGATGCCTGACATGTGTATATTTGGGATAGTTCAGGATAGTTCCTTTCCGTCTGCTGGCTCGTCGGGAAGCCCAGTTCCACAAAACCTGTCGTTGTGAACTCACTTTCCTTGTGAACTACAGCCGAGAGAGTTTGTTAGCCACCTTGGTGCGACCTTTTATCACACACACAGAATGACTGCATCCTGTAGAGGTAGAGTGCCCATCTTTTCGCACTTGCCGAGAAGTAAAGTTCAGAATAGCCTCAAGCCTTGCAACTTTGGGAACGAAGGCAGAGATTGGGAATGAAAAAAACTTTTTGATCACACGAGGTTTAGTCTATAAATTGCGAGCTGCTCTCCCCCCCGGTATGGGGGTTCATTCTTTTTCTCTTCCTTCTTCTTTTTTTTTTCAAACACAGAACAAGTCACCAAAAGTACGAGCCGGCATTCAAGAGTCTTCGGTCATGAAGGTCATCACCATCATTGCCGCGGCGGTTGCTGCCTCTGTCAGCAGCGCACGCCCTGTGCCTCCTCCCGACGAGAAAGTTCGCCTTCCACATGTCATTGACAAGGTCGTCCGAGCCCCGGGCCCGAACCCTCACTTCTATTCCAAGGAGAATACGCAAGCTTGGAGGCTTGTCCTGTTGGTCGGACGCCGTCCCGGGGCCTTGACGTCCGACAACTGCACGGACATGATACACATCACGCCCACCCATGTCTCCCCAGACGCTCAGGATATCAAGGGTCTTTACGACGAGCTCACCGAGCTCACGCAGCTCGAGGGCACTTCCACCTGGGTGTACATGCCCGGCCAGCTCCTCCCACGTGCCGGCCTGAGTCAACGTGGCGAAGAGCCCGACAAGCCTACAATCCCTCCCCACGGCATGCCTGATCGCTCTCACATGGGCCATCGTTTCGAAGACGAACAACCTACAATCCCTCCCCACGGCATGCCTGATCGCTCTCACATGGGCCATCGTTTCGAAGACGAAAAACCTACAATCCCTCCCCACGGCATGCCTGATCGCTCTCACATGAGCCGTCGTTTCGAAGACGAAAAACCTACAATCCCTCCCCACGGCATGCCTGATCGCTCTCACATGAGCCGTCGTTTCGAAGACGAAAAACCTACAATCCCTCCCCACGGCATGCCTGATCGCCCTCACATGAGCCATCGTTTCGAAGACGAAAAGCCTACAATCCCTCACATGAGCCGTCGTTTCGACGCCGGCGGGTGGTTCGTCGAACCCTTCAAGAAATTGCACATTCCCCGCGAGAAGTGGGACGAAATGATGGAGCTTCGACGCAAAAATGGCGGAGACATCTCCTCAATGTTTGCCCGCGGAAGCAACTCCCCCGAAGCACCTGGTCTGGCCACGAGCAGCGTTGATACTGCATCTCCTGTGCCCCACGGCAGACTTACTAAGAATTGTCTTCAGTGTACTGGCGGGTTCTGCTATCTGGCTCCTTGCCAATACTCTGCCGTAAAGTTTGTGGATGAGTTCGAGAAGCGTGCGCGGGAAGAAAAGGCCAAGAAAGAGCAGAAGGCGGAGAAGAAGAAGAATAGATGAAGCAGATGAAGGACCTGGACATGGACATGGATATGGTCATATAGATGGAGAGGAAGGAGGAGAAGGAGGAGAAGGAGGAGAAGGAGAAAGAAGTCTGATGAGACTGACAGTGGCTTTGTTCTGCATGATATCCAGGCATGGTGAAAAGGTTGGGATCTCCTGGTTTTCTTACTTTCCCGTGTTTGGATGCTTGATGGTTCGTTCGTACTTCTCCTTTGTTGCGATACTTAATGGCTTGGCGGAGAGAGTTTGAGAATCTTGCCGATGGAGGATGTTAATTTGATTTCTTCGTCGCTAATTTATTATAACGATACCAATTTGTTTTTTGTGTGTTGTGTTGTGTTGTGCCATCCTGCCTTGCCACCGTGGTCTTGTGTTGAGGTGGAGTCTGGCGGGAGCCCCGCAGTGCGAGATCTGCCGAGATCTGGCAGCCCCCCTCACCCCCCCCTCACCCCCCCTCACCCCCTCACCCCCCGTGCAGAT
Source organism: Epichloe amarillans (assembly GCA_024072835.1). NCBI lineage: Eukaryota > Fungi > Ascomycota > Sordariomycetes > Hypocreales > Clavicipitaceae > Epichloe > Epichloe amarillans. The sequence continues at coordinate 1,494,495 of CP099639.1, forward strand.
GTGACGGCTGGGCCCTTCACGTGAGGGACTCGGGGAGGCCACCCCATCGTCAACTCACCAAGTCACCCGATGCAAAAAACTTCAAGTCGTCCTGGCATAACCCTCGGGCCATGAGAACTAGTCCGTACGCTGGACCGCCTAGGAGCAGACGATGCCTGGCGCCGGCACTGGGAAGAGCTGCGATGCCTGTCGACACCGGAAGAAAAAGGTAAGGAAAGCAGACATGTCTCAACCGCATCGCCTCATCGCTAACGCGCCACAAGTGCGACGAGAAACGGCCCACGTGCTCGCGATGCGAGAAGCTGGGAATCGAATGCGTGGGCGTTGGCCAAACACGCTTCAAATTCCGATATGCCGTCTCCTCCAACACGAATCCCGGCTCTTTCAAGCGAGGTGCTTGGAGTCGAAATGGTCATCAGCTCATCAAATTATCACCATCCCCAACCAATGATGCCTCCGGTATATCCAACGCATTTGCATCTCTTCTCAACATTACTGATCCGGGCTCCAGCATCCTGTCGTTCGGCAGCATGTTTGCCGAGGTCCCCATGAGGATGGACCAGAGCCCGGTGCTGACCGCGGCGGCCAAGACACTCACGAGCAGTGCATCTGCCTTTTACTCGGGGGGGTCTTCGCTACAAGCCTTTACTCACTATGGAAAGGCTCTGACTGTCTTGAGGGCAGATGTTGCTTCCGCGGTGGACAATACGCACTTTTCTCACACCATGTGTGCCATAGCAATCTTGTGTCTCTCACACGTTGGTCTCCAATTTTCCTCATCGGACTGTCAATTTTCCTCTACTTCTACCCTCTTGGGCAGCGAAAGGCTAATCTCCCCCCCCCCCAGAACTTACTACACGGTCAAAGGGCTGAGCTCGAGGTTCACATCCGTGGGCTGCTCTACCTCCTCGCCAAGATGCCAGATGTGGAACCGAAAACGGAGTTTGAGAAGCAAGCCGTGTCGTTGGCATGGTCTCTCGTGGTATGTAACAGGGTCTTCACTCGCTCCCTTTCAAAATCTTGGCTTTTACACACAATGTTGACATGCACGAGCAAGATTGGGGAGTCGATCATGGATCCAACCATAGAATTAGACCCAAGAGTAGTCGCCAAGCAAAAACGGCGCTTGGGTCCCGTTGCCACCGCTTCCGCCAGCTTCACGACAGAGTTCTACAGTCTCCGTTGGGAAAATCTCATGAATCTGCCTGCGCAGCTGCAAGACCCCATGTCGTATGACATGGAAATAAGAGCGACTTACGAAGATATAAAGTCCGAGTCTCCACGCATCATCACCCTCGCTGCGCAGCTCTTCGATGCGGTTCAGAAGACAAGGATACAGAAACTAGCGTTTCAGTATATTCTGTGCGAGACGGGCAACGTCGAGATGCTGTCCATGTCGCTCGTGCTGAATTCGGTACTGCAGATCCTGAACGTGGCCGACGGCCAGAAACTGGTGCTGGAATGCACGAACTTGATAGAGGAGACCATGAAGGCCTCTGAGCGGCTGGATCGATTCAAACCTCTGGGAACGGCGCGATTGCCCAACGCTCTGTGTCTATGCTGGCTACTAGCGCCAACGCCGAGGTTGCGGGAGACGATGCGAGAAGTTCTGCAACAGCATATCCAAGATTTCAGAGGCGTTACATGGCAGGACCTCGCAGGGAGGTACGATGCGAGGTTTCGGCATATGCGTGCGCAAGTACGACGGAGGCTGTCGCCTCTGAGCATGACATAAATTTATCTATACGAAGCAAAGCATCTGCGACAAGAACTTTGTACGATGCGCAGCTGGTGACGCGGTGTCTGCTTGACAATTGGCGATACAGCCGACGCGTCCATCCCTCCTCCGATGGAGCCCTTCGACCGCCGGGCAGTAAGACAGGACCTGGCGGTTTCGGGTCCTCCAAAGTTGGACATCAATAGGAGAGCCTCAGCGGTTCATGGCCCATCATCACCACACCGTATTTGTTCGACTCCGGCCGGCAGGGCGACTGGGGATACTCCTGCCTTGGCTGCAAGGAGGAGATGGAAGGAAAGACAAAGCGTTTCAGGATAAAACATACGAGAGATGGACCTCGCGGCGTAGGGTTCTCGGGACTGGAAGAGCACAAGCTCGCCGTTGGACCGGTGCTCATCGAGCTTGTGGATCCGCTTTAACTTGTGGCTGTCAGATCGTGACCCCTTCGATCGCGAAGCGATGGGTCGTCCGAGGATGATTTGGTGCTTGTGGCTCAATCATTCATGGTCTCCGGGGCGGCTTGCTGGCAGGCCCTTGGAGGATGTCGGCGCTATATCCCGTGATGACGTGACCTCAAGGTACTGGAACTCTGTGAGGTTTCGGCAATATCGATCCCTTCCGCATATCTTTATAGTAGTGATGCGATCTTTTACATGGCATAGATACCCATGGTACTTCAATCTGAATCGACCCTTTGAAGCCATCAGGCCCTGCGTCCCGTCATGCCGCCCCCATTTCTACAGTCAGTCCGTTTAGGCTAAACACAAGTTTATTCGACAGCACAGCCACAAGCACTCGGGTATACACACAAACCGTTCGGCGACAAATGATTTGCCTTTCGCTGCTCGACCCAAGTAGCGATCGATGTCACTGGGTCTGGTAGGCGGATTTAGGGCGTGGGTATCAAGCAACCCTCTTTTGTTATCTAGCAACCCCGTCTGTGGCTGGGAGGCCAGCTGCCCCATTACTAGCCGACTGTGGCCGACCGGGATTTTTGATATTGATTTCATATTTTTTTTTGTCTTGGCTCATTGGTTGTGCAAATAAGACACTGGGATTGCTTGTAACAATCAACATACAAATTAGATATAGCCAATGCGTTAATGATACACCAAACTCGATTTCCATCACGTGATCTCTCGCCCCCCCCCCTTCCCCCTACCCACGTGACCTTTGGCAAATCCACCCGAAACCTCAAGCTTCAGCATCACGACCTTCCAGCCCGCCGATCCACGCCCTTGTTCCTCAATCCCTCCAAACCACCACGAAATTTCTCCCCCAATCCACCATGTCAGGCGGCCACAAGCCCATCCGTCTGCCGCCCCTCAAAACCCTGCGGGTCCGCAATCCCAAGAGGCAGCCCGAAAACCCTTGCATCGCAATCATGTCCAGCGTCCTAGGTAAGAAAGGTCGTCAGACCAACCGACCGGCGGAGAAGGGGGGGGCCCGGGCCGGGCCACGAGAAATTTTCTTTTTTGTTCGCACAGTCTTTCTTCTAACGCGAGTTGGGACGCGCCCGCAGCATGCTGGGCTTCAGCAGGGTACAACGCCTCCGGGTGCGCGGCCGTCGAGACCCAGTTGCGGAGGTGCATGGACGGGCCGGCGCCTCCGCCCGCGCCCGCAAACACCATCAACTACCACCTTTCGAGGATGCGGAAACACGTCACGAGCGAGAGGAAGCAGAGGTAGCCTGCGGAGGAGGGAGGTTTTGGCGGAAAATGTCTTTTCTCGGGCGCGGGCTAGTGGGGGCGGGGGGGGGATAGTTTGCCAGACGGGAAACGCTTGGTTCCTTGAAAAAAAAAAAAGGGCAAGGGAAAATTTTCACACTTTTTTGGCGATCAGATCATGGCGAGGGTTTTTTTTTTTTTTTCCTCTTTTTTCATTGTGAGAACTGGAAATCAGATATATAGACTCAAATTGCGGCTTCGTTCTTTTTTTTCCCCCCATCTTCCCGGGTTTTTCACTGTATGATAGAGAAGAGATGTTGGTCTCTCAAGCTGTGTGTAAAGATTGGAGCGGAATGTGTCAACATGATGTACAATAGTGATTTGTTCCTTCGTCAACGGTTAGTATCCATACGCTGGGTTTCAAACATGTCTTCTTATTTGATATGACCGGCTGTATCCAGCTGGAGGGACATTGACAAAGATTACGCTTATTATAAGCAATGTTCAACTGTCAACAGAAAAATTGAAAGTTGCCCGAAATGCTTGTCGATCATCGCACCCGAGGGAGTCACCGCAGCTAAACGCAAAGGCGCCATATTTATTGAGTCAAGGTCACAAGTCTTCATCATTCGCTCGACTAATTCCGTCGCTTCATGTGCACATGTTGGATCCGCTCTGCTTCCTCGCCACCGTCTATCCAGCTTGGCAGCCAACACAAATCCAAGTCCGTCTCCACAAGAGTATCTGACATAAAAGGTGGTCAAGAACACATAGCAATCCCGAGAAGAAAACAGTGTCCAGCCTTAATCTCTCAAGGGCCAAAAAAAAAAGAAGAGAATAGTAAAGAGTGAAACCTAGGATACGCCAGCCTCCGGATCTCAGGCTCTGCGAACCTTCCAGTAGCGCCAGCAAATAATGTTCGTAAATACAAGAGAAAGGGCAAACAGAAAAGGTGGGTGGTTGCCCATGTGATATACCAGATGTTGCTGGACTTGATTTGCCTTGCTTCCCCGTAACAAGCTTCGGCATTGAAGCCGCTCACTCGTATACAGACACTGTTTTCAAGACAAGATAATCTTCTCGATTGCGATCAACAAGGAGACAAGCCTTCGAAAAGGGGGCTCTGAGATGCTTGCGATCATGTCAAACATGTAAAGGGGGGGGGGGGGGGGCAAGTTACTCCTGTGTAAGAAAGTACAAGTCGGCCTCAAACATGAAAAAAAAATAACTCCCAGTCAGTAATGAAGCTCTTGAAGAAATGCAAATCGCTGCGATATGGTGTCTATGTGATAGTTGATGTATAAACCCCAAAAAAGAAAGCCAATTCCTTGGCTCATCATGCCATAACTTGCCCCTCTGGGAGTAGTAGAGGGGTTACTTCCGGTCGCAGACAGGTTTGGCGGCTTGCAATGGCGCTGATGAAATTGCCAGAAGATTTCCGTCACCGCTTGAAAGCACAAGTGCGTGTGGCATGCGTTATTATTGGCCCTCGCCAACGCAGAAGAGTTCTATCTCTCCTACACCACCGGAGTACATGTTTCGGACCCCCTCGCGCCACTCCATGAATGCGATTTGAATGTCATCGTCACTTTCAATCGTGACAGAGTCTCCGTCCTCATCGCGGTATCGTAGCTTCAGCGTGCCTTTGCCAATGCTGCTTGTCATGAACCGCGCAAGCTTGGCATCAATGCGGTCAATGAGGGACTGGTAGGTGATGTTGAAGGCTACCACAAGCGTCACATAGTTTCCGCTGTCGCAATTAACCCGAACTTTCAATTGAGTCGGCATAGGCAGATCCGGAGTTGCCAGAGGATTGCCTGTCGACGTTAGGCTGCCGGTTCCGATCGAGGGGGACACATTACGGGAATTTGCGGCGGCGGAATCAACTCTGAGTAAGTCGCCACCAGTGGGCCCAGGTGTGTTTCCGCGCGAGTACAGTGGTTGCGTGGCAAAATGTGACATTGCGCCTCCAAGGCTCCCAGAATGTTGGTGCGTACGCTCGCGCTGAGCCCCCGGGCTTTGTGTGCTGGTACGAATGGGAAGATCGTTTCGAGGAGATCCAGTTTGAGAGCGGGAAATGTTACCGTCGTGTGCTGGGTGTAAATGTTGAGGGATGCCTGGCACAGCCGGAATGTTGCTTTGACTGGGTTGACGTTGTCGAGGGATGCCTGCCCCATTCACATCTGGCGTACTATACGATCGACTTCTTTGCTGCTGCTGCTGCTGCTGCTGAGCAGCGGTCTGGCTGTGAGTGGCCATGGCGGGAAGAGATGGTCCACGAGCATTTCTACCACCACCGGGCATACCATGAGTGCTGGACGAGAAGGATCCATCCCGGGACGGTGCCCGAGGCATGGCGCCGGGGGCATATCGAGGGTCATCCCAGACAGACTGTGGTGTCCCTGCTTTGGGGGGAAACTGATATGCGGGACCCGGGAAAATGCCACTGGCGGTGCTCGTTCTCGAAGAAGCTGGAGACTCGGCAACTGGTGAGAAATAGCTGTCTCCGCCTCGGGAGCTCGGGGATTGAGCACCGCTGCTCTGTGTTTGGAGACTGAGAGAAGCAGGGGGTATAGGCATGGGAAATCGCGGAGGTGGTGCGCGCGCGATGCCAGCAAGCGATTGTGTGCTGTCTCCTGTCGCGGATCTTTGCCTCAGATTGCCACTTGAAGATGTTCGGGGCACAGGATATTGAGCCGGAGCCGTAGCGAGTCCGTGATCCTCCTCATCGTCCTCTTGTTGCGACAAGTAGGGGTTCTCGAGCCCGCCAGCATGGTCCCGCGTCCAAGCAAAGTCATTCGAAATTGAATCCTGGCTCTGGGAATGTCGGGGTGCATTCTCTTTGCGTTGTGTCTCCAAGCCGACAGCCCATTTTCTCATCATCTCCTCGTTAAGGAATTTAATCGTAAAATTTTCGACACCAGGGTCACCCCTCCACCAAATCTGAACGCTATGAGAGCCTGCCCATCTGTTAGAGACCGACTGTAATCGATACTCAGCCCTCGCAAAAATCACAGGTTTCTTACCAGGTTTTGAAAGGGATACGACATCAGTCACGTTAGTCATGAAAATTCGACCCTTTAGCTGAAGCTTGCCGTTCCTATTCTTAATTTTCGGGCCCGTTGATCGTGTTTTGTCTTTCTTGCCCGAGGATTCCTTGCAGCAAAGTAGGATGCACTCGAAAAGATAGATTTCGTACTGGAAACAACCCGTTAGTAATTCAATCGCCACTGGACCGGACATGGGCGAGGGCAATTGGGGGGGGGGGAAGAGTCTGATCGCTCCTTGACGTACTTCTTTTTCCTGATCACTCTTTCCAGTGATGACGCCGTAGACGCCATGCAGCAGCAGCTTTCCGAAGGACTCCACCTTGTGAGATTTCCAGTCATCTACTCGTGTGATGAGTTCCTCCAGAGCCTCGTCAAGAAGGTCGCGATTAACAGCTTCATTGGCCTTTTGTAAAACTCGTTCAGCGGCTTCGCATCCAGTGCAAAGGTCGTCTTTAACCTGGGGATCGTCGGACTTCTTGGCCAAATCTTTCAACAATAGAGGGTATTTGACCAGTCGCTGCATAGGCTTCAGCAGGAATCCGTCCAATGTATTGAAGTCTGTTGCGACAGGGTGGCCAGATTGTTGGATCTTATCGAATACTATATTCGCAATCTGGGCGGCCTTGCGTTGGTTCGCGATGAATGGTTGGTAAATGTCGAATGCATCTTCGTAGAAGCAAAACGGAGCACCCCATCTTTGTACGGCCTTTGGCATTGAGTTTGTCGTTTCGACTCGAATGAGAAACCTTCGTTGGAAATCAAGAATGGCGTTGATGTTTAGGAAAATCTGATGTACGATATCTCCAGGGATGAGGCCCTTTTGCTCCAATGTCTTCTTCAAGTCGTGCAGATTTTCCAAATCCTGTACATACTTTCGTTCAGTGTCGACCAGTTCCTTCACGATGTGATCTCGATAGCTCATTTGCGCACTTCCCGTAGTTGCGGCAGGCTCGTCCTCGGGATATGGCTGCAACTGCAGTAGCAGGCCGCGCTGGTCTGCCAAGTCAAGCACATAATTGACGACCTGGGTCACCTTGACGAAGCCACTGGTGTCGTTGCCCATCAAGTCGGTGATGACGAAGCTCTGTGAGGGGGGCACCTGCAGCTCCTTCATGCATGCCTGCACAAATTTAAAAATGGCGATTTTGGACTTCTTTGCTTCTGACGCAATTTGATCCTCCACTTTGAGAGGTTCGGTCGGCTGCAGTGAGTTGTAGATGGTGAGGAGAGGATATCCTGTGCGAAGGAGATTCCATAATGGATCGACCGGGTCAGAAGGATCGAGCTGCTCGAGAAATGGGGTGAAATCAGGCACTTGGCTTAAGCGTTGCTTGAGGGAGACGCAGATCTGGTATAGCGACCGTGAGGCATCGGCTTTCTGGTTGATGATGTTGGTCGTCGCCATGATGGGCCCGCCATTCTGACCGGGCACAACCGTCGCGGCGCTGGCCAGCGAACTCAGCGACGTTGACGAGCCAGTGTAAGCTGTCGAGCCCGACAGCTGGCTACCGCGAGGCGCACTGCTCATAGTTTTTGCTTGAGGAATGTTTTTGAAGCCGCTCTGGTTGGACTGAAAGACCGGAGCGGTATTATTTCGAAGGAGGGGAGCATGGGCCATGTCAAGTTCACTCCATGCGTTGAAGGGAAAAGTAGGGGGCCCGCGGGGGAATGGAGGAACACAATGTTTCTCGTCGTCGTCCAGGGAGGAGGGGTTGGACGTGTGATGGCGGGCGGAATGCGGGCGAAAAGAGGAACGTTGTCTTTTCGTCGACTTTTGAGGGGGGGGGGGGGGTACGTCTCTGTTTGTTAAGCCCTCCCTTCTGGCTTGGGACGGTCTCAGACGAAGAGCCAAAGTAGCGTCATTCAATAAACAATGGTCAGGTGAGTCGCTTCTGTTGATGCTGGAGAGAAACTCGGGCCCAATGTCTTCATGGACAAGTCGTCGGGTCGCCTGCCGCTTTTGATCGAAGAAACGCAAGGCGACAAGTTGAGCAACGGGCTTTGGGCGTCAAGGCCGCACAACGATGGTGCGGATAGTGTTTGGAAAGGGAAGCCTTCACCACTATCTTTCTCAGCTCAGGTTGTCCAAACAAAAATAGAAATGAAAATGGAAATGGAAATGGAACTGGAACTGGAACTGGAACTGGAACTGGAACTGGAACTGGAAATGAAGCGGCTCGCGGCAAGCAGCGATGTGGCAAAGATTGTCAGACAGATGGGGCAGGGTCAGTTGGGCCAACGCTGTCCAAAGCAGGCGACAGGTCGACGTCAATTCATTAGGTGTGAGCTGAGTGACGAACTGCAGGCGGCGTTGTCGGGGGCAGCTCAGCACCGTTGTTGACCCGTTGAGGCGGCACAGGCAGACTCAAAAGTAGAACAAGTGAGACGGCTAGCTCGAAGGATCGGGGGGGGGGGGGGGGGGGTCGACTCAATGGCTAATCCGTAGAATGGCTAGTAGATGGAACGGCGAGAACAAGTCGAGGGGTGGCTGGCTCGCTTTTCTTCTCGTAGCGCCTCCCAGGGTGGTGGATGGTGCCCTGGTAGCCCGAAAAGAAGTGGGAACCGTGGGTCAGTATCGAGACATGGGCAGGGGAGCAGTCCGCAGTGGACAGCCCAAGCAGCAGCCATCCTTACATAGCCATCCTTACATAGCCATCCTTACATAGCCATCCTTCTGTCCGCAGGGCCACTCTACGGATCCCCATGTATGTATGGTATGTGTGTACTGAGTCGCAGTAAAATCATGCAAGCTGAATAACACAACTCGGCTAGTAGTCGACGGGCCTTTGAAGAAGAAAATTCGGGAGCCAATGAATCAAGGTGCAGGCCGAACTGTGCGCACTCGCTCCCTTGGCTCCGTGCATATGTCATATGCTGCTGTACGGACTACTCCGTACGGATTAGTCTTGTTCATTCTAAAGTTGGCTTCATCGCACCAGGTTCAGAGAAGGCCCAGAGAAGGCCCTAAACCCGGGACGCATGAACCAGCACCAGCGACGCACGGCGGCCGCGAGTAACGGACCCGCTGAGAGGAGTGGGTTTTGGCTGGGGATTTTCCACGGATTGATGGCGAGGCCGACAGGCACACTTCGCGATAGAGCATAAATTAGGGAAACAAGTCCACACTAGACACGCATGGGCATGAGGGGCATGAGGAGCATGGGACATGGGATATTACATATGTGCCATGGCATGGATGATAATAGAGCACGGCGGGATTTTGCAACTGCGCCAGATCACGAACCTGCCACCTGCCACCTGCCACCTGCCTGGCCGACATGCACATACACCTGTCACTGTAATGCGTAGCAGTCTGCTGTTTACTGCTCGACCGACCAGCCGTCTGCCGTTTGCAGGCGGCGGTTGCAGGCGGCGGCAACGTGCATGCACCAGCCCGCCGCCATGGCTGGAGGTTTATTACGCTTCTTCCGGCGCCATCAATTATAAGCTTGCGCCGGCAACCAAGTCGTTGGGTTCGATAGTAAAATAGTAAAAAGTAAAATTAGTATGTAATAGCGTCGGGGGTCGGGATTGGGATGTACACCACCGAGCGTTGCATCCGCACCAACCCCTTTTCGATGGCAACAAGCATTGCACCCAACCCTTTTTGCTTCTTCCCATCTCACAGAAGAAAAAGGGGGACCAGCAGACCCTTTCTACCTTCCCCTACGGACTACTTCTGCGCACAACTCGCACACTCGCACACTCGCACACTCGCACACGCGCACACGCGCACACGCGCACACGCGCACACTCGCACACTCGCACACTCGCACACTCGCACACTCGCACACGCGCACACGCGCACACGCGCACACGCACGCACGCACAGACATGCAGAGAGACGAACGTCGGCTTGGGCAATCGACATGCAATCCTAGATTCGCATACGGAAGGAATACAAGCGACTGTGTCTACAAACGTAGAATGATGTTATCGCTCTGCATCGCCGACATCGCCCCTTTCCAATTCTCGTGCCTCCTTTCCGGAACCCGCCATCTCATGAAGAGGCAACGCAGGATTGAATGACGGCTTGTCATGGCGTTACAGATTGCCTGTTTCATCCTAGCCAAAAGTGGGTAGTCTGTCTGTCGTGGACCACCTCCAAGCTCCCGTCGCAGAGGCTTGGTGATCGCCCCAAACTGCCCCGCGATGGACAAAATACGGGGCAACCTGCGATAATAAGTGCTGTCCGTGTGTTGCCTTTGTTTGCCAGCCGCCGCTCATTCGCAACTCTGGTTCAGAGTAGCTCCCGCAGACAAGAGGGATCTGTTCTGGCATGCCAGCGATGTTATCATCATGAGCTCGATAGGGGGCTGCCGTAGCAAAAACACCTTGATAACACTAGAAGTCGGGGAGCCCGATCGCAGAGCTTTGATTCATCACCCCTTCGTTCCCTAGTGCCCTTAAGATGTCTGCATGCAGCCAGAGTCAGCTGACTCTCCAGTCTGTCCACGCTTACCGTACCAACAACGCATACCCCAAGGTGCCTAGTAGTAGGCTGTAGACTTGTCGGTGATGCCTGTGTTTCTATTCTTGGGCATGGACATATGTATATGTACAGAGCTTGCCATGAGACAGGCTCTTCTGGGCTGGCTTTGTACAATTGAATACAGCTAAAGAGAGACAAGGTTGTTTGGTGAGATCAGCTTCTCACACTGACACATATCCACTGTTCGTTCGTTCGCTCGGCAGTCCAGGCCAGTAGAGTCACATCCCCCCAGATTGTGTGGACTACTTGCATTCAGTGCTCTCCTCACGCAGGATGGTAGGTACAGAAGGAAAGGAATAAAACCAATCTGAGGCTTCTAGAAGAAAGACATTGTCGACCTTGCGACTTGACAGTGAAATACGAAGAGAATCGGCTCACATGTGAGTTAAAAAGCAACACTCCATGGTGGTCTCTGTCCGCCAACGTTGACAATGTGATGCGATGGTTGAGGTGCAATGCTCTTACCCTGAATCCTTCACCCATGCTGGTATTGAGCCCGGATGCTGCTTCGCTTCGAACATGACATTTTACACTGAACAGGAGAGCAATCTTCAGTTCGTCATCCTGGGCGTCATGAATGTGGAACGGTGAATCAGCTCACCAAATATGCCCCGCGATAGATGAGACGCCAAAATTGTTGAAAATATTCCCGGATTACCGGTTTGTAGACGCCAGGCAGAACGAGTGGCTGCTTCAGAATGCGCGTGTGCGATCGATTATTGGATGGGCCATTGACGACGTGATTTCCAATTTCAAACACCAAGTGCCTAGGTGCCTAGATACCGGGGTATTCAACATGGGGCCCCGTGATTCCCTGCCGACGGTGTATCAGGAGAAAAGAAGCCGTCCAGTCCCCGGCGCTACAAAGTTGGTGAAACGACGAGGTGAACTTCGGATGAATAGAGGCACGCACCGCAGGCTGCTTTGGGCACGTAAAGGACCCTTCCCAACTTGCTGTACTGCCGCTTTAGCCCGGACGGGAATTTTGTCTGCAGCGTCGTTCCAACTTGCAATGTTTGCAATGTTTGGCCCATCTGCGAGGAAGATCGAGTGGGTGAGTGGGTGAATGAGTGCCTCGTCGAGATTTTAGCTTCCCAAGCCTGCAGGTTGGCGGGCGGCGTCGCTCCCAGGCAGTTGGCAGCCATTCGCCAGCCGTTCGTCAATCAGACACCTTCTCTTGACGCACCTGCCAGCTGCCAGACAGACAGCAGCCACTCACTGGTCTGCAATCAGCCAGCAGGATGTAGCGAAAAGCGTCAAAGGAACGGGTCTGAGTCGGGTGCCACAGTCATGCTTGCAAGTCGTTTGCCACCCTGTCTGTTTGGAGGTTTGGAGGCGGCCTGCCCGTTCTGAATCAACTTCTGATCGTGGTCCCACTGGTGCCACTCCAGCAGTCCAGCAGGACATCAACCCCGGCAACTTGCGCAAGGAGATGGACGGCCGGCCATTTTTTGGCGCTAGACGCCGTCAACTCCTGCCCACTCGTGGGCCCTGGGCCCTTGTCACGGCAGCATGGCAGCATGGCAGCATGCAACTGCACCTCTACTTTGCGCCATCTTTCTAATCGTTGGCCGTTCGAAGAGAAAAACACCAACACCACAACGCCTTTGGCTGTCGATTCTACGTCGCCACCAAGCCCGTCTCTTCTGAGGAAAATCGTCCCATCGTTTCCCTGCCTTCCTCGACCGGATGCTCGGACATAGCGGACAGACGTTATTCATGTGCTGTGGCGTCGCACCGGGAAGTGAGGACCGTGTTTGCGCGCACCTGGCGAGCCTGAAGCCTGTTTGCCCACGAGGCCCGACCCGAGCGATATCCTATTACCGTTGCACGTCTGACAGGAACATCCTAAGCCTCTGAGTCGCCAAAGCTTGCGTTTCTGTTCTGTATGCTCTGGGTTTCTCTTACCGCTGGCCTGAATCTGCGACTGTGGTTGTGTCTTCCTCGGATTCGACGAACTACTCCATGACGAAACACGACCATCTTTTCGCCATGGATGCCTTTTCACCGGCTCATCAACCCGACGAGGGCTACTCCGAGGACCCGTTGAATCCTCCGGTACATCAGAGTCTTGCCGCCAGTTTGGCAACCTTAAGATCATCTGCCGACCTGCCGTCGTGGTTGGCGAGTAACGCTTTCGCTTTACCGTTATCCGTCAAAAAGGGTGAGAGCAATAATAATCTTGATTTTTCCATCGAGGGTATTGTGAATTTTTGTCAAACCTGAAGCTGACTTGCTGTGTGTCCTCAAGAATTAACGTTGACCCTACTTGACGATCTCCCCACGTCCGCCATTGCCGAGATAGTCCAACGCCTCAACCCTCGACTATACATCGATTTTGTCCAGTATTTGCCTGCTGAAATCTGCCTCAAAGTCCTTGGCTATTTAGATCCTGTGTCCTTGGTCGGTGTCGCTCAGACCTGCCGGGCGTGGTATGAGCTGGCGCTTGATCGGAAGCTGTGGGAAAGATTATATTACCTCGAAGGGTGGAAAGCCATCACTAGTGAGATCGAAGGAGCGGAGACCAAAATTAACGCTGGTTTGAAAAACTCAATCGGACATCTGCATCGAATCCAAAATGCCGGTGGTCAAGCCAACAAAATTCGAGCTATAAAAATGGACGACGAAGATATGGTAATGGCAGACGTTGATAGGCGATCTTTCAACCCCCAGGATAACATAGGATTGGGTGTCAGCAGCATCTTTGGAAGCCCTGCGTCATCATTCTCCTCCAAATTCCCTCCCGCGCCCCCCAGTTGCATTGATACTCCCATGGACATCAGCTTTGCTTCGAATTCCTCGACAGCCAAAGGCAAGGGTGTGGACAGGAGCTTCGGCTCATCAGACGTGGTGCGGGTCAAGCGCAAGGAGCCTGGCGGCACCCCGGAGCCTTCTTTACCTCCAGTACTACCAACAGATAGCCCAAGCCTCACGATGAAATCAACCTTGTGGGCCTGGGACGCGAACCACTCACGATACCGCTTAAACTGGAAATATATCTATAACATGCGACGGCGATTGGAATCAAATTGGGAGCTTGGCAAGTATACCACGTTTCAGCTTCCACACCCGCACTATCCTGAGGAAGGCCATCAAGAATGCGTTTATACTTTGCAATTTGATGCTCATTATCTGGTAAGTGGTAGTAGAGACCAGACAATGCGCATTTGGAACATTCGCACACGCCGCTTGGTACGCCCACCTTTGATCGGCCACAGCGGCTCTGTCTTATGTTTGCAATTTGATGCGAGTCCAGAAGAGGATCTTCTTGTGTCAGGGAGCAGCGATTCCAATGTCTTCATATGGAAATTTTCAACTGGTGAATTAATCCAGACGATCACGAAAGCCCACCGCGAGTCTGTCCTCAACGTTCGCTTTGACAAACGTATCCTCGTCACTTCTTCCAAGGACAAGACGATCAAGATTTTCAATCGCCGACCTCTACGGTTCGGAGAGCTGGGTTACAACGCGAGCGATACGGCGTTTAGTGCCACTGCAAAGACCGTCAAACGATACGGATACGAACCAGATCTTGCTCAGGAGCTACCCGTCAAAGAACCGTACACTATGATTGGACGGCTGGAGGGGCATGGTGCTGCCGTAAATGCAATACAGGTAATGGATCGAACTATTGTTTCCGTATCTGGAGATCGGCACATCAAAGTCTGGGACTGGCCTGACCAGGTCTGCACCCAGACAATACCTGCCCATGATAAAGGCATTGCGTGCGTGGAGTTTGATGGACGAAGGATAGTCAGTGGCAGCAGCGACTACGAAGTGTGTATTTTTGACGCGCCGACAGGCTTGAAGGTTGCGCAACTGCGTGGGCACGCTCACTTGGTAAGAACTGTACAAGCGGGTTTCGGCGACCTGCCTTATAGCAGGGCTGAAGACGAAGCGGAAGCCAAGATTGTAGACGCCCAGTACTTCAAGGCCGTTGAAGCTGGCGAGGTCTCTCATGATGGCGACACAGGGGATAGACGCGCCAGGAGAGTGAATGCTGGGAGCTCTAGGCCAGCTGATGTACAAGCTTTCGGAGCCAAGGTGCCTCCCGGCGGTGGGGGAGGACGAAAATATGGCCGGATTGTGTCTGGTTCCTACGACCAGAGTATCATTGTCTGGAGACGAGACAAAGAAGGAGTGTGGAAGCCGGCTCATCACTTACGCCAGGAGGAAGCAGCAGCAGCCGCCCAAAGACATGTGGCTCTGTCAATACCACAGCCGGCGCCGCAGCTATTTGCAGGGCAATCTCAACTGCATCCCTCCGGAAGACACTCTAACACAAGCTTATCCCAATTCCGAAACAGAACTAACGGATCTGCTGGTGGTGCGCAGATGATTGCTGACCCGTATGGAGGTAATCCAGCATCAAGTGGGATGTTGATGCATCTCATTGACCAAGTCGTGCATTTGGGGCCACAGGCCCTTGAACAAGCTTTGGCAACCTATCCAGCCATACTGAGCCACCATAACTACTTGCAGTCTGTTGTTGAGCGGAAGCAGTCGCCTTTGGAGCGTGCCCAGCTGAGACAGGCCATAATAGCATCCTTGGTGTCCATTCAGACGGGACAAGTTTCAAGGCCACGCCCAACAAGTTCATTGTCGGCGGTTCCGAGTGACGCTGCCATTGCCGGATCCTCTGCCACTGGCTCCAACAGTCAAGCTGGGCCAAGAGTCTCTGCTATTCAACCTCCCGGCCATACTGCTGATGCTGGACCATCGGTTGGACCGGCGGCTGCGGCACCATTTAATATGACGATGACAAACGCCCCAACGCCAGTTCCAGCTCCTCTCCCAACTCCAGCCCCAGCGTCAGCCCAGCCTGCTCAAACAACATCTGCTCATACGGCTTCGCCTCCAACGCATCATCACCCACACATTGCTGCGGCGGAAAATGCTCTGGCCCGTGTTTTCAAGCTTCAATTTGACGCCCGTAAGATTGTGTGCTGTAGCCAAGCACCAGTCATTGTAGGCTGGGACTTCTGCAATGGAGACGCGGAGCTCGAAGAGACGGCTCGATTCTTTGCCACCGTGGACTAGATCAACCATCACAGCTCACGAAGCAGGTGGCGTGAGGAGAAGGAGCCAATGAGTTTGTACCCACACGCAGACTCGCGAGCAATTGCCAGCTGGAGTCATAAGAGTCATAATGTGGTACAAGAACGATCACCAGATACGCTGTTCGAAACTTTGTCTTCGTGGCGGGAAACGACTGGCGCATAATTTCTGATGGCGCAAAGGAGGAAGTACTTTTGGTCAAGAATCCAAGCGACAGGAGTCTTTTCTTTTCTTTTTCTTACTTGGGACTTGGTCATACATCTATTACGAACATGGTTGAAAGGGAGAATCGACCTCACGGCCGATTAGGGGGGGGGGGGGACGATAAATATGAAACGAAGCTCCCCGCATTGAAGAGAATAATCAATGATGACAGACAAACCAAGACTCGCATCCACAGGAACGTACATACATTTTATGCCATGCAATGAAGAATGATTGTAAACGAGCTTGACGCGTGGTGTGCCGATGATGCGGCAGTCTAACGCGTGAATAAGTGACAACATCGCGCAGCACACCAGCCATCACCAGGGAGGATATCAACCAGCAGCCTCCTTGACTTTATCCTCCATCTGCGGCGGCTCATCTATAAATTCCGGTGCAACCTCGTCCTGCAAAAAACCCGGTACCGCCCCGCCCATCTCCATCTCCAACTCCTGCTCCATCCCCAAAGCCTCCAGCTCAGCATCCAACTCTGACTCGTCTACCTCATCTGGAATATCATAACTTCGTGCCAAACTATCCTGTATTTCATTTCCCACATCCATTAAATCAGCCATTTCGTCTTGTAGTCTCTCAATTTTGTCGATGTCGATCTTGCCGTATTGTTTTTTGAGTTCCTTATTGGTAGTCTTCATGGCATCCACTTGCGTCATGACATTCTTCAAGTTATCCTGCATACTGGAAGCTTGCTCCATGTTCCACACTTGGCCTTCTAACTTTTCTTTTTCGGCTTCGTAGGCTTTTCGTCGCTGCAAGACTTTGAGGGCTTTTTGCTTGATGGCCTGCTTGCCAGGACCCTCTCGCATCTTGGACAGCTTCTCTTGGTAGGCGGACAGCTCGCCATTGAGGGCCTTTAGCTTGGTGTCGATGGAGGCGATGCGAGTGTCGATGTTGCTTATGGCGCCGCCGAGGGTGGGCTTGGGTGCGGGGGGTTTGGACCCGAAGAGGCGATTCATGGTTTTGTTTTGCGCAGACGGAACCGCGTGAGGGATGGAGCAGCGCAGAGTTAAGCAGAGGATGCCGGAGAGTGATAGACGGGGTGTCGAGATGTAGTGGACAAAGGAGGCAGGCCGATATATTGCTGCGGCTTTGAGGACTTCTTGCGGAGTCATGCGGGAGCCTTTTCACGAACAAGTCCATCAGGAATGACGTTCAGCTTTCGGAGGAGAGACTCTTTGCTTTTGGAGGGGCAAGACAGGGATGGAAACCCCACACAATCTGTTCGCGAGATGACTCAGCATCTGCATCAAACGTTGAAGGAGATATTATTACGAGTGTGCTCTGTCTGCGCTTCTAAATTTGGAGCTCTACACATGAGCAACATAACAGGGAATCATGCGAGGGGAGAATTTTGAATCGGTGGGTAGTCGACTTGCAGTACATCGCCTCATGGCCGTCACCGTTTGTAGGCGTAGCCGTCGCGTACCACGTGCCGCACTTCGACACGTGAATCGCGACTGTGGATGGTGGATGCGGCTGCAACTCGCTGATGCCGGCCAAACAAGAGTGCAAGGGATACAATGGGGTAGAGTAGAGATTTATGTAAAAAAAAACAAAAAAAAAAGAATCTCATGATTTCCATTTCTCGCTGCACGGCCTTCATCTCGTGAAGATGTCGGTCATAAGTTTCTTCCTAGCGACGCTAGAGTTGGCCGTCTCGGACTCATCAAAGTTGATTTGTAGGACCCGCATCCCCCATCAGAGACTAGCGCGCGGTACGCGGCTCAGTGAGCCCGCAGCCATGTAAACAAATGTTTCTGACCTCGAGGCGTGAAACTGCCTTTTCCCCCATACAACCACAGCTACGCTTTACAGACAATCAAACACTGCAATCAATCAATCAATCAATCAACCAAAACGCTATCAGAACTCTATGCCCCGTGCACAAGTTCTCAACCAAGTCAAACCATACTCTTTTAGAAAGAACGTTCTGCTCAAAGTCAACGCGGTTGCCCAATTTTCAAGATATTGTCTGAAATTCAGCAGCCACGCTTTGTCGTCATGGACGCGCCTGCCCCCCAGTCATGGGGACTTGGGCTTCGTGCCAGGATGAAGTAAGTGCTGACAGATGATTCAAAATCCTACGCATTTATGAATGATCGTAAATGGTCGACAGTTCTAAAGTTCTTGAAGCTGACATGCAACGCGTCTCTAGAACACCTCCACCATCTTTCATCATCTTCTTTCCAGCACGCGACCATCCCACTCTTCCCAACGCCAACTGCACTACTGCTCAACCCTCCGTCGGGAAAGTTCAGTCAAGCATGTTAGTTCATCACCATGCATCATCAAACGCTTGACTCGCGCACTTTGATTTGCTGACTCGCTCGATGATGCAGCTCCTGGAGCAGCAACTTGGTCACCCCTAGGCCCATCTATCGTCTCCCAGCATGGCATCGCGTTCCTGTCGAAGCTCTCCCCGGCAAAGATGGTGCAGAATCTACTCGTATTATCATGAAACGAATTTTCCATCCGAATCCTCGATTTACACAAAGACCGACTCTTCAGGCCGCATGCGCCCAGGTTTCTGCTACCAAATGGACAATGGTTGATTTGCTCGAGCTGCCATGCGCAAAGGCTCGCAGACGGGACTCCTACAAGGCTTCCGATTCTCTCTATGAATCATTTGGTGCTCCCCAATCTGCTGCTGAAATGGCCCAGATCTATTTGACCGCAAAAGGTAAGACCACACGGTCACGTTCGCTTCAGTTTGCATGTGACAAATGGGAGACTAACTTGGACGCCGTAGTTGACATTGTCAATGCCATGCTGCAAATTCCTCGCTCTATTCTCAAGAAAGAGGTCACTGCTTTACGTTCCCTCAAAAGGACTCGGGGTGTCGCTCCTATGAAGAGACGCATCGACAAGCACAACTGCATTGAAACGAATGGGCTCTATGGCGGTTACCGGATCGAATCCTATGACCAACTCATGCCCATCATCATGAAGGCATCGGAACTTGGTGAAGTCTCCATTGACGTACTGTCTGCATCTATTGCAGAAATATCTGCCAATTTTGCCAGAACTGGTCGACGCAACCCGCGCCGCCGAATCACCCTGCAAGGAATCCCTCTCCTCCCAGACATCATTGATCGACCAGAGCTTAAGAACGAGGTCTCACTGGTGCTGGTCCACGGAAGCTCGGCTGCCAAGTCCCCCACCAAGAGATCGCCTCAGCTTGCTCACCCTCTGAAAGCCACTCCTCGACGGCTGAGCGACACTGTGGTCAAGCTGGTTCCTGCTGGTAACCCTACCATTGAGCCCTCCCCTGTCAAATCACCTGCAACTCCGTCTACTCCCTTCGTCAACACACCTTCTCGAGTCGTCGATGATACACCTTGTCGTCTTGGCAATAGCATCTCCCCGAACCCTCTGGTTTTTACATCCAACAAGACTCCGTCAGTGACTCCTGGTCCAACGTTGACTTTCCAGCCTCCGTCGTACCAAGACAGCTCGTCCTCAAGCCTGTGCCAGAGCATAGATGATTTGTCCCCAAACAAACCTCTTCAGCTCGACTCCCCTACCAAGTTCTTCAGTCCTCTTAGCCCACCGCCTACCGACGCGCAGGTGCCTGTTTTCTCAAGCTCCGCCCCATCGGCCAATCCTTCTCAGCAAATCAATGCGTCTGAGGACATTTCAGAACTTGGACTTGTGGCCTCGATCCCAGCGACAGCAACACCAAAACAGGAGTCATCATCATTCCGCCCTATTTGGCCTTCCGGTATCTCTCAGATTAAATTTGCGCCCATTGCGTCTTTATTTGATTCTTCAAATTGGCTTAGCAGTGGTATCACCACTCGACCCAAACGAGGCATGAAAAAGACCAGCCGACGTAAGAGCGAGCCTCTGATTCGAAACTATTACAAGGAACAGGCCGCTCGTCGACAAACTATTTCACCAAATCACCTTGTCTTTCGAGGTGATGTCATCTTTGACACACCCAAGGCGCCTACACAAGCTGGTAAAGTTGATTCGACGTCTGTCAAGAAGTCTGAGCATCTTGACATGACCCAAACACCAGACCAAGCTGAATCTTCGGAACCAACGTTGAGTTTTGTCACGCCTGCCATCTCCTGGGGAAGAATGACAGGACGGGTTTCCGGCGATGCTGTTACTCCATTTCGCAACTGGGCTGCTCCTACTAACGGGGTACACACTGTCGACATGCGCCAAAATCTTGATATTTTCGGAGCTCCCGCTTTGTCCACTGTGCCCAGGCCTACTGCAGTTGATGTTCTTGCAGGCATTGCTCGGGAGCGTTGTGATGGCCAAGCTAATGTCATGGTCGCCGAAGAGAACGGAAGACTCATTGTTCGGTTTAAGCTGCCAACAGAGTTCGCCCATCTCTTTCCCAACAACCAGGGTGAAGACGAATCTCATTTTACCGTTACACCATCAGCTATCTCTTCGTCCCCTCGCATTGACTTTCATGGTCATGAGCAGAATAATGTTGCGTTCAGTGGACCAGCGGACCAGGCACAATCCTGCTCCTCTGGTATCCAAGGGGATGATGACCAGACTCTGGTAATGTCCGACTTCTCGACATCACCCGTTTTCCACAGTTTTGCGTCCGCGACCGGCTCGCTTTCTCGTCTGGATGATACTCCCACTATTAGTGAGCTGGGCATTGCCACATCGCCTGCTCAGCCAAAGCTGGAGACCCCAACGAAGCAGCCAGAACCTGCCACTGCACAAAAAGATGAAAATCCGGCATCCAGCAGGACCCCAAGCCCAACATTAAACCTGTCCTTTACACCTGTCAACCCGTCAAGCCCTCGCAGTCTGTCACCAGATGGGGCAGCCCACCAGGAACCTTATGATTCCAAGATTGACCAGAGTTTGACTCGACAGGATCAGCACCCTCTTGAATCGAAGCCATATGACGACAGTCCAGGACGGGATTACATGAGAGACTTTATCAAGCGCACTAACCGCAAGAGACTCTCAACAGAAACAGGGTCGCCTATCGCACTGCCTCTGAAACGAATGCCTCTTGGAGTTAAGAGCTCCAACACCCCAAGCCCGCAGAAAGTCAAACGTAAAGCAGAGGGTGACATTCCAAACGCTGATTTTGACACCAAAACGACACCTGGACCGGAGCCAAAGAAGGCTCGCCGATCCGACAGGCTTGGGTCACATCTGTCAGCTACAGACAGTCAGACGAAGGAGCCTGCGACGAGAGACAAGACCAGCAAAGTTGCCCCAATTGTAAACGCAGTGGCACATGCTGCCCATACTTCTGATGATCAGGAGGACCACGGCGAAATAGTCATCGGCCCCGGCACCAGACGATCCACCAGAATTCGAAGTCAGAAGCCAATCTCTGGAGCTGCAATTAAGTCCTCTATCCCAACTGCTATCAAACTCGGATCTCGACAAGGTACGGGGCGACTGAACTCGACGACTCGAACGGACCAGCAAGATTTGTCCCACAAGACTCGCATGAATACTCGCAAGAATAAGGGCAATGCAGAGTATCCAGCGCAGGTCTTGGCTAGGTATCAAGAAGAACGACTTGGGGATGGAGTGAGTGAGGGATCCAGCGAGTCCGAGTCTCTGGGCAAACCCAACACCGGCGGCAAGAACGTTGGATGGAAGAGCCCACTCGAAGCACGTCAAGAGGAGAAGCCAAAAAAAGCTCGCACAACAGCCACATACAAAAGCAAGGCCAGTGGCATTGCAAAACCACCGAAACCCGCAACCACTACGCAGAAGCAGCAACGCACAGCCAAAGTTGCAGCAACATTGGGCATGTCACAAAATGGCACGCCAGCAAAGCCATATAGGGCTACACGATCATCGACTCGGGTACGAGTCTAGGCGATTTGAATTTATGTTCCTTTCAGCGTATTTCTTTCTTGGACAACTTTGCGTTTATATTTTTTTCTCGTCTCTTTCCTTTAAAGAATAACGATGGTGCTCTTACATTATATCATACTTATGGTTTCCTGGTTTCATTTTTGAGGGATAGCGATGGCGTTGATTGGGTATTAGCATTGAAGGAAAAGCGGTTATTTGTCGTTTGTTGGATTACCTGAAGATACCACAGACAGCGATGATGAGAAGATCAATTGACTCGAGCAATGGAAAACATTGGGACATACTTGATGGGCCAAACAATGATTTGCTCGGCTAGTGAAATTAAGCAATGTAATCCCATACTGTAGTGCTTCCTTCCAGCGTAACACGCACTTTGCTGCACACTTCATCCTAGTGCATACGAACGTTGCTATTCGGAGCGGTATTTTCTTACTTGCGGGAGTGGATAATATAAGCAGCGGTTGTGGCTTGCACTGCTGATGGACGAGGAGGTATCTGGGCGTTGAGAAGGAATTCCGCGTTGGGTCAAATGAATGTGATTGGACCCGATTGAATGAAGACACGGAAAAGCTAGGCATCGAACGATCCTTTTCGGTGGAGATGTCGATTGCCTCTGCAAGCAGCAACAGAAACAGCAATAAAGACGATGGCCTCCGGCCAATATACATGTTCAAGTAGTGCTTTGATTCGTCTATACTACGTCGAACTTCTCGTCCATGTCTACATCGCCTGTGGATGGTCGAGAATTGCGCAGCGTCGCCCACCCTTGTCGCACAGGAAACTGCGAGACATTCTGCCGAACAGGCTCTGCTTTCACAGGCTTCGCTGCCTTGGCCTTTGTGGGGTTTGTAGCTTCTGGTGCGGGTTCCGCTTTGGGTTCCTGCTCTTCCCCCTCTTCTTCACCCTCGCCGTCCTCCTCGCCCTCTTTGACTTCGTCGTACTCTTCGGCATTGCCCTCGCCATCTTCATCTTCATCACCGTCATCGCCTTCGCCGTCTTCGCTAGACTCTCCGGAACCATCGCTTTCGTCACTACCGGGATCATAATCCTCCTCATCCTCATCCTCGTCGTCCTGTAGTTGCTGCTCAACTTCAAGGTGGGCTTTCTCCAGCTCTGTGTGTCCGTCACCGCCAGCTGCATCGCCTGGTTCTTTACCATCAGCACCTTTCTTCGACGTTCTGTTTTCAGCCAGCTGTAACTTGGCCTTCCTTTGCTCTGCCATGCTTCGATCTTGCAGACCATTGCGCTTGATGTAGTCATCGATCCCGCCGTAATCTTGTTGATCCAGCATGCCGAACTCCAATTCTTCGTTGGGCTCGTCGCCTCCCGAAAAGGCTTCAACAACCATATTGAATGTGATTTGCAAAATGTTGGTGTAGCTTATCGCGGCGATGCGATTCAGTGGGATAAATATCAAAGGCTTCTTGAAGCCCCAGAGAATTCCGTTTTCCAGAAAGAAGAGATAGCCATCCTTGGAGCCTCTGAAGCCACTTACATGGACGGCTTTTTCGTTGGGCCGCTGAGGTTGTCGTACGGCACTATGAAATTTGCTTGGGTTGGCCGAGACGATATCAATAGCATTTCCTGCTGCACGCAGCCGTCTCTCAATTGCCCAGTGAAACAAGGACTTGAAGGTGTCTGACACCGCAGCAGCGCCTGCGGCTTCGGATCCGACGATGGCCCCCTCTTTAGGTGCCGTTGCAGGAACTGTGAAGACTAAAGGCTCAACAACTGGAGGGTTGCTTTTTGATGGAAGGCTGGTGCCCTTTGGAAAGAGAACGTAGTTGAAGTGTATTTGCGTCTTGTCGGGGACGGGCAGGTAGAAAATGTATTCTGCTGTACAGTTAAAATCCTGCGATAATGATTATCCGGTAAACCCTTGGGGAACTAAGATGATCATACCGATATCTTGCCAGGCGTAAGTAATCTGTGGAATGGGAGCTGTTGTCTCCGGTGCTCGCGCATATATAAAATTTTGAGTAAGGCAGAGCTCAAGCCTTTTTCTTTGAGGAACCGAGACAGATATTTCCTTTATGCATAGAAGAACTGTTTCGTCTTCAGCATTTCCAGAGACGGCAGGCATTCGCTGCGTACCATTGACGCTAATCGTAGATTGTGGCGCATCGACTTTCCGTCTCTTCAAGGCCGGTTCGCCATTGACTTGTATTTGGTCATAGACATGCTTGGCGATGTCGTTGAACAGAGCTACGCGTTCCGGGGAATCTAAAACAGAATGAGATCCATTGCAGGCCATCTTCGCGGCCGAGAGGAGTTGAGCACTCACCAGCTGCTCTCTTGATGCCTTCAATTATGTCTGGTCGTGATTGGAAGACGAGGCCGAGCTTCTCCGAGTCGAGGGTTGCTGATGACATGGCGAATAATGCTCGAGCCCTGCCAATGAGATCTACTCGGAGAGCAGTGAGTGAGGAATTGGAATCGACGAGTATTGGTGCAGAACGTTGCAATCCTGCCGGGAATCCAAGTGGCGGCAATTCAAGCGATTGACGTCGACACGACGGATGATTACATAATATACCCCAAGCTTGTCAATGATATCAGGCAGGTACGGACGGAGTAGCCACTTCCGTACATGTATATCCATCCTGCTCCACAAGCCCGTCGCCAACACGAGAAGCCAAAGTAACTTTGGAACTCGGCCACTTTGCATGTAGCGTCTCATTCCGGACTTGTCATCTCCCATGTTGAGAACCTGCTCCATCATTCAAGGACAGAGAGAACAATAATCTAACGGTTATCCCAACGAATACTGTAGTGCTTCGAGGTCAAATTTCGTGCCGTTTGCTGCTGGCTGAGATCAGTCTTGCTCGACCATGTCAGCTCCATTTCCCAACCTGTATATTCACAGGAAAGTGGCAGAAACAGCGGCCAAATCATGTGACATTTGCTACAAACCAAGCAGCTCCGTGTTGATCACAGCAGATAAGAAGGTATGGCGTGGTGATGGAAAAGTCACGTCACTTGAATGCAGGCTCGATGCGAGAAATTGACTGTCACGCAGGACTTCTTCTATGTCTGCCCGGCCCATCTGAAGGACACGTACTTCTGTACGCCAAAGGTCGATGAAGAGGCCATCAAGGCGAAGAGAGAAAAGGCACTGGCCGAGGAAACGGAGAAATTGAAAAAAGAGTACGAAGAGAAACAGCGAAAAAAGAAGGAAAAAGAATCAAAGAAAAATAACGATGATAAAGATAAAGATAAGACCAAGGAAGAGGACACAAGTAAGGGCAACAATGCGGATAAGAAAGGGGTCATTGAAAAATCTGAAAGTCCATCGGCGGGCGAGGTATGTGGTCACTTGCATTCATTCACGTGTCGTACTGACCAGAATCCAGGGTTCTGCAACTCCAAATGAAGAAACACGGCTATTTGAGTTGAAAAGGTTAGAAATGACATTTACTTGACTTCTCAATTATGCTAATCATTTTAAGCGCTTTCTATCGGCAACGAGTTCAACGAAGACGCCAGAATGAGGCAGCTAAGAGGGACAGAGAACGAATTGCTCGGCCTGGATATTTTCCTTCAGTACCCTCTGGGCCTCCTACCAAATGACAACGGGCCTACTTCTCCTAATCATAAATGCAAAAATCGATTAAAGAAAAGAAAAAAGCTAGGTCTGGTCTATGCTTGCCAAGTCAGGCACGAAGTACAGCCGTTCTGGAGGGGGTGTGTGCTCGATGGAAACAAATTGGAAGGTATTCTAACAACATGTACCTTGATCGCGATGTCGAGAGTCACAAATCCTAGGTGATGATACGGCAGATCAAGCAACCTGGTCATGAAACGGCGGCCGAACGCGAAGCTCACGAACGAAGCAGCTTTGAGCGGGGAAGGGCAAACTCATGGACTATCTTTACATTGAAACACTAGTTGCAAGGAGTCTGGGTGTCTACCTCACGATATGCTCACCCTTCTCCTTCTAGGGTTATGGTCTATGTTGCTTGCGCTGGTCCGTGCTGAGCAACACGCACTTTTGACGGAAGCGGTCCTGGGATCGTCGACATAAATTTTCTCCGCTCAGATTGCCTTATTGCTATTCCTCCACGCCAGCATAAGGCGTACAACATAGGCACGAGACGGACAGTTCAAGATGGAACGTCATGTGGGAATGTAGGCGGAGAACAAGTGTGAGCCAGGGGATCCCCTTCCCGACGTTGCGCAGTGAGATCCAAGGGATTGCGAACCCTCAGTGGTGGATAATTGATCAGATCAAGGTGGGCTTTCTGACAAAGCCGAAGGTCGCAAGCCCATGGAAGCCTTCTCGATGGCTCTCTCGTTGTGTCGCCATTCGGTCCTCACATGTGCGTGGCCACCCCGCCATGTCAGAAAGGGGCATAAGATGCGACTTGAGAATTTCCGCCAAGCAAGCTTGCTCACATTGGGTTAGGTTCTGGCTTGTCAGCATCGATCCTGGACTACTCACCCAGGAAAGCGCTGGTTGACGCCATGGACAGAAGTGGGAAAATTGCGTCTTTTTCCAAATATATCTCGTTTGGGCCTATTCCTGTCTTCAAAACGGACCCCCCATACAATCCCCCTATCGTTCAAGCATCGGCATGGGTCACGAACCGTGCCGTGAGTGCTTCAAATCCGATCGCCATGACGATGACGCTTCTTCTGACTTGGTGGCGCGCCAAGGGCTGACTACATATGTACGGCATAGATGTCTCAGTCATTTGGCAACGATTCAAGCCGAAAACCATAGCAAAGACACGACGGCTGCTGCTATCATTCCCGCACTCTAGCAGTACCCTAATCTTACAGTGCTCGGAGATGTGGCCAAATTCTCCAGTCCATGGCGACGATGGGGACAGAAACGTTGATTGACTGACAACTCGGCACTGCAATACGACAAATCTCTCGACGAACTAGCTGGGATGTAAAGAAATCTCACCACCTCGATCTCTCTCCATACCATGCAATATTAGCAGTCGAGTTAGTGTGCTGCATCGCAAGCATCGCAAGCATCGCAAGCAGCAGTGCCGTTGCATTGCCGTATCCCGATTGTGTTACATTTCAAGTGGGGCTGCCGGCTCCGAGACAGACAAAGTCCCGCCGATTTGCCCAGCGTTCTGCGCATCAAACGGGTTGAAACCACGTCACATTGGATTCGAAATTGAATCTTGATAGACAGAATGTCGACTCTCCAATTTCCAGGTGACTGCACTTGCCTCTGTTACTGAACGAGATAGTAACCCTCACAGCCTTACCCTTCAGGTGCTGGGCAGCTGTATTGGAAGTTTGAAAAACCCCCACGATCGCCTACCAATGGCAATCTTATCCAAGATATTGGTGCAAATAGCAGGAGCCTTGATATAGAAACACGCCCTTCGAACTGGCAAATCAACAAGTCAGCTCCTCCACCCTGATGGCCAAGCATCGCTAATATTCTCTTGGCATATTCGTCGTGTGGCTGCGACTGGTAGGGACTTGGAGGCGAGGAGGCGGGAGCGAACGGATTTTAAAACCACCCTTTTCATATTTCGCACCAGCTGGGGTCTGTTCATGGAATTTGAGGGAAATGCAGTGGGCGGTGACTGCCAATCTCGGCCTCTACAGGACACAATGCTGACGGCCATTATTATCATCTCAACCTTTCTCCTATTGTCGGTAACGATGTGACCCATAAACAATACATCGTAGACGGATTAGTATAATACTGCATACATTACTCAGCCTTGCTTTGATCAGTAGTTCTGTCACCCCCAGTCCTGTTAACTTATCCGAGCGGCGCTAGATCCAAGCTTTGCCATGCCAAGCAGCAAGGGCTCAGTTTGGAACTCGTACAAGGGGAGACCCGACAAGACTAAAAGGCGTTTTATTGTCTGGTTCTGCTGTGCTGACGTTTGCGGGCGGTTCCTTCAATGGTTGCTTGCGCATCCTACGCCGGCGTTGCAACAGCAAAAGGCTCGGTACAGATTCCATGGGCCCGATTCCAATTCTCGTTCTCATGTGACATTTCGCGGGCGTGCCTCTATTGTCATGCCGTCGCCACTTTTCGTTGGACATTTTTACTACTTTCCAGCCCTCAAAGAACTACCGGCCACAATGGTTTTTCCCATCACAAATGACCATCTCTTCCTCCTCCTGCTCCCCTCCCAGAACTAGGGCTAGGACCAGACCCGGGAGGCATACGAATGCCCAAATTCCGGGCAACCTCACTCAGCTCAGCTCCAGCTCCAGCCCCAGCTCCAGCTCCAGCTCCACCATGCTCATTAGAGGTCCCCGTCCGCCTCCTCACCTCCTCGTCGACCCTCGCCCTCTGCAACGACAATCCCGGGGTGACCCAGCCACCACAGGCGCATCGGATACCTTTCCAGTCGTAGCGTCCGACGGCAGCACCGCACCGCTCGTTAGGACAGCTCAGCCGACCGTTGAGCTCGCCCCTCTCCAACTCGCTGCGCATCCAGCTGAGTGGTTCGATAAAGTAATGCGGACAAGGTTGGCCGGGAGCCAGGGATTTAGACGACGACGCCGAAGCAATGTGTGGGGTGATGAAGGGCGCCGTGGCCAACGCTCGTCTGCACCTCTTGCACCGCAGCGTGGACTCGGCGTCCTGGTGGTGGCCGTTGGAGCCGGCGCGGGCCGCCGCAGCCAAAGGGTCTTCGTCTTCGAAGCGCAAGCGACTCGGTGCTTGGCCCGCCGCGACATGCTCTTCCACCTCGCGCTTATATGCCCATCGTTGATACAGAGGATGATTCTCCACGCCGTCGTTGTCGTTTGCAGGGCATCCCATTTCCCACCACAACGCAAGCTGTTCCATGAAGCCGTCGTTGGGTTCGGCCATGGGCCGTGTTCGTCGGATCAGAGCCAATGCTGCCTCGACGGCGTCCTGCGCCGTCTCCTTTCGCGAGCGGTCGTGGCAGTCGACGTTCGTGTCGGCCGTGGAGGCGGCTCGAGGATCGTTGATGTTGCCGCTGGCAGACGAGGACACGAGACTCGCGTCAAACCGGCCGGGATGCCGCCAGAGCAGGTAGGCTATGATGACGGAGACGGAACGTGATTTCCCGGCCGCGCAATGGACGAAGACGCCGCCGCCGCCGCCGCCGCCCTCTGATGATGATTGACCACCCCCCCGCAAACCTTGGTGAATGAACCTCACGGCCTTGGGTAATTCCACGAGCAAGTTGGAGTCGTCCACGTCGTCTACATCAATGAGTAAATGGCGGAACTGCCTGCCGCACTCAGACCACGGCTCATCCTCGAAATTTTTCAAGCTATGCGGGCTGAAGCCAACTACGCTCAGAACATGCGTGATGTTTTTCCCCGCGAGGACATCTGAGCGTCTCAGAGCCCATATGCTGCACCGCACAAACTTCCAATGGTCAGAACACTACCGACGCACGTGACGGGGGGGAAACCATCAAAGGACAAGAGTAGAGAGAAAGGGGGAGGAGGGGGGTGGTCGGTCATCGTACCCGCCAACATAGAGATGGTCTTGGCCGTCTACCCTACTCAACGCCATCTCTGCAAATGCTTGT
The DNA here is from genome assembly GCA_024072835.1 of Epichloe amarillans. Lineage (NCBI taxonomy): Eukaryota > Fungi > Ascomycota > Sordariomycetes > Hypocreales > Clavicipitaceae > Epichloe > Epichloe amarillans. Next base: position 1,524,041 of record CP099639.1, read on the forward strand.
TTCTCAGCGTTATCGAGCTTCCGTCAATCAAGCCCCATTGGCGGAGAAGGGAGCTTCGGAGGATGATGCCCGATGCCGCGGCGCGGAATCCAGGGGCAACTTCGTGAGCGTCTTCTCTGAAAATGCAAACGACGTGAGTTTTTTTTTTTTTTGGCTTTCTCTCGGCTTATTTCGATGACGGGGTTTCCTCGGCAAGAACCATGTTGCGCCGCTACACCGCACCGCACACAGTCAGTCACCTCCCAGAAGCAAAGTACATGTCCATTCCCTCCCTCCATCCATCCACGAAACCAAGCAAAACCTTGCCCGCCGTGGCACCTTCACATCACACCTCACCCAGAACAGGGAAATCCGCCCGCCCAGCAGCGCCACTCGGCGCACCCTCATGCTCATGCCCAGCTGAAGCGCCTACGGGAAAGCTCTTCACACCTACGTCACGAATCGAACATGCTGACTTGACTGGTGGGTGGGGTGTTGCGAAGCCTGCATCAACGAGTATACGTGGACGTCGACGCCACCGTGATGGCGAGAAATTGTCAAAGTAAAAACTGTGCGACTTGCTCTTCTCTCCGAAGAGGAAAGGAATCGAACCAGTGCGCGCTAATGCTGATTTTGGGACCCATCTCATTCGTTCATCACGTAGATAGATTCAGCTGACATGTGGTGAACTTGGGTTCCGCCTTGTCAAGTCTACAGCGCCATTCGTCTTCTTCACTGATTCTCTCAATTCTCTCAATTCTCTATCGTGGCTGTAACGTTGCCTTTATGATTCTTCCTACTAATGGCCTGAACAGAATTCGCCAATCATCCCGTAGTGCCTACAAAGCAAAAAGCCAAAAAGCCCTCTATAGTCCGTAGATTGCCAGGAGATGCTGACGGAGGCTCGTACCGGCGTTCCCAGGCTGTCCTGTCCGACTGCCAGATAGATACCGCCGAGAAGTAGGCGGACACGGCGCACACCCTGACCCACATGCATACATCTGAGATACGTCGACATGGTGTGAGAATAGAGGCGCAAAGAGGCAAGAAAGAAACACCAATCATCACCGACGACGCTAGCAGTTCGCGCCGTCAGCTGCTATTTACTCGCTTACAGCTCGGGGCTGAGGCTGAGGCATACCAGCAACAGTGTGGTTGGCCAGCTGTCATGTGCGAAACAACGATCGACGTCTCCCACCCATCACAGCAATAAGCCACAGGACGCACTATTCGATCGCCCACATGAATTGTCTGGTCGTCCATGGCCAAATGCCGACACACACAATCGAGTCTTCACAAACCCCAACCACTAGCCTGGACTGAAGACAGTACAGTGGTTGTTGTCCCCAACAATACCAATACCCATTCATACTCATCGCTGAAAAAAACGCGGCCCTCCTCCGACGCGGAGCGGCCGTGATGCATTAAAAGTGACATGGCTGGGAATGTTGAAAGCATTGTCGTCAGTGTGACTATGCTTATCAAGAGAGCCTGCCAATATGCTAGAGCCATCGAAAGGCCCTGAAATTTTCGATTGCGCGTCTTCTCCTTTTCATTTGGATTGCCAAGGAAATTGCAATCCACCACCGTGCTGTGCTATATTATGCCTGTGAACTCCTTGACAATGTAGGAAGGAAAAAACAAGTGGAAAAAAAAAACCCCAGAAATCAGACAAGACTTCGTAACGTCATATCGTCGAGGTTCGCCAAAATGTCTGTACACTTGATGAGATCCTGCTCCAGTCGAGCGGGACGTCGTGAATCATCGTCGAGCCGTTGTAATGGCAGATAGGTACGCCTCGTTATATTTGCGCGGGATGACAGCACGAGTGCATTCATAATCCTCCCTTCATCGAGGTGTCGGGTCCTCCTCCAGCATGCAGGCATTCTCCAGCATGTTAGTCCACTTGCCGCTAGTCCCGGCATGGCTGTGCTTTAGGTGTTGCCGGAAATGATCAGCCCTAAAAAATTTCTTGGACGAGTTGCATTCCCGAAATTTGTGGACTTCCTGCAGGTGACGGATCCGCTCGTCCCAATCTTGGTCGGTGGCATGATTCGGCACAACACCTCCGGACAACGCCCCTGAACCAGAACCTCTGCCTGATCGAGGAAACTCGTCTCCGCAGTAACCGCAGGTGTCTGCCTCTCCAGGGCGGCTTGCTGAGTCATGGAAAGCACGATCGTATCCTGAGAGAGCAGAGCATGACCAAGAGTGGCGGCGCACGTGAAGCGAGTTCTGGTGTCGTTCGGCTTCGTTCTTGTTTTTGAAGCGGTTGCCGCAAAACGAGCATTCATATTGCTTCTCGGCTTCGTGTGCACTGAAAGAAAAAAAAACCCGTATATTAGAAATAGAACTAGACGAGAAGTGGCGATGGAGGAAAAAAAAAAAAAAAGCATGGGCAACTATACCTTAGTTCTTCGGCCGTGTCAAATTTTTTCGGCTTCTTGGGACAGCATTCACACATGTAGACGCGCTGAATCTTGGACCCGGGGGGCTTTTGCATGTCGACCATTTTCCTCGGGCTGTTACCGGACACGTTACGTCCATGCGAATTGGATTTGGCGGAGACGGAGTTGCGAGGGCTGTGGTTGATGGAGGCAGGTGTTGTGTAGGGCGAGTGACAAGAGCTCGGAGACATGCCACCCGGCGAGTTGGCGCCGGGCGATCGACGACCGTGTGAAGTTGTCGTTGTTGCGCTGGACGGGGCGATAGACATGGTGGAGATGTAAGAGTTGGAGCGAGAAATCGCAGCCGACGACATGGACGAAACAGAGTAAGTTTGTGGCATAACCGTCAGTCGAGGTGTTGGAGATCCGCGTGAACCCAAATCCCCCCGGTGGATGTCAATGGAACCACCAGAAAGATGATCTCCAGCAGGAGGGCTGGCTGCTCTGCGTTTGTGGCCCAGAGCCATGTGAGCCTCCTCGGGGTGAAGCCTTTTCGGCGACGTGGCCTCGTCGATTTCCATGTCCTCGGCACCAGTGAATTCGTAGCCGCCGCAACACGAAGAGGCATCGTCACTGTTATTGCGGCGAGTGCGCGTTCGTGGAGATCGATCATAGTCTAATGCGTCTTTGCCCATGCGCTGTTCCGCATAGTGTCGAAAGGGAGCCGACCGAGGAGAGACAGCGGAGAAAATAGGTGTGTCTACCGAGAGTCTGACGGGGGAGTCAAGACCAGGACGGCTATGGATGGGTAGTTGCACAGGCATACTCAAAGCTGGGGCTCGAGGATTGGGGTTCCGTTGTTGGAATTGCTCGCTTAAAGCCGACAAACCTATGCATCGGGGAGACCTGTCGAGTGTGCGGATGGGGTCCAGCTTCTTCTTCATGCTGTCACAATGCAGATCGGCAGCTGATTGAAAGTGAAACTTGTTTTGATGCAGCAAATCCGTCGGCGTCGGCCGTGACTCTCGAGACCTGTGGTCAATGTCAGCACGTTTTCATCTTCTACCGGCAAGCTCGCTTCATCAGGCAACACACCTTTCAGCTGCAGTGTAGCTTGCATAGCCCTCATCGCCATTGTTGCTGCCCACAGTATCCCTTCTCTTCAGGCTAGACCGATCATCATTCAATGATGAGTACATGCTGCCATAGCCGCTCGGTACCGGTGAAGCAGGGTGCCCGTAGTCTCGGGGTTCCTTCTTTGAGTGTTCGGGGTGGGCTGCTATCTCAAGGAAGGGAAGGTAGCGAGGAGGAGGTAGTGGTGGAGGGACGTTGTCTTGAGATTCAAGTCCTGGTATCGAAATTGCCGGGCTCCCGGAGAACGACATATCGTGATTGTTTCGGCGGTAACTTCCAGGACCAGAGCACGAGATGCTGGGCAAAGTAGGAGGGGGTTCTCGACGTTGTGGTGGGAACGCCATCGTAGTCGATTGTGTTTGAGAACTTATTCTTTCTGTCCAATCCTCTGCCGCCAATCTGCAGTTTTGTACGACGGAATCGAACGGTGCGGTGCGGTGCGGTGCGGTGGGTAGACGACGACGGCCAGAGAGGCTGGCTGATGGCGGGAAGAGATGGACGGATAGGCTTCGAAAGACCAAGTTACGAAGCTGATTCTATCATTGATGAGTGGAAATGCCCGCCAGGGGTTTTCCGCCAGGGGATGTGAGAGTGATTCGTGTCTTTGCAAAGGTTGAAGGCCGACTTATGACTCGGTTGGAGGATCGGTTTGGCTCGAGTCTTGGACGTCTTGGACGTCTTGGACCAGGGCTGATGTAGCACGACGGGCCAAGTGGAAGAGCATCGGCTTTGAAAGAGCTCAGGGAAAGAAGCAACAAGGCGCAAACAAGGAAATAAAAGTATATCAAGCACAAGGCACCGCACATGCAAGCAAAGGAGGAAGAGGTTCGAGGAGAAGGCACAATGGCTAACAGGAAACAGGAGGGTGAAGGTGCAGGCGCAGGCGAAGTCGCAGGTCGCTGTCGCGGGCTCTGGGCGGTTTTGTTCCCTCCAGCCAGGCAGGACCAGAACTCGGGTGAAGGGCTTGTTGGGCGACAGGGGGGAAGGGCAGTGCCAAGACCGGGTGGTGTGCGCGCAGTGACAGAGGAACCACCGGGTGGGCGTGGTGGGCGTGGTGGGCGAGGGCGCAGGCACACGCCCCCCTTCTCGGCGCCGATGCATCCTACACGCACGTAGCTCCTAGCACTGCACAGCAAGTGACAGCACTGTGCACTGTGCCAGCCCAGCCCAGCCCGGCCCAGCAGGTACAGTGAGTGGGTGTGCGTACAGACACCAGGTCGCCCAGGAGAGCGTCTTCATATTATTACACCCGCGCACAAGATGGGCTCTCCACAGACGAGATACAATAAAAAAAAAGTCTCCCGTTTAGGTTGCCGGCAGCGAGACTCCAAGTTGTCTTGGATGTCGGCTAATCTCATTCAACCGCAATTGGCAGTTGTCAGTGTGCGATTGAGACTTTGCTGTCTGGGCTTGTCCATTGCGAAACCCGTCCCACGGACACAAGGCGAGGAGCTTCTAGGGATTAGGGCTGACAATGACTGCAAGGTTTTGGGAATTTGCAAGTGGCATTCACTTTTTTTTGCCTCGTGTGACGTCTTCGAGCACGACGCCCCCGCTGCGCCATCAAAAGGCCACCAAACATCCGCGGGACTTGTTATAATCTAGTACGGATTAGTAGTTGGGGAACACGCTGTTGCCCTGAAGACGCCCTGAACAGCGCGAGTGCCCGCGCCCGGTGCGCTGAAGTAGGGCAACCAGGTGGACAGAGTACTGAGTACTTCTTCTTTCTCTTTTCTCTCCCTCTTCGACGTTCAAATCATGCTCAAGACGAGACGAGACCCGTTCGAGGGCCCCGTTCATGACTCCGCACAACAATGAGCCCGACTCACTCTGTTCTGACTCTGTTCTGACTCTGTTCTGACTCTGATCACGGCCGCCGCCCGCCGCTTCTGCGAGAAGATGGAGAATGGACCCAACGACGGCCGCCGAACGGGAACGAGTTCGACAGCCTGCCCTGCCCTATTTGACATGACAGCCTTGTGAGACCAAGGACGACGCGCTTTGCTACTCGGTATATTCCCTGAAATGGTCATTCCATGGTATTACAATATGTCGAGTTCACCTGCAAAGCGTTTCTGTTCTGGACCATTCAAATCCAATGAAGACGCTAATCAGGTCGCTACGAAGTTGACTTGGTCAAGAGAGAGGATGCTGCTTGCCCTGGCCACGCACCTGCAAGGCTGCATGCATGCAGCAGGCCTTGGAGTCGTTATTCCATCTCGAGCTGGGGGGGGGGGGGGCGCCGTCGTCGTCTCATCATCCCTGATTGAAGCATCCTGCGAAAGAAGCCATGTGCAAGCTTCCCTCTCCCTCTAATCTGTATTAAAACAAGGTAATCCTATAGAGAAGAGAAACCTTGGTAATAATGAGTGAAATAAGAGAAAAAATCTCTTTCGCTGCCTGGGTAGTCCGTATTGATTGATAGGATACGATTTGTACATGTGCTGTAAAATATCGCGATGCGCTCGGTCTTAGGTGTGATTTAACAGCAAGCTATAAAGTAATTGGCGCGTGTACGGAGTACTTGTCTATCTATTCATTTATGAAGGCAAGTGCCAATAAAGAGGCATCTGGGAAAGTGTACCAGGGTCGTCCGGCTGTTATTCTTGTCGTTCGATCGGCAGTCTGGTGCGCGACGCGGCAAAATGGAACTGTTACAATATTGGTTCCTAGATTTCTCGAACCAAAAAAAAAAAAAAAAAAAGAGGGCCATGATCAGCCAGCCAGCCAGCCGCCGAGCGAACCTCGTACCTCGTACCCATCCCATCCGCCTCAAACCCGCAGAGCACCTCAGCCCTACGTCTGTCTGTACTGTACAGTCCGTCCATCCGACTCGTGAAGTTCGTGAGCAAGAGGGTTGCCCATCCATCTCGCACGCCATTGCCCCATTCGGGCTGGCTGGAACCCAACCTCTAGTTTCACCAAGGCGCGTCTGGTGCCTGGCGTCTGCCACTGATAATATCGAGCCGTGCCTGTTGCATAATTTTTGGTGCGAATTGCGTTGCGCACACGCAGTTGGCCGATGTCGCTCAACTTGGCCAGCAGGCTGCGCCTTCCTGGCTACATCGGCCTTATTAATGTACGGATTACATCCTTACGGATTTTACATACATCCCGTAATAAGGGTCCTACATAAACGATCGAATTTTGTATGTATATTTTTTGATCACAGTCTACCGACTACTTGTTGACACGCTGGTTGTGAGATTATGCTAAATGGATGGCTGCAGATTTATCCACGGACCCTTCGTGCCAGATGGTTTCCTACCTAATATTACCACCGTCCATCCCCAATGGGATTTAAAAACGGCCATGCATTTGCCAACGAATGACACGGTGTGTCTAGCCTTCACCTTCCAATCGGCCGTGGTCGGTGCTCCGCCCCGAGTGCTGCGTGAGGACTTGAGACCGTCATGACGCAAAGCTGCTTCGTATGAAGTCAATTTCTTCACCAACAAGAGTGCGCATAGCCACTATCATTGAGACAAGTCGCATCGGCCGATACTGTACCCAACCGCAGTCGAAATATGAGTGCATGGTATCTCTGGCTGCCTTCTGCCAATCACGGGCTAATCGTAGCCTTATTGCCTACTTGAGGCTGGCTTCTTCGTATAACGGTTTTACTGTTCTCGGTTGAATAAATGCTGAGTTGATAAACATCGAGCAAAGTGGATTGGTTGCCGGCAATCTTTTCTCGAGCCTGCCATGGGGCTCGGCCGGGGGCCCCGACAGCTGATAAGTAACACGGCTACGGAGTAGTCTTTTTTCAAACGCAAACGCCGTATTTATGCTCAGCCATCTTGGAGGAAAATAACACAATGCATCTCTAATGTGTAGTTGTCTCAACCAAGCAAGTGACGGGCTGCTCTTCGCCGGCACGGCGGCTTACAGGAACCATGGAGTTTCCGAGATATCATGATTCATGGCCCCGTAACCAAGAAACGCAATTTAGGCAAGAAGGCTGGACGGTCTGGGTGGCTTTTGCAGCTGAGGGGAGCTGTGATTTGGATCGAGGGGTGATGGTGACGTCCTTTGGGGGAAGGAAGGTGTCTATTGTCTGGTACCACGCATGTTAATGTGGCACATCGAGCTACTTTTCCACGATGCCGAAATTCCTCTCTATCCCGGGGAATCATGGAACATTTGTGGCTGTAATCTACCGCTCCAATTGCCGCTGCTCGATACAGTGTGCATATGGAGTATGCTCAATCATGAATGGCGGCATTGGTCGTTCCATCAAATGCTCCTTGCTGGGTGGATATGTAGCTTGCTTCACTATTACTGGGGTTTCATGAGGCCGCTAGTGTGGACTTTTTTCCCTTTACGCAAATGCCCACATCCCGGAGCTTGCGAATACTGATTGCCCACGTAAAATACACATGTAGGCGAGTGAGGCTGCTTGATTCTCTTGGCAAAAAAGGGGGTTTGAAGTAGCAACAGCTTCCATGTGAGAATATTGTTGCGTTAAACTACATGTACACATGTCCGTGCTAATGTGAATACGATGGAAATCTCCGCACTCTAGCCTCTGCTAGGAAGAAGCTTCAACGATCAGGAACGAGAGAATTAGGAGGAACCGAGGCTTTGACTGATAAATTGAACTGAGCTTGATGATGATGTAGCTAGCTAGAAAGGTCCGAAAAAAATTAACTTCGGTTAGGAAGAATAAATCCTGCTTTAGTGCCTAAGGCCATAGCGGAGCAGGCGGTAGCAGGTGTTAGGCAGCACCTTCCCCTAATATCTCCACCACTAATAAGATAGTCACCCTAACCACTAAGTAATATAGTAATAATAGTAATATAAAGCTATTCCTAACATAACCTAATCTATCTAAGGTTTAGGGGAATTAGTCCTAAACCCTAATAGCTACCTCCTTTAATATATCTATTTCCTTAGGGGTTATTAGCCTATCTAGTCTATTAATCTCTAAAAGTAACTCTATATAAACCTCCCTAACTATTATAAAGAGATAATTACTCCTTAAGATATCTCTTATTCCCTCTTTAAGTTATCCTTTAGCTAGATTAGGCCTTTTACTTATCCTAATCTAGTTACCTTCTAGATTTTACCCTTAATACTATATATAACTTTAGCCACTGCCCCTGTAAAGTTAGCATTAGTTAACTAGTTATTTCCTAAGGCATTAGCCTAGAGGCTTAGATAGCTAGTTCTCTTATTATTTCTCTTACTTTACTTAGGATATAGTAGGCTAAAAGCTCCTTTAAATATAGTAATCCCTATCTCTCTATTAAGGGCTATACCTAAGGTTTTTCCTATAGTCTTTAGCTTAGTAAGGTTTAATTCCCTAGTCCTAATTTCTTTAATACTATTCTTATAAAGATTAACTAACTTATTAATCTCTAGTAAAGTAGTGTAAAGTAGTTAGTATATATTTAAGATAGTAGTTAATATCTTAATAGCTTTAACCTCCCTTATTAGGTACTTTTACTAATTATTAATAAGCTATAACTTTAGGGTTTTTATCCCTAAAGACTATAGGATAAGTAACTCCTTAGTTTAACTAAGGGGACCTCTCTCTAATAGATACTTTAGCTAACTCTTTATTACTTTAATTCTTAGAGAAGGGGTAGGAGCTAGAGGTAAAGGAAGATATATCTCTTCCTCCTTTCTTAACTTAAAATCCCTTACTATATAGTAGTATTCTTTAGTGCTTATTAATTAAATTTTAAAGAGATAGGGTACTCCCCTTAGCTAGATATTACTATGCTTATTAAAATTAAATATATTTAGATAAATAGTGATTTTATAATTAATTACTACCCTTATTAGGTCCCTTAGATCTTAGATTAAGTAATATTTAGTAGCAATCCCTACTAACTTACTAAGGTAAGTTAGGATTAGCTTTGCGTTCTAATTATTAGCATAGAATATATAGCATAATAGTAAGGGCCTTAAGCTTAATATAACTATTTTCTTCACTAGACTATAGATATCTATAACTAGAAATATATTATAAATATAGCACTAATGTCCTCCCTCCCCTATTCTCTTAGTGTAAATAAAGGTGGCTTTAAGTATTAGTATCCTAGGTATAAAAGGAGATAAAGTAGTTAACTACAGCGCTAGAGGTAGCTATAGTTATAGAGGCTTAATGTTATTAGATATTCTCTTTTGCTTCTTCCCTTTATGTTTGCTATTATTCACACTAGATAACCTAGGGGGATTATCTATCTTAACATTATTATTAGATTTATCTTTATCCTTAGCTAGCTTCTTCCTATTTCCTCTAGGTTTTTAATTAGGATCCCTATTTAACTCTTAACCGCTCCCTTCACTATTTAGGGGTTTGCCCTTACTATTTTACCCTATTTTATCTAATTCTCTATTACCCTTAGTTTAGTCTCTAGGGCTAGTATTTCCCCTATTACTATTTACTCCTCCACCCTTAGGGTGTCTAGCCTTATTATTACCTAGAGAAGTGTTCCTAGGCCTAGTGTTACCTATATCTTTGGCTGCTTCTCTATTCTTAGGGCGTTTACCCTTATGATTTGAAGGAGGGGTTAGGTTCCTATTACTACCATTCCTAGTCTTAGCAGGCCCACTATCATAACTCAGATAAGGAATTAGATTTTCCTTATTATTGTTATTCCTAGTTTTAGTAAGTCCACTATTATAACCTAGAGGAGGAATTAGATTTTCCTTGTTATTATTATCCCTAGTTTTAGTAAGGCCTTTAATTTTAGTCTTAATAATTAGGACTTTCCCACTCTCACTAGAATTATTTAGCATCTCTATTCACAGAGGCTAAGTTACCTTCCATAGGTAATAAGGCTTATCTCCCTTATTTAACCTTATTATATCTACCTCTAAGTAGTAGTCCTAATAGTAATCTAGCGCTAGGGTGACTATTAGGGCTCTAGTTAGATAGCAATGCTAAATAAACTTCTCTAGCACTACTATCCTCTGTAATAAGCCTAATATTATAACTAAGGGTAACCTTACTAGATAAAATAACCTAAGTGCTAGCAACCCTTAAATAATTAGGGATAGACTAAGGTAAGTAGCACTATCTAGGATAGTTAGCCTAGTTAGTATCCTATAGAGGGTGTCCTAGAGATATATTAGCGTTATAGGTAAGCAGAAACTAGTGGGTAAGGTATCCACCCTTAAGGTTACTTACTTTAGCTTAGCTTATACTATGTTATCCTTCTATGCTAAGTCTAGAGGTCTTAGGGCTTTATCCACATTATTTAGCCTAGTAACCTTTGCTAATAATAAAGGTATAATTTAGAATAGATAAGGAAATTAGAATAGCTATAAATTATAATAAAGCCTTAGCTAATATTAGAAATATAGATAGAACTCCTTAGCCTCTATAGGTAAGATATCTAGAGGTAGGTTCTTTCTAGTAATAGGGTAAAACTACTCTAACTAGTAAGATAGCAAATCTATTAAATCCCCCTAAACCACTAATACTATAAGCAGTCTAGTTATATAGAAAATGTCCTTTAGGTATGCCTCTATAAATTTAGCTACTATCTTTAGAAAAGTGCTTAGAAATTTTAAAGTAGCTATAAGCAAAAATGCATATATATAGATTCCTAGAGTGTTATTATTATATATAGTAAGCTAAACTATTAGGGGTGTCTCCCTTGCTTAGCTAGGTATACCTTTACTTAAACTTGCTAGATTAATAGTTAGATTTTTATTAGCATATAATAGCGTAATAGTCTCCCCCCTTACTAACTAGTGGGATATCTTTATACACTATATTAATAGCTTATTAAGCGTAAGAGTTCCCTATTTTATAGGGGACCTCTATTAGAATCCTAATCTCCTTAGCTCTCTAGAAACTTAACTCTTTAATAGCTTATTAGATATTAGAAGAATTAAGCCTTTAATAGCTTATATATTTCCTTATACTAGCAGATCCTAATATAGTATTACTAGGCTAGGGCTTATATATAACCTATTTACTAAGTTATAAAATATCCCTACTATATAGTTATTATCCCTATTAAATCTAGTACTTTAGTTCTAGTTTAGGACTTATATAGTAACTAGGTGTATTATATTAGCGCTATATCCTATAAAGATTTGCTTAGGTCTTTTAATTACTATATCTTTCCCTTTACTAGTTATCTTTACTAGTAAGGAGTCCTATATAGTTTCCTTTATAACTATTAATATATATCTAATATTATAAAGCTATAGGCATTAGTTAATTAGGTTAAATATGCACCACTTACTTAGTTAAGGCCTTCCTTCTAAAAACAAATCCTCCCCCTTTATTTTACTTAGGATTTTAGCTAGTACCTTACCCCTATGCTTAATAACTAGTAAGTCCTTAAGTAACCTTATAGTTATTCCTTACACTTTCTAGTGTCTCTAAGCTCTAACCCTATTTTTCTAGTAAGTATAAGTATAAGTAAATATTACCCCTATGCTTTAGAAGCCTAAGCTCTTAAATAAGGTAATCTCCTTAGGAGCATTCTTTATTTGCCTTATATCTTATTTAGCAAATAAAGCCACTTACTAAGATAAAGAAAGGGAACTCCTACCTATGCTTCTAGTTTCTATACTTATCCTAGAAAGAGGTAAAGATAAATTCTTAAATAAGATAGTAGTGTAAAAGTAAAATAGAGAAGACTAAAATTAAGTTTGTAATTATATATAATAATTAAGGTTTAACGTAATGTATAAGATAATCTAAGGTTTTAATAATGTAAGTTAAAGTAAGCTATGTTTTAAATAACAAAGAGGGTTTACAAAGCTAATATTATTAAGGCAAGGAAGAATAAAAAGCATAATAATAAATAAAGTTTGTAAATACTAAAGATAATACTATTAGAATAAGGCAGAGGAAGCTAAACAAACACGTTTAAAGTTTTAATATAAGAGATAAGATAATATAACGTTTTAACGATGTAAGTGAAAGCTATGCTTTAAATAATAAAGAAGGTTAAAGATACTATAATTAATGCTATTAGAGTAAAGAATAAGAACGCCTAGAGTGTTAGAACCTAATCAAAAGATAAGGAACCTACGTGATCCTCCTAATTTTTAACCTAACTTCACTTTTCGTTCACTTTCTCCCACTTTTTTTTTCGTAATTACCCGTTATTTTTGTCCTTTCTTTCTCCTCTCTTATTTCTCTCTTTCCCTCCTTTCTTTCCTAGTTTTTTTTTTTTTTTTTTATAACTCTAATTCCTAATTATATAAATCTTCCCTCCTTATCCTCTTTATCTTAACTTAGCCCTCCCTAGTAGTAGCTAATCCTATAGTGTTTTTAGATAGCCTATCTAAGGGACATAGGCTTTTAACGCGTCCTTATAGAAGTCTAATCCATAGCCTCCTCTTAGTCTTAATCTATCTAAGTTAACAAGCTAATAGGAAGCATAACTAGTTTAATGTTTAACCTAAAATAGCCCTTACTATTATAGTTATAATTTAGGGGGCTTCCCCTTAGTCACCACTATAACTATCTTACCTAACTTAAAGGGTTTAACCCTTTGCTGCTTATAGTAACTTCTCTAAGCAGTGGCTTTTAACTTATTATTAGTTATAACTAATTCCTAACGTAATTTAATATAACCTATCTAATATACCACCGCATCCCCTTCTAAAGACTCCTCTAAAAGCTAGTTTAGGCTTCTATAAAACTCCTTAGTCTAATTAAGAGACATTTAGGTTAAAGGGGACCCTATCCCCTTCTTTAAATATTAGGTTAACCTATATAACACCTTAGCAAGGGAGTAACCTATAGACCTAATATATTAGTGATTTAATACCTTAGAGATAGTTAGAAGTTGCAAATCCTAGTTCTTCCTATCTCTTATTATCTTATTTAGCACTCCTTAAAAGATCTAATTTGTAACTTCCACTAACCTAACACTCTTATAGGACTATCTTAGGGTATTTATTAAGTTTACCCCCTTTTTCTTTAGAAAAGCTAATAGTTTAATAGATATAAACGCTAGCCCTAGATTAGTGTAAAATCCTTCTAGAGCTAGCGATAACCCTATTATCCAAGCTCTTAGATAGTTTATAACCTTTATAGCACTAGTTAACTTACAAGGAAAGAGCTATATAAATTAAGAAAAATAATCCACTATAACTAATATATGCTTAATCTTTTATTCTAATTTAGGAAATAGCCTAACATAGTCTATTCCTATAACCTAAAATAGCTTATCCACTATTATAGGCTAATTAGGTGCCTTCTTCTTCCTAGGAGCATACTAAGTATATAGCATATATCCTAAGATATAGTTTATAATATTAGCTCCTATCCTAGGCTAAAACACTGTTTAAGTTAGTTATTAATAAGTTAAGTCTGCCCTAAAATGCCTAGACTTATTATAAGCACTCTAGAGAGTATTAGCCACTTCTTCCTATACTAAATAATATTATTAGCTATATTATCCTTTATACTAGAGGATCCTATTCTCTAGCTTATATTACTATGCTTTTATTGCTATTCTCTAAATTATATAGCAATTATAGACTCTATTACTATATAGCCTAGTGGTTAAGAACTTTACTAGTTTAGTGTACTATAGTTTATCTAAATATTTTCTTTATAGAGCCTTAACTCCTAGGGAAACTTCTAACTATCTCACGCTTTAGCTTAGACCCTTAATAAGCTCTAACTTCTTCTAATCCTTAGTAGCTTTTAGGGTCTATAATATCTCCTTATATCCTCTAACTCTATCTTTCTATACTTACTAATTCTAGCTTATATCCCTTAATCTAAACTTAGTTAAATTATTCACATAGTTATCTAAGGGGGAAGATTATATAGGATAACCTATTAGTAGCTATATTCTGTTTTCCCTAAATAAACTAGATCTCTATATTTAGTAGTCTTAACTCTATAACCTATCTAGTATAAATACCCTTATATCTAGTAGTAGTTATAAATATAGTAAGTAGCTTATAATCCATAAAGATAGTTAACTTTAGCCTTAACTTAAAGAAATGCTTATGCTTATAGCAGAATTTAATAATAGCATATAGTTCTTATTTATATATCCTATAGTTTCTCTAGGTTTTAGTAAATAAGAAGGAGTTATATAGAATAGGATAAGGGATTTAGTCTTAAACTTGTATTACTACGTATCCTTTACTAAATCCACTAGTGTTAGAATATATCTAGGTAGGTAAGTTAAAGATATATCTATACATGCTTATAGTAGTTATAGCTTTATCCCTTAGTACTAAAAAAGATAAGGCTTCTAAATCCCCTTATTACTACTCTATGTCTCTAGTTAATTAATTAAGTGGTTAAGCAATCTTAGTATAATTCTTAATTCACTGTCTATAAGGTCTAATAGCTCCTAAGAATAAACAAGCATCCCTCTAATCCTAGGGTATAGGCCACTCCCTTAGCTTTATAGCCTAATTAGGTTTAATATATATCTTCCTATTAATTTTATAAACCTAGCTAACTATAATAATTAAGCTTATCCTAAGGGACACTTTCTTAAAACTTAACTTTAAAAGGGTCTATAATAGCCTAGGTAATAAGTAATCTTTAATAAAAGACTATTACTCCTTAAATAAGGTATACTTATAAAAGATATTATCTATATACATAGCTAACATGCTTAAGTTACCTAGCACCTAAGGTATAGTAGTTAAGGATAGCTTTAGATAAGGTAATAGTATAAGTCTAAGTGTAATCCTTATTACCTTAGTTATAGTAAACCCCGCTAATTAAGATCCTTATAGCATGTAAGATAGTTATAGCTAACTAAATCTAGGAATATTAAAAGCGAATATATGTCTTAGCCTAGTAGCTATAGGTATAGACTAGTATATGTGTTTAAGGTTAAACACACTATAGGACTTAATTCGTAAATCTAAGAGCTAATTATAAACTTTAGCTAGCAAAGGCAACTAACTTCTAGGTATATCCTCCTTAACATAAGAATAGTTAATAGTAAGTCACTGCTTAGCCTATAGGTTAGACTTATCCTTAGGAACTAGGACTAGTTTCGCGCACTAGTTAGATATTTTGCTATTTGCAGCTATTATGTACTTATATATTCCTAATTTAATCCCTTTAGTTACTAACTAATTTAGCTAGTACTTCTAAGGTTCTAACTACCTTTTCCTAGGGGATTAAGCCTAAGGTTTTATATTATTCTTTAGCTAAGGTATGTGCATATATAGGTTTATAGCGGGGATATTAGCAATAAATAAAGCATTTAAGTCTCTATAAGTATAAAAGGTCCTTATAACTTCCTCTACTATAGAGCTTAGAACTAAAGGGCCTAAGGTTATGCCATAACCCTTAAACTATACTAATATTATTTTAATAGAGGTCTCCTAATTAACCTCTCTTCTCTACACTCTCTAATTAATAGGAAAAGGAAAGGCTAGAGGTTCTTAGGCAATTAGTCTAGGCTAATTATCTTTTGTCTATTAAACCACATTCTTATTATTATAGGTCCTAACCCCTATAGGGTATTTGTCTTCCTTTAGCAAATTCACTTCTAATAAGTATGTATAGAGACTAAGCTAAGTTACAAGTTAATATTCCTTACGCACTAAGACTAGGCAAGTAATCCGTGGCGTATAGCTAGCAAACCACACTGCGGGTTTAACCTAGAAATAAAAGAATAGAAGCTCTTAATAACGTTTAATTAGAGATTTATTCTAGGCTATTAGATTTAGTTTTACGACTTAACTAGGTTACACTAGGTAACTTAGTTTTCTAAATCATTAGAGTTATCCTTATTATTAGAACTAGATAAAGCATTATTAGGGGATATATCTATATTATCCTAACCTATATACTTTTTAAGGATTAAAGGCTTAGCTAGGTAAAGCATAACTTTCTGTTGCTTAGATAAGGCTACTAGTAGTCCTTTAATAGATATGACCTTATTACCACGCTCCTTTACCCTAATTATTAGATTAGAATTCTAAATGTTAAATTTAGCTCCTATGTTATAGAGCTATAGTAGTCCTAAGATTAAGATAGTTTGGTTTTTAGGTTAATAATTAGGTATAATAACTACCTATACTAAACGGGTAACTTTATAGTATGTTACCTTTATTAACACAAAATAAGTAACTATATTCTCCTAACTATTAGTATTAACTATTTAAAGTCCTTAAAACCCTATAGATCCTAAGTTATACACTAGTATATTCTTATATAAGATAAAGGCCTAAGATATAATGTTAATCTTAGCTCCTTAGTTAGCTATAGCCTATCCTAGTTTAAACTTAAAAACCTATTCTTTTTAAAACCCTATTTAAGCCTAAATAGTAACTCTAAATAGCTTTATACCTAACTAATATTTGCAAAGTAACTTAGTATTATAGTCCTTAGATATAGGGTTCTCCTTATTGCTTTCTAAAGTAGCCTAAGCAAAACCTATATTAAGTGAGAACGTAACCCTTTTCTTAGATTGCTTTCTAGGGGTAGTTACCTAAGATAATAACTTTTAAAACTGCTTTAATATCTCTAGACTAATTTGCTATAAATCTATTAATAAGATAGGGACTAAAATATAACTAGCTAAGGCTTTCTAGTTAATTAGGCCTAGACCCTTATGTCCCTAGATCTCGCTTAAAGCCCTTGCGTTTTGCTTAACTACCTTTTCTCTTACTAATAGGGTAGCCTTAGGGGTTAAGGCCTTATATCCTAATATCTCACTAAGGGGCATCCCCTTCTATTTCTTTAATAGTAAAGTAGCCTTAGAAACTAATATTATAACCTAGAGGGCACCTTAAGTAACTAATTTAAGTGTTTTCTTATTAGCTTTTTTAAGGCTTCTAAAAAGGGGTTTTAGTGGCTTACCCTTATTAGTAATATCTTTTACTTATACCCTTAAGTTAGCTTATCTAACTCTAAGTCTTTATATATTAGCAATAGTTACTAGTAGTAAGGAAGCAATTAACGCTTACTTCCTAAGTTAAATAAGTTAGCGATTATCTATTAGTATAGCCTAATTAAGTATAGGCTTAGGTTTAATTAAAGCATACTAAGCGCTAACTATAGCCCTAGATAATCCTTCTCTATTCGCTTGTAATATATTAAGGTTATCTTACTTATCCCTATAAAGATAAAGCTAAGCTAATTAGGTGTGTGCTTAACTAGGAACCTAAGAGTTATTATTCCTAGGGGGGAGGGTTATTAATTTTAACTATACTAATTCCTACCTTTATAGTAGCTTATTTCTAGTTATAGTGTAATTTAAAGTATAGTGCCTAGCGACTCTATATTTAAAATAAGCACTGCTATAAGGCAAAGGAGTAGTGCTATTTACGTATTAATTTTTTAATTTAGCTATAGGTCTTAACTCTAATATATAACCTTAAGGAATAAGACTTTGCGTTCCTAGGGGTAGTATTTATAAGGGCTAGGATAATAGTCCTAGTCTAGAAGTAATATTCTAGTAAGAGGGTGTGAAGTTTACCCTATAGGTATCTAGCCTAGGTTAATTAATACCTTACTAATTAGATAAGGTCCTATTCCTAGTATTAGGCCTAGTTTATATTTAATATTAAGGCTAAGGGTAAGTGTTTAACACTAGACTCTAACTAACTAGAGATATAAGTTATAGATGCCTATTAAGCTAATAGGGGTTAGGAGGGCTATACATTCCTAAAAGGCTAAGATATAATATTATTAGTTAAAGTTAAGTAATTAGGGCATTAACTAAGGTAAACTACCTCCTCTATTCTCCTAAAACTTCTATAAACCCTAGAGATAGCTTATATACTTAGGCTAATGCCTTATTAGCAAAACACCTACTCTAGTGCCTAATAAGCTCTTCTATTAAAGAGATCTTTATATCTCTTATAGTTAACTTTATAAGATTTGCCTTAGCTTCTAAGATAGTAATAGCCTACTTAATACGCTCTTATGCCTCTCTAAGGCTATTAGTAGCTAATATATTCTAGCTAATTGCTTCCTATATTAGTAAGTTATTATATAATTCTTAGATAAACCGCTAAATAAAGTTATAAAGGGTATAACTTTTAATTAAAAAGAGGGGGTAATCTAAAGTAATAGGTTTATCTCTTTCTCCTATATAATAAAGCATATTTAATACTTAGGAATAATAAGTAGCTAGGGCTTTATCCTTAGCCTAATAAAGTTTTATAGTTATACTAACTTCTACCTCTTTATTAATAATATTTAGGGGGTATTATTCTTAAAGGGACTATTAAAGTGTGGTTAAATTACTAGTAGTTACTAAGCTACTCTTAGCTCTTAAGACTATAAGCCTTAGTTATTCTAAACTATTAATAAAGGTAGTAGCACCACTACCTAAGGCTAAATTAATAGCCTAGATAAAGGTATTTAGATTAATATCTCTACCCTTATTAATAGTCTTAAAAGTCTAATATAAGTAGCTTAGCCACTAACTTATAAATATAGACCTATTAAAAGTCCTAATATCTTAAGGTAATAGTAGCTTATAAGGCTTTATTATTAGCTAGTAGGGAGGTGCTATAACTAATAGGATCTTAGGTACTTAGGATAGAACTTTAGGTCTAGAAGTAGTAGTAAGCTAGTTAAAGAAATAGGTAAGCTAAAACACTGTTTTATCCTTTACCTTAGTAAGAGAGAAGTCTTCTTCTTTTACTAGTAGACTCTATAATAATAATGACTTTAAGGACTTAGTATTATGCTAATACTCTCTTACTATTTGCGGGTTTTATAGATTTTCTAAGCTTTAAGGCTCTAGGATAATAGATATAGTAAGATAGATATAGGGATTAGAATTAGGGAGGAGGGGTAAAGAGAGGAAACGTTAATGCACTAGGAGATAATAATAATAGGGATAATTTAACTATAGGAATGCCTTAGAAGGCTTTGCTTTACTAATCTCCTAGCGTAGTCGCTAAGAAGCTTTAATGATTAGGAACGAGAGAATTAGGAGGAACTAAGGCTTTGACTAATGAATTAAACTAAGCTTAATAATAATGTAGCTAGCTAGAAAGGTCCGAAAAAAATCAACTTCGGTTAGGAAGAATAAATCCTGCTTTGGTGCCTGAGGCCACAGCGGAGCAGGCGGTGGCAGGTGTCAGGCAGCACCTTCCCCCAACACTGGGGGGGGGGGGCGACCCTGACTCCCACGTGAAAGAAGAAGAGTTAAGAGTGTTGCGGAATTGCCGGCAGCGATTACTTCTTGTTCACTTTCGGCACCCGCACCCGCTTTTTCAGGGCAGCCATGTTGCCGTTCGTTTATTAGCCTCCCCGCGCACTGTTCGAGGATCCACATCAGTTTCCCGTCGCCAGGCGATTCGCCGTGTGCTTAACGCTTCGCCCTGCCCGCATCCAGACTCAGCCAGGGTGTCCGCGTAAAGGCGATGGCCAGAGCGTACATGTAATACACAAGGCCAGCTCTTGTTGTGTCAAAATGTCGTATCTCATTCCCGGACAGGTGCGAGTTTAGTTATCGCGAGCCAAGCCATGGCCGTTGCGAAAGCAAGGCGAAGAAAGTGGTGGTGTTGGCCCCGCGGGATGAATGCCGCCAGTTATTGATCGCTTTAATCGATGGGCTTGTGGCAAATTTGCTCCAGCGATCGCCAGACAGACGGAAATAACACGTAAGCAGCCTACTCCGTACTGCGTAGACTTGATGAAATAAGACGACCCCCGGCCCATTCAACTGCACTTGTTTAGGGATAATATGTGTAATGTTTTTTTTTTTCCAAGAAGAAGAAGAAGAAGAAGGAGAAGAAGAAGAAGAAGAAGAAGAAGAAGAAGAAGAAGAAGAAGAAGGAGAAGAAGAAGAAGAAGAAGAAGAAGGGGGTGTGGGGATCCCTTATGCCTCGAGTTTCCTGAAGAAAACAACACGTCGTCAGCTAACTTTCCCCCATCCGGAAGGCTTCGGGAACACATGCGGAAGGTATTAGTGAATATTAACTGGGTACGCGAAGTCTGACCCTGAACGGGCGTGTCCGTAGTGGCGTACGTCCTCGCCCTGGGCCGGCGCATATTAACATGTGTGTTCAGAGTTGGCCGCTCCTGCCCGGTCCCCGGTCCTGCTGCAGTTAGAGCCTGCGCCGCCCCTCTTTCCATCTCTTTCGGCCGTGAACTGGCAGGTGGAAGTCCGACTGAAGGTCAACGTTTCTTTCCTCTGTTCCGCCTGATTTTCTTCGTGGCGATATTATCATGCCACCTGGGATACACGGGTTCCAGCGCGCCCAGCCGAGCAAGGGACTTGTCGTGTTGCTCGACTCCGGTTCACATGTTTCTGCGTATGATGGACCGCAACTCGTTTTTCTCGCTTGCGGGGAAAGTTGGCCGTGACGTGACGCCTTCAGTTGGCCGTGACGCCTGCTGCAGCCCTGCGAGGGGGGCGCTCCACGGCTATGAATCGTTCGGCAGACCGGTGGCGGGGACAGCTTGACGATTTGTTGGTCCTTGGTGCGAAATTGGCACGGCCGTCTGATGAGATGATGATGATGGGGAGCCACCCGATCGATCGCCTCAGCCAGATTGCATCTGGAGAATGCAGGTAACAGGTCACGCCGGGCAGAATGGCTCCAGGCCAACTGGCAAATTCTGATTCCGTCTTGTTGGTACCGCCGCCGGCCGATGGCCCACGATTTCTTTCCCATTACGGAGTACTATGTACAAGTCACAACGACACACACACACACACCCTCATAATGCTAATGATTGGTGTTGGTTCGGGATATGCGTCATCCGTAATCCGTATTCTCCCGGCAGATCGGTTCATTGTTAGAGCCACCGTCCGCCTGTCGACCTCCTCCCCTATCCGGCCAGATACATGCAGCCCTTGTGGGCAGAACGCAAGCTTGTCGGGCCGGCCATACGGACTACCAACTTGGCGACTCGAAGCTCCTCTCCTGCATGTCCTGGGACGTCCCGGGCGGAGCTGCAGCCAGCAGCAGCCCTCCGTGGAACGCGCGCGGGCACCACCATTTGTGCAAAGCTGCATAAAAGAAAGTGGCTGTCCCGGGCGTCGGCGAGCTTCCGCATAGGGCGCCGTCCTAGCCTTATTGGGCGACTTAAGGCTGGGCAAGAAGTAGCACCCGTTCATTCCCTCCTTGATCTAGTCCGTATGCGCTGTGCCACTGTGCTTCTTCCTCCCTGCAAGCCTGCATGGCGTGTGGCGTGTGGTGTGTTGGTGTTATGGTGTTGTCGGAGGCGATGTTGCATCAAGATACAAACATGCGCGATACAAGCGGCAATGAGCTGCCAGTACATACATGTATGCATTCGACGGACGGCAAGGGCTTCCACTGGTTCATGAGGGAGGCAATGTAACTGCATACTACAATTGCAATGCAACCTTGGAGTTGGATCGTAGCCTCTTGGGTCGTGGTTGGAGCCAACGAAGCTGCAACGTCAAAGCTAGCATGCGCCTAGTACGCATTCTAGTACTCCGTAGGCGCTATCATATGGTAGGGGGCAGAAATACGAATTGCAGAGCAGGTAATACGGAGTAATGCATATGCTTCCTTGTCACGACCATATTACATCGTATGTAATCGGTACGTACTCCGTATGTACATGAAAACCACTTGGCATCCAGCACACCCACCTGTACCCCGTAGGTAGCATCGGCAAATGCACGACAGCCTGGCAGCCTGGCAGCCTGGCAGGGCTGGCACGTCGCCGAGTCCGTCAATCTTTTCTACATACGGAGTACTCCGCACGTCCGTATTCTTTTTTCTCTTTACAGGCTGTTACGTCTTCATTGGATCCTCTTCCCTGCAGACATTGCAAGGTGGAGTTGGTAGATATTATCCCCAATAGACCAAAAGGGCCGCCAATGCTAGCCGTTGCTAGCATTGCACCTTACAATTAATTATAAGACCTGTGTGGTCCCTTTCTAGGGCTAGGGCTATGCACACGCAGCGCCTCCCACACACACGCAGCGCCTCACAATTATAATATGAATTAAATTTTTCAACTATAGACAAAGGGAATATTAGTTATAACAGGCTTTAGATATAAAAGTAGTAAAAAAAGCTATAAAATATAAGCTTAGACTATATAAAGTAACTGCTCTACAGTAATTTATATATAAATTATACTGTGGGTTATCCCTGCTAACTTGGCAGAGTTCTCGTGGATCACATCCTAAGGCTACACATTCGTACTGACCCACTTCTCCTGGGTGGCAAAAGGGGCCGACCCGCGATGCACTTTATCATTGCGAGACGTGCGATATAGCTCTTGGTAACCCAAATGTTCATTAGTACTTATACTATAATATAAATTCGTACAGGCTAGAAGTACCTCGAATAGCGATGTTTTTATTGGTTAACAGCCCTTGTCGGTACGCAAGTGTAGCCTTATGCAGCAAAGAGATAGAGTAGGTACTCCATCCCTATGGGGCAAGAAAGGGGGGCGAAAACTGTTGCACCCACAAGGGCATAATTGACCCTACCGCACGATAGTCTCACTATTTAACTAGCTAAGACAGGAATCCACCCGCGCAAGTTATTTTCTAAGGCCTCCGTAGTTTTATAGTACGTTTTAATATTATACTAGTACCCCACTAATAGTATAGGTACTTAGGTATTTAAACTATAGTTCGCACCCTCTTATAAGGTTAGATAACTTAATAGAGGTTATCACATTAAACCCTAGCTTTGTGGTCTAATATAGTAGTAATTGCGTAGTGTTTATAATAATTATACCTTTCTTCTAAATTAGTACTCTTCTTGTTAAATTAACCTATTATTTAATCTTTAAATAATTAGTATAAACATAGTAAAAGAGAGGCCTAATTTATTAATATTATAATTAGGTAACCCTAGCACGCTAGGATTAATATTACTATCTATTAGTTTAATAATAATAACACTATAGGCATCCTTATAATATCTAAGGAGTCTTCTAAGAGTAATAAGCTAGCTATTAAGCTATAGGAGCCCTACCACTAGGACTTATAGTATAAGATAGTTAAGGTAAGAGCTATTAAAGATAGAATCTAGGTCTTTATTAATCCTAATTTAATTATATAGCTAGATTGCCCTCCTAAGCCTCTAATCCTTATAGGAAATAAAACTCTAGCAAAGAGAAAGGTAGCAAAGGCTATATAGAATTAATTATCTATAATAGATACTATAGGAGTTTAGACACGCTTATAAAGCAGTAGAATAGTAGTTAGTAGCATATAGTAACCCTAGGAAAGCTCTTCTAAAGGTTATAATATAGCTAGAGAGAGTTATTTTTAGTACCCTTAATAACCTAATAATGCTAAAGATAGCGCTTAGTTTATAGTCCTTAGTGGTTATTATTAGGTATTTAATAGCTAATTCTAGAGCCTTATAAAGGCCTTATAAGAGTATTATACCTAGTTTATAATAACGCTTAGTCCTAAGTATAAGTAAATAACCTTAAGGTATATATCCCTTTATAATAAGCTTAAGGAGCTTATAAGGAATATAATACCCTTAAGTAAGACTATTAAGCATTATATTAAAGTTAATTTTAATAAGACTATTAAGCAAAACCTCTTAAGGGTTAATATTAATAAGTAGCTTATAAATGCTTTAATTAGCTATAAGAGATACTTTTAAGTAAACTACCCTATTGCTAAAGGTAACTTACCTATAGAGATAATTAATAATGCTATTAGGGTATAATTCCTTACTATCTTAGCTTAAGTTAACTTATTAATTTATATAGTAAAGAGTAAGGGAAAGGTCCTAGATTTCTATAGCATTATAAGTAAAATTAGGTATCTAATTAAAGCCTAAGGGAGATCTTAGGTAAAGGCTAATAATGCCTTTAGAGCTAAGCTAACTCTTAATAGTAAAGTAAAGGATAAAGTAAAGAAGTTAGTAAAGAAAGACTATATTTACTATAAGAAGCATAAAGTAAAGAAGTTAAGAGACTTATAGAAGGTCTATAGGGCGCTTTACCTAATAAAGGACTAGAAAGTTAATAAAAAGCTATTAAAGAAAGTAAAAGAAGTAATAAATTATTAGCCTAATAATATAAAGAAAGCATATAACGCATAGTTAAAGGATAATAGCGAAAAGGAACCTAATAATAATAGCGTAAAGGAACCTAAAGAAGTTAATATAGCGTTTTTAGCTATAGAAGAGTTAGAGTCTTTAGAGGCTTTCCTTACCTAGGGTAAATCGCAAGTTATACTTAATAGTAGCACTTTAATCTATATCTTTAATAATAAACACTAGTTTATAGACCTTAATTGTTAAAATAATGCTATTTATAGCACTATTTTATAGGCCCACTAGTTGCCTTGTTGCGTTGTTGCAACGTTAGTTACGAGCGTTGCTTGCAGCGTTGTTCTGTTGTGACCTGCGTTGTTCCATAACCAACCCGCGGGCTTGTATGACTAAGCCAACTAGGTTACCCTATAGGGAAGCTAAAATCGACTGTAACTAGGCAACTAGTAGTCGTATAAAAGGCTAACATATACTGTTCGAATCCTTGAATTTTTCTGGATTTAATGGTATATTTTGTTAATAGGGTTGTCTATTAAAAATGCTTAGTTAGACCACCTAGGTAGCTAGTTTGTATGGCTGTGAGTCGATTTTTTATTTTTCCTATACAAATGAGTTTTGCGGAAAACAAAAAGTAGCTCCTAAGACCTCTCTAGCGACCTAGATCCTTTAATACGGTCAGTAGGTCTATGAGGGGACTAGAAATCCTCTCATTGCTTGTTAGACTATCCGTTAGCTAGGAATCAACTGTATTTAACTATCAAAAGCTCCTAATCTTGAAGAATAAGCTATAATCTAGTGAATCTAGAAGCCGCCGCATTAGAATCTAGTGGGGAGGTCTTCCTATCCCTCTAGCTAGATTCCCTTCCCATTTTCAATATTAATTATAGTTAATAACCTAGAATTTAAGCTAGTTATAGTGTTACTAAGGCTTATAGCGTTAGCATAGCTTAGATTATCTTAATAAATAGCTAGACCCTTACCTTATTAAAGGCCTAGTACTAACTATTATTCTTTATAAACCTTATATCTCTTTAGTTACTTATAAAGAAGGGAATAAGGTAGGATAACCTTACTAGAAGGGTTACTAACCTAGCAAGAGGTAATTAGGAGATATTTTAAACTTAGATTATTAGTATATAGCTATGTATAGAGGGCTTAAGCCTATTAGATATCTTTGCTATTAAGGGAGATTTAAGAGACCTAAAGGCTATAATAATAATGCCTACAGACCTATAGCATACTAGATTAGCGTATCTAGGCAAGGATATAATGGATTAAGTGCTTAAAAAGCTTTAAATCCCTTTAAAGGAAAGGAGCGCAGGGAAATATAAGATCTATTAAATAGCTAAGGTGCAGAGGCAAATATTGTAAGCATTATAGGTAGGGTTATTACCTTTAGGGCTACTCTAGGTAATCTCTTTTAATCTCTTTGCTTAATTATTAGGGTTATGTTATGTTATGTATTTACGCTAGATAGCAATTTATGCTATTTACTAGTACTCCTGCGATAGTATTTGCTTTGTAGTAGGAAAACCGTACTAGGTTGCTAGTTATCTAGATACCTAGATATCTAGATAACTAGTTAGTTGCCTAGTTAGGTGAAAAACCTACTAACGATATGTTATGACTACGTACATGGTTCCAACTCGTGTATGTTTGTTGCCTATACTAGATATAACGATTTTTAACCCCTCCAACTATCCCCGTCTTCTACAATCTAGTTCCCAAACCCTCGATTATGCAATATAGTTGCAAACCCTAGCTCAAATTAAAACCCTAGAGCTCTGGGTATCCTAGCTAATTTATATAGCGAAGTAGCTTGTTTAATTCGCTTGCAAGGCAAGGAAAAGTGGGGCGGCTAGACCCACTTTTCCTCGCCTTGCGATTGGTTCAATTTTAGAGGTGTGACCAAGACCTCTAAAATTGTGCCCCGTGTGGGATTCGAACCCACAACCTGCGACCCGAATAGGTCTCCACAGCGTGTAACCACCACGCCACGGGGTAATTATTAGGGTATAATAAAGACTAATACATTACTCTTTTTACCTATAGAGCTATAGAATTACGCTATATCTTTATAATTCTATTAAAAATAGATATTACGCTTTACTTTAACTAGTTAGAAGCTATGTATGTAAGGGTATATAGCATTTATATCGCGGTTATAATAACTAATAAAGAGACTGCCTTCTAGACTAAAAAATAGGAAGAAGAGGTTACAAATAAAGGCATTATTATTAGGAAGTCTAGCCTAGCTTACCCACATTAAAACAGGCACGCTAAACGGTCTAGGGGGGTGATAATAAGGGTTATAATAACTCTTATAATATAATTAGGCTTCCTAGAAGATCTCTAGCCTATAGCTACTAAAGCAGCTATTTATATCTTAAACCATACGCCTTAAAAGCTACTTAACTAGCAATCCCCTTAACAAGCGTTAAATAAGTAGTTAAGAGAGAATAAGCTTTAATAGAGTTACTTACTAGAGAACCTAGAAGCCTCTATAACTTACCTATAAGCCTTTAGTTATAAAGCATTTATAATAACACAAAGTAGACTTTATAAGGCAAGCCTAAAGCTTATATAAAGAGCTTATATTAAATACCTAGCTAGTTATATCTCCTCCACGTAATACCTAATTTAGGTGCTAATAATAAAGAGAAGCTACTAGTTCTTATTAAGTTATATTACCTTTAATAAGTTAATCTTCTATGCTTAAGAAAGAGGCCTATTACTAAGTATAAAAGAGGTTAAAAAACGCTTCCTTAAAGAGCTAGTTAATAATAATAAGGATAAAAGCTCTAATATAGGGCTTCTATAGATAGCATACTTACTATTACTATAATAACTACTTAATTAGCTTTAATAGGATAAAACTCTTAATAGTTATAATTAATTAGACTATAAAGAAAAGGAAAAAGAGAGTTAAGAAACAAATCTACTAACTCCTCTAAATTTACCTAAATAATTTCTAGGTTTAATAAATCACATGCTATTGTCAAGGCTTCTGGGCCGGATGTGAATAGAACAGGGTGATGGTATAGATAAGTAGTAGCTAGATCGCTAAAGGTAGGTAGTAATACTTAAGGGTTTTAATCTCTAGCCTCCTATATTCCATGTGTGTAACCTTTGCCTAAATACCCCCTCTGCGCTTATATAACTAGCTTATAGTAACCTTATAGCTAAGGCACTGTAAGCCCTAAGTAAGTCCCACTATACATAATGCTATTACCTCTATTGCCTATATTACTCTATAGCCTCTATAACCCTAATATAGTACCCCTTTTACTTTATAATTACCCTTAATTATACTTACTACTTAGTTAGTGTAAACTTACTATTCTAATTTTCCTATATAACTCTTACCTTATGCGTCCTAATGTAAGGCGTAAGGAGATAATAGCCCTATTAATAATAGGTATAGCTATTATTCCCTACCTTACCTATAAGCTCTTAGTTATAATATAATTATAGCTATAGAGTTACTTTATAAATACTTATATCCTTATTTCTACTAGTTTTATAAAAGTAAATACCCTATATTATATTTTCTTATTAGCTAAAAAAGATAGGGTATTAGACACTATATATTAGGGTGTATTTAATTATAAGTTCTAGCGAAGTTACTATAAGCTTACTAGGTATGTGTAGTTAGCTATAACTTTAGCTATTAATAGCTATAATACTAGCTTTTTAACCTATAGCTTACTTTCGCTACCTATATAAATTACTTAAAGGGTCTGCGGTTAATATAAAAAGACTAAATTTCCCCTCCTTCTTCTCTTCCTTTTCTCCTTATCCCTCTTACTTTTTAATATTAAATTTATAAGTTAGCCTTACTAGCCCTATAGTAGTATTCTTATTACTACTACCTAGTAGTTACTAATATTATCTAGAGTTCTCCTTCTTATTATCTTATTTTCTCTCCACTCTTATAGTTAGTATCTTAGTTAGTAACTTACTGCTCTGCTTCCTACTTACTTGCTACTAACTTATAAATAGGTTATAATATCTTCTATTTACCTAATAACTCTAGAACCTTTAGCGCCTGCCCTAGAGAAATCCCCTTATAAAAGGGCTTTACGCGCTTTAAAAATATCTATGTAAGTTTACCTCTTATTTATAGTGTTATAGCTACTAACTTACTAAGTAATATAATTAAAATTCCCTACCTTTACTATAGTTAGTAAGTAGTAATCTAGTAAATTATCCCTAAAGATAATAAAGCTAAACCTTAGTATATTATAGATAGGAAGCTAATTCCTAATAAGTATTATTATTCCCCTAGTATAACTAAGCTACTCCTCTCCTACTCTTATGCTACTAACTTAGAATAGGTAATTCCTTAAAGTGCGCTTACTATATAAAAAATAATAAAATATATACTAGCATAAGTGCCCCTTTAAGGCCACTACTTTTAGCTAGCTAACCTATTACTAGTATCCTATAAGAATTATAATCCTTTATTATAAGTTCTTTAAGATTATAAAGGAGGTTCCTAAAGGCACCTATTACTATCTATATCTAGTAAGATTATTAATTCTAGTAACTTAGTTAAAGCTAACTTATTACTAGGCTCTAGTGCGCGCGAAATATAAATTATATAATACACTCCTTACTATAAAGAATATAAATCACTATAGGAGAGTTTATTAGGTCTATCTAACCGCAGAAGCTACTTATAAGGTAAATACTAATAAGCGCGTAGTTATATTATAGCTATTTAATACTACTAACCTAGAGGTCTAGATTAATATTACTAATAGCTTGCGCTTTATAGCCTAAAATACTCCTATAGTAAGTCCCCTTATCTCTAGCATAGCTTTTACTTTACTAACTTATAGCTAGTTTATAGCTTACGCTTTATAGCTCCTTACCTATATTAGCCCCTCTAAGCTCCCTAAAGAGCTTTATTCCTTTATTTATAAGGATAAGAAGGGGTTTTCTAATAATAAAGCTCCTATAGCTACTATAAAGGAAAATGCAGTAGTAAATATAATAATAGAGTAATAGGTGCTTAGTAGCTATATAGTAGTTTGCTTTAAGAGAATATAACTTTTTTATATTATAAAATTCTATATATTAAATTACTAAAGTAATAATATCTCTATAAACTAGCTACTTAATTACCACTTATAATTATTTATAATATCCCTTATAATAAAATCTCTTTTTAATACCTATAAATTCTCTAAGCTATTATAGCCTTTCTATTTTACTAAGAATTTCCGCTGTTTTCTATTATACTAATATAAGATAATTCTCTTAACCTTAAACTCTTCTTTGTTTTCTTTAATATTAACTTATAGCAAGGATATATCTATATAGCTAGTAGGATCCCCTTTAAATAGTTTAAGGCTTATAATATTAAACACATTATAAAGTCTTAAGCTAGCTAGTAATTGTAATTAATAGGCTAAGCTATAATTACTAACTGCCTTCTTAATTTTATAGGGCCCTAGGTACTTAGCTATAAGCTTCTAGCTTAGTTATCTTAGGTTAATATTCTTAGTAGATAGTAAAATATAGTCCCTAACCTTAAACTCTATTAGTATTCTCTTATAATTATAATACTTCTTTTACTATACTTATATATTATAGAGTAGCTACTTAATCTCTAAGTATCTTTATCTTAATTCTAAGACTTTATTTTCTACCTAGTTATTTACTAAGTTAGGCATTAGGATAGCCTAATATAGTCCCCTTAGGTTATACCCTTATAGCGCCTTCACTAGCGTTAGGCTATAACTACTATGCTTGCTTATATTATAGGTAAACTATACTATTAGTAGATATTCTACCTAATTATCCTATTTAGCGCACGCATAGGCTCTTAGATAATGCTTAAGAACCTAGTTTAATTACTTTATTTGCCTATCTATCTAGGGGTAAAATACAATACTTAGTTACTACTTTATTGCAATAAGGTAGTAGAAAGTCCTCTAGAATCTACTAGTAAATATTAACCTATAGTTTATAATAATACTTTCTAGGGCGCTATAGTCTTTAAAAATATTCTTAAGGAACACTATAGTAAGGCTATTACTAGTTAGTTATATAAACACTAGTATATAAATACTATACTTTAAGAATTAGTCTATAATAACTAAAATTATATTATATAACTAAAACTTCTAATCCTTTACTAGTGGTAAGCCTATAATAAAGTCTATTAATAATTCTTAGAAAGGGTAATTAGGCACTAGTAACGTAGCTAACTTGCTATAAGGTTTATATAACCTTAGCTTTAAAACTTAATAATTAACATAAGACTAGATATATGCCTTAATGTCTTTCTTTATTAATAGCTAGTAATATTAGCCTATAATATAATAGAGGGTCTTGCTAACCCCTTAATAACCTACTATAGGATTATTATAGGTTAATAGCAAAATTTCTTTCTATAATCCTAGTGGGATAAAAACATAATTTTTATACATTAGTAACTTAGAGAATCTTATAGTCTATATCTATAGCTTTCTAGCCTCTAGCTTAGAGGGACTAATTAACTATAGTCCTAACGCACTAGAGTTACTACTTATTAGTAATAACTTTCGCTATGTAATAAAGGCATCCCCTTACTACGCTTCTAATAATAAGACTTAAATTAAGGCTTCTAATTCTACTACCTTACTCCTAATATTAGAGTTAAACTTAGAAAAGGTTCTCTAAACTACTAAGATTCTTATTATAACACTACTATAGCCTAGTAGCTCTCTAGTAGCACTTTTAGATAAATTAACTAACCTAGTAAAGATTAATATAGTAAAGGTTCTCCTACTTACTATTACTTTTATAAATATAGTAGAGATTAATATAGAAGAGATTCTCTTACCTGCTATTAGGTAATTTACCTTAATACTACTATAAGCATATAGCTCCCTAGTAATGCTCTTAGACTTTTTAACTAGCGTAGTAAAGGTTAATATAGCAAAGGTTAACTTACTTACTATTACTTCTATAGGCCTAGTAGAGATTAATATAGAAGAGGTTCTTAAACTAGCTAGTAGGGTTTAATTACTATAATTCTATAGCTTTATTACTATATGCTTAGGCCTTTTACCTAGCCTAGTAGAGATTAATATAGAAGAGGTTCTCCTACTTACTATTAGGGTTATTACTTTGCTATTAAGGGATAGTAAGCATAGATATAAGGTACTTACTAAGTTACTATTACTCTTACACTGCTTCTTAACTATAAACCTAATATACTATAGATATACCTAACTAGTAGTTAAGCTATTACTAATATAGCGCCCCTATAGCCTAATAGTAGTAAACTTAGTAAGGAAGGTTAGTAACTAAGACATAAAAGCCTTAGCCTTTCTTTCCTTACTAATATAGTCTAACCTTTATAATAAAGGATTAGTAGGATTTAGCTTCCTTACCTAGTGTTTAATAGTAAAGTTAAATAGGCATAGCTTATCTAACATAGTAACCTAGTAACTAGTTAGCTTAGGCTTTATTATAAGGTACTTATAGTTTAAGTAATCTATAATTATAGTAACTAGGTGCGC
The DNA here is from genome assembly GCA_024072835.1 of Epichloe amarillans. NCBI lineage: Eukaryota > Fungi > Ascomycota > Sordariomycetes > Hypocreales > Clavicipitaceae > Epichloe > Epichloe amarillans. Next base: position 1,555,950 of record CP099639.1, read on the forward strand.
TAAGTAAGCAAGGTAGTGCCTCTAAGTCTAAAAAGCCTCCTAAATCGCTAGCAGCTCTATATCTAGTGTTATATAGCGTAATTTAGCGTCCTTTAACTTTCTTAACATAAACACTATAGGGTGCTAGTAACCTAGCACTAATATTATAAGGATAGCTCTAATTACGTATCTAGAGGTATTAGTCTTTACTTATAGTAATAATATTAGGTTAAAGTGGACTAAAATTAGAGCCTCCTAAAATAGCTTTTATAGTTCCCTAAACACTGCTAGCTTACTATTATTTAGCTTAAACTTTACTAGTTAGTTCCCTTATAGGTAGTTTATTAATAGGATAACTATTTTGCTATATAACTTAATAAAACGCCTATAGAATCTAGTAAACCTAAGGAAAGATTAGATATTAAACACGCAGATAGGTATTAGCTATATTGCTATTGCCTTTACCTTACTTAGGTCTATTAAGATTCCTTTTAGTAAGATTATATAACTAAGGAATTTAACCTTCTTAATAAAGAATTAGCACTTATCTAAATTAATAAAAAGGTTAGCTTTCTAAAATCTCTTAAGAATCTTTTTAATATTGCCCTTATACTCTAAGATCTTATAGCTAAATATTAGGGTGTTATTAAGGTAATAATATAGATAAGATTATTAAGGCCTTCTAAAGCTTTATTAATATACTCTTAGAAGAATACTAGCGTATTAATAAGCCTAAATAGTATTATAAGATACTTAAAGTAACTATATTTACACTAAAGGCTATTTTCACTTATTACCCTTACAAATATATAGCTAATAGTACGTATCTTTAAGGTCTAACTTTATAAAAATCTTTACACCCCCTAGTTAATCTAAGATTTCTAATATTAGGGGCAAAGGGGCCTTATCTTTAACTATAATCTTATTAAGGCCTCTATAATTTACGTATAGTTATAGCTTTCCCCCTTTTTTTAGCATAAAAAGGATTAGGGCGCTTACTAGGCTAACTAATCTTTAGATCTATCTGCATTCCTATATAGTTACTAGGTACTTATAGAGCACCTATAACTCTTTCTTAGCTAGGTTATATATTAGACCCTATAGCAATGCTTTTCCTTCTTCTAATTTAATAGCATATATATAGCTACCTAAGCTAGGAAGGGTACTAGCCTCTTTATTTAAAAATATATCTTTAAACTCCTTATAAGCTTCTAGAAGTTTTACTTTCTTAGGTTTATTAGCTAGTTCTATTATTACGCTATTACTGCTTCCTTTCTCTTTATTTACTATAGGTCTAATAGTAGCTATATATCTAATTATATATATTGCCTATAGGTTAAGTACTACTATAATAGATATATATTTTGCTACTTTCTAACTATCCTATAACCCTATTACTAATAAGATATATTCCTTTATTATAGGGTATCTCTAAAGTCTGTCTTTTTAAGATATTATTATAGGCTTATACTCTCTTGCCTAATTAACTCCTAAAACTAATTTTTTGCTACTATTAGTAATATAGTAGCTAAGTTAGTATATCTTTATATAGCCTATGCTATCCCTAACTAACACTATTTTCTTTAAAATCCCTTAATATAGTATAATATTACTTAATACACTCTTAAGCATATTATTATAAGGTTACACTTTTAACTAATTAAGGTCTATTAGTATATTAGGGTAGATTAAGGAATATATAATGCTAGGGTTAAATAGCGTTAGCATTACTACCTAGTGGTTATCTTAATATAACTTAATATCTATATAAATTTATAGGTCTAGAAGACTATTCTTATTAAGTTAAGTTATATTAAGAGTATTTTCCTAGGGTTTTACTACGCTAATTAGGGTCTTATTTATATTTAAGTAACTCCTAGCCTATTTAGTGCTAGCTTAGTGTATCTTAGTAATATAGGTGTTTTTCTAGTAAATACTATAGTTTAGTTTAGTGTACCTAGTTAATAGGTAGCCTAGTTTTCTATACTTATAATAGACTAGCAAGCCCCTTACTCCTAAGTAGTATCCTTTTTATAGCTTTTTTTCTAGGGATACTAAGTAGTTCCTTCTCTTTTACTAGTTACCTCCTTAGTTACCTCCTTAGTAGCCTTTATAAGGGATCCCTTTTTCTTTCCTAGTTACTACTTTTACTTTCTTTTCTTAGCTAATAAGGTAGTTCTAACTTATAGGGTACTCTTAGCTAAATACTTGCTTCTTTATAGTGCTATTTAGGCACTATATAAACTAAGTAATTCTTAGAGGTTTAGGTATAGGTTTAGGTAATTTTACCTTTACCTTCCCCTAGACTTTAATAAAAGTCTAGAATAACTAATCCTTACCTTAATAAAGGGTTAGTAGTGTTCCTATAGCTTCTAGGTAGTAACTATCTTTATCTATTTCTCTAGTTTTTAGCTATTAGATAAACTTTACCTAAGTATAGCTCTAGTAATCTATATAAGTATCTATAATAGCAAAGCGTATTTACTATTACTTTACCTTATTTACTAGATAGCTACTAGGGTATATAACTTTTATTATATTATTAGTAAATGTATTTTAATCTATAGTAAAGGTTATATTTAAATCCACTAAGAATATCTATAGGTTCTTATAGGTATCCCCCTTATATATAGGAGCTTTTAGCTATATCTTTACTATACTATATTTATAAAGTCTAAGTAAGGGTAGTGCTTCTTAGGGAATAGGGGTAGTATCTTAGGTAAAAGGTATTTATAAGGTAAGAGTAAGGCCTTTATTAGCATTAACTAATTAAGGAGGGGTATTTACTTCCTATAAATTTTTCTATAGCTATTTAAGTTTTTACCTCTTTTAAGCAATTTATAGCTATATCTTTGCTTATATAAGGCTATAGTTTAATATAGCTTCCTTACTATTAATAATAGGTTCTAACACATAGGAATTCTCTAGTGTGGTTAGATAAGAGGGACTTATATTCTAGAAGCGGGTTCTAATCTATAGGTATACCTTTATATAGTGTATTTGCTCTAGAGTTATTAGTACCCCTTAAGTAAGTGTTTATTCTCTATAGTGCTAATATTCTTACCTTACTAATAGCCTATTACCCTAATAGGAAAGAGAGATTAACTTATTAAGGCTTCTAGGCTAAATATAAATAAAATAGGGTAATAGTATAGATAAGTAGTAGCTAGATTGCTAAAGGTAAGTAGTAATGCTTAAGGGTTTTAATCTCTAGCCTCCTATATTTTATATATGTAACCTTTACCTAAATACCCCCTTTACGCTTATGTAACTAGCTTATAGCGACCTTGTAGCTAGGGCGCTGCAAGCCCTAAGTAAGGTCCTACTGTATATAATGCTATTGCCTCTATCGCCTGTGTCGCTCCGTAGCCTCCACGACCCTGACAGCTATTAAGTATTAATAATTTGCTTAACCTACCTAATAGTAGCAATAGTTATAATATATTAATAAATCTATAAGATTATAATAATCTTAAAGCATTTACTATAGCCTTTAATCTAAGACCTAAGAGCAAAGAAAAGCCTTATATATTAAGGCTTCCCCCTCCTCTAGCTTATTATAATAACTTAGCTAGTTATCTAAAGGAAAAGGAATTCTAAAAAGCATAAGATAAAGAATATAATAAAATTATTAATAAAAAGGTAGCTATAAAGGTATTTAGAGATAAAGTTCCTTTATATATAAAGCCTCTAGGCCTTACTTAGGTCTTTGCTTATAAATTAGATAAGTAAGGCTACCTCCTATAATATAAAGCTTATCTCTATATTCTTAGAAATTATTAACTAAAGAGTTATCTATTAACTTAAGTAGTAACTCTAGCTACTAACATATTTAGGCTATTTATAGCTATTATATACTACTTTAACCTAGAAGCACACTAGTATAACTTTATTATAGCTTTTCTAAATTTAGACCTTAATAAAGAGGTTTACTATAAGATACCTCTAGGCTATAAAGATAAATAAGCCTATCTAAAGCTCCTTAGAGTAGTCTATAGGCTATAGAAAGCGCCTCTCTTATAGATAAAAAAGCTAATTAGCTAGCTAATTAGTAAAGGCTTTATATAACTCTTTAAAGATATCTATATGTTTATTAAAGATAGGTTAATTATCTTCTTCTATATAAATAACCTTATTACCTTATTTACTAAAGGGAAAGCATATTTATATAATAAATTTAGAGTAAGACTCTTTACAAAGTATAATATTAAGGACCTTAGAGAGCTTTAATAGTTCCTAGGTATTAAAATTATTAGAGATTATACTAATAGGAAGGTATAGCTTAATTAGAAGTTCTATTAGAATAAAGCTACTACTAAATTTAATATAAAGATCCCTTAATAAAGGCTAATAGCCTTAATAACTATTACACTACTAAAACCTTTTAAAGGAGAGGTTAATACTTAAGATCTTAAGTAATACTAATCCTTAATTAAAACCCTACTATACTTAATAATAGTTTTAAGACCTAATATTACTTTTATAGCTTTATAACTCTTATAATACCTATAAAACCTAGGGCTATAGTATATAGAAGTAGCTAAAAAAGCCCTTAAATATAGGTATATATAGGCAAACCTAGTAATTAAATATAGTAGTAATAACCCTAAATTAGAGGCATATAGTAATGCCTTTTTTACTAATAATCCTATAATAAGAAAGAGCTTATAAGGCTATATTATAAAGCTCTTTAGAGGACTTATACTTTTTAAGGTAAGAAAGCAAGCTACTATAATAATATTATTAACTAAAGCAAAGCTTCTAGCGCTTTTGCATTATAGTAAAGAGCTTATAGCCTTTAAATAACTATATTAAGAGGTTAGGCTATGCCTAGGTAATAACACACTTAAGATTAAATATAATAATATATAGATAATTTACCTCCTTAAGGAAGAGTTTATTAAGCTTATTATAAAGCTTTAGTATATAGATATTTATTACTACTAGCTTTATTAAGAGATTATAAAAGAAACCTTTAATATTACCTAGATTACTACTAAAGAGATAATTACTAATAGCCTTATAAAGCCTCTTATAGGGATTGCTTTTATAAGCTTCTATAAGGCATTAGGGCTTATATAACTACTTACTAGTATACTTAGTAAAGAACCTAAAGAGTAAGTATTATATAATAACCTTAATTTAGATAGGATTATAACTAATTAACTACGTTTTTATACTATAGAATTAATTTTAAATATTATAATATTAATTTAACTAATTTAATTAATTTAGAATTATTATAGGGAACCTTAAATAAGGTCCCCTAGGGGGGTGTGTTATACCTATAAGGGTATAATTAACCTTACTATTTAACTAGCTAAGATAGGAATTCACCTACGCAAGTTATTTTCTAAGGCCTCTGTAGTTTTATAGTATGTTTTATTATTATACTAGTACCCCACTAATAGTATAGGTACTTAGGTATTTAGACCGTAGTCCGCACCCTCTTACAGGGTCGGATAACTCAATAGAGGTCATCACATTAAACCCTAGCTTCGCGGTCCAACAAAAACGGACAACGGGCCACAGAAAGACGAAAGAGGTTGGAATTTGGAATTTTGCATGTGAAGACGTGGAGACGTGGAGGCTTTGTGGGGGACGCATTGATACTTTGACGGTGATTCGATACTTACCCATATTACCCGTTGGTGTCTTATGTAGCATCCACGAATTAGTTGGACTGTCAAGATGGTGGCATCTGGTGGGCTCGTGTCAAGATGTGGTCCATTCGCTTGAGAACAATGGTGCTGTGCATCCCACTTTCCCGCATATAGGAAACCGTGACCGAGGCAACTTGCTTGAGATTATGCCGAAACTCTCCTCATCCCGGCTTCGAAGGGCGGAGTTAGTAGTGCTGTCTTCACGAGGCCGCTGGAAGGAGGCAAGGAGAATGAAGATTAGATGAACCGTCTTTGGGTCTGGTCACCCGTCTGCGGCAACTACGTGCTAAAAAATAACTAGAAGAAGAAATATTGGTCTGTTTGGACACCAAAGGGGAGCTGGATAGGGAAGTAACATCGATTCCCAAGCATTTTTGACGTAGTAAAGTTTGCTTGCATCAAGTACTTGGTATGACGCTTTGTGGTACTTGCCAACTTGTTGACTAATGGTAGATGATTGGTGGCATCAAGGACGGTGCGGTAATAAGCCGGCTAGATTGATTCGCCCCTTGTTGCATGCTGCAGAGTGGCTCTCTCTCAGTTCAGTCCTCTGGTGCTGGCCCGTGCTGGCCCCGCCCCGCTGTCGCTGTCGCCGTCGCTGCCGTTTGCCGTGAACCGAGTTACGGAGTTGTTCGAGTCGACGTCGCAGTCTCGTCCAATATTACTTCCGACTATTCCAGCCAGGGGAAAGCGAAAATGAGGGTCGGTGCCCATCGCCGGCCCTCTGTGGGTTTGGATTCGGTTGGTGAAGCAAATGCTTGAGGGGAACCAGGGAAACAACAGACTGAACTCGTTCGTTGATAGCGTTTTGATGCATCGCGGACGGGAAGAACGGCACCAGGGACCCTCTTTTTCTTCCCACTTCCCAATCCCTGTGCGGTTTTGTGCGGGAAGGTGGAAATGCGTGAGGGCATGATGACATGGATGAACATGTGGTAACCAGCATACGCAGTCGGGCCACGTCCGGGTAAAGTCGTGTCTGGCAGGTACGGATTATAGTCCGTAGTCCATAGTTCATAGTCCGTAGGTATCTTGTGGTGCAATTATATTATCAGGACTCGTCTGTCTGCCTGTCTGCCTGTCTGGTTGAAGTCTCGTTGAAGTCGAGTTCAGCTGATTCGAGCCAGCCCCACTCCCGACCCCCTCCAATCCAATCTCTCGTCAACCTCGCATCAAAGTCGTCTTCATCTCAACACCGCGCACCTGCATGACTTGCATCTCTCGGCCCCGCTAGCCAGTCTGACGACGACGACATCCTCTCGCTCGAGTCACGAGCCTTGCCTGCCTGTCGACAGTCGACCCTGCTTCGCACGCCCATACATCGCCCAACATTCCTCGTCCAACGACCCGGCACGATTGTGACAATTTTGCGAGCCTAGCGAGGGCTTCCCCTCACCAACCCGCCTCTGGCTTGTGATCCGTAGCCGCGACTCGAACCAGCCGCCATGGTCGAAGACGAGAAGCGGGAAGCAACGGTGACGGCAGAGGGAACTTCGCGCCGTCTTTCTGCTGCGCCGTCCGAGAAGTGGGAACACAACTCGGTAAGATGACTTGAGAATTTTCCCCTTCCATGTCGCTGAAGCAGTCCTTTCGGTGTTGAGTTCGACGTGACAAAACACAATCTTGTACCTTTTTTTTTTTTTTTTTTTTTTGCGAGGCTGCTGATGACAAGAGAGAAATTACCGCCGTCCATGCTGACTGACGTGCGCTCTGCGCCTAATACAGCAGGTTCCCTTCTCGTACGACGAAGATGACAACTTTGGCCGCCGAGGCGAACAACTACACACACCTACAGCTACTGAGCATGATCTCAATGTCACTGAAGATGATCTCCTCGAGGCCAAGGAGCTCGCCTCCCAGTACACCCTCGACGAAGTTCGCGAGATCATGGTACGAGTCCGCAAGATACACGAAAAAGACCCCAATTTTCCGACGATAGTCATGGAGAAAGTTAAAACGTTCCTTGATAACGAGTCCGTCTTCCAAAATCCAGATCAGCATCAGCACCTCATCCAAGAAATGAAACTTGAGGCCGCCTTGGTCACCAGCAACAGTCCCTACGCCGAGGTGCGCGCAGTTGTGAGTAACAAGGATGATCCCAAGACGCCGTGTTCGACCATCCGTAGCTGGGCAATCGGCCTCATATTTTCCATCCTGTTGGCCTTTGTCAACCAGCTTTTCGACATTCGTCAACCCGCCATTCGCGTCATGGCCAACGTTGCGCAGCTTCTGGCCTATCCCATTGGCAAAGCAGCCGAGAACTGGCTTCCTGATAAAGGCTTCACGCTGCTCGGCATCCGACATTCGCTCAATCCCGGACCCTTCACCAAGAAGGAACACATGCTCATCACCATCATGGCCAACGTGGCATACAACACACCGTACACCAACTACATCATCTGGGTGCAATATCTTCCCCAGTACTTTGATCAGCCGTATGCCTCACATTTCGCCTACCAGCTGCTCATCGCCTTGGCCACCAACTTCATAGGTTACGGCATTGCTGGCATGTGCCGGCGGTTTCTCGTCTACCCCTCGTATTGCGTGTGGCCGGCCTCGCTTGTCACCATTGCTCTCAACTCGGCGTTTCACACTGATGTGAACCCCCCGGTAGGCGGGCCTTTCCGGTCGATTTGGCGCATATCACGCATCAAGTTCTTTTATCTCATGTTCGCCGCCATGTTTGTGTGGTTCTGGTTCCCCAACTATATTTGGGAGAGTTTATCCAAATTCAACTGGATCAGCTGGATCGCCCCGGGCCATCGGGACTTGAACATTGTCACAGGCATCAACAACGGCCTGGGACTGAATCCTTTCCCCACGTGGGATTGGAACGTGCTCCTGTGGGATTCGGCCGATCCACTCATGGTGCCTTTCTTCAGCACGCTGAACCGCTTCATCGGTGTTTTCGCCTCGTTTTGGGTCGTGTTGGTTTTCTGGTACAAGAACGTATACAACACCGGCTACTTGCCCATCAACACCAACCGAGTCTACGACCGCTTCGCCAATTTGTACAACATTTCCGAGGCAACTGACGACCATGGGCTGTTCAATCCTGACAAGTACGCCAGATACTCGCCTCCCTACCTGGGAGCAGGCAATGTCGTCATCTACATGTTTTTCTTCGCCATTTATACCTCGACGCTCACGTACGCCGTCCTCTACCACAGGCACGAGATCGCCATGGGCTTCAAGGCTCTATTTTACGGTCTGCGGTTGAAGAAGAGACCAGTCACGGAGGAACGGGTCCTGGATGTGCACAACAGACTGATGAGGGCGTATGCTGAAGTCCCTGACTGGTGGTACATGCTCTGCTTGGCCGTTGCCATTGCCTTTGGAGTGTCTGGCGTTGTCGGGTGGGATACACATACAACGCCAGGCGTCATCTTCTGGGGTCTTGCCCTCTGCGTCATTTTTGTGATTCCGGTGGGCATCATCAAGGCCATGACTGGTATCGAGGTGACCCTCAATGTCCTGGCCGAGTTTGTTGGTGGTTCTTGGGTCGACGGAAACGCTCTGGCAATGAACTACTTCAAGTCATTCGGCTACGTCACCTGTGCCCATGCCATCTGGTTCTGCAACGACTTGAAGCTGGCCCACTACGTCAAGATTCCACCTCGCCAGACCTTTAGCGCGCAGATGGTGGCCACTTTTCTCAGCACCATTGTCTGCATTGGCGTGCTCAATTTCCAGATGAGCAGCATCGACAATGTCTGCACCCCTCAGGCGCAATACAAGTTGACCTGTCCAGGAGTGAACACCTTCTTTACCGCCTCGGTCTTGTGGGGTACGGTCGGTCCGGCCAAGATCTTTGGTCACAAAGGCCAGTACAGCGAGACCTTGATCGGCTTCCCCCTCGGCGTCGCCGTGGTCGTTTTGATCTGGGCGGTGAACAAGAAGTTTCCCAAATGGACCTGGGCACGACAATTGCATCCCGTCGTTATTCTCTACGGAGGCGTCGTGTGGGCGCCCTACAACATGTCTTACGTCTGGCCGTCTGTGCCCATTGCGTACTTTTCATGGATCTTCCTCAAGACCAGATTCCTCGGCCTGTGGTCCAAGGTATGTACATGTGCTGGCAGGCATCCTCGCCATTCACCCGCCAACTCTCACAATGTTCTTTGTTCTTCTTCTTTTTTTTCTTTTTTTTTTTCCGCAGGTTGACTAACATGTGTCCAATCAGTACAACTTTGTCCTCTCAGCAGCATGGTCCTGCGGCATTGCCATTGCAGGCATCATCATCTTCTTCAGCTTGCAGTATACGGGAACCGACTTCAACTGGTGGGGCAACAACGTGTCGGAAATGGGCTGCGAAGGCAGCGCATGCGCTCTCAAGCACCTCGGCCCAGGCGAGTCCTTCGGTCCCCAGCCAGGCCAATTCAGTTGATGACACGGGGACCCTCCTCAACCGCATCCTCATTTTATCCATCCATCTTTCTACCCCTTGATGTTGGTGCGCAATGCTTAGCGATCTTGTTACGGAGTTGGAGTACTTTGGACCATGGAATATCTCAACAATGGTCTGCGGGAACGGAACGGAAATTCTGTTTGATATGGACTCAATTTTGGCAATCAGGAAGAACTGGTCAAGAATAAGAGTTTATACCCTGCGTCGATGCGTGCGTTATTTTTTTTTTCTCTTTTTTTTTTTTTTCCTCATCACATTGTTCTTTCGGTTTGAAGATCTATTTTTGTTAAATACGGTGCGAGGACGGAATATCGCATGGAGTTGGTAGAATTCCTCGTCTGACCCGGGCTCGGGGCCGGGGAAACATGTAAACAATCATCTTCACGCCACTTCACGTGGACTGCTTTTGTTCCAAGTATCAAATCAGAATTCGGTCTTTGGCTGGTCTGGAAACTGCTCATGTGAGTGTCTTGGCTGGCTGGGATTTGTCGTTCAGAAAGACGATGGCCCCCAGGCAGGCATGATAATCTTGGGTGTCATACAATGAGCCGCGGCACGGGTACCAGGTTCAACTCGAGCTGCCGGGCATCTCATCCACGTGTGCTATCATTTCTTCAAAGATTGAATTTCATGATTTGTACGAGACGCCTTTTGCTATATGCCATTTGAACAAGGAGAAAATCTAAAGCGCCCGCTCATGCATCCGCCAAAACGCCCGCCCGCTCATGTGTCTTGAAGAAAATAAATGGTTCAAGACAGATAGATGGAAAGGAAAGGAAATATGCAAAGTATACAGGATCCGTATGCGACTTGACCTCCTAGACATGGGCGCCCATCAGGCTCCCCGGTGAAATGGAGCCCCTCTCATCCACCAGCTCCTCTTTCCAATCGTCCTTCAGACTCTTTCCGCTCAAGGGGCTCACGTCGCCTCCTCCTTGGTCATGGTGCACGACTACGGCACTCGTGCCAATCTCCACGGCTGCCTCGGGAACAGTCTCTATGCCCCTGCTCGCTTTCGTCCCAATGCTATCGCGGGCAATGACTTCCCGGCCTGCGTCTTCGCGAGTCACGCCATCAGCAATGATGGGGCTCCTTTCCTTGCTCAAGCTGACGCGAGATTTGACCCAGTCGCCTGCCTTGTTGGAGAAGTCTCTCATCGACCCGTGGCTGCCGCTGTGGCGGAACCGTCGGAAACCTTTGGTCTTGGACAAGATGGCCCAGTTGGAGGAGCTGTTGGTGATGCCGCCGGTGATGCCGCCGGTGATGCCACGGGTTTGATCGCTCTTGTTGCCGGAGCCTTTGCCGACGCCAAGGCCAGCGTGGATGGAAACTACGGGCTTCTTGCGACCGGGCTTATGCAATACTCCCGCAGCATGCATCTTCCCAGTGACGAGGGCCATTTGACCGGCAATGGTTGGCGTGGCAATCAACTCAAAGGCGGTGACGTTGACGGTGTGGATGCCCTCGATTTCGACCTTGCGTAGACCTGCATTGAGGCCTTCAGCGAGGAGGTACGCGGGGAGGATAGAGCCGGAGATGTCATAGAAGCGCGTGGCGAGAAGTTCCGAGTCGGAGAGAGCTTTGCTTTGAGGGTGCAGGATCTCGTTCCACGTCGAGACAAGAAACTGTTGAAGATTGCCGCGCTGCTCGGTCGTCAGCCAGTTAGCGTAGCTGGGTGCCGATACATCTGGCTCGGGCATTTCAAGCGGAACTCGCGGCTGGAGAGTTTCAAAGTCGCTAGATGGCTGGAGTATGGGCTGGCTGATGGTTTCGAAGCACCCCAGGGTTTCGACGGACGCAGCGAGAAGACCCATGACTGCTTGGGCAAACTGCTCCGGGATGCGATCGGGAGGATACTCAATGGCGAGGCAGACCTTGTTGGGTGCCAGCATTGTCGAGTGGGCAAATAGATCGGGGACATCTCGGACTTGCGGCTGGACGAGGTTGTATGTGAATGTCGTGTTCTCTATGTTGAGCGTCGAGCTTCCGTCCACCGGAACCTGCGATCTATGTCGGACCACGGTGCTGAATCTCGACCATTTGGCCCAGCTTGTGCACTCATGCACAATTTTCTGCGCTCCCATGGCTTCGTATGGCAATGAATCTTTGCTTTCGATGTCGATCATCCTCAAAATTTGCAACGGCGAGCTGTTCACGATGGGGAAGCGCACTCGAACGGGAATGACGTTCTCCATGGGTCCGACGATGGACGAGACGTCGACGCTTGTTTCGAGCTTGAGACGACGCCCTTCGACAACCTCACCAAAGACGACATCTGCATTGCCAGACAATGTGGCAAGGACAGTAGCCCACGCGGCTTTCAGAACGCTGTCCAAGCCAATGTGGAACTCGTCCAATATTGCTGGCGAGACTTCAACCAGCTCCTTGACAGTCTTGATCTCGGTTACGGGCGGGAGAGGCTTAGACTGCGGCACAATCTGCGTCATCTTGGCCTTTTCCAAGCGTCGTTTCCAGTGTGACATGCTGTCATCGTAACGAGCACCCCGCACAGAACGCGTGTAGTCGAAAAAACTTGTTCGCTGCGGCTCCGTATTGGGGTGCTCGTATAACTTGACAAAGTCCTGGACAAGTCTCGGTACGGCAGATTCACTGACTTGCGCGGCGCTGAACCGCACGAGAAGGCGACCGCCTTGTGACTCGGCATCTAGAAAGGTGAACTTGGTAGCCGGCTTGCGGAGCTGGAGCACCTCCCTTTGGTAGCGCTTCAAGACAAGTCGCGCATTCTTGTCGAGAGATGAAGCTGATTCAGACTTGTAGTCAAAATCGGCACGGAACGATTCAACGGCGGCCTGGAACAAGTTGCAGTCGTGGACTGCGAATGCTGTTCGCAGAGCAGGATGCAGTCTTGTCAGAGCCTCGCAGGCCTCGCGGACACGTTGGTGCTCAAGAGCGCCGTTGAATTTGATGACGAGGCACCGGATGTCACTTCTTGACCCGTACAGGCTGGGCTCAAGGCAATGCAGCTGGTGTGAAGACGCTTCGGCGACGTCAATGACATCGCTCCAGGGGATGTCAAGCTGAGGCGCAACGATCAACTTGACGAAGCCATGGTCAACACCTTCGGGCAGCTTATGAGCAGTGACAGCCGGTCTCGGAGAGGATCTGGCCTTGGTTAAATTGATAGGATGACGACAGTCTTCTTCTAAACCGAGAGACTTGCACATTTCGGTCAGGGTGGCTCCGCTGAGAAGATTCTTCAAGGACACATCGAAGCCGTTTGAGCGACATGATAGAACTAGTCGTCCTGCAAGCAGCGTATCGCCGCCAGCATCAAAGAAGCTGTCTTGGGGTCTGATATCTGCCACCATTGCATGCAAAACAGCCGCCCAAATCAGACGCATAGACTCTTCAGTATGCGTAAGGGGAAGAGGCTTGCTTTGGATTCCCGTGAAATAAGGTTGACCACTGAATGGCACATTGGACAACTCCAATAACTCCTTGTATGAGAAGGGAGATGCCATCTTCTGCAATTTGCGCCTGTTGATTTTCAAAGACGTAGATAGTGGAAATCTCCGAACAGGTATAAATAGTGTTGGAACACAATGGGACGACGCAGCCCACCTTCGCTTGGACAAATGTGACAAAGAGGTTTCCGCCAACCATTTTGCAGCTGCGAGTTTTGATCTCATTTGCACTGTCAGTTTGTCGAGTTCCGACGAACCAACGAATTCACCATCCCCAAACTCCAAGAAGGCCGCGAGGGAGTTTATTGTTTCATTGGTGATGATGGGCTCGACCGCAACGTCTACATCTCCTCCAAGACATTGTCGAATCTGCTTCTCCAAAACTGCCGTCAACGCTGGCGAGCCATTGACCACAACCTCATCTCGCATTGTAGCAAGGAAGCGAATGTGGCCACGATCCAGATATCTTACACGATGTCCAGTTCTTAAATACCGCCACTTCCGCGGGCTGTTGCTGTTCTCAAACATGATGGGGTCGACAAGGGGATTGCCATAGGTGTACTTGTGAGGAGTGACGATCGGGCTATCAATGGCCAGCTCGCCCACGGCACCAAGAGGCGTCAACTTCTTGGGGTCTTCAGGATTGAGGATGAGGAACCTGCCTAGCAACGGTGGGGCGATGATGTTGGTATCGCTCTCTTGAGAAACATTGAATACGGAAATGGCCAGTGGGCACACATCAGGCGCTCCATAGGCTAGAAGGATATCCCGAGCTCCCAGCCACCGTGTAAAGATATCCTCATCGAGGGTTCTGGTTCGGAAACAGATGGTTCGCAGTTTTGGCACAGTAGCTGGGTTGATCTTCCGCGACAAGACAGTGGTCATGTACGTCCAGGTAATGTCCATCCGCGCAATGGTTCCCTCCAGGTCGTTTACCCGTTCCAATGCTGAGGGAATGCAGACGCATCCTCCATGGAGCATGGTGCCCAAAACCTCTACAAGTGCGACATCCACCGTGTACGCGGACAGCTGAAGCACCCTACTGCTGTTGCGGATTTTCAGTGCCGGCCCCTGCACCGAAAGGATGGAGCAGAGGGACTCGTGCGTGAAGAAGGCTCCTTTGGGTCTCTGTGTACCTGGCGTCAAGAAGGCACATGCGGCTTGCTCGGGAAGGGGCTCTTTCTCAAAAACTGTGACCCGTGGCGGCAAGGATGAAAGAAACGTTTCATTGATCAGAACGCAGTTTCTGGTGAATTGACTGACATGCTTCCAAGCACCCTCGGTAACAACGACGAGTTGAGGTTCGAGCTGGTGAATCATGGCCTCTGACACGGCCATGTCTTGGGCATCAAGACACACGAAACAGCCACCTGCCTGCATCACAGCTAGCATAATGATGGGAGACCATCGGCTCTTTTCCAAAACGATGGGCACCAGTGCGCCGGGACCGACACCGTGATTGACAAGGTAAGTGGCGAGTTTCGTTACGCTGATCTCAACCTGCTCGTAGGAAAGCTCGCCGTCCCACGCATAGATTGCATGTGCGTGAGGCCGAGCCCGGCATTGTCTCAAGATGAGTTTGTGCAGGCATGCCGAAATCTTGGTATCTGTTTGACCTGGTTCCCAGTCGGGATTCACGATTTGCTGGAAGTCGTGCTCGGTAAACAAGTCTGCCTGTGAAAGCGGCTGTCCTGGTGTATGAATGATGATCTGCAGCGCGCGCTGGAAAGTGTTCATCACGTTATGTAGCTGGTCAGGGGAAAGACAAGCGTAGCTAACATCGGCTTGGATGCGGCCATCGCGAAGCGTGACACATAGCGATAAGTCGCAGTTGTTGTCCGACGTGTTGGAAAGCAGAACGGGGTCCCAGCCGCTATTATCCAGCGAGTCGGAATCACTCAAAATAATATCATAAACATCCTGGCAGGTGACGCAGGTATTGAACAGGCGTTGTTGTCCTTGAATACCAAGGGAGTGCTCAGTTTCGGTCAAGGTCGGAATCTCAATGTTCTCGGACTCGCGAAACATCCTCTCCAACTGAAACAACACATCGAGCACAGTAGACATGGGGGAAAATTCCACCATGCAGGGGACAATTGATGCCAGGCTTCCCACGCTGTGCGACATGTCCGGCATGAGGACCTCAGCCCGTCCAGCTTGCTGATAGCCGAAAACGACACGGTCTTCGCCCACATAGGTGCGTAGAACAAAGGCCCATGCAAGCTGAATTACTGTGGGAATGTTGATATTGTTCTCTGAGCAGAATGATGACAGCTGATAGCGACTGATATCCAGACTGATTCCTCTCGATTCAAGACGTCCTTGGTCCTGGATAGCGAGATGAGGAAATATGCAAGGAGTAGCACCGTTGAGATTGACCTTCCAGACATCTATACTGCGTGGGAAGTCTAGGGATGCAATGTGGCGGCTCTGACGCGGGGGTAAAGGATTACCAAGAACCACCATTTTGTCCATATATAGCTGCCTCAGTTGTGTGACCAAGTTGTGAATGCCAGTCAAGTCGCACAAAGCTTGGCTGCAGTCTACCCTCAGAAAAGTCTTCTTATTCGTGCGGCTCACGGAAAGCCGATGCCTGGGTTGAGACGGTGATGACTTCATTGGCGGTAGTGTTGACAGTGTCTCCATGGCATCTTTCGAGTCGATAAAGAGCATGGCGGGTGAGATTTTCTTCAAAACTACTTGATCAAAAAGACGTTTGTCTGAGACGCTGTCAACGAAGATACTTCTCAAAGCACTGTGGGCAGAAACAAGAGTCTCCCACGCGGCACAAAGCTTGGTCTGGTCAACCAACGACCCATCTTGAGTGGTAAGCTCGTACGTCCGACTGATATGAAAACAGTTCGAGTCCTGTGTTTGTGCGGTCAGAATCTCCTGCTGCATAGGCGCCGCAGAGAAGACGGTTTCGATGTTGTCGACCCCGTTGACGCCGACACCAGCAAGTCTCTTGCTCGTGAGTTTGGCTAGGCCCTCATACGAAGTCTCGAGAAGGGGAACGTCGGAAAGGGTGAGCTCAGGTTTCATTGAACTTAGTCGGGAAATCGCTTCCAGAGTGGAGCTCTTGAAATTGTCCATCCATCTGACAATGCGCTCTTTGTGCTTCGAGTTATGGTTGTAGAAGAACTCTACCCTAGCGCCGTGATCATCCACGCCAACCGATACCTCGAAAAGGGCTATTCGGCCAACAGCGGGACCAACATCAGAGGCCAAGGAGCGAAACTCGCGATCTGGGGCAGCAATTGGCTCCAAGATTCCATTTTCTCGTTGGAGTTGATTCAATGTCTCGACGCAGTTGAACATGATTTCCAGGGGTATTGAAGTTGCGGGTGTGTTGTCTGCAGCGAATTTGGATTGGAAGAATGGCGCGCCATTTCGAGGAACTGCCTTGCGCGTGTCCTTGATCACTCTGATAAGATGAACAATATCCGAGCTGGCATCAAGATTAATGTTGATAGGGCAGAGTGCGGTGAACCAGCCGACGGTCTGTTCAATGTTGAAGTCGCTGTTACGATCATCCCGACCATGCTCTTGTTTCCAGATGGTGGGGATACTGCGTTCTGGAAAGGTCCGCTGGAAAGAATGCAATAACGCGGCGAGAAATACGTCGGAAGATTCAGTTCGGAACACACTGTCGCATGTCCTTCGGAGCGATAAGACTGCCGCGTCCGGCAGCAGAAAGCTAAGATGCTGGGTGTTGCTATACAAGTTTGGTTGGTCATTTAGGCCCCAGAATCCAAGGTTCTCGGGGCCAATCTTGAACGGGAGAAGGGGGTTGATCAATCTTTGGCTAATTTCATAACTTTGAAAGTCTGTCCAGTATGTGAACGGTATGGATGGTTCAGAAAGCAGCGTCCCCTCGCGTAGTAGCTCATCCAAGTCATGTAACAGAATGTACCATGACTTCAAATCAACAACCAAGTGATGTGCTACCAGATACAAGAGCTGCTTATTTTCGGCGTTGCGGATATGCTTCACAGCGAATGCTGGACCCTTGGAGATGTTGATGGATCGCCGCGCTTCTTCAACACAGGCTAGTAAGTCCTCTTCGCCATCCATGTACTGGTGCTCGAATCTGTACGCGCGATTCGACTCGGGTGCAATCATCTGTGCCCATCCCTGGCTGGTGAGTCGAAACCGAGCCCGGAGCATTGGATGTCTCGATGCCAACACGCTGAAGGCAGCTTCTATATCTGCCAGTTCGACATCGGCCTTGACGTGCAAGAGTATACTTTGACTAAAACGGTAGTCTTGCTCAGTTGCAGAAGTCGCCCCGATACTTTGGTTCATCAATGCCCTGAAGAAGAGCTGCTGCATGACAGCAAGAGGGAAGTAATCCTCCTGCGATGAGTCCTCGGGATCATCAAGCTGCTGTTCTCCAATGTTCCCATGGAAGAAGCCGTTGTCAATCAGCGGTTGCACAAAGGATTCCGGTCGTCCGGGTCCCGGTGGCGTTTGTCTGCCATTACAGTCGTCGCCGCCAACACCAATACGACTGCCACCGCCAGCCCTCCGATGTTTAAACGATTGCATGCTCATTATTTTCCCCTCCATCTCCTCGCTGAGGTTCTGCACCCACGTTTGCAGCTTCCGCGCATCAGGCTCACCCTCGGCATTCAACGCCATGGATCGCAGCATTACCCATACATCGGGGCGATGGGAGTGGGAACCCCACTCAGCCACGGCAGTTTTTAGCTTGTGTATCTGCTTTTCCCCGTTTCCACTCTCCGAGTCGTCTATTGATGCAACGTTCTCATTGTTGTGGTCATGCACGGCTGCCGTGGTGATCAGTGCGACCAACTGACCCTCAAACGGACCTGCTCGAGGTGAGACCAAGCACACCTGGCCTACCTTTGAGGTGGACAACAATAAGTTTTTCAACTGCTCTTGCTGGCCATCTTCTTTCGCGTTGGCTCTGCGGCTGGGCTGCGGCGTAGAGAGGGAGCATCTGGTGGTGCTCAACGGTGAGGCTGGTGGTGAGAGATGCTCACTTGATGAGGAGATGAGAGCTGCTGCTGCGTCGACTGTCATGGTTGCAAGCAGGCTATCGTCATGGCTGCTGGTTCGAGGGCTCGGTTGTGGTGAAGGGGAGGATTTCGAGTCTGATGTGAATGGTGACTTCGGGTTGGAGTCTGCCGCGGAATACGAGTCCGAGAGGGAGCCGGAATCCGAAAATATCAAGCGAGGAGGAACAAAGTGTGTGCTGCTTGCACTGGTACCAATACTGGCAGATGCAGAATTGGAAGCAGAAATGACGGAGACGGGCGTTGACGAGGTAATGGTGCAGTATGTGTCGTATTGAGAATCTGCGTCGATGTCGTGTGCGAGACTCAAGTGGCGAGGTGTGTCCACCACCAATCGAACGGAACTGTCGTTCAGATAACCCTCCAGCTCCTGGTGACTGGTGGCTAAGTCTGCGAATAGATCGGACGCTTTGCTTTCCGTTCGCAGCAATCGCGAGCCATCGGAAGTTTGGAGATCAGCCCGGCCGTGTTGGCCTTTTGATCGACGAGCTGGGTTCAGTGGTGGTGGAGGAGGAACCAACGGAAGCGATTGGACCAGGACACCGTTGTCAGGCAGCTGTGAGTGAGGCATGTCTGCCTTGCCGTCATTTATGGCCATGGCTGTGCGAGCGGGTGTGCGCAAGTTGCTCTGACTTTCGATGTCCGCCGTCGTTGTTTGTTGGATAACTATGATGGATGAATCGTAGGCACGGAAGCCTTGGGCGGCTTTTCTTTATCCTGCCCGCTGTTGCATGAGTAAGACGGTTTGTATCTGCTGTCTAGGTGGGTGTCCCGGCTTGTTTGCCATGTCCTATTGATGACTTGGCGTGATGACTTGGCGTGATGACTTGGCGTGATGACTTGGTGTGATGACTCGACGGGATGTGTTCGGCGTGCTGTGTCGTTTCCAGCCCTCGAAACTCCTGGTCGAGCCTGCACAAAGTGAGCTGTGATTTAATACTAGGCAGTAATTAGTGGTTTAAGAAAAAGATTAAGAAAAAGAGACCATGTATGCTCTATAGAGGGACAGCACGGGCAACGGGATGTGAACGGAAACGGAAGGGCCAGGACGATGGTCAAGGAAAAAGACACGGGCCCAAAGAAGGAAGATGTTCTTATCAGCATGCACTCACTTGTTTTCCTCTTGACATCGGGGCCCAAGTGCCATGTTGGTGAGTAAGATGTAAGACTGGGCCACATCTTGGTGGGGCGAGGCCATCTCGACCTGATGTAGTCCGTACGGAGTAGTCATGGTGCTGCACTGCTGATGAACGCTGCTGGACGGAGGCTTCGGGAATAGTTGCAGCAGGTCGTTCATCAGCTCGGGCCCAGGTGCGTGCTTCTTGCTTGCGTTGCTTGCGTTGCTTGCATTGCTTGCTTCATTCATCGTTCGCGCCATGCCCAGAGCGCGGGGTAGTCCGTAATAGTCCGCATGTATACAAGATGGCATTATTGCAGGGAACCTGCCCGTACAGTGCTTCACGCTTCACCGTGAAGACCAGCACTGTGCATCCATCGTGTTTGTTTCCTCCTCCAACTTGCAGTATGCGTGCCCTCGCAGGATCCCGAACCTGGTTAATAACTCGTGCCGACGGGTCGAGATAAGGACCCAGAACGTCATGTACTCCGTAAACAACAGGTCCCGTGATGGCCTCGACAAGGTCTATTACTGCGCCCTGGTACTCAGACTGTTGCACTCTCGTCGATCTGACTCCATCCCGGGCCACCCGCAACCCGAAAATACACAATAACCACCGATCGGCATTGTCCCCATGTCCCCATGTCCCCATCCACCATGTACAGTCTAGTCTAATCGTCTAATCCCTGTTTGTTTTCACAGGAGGCACAAAGCGAGGTGCAGTAGGCCAATGACAGGTCTTAACGCAAAGAAAGAACCAGAAAAATAGCTCAACCACGTGGTCATTCGAACTGGAGACAAGTCCAATGCAGCCAGCAGCGCTCCGTCGTGCTTCTCTTCTTCTTCTCTTCTTCTTCTCTTCTTCTTCTTCGTCTTCCTTCTTCCACGTGATGCGATCCACTCCACGTGGTGTGCATACATACGGACGGTCCGTGACGATGTAGAATGGTATCATGGAGGGTTTCCTTCAGACATTCAGACATGGCCACATGCTCGGTGTGAATGAGCTGCACCCGGTAGAAATACAAAAGAATAAACGTGGCCAAAGACCATGCCACCCTAATAGTGATAAATTGAATAGAATAGCCACCCACAAGACTTGTGAAGCGGAAACCGACGGTGTCCAACAACACAGCATAACCTGTGATTGAGAACTCGAACGCGTCAGCAAAAAAACTCCTTCTTCAATAACAGTGCAACAAAACTTGCATCTCAACCCTACTACTCTCGTTCCCTACCTTGTGAGACGCAATGAGTGAGTCCAGTGTTATTTTCAATTCCAATTTCGACTTGCCGGCGCGTTCGAGCACGATGACCCCTCACCTCAATAAGTTGAACACAACTCCCATTGCTTGAAAATGGTGATTTACATAAATCGCGGGATCTAGTGGGATCTAGTCAAGAAGGAAACCATGACAAACAGGAAATTTTTCAAACAGCAGACATATAGTCCCCCATCACATCGTTACACGCGTCTCTCGTCGCATTTCATCGACGACTTTCCCGTTCAAGCGCACCGTTTCAAAACATTTGACCCACGTAGATATGATTTATGCCTTGCCATTCATTCCTTCCTTAGACCTTCTTGGTATTACCAGCGGCTCCAATCACAACTTCATCCTCGTCCGGCTCTTCGATACTAGTCCTACTTGTCGCCTCCTTCACTTCAATCGCCTTGCTGTCTTCTCCTGCTCCCTTCTTCTCCGCCGTCGAGGCAACATCCCCCTCCCTTTTCGATCCCTCTTTGCCGTCCTCTCGCCTTGTCTTGCTGTCGCTCCCTGATCCAAATGGCCACAGACCACTGAGCCCTCTGCTGCTTTCTTTGGCAGGATGAACAGGTAAGGGACGCAGGACCAAATTGTCATTCACTCCACCACTGCTATTCTCATCTTCTGCCATGGCAAAGTCTCCAAACTCCTCTTCTCCATCTTCGTCACCCTCGTCCGAATCATCAGCATTGCCCTTCCCGCCAACCATGCTTCTCCACCATGATCCGCGGCCGCTTTCTTGGGCAACATCAGCGTCTAAATCGTCATCGTCGTCGTCGTCAATGTCATCATCGCCGTCTCTGAACGGATCCACGGCGTTATCGTCATCTTCATCTCCGTTGTGATGCAAGGTTGCCGAAGACGGCTGGGCAGGTTGATTGCTCTTCTGATGCATCGCCAGCCGAGCTGCCAACTGAAGTCGGGCCCGCGAGGGAGGAATGTTCAGCGGCGGAGGTGGTGGTGGGGGCGGAGGAATTGATGGCGGAGTCATCGAATTGCCTGTGTTGCTGAGAGGATCTGTGTAGGCCCGGAACTAAAAAAAAAAAACATTTTTGTTTGACATCAGCACACCATTTTTTCCCCCACTGTTCAGATTGTCCCAAGACGCATCGAAGCAGGTCGGGTTTGAGAAGAGGTAGCCGGCCGTAGTTGCAGGCTCGCATCACGGAGTCGCCCAATATCCACCGACTGCAGGTCAAGCCAAATTGCCTTGCGCTCCGTGACCACTCACTCGTCTCTTTGATTGTTCTCTTTCTCGTCTTTCCCCGTTATGCATCTGAAGCCCACGTTCTTTCCTTTGCCCATCATACATGACTTTCTGCCCGGACATCTAAACGAATCGTTGAACCCCAGGGCCCCTGTGTATCTCCCATCGCGTGTACATACATTATCTATGCTCTCACTGCGCCATGATATGAATACTAAATTCTCGTTCCAGCAAGGAGTCGTACAAGGTCTTCGACATTGTAATGTGCGAAGTCCTGGAGCTCAGAAACGGCCCTATCCTCTACGGTCGATTCTTGAGCTGTTGTGGTGCTGAAGTCGACGCTTGCCAGACTCTGATGACATAGATACGAGCCCTCATCCTATGAGGAAAACGATTGTCCTGTCATATCCTCGCCGTCGTCACTGCATGAGCGACTCCCTGATGGCAGACCTTCTCCCATTATTTCATCACGATCCAGCCTTGCAGTGAACCGTACAGGTGAGCCCAGAGTCGCACGACTTTCGGAGGCTGAATCTCTTGACTCTGTTTTCAGAGGTTTCGGAGATGTCATGATGATATTTGCAGGGGAGTTGGGGCCTGCGTTTGCAGCTACCTCTGGGGACCCGATGCTTCGATCGTCAAAGGAATCACTACTTACCTCAGAATTAACGTCATCCTCCTCAACATCGCCTTCGTCGTCTTCCTCGTCGCTGCTGCTTCCAAACCCCGACATCAAGGTTCCGGCACTGATTGCAAAAGGGCCGATGCCGTTGCTGCTGCCGTCGTTCGTTTCTATTCCCCCGTTCAACCCTGCTTCTGCCAGAGCGTTTGATCCGGTTCCGAGACCGGAAAGACCAACTCCGCCCAAGCCACTCCCGCCTCCCATGCTTGCAGAATTACCAAGAGCAACTTCGGGACGAACTCCACCAAGGATGGCGTTGTCTCGCTCGCGTGTCTCCGCAAGGGCACCCTCAACGTAATTGATCCAGTCTTGGCTCATCACTTTGTCCAAGACCATCTCAGAAAGCAGCTCCGGAGGATGACGCTCGGTGAACTTGACGACCTCCTCAGCAATCAGGGTCAGATGACCCATGTATCCCATGCGGGTCTTGTTCTTAGCTTGGGACGCATCGCTAGCCTGTTGGCCCTTAATAATGGCCGCGGTGACGTCGGCGGCCTCGAAGAGAGAAACGGCCAAGGTAGGATTATATCCGCGGTCCATGGGGCCATTGAAGACTTGTTGTACAATGTCATACACCACATTATGCAAAAAGTTATTCCAAGGGTACGAGAAAAAGAATGACTGTCCTCTGGGTTAATTTTGAATTCACAGAAGAAGAGAACTTTCCATGTTTTAGGCTTTTCTTACCAAAATTGCTGGCACGACACGATGCTCAACAAACTGCATCTTGAGATAATCCCCAACAACGGGTTCCAGCGGGAGGGTTGCCTCCAGCTGCGGCTCCTCTTTGGCAACCGGGGAGCCTTCAGGTGTGTCCGCTTTGGAGGGATATTCCGAGTCTGTCGTCTGAATTGCCCCTTGCACGTCATTGGCTTCGGGTGTGTTTTGTTCCGTTGCAGATGACGGCGTCGTGTTTGAGGACGAAAAGAGCGGAGCGGGCAAATCTTCAGGACGTGGCGATAGACTGCCCTGCCGATTGTCTTCACGCATTTCATTAGGATCTAATGAGGCGCCGGGGGATTTCGGCTCGGACAATGTAGAGGAAGACACGGAGAGGCCAGTTGCTCGCTCAGGGGATTGTAAGTGCTCTTCGATTGCCTTACCAGTCGTATCCAGGTCGGAAACCGTTGCGATGTTCTTGGCCTCCTCGAACTGAACAGCTTCCGCAGATTTCGGCTTCGAAGGAGATAGAGGTGCGACAACAAGATCAGGATCATCGAAGCGCTGTTCATTGACTTTATCGGCTCCCACGGAGAGTCGCGGAGAGCTCAGCGGCTCGTCAACAAAATCGTCCTCATCCTTTTCGAGGAATGAAGGGGGAGGGGCAGAAACGATATCATCTTCTGCCTTCACAAATTCATGAGATGTGTCCTCGCTCATCTCTTTGCTTGGCTCAACCTCTTCGAAACCGTCATCATCGGCATTTGTCACCTCCAATCGTCGACCTTCCTCGTGAGTCCCGTGCGACATTCGCATAGTCAAGTCTTCAGTACTGTGTTCCTCTTCCCTCACGGGGCCCAACTTGCCTTCGGTTCGAAGGCGATGGCGTTCGGCATCGCGAGTCGCTATCACCTGCTCCGATCCAACTTCGTTGAGTAAGCCCATGTTGCTGCAATGTAGCAATTCTGCCATTAATTCGCAGGTTTTGAATCGATCGAAGCCAAGAGGTTCTGATTTCTCGCCAAATGTAGACTCGAGTCCGCCTTTCCACCAAGGTCCCTCCATGATAAGACTCATAAAATTTGGAATATTCTGCGCGAAAAGGCGCAGAAGATGCCCCAGGTAGATGGGATCTCGGCTAGATGGAATAGGGCTTGCTTCGGATCCTACATCGGGGTCGTAGTCTGAGTTGTTCTTCCTGATGACCTCGATGACAATTCCAACACCGACGGTGAGCGGGTTGCCTCCTCCAAGCATGTAGTTGACGAGTTGCTCGACGCATGGTTCTGATACGAGTTGCCGAGTAAGCTCGTTCGGGCCGATGCATTGTTGTTCATTCTGCGAAGCATTTGCAGATATCGTGATGATGGCCTTGATGAAATCACCAGCCGCTGTCTGTACGACCCAACTGTGCTTGGGATCCAGGCAAGAGAGGAGTGTGGGGATTATGTCTTTCGAATAGAGCCACTACGATGCGAATATCAATGGTTAGAATAGAAGAGCATTCGGCGCAGGGACAGCTTTTCGAGTCGGTTACAAACCTCTACAATGCCTTGACCACTTTCGTTCCTATCCAGGGCAATAATCTTGAGAAGCAGATCCATAATCATGGGACATTCGACATGCTTGAGAAGCTCAGGGACCACGTTGGGTATCGTCCGGAGGAGGTCCATCATATCATCAGTCTTCTTCTCGAAAAGAGACTCATTAACCTTGGTGAAGTAGCTCGCCTGAAGAGGGTCCAAGGGAGCAGGCCGCTCGAGGAATTTCCAAAACCGGCGAACCAGCTCCCGGTTCTCGGTCAGGGCTTCATAAATGGACCATGTATCAGAGCTCAATACCTCGGAGGCAACTATGGCATATCGATTACGCTTCTTCTCTTGCTCTTCCTCGTCGTTGTCGGTCATGTCAGTGGCACGAGAAGACGCCCGCGGACGTGAAAAGGGCAACAGGCGATTTTTTCCCTTTGCTTCTTCGTCGGTGGGGTCTTCGGGCGTCGCGAAGACTTCGAGTTTCGGGGCCACCACATATTCCAATAGCTTCTCAAGAATCTTATCCTCACGGAGGTATTCGATCAGCTTGGAGTTGTGCTGCTTGAGTTCCTGGATCAGATCACTCTCATCCAAGAGTTCCTCGAGGGTAAAGTCGGGCTTGTCGAGGATGGTATCAATGGTGGAGATGTTGGCGTAACCGCCAAATCTCCAAAACATGGCGGCGGTTCTATGTCACGGCGCCGGGCGACGAACAGCACCGGCGGTTGAGACGAGGAAATGGAAGAGAATGGGCTCGGCAAGCCGGATCATGTACTGGGCTGCAGAACTAGGCCGGTGTTGGAGATCCGTTGGGGCATTCGGCTGAAGCACGCTGACAAACGAATGTCGAGGACCCGGCTGGCGGCACTGGGGTAGAGTCGAGGAGTAGAAAGGAGAAAATGCGTCACACAGCACGATTGCGCGGTCGGCTAACAACGTGTGCGATGCAGTGCTGGACCTGGTCTGGATGCTGTGGAGAAAAAAGCAACGATGCGACAAATGATGGACGGCAATGCCGGAGAGCAGATGCTGTGGAGGGTGCACCACAGCCGGTTGCGTATGTTGCGTATCGGGTTTTCAAGAGTCTCGAGGTTAATGAGGGCACAGGATGTGGCTTTGGCTTTGGCTTTGGCTTTGGCGTTGGCGTTGGCGTTGGCGTTGGCTTTGGCGTTGGCGTTGGCTTTGGCGTTGGCTTTGGCTTTGGCTTGAGCCCCGTCGTGGATTCGGGCAGGGCAGGGTGGTGAAGTAACGTAACGTGGTTGGGCACTGTTCACTGTTCTCTCCGGGCCGTGTTGTGTTGTTCATTCGGATCTGGCTGTGGGCCTGGCCGAGCTCAGGCTAGCTGCTGCCCTGGGCCCATCACTCCCATCACTCCTACAACGCAAAATGTACCTGGGGTACCTGTGTGGGTATTCGGTCCATTGATCGCACGTCAAGTTAGCAGTGTCTCACCCGCCATAGTTGTTCGCCGTCGAATACAATGTGTGTGTAGTGAAACTGCGTGAGTCGCCGAGGTGACCATCTTCCTCATCCAAAGAGCCCGCCTGGCTGTTCATGATGAGATGAATGCTCTGGGTGACTCGGCCGTCAATCCTGGTCCGCCACGTTTCTAGTTTCGGCTCCCCGCATTTCCACGGGTCATCAACCTCAGGGCCGCGATACCGAGGCTGACTGCTACTGTAAGGACACCCAGAGTCCGGTCCAGTCGTGGTCGTGCGCCGGGGGTTTTCCACGGGACTGTCCCATGATAATGCAATGATGCGGATGTCAGGCCAGCAAGACATCAATCTTCCAGGTTACCTTGTCGTCCACGGTGAATAATGGAGGAAAGCAGTACAGAGTACAGACAGACAGATCCATGGAAATCATGGGAGATTGTAGAAGTGGCCGCGGGCATTGTGGATGCCCATGGTATTGAACTCTAACAAGAAATCTTTACGGATCATACAATGTTCATCATCTGTAACCCCTTGTCCAACTCCATCTTGACACCCTTTATACCAGCCATGTCTTTGAGCAACACGCCTCGCCACCACGTGTACCATTCTGCAACTTCTTGCAGATCTGCTTCTGCGAGCGCCAACCACTCTCGCAACTTTTCGTACCACATTGGAAAGACGTTCTGCACGAGCACCTCGGCCATGATTCCTGCGCTGAGCATCCTGTTCCATTTCATAACGCCAATAAGAACTGGTAGATATGGTTCCTGGTCAGCAGGATCAACACGAAAGTTGGTTCGCAGGTACCGACCCATGGATGGCAGAACGTGAGACATGATCAGGGGTCTCCATTGGCTGCCAAGAATATCTTCCCACTGCTTCAGGCCAGGGACAGTCCCGCGTTCGAACTCCCAGACATCAATCAGTTGTCGAAACTTCCTCTTGACATCTGCCACCAGGCCGGTGCCCTTGGGGTCTAAATGGTATGGCGGTAGATATTGCAGCCAGGGGAAAAGCCAAATGTGTGGGTGATGGTGGCTTTGGCGTTTTTTCTTGGGGTTCCAGTCCGAAAGAGCCGCCTCGAGTTTTCGCGCAACGTGATCCATGACCTGAGCCCGTACGAAAGGAGGGAGCAAATCATTCCAGCTATCCACTACGTCAAGCATGGGACCAGGCTCCAGGGGATCCCACTCCCGTACTGCAGCGACAACCTTGGGGAGCCAGATTTTGTACATCATGCTCTCGTATGATGTCGTTGCTTTCTGGTGTTTTCGGTAAATGCCATCCAGGTTGGTATTGCCCGAGTTCGACTTGTTCACTATTTGTGCTTCGTTCTCCGATTTCATCAATTTTCCGGACAAGCCCTTCAGCTCTGAAGTGAATTTTGACGGTTCATCAAGAGGATTCCATTCTGCGTCTTTCAAAAAAGGATGAATGGCGGCAACAGCAAGATCAGCAGTTTCTGAGTTTGTTGCATCACCTTCAAAAGCCTTCTGTAAACAGGCGAGAACTTGGCTCAGATCAGACTTGGTGGTGAGTTCTTGGGTGACCATGCCGGATAGGTTGTGCAGCCTCTTGAAATCGGCGCGCAGATCGTCGATTTCCCGTTCCCTCTCTTTAAGCTCCAGGTCCATCCATGCCTTTCTTTCTTCCAGATTTCTCCATTCTTCAGAAAAGGCTTGAAGATCAGCTTGGGCCCTTCTTACTAGTTTTCGTGCTTCAATAAGTTCCGGAGTATCTGAGACACCAGACGTGGGTGTCATAATCCCACTAGTCGAGGTCAGCATCTTGCTCCTTGGCCCGGTCATGTCCAGAATCGGTGTGAATGCTTCTGGTATGTGCAAGCCGGGCGCTGAGGCTTTAAGCTCTTCAGCCGTCAAGTACTTTTTCTTCGGTCGTCGAGGCGTGCTGGCACCACTGCCAGCGACACCGCCCGGTGCCTTCTTTTTTGCTCTCCTTCGTTTCTTCTCCTCCTCATCTGAGTCCACGACTTTTTCACCGCGCATCTCAGCTTGTCTTTTTTCTTCTTGGCGCTCTTGTTCAGATTTCTCCTTGACAGCGCCCAAGCCAATACCCTGTGGACGTAAATTCGCTTCGATGATGAGGTTTCTCCCTTGTCCCTCTTTGCCAAGACCTTTGCCCTCAACGTAGCCCATCTTTGCCATCATTCGTGCGCCAAACCCCTTGGCGTTAATCTTTCCTTGAGCTGTAAAAGTGCTGGGTTGTGGTTTGTTTTGCGGGTTTGCATGGGGGCTGTCGGGTACCCGTAAAACAGGCTCTCTGGCAGATGAAGGTACAAAGCCCATCCCGAGAACACCTTTCCCATCGAATTTGGAATTCACTTTCAAGCCCGCGACATCTCTTTTGTCGTCTTTTTCGTCATTGTAGTTCTGTTCAGATCTGCTAAATGTAGGCCTTACGCCACGGCCGAACCCCAAGCCAACGCCAGCAGAAGCATCATCATCGTCCTCATCCTCGCCTTCGTCCTCATCCTGCTCGCTTATGGCACCATTACCCAACACTGGTCGATTGTCATTCTGTTCCATCTCATCCTCAGAGTCGTTTGATTTCGTGGCTGATGATACAAATGTCATGCCCTTGGTCCGCAACGTCTCCCGCTTCCATCGTGAACGAGGTCCATCATCCTCGCTGTCGGATCCAAAAATTCCCAGGGCTGCCTTCTCTTTACTATTCTTGCCAACACGTCGTTTCTTTCTGGGATGAAAGTCTCCAAGGTCGTTATCGCCCGCCTCTATGCCTGGGATTCGATACTCGTCGTCGTCGTCGGATGCTGAGGACGAAAATTCGGCGGCCGATGCTTTGTTCAGGCGGGACGGGTCGAATGAATATCCATCATTATTTGCCATCATTGCGGGAGTGCCTAAGCTTCAGGAGCTACGACGAGAACGTGGCAATTTCGCTCATTTTTTTTCGCGCCGTGCAGAGCAGTGTTAAAGGCTGTAGCTAAACAATCAATTTGCGCCAGCGACTTACTGGTAGCAATTCAAACCACGTGACCTGATCACATTCGACCGTGGCGTTGTTGTTTCTGGAGCAATGGAACCAAACAAAGGGCGTGCCACGGGTGGTGGGTTGTCAGCCGCCGATTGGCTCGTTCCGAGGCTAGATACGTAAACTAGGCACAACATTGAGGTCACCTGATGACTACTCCCGCATAAAGGAGCCGGCGCAATAGACCTCCTGATAAGAGTCCATTGTACTTTGAAAAAGCTAGGGATAGGGAACATCCCAAATTCAAAAATTGCCTAATGTTGCGAAGACCATCAATCAAAACGCCTTGACGACACAAAATCCTAGGGTAGGACGCGGCGGATGGAGGTCTAAATCCAAGTGACGGTCGGGCTCTGATTGGTTCCGTTCAGGCAGCCCATCGCTGACCTATGCTGCCTGTGCTCCAGGGGTGGTCAGCCCCGCCAAGTGACCAGCATCCGTGGTAGACTACGGATTGCGTCCGTCTGATTTGGTCCCCAGCGCAATTCCGTGCATCGTCCCTTATTACTTTCCACAGTTTCTTTTTAGACGGCGCATGCATGCTCTGGATCTTCCTCCCAATATATTTCGCTATAGGTAGGTTGCTTTTCAACCAGGAGTTTGTGCTCTCCTTTGACGCTGTCCTTGCGCGAGACCTCGATCTCGTTTACCTCTCCATTCGTTTCCAATGTTGTTGTTCCCTTTGAGGCCCCCCCCCCCAAACACGCGATATTGCCTGGCGCAAACCAAGTCTACCACACTTTTCTCCTTGCTGACAACTCCTCGAAAGAGGAAACCACGACCTGACTATTTGGGTTGCTATTCCTCTATTAGAAGCTACAAGCCACGACTTCGTTCTCGACCGATTCATCTTGCGTTGCTCCAGCGTCGACGACTAGTTGCACGCAAACCTGCCATCTCTTTGCCGGTACGTGCACGCCCGTGTTGACTTGCAAATGATGTTTGCGCGCCCTTGAGTTTACTCAAAATCATGCATATTCATCTGATATACGTGGATCATGGAAGTGAATTCGCATCGTCGTGGTATACAAAAACTGATTTCGAAGATAGTTCACTTCGTGAAAACAGATTCTCGTCCTCCCCACAAACCTCCCCCTGACCTTGTTCATCTTGATCTCGGCCGGCCAGTATACGATATGGCAGACCAGGAAGAGGACTTTAGCTCCTTGCCGTTGTCTGACCGATTTACTCATAAGGTAACCATTGTTGCAGTCCTGTTCAATCCGAGAAGAGCTGACCTCAAGATCAGATTTGGAAAGTCAGAAAGGCCGCGTACGAGAGTGCCGCAAAGCAATTTGCCGAGTCCCCCAATGAATCCGATCCCTGCTTCCGTCCATTTCTTAACGACCCCAATCTATGGAAGTCAGCAGTCACAGATTCCAACGTTGCTGCGCAACAAGAAGCCATCATTGCTCTTTGTGCATTTCTCAAGTATGGCGGACGCGACTGTGCATTGCGAACTCGCGGATTGACTATTACACCCATGGTGGAGAAATGCTTGTCATCAACAAGAGCAGCCACGAAGCAAAATGCTCAGGAGGCTTTGCTCCTCTACATTGAACTCGATGTAGCCGGCCCGGTAGTGGAAGACATCTTGCCTGGTCTGTCAAATAAAGTTCCCAAGAATGTCGCGGCAACGCTGAATGCTCTCACTGCCGTGTTCCACAACTACGGCTGTAAACTCGTGGACCCGAAACCTGTGCTCAAAACTTTACCAAAGGTCTTCGGTGCTGCTGACAAGAACGTGCGTGCCGAAGCAACGAACCTTGCTGTTGAATTGTACAGATGGTTGCGCGAGGCTATGAAACCGATGTTCTGGGGTGAATTGAAACCAACACAGCAGACGGATCTGGAGGCACAATTCGAGAAGGTGAAGGCCGAGCCGCCGCCCAAACAAGAGCGCTTGCTTCGATCACAACAGGCAGCAGCGGACTCTGCACCAGCGGGTGGTGATTGTTATGACGAAGGTGAAGCTGAAGAGGAAGAGGCCGCAGAAGTGGATGCGTTCTCTCTTGCCGAACCAGAAGACATCACCAAGAAAGTCCCTGCCAACTTCACCGATATGCTTGCCTCCTCAAAATGGAAAGATCGCAAAGAGGCCGTTGATGCGTTATCTCAGGCTTTGAACGTCCCACGAATCAAGGACGGCGACTTCAATGAGGTAAATCGAGGTCTTGCCAAGTGTATGAAGGATGCCAATGTTGCTGTGGTCACGCAGGCGGCACTGTGTATCCAACAATTGGCTCTCGGCTTGCGCTATCATTATGGCAAGTATCGTGGTGTCGTCATGCAACCTATTATGGATCGCTTGAAGGAGAAGAAGGCAACGGTCTCAGACGCCCTCGGTGCAGCTCTGGATGCGGTCTTTGCATCTACAAGTTTAAGTGACTGCCTCGAAGACATCATCGCCTATCTGAGCAACAAGAACCCCCAGGTCAAGGAAGGGACCATGAAATTCCTCATTCGCTGCCTACGCACGACGAAGATGGTTCCCGCGAAACCTGAAATCGCCACAATCTGCGAAACAGGCAAGAAGCTGCTCTCAGAGTCTAGCCCAGCTCTCAGAGACGGGGGCGCCGAAATATTGGGAACAGTAATGAAGATCATTGGTGAACGAGCGATGACTCCGTATCTCGAAGGTCTGGATGAAATTCGCAAGACAAAGGTCAAGGAGTTTTTCGAGACCGCCGAGGTAAAGGCCAAGGAAAAGCCAAAGCCTCCACCAGCAGCCAGAGCTCCTCCCCCTTCAGCAAAGAAACAGCTTGGTGCAAAGAAGCCTGTCGCCAAGAAAGTAGCCCCCCCAGTAATGCCTCAAGAGACAACTTCCCCGAATCCCCCAGCTGCCAGACCCGCTGCAGCTGGGAGCAAACTAGGCGCCACTAAGCCCTCAGGTCTGGCCGGTTTGAAAGCGCCCCAGAAACGTACGATTGGCGGCCCCGGAGCAGCTTCAACACGCAGGCCTGCAGCAGGACCACCCGTTATGCCTGTTGATGACGAAACTGCAGCACCGGCGCCACAGCCTCGACTCGGCCTGTCTCGAGGCCTCACCGGAAGATCCTTAACCAAGCCTACAGCCGGCCCCATCATGCCGGCAGCGGATTCCCCGCCTCCATCTAGTGGTCTCACGGCGGTTGAGCGTACCGAACTAGAAGAACTCCGAGCATCGAACGAACGTCTCTCGCGTCAAGTGGATGATATGCGGCAGGAGAGGAACAAATTCATGTCGGAAATCCAGGAGCTGAAGAATCAAAACGCTGGTCTCATTGAGGATCACACAAGAGACGTCCTCAGTATCAAGGCTAAGGAAACACAGCTTGTTCGGGCTCGCAGTGATGCCGAGGCAACCGAGCAAGTCAATGAGCGCTTGAGGAGAGAATTAGATCGACTGAAGAAAGCGCTAAGCCGGGCTGAAGGCCTTGGCGCATCGCCGGGACTGGGCAGTCCAGGTTTGTATATCTTGACGAAACTTGATTTGCGAATCTGCGGAACTAACAAGATTTTATAGTAACGTCACCCGTACGTGATGATGTAGGCATCTATCGCGATTCTGGAGCTACTTCAACCAACCGCCACAGAATGAGCTTCACGAGCACCATGTCGGAAGAGAAGGAAAATGGAGAGCTATCGTATCCTAGGAGTAAACTCAGCCCCGAACTTCGACATAGCGGCAGTGGACCATCCTCCGGACGTGGCTCTCCTGCTAGAGGGTTCCGGAATACAGCGACTCCGTCATACGACATCATGGAATCTAATGGACCCATCGCTAGGGAACGGCCAATTTCGTCATTACCTCAACCTACAGGAGGCGGTGGTGTCGAAAGCTGGAGACGTGCAGCTGAGGTCACTAGCCAACTCAAAGCTCGCATTGAACAAATGAAGGTGAGTGAGTGAAGGAAGACGTGCTTTGCATCTTAGAGTCCTTCTCTGACGCGCAATAGGCCAAACAAGGGTTTGCTCGCCCCTGAGTTGACCATGGAGGGCATTACCACATGGAAGGCCCCGAATACTTCCACTCCACCTCTTCAAGTGATTTAACGCAACAATAGCCCAAGTTTTTTCCTCATCACTGGTCTCTATACTATTTGATGCTGGTGATTGTTTTGCATTTCGACGGCGTTTAATGGCATACCCGAGTCTTTTGTGTGGTCTACAGCTATTAAAGACGCGGCACCACGTAGAGGTCTCCCTGTGGTTGTTGATAAATACAGAGATGAGTGAAAAGACTAATGAGACGAATGCGATCGAGGTAATGACGAAGGCATAACCCAAAAAAACAAAGGGGGCGCATGTCCGTGTTAACCTGTGGGCATCATGTCTGTCTAGATATATGTTTTCACATCGGGAGCGATGACATGGGCCCTGGTGACACAAAAGACTTTGAAAAAGCTTGATTTCTCCCACAGTGCAGATTATGAAATGAGGAAGTAGATATATATCTGCCATCAACAAGGTCCAAGCTGGATGTGCTGATTTTAGACAGAGTACGAGCTCATTTATGGAGCCAACTGTGGCGTGGTCAGGGACGCACGGTGGGTGATGCAATGATGCAACACAGTGAGCGTCCAGGGGGTGGACGTTGTGAAATGTCGGACCAGGTACGTTGGCGATGATTTGATCCCTGAACGTCTGGAAATACCAGAAAAAACAAGATGTGCCTATGCAGATGTACGAATTTTTTGGACTGCGAGTCGTGGGAAAATCCAATCATTCATTTGGGTAGCGTTGACATGGAAGGAATGGGGATGGACATTTGGATCATCCGCGACGGGCGGACAACCCCGGACAACCCCCCGCCAGTAATCGTGCAAGCGCTGGCATAGGAGGAGCCTTTGATATCAGTGGGGCAAAGTACTCCTCAGTCTAGTAGGCAGGTACACCACTGCAGGTACACCACTGTACGACAGCCTGCCTGGCTTTGTTATTGTTCCAGCTCAGCAGCGCTGTTCCTGGTCACACGAGTATGGTAGACACTATCACTACTCCGTAGACGTCGGGTACTTCACTAGCGCCAGCTTGGTCAAGTGTGTATCGCAACTGCCCTCTCATGTCCCCTACGTCAGCGTCACAGCTCCAGCATTCGGTTTGGTTTGGTGTTGCTGCCCGTCCTGCCTAGATTTCCGAGGTTTTGCTCCAAGCCAAACCTAAGCCTTCTTACCATCACGTTGACAGCTGGTCATCTGATGCTCCATCATCGAACCCTAATTTCCTGTATCTTTTATTCTCTTTCACTAGATCCAATAGCTGCGAATCGCAGTACATGATCACTTGTCACCCGCTCTTCCTCGGCAGGGAATTAAAGTCGCCATTGTCTTGTCCGATAAGCCAAGAGACCCTCACGCACTGCCTAACAGCCGGTACGGGGGACCCAAGCGACCGACGTTGACCGAGTTGATTCATTGGCACCTTCAATGCGATTAGTCTAGCGAGCCGAGCCGACAACGCACAATCTTCGACATTGAGTCCCCAGCCTCATGTTGCAAACATAGACGCCCGGCAGTTGTCATTATCGTCTTGGTTCACCCTGCCCGGGTCACGGCAATAAAACCGCCACGATGTTGGAGGGACTGGTCGCTGGCCTTTTGAACCGCTTCTTGGGCATGTATGTCAAGAACTTTGACCCAACGCAACTCAAGGTCGGCATCTGGTCTGGTGACGTCAAACTTCGCAATCTTCAACTCCGCCGCGAGGCCTTGGATCAACTGAAGCTTCCCATTAATGTCGTGGAAGGTCATTTGGGTGAACTCACGCTGGTCATTCCGTGGTCCAATCTCCGTGGCGCCCCGGTCAAGATCTTCATCGAAGACGTTTTCCTGCTCGCTAGCCCGAAAGAAGAGGCTGAATATGACGAAGAGGAGGAGGAGCGGAGGAGACAGCGGCTCAAGATGGAAAAGCTGGACAGCGCTGAGTTGTTGAAAGAAAAGAGTCGAGAAGAGATGAGCCAAGAAGAGCAGAAGAAGAATCAGAGCTTCACTCAGAGTCTGGTCACAAAGGTTGTCGACAATCTTCAGATAACCGTCAAGAATATCCACATCCGCTACGAGGATTCCATATCTGCTCCCGGGCATCCATTTGCGCTTGGCTTGACCCTGCAAGAATTCAGTGCAGTCAGCACTGATGGTCAATGGAAGCCTACATTCATCCAGGATTCGAACACGACAACACATAAATTGGCAACGCTAGGTGCATTATCCGTGTACTGGAACACGGACTCGGAACTGTTTGGAACCGGGCGTGAGGCATCTTCGCCTCTCAAGGAACATATGTCGCACGACGAGATGGTAGACAAGTTCAAGACCATGTTACGCAACGTCAACACCACAATGTCCAATCACCAGTATATTCTGCGGCCAGTGAATGGTCAAGCCAAAGTTGAACTGGACAAGTCTGGAAATCTCCATGCACCAAAATTCAAAGCGAATCTCCTGTTTGAAGAGATTGGTCTGGTGCTTGACGACGACCAATATCGCGATGCGCTGATGATGGTCGATCTGTTCCATTACTTTATCAGGCATCAGGAATACAAAGGTTTGAAACCAAAGGGTACTCGACCGAAAGAAGACCCTCGGGCCTGGCTGCTTTTCGCAGGTAACGCCATTTTGAATAAGATCCATGAAAAGAACCGAAAATGGTCTTGGGACTACTTTCGCGAACGACGCGACGACCGACAAAGATACATTGAGCTGTTCAAAAAGAGGAAGCAACAGCAACAACTTACAGCCGAGGAAAATGAGGATCTCGCCAATTTAGAATGGAAGTTAGACTACGAAGACTTACGCTTCTGGCGGTCGTTAGCGCGAAACCAGCTGAAGAAACAAAATGCCGAAGCGTTGAAGAAGCAACCTCAGCAACAGCAGGAACAGGGCTGGCTAGCCTGGATGTGGGGATCAAAGCCTCAGGGAACCATTGAGGAAAACGAGGAAAACATCCAAATGACTGAAGAGCAGCGAAAGGAGCTGTACGATATGATTGATTGGGACGAGAAGGCAGCCATCGCTGAAGAGGTGGATGTCCCGAGAGAGGCCGTTAAATTGTGTCTTGAGGCATCTCTAAGCACAGGCAGCTTCACCCTGAAGAAGAGCCCTCATGACAATCCAGCCGATCTTTTGAGTCTTCATTTCGATGTTTTCAAGGCAAAGGCCCTCAAGAGAACTGACTCTATCCTGGCAAACGTCAGCCTCGGGGGCTTGCGAGTCAACGACGGCACCACACCTGACAGTCTGTACCCTGAGATTGTCCGTGTGAAGGATGCTCCCGAGACTCGTAAGCGAAAGAGTTTGTCCTTAAAGGAACTTGAGAAGGACGATGAAGAGCCGTTCTTCCAGTTCGAGGTTGAGCAAAATCCAATAGAACGAGAAGGAGACTTTGCTGTTGTGGGAAAGCTGAAGCCCCTGGAGATTGTTTGGAACCCCAACTTTGTTGTCGGCGTTGTCGACTTCTTTCGCCCACCGGAGAGACACATGGAGTCTATCACAGCACTGATGGAAAGTGCCGGTGCAACTGTGGAAGGTCTCAGAGAGCAAACTCGCGCTGGTCTGGAGTTCGCTCTCGAAGAGCACAAGACTGTCAATGCTCAACTGGACCTTCAGGCCCCTCTCGTAATTGTGCCGGTCAGCATCACTTCAGAGAAGTCGACTTGCTTGATTGTGGATGCAGGTCACATCCATGTCAACAGCGAACTTGTTGACCAGAAAACTCTCAAGGAAATTCAATCGAAACAGCGACAGTTATACAGTGAGGCTGATCATAAGCGCCTAGAATCAGTCATGTATGACAGGTTTCTAGTCAAACTCACATCTACGCAAGTTCTCATTGGTCCATCCATCGAGGAAACCAAACAACAGCTTGTCAAGAGGAGTTCGGACTCTCAGTTGCATGTGGTGGAACAAATCAATGTCGATTTCGTTGTAGAGACGTCCATATTGCCCAAAGCATCCAATCTCACCAAGTTGCGCGTATCAGGTCATCTTCCCATGTTACACGCCACAGTATCGGACTCGAAATACAAGAATCTCATGAAGGTTATTGACGCCGCTGTTCCGAAGCTTGATCAGAGGCAAAATCTCGAGTCATCCACGGTGGACGCACCACTACAGCCCACACGACCGCGGCGTATGAGTGCCAATTCGACTCGATCACGACGAAGGTCAGACCGACGGTCTTCTGCGTTTCCGTTCATGCAACCTCAGACGGCAGTTGTGCTCGAAGATTTTGACGACGATAACGATGACGATTTTGAAGATGCTACTGATGGAGGCGATTTGCAGCATCTCAAGATTCAACAAAAGAGTTTTGAGTTCAACTTCAAAGTGGACACCCTCAAAGGCTCCCTATACAAAAGCGACGCAGATCATACCAATCCCGATGCTCTGCTAGTCGAGTTGGTGGCTGAGCGATTTGATCTTGCCTTTTACACTAGAACATACGACATGGCTGCTGAAGTGTCTCTTGGCTCTGTGGCAGTTGAGGACTTCGTCGAAAGCCCGACTGGAGAGTTCAAATCAATCGTGTCTTCCGGAGATAACGAGGATTTAAGAGCTGGCAGGAGCCTCGTTCATGTTGAATTCAAGAAAATCAACAAACAATCACCAGAATACATGCCTGTCTACGATGGCGTTGAAACCAACATCAGCGCAGTCGTGTCAACCATCAACCTCGTTGTAACCCGCAAGACGCTTTTGACGCTCTTGGATTTCATATTGATCACCTTCACGGGAGGCAATAACGACCCGGATACTCAAACACCCGCCATTGACGTGACAGATTCCGAAGTGGACAAGGACTTGGACCAAGGAGTGGTTCAGCCACCGGCACCTGCTGATAATACGGCATCTATTCGGGTAAAGGTTGACTTGAAGGCCATTCGACTTATCCTCAACAATGATGGTATTAGACTAGCAACACTCTCATTCAACCATGGTGATGCTGGAATATTCATCAGTGGGAAGACGATGCGCATATCCGCCAAGCTGGGGGACTTGTCTCTTGTCGATGACGTAAATCTTGGCGTTTCGGCGGAGTCCAATCTGCGGAAACTTGTCACGATACAAGGTGACGATCTTGCTGATTTCAGATACGAGACCTTTGACTCTGGGAACAAAAAGGCTTATCCGGGGTATGATAGCTCAGTCTTTCTTCGAGCTGGGTCAGTCAAGGTGAATTTTGTTGAAGAGCCATTCCGGAAAATCATCGATTTCCTCGTCAAGTTTGGCAAAATGCAGGCGCTGTTTAACGCTGCTAGGCAGGCGGCTGTTACTCGGGCCAATCAAATTCAGCAGAGTCCTAGCAAGATCAAATTTGATGTAGTAGTCAAGACACCGATTGTCGTCTTTCCTCGCCTTTTTGTCTTGGATCAACCTCATGGAGATGTCATCACCGCATATTTAGGTGAGATCTATGCTCAAAACAAGTTTGTCCCACTGGATGATAGTGAAAAATCCGAGATTGCGATGAAGATTTCCGCTGGGATCAGAAAGATCAGACTTACCTCCGACTTCCGCTACTCAGATGATCGGTTTGAAGAGCTCGAGATGATCGACCATGTTGACCTAGGGTTCAACACCACTTATGCTGAGCATAAAGAGGGGGTGAAGCGACCAGACACAGAGGTTGAGGGCTCTCTCTCAGACATCAAACTTCGCCTAACCCAGTACCAACTGAGGTCGTTGTTGGAAATATCCAAGTCTGTCCCTGCCGCCTTTGCCGGCCAGGGAGATGATTCTGACGAGGAAGCTGCTAAAATGGTGGATGAAAGCACCTTGCAGCGCGCTAGAGCAATGCCTGATATTGAAGAGCAGGATGACGATCAAAGCTTGGTTGATCTGTCCCCAGAACTCAGCTCTTTGCAGCATGCTTGGACAAAGCTTGATCTCGTGTTCTGCGCCAATACTGTTGGACTGGAGCTCATCATGGCGGAAGAAGATGAGCCAGTTGGGGATCTGGCCAAGTCCAGTCTGTCAAAGTTCTCGCTTGACGAGACACGGCTGAAGACAAGAATGCTCTCTGACGGTTCGTTGGAAGCCGAACTTCAAATACGTTCCTTCACAATTCACGACAGCCGGCCAAGAGAGACAAATAAGTTTAAGCGAATCATGACATCTTCCAATAAAGACGCTCAGCAATTAATGGCCAGCATCACCATGTCTGGAGGTAAAGAGAGGAGCCTAATTGCTATGGCTACTATCGATAGCCCGCGAATCATTTTTGCTCTCGATTATCTGTTCACGATTCAACGATTCATCACCGAGGGCCTTATTGTGGATGACACCGGCCCGATGGATGATGAAAGCATTGGAGAGACCATTGACGAGTCTGATAGTGAATCCATGCTGGTCACTTACACGAACGCCCCCAGTTCAGAACCGCAACCATCTCAGATCTCCCGGCAGCGCAACAGTGGAGCCTCGCCCAAGCCCCAGAAACTGGAAAATGACTCGATAATGTCTATGGCGTTTCGTATCAATCTTGTGGATGCTCAAGTCATACTCATTGCGAACCCACTGGCGACGAACTCGGAAGCTATTGTCCTTAACATTAGACAGATACTGCTCTCAAAACAACATGCCATTACCTTCCAGATATCTGAAACTGGCATGTACTTGTGCCGCATGGACAAGTTTGAAACATCTCGCCTTCGTATCATTGACGACTTCTCGATTCAACTGAATATGGATAGTTCCCAGATTGGTGTGACAAGCATTCATGTGGATATAGAGCCACTGATTCTCCGACTATCGCTTCGTGATATTCTCCTCGTCCTTCAAGTCATAAGCAGAGCAGGCGAGCTCTCTGGAAACGAGCCCAAAGATCCTGAAGAGACGGCTGCGGAGAAAAAGGCTAGACAGCTGCGGAATGCCGGCCTCAAATACGAGTCGGCCAGCGGCCGCGGTCTTTCAACAACCGCTAAAACCAGAGGCACAAAAACTATCGCTGGGAAATCCATCAAGCCACAACCTAACCCTGTCAACACGGCCGCGCCTAATCACGAGGAACTGACGGCCACTGTTGAAGGCGTTCGCATCGTCCTCATCGGCGACTTGCACGAATTACCTATACTCGATATTGGCATCAAGGACTTCACCGCTACTGCGGAGAACTGGTCGTCGAACCTGAAGGCAGAATCGGCGATCGATATGTACTCGAGCGTTTACAACTTTTCCAAATCAAGTTGGGAACCGCTATTGGAACCCTGGCAAGTTGGTCTAGGCGTAGCGAAAGATCCGGGATCTGGGCTGATATCGGTGGATGTGGCTTCCAAGAAAACCTTCGACGTTACTGTCACGACAGCATCTATCGCCTTGGCCTCGAAATCCCTGACCTTTTTGACGTCGGAACAAAACGTTCTGGACAAGCCAAGAGGTGTCGAGGCGCCATATCGTATCAGAAACTACACCGGCTTCGAGGTGGTCTTACAGTCAAAGAGCCCAAGTTCCGACGAGCCGATTAACCTACGATTAGAAGACGGTGCCGAGTCGCCGTGGAGCTTCGAGCACTGGGAGAAGATGCGAGAGAATCTCTTGACCGAATCCAGTCAGAATGACGTGGGAATTCAACTGGAAGGTAGTGGGTTCGATCAAGTGAACAACGTCAGACTCAATAGAGAAGGCGAATTCTTATACACCCTTCGCCCAAAGACCGAGAATGTCCTGCACCGCTTATGTGTGGAGGTCAGCTTGGGGTCTGACAACGTCAAATACGTCACACTACGATCGCCCCTCATGATAGAAAACGCGACTGAGATTCCTGTGGAGCTTGGTATCTACGACGCACAAGAGGGTCATCTGCTGAAGATTGAAAAGATTGCTCCAGGTGATTCGCGACCTGCTCCCATAGGCGCTGCTTTTGAAAAGCGTGCACTGATTCGTCCTGACGGCGGCTTCGGGTATCAATGGAGCCGAGATCAGCTTTGGTGGAGGGATCTGCTCCAGCGGCCATCAAAACAATTGGTGTGTAAAGGAGAGAATGGAGATCCCTTTTACTTCCAAGTTCATGCCCGTTTTGACAAATCCAACCCAATGACAAAGTATGTATAGAGCCTAGACAGCCGTTAATGTGCATGATGGAATACTAATCGAGTTTATAGAATCTATCCTTACATGAAAATCAGGCTATCTGCACCTGTCACCTTGGAAAATCTCCTACCCTACGACTTCAAATACAGGATTTATGACAAAAACACCAAGAAAGACTGGTCAAACTTCCTTCGCAAAGGTGGAGTGAGCCCTGTTCATGTTGTGGAGCTCTCTCATTTGCTGCTTCTGAGCATCGACATGCAAGATACAGTTTTCAAACCTAGCGACTTCTCCATTATCAATTCTGGAAATACTGAAGATTTCCACAAAGAAAGCCGAATAACGGTAAAGGATAACGACGGATTGCCGCTCAACCTCGCACTTAACTACTTCAAGATTCCCAACGGTGGTGGTGCATTCAAAGTCTCGGTATACAGTCCATACGTGGTTCTCAACAAGACTGGTCTCGACCTCCGCATTCGTATGAAGAGTTGGTTGCAGCAAGCAAAACCTGCTGCTGGTCAGTTTCCTCTTGTTGACACATCCGACCGCAACCGGCCCAAGGCTTTGCCATTCATGTTCTCCTACGGCAATGACGACAATAGAAATCGAGCACTGCTCAAAGTTGACGAGTCAGAGTGGAGCAAACCTCAGAGTTTCGATGCTATTGGAAGCAACTCTGAAGTGGTCTTGAATTCAAGCTCGAAAAACAAGGAGATTCACCTCGGCATCACAGTCAAGTCTGGAGAAGGAAAATACAAAATGACCAAAGTTGTCACTCTTGCTCCGCGATTTGTGCTCAAGAACAAGTTGGACGAAGAGCTGTTGGTTCGAGAGCCGAGCTCTTCTGGTTACATGACTCTTGCGCCTGGCGCGTTGCAACCTCTACATTTTATGCAAAAGTCCCCTGTTAAACAGCTGTGTCTGTGCTATTCTGGAGTGGACAACCATTGGACTTCGCCTTTCAACGTTGCCGATGTTGGAACAACCCACGTCAAGATTGCGAAAGCTGGACAACGTCAGCGCCTAGTGAGGATTGAGATCCTTCTGGAAGACTCAACCATTTTCCTTGATTTGAGCATGGAGACCAAGAACTGGCCATACTCCATGCGCAACGAAAGTGACACAGAGTTCACCTTTTACCAGGCCAACCCCAACGTTGACGAAGATGATGTCGAAGACCGTAGTGGCTGGAGGCCAATCCGGTATAGGCTGCCCCCCAGGAGCATCATGCCTTACGCGTGGGATTTCCCCGCGGCCAAATTTCGCGAAGTGGTCATCGCCACCAACAATAAGGAACGTCACGTCAAACTGGCAGAAATTGGTAATCAGATTCCGATGAAATTCGTCAATCCGTCAGGAGAGCAGAAAATCATTGATATCAACGTTGCCGCTGATGGACCGACCCAAACACTAATCCTGAGCAACTTCAGAGCCAGCAAGAGCATGTATAAACCCAAGGCTCTTTCCAGAACCACCACAGGCCTCGAGGCATTCGAAGTCAAAGACCAAGTGACTGATGCGACTTTCCGAGCACAACTCAAACTGTCTGGCATCGGAGTTTCACTAGTCAACGCGCAGCTGAAAGAATTGGCTTATGTCACATTCAGAGATGTGCAGCTCCGTTTCAGCGACTCTTCGCTCATTCAAACCGTATCTCTGGCTGTGAAATGGATGCAAATTGATAACCAGCTCTACGGCGGCATCTTCCCCATAGTTCTGTATCCCAGCGTGGTACCCAAGAAGGCCAATGAGGTGGACGCCCACCCGTCACTGCATGCCATGGTCAGCCGAGTCAAGGATGATTCCTATGGAGTCACATACATCAAGTACGCCACAGTTCTTCTACAGCAAATGACAGTAGACCTGGATGAGGACTTTGTGTTCGCATTGCTGGACTTCTCCAATGTTCCCGGCGCTAGCTGGACAGCAGTGGAAGAAGAGGGCAAGTTGTGTGACGAAGACTTGGACATCCCCGAGCCATCTCAACAGCAAGGTGGCCAGGATATATACTTTGAGGTTCTGAACATTCAACCTATGCAAATCGACCTCAGCTTCATGCGCACCGAACGCGTAAATGCCGAAGACAAGACGTCGTCTCGTAACCCAA
This sequence comes from Epichloe amarillans, assembly GCA_024072835.1. Classification (NCBI taxonomy): domain Eukaryota; kingdom Fungi; phylum Ascomycota; class Sordariomycetes; order Hypocreales; family Clavicipitaceae; genus Epichloe; species Epichloe amarillans. Next base: position 1,599,499 of record CP099639.1, read on the forward strand.
TCATGTTCTTCCTCAATGTCATGACCATGGCCATTGGGAATGTCAATGATGCGCCTATCCGATTCAACGCCTTAATGCTGGACAATGTGCGTGTTTCGACACCGGTACTCATCCAGAACATGACCAATCACTATAGCCAAGAAGTCATGTTTCAGATCCACAAGATTCTGGGCTCCGCCGACTTCCTGGGAAATCCTGTCGGCTTGTTCAACAACATCTCTTCTGGCGTAACTGATATTTTTTACGAGCCATACCAGGGTCTAATCCTTTCGGACAGACCTGAAGAGTTTGGCATTGGCATTGCCAAGGGCGCGGCATCATTTGCCAAAAAGACTGTATTTGGCTTCAGTGACAGTTTCTCCAAGTTCACGGGCAGTTTGAGTAAAGGTCTAGCAGCAGCGTCGCTAGACAAGCAGTTTCAGGATCGAAGACGCATTGCAAAGGCGAGGAACCGACCGAAACATGCACTGTACGGCGTTACTGCAGGTGCAAATTCATTGTTCACAAGCGTCGCATCCGGAGTTGGCGGTCTGGCCCGAAAGCCCCTTGAAGGAGCCGAACAAGAGGGAGCTCTTGGGTTCTTCAAGGGAGTTGGCAAGGGAGTGCTCGGTCTGGCCACCAAGCCGGCCGTTGGTGTTCTGGACATGGCCAGCAACGTGAGCGAAGGCATCCGAAATACTACAACAGTGTTTGACGGGCAAGAGATTGATCGTGCACGATTCCCGCGATTCATCCCCAGTGACGGCATTGTACGTCCGTATAGCGCGCGCGAGGCGATGGGTCAGTACTGGCTGAAGCAAGTGGACAATGGACGATACTTTGACGAGCAGTATGTTGGCCATCTCGAGCTGCCAAAGGAAGACAAGGTCGTCATGGTCACCTTTGCTCGGATACTGCTTATTAGGTCCAAACGACTGACTAGTGAGTGGGACGTGCCACTGAAGGACGTCCAAACCATTGCAAAGGAACGCACTGGTGTCAGCCTGGTGCTGAGAGGAGGAGCAAATGGACCATTTATCCCCGTGGGTGGCGGCAGTGAGCGGGCCTTTCTCTACAAGATGATTGGGGTGGCGGTGGAGGAGTTCAACCGAAGATTCAGAGGAGGAGAGTAAGTTGACGAGGACTATGATATGATTGATGTTGATGGGATGAGGCCTGTGTGTTAGCGGGAAGATGAGGAGCAAAAAGCACGCATGCAGTTTCAAGAGCATCTGTATTTCCTTCTAGAGCCCTAGTCCACTTACAAACTTACAAATCGCGTACCTTTGTTTGAAAGACTTTGCCAAACCTGGGCTGACAAGAAAGTCAAAAGCTCTCCAGTGTTGGCCCCCCCCCCCTTTTGCCCAAACAGGGGGGGGGGGTGGCAGAAGTACCTGGAGCTGTCAGCTGGCGAAAGGGTTGCAAATCCCGCATGCTGCTCGGTGGACACCTGAAAACGCATCTGCCGTTAGTCCTAATCGGGATAGATAGCCCACCCACCTACCTGTTTTTAGTGTGGCTTACGTCTATTAATCTTCGCAGCATGATTAAGAGTTAATTATGATACCTATGATAAGTGTTTTTTTAGGGGAGGGATAAAAAGAAGCAATTTTGGATGGATGACAAGGGTTCCACGGCGGGATATTGCGAGAAGTTGGAAGAAGATTTGTCTGGACTCTGGATAAGCTGCCAGCCAGCCGTAGCCGTGGGCGGCGAGCTCCGAAGACAAAGGAAGGGGCTGTGAGATGGGTCTGGGGAAGCGTAGAAGCGCGGGTTGGGTGGTCCACTCTCCGGATTTTTCTCTGCGGGGGGATTCAAATCGTCCTCGATAGATTGGATTGTGTCAAGGGCATAATTGACCCTACCGCACGATAGTCTCACTATTCAACTAGCTAAGACAGGAATCCACCTGCGCAAGTCATTTTCCACGGCCTCTGTAGTTTTATAGTATATTTTATTATTATACTAGTACCCCACTAATAGTATAGGTACTTAGGTATTTAGACTATAGTTTGCACCCTCTTATAGGGTTAGATAACTTAATAGAGGCAATCATATTAAACCCTAGCTACGCGGTCTAATATAGTAGCAATTACATAGTGTTTATAATAATTAGACTTTCTTCTAAATTAGTACTTTTCTCTTTAAATTAACCTATTATTTAATCTTTAAATAATCTATATAAACATAGCAAAAGAGAGGCCTAATTTATTAACATTATAATTAGGCAACCCTAGCACGCTAGGATTAATATCACTATCTATTAGTTTAATAGTAATAATATAAAAACACTATAGGTATCCTTATAATATCTAAGGAGTCTTCTAAAAGCAGTAAGCTAGCTATTAAGCTATAGGAGCCCTATTATTAGGACCTATAGTATAAGATAGTTAAGGTAAGAGCTATTAAAGATAGAATCTAAGTCTTTATTAATCCTAATTTAATTATATAGCTAGATTACCCTCCTAAGCCTCTAATTCTTATAGGAAATAGGACTCTAGCAAAGAGGAGAGTAGTAAAGGCTATATAGAATTAACTATTTATAATAAATACTATAGGAGTTTAAACGCACTTATAAAGCAGTAAAGCTATAATTAGCAGCGTATAGTAACCCTAAGGCTCTCCTAAAGGCTATAATATAGCTAGAGAGAGTTATTTTTAGTACCCTTAATAACCTAATAATGCTAAAGATAGCGCTTAGTTTGTGGTCCTTAGTAGTTATTATTAGGTATTTAATAGCTAATTCCAGAGCCTTATAAAGGCCCTATAAGAGTATTATACTTAGTTTATAATAATACTTAGTCCTAAGTATAAGCAAATAACCTTAAGGTATATATCCCTTTATAATAAGCTTAAGGAGCTTATAAGGAATATAATGCCTTTAAGTAAAACTATTAAGCATTACGCTAAAGTTAATTTTAATAAGACTATTAAGCAAAACCTCTTAAAGGTTAATATTAATAAGTAGCTTATAGATACTTTAATTAGCTATAAGAGATACTTCTAAGCAAACTATCCTATTACTAAGGGTAACTTACTAGTTAAAATAATTAATAATACTATTAGGGCATAATTCCCTGCTATCTTAGCTTAAGTTAACTTATTAATTTATATAGCAGAGAGTAAGGGAAAGGTCCTAGATTTTTATAGTATTATAAGTAGAATTAGGCACCTAATTAAAGCCTAAGGGAGATTATAGGTAAAGGCTAATAATGCCTTTAGAGCTAAGCTAACTCTTAATAGCGAAATAAAGGATAAAGCAAAGAAGTTAGTAAAGAAAGACTATATATATGTTAGGGTCGTGGAGGCTACGGAGCGACACAGGCGATAGAGGCGATAGCATTATGTATAGGGGGACTCACTTAGGGCTTGCAGCGCCCTAGCTATAAGGTTACTATAGGCTAGTTACGTAAGCGTAAAGGGGGTATATAGGCAAAGGTTACACATATAGAATATAGGAGGCTAGAGATTAAAACCCTTAAGCATTATTACCTAGCTTTTAGCTACCTAGCTACTACTTATCTATACTATTACCCTATTTTATTTATATCTAGCCTAGAAGCCTTAATAAGTTAATCTCTCTTTCCTATTAGGGCAATAGGCTATTAGTAGGGTAAGAATATTAATACTATAAAGAATAAACACTTACTTAAGGGGTACTAATAACTCTAGAGCAAACATGCTATATAAAGGTATACCTATAGATTAGAACCTGCTTTTAAAATATAAGTCTTCTTATCTAACTACACTAGAGAATTCCTATATATTAGAGCCTATTATTAATAGTAAGGAAGCTATATTAAACTATAGCCTTATATAAGCAAAGACATAGCTATAAATTACTTAAAAGAGGCAAAAACTTAAATAGCTATAGAAAAATTTATAAGAAGTAAATACCCCTCCCTAATTAGTTAATGCTAATAAAGGCCTTACTCCTACCCTATAAACACCTTTTGCTTAAGACACTACCCTTATTCCTTAGGAAGCACTACCCTTACTAGGTTTTTATAGATATAGCATAGTAAAGATATAGCTAAAAGCTCCTATATATAAGGGGAATACCTATAAAAACCTATAAATATTCTTAGTAGATTTAAATATAACCTTTACTATAGATTAAAACACGTTTACTAATAATATAATAAAGGTTATATACACTAGTAGCTACCTAGTAAATTAGGTAAAGTAATAGTAAATACGCTTTGCTACTATAGATAGTTATATAAATTACTAGAGCTATACTTAGGCAGAGTTTATCTAATAGCTAAAAACCAGAGAAATAAATAAAGATAGTTACTACCTAAAAGCTATAGGAACACTACTAACCCTTTACTAAGGCAAGGATTAGTTATTTTAGACTTTTATTAAAGTCTAGGGGAAGGTAAAGGTAGAATTACCTAAGCCTATACCTAAACCTTTAAGAATTACTTAGTTTATATAATGCCTAAATAGCACTATAAAGAAGCAGGTATTTAGCTAAGAGTACCCTATAAGTTAAAACTACCTTATTAGCTAAGGAAAGAAGGCAAAAGCAATAACTAAGGAAGAGAAAGGGATCCCCTATAAAGGCTACTAAGGAGGTAACTAATAGAAGAGGAGGAACCACTTAGTATTACTAGAAAAAGAGCTATAGAAAGGACACTATATAGGAGTAAGGGGCTTGCTAGTCTATTATAAGTGTAGGAAACTAGGCTACCTATTAACTAGGTATACTAAACTAAACTATAGTATTTACTATAAAAACACCTACACTACTAAGATACACTAAGCTAGCACTAAGTAGGCTAGGAGTTACTTAAACGTAAATAAGACCCTAATTAGTGTAATAAAACCCTAGGAAGACGCTCTTAATATAACTTAACTTAATAAGAATAGTCTTCTAGACCTATAAATTCGCATAGATATTAAGTTATATTAAGATAACCGCTAGGTAGTAGTGCTAATGCTATTTAACCCTAGCGCTATACATTCCTTAATTTACCCTAATATACTAATAGACCTTAATTAGTTAAAAGTGTAACCTTATAATAATACGCTTAAGAGTATATTAGGTAATATTATACTATATTAAGGGATTTTAAAGAAAATAGTATTAGTTAGGGATAGTATAGGCTATATAAAGATATACTAACTTAGCTACTATGTTATAAATAGTAGCGAAAAATTAGTTTTAGGAGTTAATTAGGTAAGAGAGTATAAGCCTATAATAATATCTTAGAAAGATAAACTTTAGAGATACCCTATAATAAGGGGATATATCTTATTAGTAATAGGGTTATAGGATAGTTAGAAAGTAGCAAAATATATATCTATTATAGTAGTACTTAACCTATAGGTAATATATATAATTAGATATATAGCTACTATTAAACCTATAGTAAATAAAGATAAAGGAAGTAGTAATAGCGTAATAATAAAACTAGCTAATAAACCTAAGAAAGTGAAACTTCTAGAAGCTTATAAGGAGTTTAAAGATATGTTTTTAAATAAAGAGGCTAGCACCCTTTCTAGCTTAGGTAGCTATATATATACTATTAAATTAAAAGAAGGAAAAGCATTGCTATAGGGTCTAATATATAACCTAGCTAAGAAAGAGTTATAGGTGCTCTATAAGTACCTAGTAACTGCGTAGGAACGCAAATAAATCTAAAGATCTATTAGCCTAGCAAGCGCCCTAATCCTTTTTATGCTAAAAAAAGGGGGAAAGCTATAACTATATATAGATTATAGGGGCCTTAACAAGATTATAGTTAAAGATAAGGCCTCTTTGCCCCTAATATTAGAAATCTTAGATTAACTAGGGGGTGTAAAGATTTTTATAAAGTTAAACCTTAAAGATACGTACTATTAGCTATATATCCGTAAGGGCAATAAGTAGAAAATAGCCTTTTAGTGTAAATATAGTTACTTTAAGTATCTTATAATACTATTTAGGCTTATTAATATGCTAGCATCCTTCTAAGAGTATATTAACGAAGCTTTAGAAGGCCTTAACAATCTTATTTGCATTGTTTACCTTAATAACACACTAATATTTAGCTATAAGATCCTAGAGCATAAGGGTAATATTAAAAAGATCCTTAAGAGATTTCAGAAGGCTAACCTTTTTATTAATTTAGATAAGTGCTAATTCTCTGTTATAAAGGTTAAATTCCTTAGTTATATAATCTTACTAAAAGGAATCTTAATAGACCTAAGCAGGGTAAAGGTAATTGCAATATAGCTAATACCTATCTATGTGTTTAATATCTAATCTTTCCTTAGGTTTACTAGATTCTATAGGTGTTTTATTAAGTTATATAGCAAAATAGTTATCCTATTAATAAACTACCTATAAGGGAACTAACTAGTGAATTTTAAGCTAGATAATAGTAAGCTAGCAGTGTTTAGAGAACTATAAAAGCTATTCTAGGAGGCTCTGATTTTAGTCTACTTTAATCTAATATTACTATTATAAGTAAAGACTAATGCCTTTAGATACGTAATTAAAGCTATCCTTATAATATTAGTGCTAGGTAGCTAGCACCCTATAGCGTTTATGTTAAGGAAATTAAAGGATACTAAATTACGCTACGTAACACTAGATATAAAGCTACTAGTAATTTAGGAGGCTTTTTAGACTTAGAGGCACTACCTTGCTTACTTAGCGCACCTAGTTACTATAATTATAGATTACCTAAATTATAAGTACCTTATAATAAAGCCTAAGCTAACTAGTTACTAGGTTACTATATTAGATAAGCTATGCCTATTTAACTTTACTATTAAACACTAGGTAAGGAAGCTAAATCCTACTAATCCTTTATTATAAAGGTTAGACTATATTAGTAAGGAAAGGAAGGCTAAGGCTTTTATATCTTAGTTACTAACCTTCCTTACTAAGTTTACTACTATTAGGCTATAGGGGCGCTGTGTTAGTAATAGCTTAACTACTAGTTAGGCATGTCTATAGTATATTAGGTTTATAGTTAAGGAGTAGCGTAAGAGTGATAGTAACTTAGTAAGTACCCTATGTCTACACTTACTACCCCTTAATAGCAAAGCAATAACCCTAATAGTAGGTAGGAGAACCTCTTCTATGTTAATCTCTACTAGGCTAGGTAGAAGGCCTAAGCGCGTGGTAACAAAGCTACGAGATTATATGCAAGATTATAGTAATTAAACCCTACTAGCTAGTTTAAGAACCTCTGCTATATTAATCTCTGCTAGGTTAGTTAATTTATCTAAGAGCGCTACTAAGGAGCCGCTAGGCTATAGTAGTGTTATAATAAGAATCTTAGTGGTTTAGAGAACCTCTTCTAAGTTTAACTCTAACGTTAGGAGCGAGGCAGCGGAATTAGAAGCCTTAATTTAAGTCTTATTATTAGAAGCGTAGTAAGGGGACGCCTTTATTACGCAGCGAAAGTTATTGCTAACAAGCGGCAACTCTAGTGCGTTAGGACTATAGTTAATTAGTCTCTCTAAGCTAGAGGCTAGAGAGCTATAGACATAGACTATAAGATCCTCTAAGTTACTAATATATAAAAATTATGTTTTTATCCCACTAGGATTACAGAAAGAAATTTTGCTATTAACCTATAATAATCCTATAGTGAGTTATTAGGGGGTTAGTAAGACCCTCTATTATATTATAGGCTAGTATTACTAGCTATTAATAAAGAAAGACATTAAGGCATATATCTAATCTTGCGTTAATTATTAAGTTTTAAAGCTAAGGTTATATAAACCTTATAGCAAGTTAGCTATATTGCTAGTGCCTAATCGCCCCTTCTAAGAATTATTAATAGACTTTACTATAGGCTTGCCACTAGTAAAGGATTAGAAGTTTTAGCTATATAATGTGATTTTAGTTATTATAGACTAATTCTTAAAGTATAGTATTTACATACTAGTTTCTATATACCTAACTAGTAATAGCCTTGCTATAGTGTTCCTTAAGAATATTTTTAAAGACTATAGCGCCCTAGAAGGTATTATTACAGACTATAGGTTAATATTTACTAGTGGATTCTAGAGGACCTTCTACTACCTTATTATAACAAAGTAGTAACTAAGCACCGCTTTTTATCCCTAAATAGATAGGTAAATAAAGCAATTAAACTAGGTTCTTAAGTATTATCTAAGAGCCTACGCGTGCGCTAAATAGGATAACTAGGTAGAATATTTGCTAATAGTATAGTTTGCCTATAATATAAGCAAGCATAGCAGTTATAGCCTAACGCTAGCAAAGGCACTATAAGGGTATAACCTAAGGGGACTATATTAGGCTATCCTAATGCCTAACTTAGTAAATAACTAGGCAGAAAATAAAGTCTTAGAATTAAGATAAAGACACTTAGAGATTAAGTAACTACTTTATAACGCATAAGTATAGTAAAAGAAGTATTATAATTATAAGAGAATACTAATAGAGTTTAAGGTTAGGGACTATATTTTACTATTTACTAAGAATATTAACCTAAGATAACTAAGCTAGAAGCTTATAGCTAAGTACCTAGGGCCCTATAAAATTAAGAAGGTAGTTAGTAATTATAGCTTAGCCTATTAATTATAATTGCTAGCTAGCTTAAGACTTTATAATATATTTAATATTATAAGCCTTAAACCGTTTAGAGGGGATCCCACTAGCTACGTAAATATATCCTTACTATAAGATAACATTAAAGAAAATAAAGAAGAGTTTAAGGTTAAGAGAATTATCTCACATTAGTATAACGGAAAACAGCGGAAATTCTTAGTAAAATAGAAAGGCTATAATAGCTTAGAGAATTTATAGGTATTAAAAAGAGATTTTATTATAAGGGATATTATAAATAATTATAAGTGGTAATTAAATAGCTAGTTTATAGAGATATTTTTACTTTAGTAATTTAATATATAAAAATTTTATAATATATAAAATTATATTCTCTTAAAGCAAACTACTACATAGCTACTAAGTACCTATTACTCTATTATTACGTCTACTACTATATTTTCCTCTATAGTAGCTATAGAAGCTTTATTATTAGAGAACCCTTTCTTATCCCTATAAATAAAGGAATAGAGCTTTTTAGGGAGCTTAGAGAGGCTAATACATATAAGGAGCTATAAAGCGCATATAGCAAACTAGCTATAAGTTAGCAAAGTAAAAGCTATACTAGAGATAATAGGACTTACTATAGGGGCATTTTAAGCTATAAAGCGTAAGCTATTAGCAATATTAATTTAGACCTTAAGGTTAGTAGTATTAAATAGCTATAATATTATTGCTTGCTTATTAGCATTTGCTTTGTAAGTAGCCTCTATAGTTAAATAGGCCTAACAAACTCTCCTATAGTAATTAGTATTCTTTATAGTAAGGAGAGTATTATGTAATTTATATTTCGCGCGCACTAGAGCCTAGTAATAAGTTAGCTCTAACTAAGTTACTAGAATTAATAATCTTACTAGGAATAGATAGTAATAGGTACTATTAGGAACCTCCTTTATAACTTTAAAAAACTTATAATAGAGTATTATAATTCTTATAGGATACTAATAATAGGTTAGCTAGCTAAGAGTAGTGGCCTTAAAGGGGCACTTACACTAGCATATGTTTTATTATTTTTTGCATAGTAAGCGTACTTTAAGGAATTACCTATCCTAAGTTAGTATCTTAAGAGTAGGAGAGGAGTAGCTTAGTTATACTAGGGGAATAATAACACTTATTAGGAATTAGCTTCCCTTCTATAATATACTAAGGCTTAGCTTTGTTATCTTTAGGGGTAATTTACTAGATTACCACCTACTAACTATAGCAAAGGCAAGGGATTTTAATTATACTACTTAGTAAGTTAGTAGCTATAACACTATAAATAAGAGGTAAACTTATATAGATATTTTTAAAGCACGCAAAGCCCTTTTATAAGGGGATTTTTCTAAAGCAGGCGCTAAAGGTCCTAGAGTTATTAGGCAAATAGAAGATATTATAACCTATCTATAAGTTAGCAGTAAGTAAGTAAAAAGTAAAGCAATAAGATACTAACTATAAGACTAACTATAAGAAGTAAAGAGATAATAAGATAATAAGGAGAGAATTCTAGATAATGTTAGTAACTACTAGGTAGTAGTAGTAAGAATACTACTATAGGGCTAGTAGGGCTAACTTATAAATTTAATATTTAAAAGTAAGAGGGATAAGGAGAAAAGGAAGAGAAAAAGGAGGGGAAATTTAGTTTTTTTTATATTAACTATAGACCCCTTAAGTGATTTACATAGGTAGCGAAAGTAAGCTATAGGTTAAAAAGCTAGCGTTATAGCTATTAATAGCTAAAGTTATAGCTAACTACGCACACCTAGTAAGCTTATAGTAACTTCGCTAGAACTCTTAATTAAATACACCCTAACGTATAGTATCTAATACCCTATCCCTTTTAGCTAATAAGAAAATATAATATAGGGTATTTACTTTTATAAAACTAGTAGGAATAAGGATATAAGTATTTATAAAGTAACTCTATAGCTATAACTATATTATAACTAAGAGCTTATAGGTAAGGCAGGGAATAATAGCTAAACCTAGTGTTAATAAGGCTATTATCTCCTTACGCCCTACGTTAGGACGCGTAAGGTAAGAGTTATATAGGAAGTTTATAATAGTAAGTTTACACTAACTAGGTAGTAAGTATAATTAAGGGCGATTATAAAGTAAAGGGGGTACTATATTAGGGTTATAGAGGCTACAGAGCGATATAGGCAATAGAGGCAATAGCATTATATACAGGGGGACCCACTTAGGGCTTGTAGCGCCCTAGCTACAAGGTTACCATAGGCTAGTTACGTGAGCGCAGAGGGGGTATATAGGCGAAGGTTACACACATAGAATGTAAGAGGCTAGAGATTAAAACCCTTAAGCATCACCACCTAGCTTTTAGCTACCTAGCTGCTACTTATCCATACTATCACCCTGTTCTATTCACATCCGGCCCAGAAGCCTTAACAATATACTATAAGAAACATAAAGTAAAGAAGTTATAAGACTTATAGAAGGTCTATAAGGCACTTTACCTAATAAAGGACTAGAAAGTTAATAAAGAGCTATTAAAGAAAGTAAAGGAAGTAATAAATTATTAGCCTAATAATATAAAGAAGGTATATAATACGTGGTTAAAGGATAATAGCGCAAAGGAACCTAAGGATAATAGCGTAAAGGAACCTAAAGAAGCTAATACTGCGTTTTTAGCTATGGAAGAGATAGAGTCTTTAGAGGCTTTCCTTGCCTAGGGTAAATCATAAGTTATACTTAATAGTAGCACTTTAATCTATATCTTTAATAATAAACGCTAGTTTATAGACCTTAATTACAGTTAATAGCCTAGAATTTAAGCTAGTTATAGTGTCACTAAGGCTTATAGCGTTAGCATAGCTTAGATTATCTTAACAGATAGCTAGACCCTTACCTTATTAAAGGCCTAGTACTAGCTATTATTCTTTATAAACCTTATATCTCTTTAGCTACTTATGCAAAAGGGAATAAGGTAGGATAACCTTACTAGAAGGGTTATAGACCTAGCAAGAGGTGATTAGGAGATATTTTAAACTTAGATTATTAGTACGTAGCTATATATAGAGGGCTTAAGCCTATTAGATGTTTTTGCTATTAAGGGGGATTTAAGAGACCTAAAGGCTATAATTATAACGCCTACGGACCTGTGGCATACTAGATTAGCATATCTAGGTAAGGATATAATAGATTAAGTGCTTAAAAAGCTTTAAATCCCTTTAAAGGAAAGGAGCGTAGGGAAATATAAGGTCTATTAGATAGCTAAGGCATAGAGGCAAATATTGCGAGTCTTATAGATAGGGTTATTACCTTTAGGGCTGCTTAAGGTAATTTCTTTTAATCTCTTTACTTAATTATTAGGGTATAATAAAGACTAATACATTGCTCTTTTTACCTATAGAGCTATAGGATTATACTATATCTTCATAATCCCGTTAAAGATAGATATTATGCTTTACTTTAATTAGTTAGAAGCTATGTACATAAGGGTGTATAGCATCCACATTACGGTTATAATAACTAATAGAGAGACTACTTTCTAGACTAAAACATAGGAAAAAGAGGTTAAAAACAAAGGCATTATTATTAGGAAGTCTAGCCTAGCTTACTTACATTAAAACAGGCACGCTAAATAGTCTAGGGGGGTGATAATAAGGGTTATAATAACTCTTATAATATAATTAGGCTTCTTAGAAGACCTCTAGCCTGTAGCTACTAAGGCAGCTATTTACATCTTAAACTATATGCCTTAAAAGCTACTTAACTAGCAATCCCCTTAATAAGCGTTAAATAGGTGGTTAAGAGAGAATAAGCTTTAATAGAGTTACTTACTAGAAAACCTAGAAGCCTCTATAACTCACTTATAAGCCTTTGGTTATAAAGCATTTGTAATAACGTGAAGTAGGCTTTATAAGGCAGGTCTAAAGCTTGCATAGAGAGCTTATATTAGATACCTTGCTAGATACGTCTCCTCCACGCAATACCTGATTTGGGTGCTAATAATAAAGAGAAGCTGCTAGTTCTTGTCGAGTCATGTTACCTTCGATGAGTCGATCTTCTATGCTCAAGAAAGAGGCCTGTTGCTAAGTGCAAAAGAGGTTAAAAAACGCTTCCTTGAAGAGCTAGTTAACCCGCTCACAGGGACTGCGTTTACGAGCTTCCGTGAGGCATTAGGGCTCGTACGACTGCCCGCGGGTATGCTCGGTGAAGAACCTGAAGAACGAGCATCACACAACAACCTCAATTTGGACGGGATTACAACCAATTGACTGCTTTTTGCACTATAGAATTGATTTTGAACGTCGTAACGTTAATTTGACTGATTTGATTGATTTAGAATTATCACAGGGAACCTCAAACAAGGTCCCCTGGGGGGGTGTGTTAAGGGCATAATTGACCCTACCGCACGATAGTCTCACTATTTAACTAGCTGAGACAGGAATCCACCTGCGCAAGTCATTTTCCACGGCCTCCGTAGTTTCATAGTATGTTTTATCGTTATACTAGTACCCCACCGATGGTACAGGTACTTAGGTATTTAGACCGTAGTCCGCACCCTCTTACAGGGTCAGACAACTCAATAGAGGCGATCACATTGAACCCTAGCTACGCGGTCCAACAGATTGGGCATGTGGCGATTGTTCATTCCGCGAACTAGTCTAGTTTGGTGCTGTTCAAGTATTTTGACAGCGTGCGGCCTGCACGATATCGGGTATCGGTGGGGGATGCGGAATAGAGTCCGTTGTGCCGAGGTGACGAGGGAGGAAGGAGCGACACAGCCACAGCACCGGACCTTGGCGGTTGGTTGGTTGGCCGGCGAGCCATCGTGAAGAGCCTGCTTCACCTGCTTCACTGACCTTCACCTGCCTGCCAACAATAAAGACGGCTCCGCCTCCGCCTCCGCCTCCGCCTCCGCCTCCGCCACCGATGGCTAGATGGCACAGACAGAAGCCACCCGAGAACAAGGGAGCCAGCTAGAAGACGCCCGAGACGCCCGAGACGCCGCCACCTTCCAGATACATCTGTTAAGGCTTCTAGGCTGGAATGGATAGAACAGGGTGATAGTATGGATAAGTAGTAGCTAGATAGCTAAAGGTAGGTAGTAATACTTAAGGGTTTTAATCTCTAGCCTCCTATATTCTATATATATAACCTTTACCTAAATACCCCCTTTACGTATATATAACTAGCTTATAGTAGCCTTATAGCTAGGACACTATAAGCCCTAAGTAAGTCCTACTATATATAATACTATTACCTCTATTACCTATATTACTCTATAGCCTCTATAACCCTAATATAGTACTCCCTTTACTTTATAATTACCCTTAATTATACTAACTACTTAGTTAGTGTAAACTTACTATTCTAATCTTCCTATATAACTCTTACCTTACGCGTCCTAATGTAAGGTATAAGGAGATAATTGTTAGAACAAACACGATATCAATCGCGCTTAGGCAGCCGCAATTGCGACTAGAAGAGGGTTAGCCCGCGCGGGCGCGCGCAAGCCTCACTTTCGCCCTATAAGCAAGCCCTGTAATAGGGCAAGGCTAGCGTCACGTGGGGTCACGTGACCTATAATAGGCAGCTATTATCCCTCGCAAAAGCCCTCTCTTTTGCTTCCCTTTTCTCTTCTTAGATAATATAGAATAATAAGCCTAGAAAAGATTATTAATAATAATACTATTCTTAAGGCTTTATATACATGTTATTAATCCCTGCGAAACTAACACTAATTAGTAGTTAACCCCTAGGTAACCACTTTCTTATAAATTATAATAACTATAATCTAACTTATAAGTGCTAACCACTCTCTTATAGATTATACTAACTGTAAATTAGTAAGGTCTTTTATAGAAGAGATTCTTATAGAAGTAGTGTATATTTTACTATAAGATCCCTAAGAGTGCTAAGGAAAAAGCCTATTATCTTAAAGAAGAGTTTAACTTTAGTAGCTTACTTATCCTATTATTTTTCTTAATATAATAGATAAAAGCCTAAACCTTAAAGAAAAGTTTAACTCTAGTAGCTTATCTTATCTTATTATTCTTCTCCTTAGTATATTCTATTATATAATAAAGCTAACTACTAAGCTTATAATCCTTTATATATCTCCTTACCTAAAAATTATTATCTCTCTTTCTTATTTTATTTTCTCTAAAGCCTATAAGTTATAATAGTTAATAAAAAGAAGTAAATATAAGTCCTAGTAAGTTATAATAGCTTATAAGTAAGAGATACCTTCTTAGAAGCTTATAAAGGTGTTAGGGTCGTGGAGGCTACGGAGCGACATAGGCAATAGAGGTAATAGCATTATGTATAGTAGGACCCACTTAGGGCTTATAGCGCCCTAGCTATAAGGTTACTATAAGCTAGTTATATAAGCGCAAAGGGGGTATATAAGCAAAGGTTATATATATAGAATATAGGAGGCTAGAGATTAAAACCCTTAAGTATTACTACCTAGCTTTAGCTATCTAGCTACTACTTATCTATACTATTACCCTATTCTTTCTATTCTAGCCTAGAAGCCTTAATAAGTTAATCTCTCTTTCCTATTAAGGTAATAGGCTATTAGTAAGGTAAGAATATTAGCACTATAAAGAATAAACACTTACTTAAGGGGTACTAATAACTCTAGAGTAAACACGCTATATAAAGGTATACCTATAGATTAAAACTTACTTTTAGAATATAAGTTTTCTTATCTAACTACACTAGAGAATTCCTATAAATTAAAACTTATTATTAATAGTAAGGAAGCTATATTAAATTATAGCCTTATATAAGTAAAGATATAGCTATAAATTACTTAAAAGAGGTAAAAACTTAAATAGCTATAGAAAAATTTATAGGAAGTAAATACCCCTCCCTAATTAGTTAATACTAATAAAGGCCTTGCTCTTACCTTATAAATACCTTTTACTTAAAATACTACCCTTATTCCCTAGGAAGCATTACCCTTACTAGGACTTTATAAATATAATATAGTAAAGATATAGCTAAAAGCTCTTATATATAAGGGGGATACCTATAAGAACTTATAGATATTCTTAGTAAATTTAAATTTAACCTTTACTATAGATTAAAATATATTTACTAATAATATAATAAAAGTTATATATACTAGTAGCTACCTAGTAAATAAGGCAAAGTAATAGTAAATATACTTTACTATTATAGATAATTATATAAATTACTAGAGCTATACTTAGGTAAAGTTTATCTAATAGCTAAAAACCAAAGGAATAGATAAAGATAGTTACTACCTAGAAGCTATAGAAATACTACTAACCCTTTATTAAGGTAAGGATTAGTTATTCTAGACTTTTATTAAAGTCTAAGGGAAGGTAAAGATAAAATTACCTAAACCTATACCTAAACCTCTAAGAATTACTTAGTTTATATAGTATTTAAATAGCACTATAAAGAAGTAAGTATTTAGCTAAGAGTACCTTATAAGTTAGAACTACCTTATTAGCTAAGGAAAGAAGGTAAAAGTAATAACTAGGGAAAAGAAAGGGATTCCCTATAAAGGCTACTAAGGAGGTAACTAAGAAAGTAACTAGTAAAAGAGAAGGAATTACTTAGTATCCTTAGAAAAAGAGCTATAAGAAAGGCACTATATAAAAGTAAGGGGCTTACTAGTTTATTATAAGTATAGGAAACTAAGCTACCTATTAACTAAGTGCACTAAACTAGACTATAGTATTTACTAGAAAAACACCTATACTACTAAGATATACTAAGCTAGCACTAAGTAAGCTAGAAGTTACTTAAATATAAATAAGACTTTAATTAGTATAGTAAAACCCTAGGAAAACACTCTTAATATAACTTAACTTAATAAAATAGTTTTCTAAACTTATAAATTTATATAGATATTAAGTTATATTAAGATAACTACTAGGTAGTAATACTAATACTATTTAACCCTAGCGCTATATATTCCTTAATCTACCCTAATATACTAATAGACTTTAATAAGTTAAAAGTATAACCTTATAATAATATACTTAAGAGTATATTAGGTAATATTATACTATATTAAGGGATTTTAAAGAAAATAGTATTAGTTAGGGATAGTATAGGCTATATAAAGATATACTAAATTAGCTATTATATTACTAATAGTAGCAAAAAATTAGTTTTAGGAGTTAATTAAGTATAAGAGTATAAGCCTATAATAATATCTTAGAAAGATAGACTTTAGAGATACCTTATAATAAAGGAATATATCTTATTAGTAATAGGGTTATAAGATAGTTAGAAAGTAGTAAGATATATATCTATTATAGTAATACTTAACCTATAGGTAATATATATAATTAGATATATAGCTACTATTAAACCTATAGTAAATAAAGAGAAAGGAAGTAGTAATAGTATAGTAATAAAACTAGCTAATAAACCTAAGAAAGTAAAACTTCTAGAAGCTTATAAGGAGTTTAAAGATATATTTTTAAATAAAAAGGCTAGTACCCTTCCTAGCTTAGGTAGTTAAACTTATACTATTAAATTAAAAAAAGGAAAAGCATTACTATAAGGTCTAATATATAACCTAGCTAAGAAAGTATTAAATTAAAAAAAGGAAAAGCATTACTATAACGTCTAATATATAACCTAGCTAAGAAAGAGTTATAGGTGCTTTATAAGTACTTAGTAACTATATAGGAATGCAAATAAATCTAAAGATCTATTAGCCTAGTAAGTGCCCTAATCCTTTTTATGCTAAAAAAGGGGGAAAGCTATAACTATATATAAATTATAGGGGCCTTAATAAGATTATAGTTAAAGATAAGGCCCCTTTGCCCCTAATATTAAATATCTTAGATTAACTAAGGGGTGTAAAGATTTTTATAAAGTTAGACCTTAAAGATATATACTATTAGCTATATATTTATAAGGGTAATAAGTAGAAAATAGCCTTTTAGTGTAAATATAGTTACTTTAAGTATCTTATAATACTATTTAGGCTTATTAATACGCTAGTATTCTTCTAAGAGTATATTAATAAAGCTTTAGAAGGCCTTAATAATCTTATTTATATTATTTACCTTAATAACACCCTAATATTTAGCTATAAGATCTTAGAGTATAAGGGTAATATTAAAAAAATCCTTAAGAGATTTTAAAAGGCTAACCTTTTTATTAATTTAGATAAGTACTAATTCTTTATTAAGGAGGTTAAATTCCTTAGTTATATAATCTTACTAAAAGAAATCTTAATAGACCTAAGTAAGGTAAAGGTAATTATAATATAGCTAATACTTATCTATGTGTTTAATATCTAATCTTTCCTTAGGTTTACTAGATTCTATAAGTGCTTTATTAAGTTATATAGTAAAATAGTTATCCTATTAATAAACTACCTATAAGGGAACTAACTAGTGTAGTTTAAGCTAGATAATAGTAAGCTAGCTATATTTAGGGAACTATAAAAGCTATTTTAGGAGGCTCTAATTTTAGTTTACTTTAATCTAATATTACTATTATAAGTAAAGACTAATGCCTTTAGATATATAATTAGAGCTATCCTTATAATATTAGTGCTAGGTTACTAGCACCCTATAGTGTTTATATTAAGAAAGTTAAAGGACACTAAATTACGCTATATAACACTAGATATAAAGCTACTAGTAATTTAGGAGGCCTTTTAGACTTAGAGGCATTACCTTACTTACTTAGTGTACTTAGTTACTATAATTATAGATTACCTAAACTATAAGTACCTTATAATAAAGCCTAAGCTAACTAGTTACTAGGTTACTATATTAGATAAGCTATGCTTATTTAACTTTACTATTAAACACTAGGTAAGGAAGCTAAATCCTACTAATCCTTTATTATAAAGGTTAGATTATATTAGTAAGGAAAGGAAGGCTAAGGCTTTTATATCTTAGTTACTAACCTTCCTTACTAAGTTTACTACTATTAGGCTATAGAGGCGCTATATTAGTAATAGCTTAACTACTAGTTAGGTATATTTATAGTGTGTTAGGTTTATAGTTAAAGAGTAGTGTAAAAGTAATAGTAACTTAGTAAGTACCTTATATTTATACTTACTACCTCTTAATAGTAAAGTAATAACCCTAATAGTAAGTAAGATAACCTCTTCTATATTAATCTTTACTAGGCTAGGTAAAAGGCCTAAGTATATAGTAATAAAGCTATAAGGTTATAGTAATTAAACCTTACTAGCTAGTTTAAGAACCTCTTTTATATTAATCTTCGCTAGGCCTATAGAAGTAATAGTAAGTAAGTTAACCTTTACTATATTAACCTTTACTACACTAGTTAAAAAGTCTAAAAGCATTACTAAGAAGCTATATACTTATAGTAGTATTAAGGTAAATTACCTAATAATAAGTAAGAGAACCTTTTCTATATTAATCTTTACTATATTTATAAAAGTAATAGTAAGTAAAAGAAGCTTTACTATATTAATCTTTACTAAGTTAGTTAATTTATCTAAGAGCGCTACTAAAGAGCTACTAAGCTATAGTAGTGTTATAATAAGAATCTTAGTGGTTTAGAGAACCTTTTCTAAGTTTAACTCTAATATTAGGAGTAAGGTAGTAGAATTAGAAGCCTTAATTTAAGTCTTATTATTAGAAGTATAGTAAGGGGATACCTTTATTACATAGCGAAAGTTATTACTAATAAGTAGTAACTCTAGTGTATTAGAACTATAGTTAATTAGTCCCTTTAAGCTAGAGGCTAGAGAGCTATAGATATAAACTATAAGATTCTCTAAGTTACTAATGTATAAAAATCCTATTTTTATCTTACTAGGATTATAAAAAAAATTTTTACTATTAACCTATAATAATCCTATAGTAAGTTATTAGGGGGTTAGTAAGACTCTTTATTATATTATAGGCTAGTATTACTAGCTATTAATAAAGAAAGATATTAAGATATATATCTAGTCTTATATTAATTATTAAGTTTTAAAGCTAAGGTTATATAAACCTTATAGTAAGTTAGCTATATTACTAGTGCCTAATTGCCCTTTCTAAGAATTATTAATAAACTTTATTATAGGCTTACTACTTGTTAAAATAATGCTATTTATAGCACTATTTTATAGGCCCACTAGTTGCCTTGTTGCGTTGTTGCAACGTTGGTTACGAGCGTTGCTTACAGCGTTGTTTGTTATGACCTGCGTTCCCACAACCAACCCACGGGCTTGTATGACTAAGCCGACTAGGTTACCCTATAGGGAAGCTGAAATCGACTGTAACTAGGTAACTAGTAGTTATATAAAAGGCTGACGTATACTGTTCGAATCCTTGAATTTTTCTGGATTTAATGGTATATTTTGTTAATAGGGTTGTCTATTAAAAATGCTTAGTTAGTGCACCTAGGCAGCTAGTTTATATGGCTATAAGTCGATTTTTTATTTTTCCCATACAAATAGGTTTTGCGGAAAATAAAAAGTAGCTCCTAAGACCTCTCTAGTGGTCTAGATCCTCTGATACAGTTAGTAGGTCTATAAGAGGACTAGAAATCCTCTTATTGCTTGTTAGACTATCCGTTAGCTAGGAATCAACTGTATTTAACTATTAAAAGCTCCTAATCTTAAAGAATAAGCTATAATCTAGTGAATCTAGAAGCCATCGCGTTAGAATCTAGCAGGGAGGTCTTCCTATCCCTCTAGCTAGATTCCCTTCCTATTTTCAATAGGTTATAAGCCTGGAAGGCCTATAGATTACTACATTACTGCGTTATTCTACTGCGATTACTGCTTGATTTTAGGTATAGTTACTACCTACTATACCTGTGGGCTCTTAAGATTACAAAGGAAACCACTAGAATTTAAAGCTCTTCATTTACTAGTACCACGCATCGCAACATCAGACCTTTGGTGTTAAATTAACTACAGCCGCAACCCGCAACCACCACATTGCAACCCGTAACTATCTAGTTATAACCACAACCTTTTTAGTAATTCTATTCACTACTACAACTGTTATATTTGATATTATCTATAACAGTAGATATGCTATATTCTTCTAAAATCATTAGACATCTAGTATATTATATACTAGGCTTTTTGACCTATTACATTACGTTGCACGCACTATACATTACGTTGCGTTGCGTTGTGGCTTTTGTAATACCTATTATCTACGATTCCTATCCTTAGTGTTAAGAAATTTTCCTCGCGGAGATTCTTCTCTGCCTTTTTTCTGCCCGCGCATACTAAAGACCCACTTTTTAGACCTAAGGGCTACCCTCTTAAACGGCCCCGCCACACATTTTACGTACGCGACTAGATTGCAACATAAGTAATTTCTAGCGCGCGTTATTTGCAACAGGAATAAATTTGGAGCTTTTACATAGGGATTCTTTCTAAGATTTAGAGGATAGCACCACCTAGTTATAAGGGTAAGGCCCCTGCTATGGGGTCTTCTAGCCCCCCTAGGGACCCTAGTAGGATAGATATAGAAGGTTAACTAGCTATTTAGGCCAGTACTTTGCACCTACAAAGTTAAATTAAACAACAAGGCAAGACTTTAACTAATTTTATTAGGCATAGCGAGGAAAATCGTATTAAAAACGAGGCTAGCATTAATGATCTTCTAGAGAAGTTAACGCAAACTATGACTGTTATGCAAGGTCTTTAGGCTTCTAATAGACCTAAGGAAGAAAATACTAAGGTTCTAGAAGAAGACCTAGCTACTACTTCTACAAGCGTACCTTCTAGTAACTTATAAGCTACCTTTAACATAGGTGCTATAAAGGAACTAAATAAGAAGGTTCACTTTATTCTAGAGGGAGCTAAGCTAAAAGGCCCTAAAAACTATAACTAGTGGAAGCAAGCCCTAAGCATACAATTTAAAGCCCTAGGATTACCTAAATTTATAGATAATCCAAGCCTAGCAAGCTATCTAGCTAACTGTAACTAAGCTATTCTTTTAATAATATTAAGAGATAGTTATTAACTAGGACCACAGGCTGCTATATATTAGCAAAAATCCCCCGAAGAAGCCTATAAAGTCCTTATTAGGCAGTATTCGTAGAGTGCTAAAATCCAGCGTGGTACGCTATACGCTAGCTACTATTCCCTAAACTTTTTAAGTTATAAGGGATCTTTAGAGGCTTTTAATGCTAATTTTAATAATTTACTAGCTAGACTATAGCTTTATAGTGTAAAGATCGCCCCTATTAATTAAGTAAATCATTATATTAATGCATTAAAGCAAACCTTTCCTAGTTAGGCTAAGAGACAAAGATTTACTATTAGAGCTTCTAGGGCATAAGGACTGCCTGTAAATACCCTAAATTTACAGTTCCTTATGGCGGATTTATTAGAAGAACAAAGGGACAAAACCTCCCCTATAGCTAAAGCTCTTAGTTATAAGGCTTCTAATAATAAGGGAAATTCTAAGGACTAGGAAAAGAAGTCTTCTAATCCTAACCCTAAGAAGGACTCTAACGCTACTAAAGAGCAGTATAAGAAGGATTCAAACCCTTCTAAGGCCTCTAAAAAGAAGCAGAAGAAGAAAAAGAGTAGCAACAGGGAAAAACAGAAAGGAAAAGAAGCTGCTTTTGCTTTAGGCTATACCCTAGCCACAGGATACGTTAAAGAATTAGATTCTA
The DNA here is from genome assembly GCA_024072835.1 of Epichloe amarillans. Classification (NCBI taxonomy): domain Eukaryota; kingdom Fungi; phylum Ascomycota; class Sordariomycetes; order Hypocreales; family Clavicipitaceae; genus Epichloe; species Epichloe amarillans. Next base: position 1,621,613 of record CP099639.1, read on the forward strand.
ATGAATCTAGCAGTGATAATAGTAGTGATTCTAAGTCTAACTTAGATACCTCTAGTACCACTAGTAACACTACTAGCAAGCCTACTTTTAGCTACTCTAATAATGTAGTTAAAAACTCCCTTTTGTATAATACGGGTTCTTCCTGTTATATTTGTAATAATAAGGCTTCTTTTAGGGACTTCAAACCTCTAAAGAAAGGTAAAACTAGCGCTATAATTATAGCAGGAGGACTTATTTTTCCTAAAGGAAGAGGCACAGCTGTTTTTAACGTTCTAGTTAAGAAAAATCCACTAGAATATAGGCCTTTAGCTCTGCTAGATGCCCTATATTTCCTAGGCATAGATACCAACCTAGTTAGTGGGTTATCTCACTATCTAAAGGGAGGTTATCTAGCTAAAGACTAGCTATTCCTAGCCGATAAAAGCCCCTATGGGTTATTAGAACCTGCTAAACACGGTTTTTTTCTACAGATTAAGGGGCAACCCACGCCTACAATCTGTAAGCATTTAACCCACCTCTCCTTTATGGGCTCTTAGTATTGCAACCAACAACGACAACCAAGAGCTTATAAGACTAAATTAGGGTTTTCCTACCCTATAGAGGTTCAAATTCCATAACTAGCTTTTAATCCCAAGGAATATCAACGAATCGAAGAGCTAGAAGACAATGATTTAGCCCTATGTCCCACCGAAGCTCCTAGTCAGGCATCTTCTATAGGGGGTTTAGAAGGTCCATACCCTAATGACTTAGGTGACGATAGTGGCCGTCTACTGCCCCCAGAGGCCTGTGATTCTCAAGAGGCCTAGCAACAGAGGGAGCTAGGGGATAATAGCCCTAAATCTAATCTAGATCCTAGTTACAAGAAGTTACTAGATCTAGCCCTTCTTTGGCACATTCGATTAGGCCATATAGGCCTCCCTTTACTAAAGAAATCATCGAAATTAGCTAAAGGGATCCCTGATTTTTCCGCTATCAAAGAAAAGGATTTTAACTGCATAGCCTGTATACAATCTAAAGCTGTTAGAAGACTAACTAAACGACCTATTCAGGACCCCCCTAGAGTTCTAGATATTTTAGAGGGAGATACGGTTAAAATCAAACCTATACCGCATAATAAGAAGGCCACAGTCCTTATACTTATTAATCAAAAATCCCGGTATAAATGGTGCTTTTTATTAGCTAATAAAGAAGGTTTAACCCTTTCTTTAGCTATTAAGGGTTTCTTTAGAGCCCTGAAAAATCGATATAACGCGTATCCTAGGCACCTTCACTTCGACGGAGGTACTGAAATTAATAACGAACTTTAGTCATGGTTATCTTCTAAAGGAATTTATTTTAGCACCTCTTGCCCCTATATTCACGAACAGAATAGGCTAGTTAAGAGGGCTATTAGGGTTATCCTAGACTGGCTTAGAGCTACACTTTAGTGGTCTAAGCTACCCTTATATCTATAGTCTTATATCCTTCTAGCCATAGTGGAATTAGTTAACATCACAGCTAATATAACTAAACCTTTAACCCCTAAGCAGCTATTTCTAGCTAATTTAGAGCCTAAGACTTCCTATAAGCCTAATTTCTCGAAAATTAGGGCTATAGGGTCTTATTGTGAGGTCCTAATACCTCCGGAGCAGAGATCTAAGCTTTAAAAGCTAGCCCCTAGGACTATTCCTAGTTAGTTACTAGCTACTCTAGGTTCTACTATTTATCTTGTTTATATTCCCTCTAAAAGATCAGTCATAAAGACTAGCTTTGTTAAAATTATAGAGGATATAGGCTCTGTAAGGTCCCCTAAGCCTTTAGGGACCAATCCTTCAGAGGGAGAAGCCAATATCTCACGAGATAATCTAGAAGTTCAGGATAGTTACCTAAAGCCTGAGAGTCTAGCGCCCGCAGCGCCCGCAGCGCCTACAACGCCTCCAGCGCTACCCCTAGAGAGCCCTAGCTCTAGCGCCCCCAATAAGGGTGCTATCGAAAAACCGTTTTCAGATTTGGATTCTTTAATCAATTCTGATTCTATGGATATCGACGATTTCAATATATCTTCATACGTCAAGGAGATATGCTTCAAGGCACAACAAAAGGCTAAATCATCCACTAAAAACAACAACGATTCGGATACCCCTAAGACCTGGAAACAAGCTTTAAAAAGCAAGGATAGTTGAAAATGGATAGATACAACTTTTAACGAATTTAAACAGCTTCTAGCTGCTGGAACCTTCAAATTTATAGGGATAGACCAAATTCCTAAGGGCCAGAGGGTTCTAAAGAATAGGCTTGTTTATAAGCTTAAAAAGGATAAAGAAAATAATCCTCTAAAGTACAAGGCCTAACTCGTTGCTAAGGGTTTTATGTAGATAGAAGGTTAAGATTATATCGAAACCTACGCTACAACTAGCATTCCCCCTAGTTGGCGGATTTTACTAGCCCTAGCGGCTTGTAATAACTAGGAAGTTAAATAGGTTGATTTTATAGGGGCCTTTCTAAACAGTCCACTAAAGGAAGCTATCTATATGCAAATTCCTAATGGATTTACTAAGTTTGCTAAGTCTTCTACACCTAAAGTAGCTAAGTTACTTAAGAAGTATAGCTATAAACCCTCTCAAAAGCAAGTTATCTTCCTACAAAAAGCTTTATATAGATTAAAACAGAGCTCTAGAGAGTGGCAACAGGTTTTAAAGGACCTTCTTCGGAAGCTAGGCTTTTAACCCCTTATATCCAACCTAGCTGTCTTCTTTAACCTAACTATATCTACATATATAGCGACTTATGTGGATAACTGCCTTCTAATAGGACCGGATCTAGCTTATATTAATAGGCTAAAGAAGCTACTTTATAAAGCTTATCCTATAGAAGACCATAGGCTAGCCGAATTTTTCCTAGGCGTTTAAATCACTAGAAATCGAAAGAAAGGGACCCTAACTATCCACTAGTCCTAGTACATTTCCGAAGCCCTAGAAAGATTTAACATGAAAGATACTAGACCTGTTAAAATTTCTCTATAACCTGGAATTATAAAACAGGTAGACTACCTAACTAAATCTCTTTCCCCCCCTAATCACAAGCTATATCAGAGCATTATAAGGACTATTATATACCTAATGCTTCTTATAAGACCTAATATTGCCTTTCCGGTTTAGTGGCTTTCCATAGCGCTAGCTAAGCTGTTTATAGAGCATCTTAATGCTTCTAAACACTTGCTTAGGTACCTTTTAGGCTCTATGGGTTATTCTATAACTTATAGAAGGTCTAAATCTGCTATTACAGCTTCTGCAACCCTTATTAGCTTCTGTGATAGCGACTTCGCGGGTGATAAGTCCTCTAAATTAACCTACACTTATCTCTATAAGCTAGCTAAAGGACCTATTAGCTAGAAATTAAAGAAAGCAACTACAATAGCTTTATCTATATTAGAGGCTAAATCTAACGCCTTATGTGAAGCTATTAGGGAGCTAGAGTGGCTTTATAGTCTCTTTAAAGAGATAAAGCTACCTATAGCACCTCTAGTACTAATTTTTAGTGATAACTAAGGCGCTATTACAACCGCTAATAACCCTGCTTTTTATAGCAAAACAAAGCATACCTTGCTAAAATTTAACTATACTAGAGAAAAGGTATAGAAGGGTATAGCTAAGGTTATCTACATTAATACTAAAGAGATGCCTGCAGATGGTTTAACTAAGCCCCTGCCTAATGATAAATTTTAACAATTTATCTAACTATTAGGCCTTACGAATATAAAGGCTTAATTTAAACTAACAAAATCAACTAAAAAGTCGAAAAACCCTAAAATCAACAAAAACACTGGAATCACGCCTAAAAGTTATCGATTTTACTGTTTTTAGTCTAAAAGTTATTGGATTTATTATTAGATTTATTATTGGATTTATAGTTGACTTAGATATCTATTAAAGAGCTAAGTCTAGGTATCGAATTAGTTACCTTATACTTTTCTAGAGGGAGTGTTAAAATAATGCTATTTATAGCACTATTTTATAGGCCCACTAGTTGCCTTGTTGCGTTGTTGCAACGTTAGTTACGAGCGTTGCTTACAGCGTTGTTTGTTATGACCTGCGTTCCTATAACTAACCCACAGGCTTATATAACTAAGCTAACTAGGTTACCCTATAGGGAAGCTAAAATCGACTGTAACTAGGTAACTAGTAGTTGTATAAAAGGCTAACGTATACTGTTTAAATCCTTGAATTTTTCTGGATTTAATGGTATATTTTGTTAATAGGGTTATCTATTAAAAATGCTTAGTTAGTGCACCTAGGCAGCTAGTTTATATAGCCGTGAGTTGATTTTTTATTTTTCCTATACAAATAGGTTTTGCGGAAAATAAAAAGTAGCTCCTAAGACCTCTCTAGTAGTCTAGATCCTCCGATACAGTTAGTAGGTCTATGAGGGGACTAGAAATCCTCTCATTGCTTGTTAGACTGTCTGTTAGCTAGGAATTAACTGTATTTAACTATTAAAAGCTCCTAATCTTAAAGAATAAGCTATAATCTAGTGAATCTAGAAGCCGTCGCGTTAGAATCTAGTAGGGAGGTCTTCCTATCCCTCTAGCTAGATTCCCTTCCCATTTTCAATACTACTAGTAAAGAATTAGAAGTTTTAGCTATATAATATAATTTTAGTTATTATAGATTAATTCTTAAAGTATAGTATTTATATACTAGTGTTTATATACCTAACTAGTAATAGCCTTATTATAGTGTTTTTTAAGAATGTTTTTAAAGACTATAGCGCCCTAAAAGGTATTATTATAGACTATAGGTTTATATTTACTAGTAAATTCTAGAGAACTTTCTATTACCTTATTATAATAAAGCAGTAACTAAGCACTGTATTCTATCCCTAAATAGATAGGTAAATAAAGCAATTAAACTAGGTTCTTAAGCATTATCTAAGAGCCTGTATATATGCTAAATAGGATAATTAGGTAAAATATTTACTAATAGTATAGTTTACCTATAATATAAGTAAGTATAGTAGTTATAGCCTAATGCTAGTAAAGGCACTATAAGGATATAACCTAAGGGGACTATATTAGGCTATTCTAATGCCTAATTAAGTAAATAACTAGGTAGAAAATAAAGTCTTAGAATTAAGATAAAGATACTTAGAGATTAAGTAGCTACTTTATAATATATAAGTATAGTAAAAGAAGTATTATAATTATAAGAGAATACTAATAGAGTTTAAGGTTAGGAACTATATTTTACTATTTACTAAGAATATTAACCTAAGATAACTAAGCTAGAAGCTTATAGCTAAGTACCTAGGGCCTTATAAAATTAAGAAGGTAGTTAGTAATTATAGCTTAGCCTATTAATTATAATTACTAGCTAGCTTAAGACTTTATAATATGTTTAATATTATAAGCCTTAAACTATTTAGAGGGGATCTCACTAGGTATATAAATATGTCCTTACTATAAGATAACATTAAAGAAAATAAAGAAAAGTTTAAGGTTAAGAGAATTATCTTATATGTTAGGGTTGTGGAGGCTACGGAGCGACATAGGCGATAGAGGCAATAGCATTATGTATAGTAGGACCCACTTAGGGCTTGCAGCGCCCTAGCTATAAGGTTACTATAGGCTAGTTATGTAAGCGTAAAGGGGGTATATAGGCAAAGGTTACACACATAGAATATAGGAGGCTAGAGATTAAAACCCTTAAGTATTACTACCTAGCTTTTAGCTATCTAGCTACTACTTATCTATACTATTACCTTATTTTATCTATTCTAGCCTAGAAGCCTTAATAAGTTAATCTCTCTTTTTTATTAGGGTAATAGGCTATTAGTAAGGTAAGAATATTAGTACTATAAAGAATAAATACTTACTTAAGAGGTACTAATAACTCTAGAGTAAACACGCTATATAAAGGTATACTAGTAAATTAGAACTTACTTTTAAAATATAAGTTTTCTTATCTAACTACACTAGAGAATTCCTATATATTAAAGCTTATTATTAATAGTAAAGAAGCTATATTAAATTATAGCCTTATATAAGTAAAGCTATAGCTATAAATTACTTAAAAGAGATAAAAACTTAAATAGCTATAGAAAAATTTATAGGAAGTAAATACCCCTCTCTAATTAGTTAATACTAATAAAGGCCTTACTCTTACCTTATAAATACCTTTTACTTAAGACACTACCCCTATTCCCTAGAAAGCACTACCCTTACTAGGACTTTTGTAAGGGCTTAGGCTTTGCCTAAGCATTCACATAGCGCACGCGGGTAGGGATAGTCCCACACAGGCAAGGACGCAGAAAAGGGGGCTTACATAAGGTAGTTAGGGGGTATAAGGGGCCCTAGTAAGGACAGGTTTCTTACCTTTCTCTTTCCTCTCCTTAAGTTTCTTAATACTATATTAATACCCTATTACAGTAGCCTAAGGGCTAGTCTATAATAATTAAGAAACTTCCTTTAGTCCTTTATAATAGCTACTAAAATTTATAATAGATATACTAATAAATACATTAATAGATATAATAGACACGCTTTACCTATAAGACTAACCTAGCTATAGGATAGTAACGCCCCTATCTAACGCTATAATACTATAGGCAGCCTAATAAGCCTAATTTAAGACGCTTTAACTTATACTACGTAAATAAGTAACAGAGCTTAAACACCTTTAAAAGCATATACACGTAAATGCCTTAGGACCCTTAGCCTAGGCACCCCCTCTAGCTTAGCCTAGCGCCCCTAACTAGCCTAGCACCTCTAACCTAGTCCTTCCTATACCTAGAATAAAACAAAAGCTAATCCCCTTAGGTAACCTATATAATAGTAATAAAGCCTTATTTACTATATAAAGGCTTCTAATAGAATATAAGTTATAGGTAAACTAAGGCTTTATTAGTTCTAATAAGGATAGATAAATACTTATTTATTAAAACCTTTCTTTTAAGGTCTAGTCCTAGGTAGCTACTTACTTTAAATAGGGCAGTGCTATTAGATTTAACCCTGCTTACTTTCTAGATTACCTAGGGACTATATTCTCTAACCCCTATAAATAGGAGATAGCCCTTATAAAGCTTAACTAGATAGAGTAAGGTTTAGGGGAGATATTTTCTATATTCTTTATTTATTTTTCTAAGAAGCTCTTACTAGTAGGAGGGGAATGCTAGATAGGCAAGGTAAAGCTAGCAAAGCTCTAATATATGCTTAATAAGCGTTTAAGAGAGATTAGCGTGGGATAGGGTGTTAGCTAGAGCAATTAGTATATAGCTATTAGGCAATATTGCAAGATTGCGGTTAATATAGAAGCCCTTGCCCTAGAGGATAAGTACTAGACCTATCGCAAACCCTAACTAGTAAAACTAGTAGCCTAGGTTAACTATAAGGGCAATATACTAATAACTAGGGTTTGCGTAGCTAGGACCTACCTAGGGTAGCTAAACAAGTTAGCTAAGAAGGAGAAGGGGATAAAGGCTACCTTAAACACAAAACAAGCAAAATAGGTATTAGAGGCGGAATTAGCTAAACACCACTAAGAGAGACGCTACCTATAGTGTGTGTCTAAGGACTACTTTATCTAGGAGTGCATTACCCTCCTAGCCTACTGCCTAAAGGTTAGTATTAACTTATATAGGGTAGATAAGGAAAGCGTAGATAAGGAAGTAAACATTCCCCCTATAGAAAATAAGTAGCCCCTAAGCAAAGTCTTGCATAGGGGTAAAGAGGCTAGCTAACTACTATACTATAAGATAATTATAACCGCTATATAAAGATAGAATAGGATATAGTATAATATATAGACTAACTACCTTTCTTAATTCCTATACTCTTTAATACATACTATTATATTAATATCTAGATTAATTATAGTTATAATTACTATAGTGTAGTAAGCAAATTAGCAGTAAGATAGCTTAGCCTAGAGCTTATATAGTTACTAAAACAAAGGTATGTCCACACTATAGTAAAAGTAAAATAAAGGGGGAAGTAGGTTAAGGAAGACTTCTCTTCTATTACCTATATAATACGCATAGGAATTAATATAGATAGCTAGGAGTTATTTATATACTTATACGTTATCCTAGGTCTTACCTAGGATATAATATTTAGAATGCCTTAGTTAAAGTAATATAATATAGTAATTTACATAGCAAAATAATAATTAGTTATTAGAGCAGTAAAGGGCCTTTATATCTCTAAGGCTACTACTTATAAGGTAAAGGCACTTATATAGGGAATTATTAGATCCCTTTACGCTACTAAGGCTTGCAAGGCATAACGGAATAAGGATACTACTATAAGGTTTATTGCTATAAGCCTAAGAGAGATAATAATAGTGCTATAGATTATAGCACCTAAGATAGATCTAGCTAGTCCTAACATATTAACATTGCCTAAGGAGTTATTAGACTTTGCAAACCTCTTTAATAAGGCTAAGGCTAATAGACTGCCCCCCTATAGGGGCTCTCTTAATTACTATATACGCCTTTATAAGAACCTAGATAGCTCTAAGCTAGCACTCCTATAGGGACTATTATATAATATACTATAGGACTAGCTCCTAAAGGTCTAGCGCTAGATTATAGACTTAATAGATAAGGGCTAGATTTATGCTAGCTCCTTATTAGCTATAGCCCCTATCCTCCTTATTAAAAAGGCTAATAAGGGTTAGCGTTTTTGCGTGGACTACCACGCTCTTAATAAGATAATAGCATAGGATTATTACCCTCTCCTACTAATTAAGGAGACACTATAATCCCTATCCTAGGCACACTAGTTTATAAAAGTAGATATTTATATAGCATTTTATAAACTATAGATAGCTAAGGGAGAGAAGCACCTTATAGCGTTTTATATAAGGTTTAGCCTATTTAAGTGGCTAGTTTGCCCCTTTAGCCTAGCTAGCGCCCTAGTAACCTTTTAGCGCTATATTAACTAATCCTTAGGGGATATATTAGGGGACTTTATTATAGCTTACCTTAATAATATCCTAGTTTACTTAGGGGGGTTAAGAAAAGACTATATAGCTAAGGTTTAGTTAGTTTTAGGCTGCCTAAGGGCTATAGGCTTATACCTAGATCTTAATAAGTTAATGTTTGCTATAAAAGAAGTCTAGTACCTAGGATACATTATTATAGCGGGACGCTTAGTCTACCTAGATCCCGCAAAGGTTATAGCTATAAGGGAATAAGTAGCACCTATAAAATTATAAGGGGTTTATAGCTTCTTAGGATTTGTAAACTTTTACTATAACTTTATTAGGGACTTCTCTAAGCTAGCTACCTTACTTATATAGCTTATAAAGAAGAATATCCCTTTCTAATAGGGACTAGAAAAGAATAAGGCCTTTAAGAGGTTAAAAGCCACATTTATTATATATCTAGTGCTAGCACAATAGGACTTAGACTGCCTTATAGTAGTAAAGGCTAATTATTTAGGCATAGCTCTTAGGGGATGCCTCTTATAATAAGGCCTTAATAATGTCTTATATCTAGTTATATACCATTCCGCTAGTCTTACGCCCTTATAAAAGAACTATATAATTTATAATAAGGAACTATTAGCTATTATCTTATATCTTAAGGCATAGTTAGCAAAGCTTTAGGGTATATCCTATCTGTTTATAATCTACACTAATTATAAGAACCTAGAATACTTTATAACTCCTTAACTTATATTAAAGAGGCAGGCCTAGTGGGCAAATACACTTATGCTATTTAACTTTTACCTTTGCTATAGGCCTAGTACGTAAGCTTAACGCTTAGATACCCTTTCCTAAAGGGAATAGGATTAAAGTAAGTTAGCCTTAAGGATAGGGCGGATCTTATAACCTATTACTATTACATAACTCTTACTATTACTAGTCACACAAGGGGATAGCTCTAAGCTAGCACTATATATACTACCGCTAGTAAGAGAGGCCCTCTTTGCCTTAAAACACCTCTAGACCCTATAGGACTAGGCTATTGTATTAAACCCTATGTATAGTATTTAACTAAAAGCTATATAGGAAAGGGGCTTAGAAGTTTCCCCCTAATATACTAATAAGGGAATAGGTTATAGATTACTTTATAAGTATATATAGGGCGCTTTAGTTTTAGGGCTATACTTAGATCCTAGCTTAGGAACCCCTTATAATAACCCTTATATAATAATGCTATAACTTACTAGTAGCAAGATACCTAGGCTATAATACTATGTTTTAGATTTTATAATAACAGTTTTATTAGGATAGGATATCATAGGACGTTACTTAGTTTGTTTATAACTATCACTGCTTTAGTAGCTATAAGAACCACTAATAGTAGCAGGGCTTACTAAAACCCCTACTAATCCCTAATTAGTTTTAGTCTTAGATTTCTATTAACTTTATAATAGACTTACTAGCAGCGTCCCTAGAGAAGCTATAATACCTTATAGTTATTACTAATAGACTCTTAAAGTTTATATAGCTAGAAGCTATAACCTCTATTAGGGCTAAGGAGTGCGCAAAATAATTCAAAATAGTCTAGTGAAGGTTCTAAGGATTTCCCTAATCTATTATTATAAACTAGGGGTTAGACTAGCTAGGGAAATTCTAGATAACGTTATGCTCCCTAGTTAGGATTAATTAGTTACTTTTTATATTATATTACCTATAGACTAATAGTGGTATAGAGTAAGCAAACTAGGAAGTGTAGGTAATATTACGTGTAATAGTCTCCTTCTTGTAGTTTAATTAGCTAGAATATCTAGCTACTTACTAGCTTATAATTAATAATAGGTTTTCTTTAGTAATAGGGGTAAGCCTAAACAAATTGCTATATAGATATAACTTAGAACTAATTTAGTTATAACTAGACTATTTTGCTTTTATAATATTACTTAAGGGGTAGGCTATATATTTCCTAGAGTACCTATAAGAGGGTACCCTTCTAGCATAAGCTATAATAGCCTATGTTTAATAAAGGCAGTAGGACATAACCTTAGCTTCTTAATATCTAGCGAAATGGTTTTAGGTTAGAGATAAAGTATAGCTTTTACTTAAGAATATTAAGATAAACTGCCCCTTATAGAAACTTAACTAGGTTATAGTAAAGTATATAGTTATTAATATACTAACGCCACTTATAGTATAGTTAGATATCCTAAGGGGCATTCACCTAGTTTTTTATATAGACCTTATTAAATAGGCTACAGAGAACCCTCTTCCTAGTTAGAAGCTCTAGGACTTTTATCTAGGGCTAGAATAAGTCCTAGCAAAGGATAATAATAAACTTATAAAGGAATACTAAGTTAAGCAAATCTTAGTGGCTTAAAATGCCCTAGGCTAAGGCAGGAGGCGTAATATCCTAGTTAAGTAAGTAGGTTATATATAGCTAATATAAAAACCACTAGAAAGTATAATATAAATATAAGCCCTTAATAAGTTTAAAGCAAAGTAAGGAAATATATGTTATAATAATAAACTAAATTAATTATAGACTACACGTCTATTAAGGGAGATATCTTCTAGCGTATAAGGCATACCTATCCTAAACTTAGCTAATTCCTTATAGCTACTAAAACATATTTAGACCCCCTTATCCCCTATAGCGTAAGGGTTACTTAGACTAGGGGTTAGTTAGGCTATTAGTAAGGCTATTATTATTAGATAAGATAGTAACTAGTGTTGCCTTGCGTCTAATAGGGATGTAACCTATGCCACATTAAGTACTATAGCTACTATAGCTAGCACTATAGCTACTATAGCCACTACTATAGTTCTAGATAGTAGGAGTAAAATAGTAGTTAGGGAGCGTAAAGTAAGTATAGTATAGGGGTAGCTTATTATTAGATTAACTTTTATTAGGGGAGGACTAGCAAATAATAATAGTTATAAAGGGATAGCTACTACCTATAGTATAATTAGCATAGTAATTAGTTAGACCTAGGATAGACCTAGGTTAGGAGCGCTCCTAGCGCTAATATAAGGGCAAATTATCGCTAGCTTTAATAAGCTATTAGTAGCCCTAGGTACTACTATAGTAATAGGGGGAGAGTGCCTTAAGGAGGCGCGTAAACTAATTATAGAATTCTTATTATATAGAGTTTAGTTTACTAATAATCTATTAGTTCTATTAGAATAAAATGCTAGTAACTTACTATATAAAGCTACCTATACTATAGCTACTAGTAGGACTACTACTACTAAGGGGGATAACCTTAAGCCTAGTTATATTTATAGTAGGAGTGTTATAGAAGGGGGGGGGCCTAAGGGTAAAGCAAATAGGTACTAGATTAAATTAAGCCTAATTTAGGAGCGCATTCTATTAGCTTATAAGGGCGTAGAACTATTAGGAGAGAACTAGTATTTTCTTTTTAGTAGTTAGAGTCCTTTTAACCCTAGGTATAATAATATATATACCTATAGTAATTAAAGCCTTAAGATCCTTAAGGTAATAATAAAGCTATAGGTTAGCGAATAGGTACCTAGTTAACTAGACATAGGTTATATATTACTACTAATATAGGGGATAGGACTTACTACTTTTAGGGGGGCAATAGTTTAATATACCTATAGTAAGGTATTATTTAATATAAGGCCTATAGGGCTAAAAAAGCGCGTAAGGCATATAGCATGCTTATTATTATCTAAGTCCCCCTTCACAAGAAACTTACTAATAAACCTAGCTATTAGCGTAATAGGGGCAGTAGGGGATATAATAGTAGTAGTAAGGGATGTAGTAGTAGTGGCTAGAGTTTAAGTAAACCTATAAGTATTTATTCTATAATAAGGCATATTTATTATAAGTCTAATAGGGGAATAATAATTATTTAGAATAATAGGATAGAAAGGAGTAATAGGGTTATAATATTTAAAAAATATTTTTAGTATAAGAAAGTTAAGACTATAGGATAAAAATAAATAGTAAGTAGTAAGTAAGGGGATAAATAAGTAAGGGTAGGGCTAGTATTATTATAATAATAACGTAGTAGCTAGAAGCATATGTTACGTATCCTACCTAGACCTAAGTTAAAATAATAAGCACCTATAATATATTATAAAGGGTAAGCACCTATATTAACTATAGGCAAGGGAAAAAAGAAGGGGAGAAGTAAGGGTATATATAAGGGCTTAGGCTTTGCCTAAGCATTTACATAGCGTACGTAGGTAAGGATAGTCCTATATAGGCAAGGACATAGAAAAGAAGGGCTTACATAAGGTAGTTAGGGGGTATAAGGGGCCCTAGTAAGGACAGGTTTCCTACCTTCCTCTTTCCTCTCCTTAAGTTTCTTAATACTACATCAACGCCCTATCGCAGCAGCCTAGGGGCTAGTCTATAACAACTTTATAGATATAGTATAGTAAAGATATAGCTAAAAGCTCCTATATATAAGGGGGATACCTATAAGAACCTATAAATATTCTTAGTAAATTTAAATATAACCTTTACTATAAATTAAAATATATTTACTATATAAATGCAAGAAGCGCTGCTGAAGCCGCCTAATCTGGCGGTTTGTGCCGCCGCTTTTGGCGTCTCAAGCAGTGTGGCGGGGGCAGCGAAAATGATGGCGTACAGGTACCGGTCAATGTACTGGGTACATCGGCACGTCGAACCAGGGGAAGCAGCCCCACACTGGGGCACTCGTGACAGGTTTCGGGCCTGCTCTCTTCTCCCCCCTTGCCATGGGGATGGTTATTTTTATCACGTCAAGTCTAACCGCCGATTTGGGCGGTAAACAGTCAGGGCGATGCCACAGCTCAAAAGGGCGGCCATGCCGCCCTCTTTTCCCATTCTTCTTGACATGCCTCGTCACTTTCGACACTGGTTACAGTCGCAGTCTGCTCGCCTTGTGTGCGTTCCCTCATGCCTTCCGCTACTTCTGCTGGTACCGCTGGTCGGTTCCTTGCAAACGCCCCCGCTAGCCATCACGACGACTTCATTCAGCGTTTCGTTGACAACGAGCGGAGGCAAGCTGCTAGGCCGGCGCCGCTCACCGCTGAGGAGCATGCTGCTAATCGACGGCAGCTAAGCACCGTCCGGTTTGTCAAGCCGAAGTACTCAACAGAGACGAAGATCAATGTCGCTGGCATCTTCAAAAAATGGCTTAGGTGCGACGCCGCTTCCGCGCCTTGGCTGTGTACTCACCAGCTAACGAAGTGATGCAGATTCTGCACCGAGACCGAGCTAGGCGATTGGGAGGAGTCACTGCGAAATTTGAAGCGGCATACGACGATGGATTTCTTCCTCTTCATCTGCCTGAACTACAAGATCAAGTCCTGGGGCACGACCGAGGAGTACATGCGCCAGTTCCAGCAGCTTTACACGACAGTAACCGGTCAGTATATAGACCGAAATGATAGCAAAGAAGTGTACAAGGTATGAAAGTGAGCTCTATGTCTGCTGATGTCCCTTCTAACACCAATCAGTATCATCATCATGTCTTGGTTCCTCGATTCTGCCTTCGAGCCCCCAATACAAACGGAAAGCCGGTTCTCAATGTCGACAGCCTTCGAGAGATTCTGACGTTCAACATCGCATACGATACAGCTTGCTTCCCTCTCGAGCGACACCGTATACAGCTTGCAGCTTGCTACCAGTTGTTGTGCTATACTGGAGCGCGGCCTGCTGAGCTGGTGGACGCTGAGAGGAGAGGCCCGAAAGATGGCCCCATGGAAATGCTGTTTGGGAAAAAAGTGGTGCAATCGACGGACAGTGATGACCAGTCTGACGAGACGCCGAGCCTGGAGTCTGCTAAGCTCGAACAGCTGCTTCTACAGGAGAATACAAAACGGGGACGGCCTAAAGCCCTTTGTTGGGAAGACGTCATGATGATGCTTGTTCGCCATCCGGTGACGGGTGAGGCGATACCTGTCATGGCCATCAAGTTTATCCATCACAAAGGAGCGGATAGAAAGCCGAAGCCGTAAGTCTTGGGTTCTACGATGAAGGCTTTTCTAATGAATGCTTACTTAAGTCGGCGACAGGACGATCTTCTTTTTCACTCCGTCTAGGAAGTTGATCTTCTGCCCCATCACCGTGATGATAGCGCTGGCGCTACATGACCAAGCTTTCGACGCATCGAGCCTGACTGGTGCAGCCAGCATTTTCCAAAAGCAAGTCCGAGGGCCGGGGCAATGTACCGCTCTGCGCTGGAAAGAAGAGAAGCTGAAAGTTCCTGTTTTCCGTCGGGTTCGTGGCGGCGATCTATGTGATAAAGAAGCGATGCAGTATTCCAAACTGAACTACGACATGGGGCGCCAGAGTCTTGACTCGGGTCACGAGAAAGCCTGGACACCTCGATTCGCCCGAAGAGGTGCTGGAAATGCGGCTAATGGTAAGTTTGAACTTCGAAGGCCTCCAACTCATTAGTATTAAGAAACCTAGTAAGAGAATGAGACTTATTAACTCTTCGACAGGTGATGCACCGGACACGGTCCGTGATCAGATGATGCGCCAAGACCCCAGATTTGCTACTTTCTTTAACGCATATCTGAACGAGATTGCCAACTTTGATATGCAAAATGCTTTCCTAGAAGAGGAAAAGCAAAACCAGCTGTTTCGAATGTTTGCTCACGTCAGTTTCACCCGTGACCCTCGGGCTGTGAGAGACATGGTTCCCCCAGAGATATGGGCAAATACACCTGCCGACCCTGAAATTTCTGAGTTGGAGAAAGAACGTGAAACCCTAAAGCAGGGGCGATACCGTATAGAGGGCAGCGAGCACGCAGATAAGATCCGAAATCTTACAGCAAAGATTAGAGTCAAGCGTGCAGATCGTGAGAAGAGAATAGTGAAGAGCTATCGAGAGTATTACTTCTATCATCGCCCGACATGGGATATCGAAGCCCAGGCACGAGGAGAATTGGAGGAGGAATATAGCGAGCCCACGATCGACCTTGCAATCCCGGAACGAGCTAGACTAGCGGAGATCCTTTGCCATCAGTCCGACAAATGTACAGATGAAGAACTGCTCCAACGTCGGATCGAGACAATCAACCTCATGGTGGCGCTGTGCGACAAGAAGGAGACGGGCAAAGTAACCCGCGTGAAAGAACGGGACGAACCGGAGCAATTTATCAAGGAAGAGCCAGTCGAATCGTTCCAAGTTGCCAACGCCAGCTCAGGATCAGATCCATTTCCTCTCCTCATGGAAGCAACACAGTGTCCTGACTGTATTGGAGATGACCGGCTTGGATTTGAAGAGCGGACCTTTCGATGGTGCCGACCTACTGTGAGAAATGATCATTTTGACGACCAGCATCTGTCGAAACGGGAATCTGCTGAGCAGCAGGGAAAGACTATCTGGTGTGAGCATCCTAAGTGCCACCACCTGGAGTTCAAACATTTAGACCATTTCAGGAATCATGTGCAGTCGGTCCATGGGGTTCCACTCAGATCATCGGAACAGGTGAGGCGCCGGCGACTTAAAAAGATCAAGTATCGCAGGTCGCGCTGCGATGGAAACACGCAGTGACATTCTCGAGAGCAAAATATGCAGGCAGCAAAAATGTTTGCTATTATCGTGTATCCATCACCCCGCAAGGCCCGTCGGCTAGCAGGTGGGTTGCCAAAGACCGGGGTCTGTATGACCACGTTCTCGATCCCGGTTCTTTAAAACAATGGCATAAACTTATCAGATTATTGCAGCCAATGAAATTCGATGTCAATGGACAAATTACGGTTGACTTCCAGGCGAAACTCCAGCCGTGCTGCACCGTCAGAGCATCTCAACTCGACCTCGCTTTCCGTAGGAAGTGTGAACGCGTTAATCGTCCTCAGGCCCAAAGACGATGCTTGGGCTTCTTTGATAGTGAGCAGCATCTTAGATACGCGCATAAATTCGAAAGAGAGCGAGAGCATATCAAGGTTGATGTTCAGAAAGACCTGGCCCGTGTGTAACTGACGAATAAACGGCAAGTCGGTATGCGTGATTTGCAGCGAGGACGTCACTGCGCCAATAGATAGAGCCTTTAGCGCCCCGTTATACTCACTCTCGGAGACGTAACTCTCTTGTTTTACCACTATCGCTTGGCTTATAGTAGAACCGCTTGATAAGGGTAGAAACGCCCGACTTTCGATAGGGAAAGCTGTAAAAGCTGGCCTCCCCTGATGCCCATCAGCCGCTTTTCCTAAAGCCCGTATCATACGCCGCAGAATATTGCGGAACTCCTGAATCTGCGAGGTGGTCATCCAGTCGATATCTGGCAGCGTCCATTTATCATAGAGGCGCCGGTGACAGTGGGATATGCGGTAACGATCTTGTGTCGTAATGAAAAGATCGCACAGATAGCAGGCCGACTTGCTGCACCCGATAGCACGAGGCAACGGCTGATGGGGATAGTGCTCATAGTACAACACCTGTTGTATTTCTGCATGAACAAAGCATGTATGGCTTGCTCCATCCCTGGTGAACTCGCAAGGGGCTTCCAGGTTCTCAGCGCGAATATTTTTGAATAAATCAGTATACTCTTGCTTTCTGCAAACTCGAATCAAGTCTCTACAAAGGAACCAGTAGCGCGCCAGTTTGTCGATCTGACGCATATCTGCTGCCTCATGTCGTCTAAACACTGATGATGTCATAAAGGACTTCAAGTGATCTTCCACTGATGATGCGTCACCAATACTTGCTACCGCAACACAATTCTCGATTATAGTCTTAATTAGTCGCTTCAGCGTCTCGCCACCACTCCTATGTTGTAGTGGTTCCATGGATCGGACAAGGTTCTCAAGTTTTGCAATGAATTGCCCTAAGCGAGGCTCTGAGGAAACGTGCCGCTTCAGGTGACTGATGGAGTTCTTCAGCAAATCTCCAAGGAAAGGTCGCTTCTTCCTCATATAGGAGGGCTGCTGCACCCAGGGCGGTCTTAGGCGGGCGGTTATTCGCTTCTCGTTAAGCTGTAACACTTTGTCAAACAATCTTTCGCCGAAGACCTGACGGCCTTTCCCTATAGAAAACGAAGTTAGTATGGTTTGCAGTTGAGACAAGGATTTCATACTCAGCTCTGCATAATCCCTGAGAATATCTGCGACGTCTCTGAGACCTTGGATACCATCTTGTGATCGAGGAGAGTTGCTGGCAAGCAGAATTACTATACCACTCGAATGCTCTTGGAGAGTCACCGTGGACACCTCACCGACACCTTCATTCTGGTGGGAAAGAAAGGCGAGATTGTCAACAATTTGTAGCTCATCCCGGAATGAGACGAGGTATTCTTTTAACTCTGACATTGGGCGATCACGATAGAGCTCTGCCTTGCTGGAAGTCTCTGTCAGCCTATGTAGCCTGGAAACCGCACAGTGGAAATCGCGCATAAGCTGGGGTGTCCAGAAGCTCGTCATGGTATCTTTCCGGGGCAGGAATAGATCGAGATGTCGCACGATCCGGCATAGCTGATGCCGTGGCTATGAAACGCTTCTCACAGCAACCGGGGCTGGTTGAGATCTTGTGGGTTGAAGCCTCAGATCAATGCCTCCACAAGAATACATCGATGGCTAATCCCGATCTCTCAGTACCACGATGTTTGTCAGGATTCGACACGAGCGTCGTTGGTAATGCTGAGGCAAGTGAACAACGCACATGAAACAGCCACCTCATCGTGCGTCTACCACTTTATATACGGTAGGCATTCCAGCGGCTCACTCTCACCCCGCATTTCACATTCACGTCACTCTATTAATGGAGTCCATCCTATGTTGAGTGCGCAAGGCTCATAAACTCAGGTATAACGATCCTAACAATCTCGCGAAGCCCAATCCGTGTATGCAGCTTAGATGAGACGAAGCTCAAGGAGTATTGTGCTTGCCAAGCGATCCTCCAAGGTTCTGAGCCATAACCTCGCAGGATGGTGATTCTATGTAGGGTAGATGTCGGCCAAAGTCTCCTGGTTCATCACTGGTTGGCAAGCTCACGTGACTATTAGTCATGAAACCTCGTCATCATTTCAGTATGCGCCTGGGATCTTTCTTCATTTCCGACGTTTCTTCGTGAGGCTATGGTAATGCCCCGTCCGCTCCTAACTCAGTGTAGGCTATACCTCTGTCCGTGTCGCCTGATTTGGCATTAACGAAGCCCATCAACGGCGTCGTCTCCATTTAGAAAGAAAAGGGTTAACAGGCACCAAACAACTTGATCGCGCCACCCTCAGTAGCATCTTGATCTCCACGACTCGCCACGATGACATCCTGGCCACGATTTCTGTCCGAGCTACAACGATCCGATAAATATAGAGACCTAAGCATAGAATGTGGCGGACGAACTTTTAAGATTAACAGTGCGATTGCAGGCATGCAGTCCCCGATCATTGATCGTGCTATCTCGCCAACAAACGGGTTTAAGGTATTTTAGCATGTCATGAACCTGATCAATCAGTACACTGACCATGGAATAAAGGAATCAGAGTCAAAAATATTCCGCATCAAAGAGAGTGATGCAGAGACTGTTGGTCGCATGGTGCAGTTCATGCATACAGGTGACTATGATGTGGATCTGTTGCAAGAAGCACCAGGGCATCATGCTGAACTTTCTTATCATCAACAACGAAACGGCATTCCTTTCCCGCGACGTAGCATTGTGAGCATCGCGGACGTAGGGCATCGCACTGCAGTAAATAGTCAGCCGCGTGTCCATGCTTCGATGCACGAGTACTAATAGCTACCAACCTTGATCTTGCGCAGTCGGCAGACTGAGGATATGCTCGGTCAGCAAGCATACCTTCCACCGCCCAGCAAGATTGCAGTCCAATACGCGTTGACTGACCTTTGCAAGCAGTATGGACATGATCACGTTTACGTTTTGAACCGCTCGCAAGTATCGGCCTAGGCGTCTCGTTGAGAGTTTTGGGCAAGAGCTTCCGCATATCGTAATCTTGAGCGACACCAAAGTCAAGCGACGTTGTGAATTAAGTAGTACTGCTAATCTTGATATATTCCTTTCAGTAGGCCGAAGCTGTTTCTGTAGGCATGGTGACAATTTGTATGTTGCGGCGTGAGGGTGGTTACTGCAATCAGGACAGCTCGTTGTCTTTCATTACAATGAGGATCTCAAAATGGACAGTCAGAGGCGACTTGTAGTTGTCGCTAAGGAGGATGAAAATCGCAACGTGCTGCGCACCGCGAGCCCATACTTTTCAGAGCCCACGAAATGTACTCCTTACTCTCATAATGACGATCTTATGCGTCATAGCTTTCATATCGTCATATGAGACACTGCAGGGGGACCCAGTTTGTCTTAGACAAAATTCCGACTCAAGTACCTAGGGAGATTGCTTGGTCGCAACTCAAAGCAGCATAGGGCTGTACAAGCCTCTGGTCATTGAAAATTGAAGCCGTCGGAAAGACGGAGATTCATTTGCGAACTGCAACATAAGGTGGTCGAGTAATTTCAGTTCTATGTTTGCTTTTTGCCACACAGGGTTAGTTGAGTATATAATGTTAGAGCATCCCTCAACAATTACGTTCCAGACCATAACTCTAAACAGACTGAACTTTATCTATCAGTAAAAACACAGTCCAGACGCTATACCTAGAGCAAAATGAAATTCATTTGGCTCAGTCTTTTTGCGCCAGTCGCCTTTGCGCAAATTGGCGGCATCCGCATAACAGCCCCGCCGTCTTATGCGAGAGTCACGCGCGGGGAATCGACAACAGTCACCATTCAAAGGCCGGTACGCACAAGAGCAACTATTGATTATATGGCCTCTTTACTCACTTTCAATGACGATAGAATACCCCAGGAATCCCAACCCAAGATGTTAGTCTTGTGATTAGCATGAATGCATGCTCTGGCACTACTTGTCCAAACCCGGCACAGCAGCTAGGGACGATTCTGTACGCTGGACCATTTGCCCCGACAGGCGCTAGCCCCCACCAGTCTTTCACAGTGACTGTCCCAACCACTATCCCTGCCGGTCAAGCGCAACTCCTCGCGACCTACTTCGGACTAAATGGGGTAAGAGAAATTCAATCTAGTCGCACGACAACACACTAAAGTGTCTAATTTAGGCTGCCCCCGTTCCAGTAACGCAAACTTTTGGCGAGATAGTGCGTTTACAGTAGTTCTCAATTTACCACGGCTAAAGCGTGGCATGTTTCTGTAACACAACAGCACGAAAATTATATTACGTATAAGAGGCATCCTCAATGGAACATCATACAACTCGCTCTCGTTAATGCCGCTTTTCTCTTTAGATTAAGGAAAGAATTCAAAGAAGAAATATATTATACTGCACGGAATGCCTTGATACTACTATTTTGGGCAGATTATAATGAATCCCTGCCGTCTGGCATCCATTATAGTGAAATCCCTAGCTTCACGTGATACTGTGGATGGTGAGTTTTCAGGTTGCACCTCGCAACTAACTCATCTCTACACCCTCACTAAATCTTTTCTATCGCACTCTCTGTTCTCAAAATACAAGGAAGCCGCTGCTGCAGGTCAATCGCAAACACTGATCTCGTCAAAATGGACGTACAAAACAGTTCCCACTAGCTGCTTGCCTAGCTGCCTAGTCCTCGCGTCTGACCTTGCACAAATACTTCAGACACAATCGGACCCGGAGGAATTCTTTCTCCATGGCTCCGCACTCGAGGACCGTCGCGGCGTACGCGCTGCATCTGCCTTGAGCCACAGGCAGGTGCGTGAGCCACGGGCAGGTGCGTGGGCCACAGATGCTCGTAAGCCACAGGCAGGTGCGTGAGCCACAGGTGCGTGAGCCACAGGTGCGTGAGCCACAGGTGCGTGAGCCACAGGTGCGTGAGCCACAGGTGCGTGCAGCAGGATGGTAGTACTGGGGACAATGACGCGGTTCGTGTTGTTGAGAGCATTGAGAGCACAGAAAGCTCTGCCCAAACTATTCGATACATACCCTCCAGGAAACCCAGGCTCGTCACGATTAATAGATCAAGGGCACCATCCCCAGAAAGCATGACTGGCAGACTCGTTGGTGCGGATGGTATATGGTCTCGTGTACGCCAGCAGAAGCTGCCGAAATGGAATCTACTTGATACAGGGTCGAGCATGCCTCTCAGTATGCATGCAAGTCGCTCTTAATAATGTGGGCAGAGAGTGCAGACCAAGAAAATGCGCCATCCGATCCAATAACAGAACAGTTACAATCTCACGCCAATGTGAACAAACTGGCGGACTTCCTTCAGATTCCAGAATTAAATGAGGCGGCAACGAACAAGATTATCGCTCTTCTTCAAAGCCATTGGTCAACAGACTCCTTTCTTACCGTCGCTGAGACGCTGCTTAGCGAGATGCGCTGCCAGACGCTCCATGAGGCGTTGGCGGTGTTGGCGGCTGATCACATATGTGAACTCGTCACGGACGAGCGTTTTGTGAGATTGGAGATCCTAAGTAATTTTGCTGTGCAAGCGCTGCAGGCATGTGCAATTAGAATTAAGGGTATGGACGGGAAGCTCCAGGTGTTGGAAGGGAACAGGTGTAAAAAGTGTCGCCGGAACTTGGTATCACCAGTGGAGGATGAATGGGCATAGTAGTTTCCAGAGTATTCCAAGGCAATAATATACTGTACCGCAGTTGACGTAGCCCTGCCACACTCAGCGCAATCAACCACAACGGCGTTGATAAGCTCCTTCCGTCCCTAACAGGTTCAGCACAGACCGCCAATGCCACCTCTAGATACTCCTTCAAATCATTGAGAGCGAAGCCCCAGTTTCTTTAAGCGATGAGAGTTGTTTGATGGATCCGCAAAGCGATGCTGGAGATTTCATCCGGATTCAGTCACTTACTCACTCAGACCTCTGCGTAGACAGACCTGCGTACGCACATTCGCTCGCGTTTCTTGGTGTTAGACCCACAAGACGTGCCCTACCCTCTCTGCCTTACCCTGCAACGATGTGATTCTTGTAAAAATGAGCCGCCCTGACGGGAACGTCCCGTCGCACGGGTCGACACATCCGCTGAATCAAACCGCCACAATTGATGCCGTTGCAAACGGGAAAAGTCGGTCAACATCATCGTCAAGGGATAATTTGGTCTATAAAGCATAGAAATATTCCCTACGATAGATTCAATTAGAAGGCATCGCGTTTTCCTACAATTTGGTGTGTCTGAGGGCTTGTCATGGCCAAGGACACGTAGTTCCCACTTTTGTTGACAATTCTTTGTGATTCTCGAGCTCTTTTTGTTTTCCGTCTCCGTTGCACCTCTGTGTGGCCACCTTTGTGTGACCGGAGAATTCGGGCTAGTCCAATACAGCACCAAAGCGCCTAGCTGTTTCACATCGCACATGTGAACGCCAACGAGAGGCCCAAGACTTCCTAGAGAACCGCTGACACTAAAATAGTGTTGAAGTGCTTGAATGATTCTCAACGCAGCATACGCCAACACCCATTTTCTAGTTTAGTTTCGAGGGACGAACTACATATACGTCGCTGTTGTATCGTCGACTCATCTGGTGACATCGCTTCATCAGGCGCCGGGTAGCTCTGTGAAAGTTCTCAGTGCTGCGGTCTTTCTTTGCAGGCACTGATGTAGAGGTCATATTGATATAGGAGGCATGTGCTTAAGTTTTAGGAATGAAGCAGACTGCAATCCCCCGCCAGAAATTGAGTATATATACCACGCTGCCAGAAACTGTTTTCTGTTCTCTGTTCCTAGTTTACAAGCAAACATTCAGAAACGCAGTTTGTGAATCCTGTATCTCGAGTTTCAAGCTGGCTCATGTTTACAAAGTCCTGAGTGTCGAGCTGTGGAAGCGGATGCTAGCGCCTCCTGACTATTGGAAAGCTCCCTCGGAGTGTTGATAAAGCGGGGCTCCTGACTTGACAGGGTGAGGGGGGAGTTCGCTACGCCAGGTGACCCTGGATAAATGAACGTGGCGTTCTGCAAGCCCTCCACCATGACTACGCACGAGACACCGCAGCTTCAGAGAATGGGATTTCCTGATTATGTGTGCAGGGGCATTGCCAACGATCCATTGCCAGCAACGGCCCCAGAATGGGTTTTCTGAATTCCGTGTGCGGGGGCATTGCCAGCAACGATCCGATCCATTGCCAGCAACGGCCCCAGAATGGGTTTTCTGAAGTCTGTGTGCGGGGGCATTGCCAGCAACGATCCATTGCCAGCAACGATCCATTGCCAGCAACGGCCCCAGAATGGGTTTTCTGAATTCTGTGTGCGGGGGCATTGCCAGCAACGATCCGTTGCTGGCAACGCCCCTAGATTCTGAAATCTCATTCTGGGGCCGTTGCTGGCAATGCCCCCAGAATTGGCTTTCTGAATTCTGTGTGCTGGGGTCCCAGAATCAGATTTCTGAATTATGTGCACGTGGGTAGCATCCGCTGCTGATTATGCTCAGCGCTAAGCTACTCTATTTTTAGTGTCGGCGATTCTCTGGGAAGTTGTCTCTCGTTGACGTTCGAATGTGTGATGTGAAACAGCTAGGCGCTTTGGTGCAGTAAGTGTCTCAAACGGAGATTGAGCTAGGCTAGAGCATTCCCGAGGTTACTTGACGCTCAAAAATTTAGATCTTTCGCAGCGCATGTGAGAGTAGCTAGGGTGCATCGTATACTGGATACAAGCCCTGTAGCGCCTTGCGTCGACGAAGAAGGCCCTGATAGATCCGCCAGGAGACCTGGCTCCTGTGTCGACTTGACAGCCTTATTTAAACTGAATACCCTAGAGGGCGAAATCTCCATCTTTTCTTTTTCAAGCTGGGAGGAGGGAGAAACTACCATGCCATTCCAAAGAGGCGTCAAGATGAGGGATACGGGGTACGACTGGACTTCGATGATATGCGTTTATACGAAACAGGGCTTGCTAGGCTAAGACGTATCCTGCTGGGGTTTTCGGATCTTGCTGCCTGCCCGGCAGGCTCTCAATATCCTCCGTCCAAGTACTGTGATAGCCATCAGGTCTTAAACAGCAGCTGGCTGAACAGGGAGGGAGCAGCTGAGGACGTGTAAGGAGGAATGTACTGCTCTTTTCTCACAAGATGTATAAAGCCGATCAACTCAGGATATATTCCTAAGTTGACGATTTGTCTTGATAGTTTCAGCTAGGTATCGTCCCTCTCGCCTGTATGTATATTACCAATAGTTCTGTCCCTCCGGATTACCATTTACTTAGAAGGTCGGGGAGCTTAGCCTTGGGGCTCCTCTGGTCCTGGAGCTCGTCTTGTCCTATAACTCCTCTGGTCCTGGGACTCCTTTGGTCCTGGGACTCCTCTGGTCCTGGGACTCCTCTGGTCCTGGGACTCCTCTGGTCCTGGTCCTGGGGCTTATCTTGTCCTGGGACGGACTCACCTGTCCTGGGACGGACTCACCTGTCCTGGGACGGACTCACCTGTCCTGGGACGGACTCACCTGTCCTGGGGCTCTCTGTCCCGAAGCATCAGTACACACCAAGTCGAGACACTCTAAGAACGGGAGGGGAAAAGGGACGGCGGTGGGGAACTCGGTGAAAGAGTGGGTCTTACCAGTCGTTCAAGTTTTAATTCTCGCTTGTGGTCAACCTATCCATCTTATGGCGAAACCTCCTGCCTGGCGTAAAAGATGCAGTGTCTTTCCACCATTTGGCCAATGCTCCTGTTGATTTATTCAGAAAGCCGAATAACCTTACGGGTACGTTTCACGTCCTACTTTTTATTTTATGTTTGGCCCCGTCCGTAACTTGCTAACCCCACCACACCCTGCAGGTACAAAAACCTACCCAACATGGCCAAAAGTCTAACCCTCCTTCTACCGTGCTCCTCAACCTTAAAACAGAAGTCTCCATCGCTGTCATGATCTGTGTACTAAATATAGACGCGTTCTACAGTCTGGTTCCTCGGCACCTGGGCATCCAGACGTTTCACAGCAACTGTGACTTTTGGTGTTCGAGGGTGGCGGGTTATGCGGCGCTCAAATTTACCTAACAAATTGTCACGGCACAAAAAACAGGACATAGGTCAAAACACTGTATAGCTGTATTATCTAAGACTAGAGAATAATAAAGATAGAGAGAAAGAAAAGAATAGAAAAACTATTATCTATTCTTTACTCTATATAATCCCTCTTCCTCTATTAACGCTTCCCTTCTCTATATATAGGTCTTCCTTATTATTTAGGCACTCTAGGCTATACTATTATTATTCTATTATTATAGATATATATATAAATAAAGCATACCTCTTAGTAAGTAGGTTTCTATCTTATAGTATGCTTTCTTATTTATTAGTAAGTAGTCTCTTAGCCTATAGCATATATCTATATATATAGGCAATAAGTCCTTTATCTATTATATAAATCTATAGGTATAACGCGTTAGCGTACGCGGTTAGTTATATGCGTAAGGCTAGGGGTCTGTGCTATTATATAACTAGGCTATAACTATCTGTTACATTACCCCCCCCTTTTAAATAATAGCTATACCCTTATAGCTAGCTAGATATTATAAACTAAACCTTTTTCTATATACCCTCCTTAATATCCCTAAGTAACTTACCCTTTGTTTTCTTTACTTACCTATCTATATTATCCTATTTCGCTAGTAAATTATTACTAAATTTATCTAGTAGCGTTTCCTTATTTTTATAGTAAGTTA
Organism: Epichloe amarillans; assembly: GCA_024072835.1. Taxonomy (NCBI): domain Eukaryota; kingdom Fungi; phylum Ascomycota; class Sordariomycetes; order Hypocreales; family Clavicipitaceae; genus Epichloe; species Epichloe amarillans. Next base: position 1,648,110 of record CP099639.1, read on the forward strand.
TCTAGCTATCTAAGTTATATAGCAGGCCCTATACTATTAGGTTCTTAATATAAAACTTCCTAATCTTATATAGCCACTGCTTAAGCTTCCTTACATTATATTACTCTATATCTTTATCTACGCCCTCCTAATCCACTTAATATTATAATTTTCTATAGTGTATTTAGGATATAAGCACCTCCCCTACCTAGTAGCGTATCTCTCTATTTATAGGGTTCTTATCTAGAGGCGGCGTGTGTTACCCTAGAAGTAAGTTCTAGGTAGCCTTCTAAAGCTTTAAAGCATAGAACTATTAGTATATCTTAATTACTGCTAGTAAGTTTAACTTAAATATAGTCCCCTTACTTAATATAATCTTATATAGTCTAGCCTATAGGTTATTTAGTTTCTTGCTTAGTTAATCTATAGTCTATTCTCTTTTATCTATATATATAAAGTCTCCTATATTAAAGTTAATTAGGTATCTTTTCTTATTTATACTCTTAGCCTATTATTCTTATATATACTTTATATTACCCTTTGCTACCTCCTATGCTTTATAGATTTACTTTATATATTCCTAGGCACCCTTATAGGTTATTTTGCTTAATAGTAAGATAAATTCTATAGTGTAGTTTCGCTAATTATAGCTTATTTAGGGCTTATGCCTAGTCTTAATCTAGAATAGTAATATGCCTATAGACTCTTAGGGAAGGTATGCCTAGGCTATATTTGCAAAAGGGAGTATCTCTAACTAATTATCTTATATATAATTAACTATTAGTCTTAGCCTTTATGCTAGGTATTAGTTTATGCTTTTAGTCTGCCTATTAGTCTATAGGTGTCTTACTATAGATAGCTATACCTTAATCCCTATAATCTTATATAACTTATCCTAAAATTCTAAGATAAACTAGGGTCCCTTATCTAATATAATTAACTCTAGTGTACCTATATGCTACTATATATTATTAAAGAATAGTCTTATAGCTCCTAGTGTGTCTGTTTTCTTATTATAGGCTATTATATATAACTATTTTAAAAGCTAGTTAACTATTATAAACATCGCGTTATACCTATGCTAGTCTTTTAGGAGTGTTATAAAGTCTATTATAAAATGCTACCTTAGTTACTTAGGGATTAGTAGGGGTTATAATAGCCCTAGGGTCTTGTCCCTTAGTACTTAGTTTTAGTAGCAGGTGTGGCAATTTGCGATGTATTATGCTATATTAGCTTGTATCCTTAGCTACTAATATTGCTTTTATAAGACCTAAATTGTCTTATTCCTCCCTAGGTATGCTATAAGTCTCTGTAGGTAAACTTCCGTGATTAGCCTAGTTTAGAGGTTTTCCTCTAATAGAATCACTAGATAGCTATGATATAGTAGCTAACCACTTCTGTCTTCCTAATTATCTAATCTAGCCTTTTTCTATAGTTTTTCTATGCTTCCCTATTTCTAGGCATTCTTTTATAAAATCTCTTATATAAGGAACACTCCCTAGGCCTACTTATTAGTGCTCCCCCCTTACTATAAGTCTAAGATTTATAGGGGCTATATAAACTTCTTAGGTAGTAGTAGCACCTATTCTCTCTAGGCTAGCTGCTTTTCCTTCTAGGTTTTTAGATCTTCTATCTTCCTTAATAAGGCGTTTGCTATAGTATTTTGCTTTCTAGGTTAAAACTTGATTTAAAAATTATATTATAAGAGCTCCTTGCTCTATCTTACCTATTATGCGTTTAGCTATTTCTTAGTGGCAAAGAACTTTAGTCTATAATAGTTAGTGTATACCTATATTAGCGATTTTATCTATAGTCCTATAAGCTTAGGCCTTTATTCCTTAAAGCATTATACTATTGCTAGTAACTCCTTATCTAGGATACTATAGTTCCCCTTTGCTATATTTATTATCTTAGAGTAATAAGCTATAGGATGCTATTTATCTTCTATTTTCTAGGATAGGATTCTAGACACTACTCTATCTAAGGAGTCTATCTCTACCTTTATTTCCTAGTTAGGTTTATAGTGCTATAGTACTAGAGCTAAAATTATAGCGTTCTTAAGCTTTTAGAACGCTTCCTTGCATTCTAGGGTTTACTTCTACTAAGTGTCTTAGTGTGTAAGGCAATGTAAGGGGCGTGTAATCTAGCTATACCCCTCTATAAACTTTTAGTAAAACCTATAAAAGCCTAGAAATAATTAGATATCTTTTACTTACATAGGGCGCTTCTAGTTAAACACTACCTTTAGCTTATTTAGATTAGTAGTAATGCTTTCTATAGAGATAATAAAACTAAGGAACTTAGTCTTTATAACTCTAAACTTATATTTCTTAATATTCACTTATAATCCTACTTCCCTTAGCCTTAGGAGTACCTTATATATATGCTAATAATACTATTTCTAGTTAGCTAAGAAAATCAATATATTATCTATATAGGCTATGCATATTATATCTAGGAGGTCCCCTAGTATGTGATTTATAAACTATTAAAATGTCGCAGGCCCTTTATATAGCCTAAAGGGAAGGACCTTATACTTAAACTACCTATACTATGTCTAGAAGGTTATTAGATCCTTACTATTCTCCTCTATATAAAGGTAATTAAATACATGTTATATATCTAGCTTTGTAAAGACCTTTGCGCTCTTAAGTATTCCTAGGGTCTTATTAATTAGAGGTAATAGGTATTAGTCCTTCTTTAAGAGAAGGTTTAGCTTCTAATAGTCTACGCAGAATCTTAGTATGCTATTAGATTTCTTTATAAATAGCACTAGTGTAGTAAACCCTACTTTGCTTAGTTTAATAAATCCCTTTTATAGGTTCTTAATTAAATAGTCCCTAGTAGCCTTTAATTTATTAAGTAACTATCTATATAAAGAGAAGAACTTTAATTCTCCTTTACTTTAGTCTTCTTCTAATTAAATCTTATAGTTAAAGTTAACTCTCTTTAGTGGTAGCTTATTAGCATTTGCCTTAGAGAATACATTCGCTAGGTTATAGTATTCCTTTAGTAGTTTTATAAAGACCTAATTTTATACTTTCTCTAGGTTATTCTTAAGTCTACCTAGCTCCTTAATATCTTCTAGATTCTTAATTAAGTTAATATATGCTACTAGGTCCTATAGCGTAAGTACTCTAGCCTTATTAGTTTTCTTTTTTATATTAAGTATATAGGGTGCTACCCTAATAAACGCTATAGGGATTCCTAGTGTCTAGGCCTTTTCTTCTTCTAGTAGGCTAGGTAAGGAAGTCCTTCTCTTAAGTATTATCTTTAGTGTGGCTTATTAACTATTTTAGTATTATTTCTTATTTTCTTTAACTAGCTAGTTTCTTTGCTTAGCGTTAGCCTAGTGCTTTAGGTTTACCTCTTATAGCTAAAGGAGCTTATCTAGTGTCTATAAGATTAATTAGGGTAGCTTAGAGTCTTTTAGAAAGGGCCTATCCTATAGCTAGATAATTTGTTATTTCTATAGGTCTAATATAACCCCTTAGGCTTTTATCCACTTAAGACCTAGAATAAGGTCTTATTTTCTAAGGTCTAGCTAGAGTATAGGGCATTATTTTTCTCTTTAGTGGTTAATAATAAGGTTTAGTTCCTATACCTAGGTAACTATATAACCTAGCTTTCTATTAAACCCTATAATTAGTACCTTCTCTAGCAGTTCCTTAGAGGGTGCTTATAGCTAGTGTTTAAGTAACTTTACTATCTTCTTATTTATAAAGGCATATTTACCTACTCCTATATTAATTAGTGTGTTAAGAATAAGTCTATATCTATTAAATTCTACTATATAAGCTATCTAAAACTAAGGTCCTCCTAGTAGCCTACTAAGGTTAATTAATACTAGAGTAGCTAACGCCTTCTAATCTTTCTAGCCTAGAGAGAAGTCTAGTTTCCCTAGGCCTTCTTATTTTCTAAGTTATCTAGTTTAGTTACCTAAGATTTTAGGGTAATCTCTAAGATTAGTGCCTTTAGGTTTAGGTAGCCTTATATAATATACCTTACCTAGTTATAGTTATAGCATTGCCCCTTATTATATGCCTTCTTTAGGCTAAGGGGAAGCGAAGAATAGTTTTAGTAGCTACCGCTAGCAGCTAGTTTTCCTTTGTTATCTCCTTTTATAAAGGGTTCTCTCTTTAGCGTAGGCTCTTTGCTACTATTACTACTATTATTATTTTTAAATAAGGTGCTATATGCTAGCCTTGCCTATTTGTAAATAGCGCTATATAATATAGCTTTTTATATAAGATCCTTAAAAGTATAACTTATCTCTATATATAGTCTTACTAATATAGCGTGCTAGGAGATAGGTAGCTTATAGAAAAATTTATCCTTAAGTAAGTCCCTAGAATTCCCTCCTATATAGGCTACCTTATAAAACACTATCTTAAATTTAGTAAACCCACTACCTATTATTTTAAGTATAGCAAACTTTCTTTAGGCCTCTTACTTATAGTCTAGGTTAAGGAAAATTAAATTAAGATACTTTAGGGTAGTATTTATAGTAAGTAAGACCCTTTCCCCTTCTATAGTGTATATAGCATTAAGGTAGCGTTAGGCTACCCCTTTAGTTTAGGAGTTTATATAAGTTACTTTAGCTACTTTATCTATGTAATAGTTTGCATTTTGCTAGAGCTTATCTTAGATAGCTCCCTTCTAGGATTTATAAGTTAGGTCTTATCCTTTATCTAAAGGGTCTAGGTCTAGGAATTATACTAAGCGCGATTTCCTTCCTCTTTTAGCTTTACTAAAGGTTTCCTTATTATAGCTATTATTCTATAAGAGTTAGTAGGTAAGCTTTAGGTTATTATCTATAAGGTTTTAGTAGTCCTAGATAAGTCCTTTATTCTCTTTCTAGAGGGTAGTGTAGTCTTTATATATCTCTATGCGTTTCTTTAGGTATATCCTTATCTAAAGCTCTTTAAGTTTCTTTTCTATTTCTTCTTTAGCTTACTTAATATCCTTCTCCCTAGAATAGGCTACTATAGCTATATAAGCGTTAACTATTAACCTTATGTTATTATTTAGGAATTACACTGTGGCTAATAGGTCTCCTACTATGCTAATAAGCACTTCTCTCTATAGGTATAATTCCTATAGTAGTAAGGTAATCTCTTCTTTATTAATTAACTACTAGATTATACTATTCTTACTAAGAGATAATTAGGGGCTTCCTCCTGTTAGGCGTAAGCATAGCTCTAGCTTCTTTGCCTTTATAATTTATTTCTATAGTTTTTCTTTAACTCCCTCTAGTGTTACTTCCTATTCTTAGGACTAAAGTTCTAGGAGTTTCTCCTAGGTAATTACTATTCCTATATCTTAGAGGTTAGTAACTAAGTTATAGTTACTATTAACCCCTAGTATGCCTATGTATTATTATCTACGCTAGCTTAGAATCACTAGGATTCTAGCCCTATATATAACATAGGTGCGTGTCTTACTCTAAGACCTATTATAACTTATTCTGCTAGTTCTTTAGGTATTATTAGGTATTACTAGGTTTATAGGTTAAAACGCTACTTATAGTGTATCTAAAAAGATTATTAGAAAGGGGGTAAGATAGTTATTATTATTACTAATAGTGTAAAAGATAATATAAGGGTAATCTTTATTATAATATTATAGTATAAAAAATAGGATATAGGTTAAAACACTATATAGCTATATTATCTAAGACTAGAGAATAATAAAGATAGAGAGAAAGAAAAGAATAGAAAAACTATTATCTATCCTTTACTTTATATAATCCCTTTTTCTTTATTAACACTTCCTTTCTCTATATATAAGTCTTTCTTATTATTTAGGCACTCTAGGCTATGCTATTATTATTCTATTATTATAGGTATATATATAAATAAAGTATGCCTCTTAGTAAGTAAGTTCCTATCTTATAGTATACTTCCTTATTTATTAGTAAGTAGTCTCTTAGCCTATAGCATATATCCGTATATATAGGTAATAGGTCCTTTGTCTGTTATGTGAATCTATAGGTATGACGCGTCGGCGTACGCGGTCAGTCGTGTGCGCGAGGCTAGGGGTCCGTGCTGTCATGTGACTAGGCTGTGACCGTCCGTCACACAAATGGCCAAGTATAGGGTGCGCTATTCGGATGCGTGGCGCGCACGCCGCGTGCATCACGGATACTTGCATACATGGCGTACGCAATTAGCCACAAGCTGCTGCAGACTATTTATGGCAAGTCTCACTCTACAGGAGTCTTTGCATACGCTACAGGTTAGGCAGTGCAGGGTACAGGCTACAGTAGCAGGCGTGCGCAGTGCGGCGTACGCGGTAAGCGCTCCGTATATGCGTACGCTATAGGTGAAGGGTGCGGTGACCTGGCCGCTATAGGTGCGTGCGTACGATATGGGTGGTGCGTACGATATGGGTGGTGCGTACGATATGGGTGGTGCGTACGATATGGGTGGTGCGTACGATATGGGTGGTGCGTGCGTACGGTATGGGTGCAGGCGTACTCCAGGGATGCGTACGCTATACGCAGGTGCGTAGGCTACAGGTGCGTACGCCACGAGCCGCGTACGCTATGGGTGCACGCATACGCAGTAAGCACGGCCCCTATATGCGTACGCTATGGGCGGAAGGCTGGCCGCTATAGGTGCGTACGCCACGGGTGATATGGGGTCTTATAGTGCGGAGTACGCTACTTGTGGGTGCGTACGCGTACGAATGTGTGTTTGTTTGTTTGTTTGTTTGTTTGTTTTATTCATAGACTGTCCCAACCGCCTAACGGCAGTTATGCAGCGTTCAACTATCAATACAGACGCTTCCAAGATCCGGGGGAACAATTCTCTCTTGCAGGATATTTTGCTTGCCAGGCGATCCTGCAAAAGAGACTGTTCCCTGTCCAGACGACGGGATCTACGGTTGCCCTCTACTAATAGCTATACTATCTGTTCTGTGTCTCTGACTTGTCAGGCCCTTCCAGTTGGATCCCATGTCACGTAATACTCATTGCAGGCAGCATCACGACTAGTGACAACTGCCTACCAGGCAACATCACAACTAGTGGCAACTGCCTACCAGGCAGTTGCTGCACTGGCCAGGCACGGCTATAGCTATAAGTAACTTCCGTACGACCATAGGTAGTTCAAAATGGAAATCACACTTGTTCTCACTTCAAGGTTTCTACTCTTCCCGGCCCTCCTATGCTTCTGTATAACCAAATTCACTCGTCTACGCTCAATATTGGAGTACTGTGGATGGGACTGCTCGAAATTGTCCTAGCAGACCCGTCCTGATCATCATTTTTGCTGCTTGCACGGCTTTTGGCGAGCTACAGAGAATGCGTTTGAGATCAACGCATGGGTGTTTGCCTGCCCACATTTTCTGTCGTTCTTCTGTATGGCTTCTGCATTCGAGCAGGATGTGTCGCACGGTCTGAGGGCCGTAGCCACACTGGCACTTATCGGTGTCGGCTTTGTTGATACTGTGAAGGTAAGCGGCAAGACCTATCTTGCCACTGCGCATTTGCGTGATCACGGAGCTAATGGCCCTATGCGTTCCGCTGTGCAAATCGAGTGTGTCCTTGCCGGGTTTGACGCCGAGCTTGAAAAGTTCTCTTCCATGCTTGGCCGTCTCCCAAGCAGCCTCCCACTCCGCTCGCATGGTCCGGCGGATCATCGACTTTGTGGGCGCCATAAGGGTCCATGGCGGATTCAGCTCTGGCACATCCGGGTCTCGCTGAGCTGCTTCCTTAGCCGCCTTGTCTGCCGCTTCGTTACCCGGCACACCGACGTGTGCTGGGATCCAGCGAAATTCGACATCCCATCCTTTGCCTCGGACCTGCTCTAATGCTCGAATAGCCTCAGCCAGGACATATTGACCAGATGGGTGCTTCGGATTCCGTATCGCCTGGATGGCTGCCTGGTTGTCGGTGAAGATGGCGCACTTGCCCGGGGCAATGCCAGTTCCATGTATATCCAGCAGAATCTGTAGTGCCAATACTAATCCTTTGAGCTCCGCTGCATATACCGTAGAGGTGTCTGACATGCCCATATACTGAGTCCGTTTCGTACCTATGCCGGCAATCTGGGCTGATGGAGCCACAGCCGCGGCCCCGACATGGCCATTAATACCACTACCATCGGTGTAGACGCAAATGGTTTGGGCATGCAAGGCATCGTGCTCCTTGATCGCAACCTCAGCAGACTCGCTGATACGGATGAATGGGGGGTCCCACCATGGTGGAACTACATGCGGTTGGCGCTTCTCGAAACGAGCACGCTGTAGATCGTACTTGCGCTCCAAGATAGTCAAAAGTTGATTCAGCGGGCTTGCATTGTCGTCTGTTGTGGCCATATCATCATAGAGAGGACTGGTTCGGATGCGCATAGCTGCTTCCAGCGCGGTTTGCTCGAGCTGCTGTGATACCGGGAGCAAATGTGCTTCCACGTCCACGGCTGCGCCGGCGGTTGTTCGAAATGCTCCCGTGATTATTTGAGCGGCTCGTCGCTGTATCCTCCTGATCGCTGCGACCATCCCTTTGCCTCTGCCTGCACATCCTCTGCCTGGATTGTGCCACGCAGAACATCCATAGAGCATCTGCGGGATGATCATCGCCCTGTATACCTGTCGCAGATTGACTAGACCAGTGCCCCATGTGGACGATGCCAAGGCAGAGAGTGCAGAGAGGCGCTTGGTGGCTGCTACCTCGACCTTTTCCCGGTGATAGTCCCAGCGTAGTTTCGTATCCATCTGGACGCCCAAGTAGCGGCACGAAGGGGATGCCTTGATGGTGGTGTGAGGTAGACGGAGGGCGTGCACGCTATTTGCACTGGGATCTCGGGTAAAGTGCACAAGCTCATACTTTGCTGGCGCAAATTGTGAGCCGTCTTTCCGTGCCCACTCCTCGGCCTTGAGATGAATCTGCTTGAGCACCTTGCAGTTGCGTGGTGCTGAGGGGCCAACTGCCAGGATCGACACGTCGTCAATGTAGCCGACGGCCTCTGTGTCATCCGTTTTGCAAGTCTCAATCAAATCCGCGTTGTAAAAGAGGTACAGTATTGGCGACACACGTGACCCTTGTGGAATCCCGGTTTGAATAGGCGTTGACGGGGCAGTGTACTCCTGAAGCTTCAACGTCGTAGAGCGATCGCGGAGAAATGAGTCTATCCAGCGTGTGATGTTGTCGCTGACCCTGCGCTTGCGTAGATTGTGCAAAAGTCGTTCTCGCGAGACATTGTCGTACGCCCCAGACACATCGAGAAGCAGCAAGGAGGCTACTTTCCCTTCAGACCACGCCTGGTGGATTCGCTGCAGCAGAAAGTGTACCGCGTGCTCTGTTGAGGCCAGTTTCCGGCCGCCGGTGTGCCGACTCGGAAGAAGATGATGTACGTCAGCCAGATATGCCAGCCGGTTGGCGACGACGGATTCCATGGCCTTTCCCAGTGTACTCAGAAGGGCGATAGGCCTGTAAGACTTGGGTTGCGTGTAGTCGTCCTTGCCTGGCTTTCTCAGCAGTGGGCTCTCCCCAAGATAGGCTGGCCCCAGTGGGTTGGCCTCAAAATGGGATGTCCCACATGGGCTGTCCCCAAGATAGGCTATCCCCAGTGGGCTGTCCCCAAAATAGTCTGTCCCCAGAAGGCTGTCCCCAAGATAGGCTGTCCCCAGAGGGCTGTCCTCAGAATGGGCTGTCCCCATAGCGGGCTGTCCCCATAGTGGGCTGTCCCCAGAGTGGGCTGTCCCCATAGTGGGCTATCCCCAAGATGAGCTGTCCCTAGTGGGCTATCCCCAAGATAGGCTATCCCCAGTGGGCTGTCCCCAAGATAGGCTATCCCCAGTGGGCTGTCCCCAAGATAGGCTATCCCCAGTGGGCTGTCCCCAAGATAGGCTATCCCCAGTGGGCTGTCCCCAAGATGGGCTGGCCCCGGTGGGCTGGCCTCAGAACGGGCTGTCCCGAGTGTGCTGTCCCCAAGATAGGCTGGCCCCTGTGTGGACAGCCATTTATGGATAGCCATGTTTATGGATAGCCATTTGTGGATAGCCATGTTTATGGACAGCCATTTATGGATAGCCATGTTTATGGACAGCCATTTATGGATAGCCATGTTTATGGACAGCCATTTGTGGATAGCCATGTTTATGGATAGCCATTTGTGGATAGCCACATCTGTGGACAGCCATTTATGGATAGCCATGTTTGTGGACAGCCATTTGTGGATAGCCAGCGTACGCAGCCTCATTACGCCGCACCTCCAGCGGAATGGCGCTACCTGTACGCTGCGCTTCCTAGTACGTGCAGCTGCGTTTGAAGCGTACGCGCCTGTAGCGTGCGCACGTATCGGTGATGCGGAATACCAAGACGCGGCAAGACGGTGTTGGGATATAGACCGAACCATATACATAATACATCGCTTGGCAGTCAATTTCAGGCTCCGCAAAATTCCCTTCATAATCTTGGGCCTGAAATCGTCCGTAAAGCTTCTCAAGCACCAATCACCCGAGAGATGCACGATCGAGATTGCGACAGGTGAAATGCAACCCAGACTTGGTTAACCAGCCTGCTCATAGGACATCTAACTGAAGACAGCCTAAAAATGATCCGGAATGCATAGCATAGATCGTGTCAATTCTATGACATTGAGACCATGTCAAATATATCCCGGCACTGAGTGGCTGTCTTTTATTCTCTGAGCATATTGTGGTCTAATAAGAAAAATGTCATAGGTCGGAAATACTAGATTTAGCGAGTTGGTCAGGCATATGGCTGTCGCTTTAGACGGGCTGCCTCAATTATACCAAGCAAGACTTGATGTGGGACACAGCAGACAGTACTTGCACTGTCTACCTCAACCTTTCTGGCACCAGAGGAAGCTAGCTGACAGATAACAGCATGCATCTGTACTGGTATACGCGCGCTAATCTAAATACGGGCTGCTACCGGGTTTTGAGTTGAAGTTCGGCTCTTCACCAACCTGCACCAACGTGCCGAGTCGTGCCGCTGAAGTCGCGTCCAACGATGACAGCCAGTAAGATATACAAATATAGAAGGTACATCATTTCTCGCCCACGTTAGCCTATCATAAAAGTCACTCTAATACATCAGTGTATGGAGAGCTAACGGGATGAATATTCCTGCCATAGCGTATTATCAAGTACCTCTGCGACAGTGGAGTGAGTCACTTAGGCAGCACCACTTTGGCACTGAAGGGGGAAAGGAGCTTATGGGAACGGCAGTAATCAGCTCGGCACTCCACCCCTTGCAGAACTACCATAAGCCACTTTTGTCACAGCCCAGAACGGCTGGTTATGCTCACCATCTGCCAGCTCGTTGAGCCACCAACAGCAGTGGCGCAGTAATGCGGGGGATACAGTCTGGGTACTCATACCGCCCGAAGTACTCCGTACGACAGAACATAGTATCAATATTCCAAAACGCACTGTAAATAGAGGAGAAGTCTGGGACTGAGGGATCTGCTGAGGCTGGGGCATAGCGGGGTACCTGAAATCGAAAGGGGTTTTGCTCGACACCCTTAGGTGGCCTTCTTTTAGTCCAAGTTGGGACTACAGAACGGACGCATCACAGCCAGTAGTTGCCCTCTGCTGCGTGAGACAGGAGGCTTAGCTGTGCTGCGAGGGGAGCGCCTTACCTGGTGGTGGAAGATAATCACAGTAAACGTACTGTCAAAGTAAGTAGTTACGTTCAGAGCGTACCGGCTACTGTCATCGACTGCCACCACCAGCACAAAGCGAGTCTCCCCATGTGGCACACCTAGGCTCCGGTGTCCGAATCGCGCCGCAGCCCCTCAAAGGATCCCGCAGTGGCCGTCACAGACTTTCCAAGAGGTGGGCTTGATCCAAGAACATCCAGAATGGGCCACTGTCACAAATGTCAGAAATGGCCCGAGAGCATTGCAGAAGGGATAAATGTTGGTCAACTTTGCACCTCAAGCGTCCATTCGCAGACATCGCCTTTATTGGACGAATCTGCGCGAGCTATGCTTTTGGCAAAATGGATTTAAAGCTAGCCAATACTAGATCTAACGAAATATAATACTCAGGAAACCATGGCGAGACGAGTTTTTCTCGAGTTACAGATGTGATGGACGGCACATGTTTGCGATCCAACTGGCCACTATGCAAGAGAGCACTTCTGCAAAGCGCAACAGGACAGAGGAGAATTTCTCCCGAGCAACATGCCGACTGATGAAAAGATGCAATAACGTGGCCAGTCGATATAACGCGGATGTATACATTGTTCTTCGTCGCAAGAACAAACATTTGGAATCCAATTCGACGCAGGATCCCTCATTTCCAATGACTCCAGAGGACTTGGTGAGCCTTAGTGTTCTCACTCATACTGTGGTAGGGGCTGATCGTAATAGTGCAAAGTCTACCCGCCGCCTATAAAGAAAAGGCCCTCGGATTACGTGCAGAATCTACAGGAGAGACAGTGAACCCGGCTTTGCGGCTTTGTGCTTCGGAAACACTTAATGCGTGCAATATTTCCGCACAGGGAGCAGTTACGGAGTACCAATGAGTGGAGGCAGCTGCACTTACTAACACCAAGGCTACTCGCGGCAGCACGTGCTACTCTGGTGTCTAGAACAGGTACGATTGTGTGAGTCACTTTGCATGCCCAGTGAGGCCCGTTTGTTATGCCTAGAGGATCTCCATCGCTTATCGATCTAATTTTTACGCGGCTCACTCGACCCGCCATTCTTCTCTCTGTTCCATTGCCGTCGCGACCAACTATCCAAGCGGGTCCAGTCCCTCATTCTCTGTGTCAACCACTCTCTCAATCATCAAACCTGCGGCGAATTGCAGGGTATGGTGCTCCGTCCCTCCCACACGGCATCTTGAATATCACCAACCCGGGGTCCACGCGAATTCACACCCTGGCGGCTTGGGTACATCGGTTCCCAACAAGATTTGCTCACCTATTGTCCAATAGCCCGCAACCCAAATCGACGATGTTGAGCGGCATTGTGAATCTATTAGGGTCGGACCAACAAGAAACGGTTTCTCAGGTTCAATTTGAACTCGTGATTGCTCAACAACCAGAGGACGCAAGATCTTGCGGATTCGGTGGCCCTACGATTGATCCGCCGCCAATTATCGTGCTTGATGTGCAGGGCCTATCTAACGAGGATCAAAACAAATATTTGCAGTATCGGCATTACGTCATGGAGTGCAAAGTAGTAGGCGAAACAAGAACGACCGATGCGGACTGTATCAAGGGAATTTCTGTTACGTCACCGTTCTTTGGAGAGGATGTGCGCGGCAAGAAACGCTGCTTTTTCTGCTTCCCCGACCTTTCTTGCAGCACAGCAGGATGGTATCGTCTTAAATTTAGCCTTCTCATGCTTACCCCAACACCCCAGCCTGGAGATTACTTTCCTTTTATCTGCGAGCTATCTACGAAGCTTTTCCAAGTGCACCATGCTGAATATTTGCCCAGGATGCGACCGAGCAGTGCTCTAGTGAATAAGCTGCGGGATCAAGGATGCACGACGGCCGAAAAGGCAAAGTCTGCTTTAAGGACAAAAGGGACAAGCCTGAGTGATAGGTCCGAGTGATCACCACTAGCAAGGAGGCTGTCAGGGGATGAGAGTGGTGTTGGGAATACCGTCAATGGAATTAGCATGATGCTACGTCATGTGATGTAATAAAGCTATGATTATATTAAATTTAGAAAGACGTTATAATCGTTGCGTAATGAAGAATCTGATGTGGCAGCAAAGTCGCCATAACATTACAAAGGGCAAGGATAAAGTTGCTCCTCGCCAAGAAAGCCGCTAGTGTTTCGCGTGGGTGGTCAATTTCCTGGCAATAACTGTGACGAGAAATGGTCACTCGATCACATTAGGCGATATAGTACTTGATATGGATGAACGCTAATCTCTTGCAGATGTACAGGCCAGGTTCTAGTAATGCTGCTGAACGTCGGGCAGGTGTATCTATTAATACATTTGGCCCAGAACTTGCCCACACTGCCTCAAACACGGCCACATACAGTACTATTCACTCACACTCTAAGAGCTATATCCTTGGAATCCTTGTTCCTGTGAAAACCTCATAGACGTATTCGGTCTCCGCAGATCTACTGGCGTTTCACGCCAAAGTGATTCCAAGCTCCCATCGCTGCTCCGACAAGACCACTATTCATTCACTCCCTCAAAATCATGCCCTTAACACCCTTGCTCTTATCTAGTACACCGTCTAAACTGTTGACTTACTCGTTATCAGGTTTAAATCCCTCAACCCTTTCCCACCCTTCTTCACTCTACCTCATCCATTAGTTAGGGATGGTAAAATGACTTGAAAGTACTTACAGGAGGAGGCTGTAGCGGAGGTTCACTCGCTTCATCATCTGGGTGTTGCTCGTCTGAGCATTCGGTAGGCGGGGGCGTTACCATCTTCAACCTTGCAAGCGGGAGGTTTTCGATGTCTGCCAGGAGCATCTCTTGCAAATATGATGCCAAGCTATTATCTGGGCCGGGATCATCGAATTGAGCCCAGAGTGGTTTTGGGCCTAGCATCTTGCGGATGCTATCAGTGCCGAGAAGACCGCGAACTGCCGACTTCGCTTCATCCTTTGTGATCAATTCTTTCCTATGATCACACAACATGGCAGGATGGGGGGTAAAGTCAACAAATTCTGCGGAGGCCTCACCACTCGGCTGAGTTAGAGGCGAGACTGCTGATGGCGTTGCATCCGTAGGTTCATGCAGTGAAGTATTGCTGCTGCCCGCAGATGGGTTCTCATCTTCGGTACTCAGGCTGCCTTCAGAGTCTTCATCCGAGTCTGTTTCAGATAATTGCTCACCACCGTTTGGCATAGCGTTGCTGGGCTGATCTGGTATACCTCGCTCTCGCGTGGTCTTCGTCATCCAGGCATCCACGTTTTCTGCCGGCAGCAGAGGCGAGCTTCTATTTTCAACCAAGAACGATTGAATCTCTGCTGGAGAAAACTTAAGATCCGGAATTTTGCTGGCAAAGTCTCGCCCATAGCGTTCGATAGCGTCTTGCTCATGACATATCTTTCCCGGTTCGACCACTTCACCATCTTGGCGATTGAAAATTTTGCAGAAGATGCGTTGAATAATGTCTTTGTTGGCTTTTGGTAGCAGGATCTTGATATCTGCACGACCAGGTCGTATTAACGCAGGGTCCAAGTTTTCGATATGATTGGTCGTCATGATGAGAATGCGGCCCTCCCTGGAAGACACGCCATCCAGTGCATTCAGAAGCTCGGACAGTGCCAGTCCCCCCTTTCGGCCGGCGCGCCCGCGTT
The DNA here is from genome assembly GCA_024072835.1 of Epichloe amarillans. Taxonomy (NCBI): domain Eukaryota; kingdom Fungi; phylum Ascomycota; class Sordariomycetes; order Hypocreales; family Clavicipitaceae; genus Epichloe; species Epichloe amarillans. The sequence continues at coordinate 1,663,348 of CP099639.1, forward strand.
GGTTAGCATTGCTTCGCCGAGTCTGGGTTGACTGAGCGGCATCGATATCTTCCAGTAACAAAACGCAGCGAGGCGGAAGTTCGGCCAGCAAATCGCTCAGGGTGTCGCCTGTGACTTGGGAAATATGCAGAACGTATATATCCAGTCCGAAGTGGCCAGCAATGGACATACTCAGGCTAGACTTCCCCGTACCCGGTGGTCCATATAGGAGACATCCTAGTTTGTACGGGATGCCGCGGTTGCCGTACCATGCGGGAGATCCTTGTTGAAGGTACGAAGCGATATCTTCAAGTAGCATCGATTTCTTCTTCTCGTCCATGATCACGGTTGATATTGGTCGAACATTTCCGGCCCTGACTTCTTTCCAGCTGTCATAATGCGGTTCAAAGACGGCTGTCTTGTTGTGCATGAGCCTTTTTTGTTCAGCTTTGCATTTGTCCAGTAATGCCTTTAACGGTTTCGTAGATCTGCCGAAGCACGATATCGATAGGATCTCTTCTCGATGGAATCCGACGTCCTTTTCCGTTGACTTAAGCCAAATTAATCGCCCATCATCAAAAAAGGTATACGTCCCACGCCAAGGTGAATAGCTTAACGACTTTTCTCCGATTTTGGAGCTGTTGATGTCTTTCTTGTCGACACGTGCGATAGAAGATCGAGCCTCTTTAGCAAACTCCTGACAGGATACCCAAGAGGCAAGTATATCACGAGCACCAGAGGAGTTATCAACTTGAATAGTTGAAGCTAACGGGAGTCAGATACGTAGACCAGGGTATATCAGGAACTGAACGACTTACTGAAATGACGTTCAGTGAACTCCAGTATGGGTTTTACACTGCGCTTTATCAGGTATAGGCAGACTGCAACCATGCATAGAAGGCTTGGGAAACTGTTCAGGCTTCCAGAAGAAACTTGGTTGACGATGGCAAGAAGGCTGGTGGAACCTGGAATAAGTAGATCCAGTACAGACACTGGAGGTAGAGGAGAATGAATTGAAGTGGACTCGAGTGTTGGCTGAGACATATTGAAGAGATGAAAGGGCTGGAATTCTTGATGTGCCGTAGTCTGTTGGATTCAACGATGGATATAGCAATCATGGTATGTTGGCATCGAGGAGGGACGAAGGCAGTTTTTATACTTGCTGATTTGTGTGATCGGTACGATTTGCTCTAAGGAGGACGATGCAGGGAAAGGGGGCTGGCAGGCCGGCTATCTGGTCGTAATGGAACAGCCACATCGAGATGAGAAGTTCGTAACGTCGACGCTCAGGCGGAAGCCGACCTGCATGCTGCAGATCGGAAATACTGCATCTGGGAAGGCAAGAACGCTTGATCGTCACTTCCAACGACAAAGTCATACGGTAGGCCGAGCTTCTGGCCGCGATGAGCTCGCATATGCAACGCTGGCATCCTCAGCTCAGACAATGATGGATGCAAGCCTGCATTCTGCGGGACGGTGGTAGCTCAAGAGCCTCGCGGTATATGATGACATGTCTCGGTCCTTCCACAGTCAAGATGCCTTATCGTTACGGGAAATGCTGGTATCGCTCTCCGCCCGCATAAGAGGTGGCAGTGATATTGATAAGTTTGACGAGTCAATCGCGTAGCACCAGTTGCCTACTACATTGTCGACGCGGACATATGTCACATGTACTAACGCCCATACAATTGCCGGCGGGGTGACTACCAAGCTACGGATCCTTGCCCTCTTCCTCTGTTTGGAACAGATTGAAGTGGAGACGTAGTGTGGTAACACAAAGCCTGCCCCTCTGTGCCACTGGACGAACACGAGGTTTCCGCTACCAGGTCAGGTTCCCTGGGGAGAACACCAAGTCGGCCCCCCCCCTTCCTGGCTCACCAACCCTTCCCTTGGTGTGTTGAGGGATGGCTTTCATCACATTGCGCCCTTCTGAGAGTGATGTTAAGTCCTCGATGCAAATGGCATCAGTGCCGCTGTATTGCCAAATTGTCCGTAACTCAAAAGTTATGCACATCGTTTCAATTGCTAAAATATGCGGTGGCCAAGACCAACACTTACAAACTGATAATGATCAAGCGTCGTTTCATACAAGCCAGCAGTATAAATTCACTGCAATTCCTCTCTTTTCCTGGACGTCTTCATGACCTTCAGCGTCCAAACCTGCTTAGAACGGCTGTCACCGCAATCCTCTCACAGGTCCCTTGAGCACTCAGTGTCAATTCTGTTGCCAGTCACCGGACAAAAATTAAATAGCCATAAGTAAGTAATCCAAAAATGGCGTTGAGTAGGTTCAGCCTTAGGAGGACATAGCACTGACCTTGCTCGTGTAGTCATTTCTGCGAAACTCAGTTCCTCCCAGAACAGGCCAGGAACCTATTGTATGTTCGATTACAAGTCCACTACTGATTTTTCACTACAATCACGACGTCTACTGAGATGTGCCTGATCTTTGGCAGGTGAAAATGTCGACCGCAAACAACGACCAACCAGAGGGTGAAGTCAAAGAGCCCTCGTCGGCGTCACCTCGTGTAAGTACTCTCAAGCCACATCGCCGAGTCTTACTGACAAAAGAAGGCAGACGGAAGAAAAGTCGGAGAACATTGACGTATTCAATACTGATGACAAGCAAGTTGTCAGCCTAGATGCTGCCGCTGAGAAGAATAAAGAATCTACGGTAACGGATCCGGAACGCAAGGGAGACACCACCTCAAACACCGCGGAACCAGTCGAGTTGTGTGTCAATTTCAACTTCGAAGACCTTATGAAAGGATATTAACCACGCGAGACACGCTCTTAATGGGCTTGATTAAGAACAAAATCGCCCGGCGGGGTTCGTGGATAAACTTAGTCGGCCGCGTGTATGGAGCCAATGCCAATATGGTCTCACTTCACAGACGTCGAGATGAAAGTCTTCCAATTCAAATCAATAATCATTGAAGAATTGATCTATTTCTGCGTGAACTGTACTGATATACTTGATGGTAATAGTTTGTAGGATTTCTAGGCAGAATTGCCAATGTATTCATCCGCTGAAACCTCATAGAGCGGCTCGATGTCCTCTGTGCTGAAGCTAAACTCCTGAACTTTGTCATCAGGGGAACCTTTCCGGTGGCTGTTGTTCTTTTGATCATTTTGATCTTTTGGCTGTCCGCCGTTAGGCTGGAGTGGTTTGTCACGTTTCTCATCCTCCTTGCTCTCGCTGTGGTTGCCGCTGGTGTTGCTGCTATTGTTGTCCATTGTGTTTCTTTCTAGATGGCATTTCTAAGGTTCAAGCATTAGCCATGGCAGATAGTGAGGATATGGAGACACTTGCAGAAATGTTGAAAAAAGCCTCCGCTGATTCTTCACTGATATGACTGAAATCATCTGGGGTGAACACCTGAATTTGGTTATCAGGGGAACCTTTCACATGTATGTCGCTCTTTTGATCATCTTCATCTGTTGGCTGCCCGCCATTAACGTGGGGTGTTTTGTCTTGTTCTTCATCTTTATTGTTGCTGGTGCTGTTGTTATTGCTGCTGTTGTTCTCCATTGCGCTTATTAGCAGATGTTGTATGATGGGGATGGCAATCGTTCAGCATCGAGGAGGGACAAAATGAGCTTTTATAATTGCTGATTGATACGAACCGATACTAACATAAGCAATTCATCTTTTCCAAGGAGGAAGATTCAGGCAGGGATCCGGGAGGCCGTTATCTGACCGTTAGTGAGCACCGTCACTCAGAAGGTCAGCCAGAGGAGGGCTTGCATGCGAGGTGACAACTAAAGCTTACGGATCCTTTGCATCTTCCTCTCTGTTTGGAACAGACCAAAGTGGAGCCGTATTGTGGTAACACAAAGCCTAGCCGGCTGCCTACTACTGACTGAACACGAGGCTTCCGCTACCAGGCCAGGTTCCTGGGGGAGAACACCCAGTTGGCTCCACCCCTAGTTGGCTCCACCTACTCGAGTCCTAGGTAATTGACACGAGAAGAACAAAGATTGGGCCCATCGGTATTGTAGGCCTGAGGAAGATCGCGTACGTAGCCTTTGTAGTCGTGTCTGGTGTCATCAGCATTTTATAGGCGCCTCGCAGGAGTTGCCATCCGTAAGTGGTGTACACGATCCCGTGGCTCCGACCAAGAGTGAAAATTGACATCATGACATCATTTTGGCAAATCGGATTGGGACGCCTCAACCTGATTGAACATTCTTTCAGCCGAGACAAGAGTTATTGTGATGGATACAAGCTCAGATATGAAGGCTCTTGAGAATATACAGGAAGAGCGTCGATAGAGACCAAGGCAAGGCAACATAAAATGAAGAAACTTAGGACATCTGAAGGCTCCCAGACAAGAAAAATGTAGACACATTCCGCCCAAAAGAGAACGTAACTCAGCACATGAACCACCTTCGCTTTCAGTCTTCCCAACATCTCATTCTCTATAAGGATCAAACTCCTTGAACTGCTCTCTAGGGTCTATTCTCGTCGCAATACACAGTCGGAGAAGTAGGCAGGCTTGGTGAATGCCCAAAGCACCGGCAGGTATGATGGTCTCAGGAACTCCAGGCGTGTTTGGCCCGGTACGACAAAGTGGTGCGCCGTGGCAAGCAACAACAAAACGAGATTCCGCCAACTTCTGGATTTGAGCGTGCTTCCTCTTCGGCCAGCTCGCATGCGACAATCCCTGCAATATAATGCCTGGAGAAGTATTAGCTATATCAAAGATGTGTAACCCATCAAAGATTTGCTCATCACCATCATCTGGTTGCGCAGTGATGATGGGAACGTTTGGAAGATGAGATGAGATTTGAGCGTAGTTCGAGAAACGACCTTTAGGCAACACGTCGCCCTGCGTTTTGAGAAAATTAGTCTCTTTTTCGTCAAAAAGAATATAACCCATTATGCCCTTGCTGAGAGCGTCGAAACTGGGCATTTCTTGTGGCCTCACTTCAGCAGTGTACGCTGCAGTGAATATTCGCCTTCCCTCCACCCACATGACTGGCTTATTCTCCGAATCTGGGCTTTGGCTAACGACCACAGAGCCGCGGAGGTTCTGCCACCATTTTTGTTCGCATGGAAGGCTTTGTGGTGGCTTTGTAAAGGTAATAGGCTTCCGCGTACAAACAGTCAAGTGCATAAAGAACGCCACGATAAGACCCGTACAACTGCCGACCCAAATAGAGAAGCCATCCACGGTGAAAGGTTCTGTAATGCGTTGGTTGTTATTTAAAGAATAAATAACACGTAAGGGATCGCGGTGCTTTCCCTCAGCAACTGCAGTCAGGAACCGACTCAGGTGAATGAGATCAAACGTCGTGATGTCTGCGCTTGACTTGTTCCAGAATTGCACATAATATATTTCTACTCCTGGGAGCTGTCCCATTGAGTCCAAAAGACTTTGGATGGGGGCAGCTCCAGGATTGTATCCCGATTCCTCTGGCTTACCAGCCAACGGACCGCCCAATCCGACCACCAATACTCGCCGGTAGGTTGGAGGCATGGTGTATGTTGTGACGATGTTGGCTTGATTATTAGGTAGGATGTTTTGGGCAACGAGAGGAGCCGCATCGATAGGAGGATGGTTTGGTCGTGATTGTGACTAAAGCTAACTTCGGTTAGGTATCCCTTCAAGAGGCACTCTCCGTAACCCGCTTTAAGACACAAAGAAACATTCCAACTAACCAGTGTTTGGACTCGATCATTGCCTTTTATGCTTGATTCTTTTGGGATGGTAATCGTCGGATGCCCAGCATCGAAGAGGGATAAACAGAGCTTTTATACTTGCTGATTGATGTGACCGACTCTAACATAAGCAATTCATCTTCTCCAAGGAGGACGATGCGTAGGGAGTCAGGAGGCCCAGTATCTGACCGTTGGTGAAAAGGCACATCAAGATGAGAAGTTCGCTACCTAAAAGGTCACCCAGAGGAGGGCTTGTATGCTACAGAGGAGGGCTTGTATGCTACAGAGGAGGGCTTGTATGCTACAGAGGAGGAAGTACTGCATCAAGGAAGCATTTGCACCGACCAAAGAGGCAAGAACGCTACAGCTATTATGCTGGTTCTTGGCCATGGCGGCAGGCCGAGGTTCTGGCCAACCATGAGCTCGCATATGCGTTCACTTCCAACAACTACGTTCAGTGACTCGCTGGCGTGACACTATCTTCATTGAATGAATAGTGACTAATCAAGGAAGCATTAAAAGGGTTGTTGACTGACAAGCTTCGCCAAAGACTTCAGAACGAGAATATGGCACGTTCGAAGTGTTGTACCTGTATGATGACTTTTGAAGTAAGTGCACTTGGGTCGGACCGTACTCTATGGACTTAACATCGAGATCTCAGCACGGAGCTTTCTTTATTTGCGGAGTAGCGCAAATGCAGACAACCCCCCACCCTTGTGAAAACCCGAGACATTGTTAGGAGCTAAAAAGTTCATGACGGCTGAGGCCCGGTCCGCGGCCCCTTCCGCAGTTGTGGCTGGATCCACTGCGCAGCCTAGTCTTGCATGTGCGGGGCGTAGACGAGCCAGTCAATAGTGCTGATTGGGAGGTCCGTTGGGCAAATCTCGGGACCAGCTGATCGAGCCAAATGAAGCTCCTTGCAGAGTGGGGGTTCAAACATCGAAGGCATCTTTACGTTCCCCGCCTCCCGTCATTGCGAACGGATCAAGGTGGAACCGCACCAACTCATGGGACCTGGGGTTTTCATCATTGTTATTAATCAATCCGCGTCTGCCCATGGTTGTCGACCGTCTTTTCCTCCTGTCTTTCACCCTTAGCTACAGTGCTTATACAACATGGCGCGTGCTCCGCCAACCTCTGGCACCTCGTGGGGCGACCCGGCTGTGGTACTCGCTAGCCATCAGCTCGCGCACGTCAACAACCTTCAGCGCAAACTCGCCTTGTGCAATTCTGATGAGAGAATCATTGTTTGCCGGCAGGCCAGGGACAGCCTTCTGAGCGAACACGAGAATTTGGAAATTTTGTTCGCAATCTGCCGAGATGTTATGGAAGCTTCAGAAACGAACTGCACTTCTGGTCAGCTCGATGGATCTTGGCGACAATTCACTCAGCTTGCTACGAAGGGAGCAAAGCTTCGGGCGGCTCGGGCCAAAGCCCTCCAAACGGTGGCTGATCGGTGGGGCGCGCAGATCGCACATCACTATTGCTGGGGTATTACTGGGCACGTTTTCTGTCAGCAAATACGCGCTGCAGCTCGCGAAATGGACTGGCCAACATTCGTGAGGGTGTTGAACCAAGCTCTGATAAATCGGCACTGGGCTACGTCCATGAAGGTGCCTCCTATCCCAGCTTCCGTGAACCCCATCACGCAGCCTGATATTGAGAAAGTGAGACGCCACATTCGAGATTGCAAGTATCACGGCCCCAAAGCCAAGGGTACAGTCTCCAAAGAAAACCAGGAAGCCGGTTACAAGACAGCCAAATATGAGTCCGAATCCCGGTATCGGGCTGCCAAAAGGTTACCTGTCGGTCTCGGCTCAGACCGCTTTGGCATTTTGGTGAGGGAGGAATTCGACGATCGGCCAGAAACATTCGATGCCGATAACCTAGGTCAGGATCGAGCACATATCGCATTGTCGGCAGTTGATCACATCGCGACCGATCGTTGTCCCATTAATAGCGCAGATGCAACCCGTTCTTTGACTTCAATGAGGCCCATTGATGGAACTCCATTGCCGTTCCCGCCGTCGCCGCCGCTTTCCCCAGGAGTCGTAACGGCGACATCCCTACTGTCAGCTGGAGTGTCTAAGCCAACCTTGCTTTTCCACAGCACGAACAACAAAAGAACATCATCGGCCCATACGGATTCGGTAACAAAAAGGCGCAAAACTCACTTGTTCGATCCTTGTGCCAATGAGGCTCCAGCAACGGTGGGTGCTTCCGTCCAATGCACCGTCCCAGGCTCTTGTGTCTCTCGCCTTGAAGCCCGCATATACGCGCATTTCGTCAAACTCGCCGAGGAGGAGCATATTAGCCTTGACGAGTTCGCCAGGGCTGCTCATGGGGCTCTGCAGCGCTGCCTGACTGCACATGCTAGACAAGGCAAGCCTGCTCAACCGGAGCCAGGTGACTGTTTCTATCAACAAACCAGCCCGGCTAACACTACTCTATCTAACTCCGCCATACTTTCTTTGGACACTGTCACTCGCAATCCGGTACCATCTTTCCTGGACCGAGTCCTCTCAGCTCCAACTGCCACTCACAGCCACACTCAAATGATCCAAGACGCTAGTTCACCCTCACTCCGCTGTGTGACTACAACCCCGTTTTCTCTACCTCAAGAAACCGAGGCGTCACAATCATGCAAGTTTAGTAAGTTTTGCTAACAAATTATGCGAAACGCGTTGATTTTGACAGTGCTAATCTCTCCACAGGAACGATACAGCTAGAAACTTTGGGGGAAATAATTCATAAAAACCCGTCGAGCATCATTGGTGATATATGGATCATCACAACGACGCAGCCACCATTTATCTCACTGAAGGTGCCACAAAACTTACTGCAAATATCGCACAACAATCAGTTTGTGGAAAGAGGACCTTCGTTCCCCGAGATTGATGGTTCCCATTCTCCCCGAATTGTCCAGTTGGCACAGTTACAAGACATGATCAAGGGGGGGAGGTTCGGTAGAACGTACTGCAATGACATTGATCTAGGGGACGGGGATATAGGATTTTGTTATGTGACGATGGAGCTCGACTCGACCCTAGTCTCAAACAAAATGTGTCCAGAGTAGGCCTATGTAGGCTTTAATTGAGCAGAAGTAATGCCAGGTGAACTGTCGTGTGTTTGTGCCGCAGCGCGAAGTGACCTGGAATCCTCGTCTAGGCCACTCTTCCTCCATCTCGATGACGCTTCCCGGACTTCGATATAAAGCCCTCGTCTCTTAAATGCTCAAGAAAGCTCAAAGGTGTGTCCAGTCGGCTGCTGGTGATTTTTTCATGCTTGTCATTAATTAGATGACACCGGGTTTCCCCAGTTTTATCGACAACTCCACCATCAGTGGTATAGACCGCCCATCCCGTTTCCACAAGGGAAGACAGGCGGTCTGATGAGTGAAGAACCATTTCCTCGTCAATTAAAAGGCTTCCCGCGGTACATGAGAACTCGATCATTTGTCCCGGCTCCTGGTTTTGTCGTATCTCAAGTCCTAGTGCTGCACCTAGACCAGTCCTCACAAGACACTGCGTGAAGTCTTTAAAAAACTCGTCCCCAATATCCGTGCTCAAGGGACCTATGCGAAATTCGGACGGAAGAAGGCGACCGTCTATTTCGGAGAGAACACTAGGATAAACGATGCCTAGGTTTAGCGAATGGATCGGAGTTGGTGCTGTCCAATATCCCTCAGGTAGCTGCTCGCCCAAAAGTATAGAACCCTCGGACAAAGTCTTGTGGCGATGAAGAAGCTTCAATCGAAAGATTTTCTCGGCGTGATGCTTGGCAATAACCTTGCACAGAGCGTTGAATCCATCCGAGTTCTTATCGACCTGGGGAAACGGTGAATCGGGTGGTAAACCGTTATAACTACTAGAGGTCAGCGTAGGAACACGAAGAACGATAAACCCGACTCAACTAACAGTCCTGTTGATATCCTAAGCACATCCTCGGTGCAAGCCTGTAGAACCTCTGTCATCTTGACATAACGGGTTAAACCGACGGTGATGGACGAAGAGTTGATGTAGAAGATGAAGCCAGGCAGGCAGCATTTGCAGTGAAGAGGGTTTTTCTGAGATGTTTGCCTGATATTTTAGGCTTAAATGACATGGTCTCTGCGACTCGTAAGGTTGCGATGATGATTGGCATGACATGGCTCGCGTAAGCAGAAGGAAGAATCATGCGCGATTTAAGTCAAGAACGTGAATAGCATGTGGCAGCACCCGCAGAGAGGTGCCACTGCGCCCCATGCCTTGGTAAGAGTGATCTAGCAACACTTCTTCCTTATGGGCACGTGTGGTGTGCATAACGAAACAAATGAGGAGTCAACGACAGGAGGGGTTGTCATCAGTCGAAAGGGTAGCAAACCCCGCAAATGTGTGTGACCCAGGACCACATCTTTGTGGTTGTGTGGCTTTGTATCACATGGCTGTGGCTAGGTTTTAGGCACCGACAGAAACACGGCGGGCAATCTCTAGCATGCACTCAGCAGCCTATCCCTAGGCTACCTTCAAATGGCCTTCAGATTGATGGAAGAGGTCACGCAATGCGTAAGCCGAGCAAAGAGCCGCTTTTAACCGCGGGCAAAGGCACCTACACTCCAAAATTTTGTGCTTTCACATATAAAAATTCACCGAATAATCACCGGTATTGTTCCGTGTCTTTATCTGCTTACTGGTATTATTGACATTACTGTGAGCCTGTGACTAGGTGATGCAGTCAGTTGTTGCAGAGCTTGAAATACCTTCCATCCATGATAGATCACTGAGGAGTTTTGGGGAGTCTGAGTTCTGCCTCTACAGAGGTAAGGTCAGAGGAGCGAAGCTGGGACAAAATGTGTTACCCAGCGGGTTCTCTGGGAAGTTGTGAGCCTCTCGTTAACGTTCGAATGTGTGATGTGAAACAGCTAGGCGCTCTGGTGTTGTACTCGTATTGGACCAGCCCGAATCTCCCCTGTCACACAGATGCAACAAAGGACGAAACAACGAGCTTTATTTAGCGTTGCAGGGACTCACGTTGGAAGATAAACCAGTTCAAGTCTTTTTGCGCTATGCGCCTTCTGGAAGTGCGCAGGGGACAAATGCATTCCCTAGGCCCTTCTGGCGTTGGACGCCCTATATTTGGGACATTTCAACGCATTGGTCTGGCGGTATGCTCGATATACAATAATTCATGTTGCTTGGCTATGGAGACGCTGCTTCCTGCCCTTCCTTTTCTTAGCTGCCCCTTGATCAGTGAACGAGGTGCTTGGGGTGATGGCTTCCTGCTTGGCTATGCCTGTTCGACTCTCCTCCAGAGCTGAGTCAGAGTCGCTCTGTAACAAGTGATGGCTTTCCAAACTCTGTGACAGTCCCGTTGCCGGCAACGATGGGTTATCGAAGTCTAAGTTAGATGGAAGCTCGTCGATGGCGGAACATATCATCTTGAAGTGAGACGGCATCCATCTATGGAGTAAATTCGCAGTGAATTGGTAAGACGTCCACTTCTCCTTGCCGTCTAGCTCTGTGAAGTCGAATGTGCGGATTGTATGCCGATAATGTTTTATAGTATTGTCTTCAAATACTGGGTAGTGGCCGTAAATCCGTACTGATCTGTGATCATGCGAAATGGAGAAGGCCAGAATGTGCCGATCGACTTCATGCTGGCGTTTAACGGCACGGAAGAGTTCGGCAACGCCACGCACGGAAATGTACATACTGTGAGCATTTTGACGATCAGCGACGTCCAGCGCCGCGGCGCCGCACTTCACCTCACATGTGAGAAATGGAAAGTACATGTAGTAAGTCGCCATAAATAAAGACTGGTCGCCAGCAATGAAATCTCCAATAAACGGTGATAGCTTAGCCAGCTGTTCATCGCTAAACGCTTCTCGTTTGAAGCCCACGGAGTAGTCAGGCTGAGGACGAGTTGTGGTCAGTGGAACCGCATTATTCCACCCTTCGTTCACGCTCTCGATCAAATTGTTAAGGTTTTTGGCGCCGTAAGTAGCAAGGCTCTCGGCAGAAGGAACGAGAAGCCTCGTAATGTCTTGAATGACTCTTGCTTCGTTTCTGTTATGGATCTTTTGGCATGTCGATTCGAATATGTCATCTCGGAAAAGCGAATCAATAGGAACCACAGAGCGCGGTATGAGCAGATCTTGAGCGACTCGTTTGCTCTCATCAGTGATGCCGAGCGGCGATTTGCTCATGAAACTACCCTTGGTTGCGAGAAGGGTTTCATATCGCGGGTCCCGGTAAGGTGCACTTTTCTCTTCCCTCGGTCGCTGATCACTCGGCGTCGCCGACGAAGCGGAGCTCGATCTCTTTCGGTTGAGCGACAATAGCGACTTCTTCCGGGCCAATAGGTGGTCCATTTCAAAGTATTGACGTGGCCAAACTCCCTTGTCGGCCCAAAACGAAATCGGATCGATTGAGTTGCCAGTGGCACTGTGCGTTGCCGCAAGGTTCTCCGATAAACCAGGAAAATTTTGTGATTGCCGGAGCCGTTTGTTGACGCTGCTTGGATCGTGCTCGTCGATGTGTCGCTTCGTGCCCCGTTGCTTAGACTGAGAGACCTGTCATTATTAGTTCTTCTGCGTACGGGGGGTCGAAAGTTTGAAGTTTACCTTCTGAGATATTATCTTTGCAGCTACAGGTGTTCGTTGATCGTGAACAGTCAAGTTGGCTGCGAGTCGTCGCGTGCCTCGAGATGTAATGCGGCAGCTTTTCGGCTTCTGAATGCCACGATTCCGGATTCCTGTGATCGTTAGTGACAGCTGGTTCGGCGCTTCGCGAAACGCATACCTTGGTCTTTTGGCCTAGGCGACCTGGGTTCTATTTGGTTCGCCGACTGTGCTCGAGTGCGGGCCATGGTGACAAGCCTCTGCGAATAGCGGTTATGTTTTTGTTATGTATTAAAGACAAGAATAACGGATAGTGTAAGGCTATGAGGATAGAAAGCACGCCAGCTTGATCACGGGACACTACGTCCGCAGCGAGAGCTACAGTCCAACCACTTAGCGCCAATGTAAGTGTAGCGCGGGGGCCACGCTGGTGACCCCACAAATTTGACTCTTCCCTTCACTCCCTTTCTTGAAACAACGACCGCACCGTGAAACGCTTCTTCAGGGCCGCTACATGGGCCACTTTCTTTCTTCGTCGTCCCTTAATAATATGCTCGGGAGTGACCATTTCCCGCTGGCCAAGTTCCGATTGACTCCTTTGCTTAACCGACGGCATATCAATAACCTGGTCCTCGTCATTGTGGACGAATTCATCGCCTGGTCGTGTGTTGCTGTTAGACGCGGACGGGATTAGTTCAGCGATGACAGCGCTGAGCGGTCCGACCTCGGCAATATTTACGAAGCCGCCTGAGCAGCTTGGTCCCACGGCGCCGTTGGACGGCAGGCTCTTTCCTCGACCCATTGTTTGCACGGATCTTGAATGGAAATCACTATAACGCTGGTCTCCGGGAACGAAGAGGAGACTGCGGTGTTGGTGGAGAGCTACTGTGGCGATCTGTCATTGGTTTTTCGATTCGATTTCGACATTTCACAGCCGTTCAGCACCAGCAGTCGCATAGCGGCCTGCTTTAACCAAATCGAAGTTGACGACGTGAAAAAGACGTTTCCGGACAGAGAATCCATGCGCCAAGCAATTTATAATTCAATCACACACGTTTGGCCTAATTGTGCATCAAATCCTACAATCCGCTCTCCGGATGTTATCATACAAATTCAGCAAGATAATCACGGCAAGACGACCTGCAAAATCTCTCACGAGAATATCTTTCGCGAGTATCTAGCAAGTCTGTTACCTATTGCTTCCATTAAAGAAGCTCTCATACCAGGAGTCCACACCGTTGAACCGCACTATACGCCCCTTGAGTCTCTTCAGTTCTCCGACAAATTAGGAGGGCGCGGAGGAACTACGGCCACCCGTTTGAGAGACCGGAAAGATAGTCGATTATACGTCTATAAAGGACTCAGCTTTCGCTTATTCCTGGAAGATAAGGCAGACTATAAATCGGAGCGAGATACGTTCTATCACGAACTCAAGGTCATCTACTCTCTACCCAGCCATCCGAATATCTTACGTGCTCCATCCTCTCTCGTTATTACCGGGACACCTCGAACTGCAACTTATGGTGTTAGAGAAATCGATGGCGTAATATGCGGAGCTTTATATCCATTTCTTGAACGCCGATCGTTGCAAGAGGTAATCAGCCAAAGCAATCAGAGCTGCACAAGTCTGCCACTGGAAGTAAAGGTGAAGTGGGCCTATCAAATTTCATCAGCTATGGCGGTTGTGCATTCATCAGGGCAGTATCATATGGATTTAAAGCCAAGCAATATGCTTCTAAGCAATGAGGATGATGTGGTTGTGATTGACTGGGAGCAATGTGGCGCGTCTCCGTTCTTCCTCGCGCCAGAGGCGAATGGTATGTGGGATGTGGATTTTGCCGCGAATACGATAACGGATGAGGAGTGGAAGACAAAGCCCGGGAAAGCGAGGATGGCTTATCGACAGTTCATAGGTCCACTACTTGATGACGACGGGGTTTGGCCAAGGCGAAACGTATTCGAATTATGGCAGCGCGAATGTCGAAGAGCGCTAGAGGCTGCAGAGGTCTATAGCGCAGGCCGGAGTTTATGGGTGATTTTTGAGCAGTGCGATAATGTGTGGTACGACCGGGGACATTCGGAGGCAGAGGAGGTAATGTGGACTCATAGAAGCGAAAGTGTGCCAGAAGTATGGAGGAATTTTGTGTCTCAATGCATGAGCCTAGATCCAAATCAGCGGCCAACGTTCGAGGAGGCTGAAAGATTTTGGGGAGAGGAATGGAAGCGGCTCAAGAAGAATCCGCAGTAGATGATCTGATGAGACCCAATGCGACTTCAGGATTGACGGTCAACTAGATGGAGACCTGCAGCTTGTCTAAAAAGTTTTATCGTCCAATGATTTCAATGGCAATGCAGGGAAGAAGCGGCTGCCAGTATCTCCGAGCGCTTCGTATCGTGACGATGGCAAGTGATGCCCCCAGCGCGTTTTACCTAGCGATGAGAGACAGCGAGTAATTCTACCCGTTACGGCGGTGAGTGACACACCAAGCGTTTCATCAGGCGCTGCACAGTGTGAACGCACCAAGGCTGAACTATAGACAGGAACCACCAGGGCAAAAACTAGCCAATTGTTTTGTCGTAACTGAATGATTCGGTTGCATCTCGTTTTATCGCAACTGCGGAACGGCCGTCTATCTGACTAGCACAGAACAGTCGTGTACGCGTCTCCGCTTCTCCTGCAGCCTCAAGAGAATTAGCACAAGTCTGCCACTCCTTGACGCATATATAATGGCCATAAACCCCTCTCCTGTTCCCAAAGACAGTTAACATCTCTAAACTAGTTATCCAATTCACATTATATACCTCACATTATACATTATACCGACATTATGGCCCTTGTTCTACCTCCATCCGTTGACCACTTTAACTCCTTGCCTGGCATCGCCGAGTCCAACGAAGCTTTCCAAAAGTGTTGCACGGAGGAGACACTCTCAGAAATCTGTGCCGTCTTCCTCAAGCATCAAGCCCACCGTATATACGGCCTCGCCCTTGTTCATCAGCATTTCGATCTTGAGGCTGATGAGAAGTTAGTCAACATTGGAAACGTTGCTGTTCCTCTTAAGACTGGCTTTTCTACTCCGATTGCTGCAACCAGATGGGCTTTTTCGGGAGAAGGGATTATCCCTTATGAGTTCTCTGTCGATGCGCGCCAGATTGATATGGATCAACACTATGATTTCATCTGCGAACTAGGGAAGCTTATCCATTCCCGCGGACTCCCTAACAATCTCGGACTGTGTTCGCTTGACAGCATCTCCGATACAACTAAAGGACCTACTATGGAGTTTACGAGTGGCCGCGCAAACATCACATTGCCATTTGATGTCGACCCTGATGATGGACAAAGTGTGGAGGCTGCTTGGCAAGTACATGAAGGTATAGATACAGCCCTTGTCTGCGGTCGGTTATCATCTGCTTACTGTAGAATAGGATCGATTCCAGTAATGGTTGGATTTGCTCAATGCAAGTCGCGATGCAAAACGGGTCCAAACACTGGTCATCAGGAACATCACAAGCGAACCAGATCCTAGCTGGCTTGCTGATATAGTGGCATGCTCCAAAATTCACTTTCATAGAGTTTTTAGGATATGTATGGTAGTGAGGCGAATAGTCAAAATGGGAGAGTTTAACTCTGCTTTGATCGAAGAGGCCCTTATATGATTTGATCCTGCTCCTCACATTTCGAGGCCGGGTTAATAGTAGGCGGCTTCGGGCTGCTTTGACGTACTTTCCTACTGGGTGCTTGGCGGGAGCAGGCGTTCCCCACGGTGCGAAAGTCGCTATGGGTTAGCGCGGAGCATTAGAGCCAGCTTCGGCACGAGGTTGAGTTCAGTCTCCAGGTAATGAATCAAATGATTCTTCTAAGACGTGGACCTGCCCCGTTGACCAGAGACCTCGCCAGCTCTGTTCTGGGCCATGGGATGAACACGAATATTTCAAGTGGTATCGGATAATCCGCGGGTCTCCAACACCACCAGTCCTTAGCTAAGCCGGATCAGGACGCGGAAGCCACTGAAGTCATCAGAACGGCGAACCATATTGTCCCCGCATCAAGAACCTACGTTCGATTCTTACCCTGTCATCTTCATCCCGGCGCCACAGAGCTAATCAGACATACGCCTGACATGACGGACTTCTGCTCGAGCTTCGAGAAGCTTTATACAATAGTGCAAGCGCTAAAGGCCTTGTGATCGATGCCATATGCAAATTACTCGTAATGCTTCTGAGCCGACCGAGTGTACGGATATAACAGATCCGTCGAAATAGAAGCAAGGTTATGGAAAACAGGTCAATTTCTCAGATATTATCCAATGCGCGCATATTACACTGATCATGGAAGCGCTTCCAACAGCCTTGGTACTCTGTTGGTCTGTATGCACCCTTCGAGTCGGATGCCCCTTCTGCCTCAGATCCCATAGGCACGGGATTAGAAAACTCCCAAGACACACGCAGCGCCGTTCTGCTGATTGCTACGATGTATCCGGTGGCCGATCCTACCGAATCCTGTACCCCGACGAAAATTCTGACATCACTGCCCCCTATGGGTGGGAGTTGGACAAAGAATACGGCATGATCTACACTGTGACCCACCAAGGCCGGCTCTGTGATCCTCTTTCGCTGAGGTCCCAACCCCGGCGTCTGCTCGATGAATACCAAAAATCCAGCTCGCTAGATGATGATGATGATGATGATGATGATGAGCCTGCCGCCCAAGATGTGGCCGCGATCGCAGACACTCTGAATAGCATGGGATTATCTGATTCCGAGGAACGCGACAACCAATCAACACATCCCAATGATGTATGGAGGGAGCTCATGAACAACCAATCTTATCGCTCCACGTGTTATATTTCGGCATGCTGTCGTAAAGATTTGGAACAACTCGAAGATCTTTTTCGCAAATATCCCGACGACTCATTTGCGAATGTCGTTGATGACGAAGGGAACAACGGCATCCTTCTTGCCGCAGCTGAAGAGGCTGGGTTAGATACTGTCAAATGGTTAAAAGAGAGACGAGTTTCTATTGACCAGGGAAACTATTATGGCAGAACTGCGTTGATGGAGGCTGCTCTATGGGGACGTCTTGAAACCGTCTAATTCCTCATCGAGAGTGGTGCAAGTATATATACAAAGGATGCTAACGGACACCGTGTAGCTAACTTTACCGCTGATTCCGAACGGAACGAAGAAGAGCGCATATCTCGAGCAAATAACGTAGTGATAGTACGCCCGGACGCAAATAGGAAGCGGAGACAAATTTTGGCTTTCTTGACGAGATACGAAACCAAGGGCCAGAATTCACTCAACATGGCGAAACCATTGCAAATTCATCAAGGGTATTTTGGCAAGATATCGCTGGACCTGCTTTAGTATTACAAGCCGGATACAAGTTATAATATCGGACCCGGAGAGGAAATCAAAGCATTCGCAAGGCTTGATCGAGGAGCGCGGTATCCTGTTGTAAGTGCGATGAGTGGATTCTCGCAGGGCTATAGGGGAGACGTTTTAAACAATGAGATATGGACCAGGAAAGCAGAAGACCTTTGCAGGACTATCCACTTCAAAGTCTCACCGAGCTACGCATCGCACGTAGAGAAGCAACTCATTGCGTACTATATGGATCGGCACTGGATTTTTGATGAGGACGACTGTCCTCTGCAGGCATAGAGTCGTCGCAACATACACGCTTGCGTGATGTCCTTCCGAGTCCACCACCGGCGCTTATCACGGTCAACAAATCGCAGATGTGCCGTGACTGTTCAGATTTCTTCGACCAATTCCGTCATCATTTCACGCACATTGAGTTACGAATCGTCTGCGTCGGGGAGCTATCCCCAGCGCGAGCCTGATCCAAGTCAACTTCTGCTGCCTCATATTCGCGTTACTGGAGCTCTTCGCGGCCTTGACTCAATCTCCTCCTCAGCAAGCTGTGTTCTGCTGGCCCGTGCTATTTTTGTTAGGTGGCTCTGGCACCCCAAGTTCTGCACTCTTGCGCTTTCGCCCAGCGTCTCGCACCCTTTGGGCGTTTTCTTGTGGCTCGGGCGGACTACGCTTGCTGTTGCGACCGGCTGCTTGGGTACACTCTTTACGACACGCTTCGCTCGTCCTTCCTCAAGGTTCTCATCGCTCATGACCTTCGCCTTTCTAAGCATCAATCCTCGTTATGAGGGCCGTCGATACCCCGACAGGTACTGGGGAATTTAAAGGTCACGGGCCACATATCCGGACAGAAGGGTTGATATCAGAGCATGGAAGCCTTGCGAGGGGACCGACCCAGTGTTGTGTGATTGGCTTTGGTCCTCTCCGAGTGCCACCGCTGGCTAGAGAAAGAGCTTTTGTAACGATTTATTTCTGAGGAAGCTATACAGACTGGTCGGAACTCGCCGACTGAGAATGCCTTGAGTTGGGACTCTTACACCTCGGAGATGAGTCCATCGCTTGAGGACTTGTTTAACTACTGCGATCGATCCTTTTCGCTGAAGACCGTGCTTCTCATAGCCGACCAGATCCTCACTCGGATCAAATATATCCCGGTTGAGTTTGTGCGGTACATGGATCACGTTCGATCTCTCCGATTCAATCAGCGTCCCAACTATCAGTATCTCCGGCAGCAATTTCGTAGACTTTTCAATGCTCGGGGATGACAATGTGTTTGATTGGACGGAGAAGTTATTTAATGAAGCTCAGAATTGACGCACATGATAGCAGAGCAGTATAGGCTACTGGATGCACAACATGTCTCAAAAGCCAACATTCATCATACGCCCATGTTATACGATCACATTGGATGATTCATCTCGAACCATGTCTCGCGAGGAGATGTTAAACGTTTCCTTTTCCTATTTCCCTGCTGCCTCTCCTTGTGCTGGTCAAAGCGAATACCCATAAACCTAAACAGTTCCGGAGCCGACGCCATTGAAGGTTGGTCCATGAAGACTAATTCTCGACTAACAGTCATTGTCAAGTAGTCATTACTGATAAATTGGAATACGAGGTCATATTCGCCATGAAAGCTCTTCAATCGTAATTCTTCTCGACACCATGTCTTAGGAGGTGAGAAAGGTGCTAGGTCGCACCCAGAGTTTGCATTGAAATATACATGGCCGTAGATCTGTGTGGCGTCCGATGGTTGTGCGTTATTGTCGTCCAAGTGGTGGAACTCCACGTACTTAGAAGGATAGAGCTCCGGATCATAACAATGCTCGACATGATCGATCGAATAGAGATGAAAACGCTTGCCGGCCAGCAGGCTAAGAACCTGTACATCGCTCTCGGTGTCGAGTTTCTGCATATAGTCATAGGCTTCTTGCACCTCTTTTTCCATCTTGCCCTCGAATTTTCGTTGGGCTTCCTTCGCTTTTCGTTGCCATTTTCCAATTTCTCGCAATTCGCATTTTCGCATTTTCGCTCTTCGCGTCCCTGTTTGAGCTCGTAGTAATAATCGGCATCGGAACCGGCATACGATCTCTCAGTCAGTCCGTCATCCGTGCCAGAGAACAGTGAATCAGCGTCGCAGCCAGCATTCCCACAGCATATCGAATGTTCATCCAGATCGAGGTCAGAGAGATCTTCGTCAAAGTCTTCTGGGCACACCTCTCGATCTTCGTTGATGGTGAGAGCAACCAAACGATAAAACCATGTCGGGAGAGAGAGGCTTCGTCCTTGGACGGTACGCATCGCTTGGCGGGAAGCCGAGGGCTGCTTTAAACAGGCCGGCTGAAAGTTGTACCTGTGTTCTGTAGCTGGTTCCGTGAGCGGCCAAGTTGGCTGCGAGTCGTGCCTTGCCTTGAGATGTAACGCGATAGCCTTTTGGCTTCTGGATGCAACAATGCCAATGAAACACATACCTTGATCTATTGTCCTAGGGGACCTGGGCCCTGTTTGGGCCGCCGACTGTGCTCGGGTGCGGGCCGCGGTGATGAGCCTCTTGTGGATAGCTGTTGTGTTTGTGTCATGTATTAAAGACAAGAATAACAGCTAGTGCAAGGCTTTAAGGATAGAAAGGCACGAGGCTTGATCACGGGATAGCACGTCTGCAGCGAGAGCTACTGTCCAACCACTCAGACGCCAAGACTAGCGCGAGACCTACCCTGGTGCGCGGCCAACCCACAAATTTTGGCTCTGTCCGCCTCACTCACTGGCTGTGTAGCTAACAACCCCTGAGCATGTCACTGGCGCCATACCAACTTTTGCCTAGTCGTACAGATACAGGCGCTGGCGGATTCTCGCGCTGAATGCTGCTCGCAATGCCGCTACGAATTCGACGCCATCATGGCGAGGCAAAAGCATGGTCAATCGGGTACGTGCTGTTATATTCCCTCCGCGATTCGGTATGGCAATCCTTGATTGGACGGAGAGATCATCTCATGAAACACAGAACAATACTATTCTTGGCTGCCAGGTGTACTCTCAATCGAATCAGTTCCTGACGGTGACACTGGCGCTTAAGGGTTGGACACAAAGGTCGGGAGGTGGCAGAGTGTGTGCAGCGCTCTCCCTTGCGTCTGTCTGTCTAACCAGCTGTACTCCGTAAGACTCCTGTCACTACTAGTCTGGGCGGAGTAGTGGCTCTCAATGTCGGGTTTGGCGCTTAATGGCCGCGCCGTAGTGGCTAGTTCTGGGGGAACGTGGGGTTCGTGCTGGGGAGTAGCACGGGAAACTACGGAGTACAGGACAGCGACTCACATGGGACGAAACAGCTAACTGCCAGCACTGACAAATCCAGGGATTAATTGCGCGTTTGGCCGGATCCGAAGAGTCCATAGGGTTTTCTGTTGTAGCCACTTTTTCGTGCGGGGTCCGTGAATGATCCCAGAAACATTCCACCCCAGATCTCAGATCTCACCATCTCCATCCCACCGAATAAAAAGTTTCCGAGGTTGAAGGATGCAGAGCTAGTGTCCAAGTGGCACCATGGCTGCCCGTTAAGCCATTCCACCTTCACTTAGCGCCTGGCATACCCAGGAGAATCCCAGCACGCGGTAGTTCGAAATCCCTTCCGCGGCACATCTCACAATGCCCGCCTCGCCTATCTCGCCGAGATGACTTTCATTTGGCCATCATATGTGCGCTGCCCCTCGAGTATGATGCCGTCTACGACTCATTCGATGAGGTCTCCAACAGAGCGGCTATAACAGCCCACATTACGGACGTAAGGAGCGCATGTATCATAACCAAGTCTGACAAACCTGTAGATACCGTATAGATTTATGAAATAATATATAGATTTATACTCAAGTCGTTACTTCGGTAGGCTGCTATCATTATTGGTGGACTGAGGATATATGATAAGTGTAGATAGAAAAGGAGCAGCTTTGAAATACAAGAACCTTAGAAATGGTGAAGCAGGGCAATTGCGCTTGGCTTGATAGAATGAATTCCCTATCAAAATGAGGTATCTTGAAGTATGGCAGGGGTTTTAAGGACATTGCTGTCCTCCTTTCCAAATTTCAATAGAGCCTCGAGAAGCTTGGCCAGAACTGGCTCGAGACTCACCCCGATTGCGAGAGGGTCCAGTGTATCATCTAGGATTGTCTTTTTGGAGCAGCCAGTAGCGACTTTATCAGAGAAGGCATCCTCTGCGAACTTGAGAGTCTCTATAATGCCGAGAATCTCCGTAGTGAAATGGCCGCCAGCCGCATAAGTGGTGTAATGGATGTTGGCACCATAATTACACCAAGTATCTGCCAGGAAAGTAGAATTCGCATAAGGAACAATCTCGTCATTCAGGCCTTGGTAGAGAAGAAGCGGTGCGCTTGGTGTCTCTTCCTTTCTGAACCCCAAGAGAGTCTGATTGAGTATCTTGACCACGGGCTCAGCATAGAGAACACGTGAACCTAGGGTCTGGATCTTTGGAGACTCAATTGAATTCTCCACAAAGGGAATCAAAGCACTAAGAGTGCAGACCTTGCCCGCGAAATCGAGGTATTTTTTGCCGGCTGTCGTAAAGATACTCTCTATGAACGGCTTAAACTCTGCTCCATACGCAGTTGGCTTTATAAGACCATTAATGCCGATTAATGCTAAGCCGGCGAAAATGGTACCCTTAGTATTTTCGATAATACCCGTTATGTTGGGTGGCGTACCGCCAGCAGCCCAGCCCTTAATGTTCAGCTCGGGTGCATACGCTGGTTGTAGAGAGGCTGCCCAGCCAGTTGCTGTCCCGCCAGCCGAGTAGCCCGCCCCGAAGACCATAGGTTTGCTGGTGGAGAGGCCAAGCGTATCTTTAAAATTGACTGTAGCTCGGATGCCGTCTAGGGCGCCCCTGCCCTCTAGGCGGCCGGCCGCGAATGCTGCTTCGGGTCCTTCATAGTCGGGTAGGGAGACGATGTAACCCGACACCAGAAAGGCCTGTGCGATTAATGACTCGGTCTGGGTGACGAGACCAACTTGCGCTGCACCTAGTTGGTTAATATAGCTAGGTTGGCATATTGTTGCTGCAGAATTTTGTGCAATTTGGAACGAGACGAAGCGATCCTTCTTGGCGCTGAGCGGCTTGAAGATAGTTGTTACAGTAGCTATAGCCGATCCATCGATAGCCTCGGTTCGGTATAGCAGCTGATAACCTTCCACAGGTTGGGGAATCAGCCCGAAGAAGGCCGGGATGATTTTCCGTTGACGTAAGATGGCTCCAAGCGCTTTAGACTCGAAACCAGCCGGGGGGTCATAGAAGGGATCAATATCTGGGGGCAGCGCCCTCTCCTGTAGCATCGTCGATGGTCGACCGGAGACGAGAGTCAACGCGGCTAAGGCCAGCAGACAACCACGCAGGACTCGAGTCATGGTGGTGGCTATAAGTGCATGTCCCAATTGTATGTCAGGGGATGACAAAGAGAGAGAAAGAGTAAGAGTAAGAGTAAGAGAGAGAGAGAGAGAGAAGGGAGAGAGAAAGGTGGGGATGAGAGACAGAGGGCTGTCGTTAGCAACTGTTGACTTGGACGGAAGAGCAACAGCATCTCTTTATACCCAACTGTATTCCTACCTAGTCTACTGTAGACTTGCACGCCAGCTCTCCCTCGTTGGGACGCGCTGCAAGGAGGACAGTAGTTTAAGTGATCTGCCATTGGAACGCACCCTCGACCGCCAACTGCCGGCGTAGCGCATGCGTAGCGTCCATAATTACGTGGTCTAGTTCCCCAGGCTTTGTTTCCGAAGAATCTTGTGATCTACAAGCGAAAACCTTCATATAACCCCGCCCATGTGCCGAGGCATATAAATAAAGCCCATCTCTATCAGTACGACTTTGTCATGTGAATGTGACACATGTGCTGTATGGTCAGTGCGACCAAACTCTATATTATGATATAGAGTTATACTAGTCTTTAGCTCGGCTACGCGCATTACGAAGCAGCTACTTGTTCTACACCGGCAACCTCCGCAGTCAAAGAGCTCAACGACAAGCAGGGATTAGTGACGATATCACAACTCCTTGGCGAGGTTAAGCTCAGCGGCACCGCATCCTCTGATCTCATTGACACTGCTGCTTCTCTATCCGGTGTACTCGACGTTCTTGAGGAGTTACCGACACAACCACCGTCCCTCTATATTGATCTGGAAGGGGAACATCTTTCACGAGACGGAACAGTCTCCATTCTCCAGCTCTATGTTTTGCCAACCAAGTACACTTATCTTATTGATATCCACACCCTAGGCAACGAAAGTTTTACCACCTGTGGACGAAGAGGCCGCACTCTCAAAGACATATTGGAATCTTGTGACATTCCCAAGGTCTTTTTTGACGTCCGCAACGATTCGGATGCACTATATAGCCACTTTAACATCCGCCTGGCCGGTATACAGGATCTTCAGCTTATGGAGCTTGCAACTCGAATCTTTAACCGGAGGCACGTGAATGGCCTAGCCAAGTGTATTGATAGGGATGGGGGTCTATCGATGGTAGAGAGGAAGGACTGGGGGAATTGCAAAGAGGAAGGGGTTCGACTTTTTGCACCTGAGAAGGGAGGGAGCTATAAGGTGTTCAATGAGCGCCCGCTGTCTGAGGAGATTATACGTTATTGCATCCAGGACGTTCAATTCTTGCCCCGTTTATGGACTCACTACAATGATAGACTGACACCAATATGGCGAAAGAGGGTTGATTCATGTTCAGCCGAGAGGGTGCTACAGTCCCAGTCTGAAAGCTATGTTGCTCATGGGAGACAAAAAGCCTTGGCTCCAACTGGTTGGCAATATTTGTAAGGTTATAGTACTGTACGCACAATATATCACTGATCTTCTCATAGTTGACGATTTGTTTGAGGTCAGAATGAGCAAGCCACGGGAGGCGACTCGTATACTCCACAGTTGTAGGTTACATCAAGTCGAAGCGATGAGATCATAAAGTTTCTACACAACGAACTAAATCTTGCTACCCCCTCCATCCTTCCCATAGATACGGGCTGTCTGGAGCCATCCTCAGTGTTCAGCAGTCAATTTTTCAAGAGCTTCTTTAACCGTGATACGAGGAAAACCTAATTCCAGGACTGGCTTGCTTGTCGGGTGCGCTTCAATGGACCCTTTGCCATTCCAAACAAGCTGGGTAGCCGCAGCCGCCGACCGCGCAAGTGTGTCTGCGGACGGGTCATCCTTGACAACATCGGTGTAGAGCTTCGCTGACCTGAACTGCACATTTTGTACCTTTGCACCTATTTTGTCCTGAACCAACTGGAGAATTGAATTTCCAGTCACATCTTCTGGACCATTCAGTACATATTTCTGGCGATTGTGAGTCGACGGGTCCTCAAGGGCCAAGAGAGATGCTGCAATATTGCCGACATCGTCGGGGTCAATCATTCCAAAGCCAGCGTGCTCGTCAAACAGTAGCTCTAGTTTTTCCTGTCTTCCTGTTTTCCGGTAAGATTTAATCCATTCCGCAGCTAGGCCGAGCCAGCTTGTTGTGTAGTAGTTGGGTTGTAGTGAAGTCCACGACAGATTAGCATACTCAGGCTGACTAAGCAAAGTTTCTACCGCCCAGTGAGAGCGGCCATGGTAAACAATGCTGGCTGGGCCGATGAGGGCAATATGTGTGGATATTCTGACCACATACTTGGCGCCTGCATTCAATAGGGCCAGGTAGAGTGATGACTCTTGGACGAAGTGAGGTGGAAAATTGTGCGACGCGAGAAATACCCGCCGCACGTTGCGTTCCTTAAGCCAAGTGACATCAATCGTTGTCCAATCCTTTTCTTCCATTTCCACATGATGAATCTCTGCGAGTTGCTTCGCGATGGGATTTTGTAACGATCTAGTTAGACCGAGGACACGATACTTGTCGCTCCCGTTAAACTGTGCGGAGAGTTGAATGGCCACTTGAACGCCTGTGTTTCCAGTCGCGCCAATAACTAGAATTGTTGGAGCCATTATGGTCAATGAATATGATATGAAATAAATATGACATGAAATGTCTTCAGGAGAAGTAGAGTAAACCGGAGTTGAGATTTCGTGTTACAGACTTTACATATAGCATCATATATAACATCTCGTGGAATGACCTTAGTATATATATACTCTGGTGTCTACTATAGTATTATAATCCTAGGTGGATTAGTAATATTTAATAGTATATATAAACAATGCAAACCTTCTTATTATGTACCGGTGCCTGCGCCGGTGCTGTACGATCTATACCTAAAGGGCTCGGAGGTACGAGTTACCAAAGTTTAACTTTATAATTATTCATCAACACTCCACTCGCTCCTAGCTATTATTATTAAGCAGGAGAGACGAGCTGAACTCAAATCGCATGAGTGCTATATCGCGGGAGGTATGGCGACTACCTACCGGGACCAACCACTAGCGAAAGCGAACGTGATGTGGGCACCGGTGCTATACGATCTAAACCTTAAATGCTCAGAGGCACGAGTTTGCCAAAGTTGAACTGTATGATTATTCATCAACATTCGCTCCTAGCTATCATTATTAAGCAGTACTCTCTACTTTAAATAATGTGTCAATATGCACTGAAGCTGGACTTTGGCTCCTCTTAAACTGAGACACGAGCTGAACTCAAATCGCACGAGTGCTGTATTATAGAAGGTATAATAACTACCTACCGGACCTACCACTAGCGAAAGCAAATGTGATATAGTAGCTATTACTAGAGATTTTAGTAAGTTGATAATTAAAAGTAATATATTACTGGTAGGGTTCTAGATATATAGTGTAGGATTAAGGCTACTATTATATTCTACTAGTTAGGTAATATAATTAATACTATAAGTATGTAACGATGCTTACTTCAGTGCCCTAAGTACACACTAAGCTAATTCCGTTTCTTAAGTGGTAAGTTAGGTAGTGTACTAAAGATAAGAGTGTAGAGTATTATAAAGAGTATTAAGTAAATCGTTAGAACTAATGTTTTATTTATTAAAGAATGCTTAGATTAAATTACTAAAGATCTAGAAACTATCTTCTAGCTAATAGGTAATGACTGTCTTAATATACTTGTCTATCTCTTCATTGATTCCACGGATCACTTGGATCACTGTGATCCCGTGATCCAGTACAGGGTAGGTGTAGGTCCACTTTTTCTCATGTTCGTGTCCTTTCCCACAACGGGCCAGTTTCTTCTAGTAATATAGAACCCCATCCAAGCCCTAACTAGCTTCCGTTAACCATGAATCCATCCCAATAGGACGGCCAAGGGTGGTAATGGCATAGTAATATATAAGCTGTCCCAGAACATCGATATTTTTCGGATCAATAGCATCTGTAAACACAGTCTGCTTAGTACACCCCTCAAATGGCTTTCCATCCATCCTGTCCATAAGAAACTTAAGTGCTCCTGCAGCTCCAGTAATAGCCGCGATTATATGCTCCCCAAAGGCTTCTCGGATATATTCAACATTTGCCCCACCATCACACATTATCTCATGAAGAGTATCGCTTGTCGCTATAGGGAGTAGTTCGTCATTTATAGCATGGTAGACATGCACTGGTGTCTTGTAGGTTTGCTGGCCTGATCTAGCTTCGTATAGTGCATTAATAAGAAGAGGATTTGAAAGAGCACCTTGTCCTTCATCTTTGAAGTAAGACAACACATCTTGGAACGCGAATTGTACCACCGTGGGTACGACGCATTGCGTCTCGGCTTTAAAAAAATCAGCCTTTTTGTCTGGGAGGAGCTCTTGATTAAGCAAAGCTTCAAGCTCTGGATCGGATTTAGCGAGGCCGAGGATCGCAGATGCTGTAACTCCTGCCGCAATGCCCTTATTCGTGGCGTTAACCGTTTGCATAGGGTTAGAAGGAATACCGCCAGCAGCAGCCCCGACAATGTTAAGCTCTGGTGCATAGTTCGCATGAAGCTCAAGTGCAAATTCGGTGGCCTGTGCGCCGCCAGAGTAGCCCCAGAGGGCAAGCTTGGCATCTGGAGATACTCCGGTAATTGAATGAGATTGGACTATTGCTTTGAGTCCATCCAACACTGCATGGCCACCGATAATCCCGCTGAGAAATGCTGCATTAGGACCTTCATAATCAGGCACTGAGACAACCCAGCCGTGTCCCAGCGCACTGACGTAGAAAAGCCCGCCGTACTGTGTAGATATGGCGCCCACGTTTGAATTGGCTTGCTGTAATGTATAACTTGGGAAGCAACCATCCCATGGTGCGTCGATTTCAACCTGGTATGAGAGAACCTTCTTGAAATCCGCATCGTGAGGGATAAGAACCGTAGTAGCAGTAGTAAGTGGCTTTCCGTGTTGATCAGAAGTGCGATAAAGTACCTGCCAAGAATCGGCAAGATTTTCTTCGAAACCATAAAGCGCTATGGGAGATGGTGGATGCCGAAAGCGAATGATGTCACCTAGTTTATAGTCCGATAGGTTGTCTGGAGGAGAGTACCAAGGATCATCTGAAGGGAGTGAACCTTTGCGTGGATGAAGGCGTTCCGCTGAAGGACGTGCATGCCCTAGGCATAACCACGTAAGTAATAAAAGAGCCGATGGAAGCATCATGTTTGAATCTTGTTTGAGTAATGAACACAGGTGAATATCCAACCGCCTTTAGAATTGAATAACTAAGTAGATAGAAAGTGTTGATCTAGACAGGAGAAGAAAAAATATACTGGCGGTCTTCGGACTATAAGTACTCACATCGCAATAGCAAGGAGACTTGCGAATGTGCAGGTCACACGGCATCAAGCCTAATCGCGCTCGTCGCAATGAAGCCCAGTCAAGTCGCCCATTTCCTGGAGAGGAGAACCTCGGTAAGTGATCGTAAGGTGCATTACTCTTCCGACATAATGTGTGAGTGGCAAATGCTGCATCATTTGTTTTCAGCTATTACTTACATATTCACTTATTACCAGCTATAGAATAAGTCCTTGGCCGTTTGAAGAGTGTAACCCTACCTTGTTCGACGTCGACCGATGGTATACAACCACAGCGCGGTGTACCGAGGCACTCCAGAAGTTTAAAATAGGGATGGCTTTTAGTGGCTAGGCCTGTGGGGCCCCGCATCTGGAGATGCCCGATCTTCATCCCCGCCCCCATGGGTATTCACCCCGGAGCCCCGACGAAACGGGGTAGGTGGAGACCTGAGACATGCATTACACTGAAGCTTTATGGTTGCCAATGGCAGCTCGGTGCCATGCAATCTTTGGGTTAGTCAGAAACTCAAAACGAAACTCAAAACGAAACTCAAAACGATCATAATTTTGTCGCATTTCTTACAACCTCTGGCCAAGTACTACAGAATTATATTATTAAGATATCATTTCAGCTGGCTTATACCTGCTGAGATTATGCCAGCCGAGATTATGACAGCCGAGGTGTCATGCTAGCTGAGATTATGCCAGCCGGGATCATGCCAGCCGAGATCCTCGGCAAATGGGATAAATCCTTATGAATAATGACCTGGCTAATTGGTAACTCGCAATACTTAAATTGACGTCGGTCGAGTGGAAGCAGCCAGTCAGTTCATATAAGCCCGATACCTTGACCGAAGTATTCTGGGACATAACTCGTTACCTGCAACGAAATAACAGCCTATATAAGAGGGCTGAAGGAACAATTAGCCCCTACAACTATCAAACCTTTTGTTCTTTAAAACGCAAATATGAAGCTCAGCCCTCTCTTAGCCTTCCTACTATTTACAGGTAAGTATGCTGTATGTAAAATAGCGAACTGTCTTACTAATGTTTTACTTCTAGTTGCTGCCATTGCACTAACTCTTAATGGTAGCCTTGATCAGAGAGCGGAAGTGGCCCTGGACACGCTGAAAACTTTACAAAATGATATACACAATAAGCACCAATCTATCAGTTCGTGCCCCTCGAATTCAGAAACGTTTGGTAATACTAACAATGAGATAGCTGACCATGTTTCATATATGACTTCTGTCTCTACGGCGTCCCAGAATGTTTCCGCTATCAACAACATTCGTGCAGCATTTAGTGACATGGCTGAGTCCATCCGTGCGGCGACACATAATATCAGCACAGCAATAGGCACTAAGGAAAATGAAATTGAAAAGAGAGATCTAGATCTGAACGGTATTTCTGCTGAGATTACTGGTCTTTTCCAAGATATAGTTGGCGATATTATTGGGGCTTTACCATTAGCTCTTAATGCTTTCAACGACTGTAAGTTTTACGCTCCCCAAAAACACGATTCTTTAGCTAAGGAGTATAAAAGCGGCGACTGTACAAGCTATTGGACTACTTCTCATCAATGGTCTGCTTGATCTGATAAGTGTTCTTGGGCGGCTTTTAATTGAAATTCCAGGGATTAATACACTTCTTAATCTTGTTAATAAGATTCTGAATATAATTCCTATTTAGATTTATTATATAATATATGACGGAGTGTATTAAGTTAATATATAGATATATACTTATATATAACAGTGAGAGCTAAACTATATTACTAAGGGGGGGGTTAGTGTAACGATGCGTACTTCAGTGCCCTAAGTACACACTGAGTTAAGTCCGTTTCTTAGGTGGTAAGCTAGGTAGCGTACTAAAGATAGTTAAGGCAAGTATCACAAAGAGTATTAAGTAGATTGTTAGAACTATTATTTCATTCATTAAAGAATGCTTAGATTAAATCACTGAAGATCTGGAAACTATCTTCTAACTAGGTAATGAGTGTCCTTAATATACTTGTCCATCTCTTCATTGATTCCATGGATCGTACTGGATCACCGTGATCACCTCGTGATCCTCTAGGGTAGGCTGCACCCTAAATCTGCGGTGGTTCCACATGGAACCAACTATTCATAGCAATCTTGGCCTCTGTGGAATTGACTCCAATATTGTGGGTTCCGCTGAGTCAGCTTGTCACAACGGTTTGTGACACCCGTGATCTAATATAGGGTAGGTCCCTTCAACTCGCTGACATCACAGCACGTGCTTGCAGGAGTCTACCGAGATAACAGACAGACCAAGGAGGCTACCGAGCTCCTAGAGCATGTGGTAGCGATTGAAGAGAAGACTCTAGCAGAAGATCATCCTTCTCGACTTGCATCACAGCTTCTACTTGCTCGTGTGTACTTTGTTGATAAGCAGACGGAGAAAGCGAGACAACTTCTTGAACATGTTATGGCGATCCAGGAACTACACTAGCACAAGATCATCCTTATCGACTGCCATCTGAGAATCTCATTTTGACAGATGAAGCTGCACTGAACTAGCTGGATCACTGTATTGTCGCCGTCATTCTTTGGCTTCACTATGGGGCCAAGCTATTTGTGACATTGCTGTGCTATAAGGCCGCATATATAGTATTTTACCATAGAGCCGGCTATTTCGTATGGTATCTAGACAAATGCTACAGATTGTAGATCATAGATGCATTGGGCTTTGGGAATGGAAAATCGTATGAGTTTGAAGAAGTCGTTTGCGCAGAGGTAGAATGAACTAATCCTTGGATGCATAATGGCCGTTATGCCGAGGTTGGTAAGAAAGCGAACTATGGCCACAAGCCTCCACCAACAAGTGCACAATTTCCATCACGGACAGACGGGTCGACACCAGGGCATGAAAGACTACCGACAGCCCATACATTGTCGGAGGGAATCGAAGGGAAATGGACCGACCACAGCATTGTGGAATTGGCTTTGCCACCGCTGGTTAGAGTAAGAGCTGTCATCACGGTGTATTGAAAAAGCTATGCAGACTGTTCGGAATTGGCCGACAGAGAGTGCCTTAAAAGCGAGCGTCTCGGCCGCACCTTCAATTTGGTACAATAGTGCACCTGCAACGACGAGACAGAACGGCCCGGAAAAGCATCACTAAACCGTCTGTGAATACAGGCCCATGACAGGGCCTCCGGTCCCTCTTTCAGCTTGACGAGTAGATCATCTTCACCCTGCGTAAAGCCGACCCTTGAAGCACGACCTCGCTTCTCGGCACGTCTCACTGCTGGTTGTCTCCTGGGCGCGACTCCGCCATGGACGCTGCTCCTATGTGGGTTCTGCGCCAGTTGTGGGTCCCAGTCAAACTGCACCTGAAACGTCGCGACACCTCCCATAGAGACTCGCTTAAGTACGGCGTTTTGCAACGGCCATTCTTCAAACTTAGCCATATTTTCCGTGCGCGTATGGCGAGATATGCCGGCTTTACGGCGCTTACAGGAAGCGCCAGAGCCATCAGAATCGTCATGCTGTCGTACTTGTCCATCTGTCTCAGGCGAGGATGGGCAATAGGTCGCATCCTCAGGTGAGCCGCCATCGATATCTTCCTGGTCTACTGCTAGATGTAGAGATTCTTCCCTGGAATCTAGGACATGACCCTGACCACACTCGTCGGCTGAATCACTGTTTGAGCCACTGTCCGAGCTATTATCATCTATCTCTGATCTATCGATTGCCTCGTACTCGGCTTGCCGAAGAGACTGAGGATCATGGGCTCGGAGTCTGACTTCTAGCCTACTGCATTCAATTGACTCCTTGCCGATAGCACCTGCGCTTTGTGCAGCATCCTCGCCAGCCCAGCTTGCGAAACCGCTCGGCGAGTTCTGTGTCGCAATCGAGCTGACTGGACTGGCCGTTGGACTGGCCGTTGGACTGGCCGTTGGACTGGCCGTCGCCGCAAATCCAGAATTCTCAAGCGCAGTTTCTGGAGTGAGGTCTCGCGGAAAAGGGCAAAGGTTAACAGCCGAGGCCGGAGACGAGCAGATAGTGTTCATTTCTTGATCGAGCGCTTCTTCACGAGGTTCGACTGAGCTAGGTGGAGGTGTCGAGATCCCCAGCGTAGAAGTTGCCGGCGTGAAGGTTTTTGCCTCATCTGGGCTATTTGATGCAGACCGCGAGGACATTGAGTCGCCTGCGGTTGAGTCGCCTGCGGTTGTGGCTGGCTCATCGGGCTGATCGAGGGCAGAAGAAATTGGCAGCAGAGATAACCCTATGTTCTGTGCAGTCTCTGACTCATGAATAGAACGCACTGTAGAATTGTTAGCTCTCCCTGAGCTCTCGTTATTCACATCGCGAATCAAATTCTTACCTCCCACTAGTTCACATGCTGCATGTCTCCCCACATCTATGGACGCGGCAATGGTCTTGGGCGATGGAAGTGGCTCGCTGAAGCACGACTCAACGGTCGA
Organism: Epichloe amarillans; assembly: GCA_024072835.1. Classification (NCBI taxonomy): domain Eukaryota; kingdom Fungi; phylum Ascomycota; class Sordariomycetes; order Hypocreales; family Clavicipitaceae; genus Epichloe; species Epichloe amarillans. The sequence continues at coordinate 1,696,130 of CP099639.1, forward strand.
CTCTCGTGCATGACCCACGCTGTCCGTAATAAAGGGAGCTGCGTCAAAATCGCATCCATCGTCAGAGATCGAAATCACATCATCTGCGATCCTAGAATCGATTGATGTCGCAGTATGACCTTCGCTCGCTCCTCGTGGGGGCTGTTGGAGACATGCGAAGGCAGCGTCATGGCGGAACTGTTCAAGCAATGGATCAGGCGACGCTTTGGAGGTAGCGCGCTCATACTGTGCTGTGTCAGGTGGTTTCCAAAAGACCTGATTGTCCATCGCCGCGAAAAGTGTCAGGATGAAGATGCAGTCATGCACCTTAAGCCAGATGACTAGTCCACAAGATCTGGGGGTTCAGAAGGCTTTAAATGCTCACAGGTAGCGCATTGCTCCGGTGTGTCCCGGCAGTGAGACGCATCCGCTTAGACATCCGCATGACCTGAGGAACAGGCCGTCAAAGGATTCAACCGTCGTCAAATCATGCTGACGATGCTTGCCGGGATCGGCAAACGCGTCACTCGCGCGAATGAGCCACATCGAGTGTCGGCCACTCGGCGAGTCGCACTTTACGGTCTGTCCGAAGACTCCGAAGTCCGCGAAGTCATCCCTGGGGCATATCAGCAGAGCGCTTGGACACGTCCTCGGCCGATCATAGGCTTGTGGAACTCGTTGTTGCTCATATGCGATGGGCCGAGGCAGCCAGGATCGAGCGGAGGTTCCGAGAGCAGATTTCACAAGACGATCACAGAATTTCGAACGCGAGGCTGGATCGAGGTCGCCGACCTGAACACGCTCCATCAAGAGGCCGCCCATCGCATCAATACGAGAGGCACCAACATGCAAAGCAGCGGAAAAGGCAGAAGTCGCATGTGACTCGCAATAGCGCCGTCTCACAAAAGTTCCCCTGTGGAGCTTTTGTCGACGTGTCAAGCCATGATACGCTCGTCAAAGCTCAGCTCAGCTCATCGCGACGCCCGCTCTTTCACGATCGCGTCACCAAAAGGAGTCGGTGAGCGAGCAGCGATGTAACGTAGCAACTGCGGCATTTTTGCCATTGGACGGTCTGCTGCCAACACGAGGCCGCAGCAAGGAGACTAGGATCATCCAACTCGTCTGTGGTGGCACACTGAGGTCAGCCGATAGGCTCGATGGTTGACGTGGACAGACAGCGCATCCTCGAGGAATCCCGTGGCAGAGTGAGAGGCAAACGGCATTTGCGCAGGTGCGCGAGGTCGGTGCAAAGAGAGACGATTGTCAGGGCCATGGACGCAAAATACAATCGGTGTAGCGAGCAGTCGACGGGTAAAAGAATGAGCAAGTGAGCACCTCGAGAGAATCGGCCCGCCGACTGCGATCGAAAGAAGCAAGCTGGCTGAACGGCGAAATGAGGGCGTTCGTTTAGGCAGCAGCGGAGATTGACCGAGCTCGCATCGCTGTGAGTAGTGGGAGGGAGCCCATGACCAAGTGGGTGGGCGAAAAGTGCAGGCCGGCGAGGAAGAAAGAAAAGGAGGAAAGGGAGGATGAAGGTCAAGTGTACCTGGGAGGACCAGAACTGGGACATGGTCGTTCTTATAGAAAACGCGGTGGTGCGACCGTGGCGGGGTCGTGGCGGCGAAGGCGCTTAACCCGAACGGGGAGGCCGCCATTTCCGGAGGGGGAAGCAGCGTGTTCTAGATTACTAATAATATAATAAAAGTTATATATACTAGTAGCTACCTAGTAAATAAGGTAAAGTAATAGTAAATATACTTTACTACTATAAATAGTTATATAGATTACTAAAGCTACACTTAGGTAAAGTTTATCTAATAGCTAAAAACTAGAGAAATAGATAAAGATAGTTACTACTTAGAAGCTATAGGAATATTACTAACCCTTTATTAAGGTAAGGATTAGTTATTCTAGACTTTTATTAAAGTCTAAGGGAAGGTAAAAGTAAAATTACCTAAACCTATGCCTAAACCTCTAAGAATTACTTAGTTTATATAGTGCCTAAATAGCACTATAAAGAAGTAAGTATTTAGCTAAGAGTACCTTATAAGTTAAAACTACCTTATTAGCTAAGGAAAGAAAGTAAAAGTAGTAACTAAGGAAAAGAAAGGAATCCCTTATAAAGGCTACTAAAGAAGTAACTAAGGAAATAACTAGTAAAAAAAAAGGAATTACTTAGTATCCTTAGAAAAAGAGCTATAGGAAGGATACTATATAAAAGTAAGGGGCTTACTAGTTTATTATAAGTATAGGAAACTAAGCTACCTATTAACTAGGTACACTAAACTAGACTATAGTATTTACTAGAAAAACACTTATATTACTAAGATATACTAAGCTAGCACTAAGTAGGCTAGGAGTTACTTAAATATAAATAAGACCCTAATTAGTATAGTAAAACCCTAGGAAAATACTCTTAATATAACTTAACTTAATAAAAATAGTCTTTTAGACTTATAAATTTATATAGATATTAAGTTATATTAAGATAACCACTAGGTAGTAATACTAACGCTATTTAACCCTAGTGCTATATATTCCTTAATTTACCTTAATATACTAATAGACCTTAATTAGTTAAAAGTATAACCTTATAATAATATACTTAAGAGTATATTAAGTAATATTATACTATATTAAGGGATTTTAAAGAAAATAGTATTAGTTAGGGATAGTATAGGCTATATAAAGATATACTAACTTAGCTACTATATTACTAATAGTAGTAAGAAATTAGTTTTAGAAGTTAATTAGGTAAGAGAGTATAAGCTTATAATAATATCTTAAAAAGATAAACTTTAGAGATACCTTATAATAAAGAAATATATCTTATTAGTAGTAAGGTTATAGGATAGTTAGAAAGTAGTAAAATATATATTTATTATAGTAATACTTAACCTATAGGTAATATATATAATTAGATATATAGCTACTATTAGACTTATAGTAAATAAAGAGAAAGGAAGTAGTAATAGTGTAATAATAAAACTAGCTAATAAACCTAAGAAAGTAAAACTTCTAGAAGCTTATAAGGAGTTTAAAGATATGTTTTTAAATAAAAAAGCTAGTACCCTTCCTAGCTTAAGTAGCTAAACTTATACTATTAAATTAGAAAGAGGAAAAGTATTACTATAAGGTCTAATATATAACCTAGCTAAGAAAGAGTTATAAGTACTTTATAAGTACCTAGTAACTATATAGGAATATAAATAAATCTAAAGATCTATTAGCCTAGTAAGCGCCCTAATCCTTTTTATACTAAAAAAAGAGGGAAAGCTATAACTATATATAGATTATAAGGGCCTTAATAAGATTATAGTTAAAGACAAGGCCCCTTTGCCCCTAATATTAGAAATCTTAGATTAACTAGGGGGTGTAAAGATTTTTATAAAGTTAGACCTTAAAGATATATACTATTAGCTATGTATTTATAAGGGTAATAAGTAGAAAATAGCCTTTTAGTGTAGATATAGTTACTTTAAGTATCTTATAATACTATTTAGGCTTATTAATACACTAGTATCCTTCTAAGAGTATATTAATAAAGCTTTAGAAAGCCTTAATAATCTTATTTATATTATTTACCTTAATAATACCCTAATATTTAGCTATAAGATCTTAGAGTATAAGGGTAATATTAAAAAGATTCTTAAGAGATTCTAGAAGGCTAATCTTTTTATTAATTTAGATAAGTACTAATTCTCTATTAAGAAGGTTAAATTCCTTAGTTATATAATCTTACTAAAAGGAATCTTAATAGACCTAAGTAAGGTAAAGGTAATTATAATATAGCTAATACCTATCTATATATTTAATATCTAATCTTTCCTTAGGTTTACTAGATTCTATAGGTACTTTATTAAGTTATATAGTAAAATAGTTATCCTATTAATAAACTACTTATAAGGAAACTAGCTAGTATAGTTTAAGCTAGGTAATAGTAAGCTAGTAGTGTTTAGGGAACTATAGAAGCTATTTTAGGAGGCTCTAATTTTAGTTCACTTTAACCTAATATTACTACTATAAGTAAAGACTAATGCCTTTAGATACGTGATTAGAGCTATCCTTATAATATTAGTGCTAGGGAAATAGCTAGGGAAGGCTAACTAGCGTAATTAAATAATATAATATTAGTGCTAGGTTACTAGCACCCTATAGCGTTTATATTAAGGAAGTTAAAGGACACTAAATTACGCTATATAACACTAGATATAAAGCTACTAGTGATTTAGGAGGCCTTTTAGACTTAGAGACACTACCTTACTTACTTAGCATACCTAGTTACTATAATTATAGATTACCTAAACTATAAGTACCTTATAATAAAGCCTAAGCTAACTAGTTACTAGGTTACTATGTTAGATAAGCTATGCTTATTTAACTTTACTATTAAACACTAAGTAAGGAAGCTAAATCCTACTAATCCTTTATTATAAAGGTTAGACTATATTAGTAAGGAAAGGAAGGCTAAGGCTTTTATATCTTAGTTACTAACCTTCCTTACTAAGTTTACTACTATTAGGCTATAGGGGTGCTATATTAGTAATAGCTTAACTACTAGTTAGGTATATCTATAGTATATTAGGTTTATAGTTAAGAAGTAGTGTAAGAGTAATAGTAACTTAGTAAGTACCCTATATCTACGCTTACTACCCCTTAATAGTAAAGTAATAACCCTAATAGTAAGTAAGAGAACCTTTTTTATATTAATCTTTACTAGGCTAGGTAAAAGGCCTAAGCATATAGTAATAAAGCTATAAGATTATAGTAATTAAACCTTACTAGCTAGTTTAAGAATCTTTTCTATATTAATCTCTACTAAGGCTATAGAAGTAATAGTAAGTAAGTTAACCTTTACTATATTAACCTTTACTATACTAGTTAAAAAGTCTAAGAGCACTACTAAGGAGCTATATACTTATAGTAGTATTAAGGTAAATTACCTAATAGTAAGTAAGAGAACCTTTTCTATATTAATCTTTACTATATTTATAAAAGTAATAGTAAGTAAGAGAACCTTTACTATATTAATCTTTACTAAGTTAGTTAATTTATCTAAGAGCATTACTAAAGAGCCACTAGGTTATAGTAGTGTTATAATAAGAATCTTAGTGGTTTAAAGAACCTCTTCTAAGTTTAACTCTAATATTAGGAGTAAGGCAATAGAATTAAAAGCCTTAATTTAAGTCTTATTATTAGAAGCGTAGTAAGGGGATACCTTTATTATATAGCAAAAGTTATTGCTAATAAGTAGTAACTCTAGTGTGTTAGGACTATAGTTAATTAGTCCCTCTAAGCTAAAGGCTAGAGAGCTATAGATATAGACTATAAGATTCTCTAAGTTACTAATATATAAAAATCATGTTTTTATCCTACTAGGATTATAAAAAGAAATTTTGCTATTAACCTATAATAATCCTATAGTAGGTTATTAGGGGGTTAGTAAGACCCTCTATTATATTATAGGCTAGTATTACTAGCTATTAATAAAGAAAGATATTAAGGTATATATCTAGTCTTATATTAATTATTAAGTTTTAAAGCTAAGGTTATATAAACCTTATAGCAAGTTAGCTATATTACTAATGCTTAATTACCTTTTCTAAGAATTATTAATAGACTTTATTATAGGCTTACTACTAGTAAAGGATTAGAAGTTTTAGTTATATAACGCGATTTTAGTTATTATAGACTAATTCTTAAAGTATAGTATTTATATACTAGTGTTTACATAACTAACTAGTAATAGCCTTGCTATAGTGTTCCTTAAGAATATTTTTAAAGACTATAGTGCCCTAGAAGGTATTATTATAGACTATAGGTTAATATTTATTAGTGGATTCTAGAGGACTTTTTACTACCTTATTATAATAAAGTGGTGACTAAGCACCGCATTTCACCCCTAAATAAATAGGTAAATAAAGCAATTAAACTAGGTTCTTAAGCATTATCTAAGAGCCTATACGTACGCTAAATAGGATAATTAGGTAGAATATTTGCTAATAGCATAGTTTACCTATAATATAAGCAAGCATAGTAGTTATAGCCTAACGCTAGCAAAGGCGCTATAAGGGTATAACCTAAGGGGACTTTATTAAGCTATCCTAATGCCTAACTTAGTAAATAACTAGGTAGAAAATAAAGTCTTAGAATTAAGATAAAGACACTTAGAGATTAAGTAGCTACTTTATAATATATAAGTATAGTAAAAGAAGTATTATAATTATAAGAGAATACTAATAGAGTTTAAGGTTAGGGACTATATTTTACTATTTACTAAGAATATTAACCTAAGATAACTAAGCTAAAAGCTTATAGCTAAGTACCTAGGGCCCTATAAAATTAAGAAGGTAGTTAGTAATTATAGCTTAGCCTATTAATTATAATTACTAGCTAGCTTAAGACTTTATAATGTGTTTAATATTACAAGCCTTAAACTATTTAGAGGGGATCCTACTAGCTATATAAATACGTCCTTACTATAAGATAACATTAAGGATAATAAAGAAGAGTTTAAGGTTAAGAGAATTATCTTATATTAGTATAATAGAAAATAGCGGAAATTCTTAGTAAAATAAAAGGGCTATAATAGCTTAGAGAATTTATAGGTATTAAAAAGAGATTTTATTATAAGGGATATTATAAATAATTACAAGTAGTAATTAAGTAGCTAGTTTATAAAGATATTATTACTTTAGTAATTTAACATATAAAATTTCATAGCATAAAAAGTTATATTCTCTTAAAGCAAACTACTATATAGCTACTAAGTACCTATTACTCTATTATTATATTCGCTACCGCATTTTTCTCTATAGTAGCTATAGGAGCTTTATTATTAGAAAACCCCTTCTTATCCCTATAAATAAAGGAATAAAGCTCTTTAGGGAGCTTAGAGGGGCTAATATAAGCAAGGAGCTATAAAGCATAGGCTATAAACTAGCTATATTTTAGTAAAGTAAAAGCTATGCTATATATAATAGGACTTACTATAGGAGTATTTTAAGCTATAAAGCATAGGCTATTAGCAATATTAATCTAGACCTTAAGGTTAGTAGTATTAAATAGCTATAACATTACTATATGCTTATTAGCATCTGCCTTATAAGTAGCTTTAGTAGTTAGATAGGCCTAATAAACTCTCCTATAGTAATCCGCATTCTTTATAGTAAGGAGAGTATTATGTAATTTATATTTCGCGCGCACTAGAGCCTAGTAATAAGTTAGCTCTAACTAAGTTACTAGAATTAATATTCTTACTAGGGATAGATAGTAATAGGTGCTATTAGGAACTTTCTTTATAACCTTAAAGAACTTATAATAAAGTATTATAATTCTTATAAGACACTAATAATAGGTTAGCTAGCTAAGAGTAGTAGCCTTAAAGGGGCACTTACGCTAGCATATATTTTATTATTTTTTATATAATAAGCACACTTTAAGGAATTACCTATCCTAAGTTAGTATTATAAAAGTAAGGGAGGAGTAGCTTAGTTATACTAGGGGAATAATAGCACTTATTAGGAATTAGCTTCCTATCTATAATATACTAAGGTTTAGCTCTATTATCTTTAGGGGCAATCTACTAGATTACTACCTACTAACTATAGTAAAGGTAAGGAATTTTAATTATACTACTTAGTAAGTTAGTAGCTATAACACTATAAATAAGAGGTAAACTTACGCAAACGTTTTTAAAGCACGCAAAGCCCTCTTATAAGGGGATTTTTCTAGGGCAGGCGCTAAGGGTCCTAGAGTTATTAGGCAAATAGAAGATATTATAACCTATCTATAAGTTAGTAGTAAGTAAGTAGGAAGCAAAGCAGTAAGATATAAACTATAATACTAACTATAAGAAGCAAAGAGATAATAAGATAATAAGGAGGAAGACTCTAAATAACATTAGTAACTACTAGGTAGTAGTAGTAAGAACGCTACTATAGGGCTAGTAAGGCTAACTTATAAATTTAATATTAAAAAGTAAAAGGGATAAGGAGGAAAGGAAGAGAAAAAGGAGGGGAAATTTAGTCTTTTTTATATTAACTACAAACCCCTTAAGTGATTTACGCGGCTAGCGAAAGTAAGCTATAGGTTAAAAAGCTAGCGTTATAGCTATTAATAGCTAAAGTTATAGCTAACTACACACACCTAGTAAGCTTATAGTAACTTTACTAGAACTTATAATTAAATACACCCTAACGTATAGTGTCTAATACCCTATCCCTTTTAGCTAATAAGAAAATATAACATAGGGTATTTACTTTTATAAAACTAGTAGGAATAAGGATATAAGCATTTACAAAGTAACTCTATAGCTATAACTATATTATAACTAAGAGCTTATAGGTAAGGTAGGGAATAATAGCTAGACCTATTATTAATAGGGCTATTATCTCCCTACGTCTTACATTAGGATATGTAAGGTAAGAATTACATAGGAAGTTTAAAATAGCGAGTTTACACTAACTAGGCAGTAAGTATAATTAAGGGTAATTATAAAGTAAAGGGGGTACTATGTTAGGGTTATAGAGGCTATAGAGTAACATAGGTAATAGAGGCAATAGCATTATATATAGTAGGACCCACTTAGGGCTCGCAGCGCCCTAGCTATAAGGTTACTATAAGCTAGTCACATAAGCATAAAGGGGGTATTTAGGCAAAGGTTACACATATAGAATGTGGGAGGCTAGAGATTAAAACCCTTAAGCATCACTACCTACCTTTAGCTATTTAGCTACTACTTATCTATACTATCACCCTGTTCTATCCATTTTGGCCCCAAAGCCTTAACACTTTCCTTACTAATATAGTCTAACCTTTATAATAAAGGATTAGTAGGATTTAGCTTCCCTACCTAGTGTTTAATAGTAAAGTTAAATAGGCATAGCTTATCTAATGTAGTAACCTAGTAACTAGTTAGCTTAGGCTTTATTATAAGGTACTTATAATTTAGGTAATCTATGATTATAGTAACTAAGTGCGCTAAGTAAGCGAGGTAGTGCCTCTAAGTCTAAAAAGCCTCCTAAATTGCTAGTAGCTTTGTGTCTAGTGTTATATAGCGTAATTTAGCGTTCTTTAATTTCCTTAATATAAACACTATAGGGTGCTAGCTACCTAGCACTAATATTATAAGGATAGCTCTAATTACGTATCTAGAGGCATTAGTCTTTACTTATAGTAGTAATATTAGATTAAAGTAGACTAAAATCAGAGCCTCCTAGAATAGCTTTTATAGTTCCCTAAATGCTACTAGCTTACTATTATCTAGCTTAAAATTCGCTAGTTAGTTCCCTTATAGGTGGTTTATTAATAGGATAACTATTTTACTATATAACTTAATAAAATACCTATAGAATCTAGTGAACCTAAGGAAAGATTAGATATTAAACACGTAAATAGGTATTAGCTACATTATAATTGCCTCTACCTTGCTTAGGTCTATTAAGATTCCTTTTAGTAAGATTACGTAACTAAGGAATTTAACCTCTATAATAGAGAATTAGCACTTATCTAAATTAATAAAAAGGTTAGCCTTCTAAAATCTCTTAAGGATCTTTTTAATATTACCCTTATACTCTAGGATCTTATAGCTAAATATTAGTGTGTTATTAAGGTAAATAATGCAAATAAGATTATTAAGGCCTTCTAAAGCTTTATTAATATACTCTTAGAAGGATACTAGCGTGTTAATAAGCCTAAATAGCATTATAAGATACTTAAAGTAACTATATTTACACTAGAAGGCTATTTTCCACTTATTACCCTTATAGATATATAGCTAATAGTATGTATCTTTAAGGTCTAACTTTATAAAAATCTTTACACCCCCTAGTTAATCTAAGATTTCTAATATTAGGGGTAAAGAGGCCTTATCTTTAACTATAATCTTATTAAGGCCCTTATAATCCACGTATAGTTATAGCTTTCCCCCTTTTTTTAGCATAAAAAGGATTAGGGCGCTTACTAGGCTAACGGATCTTTGGATCTATTCGCGTTCCTACGTAGTTACTAGGTACTTATAGAGCACCTATAACTCTTTCTTAGCTAGGTTATATATTAGACCCTATAGCAGTGCTTTTCCTTCTTCTAATTTAATAGTATATGTATAGCTACCTAAGCTAGGAAGGATGCTAGCCTCTTTATTTAAAAATATATCTTTAAACTCCTTATAAGCTTCTAGAAGTTTTACTTTCTTAGGTTTATTAGCTAGTTTTATTATTATGCTATTACTACTTCCTTTGTCTTTATTTACTATAAGTCTAATAGTAGCCACGCGTCTAGTTATATACATTACCTATAGGTTAAGTACTACTATAATAGATATATATTTTGCTACTTTCTAACTATCTTATAACCCTATTACTAATAAGATATATCCCCTTATTATAGGGTATCTCTAAAGTTTATCTTTTTAAGATATTATTATAGGCTTATACTCTCTTACCTAATTAACTCCTAAAACTAATTTTTTACCGCTATTTGTAATATAGTAGCTAAGTTAGTATATTTTTGCATAGCCTATGCTATCCCTAACTAATACTATTTTCTTTAAAATCCCTTAATATAGTATAATATTACCTAATACACTCTTAAGCGTATTATTATAAGGTTACACTTTTAACTAATTAAGGTCTATTAGTATATTAGGGTAGATTAAGGAATGTGTAGCGCTAGGGTTAAATAGCGTTAGCACTACTACCTAGTGGTTATCTTAATATAACTTAATATCTATATAAATTTATAGGTTTAGAAGACTATTCTTATTAAGTTAAGTTATATTAAGAGCATTTTCCTAGGGTTTTACTATACTAATTAGGGTCTTATTTGCGTTTAAGTAACTCCTAGCCCACTTAGTGCTAGCTTAGTGTGTCTTAGTAGTGTAAGTGTTTTTATAGCAAATACTATAGTCTAGTTTAGTGCACCTAGTTAATAGGTAGCTTAGTTTCCTATACTTATAATAGACTAGCAAGCCCCTTGCTTCTATATAGTGTCCTTCCTATAGCTCTTTTTCTAGTAATACTAAGCAGTTTCTTCTCTTTTATTAGTTACCTCCTTAGTTACCTCCTTAGTTACCTTCTTAGTAGCCTTTATAAGGGATCCCTTTCTTTTCCTTAGTTACTACTTCTGCCTTCTTTCCTTAGCTAATAAGGTAGTTTTAACTTATAGGGTACTCTTAGCTAAATACCTGCTTCTTTATAGTGCTATTTAGGCACTATATAAACTAAGTAATTCTTAAAGGTTTAGGCATAGGCTTAGGTAATTCTACCTTTGCCTTCCCCTAGACTTTAATAAAAGTCTAGAATAACTAATTCTTACCTTAGTAAAGGGTTAGTAGTGTTTCTATAGCTTCTAGGCAGTAACTATCTTTATTTATTCCTCTAGTTTTTAGCTATTAGATAAACTTTGCCTAAGTATAGCTCTAGTAATTTATATAACTATTTATAGTAGTAAAGCATATTTACTATTGCTTTGCCTTATTTACTAGGTAGCTACTAGTGTATGTAACCTTTATTATATTATTAGTAAATATGTTTTAATCTATAGTAAAGGTTATGTTTAAATCTGCTAAGAATATTTATAGGTTCTTATAGGTATCCCCCTTATATATAGGAGCTTTTAGCTATATCTTTACTATACTATATTTATAAAGACCTAGTAAGGGTAGTGCTTCCTAGGGAATAGGGGTAGTATCTTAAGCAAAAGGTATTTATAGGGTAGGAGTAAGGCCTTTATTAGTGTTAACTAATTAGGGAGGGGTATTCACTTCCTATAAATTTTTCTATAGCTATTTAAGTTTTTGCCTTTTTTAAGCGATTTATAGCTATGTCTTTGCTTATATAAGGCTATAGTTTAATATAGCTTCCTTGCTATTAATAATAGGCTCTAATATATAGGAATTCTCTAGTGTGGTTAGATAAGAAGACTTATATTCTAGAAGTGGGTTCTAATCTATAGGTATACCTTTATATAGCGTGTTTGCTTTAGAGTTATTAGTACCCCTTAAGTAAGTGTTTATTCTTTATAGTGCTAATATTCTTACCTTACTAATAGCCTATTGCCCTAATAGGAAAGAGAGATTAACTTATTAAGGCTTCTAGGCTAGATATAAATAAAATAGGGTAATAGTATAGATAAGTAGTAGCTAGGTAGCTAAAAGCTAGGTAGTAATGCTTAAGGGTTTTAATCTCTTGCCTCCTATATTCTATGTGTGTAACCTTTGCCTATATACCCCCTTTACGCTTACGTAACTAGCCTATGGCGACCTTATAGCTAGGGCGCTGCGAGCCCTAAGTGGGTCCCCCTATACATAATGCTATCGCCTTTATTGCCTGTGTCGCTCCGTAGCCTCCACAACCCTAACAGTTTCCCTAGTCCTTTTAGTATTCTTTCTTTAGCTTATTATATTTATTTGCAAGGTGCTCTATGCTATTATAATTAAAATATCGCCTTTTATACCTAGGTTTACTATTATTTAGGTAGGTAGCTAGCGTCTTCTCCTAGTCTTTATTTCTCTAATCTTTATAAGGTCTATAGCCTTATAGGGAGTTATATCTTTAGTGTTAGGGAGCCTTATATAGGCCTTTATCTTCTAAATACTTAGGCCTTTGCTTACTCTTTAGCATTGCCTCCTAAAATCACTAGGTAAGTTATATAACCTTTTCTTAAGTCTTTCTAGTAATAAAGGCATGCAAGTTAATATAATTCTGTAATTTAGGGAGTAGTTTTATAAAGAACATAAGAGCACGTAACCTTTTAGTGGCTCTTTCTAGGTGTTTCTTAAGCGAATCTAGGAAACTACTAAATTTAATAGGACTCTAGCCTTCGCGTTGTTTTGCGTTTTCTAGCTACGTAGCTATTTAGGCGTTATAGTTAGCAGTGTCTTAGAGTAGCGTAAGTGTCTAGGTCTTAAATTTATCCTAGTTATCTTTAAGGTTATCCTAGCTATTAGCCTATTATTCCTTAAGGTATTAGTCCTATCTTGCCCTGCAGTTACTATATATATAGTTAAGCGTAAATAGGATCTTTTAGTAGTTACACTAATACTTTTGCTTTACCTTATTAAAGGCATAGTTTAGGTTATTAATCTAGATCTTATGCTTCTATAGGTTTATAAGGTATTAGAGGTTAGTAATATTCTAGACTTTTACCTCTTAGCTACTATAGCTTAAGGAGGTGCTAGCTCTTTACTGCCTTTTTATCTTATCTTCCCTTATATTTAGTTATAGTAAGCTAAGAAGCTCTTATTCCCTTTCCTATAGCTTCTAGAGTTTCTTAAGCTAAGTAATTTGCTTATTTATTACTATAGTTTTAGCCCTAAGGTTAGAGAGTACTAGTTTATTTCTAGTCTTAGTAAAATATAGTGTGTTATTAGGTATAGTGCTACCCTTATTTAATTATATCTAGTTATTATCTAACATTACTCTAGCGGATTAGGTAGTTCTCCCCCCTATATTGCTCTTAGGTAGCTAGTAGGAGAAGCTTTAGAATTATAAGAATAATAGTAGCTAGGTAAGAGATATAGGGGCTTTTATATATTAACTAAAGCTTACTAGGTCTAAGTGTGTTATATGTGCAAGCTAGGAGCTTATAGCTAGTGGCTTGCTAGTGTCACGTGGACCTAGCCCTAGGACCTAACCCGCCGCGTGGTGCGCGTCAGCGTTCCGGGTGTTGTTGTTGTGAGTGGGGCCTCACAGCTTATTAGCATTTACTTTATAAGTAGCTTTTATAGTTAGATAGGCCTAATAAACTCTTCTATAGTAATTTATATTCTTTATAGTAAAAAGCGCATTATATAATTTATATTTTATACGCACTAAGGCCTAGTAATAAGTTAGCTTTAACTAAGTTACTAGAATTAATAATCTTACTAAATATAGATAGTAATAGCTACCTTTAGGAACCTCCTTTATAATCTTAAAGAACTTATAATAAAGGATAATAAAGGATTATAATTCTTATAAAACACTAGTAATAGGTTAGCTAGCTAAAAGCAGTAGCCTTAAAGGGGCACTTACGCTAGTATATATTTTATTGTTTTTTATATAGTAAGCGCACTTTAAGAAATTACCTAACCTAAGTTAGTATTATAAGAGTAGGAGAGAAGTAGCTTAGTTATACTAGGGGAATAATAACACTTACTAGGAATTAGCTTCCTATCTATAATATACTAAGGCTTAGCTTTATTATCTTTAGGGGTAATTTACTAGATTACTACTTACTAACTATAGTAAAAGCAAGGAATTTTAATTATACTACTTAGTAAGTTAGTAGCTATAACACTATAAATAAGAGGTAAACTTATGTAAATATTTTTAAAGTATATAAAGCCCTCTTATAAGGGGATTTCTCTAGGGTAGGCGCTAAGGGTCCTAGAGTTATTAGGCAGATAGAAAACATTATAACTTAGCTATAAGTTAGTAGTAAGTAAGTAGGAAGCAAAGTAGTAAGATACTAACTATAATACTAACTATAAGAGTAAAGAGAAAATAAGATAATAAAGAGAAAACTCTATATAATATTAGTAACTACTAGGTAGTAGTAGTAAGAACGCTACTATAAGGCTAGTAAGGCTAACTTATAAATTTAATATTAAAAAGTAAGAGGGATAAGGAGAAAAGGAGGAGAAAAAGGAGGGAAAATTTAGTCTTTTTTATATTAACTATAGACCCCTTAAGTAATTTATATAGGCAGTGAAAGAAAGCTATAGGTTAAAAAGCTAATGTTATAGCTATTAATAGCTAAAGTTATAGGCAACTATATATACCTAGTAAGCTTATAGTAACTTTACTAGAACTTATAATTAAATACACCCTAATATATAGTATCTAATACCCTATCCCTTTTAGCTAATAAGAAAATATAATATAGGGTGTTTACTTTTATAAAACTAGTGGGAATAAGGATATAAGTATTTATAAAGTAACTCTATAGCTATAACTATATTATAACTAAGAGCTTATAGGTAAGGTAAGGAATAATAGCTAAACCTATTATTAATAAGGCTATTATCTCCTTATGCCTTGCATTAGGACGTATAAGGTAAGAGTTATATAGGAAGTTTAGAATAGCGAGTTTACACTAACTAAGTAGTAAGTATAATTAAGGGTAATTATAAAGTAAAGGGGGTACTATATTAGGGTTATAGAGGCTATAGAGTAACATAGGTAATAGAGGTAATAGCATTATATATAGTAGGACTCACTTAGGGCTTATAGCGCCCTAGCTATAAGGTTACTATAGGCTAGTTATATAAGCGTAAAGGGGGTATATAGGCAAAGGTTACACACATGGAATATAGGAGGCTAGAGATTAAAACCCTTAAGCATTACTACCTAGCTTTTAGCTATCTAGCTGCTACGTATCTATACTATTACCCTATTCTATCCATTCTGGCCTAGAAGCCTTAACATTATATTAGTATAATAGAAAACAGCGGAAATTCTTAGTAAAATAGAAAGGCTATAATAGCTTAGAGAATTTATAGGTATTAAAAAGAGATTTTATTACAAGGGATATTAGAAATAATTATAAGCGGTAATTAAGTAGCTAGTTTATAAAGATATTATTACTTTAGTAATTTAATATATGAAATTTTATAATATAAAAAGTTATATTCTTTTAAAGCAAACTACTATATAGCTACTAAGTACCTATTACTCTATTATTATATTTACTACTATATTTTTCTCTATAGTAGCTATAGGAGCTTTATTATTAGAGAACCCCTCCTTATCCCTATAAATAAAGGAATAAAGCTCTTTAGGGAGCTTAAAGAGGCTAATATAAGTAAGAAGCTATAAAGTGTATTTATAAACTAGCTATAAGTTAGTAAAGTAAAAGCTATGCTAGAGATAATAGAACTTACTATAGGAGTATTTTAAGCTATAAAGCGTAGGCTATTAGCAATATTAATCTAGACCTTAAGGTTAGTAGTATTAAATAGCTATAATATTACTACGCGCTTATTAGCATTTACCTTATAAGTGGCTTTTATAGTTAGATAGGCCTAATAAACTCTCCTATAGTAATTTATATTCTTTATAGTAAGGAGCATATTATATAATTTATATTTTACACGCACTAGAGCCTAGTAGTAAGTTAGCTTTAACTAAGTTACTAGAATTAGTAATCTTACTAGATACTAATAGTAATAGCTACCTTTAGGAATATCCTTTATAATCTTAAAGAACTTATAATAAAGGATTATAATTCTTATAGGACACTAGCAATAGGTTAGCTAGCTAAAAGTAATAGCCTTAAAGGGGCACTTACACTAGTATATGTTTTATTATTTTTTATATAGTAAGCGCACTTTAAGGAATTACTTAACCTAAGTTAGTATTATAAAAGTAAAAGAGAAGTAGCTTAGTTATACTAGGGGAATAATAATACTTATTAGGAATTAGCTTTCTATTTATAATATACTAAGGTTTAGCTTTATTATCTTTAGGGGCAATTTACTAGATTACTACTTACTAACTATAGTAAAGGCAGGGAATTTTAATTATATTACTTAGTAAGTTAGTAGCTATAACACTATAAATAAGAGGTAAACTTATATAGAGGTTTTTAAAGCTTATAAAGCCCTCTTATAAGGGGATTTCTCTAGGGCAGGCGCTAAGGGTCCTAGAGTTATTAGGTAGATAGAAGATATTATAACCTAGCTATAAGTTAGTAGTAAGTAAGTAGGAAGTAAAGTAGTAAGATACTAACTATAATACTAACTATAAAAGCAAATAGAAGATAAGATAATAAAGAAGAAACTCTAGATAATATTAGTGACTACTAGGTAGTAATAGCAAGAACGCTACTATAAGGCTAGTAAGGCTAACTTATAAATTTAATATTAAAAAGTAAGAGAGATAAGGAGGAAAGGAAGAGAAAAAGGAGGGGAAATTTAGTCTTTTTTATATTAACTATAGACCCCTTAAGTAATTTATATAGGCAGTAAAAGTAAGCTATAGGTTAAAAAGCTAGCGTTATAGCTATTAATAGCTAAAGTTATAGGTAACTATATATACCTAGTAAGCTTGTAGTAACTTTACTAGAACTTATAATTAAATACACTATAATATATAGTGTCTAATACCCTATCCCTTTTAGCTAATAAGAAAATATAATATAGGGTGTTTACTTTTATAGAACTAGTAGGAATAAGGATATAAGTATTTATAAAGTAACTCTATAGCTATAACTATATTATAACTAAGAGCTTATAGGTAAGGTAAGGAATAATAGCTAAACCTATTATTAATAGGGCTATTATCTCCTTATACCTTACGTTAGGACATATAAGGTAAGAGTTATATAGGAAGTTTAGAATAGTAAGTTTACACTAACTAGGTAGTAAGTATAATTAAGGGTAATTATAAAGTAAAGGGGGTACTATATTAGGGTTATAGAGGCTATAGAGTAACATAGGTAATAGAGGCAATAGCATTATATATAGTAAGACTCACTTAGGGCTTATAGCGCCCTAGCTATAAGGTTACTATAAGCTAGTTATATAAGCGCAAAGGGGGTATATAGGCAAAGGTTACACACATAGAATGTGGGAGGCTAGAGATTAAAACCCTTAAGCATTACTACCTAGCTTTAGCTATCTAGCTGCTACTTATCCATACTATCACCCTGTTCTTTCCATTCTAGCCTAGAAGCCTTAACAAAAGGGTAACTAGAGAGAAAACCTAGTATAATTCCCTTTCTTTATATCCCTTAGACTTTATATTATTATATTATAGAGAAATTACTCTATAAGATTAAAGGATTTAATATTAATAAGGATAACACACTAGAAACACTTATAGCCTATATCCTTACTAAAGTAAAGGATTATAAAGTAAGAAAGGTAACTAAAAGAACTCTCTTTATAGAGTTTACTAAAGACTTCTATAAGTAAATACCCTAAATACTTTAAAGAGCACTAGCCCTAGTAGTAAAGCACCTCTATAACTATCTTATAACTAATAGGGTATATGTAATAATTAACTAGACTATAACTATTATTACAAACCTTTAAGAAGAAAAAACCTTCGCATACTTTTTCGCACGAACCTAAAGGTACAGAATCGCCTCTAAAATACAAACTAAGCTAATATTTAAATTCCTTATTATTAATTACCCTCTTTTATAATATCGCATTATAATAGATTTAGAGGTAAGTGTAAGAATAAGGTGCTAATAGTTATTAATAAAGGAGAAAGGGGGCTAGCATAAAGCTACTACTACCCTAACGCTAGTATAGGATAGTTTAATATCTATAGGAGTAATAATAAACCTATAGTAAAATAGATTTAATTTAACTATCCTAAAGAAAAGAAATTCTATAAAGAGATAGCTAGTCTTATCCCTAGTAATAAGGTAGCTAAAGTCTAGTGTATTACTAAGGCTATAACCCTCCTAATAGTAAACTATATCTAAGCTAAACTAAAATAGAAAAATAATAATAATAGTAATATTTATATAACTAAAGAAGCACTCTTATAAGTCCTTAAGGAGGTAATTAAGAAAGTAACTAAGGGTAGCATTACTCTAACCTAGGTAAGTGTTACTATAGGACTTACTTTACTAAAATAACTTAATACTACTTCTCCCCCCTTATAAATCCTAGGTAAATAAAATAGAGAAGTCCTTATTAAGGGGAATACTATATAGGAATTACTTTAGTCTAGGATTACTAAAGATATAGTAATAGTAGTAAATAAGGCTATAAGCTAAGCTATAGTAGTTATAGCTAGAAGACTCCTAAGTAAAGATATAATTATTATATTTAAAGGGACTATTACCTAGTATAAAGATAATTAGAAATAGATTTCTATTACCTTTAAGCTAAAGGTAGCCCTTTACTACTATATCCTTAGTATTATAGTTAAGGGCTTCCTTATAAAGTATACCTTTATTAAGAACCTAGTAATAAAGCTAGGTAAAGTAAATAAAGTTAATATAATTAAGGTAATAGTAAGGCACCCCTAATATAAAGAAGCCCTAAGAACTACCCTTATCCTAAGATTAGCTAAAGTTAGAGATACTAATAAGATCTATAGAGATAGAATAGTCTTTAAAGTAAAGCTATTTTATACTAAACTATATAATAAGACTCTATAGCCCTAATAATACTATAACTACTTCTAAATAGAATATATTATAAAGTACTATAAGGTAGCCTTAAAGTGTAAGAGATATAAAGCTAGCTATTATAAGGGTAAAGAAATAACTTACTTAACTACTAATAAATAAGTATAAGAGAAATATATCCTATATTCTAGCCCTTACCTAGCCTAGTCTAGGGACTACCTAGTCCTAAAAGAGAAATAAAATATAGTAAAAGTAAGATACTTAGAATAACTAATATACTTTACTACTTAAAGCCTATCCTTAAGCTAGAAAAGACTTACTATAGCCTAGGCACTAACTACTATAGTAAGAAAGAAAAAAGGCTACCTAACCCTAGTAAAGTAAAGCGTAAAATAGCCTAGAGCTATAAGGGTAAATAGCATTAGATAATATATAAAGTAAGTTAGGGCTAGTATAAAACTAGTATAAGATAGAGAAAACCCCTAACCCCCCTAACTAATATAGTAATATTATAAGTTCTCTATTAAAATATAAATAAGAAGAATAATCTTATATATATAGCGCTTTAGTATTACACTAATATAGATATAATAGTAATCTAAGAATAGGAATATATAAAAAACCCCTAGCCCTTAGCTCTAAGCCTTACTTACTTCTAACTTATATACTATAATAAATATAATACTATATATATTAATAAGAAGTATACTATAAGGTTATAGGTAGCCTAGGGAGAAACTAACTAGTCCCTAGTGGAAATATATAGTATGAATATTTACTCTTTATACTTAGAAAATTATAGTAATAATTAAAACACCCTTATTTATACTATTAATATAGAAAAGCCCTATAACTAAAGCGTATTTATTAGGGACTTTAACTAGAAGTATTTACTATAGGATAGATTTAATAGGACTAGTAATAAAGCAAAGGAACTACTAGAGTTTATAGGCTAGTAAAGGCTTAGATTAGTAATGCTATAAGGTAAACCTACTAGATAAAATAAAGGTAATAGAGATAGCACTATAGATTTAGTGTAAGTAACTCCTAATATCTAAGTATACTATAATAAAGCTAATAACCTAATAGGGTCTAACTATATACTATAACTAATTTATATCTTTACTAACCCCTAGGAGGCCACCCCCCTAACCCTAAGACACACTTAGAGTGCTATAAATAAAGAAACTATAGAGGTAAAAGTAATTAATTAACTATAACTAGAAAATACCCTAAACCTATGTAATAAGGAAGGTATTAATACCTATACTATATAGTTAATTATAAATCTCTAGGAAATAGCTAAGATAGTAGCCCCCTAAAAACCTAGGGGCTTACCTAGCCTAAAAGCATAGTAGTCTAAAAGGGCTAAAGAGTTAATTACTAAAGCTAATTAGGCTAAGAGGTAATAGAGGCGCTAAAGAACTAAAGCAAATTAGTAAGTATATATAAATATAAATAAAAACTAGGAAAGAGTTATTAGAGAAAAGAGAAGAAATATATAAAGGGATATACTAAGATAAGCTAATACTAAAGGTAAGGATAAAGTAGTATAAAGGCTAGAAAGATAGGCTAGGCTTTAAAGCTAGGCTTCTCTAGAGCTTTTTAGGCTACTAAAGCTAGAGAGGTCTAATAATAACCCTAACCTAGCTACTATATATAAAGATAACGTAAGTATACTTATATAAAGATTCTTCCCTAAACCTATAGTAAACCTATCCTATATCCTAGACCTATCTTTCCCTAAGCTTAATAATATACTAGCCCTAGACCTAGACTTATTCGCCCCCTAGGAGATTAGTAATATTCTCTTAGATATAAGTAATTAGAAGGCCCTAGGTAATAATAAACTCCCTATAGGATTTATTAAGGCTTATAAAGAACTAGCCTACCTTATAATAACTAGGCTACTAAACATAGCTATTATAGTTAGCTATTTCCTAGCCTATTTTTACACTACTAAAGTAATGGTAATTAGGAAACTAGGAAAAATAACTAAAGAAATAAGATATGCTAATACCTAGAGACTAATCTTATTGCTTAATAGAGTAGGAAAGGTTATAGAAGCAGTAATAGTAAGGTAGCTTATAACTTACACTAAGATAAATAGCCTCCTCCCTAAGCTTTAAATAGGAAATAAGGTTAATAGATTAATAAAGACTATAATAAGAGCCCTAATAGAGTGCGTTAGGGAGGCCTAGGGGAGGGGCAGATTAGCCTTACTTATATAGATAGATATCTTATTAGTATTTAATAGGGTTAGCTACCTATACCTTATAGCTCTCCTTATTAAAATAGGTATCCTATAATAGCTTATAGTAATAATATATAGCTTCCTTATAGGGAGAATAAGCTAGCTTAGCTTTAATAGAGGGCTTTTAAGACCCTTTAAAATTAGGGCTAGTACCCTATAGGGATTCCCTCTCTTCCTTATTCTCTTTCTTTTATACTTAGTAAAACTCTATATCTATCTTAAAGCTATACTAGGTATAGTAGTAATAGGCTTTGCTAATAATATAAATATTATAGCTTTTAGAAAGAATATAGCTTAGACTTAGAGAAGACTTAAGGTAGTATAGAAAATTTATAAGAAATAGGCTAAGAAAGTAAGAGTAAAGTTTAACCTAGCTAAGGTAAAACTTATATACTTTAGTAAATCCTATTAACTACCCTAGACTAGAGTCTAGCTTAGAGTAAAGGAGATAGCGCCTATAGAGGCTTACTAGTTCCTTAGAATTTAGGTTAATAGGAAACTTACCTAGGGCGCTTATAGGAAAATTATTAAAGGAAAACTAGCTTAGTAATAACTTACACTTACCTTACTAGTAGCGTTAGTATAGGGTTATAGCTTTAGAGACACGCGCCTCCTATATATATAGGTAGTTTACCCTATAATTACTTATAGAGTAAGCGCTTACTATATACTAACTAAGAAAGAAGGAAAACTAAAAGGTATAGTTAAGAGCTTTATAACTAACTAGTTAGCCTATCTCTAGGTTATTATAAGGGTATTTAAGGCTACCCTAATTATATAGCTAGAAGCTAAAACTAAAGTCCTACCACTTAACCTATACCTAAACTACCTA
Organism: Epichloe amarillans; assembly: GCA_024072835.1. Taxonomy (NCBI): domain Eukaryota; kingdom Fungi; phylum Ascomycota; class Sordariomycetes; order Hypocreales; family Clavicipitaceae; genus Epichloe; species Epichloe amarillans. Next base: position 1,718,269 of record CP099639.1, read on the forward strand.
AAAAAGAGGTTTAAGGATAAAACTATTAATAGTAGGATAGCAAAGGTAATTAGGACTATAGCTAGGTTAGTAGTAACTATCTTACCCTAGAGAAAGCTATAGAGAAGATATAATAATAAGGAAAATAAACCTAATGTAAACTTATATAATAAGTAGAAAAGCTAATAGGAAGTATAGTATAATAAAGAAAGACTAGGTTAGGACTAGCGTGTTAGAGAACTAGCTAAGAACTAACTGCTAAGCTACCTAAAAGATATCTAGAGATTCTATAATAACCTAGATAAGCATATCTCCTCTATAATTATATAATTATAAATAGGTAAGATTAGCCTTAATAAGTTCCTTTTTCTCTAAAATATTCCTAGGGTGGCTTTACCTCTATATAGCTATAGCTAAGCAAAAAAAGACTAGTACTATATAATAGTTAATTACTATAGATATAGTTATATATAACCCTAATAATATTAGCTTATAAACGCATAGGAAGCAAGGCTAGCCCTAAATAATCCTTAGTAAGTGAAAGTTATAGCTAAATAGTTTCTAGCTATAAAGAGACTATAATATTATATAGTAGCATATAACCTAGCCACTAAGTTAAGAGCCCTAAAGCTAGAACTAAGGTATATCTAACGCAAAAGACTAGAACTAAGAACTATAGAAATAATAACTAATAAAGATAGTAAAAACTAGGAACTAACGCAGATAATTTAGGGGTAGAAATAGGCTAGAGGTAAAGTAACTATAATGCATATAAGGAAAGAAATATGCTCTAAAACTTATTATTAGATTTATATAAACTAACTACTAAACGCTAGGTATATTAACCCCCCTTTTAGGCCACTTCTAATCTAATTACGCCCCTATACTAATATAAAATAATATAAAGAAACTACTTCTCTTTAGGGATAGGAATAGTATTCTCTAGGATTTTAGCCTGCCTCTTAGTAAGAAAGGAAGCGCCTAGGAGATAGTTTATTTTTGCTATTTGCGTATCTAGTTAATATAACTAATAGATAGTCTTATTATAATAGTCCCTAGTAGACCTAGAACTAGAGTGGTTAAGGCCTACTACTAACGCAGACTATTTCTTCTTACTTTAATTTTTAGTATATAACTTCTTAACATTAGCGTTAAAATCTTTAGGGACCTAGGAAAATAGATAAATTAGCACTAGTATATAGCTAGAATTAAACCGCTAGAGAAGCACTTACCTTAGCCTTACCTATAATTTTAGCTAATATCTTAGTTAGCTACTAATATTCTGCCTAATGTCTAGTGATCTTAACCTATTAAACAATTTAGCAGTGGCTCTAGGCTAGAAACAGTGGTATAAACCTTTTTATAACCATTGTTTCTAACCTAGTAATTAAAATATGCGTTAGTTATAGCCCCTATTTAGATAGATTAGCCCTACTACTGTTATGGACTGGCCCCTAGGCTGCTACAATAGGGCGTCGATATAGTATTAAGAAACTTAAGGAGAGGAAAGAGAAAGTATTGAAAATAGGAAGGGAATCTAGCTAGAGGGATAGGAAGACCTCCCTACTAGATTCTAATGCGGCGGCTTCTAGATTCACTAGATTATAGCTTATTCTTTAAGATTAGGAGCTTTTAATAGTTAAATACAGTTGATTCCTAGCTAACGGATAGTCTAACAAGTAATGAGAGGATTTCTAGTCCCCTTATAGACTTACTAACTATATCGGAGAATCTAGGTCGCTAGAGAGGTCTTAGGAGCTACTTTTTATTTTCCGTAAAACTCATTTGTATAGGAAAAATAAAAAATCAACTCATAGCAATACAAACTAGCTACCTAGGTGCACTAACTAAGTTTTCTAGTATATAACCCTATTAAGAAAATATACCATTAAATCTAGAAAAATTCAAGGATTCAAACAGTATATGTCAGCCTTTTATATAACTACTAGTTACCTAGTTACAGTCGATTTTAGCTTCCCTATAGGGTAACCTAGTTAGCTTAGTCATACAAGCCTGTGGGTTAGTTATGGGAACGTAGGTCACAACAAACAACGCTGCAAGCAACGCTTGTAACTAACGTTATAACAACGCAATAAGGCAACTAGTGGGCCTATAAAATAGCGCTATAAATAGCATTATTTTAACACTCCCTCTAGAAAAGTATGAGGTAACTAATTCAATACCTAGACTTAGCTCTTTAATAGATATCTAAGTTAACTATAAATCTAATAATAAATCCAATAACTTTTAGACTAAAAACAGTAAAATCGATAACTTTTAGGCGTAATTCTAGTGTTTTTGTTGATTTTGGGGTTTTTTGACTTTTTAGTTGGTTTTAAACTAGGCCTTTGTATTTGTAAGACCTAATAGTTAGATAAATTATTAAAATTTATCATGGGGCAGGGGCTTAGTTAAACCATCTGCAGGCATCTCTTTAGTGTTAATGTAGATAACCTTAGCTATACCCTTCTGTACCTTCTCTCTAGTATAGTTAAATTTTAGTAAGGTATGCTTTGTTTTGCTATAAAGAGCAGGGTTATTAGCGGTTATAATAGCGCCTTAGTTATTACTAAAAATCGGTACTAGAGGTGCTATAGGTAGCTTTATCTCTTTAAAGAGACTGTAAAGCCACTCTAGCTCCCTAATAGCTTTATATAAGGCGTTAGATTTAGCCTCTAATGTAGATAAAGCTATTGTAGTTGCTTTCTTTAATTTCTAGCTAATAGGTCCTTTAGCTAGCTTATAGAGATAAGCATAGGTTGATTTAGAGGACTTATTACCTGCGAAGTCACTATCACAGAAGCTAATAAGGGTTGCAGAAGCTGTAGTAGCTTTAGACCTTCTATAAGTTATAGAATAACCTATAGAGCCTAAAAGGTACCTAAGCAGATGTTTAGAAGCATTAAGATGCTCTATAAACGGCTTAGCTAGCGCTGTGGAAAGCCACTAAACTAGAAAGGCAATATTAGGTCTTATAAGGAGCATTAGGTATATAATAGTCCCTATAATACTCTAATATAGCTTGTGATTAGGGGGGGAAAGAGGTTTAGTTAGGTGGTCTACCTGTTTTATAATTCCTAGTTATAGAGGAATTTTAATAGGTCTAGTATCTTTTATGTTAAATCTTTCTAGGGCTTTAGAAATGTACTAGGACTAGTGGATAGTTAGGGTCCCTTTCTTTTGATTTCTAGTGATTTAAACGCCTAGGAAAAATTCTGCTAGCCTACGGTCTTTTATAGGATAAGCTTTATAAAGTAGCTTCTTTAGCCTATTAATATAAGCTAGATCTAGTCCTATTAGAAGGCAGTTATCTATATAAGTCACTATATATATAGATATAGTTAGGTTAAAGAAGATAGCTAGGTTGGATATAAGGGGTTAAAAGCCTAGCTTCTAAAGAAGGTCCTTTAAAACCTGTTGCCACTCTCTAGAGCTTTGTTTTAATCTATATAAAGCTTTTTATAGGAAGATAACCTGCTTTTAAGAGGGTTTGTAGCTATACTTCTTAAGTAACTTAGCTACTTTAGGTGTAGACTCGGCAAATTTAGTAAATCCATTAGGAATTTGCATATAGATAGCTTCCTTTAGTGGACTGTTTAGAAAGGCCCCTATAAAATCAACCTGTTTAACTTCCTAGTCATTACAAGCCACTAGGGCTAGTAAAATCCGCTAACTAGGGGGAATGCTAGTTGCAGCGTAGGTTTTAATATAATCTTAACCTTCTATCTGCATAAACCCTTTAGCAACGAGTTAGGCCTTATACTTTAGAGGATTATTTTCTTTATCCTTTTTAAGCTTATAAACAAGCCTATTCTTTAGAACCCTCTAGCCCTTAGGAATTTAGTCTATCCCTATAAATTTAAAGGTTCTAGCAGCTAGAAGCTATTTAAATTCGTTAAAAGTTATATCTATCTATTTTTAACTATCCTTGCTTTTTAAAGCTTATTTCTAAGTCTTAGGGGTATCCGATTTGTTGTTGTTTTTAGTGGATAATTTAGCCTTTTGTTATGCCTTGAAGCATATCTCCTTAACGTAAGAAGATATATTAAAATCATTGATATCCATAGAATCAGAATTGATTAAAGAATCCAAATCTGAAAACGGTTTTTTAATAGCACCCTTATTAGGGGCGCTAGAGCTAGGGCTCTCTAGGGGTAGCGCTAGAGGTGTTGCAGGCGCTGTTATAAGCGCTGTATTAGTCGCCCTAGGGGCTGTTATTATAGGCGCTGCGGGCGCTGCGGGCGCTGCGGGCGCTAGACTTTTAGGCTTTAGGTAACTATCCTAAACTTCTAGATTATCTCGTGAGATATTGGCTTCTCCCTCTAAAGGATTAGTCCCTAAAGGCTTAGGGGACCTTACAGAGCCTATATTCTCTATAATTTTAATAAAGCTAGTCTTTATAACTAACCTTTTAGAGGGAATATAAATAAGATAGATAGTAGAACCTAGAGTAGCTAGCAACTAACTAGGGATAGTCCTAGGGGCTAGCTTTTAAAGCTTAGATCTCTGCTCTAGAGGTATTAGGACCTTATAATAAGACCCTATAGCCCTAATTTTCGAGAATTTAGGCTTATAGGAAGTCTTAGGCTCTAAATCAGCTAGAAATAGCTGCTTAGGGGTTAAAGGTTTAGTTATATTAGCTATGATATTAACTAATTCCACTATAGCTAGAAGGATATAAGACTATAGATATAAGGGTAGCTTAGACCACTAAAGTGTAGCCCTAAGCTAGTTAAGGATAACCCTAATAGCCCTCTTAACTAGCCTATTCTGTTTGTAAATATAGGGGCAAGAGGTACTAAAATAGATTCCTTTAGAAGATAACTATAACTAAAGTTCGTTATTAATTTTAGTACCTCTGTTAAAGTAAAGGTGCCTAGGATACGCGTTATATCGATTTTTTAGGGCCCTAAAGAAGCCCTTAATAGCTAAAGAAAGGGTTAAACCTTCTTTATTAGCTAATAAAAAGCACTATTTATACCGGGATTTTCGATCAATAAGTATAAGGACTGTGGCCTTCTTATTATGCGGTATAGGTTTGATTTTAACTATATCTCCCTCTAAAATATCTAGAACTCTAGGGGGGTCCTAAATAGGTTGTTTAGTTAGTCTTCTAATAGCTTTAGATTGCATATAGGCTATGCAGTTAAAATCCTTTTCTTTAATGACAGAAAAATCAGGGATCCCTTTAGCTAATTTCAATGATTTCTTTAGTAAAGGGAGGCCTATGTGGCCTAATCGAATATGCTAAAGAAGGGCTAAATCTAGTAACTTCTTGTAACTAGAATCTAGCTTTTTAGGGCTATTATCCCCTAGCTCCCTCTGTTACTAGGCCTCTTAAGAATCACAGGCCTTTAGGGGCAGTAGACAGCTACTATCGTTACCTAAGTCATTAGGGTATGGACCTTCTAAACCCCCTATAGAAGATGCCTAACTAGGAGGAGCTTTAGTGGGACATAGGGCTAAATCTTCTAAATCATTATCTTCTAGCTCTTTGATTTATTAATATTCCTTGGGATTAAAAGCTAGTTACGGAATTTGAACCTCTATAGGGTAGGAAAACCTTACTTTAGTCTTATGAGCTCTTGGTTGTTGTTGTTAGTTGTAATACTAAGAGCCTATAAAGGAGAGGTAGGTTAAATGCTTATAGATTGTAGGCGTGGGTTGCCCCTTAATCTATAGGAAAAAGCCGTGTTTAGCAGGTTCTAATAACCTACAGGGGCTTTTATTAGCTAGGAATAGCTAGTGTTTAGCTAGATAACCTCCCTTTAGATAGTGGGATAACCCACTAACTAGGTTAGTATCTATACCTAGGAAATATAGGGCATCTAGCAAAGCTAAAGGCCTATATTCTAGTGGAATTTTCTTAACTAGAACGTTAAAAACAGCTATGCCTCTTCCTTTAGGAAAAATAGGTTCTCCTGCTGTAATTATAGCGCTAGTTTTACCTTTCTTTAGAGGTTTAAAGTCCCTAAAAGAAGCCCTATTATTACAAATATAACAGGAAGAACCTGTATTATATAAAAGGGAGTTTTTAACTATATTGTTAGAGTAGCTAAAAGTAGGCTTGCTAGTAGTGTTACTAGAAGAGGTACTAGAGGTATCTAAGTTAGACTTAGAGTCACTACTATTATCACTGCTAGATTTATTAGAATCTAATTCTTTAACGTATCCTATAGCTAGGGTATAGCCTAAAGCAAAAGCAGCTTCTTTTCCTTTCTATTTTTCCCTATTGCTACTCTTTTTCTTCTTCTACTTCTTTTTAGAGGCCTTAGAAGGGTTTAAATCCTTCTTATTCTGCTCTTTAGTGGTGTTAGAGTCCTTCTTAGGGTTAGGATTAGAAGACTTCTTTTCCTAGTCCTTAGAATTTCCCTTGTTATTATTAGAAGCCTTATAACTAAGGGCTTTAGCTATAGGGGAGGTTTTATCCCTCTATTCTTCTAATAAGTCCGCCATAAGGAACTGTAAATTTAGGGTATTTATAGGCAGTCCTTATGCCCTAGAAGCTCTAATAGTAAATCTTTGTCTCTTAGCCTAACTAGGAAAGGTCTGCTTTAATGCATTAATATAATAATTTACTTAATTAATAGGGGCAATCTTTACACTATAAAGCTATAGTCTAGCTAGTAAATTATTAAAATTAGCATTAAAAGCCTCTAAAGATCCCTTATAACTTAAAAAGTTTAGGGAGTAGTAGCTAGTGTATAGTGTACCACGCTGGATTTTAGCACTCTGCGAATACTGCCTAATAAGGACTTTATAGGCTTCTTTAGGGGATTTTTGCTAATATATAGTAGCCTATGGTCTAGGTTAGTAGCTATCTCTTAATATTATTAAAAGAATAGCTTAGTTATAGTTAGCTAGATAGCTTGCTAGGCTTAGATTATCTATAAATTTAGGTAATCCTAGGGCTCTAAATTATATGCTTAGGGCTTGCTTCCACTAATTATAGTTTTTAGGGCCTTTTAGCTTAGCTCCCTCTAGAATAGAGTGAACCTTCTTATTTAGTTTCTTTATAGCACCTATGTTAAAGGTAGCTTATAAGTTACTAGAAGGTATGCTCGCAGAAGTAGTAGCTAGGTCCTCTTCTAGAACCTTAGTATTTTCTTCCTTAGGTCTATTAGAAGCCTAAAGACCTTATATAATAGTTATGGTTTGCGTTAATTTCTCTAGAAGATTATTAATGCTAGCCTCGTTTTTAATACGATTTTCCTCGCTATGCCTAATAAACTTAGATAAGGTCTTGCCTTATTATTTAATTTGGCTCTGTATCTCTAGCTGTAAAGCACTAGCCTAAATAGCTAGTTAACCTTCTATATCTATCCTACTAGGGTCCCTAGGGGGGCTAGAAGACCCTAGGGTAGGGGCCTTACCCTTATAACTAGGTGGTGCTATCTTCTAAAAGTCCCTGTGTTAAATCTCTAAATTTATTCCTATTGCAAATAACGCGCGCTAGAAATTGCTTGTGTTGCAATCTAGTCACGTACGTAAATTGTGTGGCGGGGCTATTTAAGAGGGCAGCCCTTAGGTCTAAAAAGTGGGTCTTTGGTATGCGCGGGCAGAAAAATAGCGGAGAAGAATCTCCGCGAGGAAAATTTTCTTAACACTAACACTAGGGATAGGAATCGTAGATAATAGGTATTACAGAAGCCACAACGCAACGCAACGTAATGTATAGTGCGTGCAACGTAATATAATAGGTTAAAAAGCCTAGTATAGGTATACTAGATATCCAATGATTTCAAAGGATATAGCCTATCTACTATTGTAAATAATATTAAATATAACGGTCGCAGTAGTGAATAGAATCACTAAGAAGAGGTTGTGGTTGTAACTAGATAGTTACGGTTGCAATGTGGTAGTTACGGGTGCGGCTGTAGTTGATTTTTAACACCAAAGGTCTAATGTTACAATGCGTGGTGCTAGTAAATAAAGAGCTTTAAATTCTAGTGGTTTCCTTTGTAATCTTAAGAGCCCATAGGTATAGTAGGTAGTAACTATACCTAAAATCAAGCAGTAATTATAGTAAAATAACGCAGTAATATAGTAATCTATAGGCCTTCTAGGCTTATAACCTATTGAAAATAGGAAGGGAATTTAGCTAGAGGGATAGGAAGACCTCCCTACTAGATTCTAATGCGGTGGCTTCTAGATTCACTAGATTATAGCTTATTCTTTAAGATTAGGAGCTTTTAATAGTTAAATACAGTTAATTCCTAGCTAATAGATAGTCTAATAAGCAATGAGAGGATTTCTAGTCCCCTTATAGACCTACTAACTATATTAGAGGATCTAGGTTACTAGAGAGGTCTTAGGAGCTACTTTTTATTTTCCGCAAAACTCATTTGTATGGGAAAAATAAAAAATCGACTTATAGCTATACAAACTAGCTACCTAGGTGCACTAACTAAGTTTTCTAGTATATAACCCTATTAATAAAATATACCATTAAATCCAGAAAAATTCAAGGATTTAAACAGTATACGTTAGCCTTTTTTACGACTACTAGTTGCCTAGTTACAGTCGATTTTAGCTTCCCTATAGGGTAACCTAGTTGGCTTAGTCATACAAGCCTGTGGGTTAGTTGTGGGAACGCAGGTCACAACAAACAACGCTGCAAGCAACGCTCGTAACTAACGTTGCAACAACGCAACAAGGCAACTAGTGGGCCTATAAAATAGCGCTATAAATAGCATTATTTTAACAGAAAGGTAGGAAACCTGTCCTTACTAGGGCCCCTTATACCCCCTAACTACCTTATGTAAGCCCCCTTTTCTATGTCCTTGCCTATGTAAGACTATCCTTACTTACATACACTATGTAAATGCTTAGGCAAAGCCTAAGCCCTTATATATACCCTTACTTCTCCCTTTCTTCTCCCCTTACCTATAGTTAATATAGGTGCTTACCCTTTCTAATGTGTTATAGGTGCTTATTATTTTAACTATAGGTCTAGGTAGGATGCGTGATATATACTTCTAGCCCTATATTATTATTATAATAATACTAGCCCTACCCCTACTTATTTATCCCCCTACCTACTACTTACTATTTATTTTTATCTTATAACCTTACTTCCTTACACTAAAAATATTTTTTAAATATTATAACCCTATTACTCCTTCCTATCCTATTATTCTAAATAATTATTATTCCCTTATTAGACTTATAATAAATATGCCTTATTATAGAACAAATACTTATAGGTTTACTTAAGCTTTAGCTACTACTACTATATCCCCTACTACCCTTATTACGCTAATAGCTAGGTCTATTAGCAAGTTCCTTATAAAGGGGGACTTAGATAATAATAAGTATGCTACCCCTTACGCGCTTTTTTAGCCTTATAGGCCTTATATTAAATAATACCTTACTATAGGCGTATTTAACTATTACCCCCCTAAAAGTAGTAAGTCCTATCCCTTATATTAGTAGTAATATATAACCTATATCTAGTTAACTAGGTACTTATTCACTAACCTATAGCTTTATTATTACCTTAAGGATCTTAAGGCTATAATTACTATAAGTATATATATTATTATACCTAGGGTTAAAAGGACTCTAACTACTAAAAAGAAAATACTAGTTCTCTCCTAATAGTTTTATGCCCTTATAAGCTAATAGAATACACTCCTAAATTAGGCTTAATTTAATCTAGCACCTATTTGCTTTACCCTTAAGCCCCCCCCCTTTTATAATACTCCTACTATAAATATAACTAGGCTTAAGGTTATCCCCCTTAGTAATAGTAGTCTTACTAGTAGCTATAGTATAGGTAGCTTTATATAGTAAGTTACTAGCGTTTTATTCTAATAAAACTAATAGATTATTAGCAAACTAAATTCTATATAATAAGAGTTTTATAATTAATCTATATGCCTCCTTAAGGCGCTCTCTCTCTATTACTATAGTAATGTCAAGGCTTCTGGGCCGGATGTAAATAGAATAGGGTGATAGTATGGATAAGTAGCAGCTAGATAGCTAAAGCTAGGTGGTAATGCTTAAGGGTTTTAATCTCTAGCCTCCCACATTCTATGTGTGTAACCTTCACCTATATACCCCCTCTGCGCTTATATAACTAGCCTATAGTAACCTTATAGCTAGGGCGCTATAAGCCCTTAGTAGGTCCTACTATATATAATGCTATTACCTCTATTACCTATGTTACTTTATAGCCTCTATAACTCTAATATAGTACCCCTTTTACTTTATAATTACCCTTAATTATACTTACTACCTAGTTAGTGTAAACTTGCTATTATAAACTTCCTATATAACTCTTACCTTATGTATCCTAATATAAGGCGTGAGAAGATAATAGCCCTATTAATAACAGGTTTAGCTATTATTCCTTACCTTACCTATAAGCTCTTAGTTATAATATAGTTATAGCTATAGAGTTACTTTATAAATGCTTATATTCTTATTCCTACTAGTTTTATAAAAGTAAATACCCTATATTATATTTTCTTATTAGCTAAAAGGGATAGGGTATTAGATACTATACATTAGGGTGTATTTAATTATAAGTTCTAGCGAAGTTACTATAAGCTTACTAGGTATATATAGTTAGCTATAACTTTAGCTATTAATAGCTATAACGCTAGCTTTTTAACCTATAGCTTACTTTCACTACGTATATAAATTACTTAAGGGGTCTATAGTTAATATAAAAAAGACTAAATTTCCCCTCCTTTTTCTCTTTCTTTCCTTCTTATCCCTCTTACTTTTTAATATTAAATTTATAAGTTAGCCCTCCTAGCCTTATAGTAGCGTTCTTACTACTACTACCTAGCAGTTACTAACATTATCTAGAATCTTCCTCCTTATTATCTTATTATCTCTCTGCTTCTTATAGTTAGTATTATAGTTAGTATTTCACTGCTTTACTTCTTACTTACTTACTACTAACTTATAGATAGGTTATAATATCTTCTATTTGCCTAATAACTCTAGGACCTTTAGCGCTTGCCCTAGAAAAATCGCCTTATAAGAGGGCTTTACATGCTTTAAAAACATCTATATAAGTTTACCTCTTATTTATAGTATTATAGCTACTAACTTACTAAGTAGTATAATTAAAATTCCTTACCTTTGCTATAGTTAGTAAGTAGTAATCTAGTAGATTGCCCCTAAAGATAATAAAGCTAAGCCTTAGTATATTATAGAAGGGAAGCTAATTCCTAATAAGTGTTATTATTCCCCTAGTATAACTAAGCTACTTCTCTTTTACTCTTATAATACTAACCTAGGTTAGGTAATTCCTTAAAGTGCGCTTACTACGCAAAAAACAATAAAATATATACTAGCGTAAGTACCCTTTTAAGGCTACTACTCTTAGCTAGCTAACTTATTATTAGTATTCTATAAGAATTATAATCCTTTATTATAAGTTCTTTAAAGTTATAAAGGAGGTTCCTAATAGTACCTATTACTATCTATCCCTAGTAAGATTATTAATTCTAGTAACTTAGTTAGAGCTAACTTATTACTAGGCTCTAGTGCGCGCGAAATGTAAATTATATAATACTCTTCTTACTATAAAGAATATAAATTACTATAGTAGAGTTTATTAGGCCTATCTAACCGTAGAAGCTACTTATAAGGCAAATACTAATAAGCAAGTAGTAATATTATAGCTATTTAATACTACTAACCTTAAGGTCTAAATTAATATTGCTAATAGCTTATGCTTTATAGCTTAAAACGCCCCTATAGTAAGTCCTATTATCTTTAGTATAGCTTTTACTTTGCTAACTTATAGCTAGTTTATAGCGTGCACTTTATAGCTCCCTATATATATTAGCCTCTCTAAGCTCCCTAAAGAGCTTTATTCCTTTATTTATAGGGATAAGGAGGGGTCCTCTAATAATAAAGCTTCTATAGCTACTATAAAGGAAAATATAGCGGTAGATATAATAATAGAGTAATAGGTGCTTAGTAGCTATATAGTAGTTTACTTTAAGAGAATATAATTTTTTTATATTATAAAATTTTATATGTTAAATTACTAAAGTAATAATATCTTTATAAACTAGCTACTTAATTACCACTTGTAATTATTTATAATATCCCTTATAATAAAATCTCTTTTTAATACTTATAAATTCTCTAAGCTATTATAGCCTTTCTATTTTACTAAGAATTTCCGCTGTTTTCTATTATATTAATATAAGATAATTCTCTTAACCTTAAACTTTTCTTTATTTTCTTTAATATTATCTTATAGTAAGGATATATCTATATAGCTAGTAAAGTCCCCTCTAAATAGTTTAAGGCTTATAATATTAAACACATTATAAAGTCTTAAGCTAGCTAGTAATTATAATTAATAGGCTAAGCTATAATTACTAATTACTTTCTTAATTTTATAGGGCCCTAGGTACTTAGCTATAAGCTTCTAGCTTAGTTATCTTAGGTTAATACTCTTAGTAAATAGTAAAATATAGTTCTTAACCTTAAACTCTATTAGTATTCTCTTATAATTATAATACTTCTTTTACTATACTTATATATTATAAAGTAGTTACTTAATCTCTAAGTATCTTTATCTTAATTCTAAGACTCTATTTTCTACCTAGTTATTTACTAAGTTAGGCATTAGGATAGCCTAATATAATCCCCTTAGGTTATACCCTTATAGCGCCTTCGCTAGCGTTAGGGTATAACTACTATGCTTACTTATATTATAGGCAAACTATACTATTAGCAAATATTCTACCTAATTATCCTATTTAGTGTATATATAGGCTCTTAGATAATGCTTAAGAACCTAGTTTAATTGCTCTATTTACCTATCTATCTAGGGATAAAATATAGTACTTAGTTACTGCTTTATTATAATAAGGTAGTAGAAAGTCCTCTAGAATTCACTAGTAAATATTAACCTATAGTCTATAATAATACCTTCTAGGGCACTATAGTCTTTAAAAATATTCTTAAGGAACACTATAGTAAGGCTATTGCTAGTTAGGTATATAAACACTAGTATATAAATACTATACTTTAAGAATTAGTCTATAATAACTAAAATCACGTTATATAACTAAAACTTCTAATCCTTTACTAGTAGCAAGCCTATAATAAAGTCTATTAATAATTCTTAGAAGGGGCAATTAAGCACTAGTAATATAGCTAACTTGCTATAAGGTTTATATAACCTTAGCTTTAAAACTTAATAATTAATATAAGACTAGATATATGCCTTAATATCTTTCTTTATTAATAGCTAGTAATACTAGCCTATAATATAATAGAGGGTCCTGCTAACCCCCTAATAACCTATTACGGGATTATTATAGGTTAATAGTAAAATTTCTTTCTATAATCCTAGCGGGATAAAAACATGATTTTTATATATTAGTAACTTAGAGAATCTTATAGTCTATATCTATAGCTCTCTAGCCTCTAGCTTAGAGGGACTAATTAACTATAGTCCTAATGCACTAGAGTTACTACTTATTAGTAATAACTTCTGCTATATAATAAAGGCATCCCCTTACTACGCTTCTAATAATAAGACTTAAATTAAGGCTTTTAATTCTACTGCCTTGCTCCTAACGTTAGAGTTAAACTTAGAAGAGATTCTTTAAACCACTAAGATTCTTATTATAACATTACTATAGCCTAGTAGCTCTTTAGTAATACTCTTAGATAAATTAACTAACCTAGTAAAGATTAATATAGTAAAGGTTCTCCTACTTACTATTGCTTTTATAGATATAGTAAAGATTAATATAGAAGAGGTTCTCTTACCTACTATTAGGTAATTACTATAATCTTATAGCTTTATTACTATATGCTTAGGCCTTTTACCTAGCCTAGTAAAGATTAATATAGAAAAGGTTCTCTTACTTACTATTAGGGTTATTACTTTGCTATTTAGAGGTAGTAAGCGTAAACATAGCGTACTTACTAAGTTACTATTACTCTTATGCTACTCCTTAACTATAAACCTAACACACTATAGGCATGCCTAACTAGTAGTTAAGCTATTACTAACATAATGCCCTTATAGCCTAATAGTAGCAAACTTAGTAAGGAAGGTTAGTAACTAAGATATAAAAGCCTTAGCCTTCCTTTCCTTACTAATATAGTCTAACCTTTATAATAAAGGATTAGTAGGATTTAGCTTCCTTACCTAGTGTTTAATAGTAAAATTAAATAGGCATAGCTTATCTAATATAGTGACCTAGTGACTAGTTAGCTTAGGCTTTATTATAAGGTACTTGTGATTTAGGTAATTTATAATTATAGTAACTAGGTATGCTAAGTAAGCAAGGTAGTGCCTCTAAGTCTAAAAAGCCTTTTAAATTGCTAGTAGCTCTATGTCTAGTGTTATATAGCGTAATTTAGTGTCCTTTAATTTCCTTAATATAAACGCTATAGGGTGCTAGCTACCTAGTACTAATATTATAAGGATAGCTCTAATTATATATCTAGAGGCATTAGTCTTCACTTATAGTAGTAATATTAGATTAAAGTAGACTAAAATTAGAGCCTCCTAGAATAGCTTTTATAGTTCCCTAAACACTGCTAGCTTACTATTATCTAGCTTAAAATTTACTAGTTAGTTCCCTTATAAGTGGTTTATTAATAGGATAACTATTTTACTATATAACTTAATAAAGCGCTTATAGAATCTAGTAAACCTAAGGAAAGATTAGATATTAAATATATAGATAGGTATTAGCTATATTATAATTACCTTTACCTTACTTAGGTCTATTAAGATTCCTTTTAGTAAGATTATATAACTAAGGAATTTAACCTCTATAATAGAGAATTAGTACTTATCTAGATTAATAAAAAGGTTAGCCTTTTAAAATCTCTTAAGGATCTTTTTAACATTACCCTTATACTCTAGGATCTTATAGCTAAATATTAGTGTATTATTAAGGTAGATAATATAAATAAGATTATTAAGGCCTTCTAAAGCTTTATTAATATACTCTTAGAAGGATACTAGCATATTAATAAGCCTAAATAGCATTATAAGATACTTAAAGTAACTATATCTATACTAGAAGGCTATTTTTTACTTATTGCCCTTAAAAATATATAGCTAATAGTATATATCTTTAAGGTCTAACTTTATAAAAATCTTTACACCCCCTAGTTAATCTAAGATTTCTAATATTAGGGGTAAAGAGGCCTTATCTTTAACTATAATCTTATTAAGGCCCCTATAATCTATATATAGTTATAGCTTTCCCCCTTTTTTTAGTATAAAAAGGATTAGGGCGCTTACTAGGCTAATAGATCTTTAGATTTACCTATGTTCCTATGTAGTTACTAGGTACTTATAGAGTACTTATAACTCTTTCTTAGCTAGGTTATATATTAGACCTTATAGTAATGCTTTTCCTTTTTCTAATTTAATAGCATATATATAGCTACCTAAGCTAGGAAGGGTGCTAGCCTCTTTATTTAAAAATATATCTTTAAACTCCTTATAAGCTTTTAGAAGTTTTACTTTCTTAGGTTTATTAGCTAGTTTTATTATTATACTATTATTACTTCCTTTATCTTTATTTACTATAGGTCTAATAGTAGCTATATATCTAATTATATATATTACCTATAGGTTAAGTACTACTATAGTAAATATATATTTTACTACTCTTTAACTATCCTATAACCCTACTACTAATAAGATATATCCTCTTATTATAAGGTATCTCTAAAGTTTATCTTTCTAAGATATTATTATAGGCTTATACTCTCTTACCTAATTAACTTCTAAAACTAATTTTTCACTACTATTTATAATATAGTAGCTAAGTTAGCATATCTTTATATAGCCTATACTATCCCTAACTAACACTATTTTCTTTAGAATCCCTTAATATAGCATAATATTACCTAATATACTCTTAAGCGTATTATTATAAGGTTATACTTTTAACTAATTAAGGTTTATTAGTATATTAGGGTGGATTAAGGAATATATAGCACTAGGGTTAAATAGCGTTAGCACTACTACCTAGTAGTTATCTTAATATAACTTAATATCTATATAAATTTATAGGTCTAGAAGACTATTCTTATTAAGTTAAGTTATATTAAGAGCGTTTTCCTAGGGTTTTACTACGCTAATTAAGGTCTTATTTATATTTAAGTAACTTCTAGCTTGCTTAGTGCTAGCGTAGTGTGTCTTAGTAGTATAGGTGTTTTTCTAGTAAATAGTGTAGTTTAGTTTAGTGCACTTAGTTAATAGGTAGCCTAGTTTTTTGCACTTATAATAGACTAGCAAGCCCCTTACTCTTATATAGTGTCCTTTCTATAGCTCTTTTTCTAGAGACACTAAGTAGTTCCTTCTCTTTTACTAGTTATTTCCTTAGTTACTTCCTTAGTAGCCTTTATAGGGGATTCCTTTCTTTTCCTTAGTTACTACTTTTGCTTTCTTTCCTTAGCTAATAAGGTAGTTCTAGCTTATAGGGTACTCTTAGCTAAATACCTACTTCTTTATAGTGCTATTTAGGCACTATATAAACTAAGTAATTCTTAGAGATTTAGGCATAGGCTTAGGTAATTTTACCTTTACCTTCCCCTAGACTTTAATAAAAGTCTAGAATAACTAATCCTTGCCTTAGCAAAGGGTTAGTAGTATTCCTATAGCTTCTAGGTAGTAACTATCTTTATCTATTTCTCTGGTTTTTAGCTATTAGATAAACTTTGCCTAAGTATAGCTTTAGTAATCTATATAACTATTTATAGTAGTAAAGCGTATTTACTATTACTTTATCTTATTTACTAGGTAGCTACTAGTGTATATAACCTTTATTATATTATTAGTAAATATATTTTAATCTATAGTAAAGGTTATATTTAAATCTACTAAGAATATCTATAGGTTCTTATAGGTATCCCCCTTATATATAGGAGCTTTTAGCTATATCTTTACTATACTATATTTATAAAGTCCTAATAAGGGTAGTGCTTCCTAGGGAATTAGGGTAGTGTCTTAAGTAAAAGGTATTTATAAGGCAGGAGTAAGGCCTTTATTAGTATTAACTAATTAGAGAGGGGTATTTACTTCCTATAAATTTTTCTATAGCTATTTAAGTTTTTGCCTTTTTTAAGTAATTTATAGCTATATCTTTGCTTATATAAGGCTATAGTTTAATATAGCTTCCTTACTATTAATAATAGGCTCTAATATATAGGAATTCTCTAGTATAGTTAGATAAGAAGACTTATATTCTAAAAGTAAGTTCTAATCTATAGGTATATCTTTATATAGCGTGTTTACTCTAGAGTTATTAGTACCCCTTAAGCAAGTATTTATTCTTTATAGTGCTAATATTCTTACCTTACTAATAGCTTATTACCCTAATAGAAAAGAGAGATTAACTTATTAAGGCTTTTAGGCTAGATATAAATAGAATAGGGTAATAGTATAGATAAGTAGTAGCTAAATAGCTAAAGCTAGGTAGTAATGCTTAAGGGTTTTAATCTCTAGCCTCCTATATTCTATATATGTAACCTTTGCCTATATACCCCCTTTACGCTCATATGACTAGCCTATAGCAACCTTATAGCTAGGGCGCTACAAGCCCTTAGTGGGTCCCACTGTACATAATGCTATTGCCTCTATCGCCTATGTCGCTCCGTAGCCTCCACGACCCTAACAAGTAACACCTAGGGCTACTAGTAGCTTATTAAAGCTAGTAATAATTTGCCCTTATATTAGCGCTAGGAGCGCTCCTAACCTAAGTCTATCCTAGGTCTAACTAATTACTATGCTAATTACACTATAGGTAGTAGCTATCCCTTTATAACTATTATTATTTACTAGTCCTTCCCTAACAAAAGTTAATCTAATAATATACTACCCCTAGCTTACACTTACTTTACGCTCCCTAACTGCTATTTTACTCTTACTATCTAAAACTATAGTGGTAGCTATAGTAGCTATAGTGCTAGCTATAGTAGCTATAGTGCTAGCTATAGTAGCTATAGTGCTAGCTATAGTAGCTATAGTACCTAACGTAGCATAGGTTATATCCCTGTTAGACATAAGGTAATAATAGTCACTATCTTATCTAATAATAATAGCCTTACTAATAGCCTAACTAACCCCTAGTCTAAGTAACCCCTATGCTATAGGGGGTAAGGGGATTTAAATACATTTTAGTAACTATAAGGAATTAGCTAGGTTTAGGATAAGTGTACCTTATACGCTAGAAGATATCTCCTTTAATAGATATATAGTCTATAATTAATTTAGTCTATTGTTATAATATATATCTCCTTACTTCGCTTTAAACTTGTTAAAATAATGCTATTTATAGCACTATTTTATAGGCCCACTAGTTGCCTTGTTGCGTTGTTGCAACGTTAGTTACGAGCGTTGCTTGCAGCGTCTGTTGTGACTTGCGTTCCCACAACCAACCCACAGGCTTGTATGACTAAGCCAACTAGGTTACCCTATAGGGAAGCTGAAATCGACTGTAACTAGGTAACTAGTAGTCGTATAAAAGGCTAACGTATACTGTTCAAATCCTTGAATTTTTCTGGATTTAATAGTATATTTTATTAATAGGGTTGTATACTAGAAAACTTAGTTAGGGCACCTAGGTAGCTAGTTTGTATGGCCATAAGTTGATTTTTTATTTTTCCTATACAAATGAGTTTTGCGGAAAATAAAAAGTAGCTCCTAAGACCTCTCTAGCAACCTAGATCCTTTAATACGGTTAGTAGGTCTATAAGGGGACTAGAAATCCTCTCATTGCTTATTAGACTGTCCGTTAGCTAGGAATTAACTATATTTAACTATTAAAAGCTCCTAATCTTAAAGAATAAGCTATAATCTAGTGAATCTAGAAGCCGCCGCGTTAGAATCTACTAGGGAGGTTATCCTATCCCTCTAGTTAGATTCCCTTCCTATTTTCAATAGGTTATAAGCCTAGAAGGCCTATAGATTACTACATTACTGCGTTATTCTACTGTGATTACTACTTGATTTTAGGTATAGTTACTACTTACTATACCTATAGGCTCTTAAGATTACAAAGGAAACCACTAGAATTTAAAGCTCTTTATTTACTAGTACCACGCATCGCAACATCAGACCCTTGGTGTTAAAAATCAACTACAGCCGCACCTGTAACCACCACATTGCAACCGTAACTATCTAGTTACAACCACAACCTTTTTAGTGATTCTATTCACTACTACGACCGTTATATTTAATATTATCTACAACAGTAAATACGCTGTATCCTTCTAAAATCATTAGATATCTAGTATACCTATACTAGGCTTTTTAACCTATTACATTACGTTGCACGCAGTATACATTACGTTGCGTTACGTTGTGGCTTCTGTAATACCTATTATCTACGATTCCTATCCTTAGTGTTAAGAAATTTTCTCGGAGATTCTTCTCTGCTATTTTTCTGCCCGCGCATACTAAAGACTCACTTTTTACACCTAAGGGCTACCCTCTTAAACGGCCCCGCCACACAATTTACGTACGCGACTAGATTGTAACACAAGTAATCTCTAGCGCGCGTTATTTGCAATAGAAACGAATTTAGAGCTTTTACACAGGGATTCTTTTCAAGATTTTTTAGAAGATAGCACCACCTAGTTATAAGGGTAAGGCCCCTATAGGGTCTTCTAGCCCCCCTAGGGACCCTAGTAAGATAGATATAGAAGGTTAACTAGCTGTTTAGGCTAGTGCCTTATAGCTACAGATACAGGGCCAAATTGAACAACAAGGCAAGACCTTAACTAATTTTATTAGGCATAGCGAGGAAAATCGTATTAAAAACAAGGCTAGCATTAATAATCTTCTAGAGAAGTTAACGCAAACTATAACTATTATGCAAGGTCTTTAGGCTCCTAATAGACCTAAGGAAGAAAATACTAAGGTTCTAGAAGAAGACCTAGCTACTACTTCTACGAGCGTACCTTCTAGTAACTTATAAGCTACCTTTAACATAGGTGCTATAAAGGAACTAAATAAGAAGGTTTACTTTATTCCAGAGGGAGCTAAGCTAAAAGGCCCTAAAAACTATAATTAGTGAAAGCAAGCCCTAAGCATATAATTTAAAGCCCTAGGATTACCTAAATTTATAGATAATCTAAGCCTAGCAAGCCACCTAGCTAACTATAACTAAGCTATTCTTTTAATAATATTAAGAGATAGCTACTAACCTAGACCATAGGCTGCTATATATTAGCAAAAATCCCCTAAAGAAGCCTATAAAGTCCTTATTAGGCAGTATTCGCAGAGTGCTAAAATCCAGCGTGGTACACTATACGCTAGCTACTACTCCCTAAACTTTTTAAGTTATAAGGGATCTTTAGAGGCTTTTAATGCTAATTTTAATAATTTACTAGCTAGACTACAGCTTTGTAGTGTAAAGATCGCCCCTATTAATTAAGTAAATTACTATATTAATGTATTAAAGCAAACCTTTCCTAGTTAGGCTAAGAGACAAAGATTTACTATTAGAGCTTCTAGGGCATAAGGACTGCCTATAAATACCCTAAATTTACAGTTCCTTATAGCAAACTTATTAGAAGAACAGAGGGATAAAACCTCCCCTATAGCTAAAGCCCTTAGTTATAAGGCTTCTAATAATAATAAGGGAAATTCTAAGGACTAGGAAAAGAAGTCTTCTAATCCTAACCCTAAGAAGGACTCTAACGCCACTAAAGAGTAGGATAAGAAGGATTTAAACCCTTCTAAGGCCTCTAAAAAGAAGCAGAAGAAGAAAAAGAGTAGTAATAAGGAAAAACAGAAAGGAAAAGAAGCTGCTTTTGCTTTAGGCTATATACCCTAGCCATAGGATACGTTAAAGAATTAGATTCTAATAAATCTAGTAGTGATAATAGTAGTAATTCTAAGTCTAACTCGGATACCTCTAGTACCACTAGTAACACTACTAGCAAGCCTACTTTTAGCTACTCTAATAATATAGTTAAAAACTCCCTTTTATATAATATAGGTTCTTCCTATTACATTTGTAATAATAGGGCTTCTTTTAGGGACTTTAAACCTCTAAAGAAAGGTAAAACTAGCGCTATAATTACAGTAGGAGGACCTATCTTTCCTAAAGGGAGAGGCATAGCTATTTTTAACGTTCTAGTTAAGAAAAATCCACTAGAATATAGGCCTTTAGCTCTGCTAGATGCCCTATATTTCCTAGGCATAGATACTAACCTAATTAGTGGGTTATCTCACTATCTAAAGGGAGGTTATCTAGCTAAAGACTAGCTATTCCTAGCTAATAAAAGCCCCTGTGGGTTATTAGAACCTGCTAAACACGGCTTTTTTCTATAGATTAAGGGGCAACCCACGCCTACAATCTGTAAGCATTTAACCTACCTCTCCTTTATAGGCTCTTAATACTGCAACTAACGGCAACGACAACCAAGAGCTTATAAGACTAAATTAGGGTTTTCCTACCCTATAGAGGTTCAAATTCCACAACCAGCTTTTAATCCTAAGGAATATCAATGAATCAAAGAGCTAGAAGACAATGATTTAGCCCTATGTCCCACCGAAGCTCCTAGTCAGGCATCTTCTACAGGGGGTTTAGAAGGTCTATACCCTAATGACTTAGGTGACAATAGTGGCTGTCTACTGCCCCTAGAGGCCTGTGATTCTTAAGAGGCCTAGCAACAGAGGGAGCTAGGGGATAATAGCCCTAAATCTAATCTAAATCCTAGTTACAAGAAGTTACTAGATCTAGCCCTTCTTTGGCATATTCGATTAGGCCATATAGGCCTCCCTTTACTAAAGAAGTCATTGAAATTAGCTAAAGGGATCCTTGATTTTTCCGCTATTAAAGAAAAGGATTTTAACTGCATAGCCTATATGCAATCTAAAGCTGTTAGAAGACTGACTAAATAACCTATTTAGGACCCCCCTAGAGTTCTAGATATTTTAGAGGGAGATACAGTTAAAATCAAACCTATACTGCATAATAAGAAGGCTACAGTCCTTATTCTTATTGATCGAAAATCCCGGTATAAATAGTGCTTTTTATTAGCTAATAAAGAAGGCTTAACCCTTTCTTTGGCTATTAAGGGCTTCTTTAGGGCCCTGAAAAATCGATATAACGCGTATCCTAGGCACCTTCACTTTGACGGAGGTACTAAAATTAATAACAAACTTTAGTCATAGTTATCTTCTAAGGGAATCTGTTTTAGTACCTCTTTGCCCTATATTCACGAACAGAATGGGCTAGTTAAGAGGGCTATTAGGGTTATCCTTAACTAGCTTAGGGCTACACTTTAGTGGTCTAAGCTACCCTTATATCTATAGTCTTATATCCTTCTAGCCATAGTGGAATTAGTTAATATCATAGCTAATATAACTAAACCTTTAACCCCTAAGTAGCTATTTCTAGCTAATTTAGAGCCTAAGACTTCCTATAAGCCTAACTTCTCGAAAATTAGGGCTATAGGGTCTTATTATAAGGTTCTAATACCTCTAGAGCAAAGATCTAAGCTTTAAAAGCTAGCCCCTAGGACTATCCCTGGCTGGTTGCTAGCTACTCTAGGTTTTACTGTCTATCTTGTTTATATTCCCTCTAAAAGGTTAGTTATAAAGACTAGCTTTATTAAAATTATAGAGGATATAGGCTTTGTAGGGTCCCCTAAGCCTTTAGGGACTAATCCTTTAGAGGGAGAAGCCAATATCTCACGAGATAATCTAGAAATTTAGAATAGTTACCTAAAGCCTCCTAAAAGCCTAGCGCCCGCAGCGCCCGCAGCGCCCGTAGCGCCTGTACTAACAGTCCCCAGGACAACCGATACAGCGCCCGCAACAACACCTACAGCGCCTGCAATAACTCTAGCGCTACCCCTAGAGAGCCCTAGCTCTAGCGCCCCTAATAAGGGTGCTATTAAAAAACCGTTTTTAGATTTGGATTTTTTCATTAATTCTGATTCTATGGATATCAATAATTTCAATATATCTTCATACGTCAAGGAGATATGCTTCAAGGCATAACAAAGGTATAAATCATCCACTAACAACGATTCGGATACCCCTAAGACCTAGAAACAAGCTGTAAAAAGCAAGGATAGTCGAAAATGGATAGATGCAACTTTCAACGAATTTAAACAGCTTCTAGCTGCTAGAACCTTTAAATTTATAGGGATAGACTAAATTCCTAAGGGCTAGAGGGTTCTAAAGAATAGGCTTGTTTACAAGCTTAAAAAGGATAAAGAAAATAATCCTCTAAAGTACAAGGCCTAACTCGTTGCTAAGGGTTTTATGCAAATAGAAGGTTAAGATTATATCAAAACCTACGCTATAACTAGCATTCCCCCTAGTTAGCGGATTTTACTAGCCCTAGCGGCTTGTAATAACTAGGAAGTTAAACAGGTTGATTTTATAGGGGCCTTTCTAAACAGTCCACTAAAGGAAGCTATCTATATGCAAATTCCTAATAGATTTACTAAATTTGCCGAGTTTACACCTAAAGTAGCTAAGTTACTTAAGAAGTATAGCTACAAACCCTCTTAAAAGCAGGTTATCCTCCTATAAAAAGCTTTATATAGATTAAAACAAAGCTCTAGAGAGTGGCAGCAGGTTTTAAAAGACCTTCTTTAGAAGCTAGGCTTTTAACCCCTTATATCTAACCTAGCTGTCTTCTTTAACCTAACTATATTTACATATATAGCGACTTATGTGAATAACTGCCTTCTTATAGGACTAGATCTAGCTTATATTAATAGGCTAAAGAAGCTACTTTATAAAGCTTATCCTATAGAAGACCGTGGGCTAGCTAAATTTTTCCTAGGCGTTTAAATCACTAGAAATTGAAAGAAAGGGACCCTAACTATCCACTAGTCCTAGTACATTTCTAAAGCCTTAGAAAGATTTAATATAAAAGATACTAAACCTATTAAAATTCCTCTATAACCTAGAATTATAAAACAGGTAGACCACCTAACTAAACCTCTTTCCCCCCCTAATCACAAGCTATATCAGAGTATTATAGGGACTATTATGTACCTAATGCTCCTTATAAGACCTAATATTACCTTTCTGGTTTAGTGGCTTTCCACAGCGCTAGCTAAGCCGTTTATAGAGCATCTTAATGCTTTTAAACATCTGCTTAGGTACCTTTTAGGCTCTATAGGTTATTCTATAACTTATAGAAGGTCTAAATCTGCTATTATAGCTTCTATAACCCTTATTAGCTTCTGTGATAGCGACTTTGCGGGTAATAAGTCCTCTAAATTAACCTATGCTTATCTCTATAAGCTAGCTAAAGGACCTATTAGCTAGAAATTAAAGAAAGCAACTACAATAGCTTTATCTACATTAGAGGCTAAATCTAACGCCTTATATAAAGCTATTAGGGAGCTAGAGTGGCTTTATAGTCTCTTTAAAGAGATAAAGCTACCTATAGCACCTCTAGTACCGATTTTTAGTGATAACTAAGGCGCTATTACAACCGCTAATAACCCTGCTCTTTATAGCAGAACAAAGCATACCTTACTAAAATTTAACTATACTAGAGAAAAGGTATAGAAGGGTATAGCTAAGGTTATTTACATTAACACTAAAGAGATGCCTGCAGATAGTTTAACTAAGCCCCTGCCTCATGATAAATTTTAACAATTTATCTAACTATTAGGTCTTACGAATACAAAGGCCTAGTTTAAAACCAACTAAAAAGTCAAAAAACCCGAAAAATCAACAAAAACATTGGAATTACGCCTAAAAGTTATCGATTTTACTGTTTTTAGTCTAAAAGTTATTGGATTTATTATTAGATTTATAGTTGACTTAGATATCTATTAAAGAGCTAAGTCTAGGTATCGAATTAGTTACCTTATACTTTTCTAGAGGGAGTGTTAAAATAATGCTATTTATAGCACTATTTTATAGGCCCACTAGTTGCCTTGTTGCGTTGTTGCAACGTTAGTTACAAGCGTTGCTTGCAGCGTCTGTTGTGACTTGCGTTCCCATAACTAACCTACGGGCTTGTATGACTAAGCCAACTAGGTTACCCTATAGGGAAGCTAAAATCAACTGTAACTAGGCAACTAGTAGTCATATAAAAGGCTAATGTATAAATACTGTTCGAATCCTTGAATTTTTCTGGATTTAATGGTATATTTTATTAATAGGGTTGTATACTAGAAAACTTAGTTAGTGCACCTAGGCAGCTAGTTTGTATAGCTATGAGTCGATTTTTTATTTTTCCTATATAAATAGGTTTTGCGGAAAATAAAAAGTAGCTCCTAAGACCTCTCTAGTGACCTAGATCCTTCAATACGGTTAGTAGGTCTATAAGGGGACTAGAAATCCTCTTATTGCTTGTTAGACTGTCTGTTAGCTAGGAATTAACTGTATTTAACTATCAAAAGCTCCTAATCTTAAAGAATAAGCTATAATCTAGTGAATCTAGAAGCCGTCGCGTTAGAATCTAGCAGGGAGGTCTTCCTATCCCTCTAGCTAGATTCCCTTCCCATTTTCAATACTTCTATAGTAAAGAATTCTATTAATTCGCGGCATTAATATTAATTTCTATTAAGAAAGTCCTAATTAAAGCATATTATAGCATTAGAAAGGTTAAGAGATATTATAAGCTACTTTATAAAGCCTATAATATTATATAATAGGAATACCTAATAACCCCTAAGCCTATAGCCCTATAGATAGCTATAAAAGCTCTTAATAATATAGTAAGACTAAATAGCCTTATCCTAACCCTTTTAGTCTTTAGGGCATATCTATATATAATAAGCAAATCCCCTCCTTTACTAGAGATATTATAGCGTGTAATTACTATATAAAAGGTAATAAAGGAGGTTAAGTGCCTTTATACTATTTAGAAAATTAATAAAGCCCTTATAATAAGGAATAGCTTAGATATAGTATTAACCCTTAGCCTATTACTTAGATTACTAGTATAAGTGTAATAAGAAGGCAATAGTTAGTAAGGCTTATATAACCTTCTTTTAATTAATAGAGAGACTTATATACTTAACCTTTTAAGAGACCTAAAGGCCTTCTAGTTAACCTCTATTAGACCCTACTAGGAGAACCTAAACGCAAAGGCCCTCTTACCTTAGCTAGCTAAAGAAAAGAGAGAGGCCTAAGAAAGGCTAGTAGCTAGACCCCTAGAGGTTTCCCTAAAGAGATAGCTAGGAAAACCACGTAAGAACTCTCTAGTAATTATTAACAAGACTAATATATTTATCTTAGCTAAGGAGGAAGCTAACCTTACCCTTATAATTAGACTATGTAAGGAAGGCATAATTATAACCCTAAGAAAGCCCTTTAAGCTCTTTACTAAGGCTAAAATTAATGCCTTAATTAACTAAGGTATGTTTAAATTTATAGTCTATAATAAAAGAGAGTATAATAGCGTAAGGATCTTTAACTCCTATATTATTAATAAGGTTAAAGGGAAGATAGGCTAGCTATATAAGAAATCATAGCTTATAATCTAAGGCTTTAGTAATAAGGTAAAGCAAGATATCTTAACATAAGCCCTAATAATCTAATAGGCTAGTTAACGCCTTATCCTTATAATTACTCCCTTACTAATAAAGAAAGACTTTATCCTATAGATTTGTAATATTATATAAGCCTATGTTTAATTAAGAATACTATTAAATAGAGTTATCCTAGCTAGACTTCTAGCTTAGATCTATAACTAATACCCTAAAGGAATAATTATAAGGGTTATTAAACCTCTCTATAGCATTATAAAGGCTAGAACACACTAGTAAGTAATGTATTATAAGCATTATAAAGAGAAGCTTTAGATAAAGACCTTTATATATAATCCCTACTTACTTATAATAATAGAAAAGAGCCCTTAATTTATATATATAGGCATATAGACTAATAACACGCTAGGGCTATTAGATAAGGAGTTCTCTAAGAAGGAGGAAAAAGAGCTAGCTACTATAGCCTTTATAGCAAAGCTAAAGCAATTCCTTCTTAAGAGTAGTCCCCTTACCTTTAATAGAGAAATTATTATAATAGTAGCTAATATAGCTATTACCCTTTAGTAAAAGGGGTAAAGTAGTAAACTTAAAGTAATTTCACTTATAGACTTAAAGTAAAAGTATATTAAGTAATAAGCTTAAGGCACCTATATTGCCTTAATCTGCTATCTAGAAGCCTGCTATAACCTATCTATTGCTATATAACACTAAGAACTAATAGTTAAGAATATTAAAGCCCTTAATTATTAGATTTAGTAGTAAATAGACTACCTAGAGACAGGCCTTATATTTATTCTAATTAACCTTACTAAAGCGAAGCTTTATGCCTTTATAAATAGGTCCTTTATAAATAATTAAGACCTTACTTTATAACTTAGCTATATACTAATCCTAGCTAATAAAGACTATAAGGATAGCGAGTTTATAATTATAGGTAATATTATATACTTTAGCTTAACAAAGAGTAAGAGAGTTATATAAAGTGTGCTAGCCTCTAAAGTCTATAGTATAGTTACTAGTGTTAACATAGCTTATGTAATTACTATAACGCTAGGATTAATTATAAACTAATTAAATATCCCTCTAACCCTAGTTATAGTCTATATAGACTTATACTCCCTATATAAATGCCTTATTAAGCTTAGTATAACTAAAGAGAAGCGCCTAATAATTAACATTATAGCCCTATAATAATTATATAAGCGCTATAAGCTTTGCAAGATCTAATAGATTAATAAAGCTAATAACCTAGCTAATGCCTTTATAAAGGCATTGCTAAATAAGGCCTTAGAGCAATTTATCTCTAGCAATAGGATAATAATCTAGATAGAGGGGTAGGTAACCCACGTAGGTAATAGGGATAGTCACTATAAGTAATAGGGATAGTTACCGCAGGTAATAGGGATAGTTACTATAGGTAATAGTATTAGGGCTAAGGCCCTTAGCCCTAACTAACCTAGATAAAGTCCACTAGGAGGAGAAAGGGGAGGATATCTCCCTAGGTAAGGGCGCGGAGGATAGTTACTACAGGTAATAGTATTAGGGCTAAGGCCCTAACTAACCTAGAGAAAATATACCTAGGGAGGAGAAAGAGGGAGAAGATATCTCCCTAGGTAATAAGAAGAAGCAAAAGAAGGAGGATAAATAGCGACTCCTATAGGGTAGTTCCCACAGGAGCTACTCTTATTATAGCTCTTAGCCTTATAGGAGTTACTAGGAGCCTCCTAGTTATCTAGAGATTATTTCTAACGTTACGCAACGCCCTTAAGGGCCTTAGAGGCTATTCTTTAGCCTTATATACCCTAGCGTGGCTATTTCCACCTCTATATTATCTATACAGAGCATAGAGGGGGGAAAATAGTTATTGTAAATAACTAGGAGGGGGATAGAGAGCTAGAAGGATTATAGGGGGGGGGAGGGAATTACTAAAGCATAGAGGTATAAAGATAGTAATAGTAAATAATAAGGGGAGGAGAGGAGGAATTTAGAAGGTAGCCACATAGATATTATTAATAATATTAAGAGGCAAGAGGATTTAGGAGAGGCCTACTTATCCTTTTGAAAGGTTATTAGAGGTAGACTAGTCTTTTCCTTCTTTTCTTACCACTATAGGCATATATAGCCCTTATTTTCCCTTTCCTCTTTTATATTAATGCATAAGATATATTATTATTATTTTTCTTTTTTTTCTTTTAATTAAATATTATGCGTTAATAGTTATATTAAAGAGAGAGTTCCTAGTGTTAGAACAAACACAATATTAATCACGCTTAGGTAGCCGTAATTATAACTAGAAGAGGGTTAGCCCGCGCGCGCGCGTAGGCCTTACTTCCGCCTTGCAAGCAAGCCCTATGATAGGGCAGGGCTAGCGTCACGTAAGGTCACGTAACCTATAACAGGCAGCTGTTATCCCTCGCGAAAGCCCTCTCTTTTGCTTCCCTTTTCTCTTCTTAGATTATACAGAATAATAAGCCTAGAATAGATTATTAATAATAATACTATTCTCAAGGCTTCGCGTACGCGTTATTAATCCCTGCGGAACTAACACTTCTAGAAGTTTTACTTTCTTAGGTTTATTAGTTAGTTTTATTACTATATTATTATTACTTCCTTTCTCCTTATTTACTATAAGTCTAATAGTCGCTATATATCTAATTATATATATTACCTATAGGTTAAGTACTACTATAATAGATATATATTTTACTACTTTATAACTATTTTATAACCCTATTACTAATAAGATATATTTCTTTATTATAAGGTATCTTTAAAGTCTATCTTTTTATAATATTATTATAGGCTTATACTCTCTTACCTAATTAACTCCTAAAACTAATTTTTTACTACTATTAGTAATATAGTAGCTAAGTTAGTATATCTTTATATAGCTTTTACTATCCCTAACTAATACTATTTTCTTTAAAACCCCTAAATATAGTATAATATTACCTAATATACTCTTAAGTGTATTATTATAAGGTTATACTTTTAACTAATTAAGGTTTATTAGTATATTAGGGTAAATTAAGAAATATATAGTGCTAGGGTTAAATAGTGTTAGCACTACTACCTAGTGGTTATCTTAATATAACTTAATATCTATATAAATTTATAAGTCTAAAAGACTATTCTTATAAAGTTAAGTTATATTAAGAGTGTTTTCCTAGGGTTAAACTAAGCTAATTAGGGCCTTATTTAGGTTTAAGTAACTCCTAGCTTACTTAGTGCTAGCTTAGTATATCTTAGTAGTATAGGTATTTTTCTAGTAAATACTATAGTCTAGTTTAGTATACTTAGTTAAGGGGTAGCCTAGTTTCCTATACTTATAATAAACTAGTAAGCCCCTTACTCCTATATAGTGTTTTTCCTATAGCTCTTTTTCTAGGGATACTAAGTAGTTTTTTCTCTTTTACTAGTTACCTTCTTAGTAGCCTTCTTAGTAGCCTTTATAAGGAATCCTTTTCTCTTCCCTAGTTATTACTTTTACTTTCTTTCCTTAGCTAATAAAGTAGTTTTAACTTATAGAATACTCTTAGCTAAATACTTACTTCTTTATAGTATTATTTAGAAATTATATAAACTAAGTAATTCTTAGAGGTTTAGGTATAGGTTTAGGTAATTTTACTTTTACCTTTCTCTAGATTTTAATAAATATCTAGAATAACTAATCTTTACCTTAATAAAGGGTTAGTAGTGTTTTTATAGCTTTTAGGTAGTAACTATCTTTATTTATTTCTCTAGTTTTTAGCTATTAGATAAACTTTACCTAAGTATAGCTTTAGTAATTTATATAACTATTTATAGTAGTAAAGTATATTTACTATTACTTTACCTTATTTACTAAGTAACTACTAGTATATCTAACTTTTATTATATTATTAGTAAATATATTTTAATCTATAGTAAAGGTTATATTTAAATTTACTAAGAATATCTATAGGTTCTTATAGGTATTCCCCTTATATATAAAAGCTTTAAGCTATATCTTTACTATACTATATTTATAAAGTCCTAGTAAGGGTAGTGTTTCCTAGGGAATAGGGGTAAAGTCTTAAGTAAAAGGTATTTATAAGGTAAAAGTAAGGCCTTTATTAGTATTAACTAATTAAAAAGGGGTATTTACTTTTTAAAAATCTTTCTATAGCTATTTAAGTTTTTATCTCTTTTAAGTAATTTATAGCTATATCTTTACTTATATAAAGCTATAGTTTAATATAGCTTCTTTATTATTAATAATAAGCTTTAATATTTAGGAATTCTTTAGTGTAGTTAAATAAGAAAACTTATACTTTAAAAGTAAGTTTTAATTTATAAGTATACCTTTATATAGTATATTTACTCTAGAGTTATTAATACCCCTTAAGTAAGTATTTATTCTTTATAATACTAATATTCTTAACTTACTAATAGCCTATTACCTTAATAGGAAAGAGAGATTAACTTATTAAGGCTTTTAAGCTAAAATAAATAAAATAAGGTAATAGTATAAATAAGTAGTAGCTAGATAACTAAAGATAAGTAGTAATACTTAAGGGTTTTAATCTCTAGCCTCCTATATTCTATATATATAACCTTTACCTAAATACCCCCTTTACGTATATATAACTAGCTTATAGTAGCCTTATAGCTAGGATACTATAAGCCCTAAGTGAGTCC
The DNA here is from genome assembly GCA_024072835.1 of Epichloe amarillans. Lineage (NCBI taxonomy): Eukaryota > Fungi > Ascomycota > Sordariomycetes > Hypocreales > Clavicipitaceae > Epichloe > Epichloe amarillans. Next base: position 1,749,352 of record CP099639.1, read on the forward strand.
CACTATACATAATGCTATCGCCTCTATTGCCTGTGTCGCTCCGTAGCCTCCACGACCCTGACAACATCGTACAAGGTCGATGGAGTCGATGGACAACGGGACCCCTGCAGGCTGAACCGAGCCACCGAGACACGAGACAACTCGAAGCGTGGGAGAATAGAGGAAGTGATGAATGGCAAGGTCCTGCCTGGCATTATGCGAATGGATGGGTTCTGAGCTATTACTGCTATTACTTACCAGCTTCCATTCGACGGACGCGTCTTGCATCCGGGCCTGTCGTGTCTAACTGGAGTTGCAATGGATGGGGCTCGACGAGTCCATTCGTGTTGCACCCACAAGGGCATAATTAATCCCTACCGCACGATAGTCTCACTACTTAACTAGCTAAGATAAGAGTCCGCCCCTAGCAAGTTATTTTCTAACACCTCTATAGTTTTATAGTGTGCTTTAATACTATACTAGTACCCTACTAATAGTAGAGGTACTTAGGTATTTAAACTATAGTTTACACCCTCTTACAGGGTCGGATAACTTAATAGAGGTGATCACACTGAACCCTAGCTTCGCGGTCTAACAATTAGTCCATTCGCCTCCATTCGCCTCCATTCGCCTCCATTCGCCTTCTCCACACACCACTTATCATCCATCTCGGCTAGCTATCTTGGCTCGGCCGAGGTGAGCGTGTGATGGATGAGCGGACTCGCCGGGCGGGTACAAAAAGTTCCTTCGTCGCGCTCCTCTTAGCTCTTTCTTTTCTCTCTCATCCGTGTCTGCCTCAGGTACGTCAGGTTCTCCAGACCGGATCCGTTTGTTCATCACCTCGTCTGTCCCTCCATCGTCTGAGACCATGGCTGCAGCAAATCCTCGAGCCAATGCCCAGGCCAATGCCCAGGCCAATGCCCAGGCCAATGCCGGCGACGTTGAGGCGGCTGCTGCTGCTGCCGCTGCTGCTGCCGCCCCTCATCAGCAACCCCAACCCCAACCCCAACCCCAACCCCAACCCCAACCCCACGCACCCATCGCAGGCGGCCTGGACCTGGATTATTACAACAACCACAACAACCCCGACCCCGATCCCGACCCCGCCTTGTTGAATCCCGCGAACCAGCACGCGAACCAGCACGCGAACCAGCACACGAACCAGCACACGACCGGCGGCGGCCCTGCTTTGGTACCCGAGCAGCATCATACACATTCTCACAACCACCACAACCACGGCGTCGAAAAGAGCCTGCCTCTGATTACCCCGCCCGAGTACAGCGATCATGAAAAGCTCAATGCCGGTGTTGTGAGCACCGGTCGAGCCTCTGGTTCCACTGATGACGATATCAACTCGTTTGGGAACCGATGCAAGCGTCTCTATAGACGCCATCGTCCCTTCTTCCACTTGATCTACTTCCTCTTCTTCACCGGTTGGTGGATGGCCTCGCTCATCTTGCACCGAAATGACATGAATTGGGTTGTCCCATTCCTGGTGTGGCTGGCCATTTCCCTCCGCCTCATGTTCTACTACGTCCCCTCTCGGCACATTTCAAGCGCAATTCGATGGGTTTGGGAGCGTTCGGCTCTGGTCATGTATAACGCGATTCCTCAGAAATTCCGCACCATCGTTGGCGCGGCTGGAGCGCTGGCCGTCATTCTGGTGGGCAGTTTTGCGTCCGAGGAAGCTGCCGACAACACCCGAGCAAACCGCGCCGTCAGTTTGGTTGGCCTGCTCCTCCTCATCATCATCTTCTGGCTCACCAGCAAGCACCGCAGCCGCATCAACTGGCGCACCGTCATTGTTGGCATGCTCTCCCAGTACATCATCGGCCTCTTCGTCTTGCGAACTGGTGTTGGATACAACATTTTCAGATTTACTGCAGACCGTGCTGGTGATCTGCTGGGATTTTCTCGTCAAGGTGTCGAGTTCCTGACAGACGAGGAGACCTCGCATCGCAAGTGGTTCATCCTCGGTGTCATTCCTGCCGTCATCTTCTTCATCTCCCTGGTGCAGGTTCTGTACCACATTGAGTTTCTGCAATGGTTCATCAAGAAGTTTGCCACCTTTGTCTTCTGGGCTCTGGGTGTGTCTGGCGCAGAGGCCGTCGTCGCTGCTGCCACTCCCTTCATCGGGCAGAGTGAATCCGCCATGCTCGTCCGGCCCTTCATCCCCCACATGACCAAGGCCGAGATGCACCAGATTCTCACCTGCGGTTTCGCCACCATCTCGGGCTCCGTGCTTGTGGGCTACATTCAGCTTGGTCTGAATGCCGAAGTCTTGGTATCCTCCTGCATCATGTCCATTCCTGCCTCCTTGGCCGTTTCCAAGCTGCGCTACCCCGAGACCGAGGAGACCCTCACTGCTGGCCGTGTTGTTATTCCTGAATACGATGAGGACAAGGCTGAAAATGCTTTACACGCTTTCGCCAAGGGTGTTTGGCTTGGCATCAAGATCGGCGGCAGCATTGTTGCCACCCTCCTCTGCGTCATTGCCGTCGTTGGCTTGGTAAACGCTCTGCTGACCTGGTGGGGCCACTACATCAACATTAATCATCCGACCTTGACCTTGCAGACCATTCTCGGATATCTGCTCTGGCCTGTAGCATTCTTTCTGGGCGTCCCGCGGGACAAGGACTACGCGGATGTTCTCCTTGTCAGTAGACTGATCGCCCAGAAAGTCATCACCGTACGTGGCAAACCTTTCCGGGCTCAATCAGAAATGATGAGTTTTACTGCCACCAGCTCTCCATTCCAGTACTGACTGACCTGATGTGCACAACAGAACGAGTACAAGGCCTTCAGTGAACTAATCACGGACCCCGCATACAAGGATCTCAGTCCTCGCTCCCGTCTGATCGCTACCTATGCTCTGTGCGGCTTCGGCAACATTGGGTCCTTGGGCATCCAAATCGGTATTATGGGCCAGCTCGCTCCATCCCGTGGTGGCGACGTCTCCAGATTGGTATTCTCGGCTCTGATCTCCGGTGTCACCGCCACGTTGACATCAGCTGCTGTCGCTGGTCTAGTCATTACCGATCAAATCAATACTTTCGGTTCCAAGGCGTCATGAGACGAACAGACGACCGCCAGTTTCTCTCCATGGTGTTGAGAGGAGAGAAAGAAGAGAAAGAAGAGAAAGAAGAAGAAGAAGAAAGAGAGCCAGATAAGAGCAAATACTCGAGAGCTATTGTGAGAAGTGAACAGACAAACTAAACCAAACGCGAAGAAGGGATCATGAGGCTTTGCACAAAATCTGACTTGATTGAAGCACTTTATGGCTGTTTGTATTCTTGTCTTTGATGATCATGACATAGATACCCTACCATCTTTGGCTGCTCCACCGGGTCTGTGGACAAAACCATATAGTTACCTCGCTTGCGATGGAGAGAAAGACAAAAAAGGCATGGGATGGCACCGTGTGCTGTTATGAAAGGCATTTGCGCGCGCGCTTCGTCGTCGATACCATGGTGCCGTTTGTGCTGTGCTAGTCCCGCGTTCACGGTGCCTCGTGTCTGGTCGGCGCATGGCCATGGCAGTGATGGCCCTTCCGTGATGTAATGGGATGGTCGTAATAGAAGCACCTCCGCACCGCCTCCGCACCGCCTCCGCACCGCCTCCTTGGCGATGTCGGTCCCAGTGGGTGGTCCCGACATGAGTGAAACGCGGCCCCCGCCTCGCATCGCGAGAAATCGCGTCACCTTGCGTCAGCATCATTATCTTGACGAAAGTACAATGCCTCCAATCACGCCCAGAATTGAATATAGTCCTCATAAGAGAACTAGAGTTGTATCAGCCTTTGATTCGGGCATGACAGGTAAAGAGATGGCCGAGAAATGAGGGGATTCCTATCGCGACGGCGTACAGCATCCGTCGACGCTACAATAGCCAGACATCAGCCAGATCTTCGCCGCGCTCTGGCCGGCCACCAAAGCTCGAGCTGCATGATAAAAGGCGCATCATTCTTGCGATACAGAATAACCCTTATATAAAGAAGGAAGATCTAGTTAAACAGGCTAGTCTTGACTTGTTCTGTGGCCACTTTGCGAAGGTTCCTTATCAAAGAGGGTAGCCACGTGGCCCGTCTGCTCCCTCCGAGACACCCCTTTACGACACGGACACGGACACGGACAGGCCCGAAGTCGCAGACGGTCAGACGAAAACAACCACGACGCTTCTTCTTCTTCTTCTCCTTCTTCTTCTTCTTCTTCAACAGTCACTTCTCCCGCCATGGCAGCCCACGCGCCGGCCCCCGAGCCGTCCGCTTCAAAGGTATTCCACAGATCTCTCATAGATCATCCACCCACCGTCACCTCCGCCTCGGGCAGCTACTACACCCTCTCCGATGGCCAGCGCATCCTCGACGGCTGCACCGGCGCCGCCGTGGCCGTCATCGGGCACGGAAGCCAGGAGGTGAAGGAGGCCATGATGCAGCAGCTCTCCAGAGTCGCCTACGCCCACACCATGGCCTTCACCACCACGAGCGCAGAAGACCTGGCCCATCACCTGCTCGACGGGAACCCGTTCGGACTGTGCAAAGCCTACTTCGTCGGCTCGGGCAGCGAGGCCACCGACGCGGCCATGAAGCTGGCGCGCCAGTACTGGGTCGAGGCCGGGCAGCCGCAGCGCACGCGCTTCGTGGCCAGGAGACGGGCCTACCACGGCAACACAATCGGCGCCATGAGCGTGGGCAGCAACGTCGCGCGGAGGGCGCCCTACGAAGATGCCCTGCTGCTCACCAACGTCAGCCACGTGAGCCCGACGTACGGCTACCGCGGCCGGGGGACGGACGAGACCGAGGCGGGCTACGCAGAGCGGCTGGTGGACGAGCTGGAGGCCGAGTTCCGGGCCGTCGGGCCCGAGACCATCATGGCCTTCATCGCCGAGCCCGTGGGCGGCGCGACAGCCGGATGCATCACCCCTCCCGCGGGATACTTCCAAGGCGTCCGGCGCGTGTGCGACAGGTACGGCATCTTGCTGATCCTCGACGAAGTCATGTGCGGCTCCGGCCGGACGGGGACCTACTTTGCCTTTGAGCAGGAGGGCCGCGGCGTCCGCCCCGACATTGTCACGCTGGGCAAGGGCCTCGGGGGCGGCTACGCGCCCATCGCGGGGGTCCTGGTCCGCGAAAACGTCATTGACGCGCTGACGAGAGGCACCGGCGCCTTTGTCCACGGCCACACGTACCAGGCTCACCCCGTGAGCTGCGCCGCCGCGCTGGCGGTTCAAAAGGTGCTCGAGCGGGACGGTCTGGTGGCGCGGTGCGCAGAAAAGGGTCGGTGGCTCGGGGAGCAGCTGCGCGCCAGACTCGGCGGGCGCAGATACGTGGGGGACATACGGGGACGCGGTCTCTTCTGGGCACTAGAGTTTGTCGAGGACAAGCAATCGAAGCGGCCGTTTGATCCGGGTGTCCAGTTCGCGAGCCTGATGAGGGATGAGGCGCAGAGGCTGGGACTGGCCGTGTATCCCGGGACGGGGACGGCAGACGGGGTGGTCGGGGACCATGTCCTTCTGGCGCCGCCGCTGAATGCGAGTGATGAGGAGCTGGCCATCATGGTGGACTTGCTGGAGAAGACGTATCATGGTGTCGAGGCGGCCGTCGTGGGGAGGAGTTGATGTATCTACTTGCAAGTCTGGGAAAAAAAAAGAACAACCAGTCAATGCCGGAGAGACCGTGGTGATGAAATTGATGGAGAGAGGTCGTTGTTCGTTTTTGGAATATGATGAGTCCAGTGTGATTTCTCTCTTCTCCGATTTTTTCCTCTCTCTTTGCCTGCTGCTGTCCCTTGTTAATAATAATCTTGGGCCTTGGCTCGATGACGGGGCCCTCCTGCCTGATCTGATCCCTGCTCCCCTGACAATGCCTGACAATGTGTGTCGCTCGCCCAATCAGGGCGCAGCAAGCAACCACGATTCCATCCACTTCCCAAACTTCCCAGCTTCCCAACTTCCACGCAACTGATAAAACGAATCAAGCCATGTCTCTTCATCACCGCTCCAGTCCTTGTCTCATCGCGCATCATCCGCCCTCATGATGAGCCTCCGCCGGCGGAGAACCCTCCTTGTGTTCCTCGCCCTCTTCGTCATGCTCACCATCTGGCGGAGCTGGGTCCCCGCGAAACCCGCGCGAAGCCCGCGAAGCCCGCGATACCCGTGACGGAGAAACCTGTGACGGAGAAACCCGCGACAGAGAAACCCGCGACAGAGAAACCCGCGACAGAGAAACCGAGATACGAGCCCGAAAAAGACTACTTCTGGAGGACCATCAGCCACAACTATCCCGTCTCTACCTACCGGCCCATGCCCACCGCGGCGGCGGATACTCTGCCGCCGGTGCAGGCCGACTTTCCCGCCGAGAATGCCGCCGAAAAGGAAGTGCGGCTGGCCCGCCAAAGGGACATCAAGGATTCCTTTGTCAAATCGTGGAAGGCCTACAAGAAACACGCGTGGCTCCGGGACGAGGTCGCGCCCGTTTCGGGCCGCGCCAAAGATACCTTTGGCGGATGGGGCGCCACGCTCATCGACTCGCTGGACACCCTGTGGATCATGGGGCTCAGGGACGACTTCGAAGAGGCCGTGTTCGATGTTGCCGAGCACGCCGTGTTCCTCCTCACCAGGGACAGGGAGATCAACGTGTTCGAGACGGCGATCCGGTTCCTGGGCGGGCTGCTGTCGGCGTACGACCTGAGCGGCGACGAGAGGCTGCTGGCCAAGGCGCACAACGTCGGCGACATGCTCTACAAGGCCTTCGACACGCCCAACCACCTGCCCGTGACGCGCTGGAACCTGCACGAGGCGGCCCGCGGCACCAGGCAGGCGGCCGCGAGCACGGCGCTCCTCGCCGAGGTCGGGTCCCTCACCCTCGAGTTCACGCGCCTCAGCCTGGCCACCGGCGACCCCAAGTACTACGACGCCGTGCAGCACATCAGCGAGCTGCTCGCCGAGTCCCAGGACAAGAGCAAGCTGAAGGGCCTGTGGCCGGCCGTGGTGGACCCCGCCAAGGGCAACTTCGACGCCGGCGCGACGTACACGCTCGGGGCCATGGCCGACAGCACGTACGAGTACCTGCCCAAGATGATGGCCCTCCTCGGCCAGCAGACGGGCATCTACCGCGACATGTACGCCAAGAGCATGGCCGCGGCGCGGGACTTCCTCTTCTTCCGGCCCATGACCCCCGACGGCGACGACGACGGCAAGGCCGACGACGACGTCCTCTTCACGGGCTTCGTCACCGTCGACCCCGACGACGCGTCCGGGAAGAAGAACCTCAGTCCCGCCTCGGGCCACCTCGCCTGCTTCGTGGGCGGCATGCTCGCCCTCGGCGGCCGGCTCACCCGGAGCAAAGATGACGTCTCGCGCGGCCAGAGGCTCACGGACGGCTGCGTCTGGGCCTACAAGTCCTTCCGCCGGGGCGTCATGCCCGAAACATTCTACCTCACGCCCTGCCCCCCTCCCGCCGACGACGACGACGCCGCCTCCTCCGCCGCCGGCAAGCACGAGGCGGCCTGTCCCTGGGTCCCCGAACGCTGGCACCAGGAGGTGCTCAAGGCGCACGCCAAGACCGACAAGGCGCACTGGACGGCCGACAAGTGGCGCTGGACGACCAAGAGCGGCGGCAGCTCCATCAAAGAAGCAGAGTCCATCATCCAGAGGGAGAACCTGCCCCCGTCATTCTCCACCATCGGCGACCCGCGCTACGCCCTCCGCCCGGAAGCCATCGAGAGCGTCTTCATCATGTACCGCGTCACGGGCGACAGGAGGTGGCAGGACAAGGCATGGGAAATGTGGAGGGCCATCGACACCCTGACGTCCACCAAGCTGGCGTACAGCGCCGTCGACGACGTGAACCCCCGCGCGGGCGAGACGCCGCGCCCGACGGACTCGATGGAGAGCTTCTGGCTGGCCGAGACGCTAAAGTACTTTTATCTCATCTTTGCGGAGCCCGACCTCGTGAGCTTGGATGACTGGGTCTTCAACACCGAGGCGCATCCGTTCAAGAGGTTGAAATGAAGTATGGCAGGGCAGGGCAGGGCAGGGCAGGGCAGGCCCGCCGAGTCGGTAGCTGGGCTACTACGCTGCGTCACTTGGTTTGTGTATCATGTATCGAGAAATGAGGTACTGTATTGAACGGCACGGCACAGAACCGACGAGAAGAGCAAGTGCGTGTGTGAGCTCGAAACTCGACTGTTCAGACTTGATACCATGATATGATTCGAGCCTACAAACACGCATAATGTAGTCCCGGCCGGCAGTGGTGATTTCTCAACGCTCTACGCATGCCGGTTTTTTTTTTTTCACTGCTCAATCTTGCTTCCTCGATATGGTCCACTGTGAAATGATAAAAAAAAAAATTGCGTATTTCATTGGTATAATGTCATGTGCTTGCACGCTAATGCCAAGGACCCAAATCGCAGACATGGCTAATGCGTCTTTGCTTTGCAGAGACGCCAATATGATTTGCCCACAAATATGATGACATTTGGTGACATCTGTCAATGATTGCCACTGCCACTGCCACTGCCTTGCCCCGTCAGAAGAACCCCGTTGTCCGTCTCCGGTCCCTTGTTCCTCTTCTTCTCCACCTTCTTCATGGCATCGCCCGTAAGAGCCTGCCTCTTCAGCAGGTCCAGCACGTCCTTCTTGCGCGTCCTCCTGTCGCCAAACATGATGACCAGGCCGGCTGTCAGATTGCACGTGATGCTCACGCACAGAATGACCGTGGTGATGGCGAATGGGCGGTGGTGGTAGTCGATGCCCCATGTCGTTGCGCCGAGGGAGATTTGCAGACACGAGTGGAGGTCGAGCAGGATGATGATGGCCACGAGGTGGCCGAGCGGGAAAGCGTGGTGGGTGAACGTCTCGTGGGGTTTGTAAAAGGAGTGCGACTTGGAGAGTTTCTCTTGGTGGTGGGCTAGGGTGCTGCGCTGCTTGGGAGTCAGGTAGTCTTCTTCGAGAGAGAAGGCACTCATGGTGGATTTGGCGTCTTCTTCGAGGTCAATGTTGTTCTCGTTGCTCTCGTTGTTCTCATCGGTAGTGTTGTTATTGATCAAGTCGCCGCTTGCATGGCCGACTGTGAAGGATGGGGTGGTGGTGGTGGTGGTGGTCGCGGCCGTGGTCGCTGGTCGGTTCTCTGAAGTGTTTGGTCCATCTTGATTTTCCGTGCCTGACGAATCTGTGCTCTGAACGTTGGCTTTCGATTCGGACTGCGCCGCAATTGATTTTGCGTCCTTCTTCTTGGCCTTGGCGATAAGTCTGGCATGCCGAGCGATGAAGATCATGTGGTAGGTGTCGATGGCGCGGAAAGGGGCTAGACCATCGCCCATGATGGCAAACAGCGCAACGAGCACACTGTCGATGATGTGAATGGCATACACCTGCTGCTCACCGACGTAGATCCAGCCGATGAGGAACAGTACCCAAGCGAGACCAAATAGCGTAATGAGCGTGGCGTAGAGCGTGACGAAGAACCCGAGCGGTCGTCGTACGTACTGGCCAAACCCTTTCATTTGTCGCTTGAACCTGGAACGGCGCGAGTGCAGCATGTGGCGAACATGGTCATTGAGCTCCCATTTCTCGGCGGCGGACCACCCTTCCAGTGTCTCGCCATGCGGGAGAGCGGCGTAGTGGGAGTCGGATAGCCGTGATGTAATGGTGTTTGAGCGGCGGATGCTCGGGGCGCCTGTGGTCTCGCCCTCGTCAGGACGTGGTCCCTCTTCTTCCTCTACCTCTTCTTCGATCGTCGGCTCCTCGGGTGGCTGGGCCGTTTCTTTTGCTGGAACAGGTAGCGGCATCACCGGATCGCGCTGCGATAGCACGTACGTTGGTCTTCGGTTGACCCAGCTTCCTAGGTCGGGGATGAAGAGCGAGTTTTGCACGTTTGTTAGCGTTGAGAGAGTTTGGACCTCGGGATCTGGTCGCATGTCAGCACCTCATGTACCATGTAGCAGAGTTCGTTGTGGCGCAAGTGATTATGAAGAAGAGAAGAAGAAGAAGAAGAAGAAGAAGAAGAAGAAGAAGAAGAAGAAGAAGAAGAAGAAGAAGAAAGAATCAAGGGGCCCATCATACCGATGATATCCAGCCAGTCCACCAGCTGCTCGTTGTATTCATCCACATGTCTTGCATCAATATCGCCCTGCGCCGGCTGAGGCTGGGAGGCGGCAGAAGACTTCCTCAAGCCGAGCCGGGAAAGTTTGCCCACTATGCCCCCCCGTCTTGCCGGCTTGATCTCGCCATCGTCCGCGCTGACCTCTCCAGCACTGTGACTCCTCTCGAGCGTCGGGGACGAAGTCGACGTTGCTCCGGGACCCAAACCTAGCTCCGCCATGCTCGGCCGGGGTCCTTCTTCTGTTAGTCGCGGCAGAGAAATCTGCGGCTGAGGACGTCGTGAGTTTCTCCCCCTGCCGACGCCATCAGCCCCGACGGGCGGCGCGGGGCCAGGCTGAGAAACGCTCCTCGGTCGAGTCGCCCGGGACGATTCCTGTCTGTTCGGGCCCTGTGCATCTTGACTGAAGGGATTCTGTTGTCCGCCCGTCAGGCCGACTAAACTTGGTCGAATTCGAATACTCGGTCTCCGCCATCGCTCCGTGTTGGCTTCACCGGCGAAATGGCCGCCTAAAGAAGCGGCGCTCGCAGGCCGAGCGAGGGAAAATGTCGAGGGTCGCGAACGACGTGGAGGTGCTGTGCTCAGAGTCCCGAAATAATCATCGACCGGGCCGTCGGATTCAGCTGGGGTCGCAGGGTCATGGTTTTGGCGATGGCGAGACGTTGGTCGGATAATGACAGAGGTAGCGGATGCGTGGAGCTGCGAGTCGGAGCGTGGCCGGCGACGCGACGGCGACGACGATGGCGATGACGACGAATCCATGAGATGGAGTAGGGCAGTTCCAGCAAAGAGAAGAAGGAGCCTTATTTGCCTTGTTTTGGGTGACAACAAAGAGTGCCAGGCGGGAGGACTTTGGACAAGAGGAGGAGCACGAAGAGGGATGAAAGCATGTCCCTTTTTTTTTTTTTTACTTTGACTTTGCAAATTCAATAATACAAGCAAGAATGGCTGCGGCGTGCCATGGTTTGGGGCCTAAACTAATTTCGTGACTGCCGGTCCATGGTGGAGCCGAAAGCGCCGCTAGAGAGACGCGGTGAGACAAGACGTTCCACCAGTCGCCCGCCAGTCGTTTCCAAACGGGAAGGAAGCACTGATGAGGCGAGTTCTCGCGACAAGAAGGGGCTCTTGCGACGCGTTGGCACCCCAGACACGATGACGATGTGAAATTTCCGACGAGCCATGTTATATCCCGAGGGGGAGGAGGGGGGGAGGCTGGCTAGCCGTGCCAATGTCGTCACTGTGCCGGCTCCACCAAAACCCCCTGTCCAATCGAGATGAACATTTAAGTACGTGCAGATCTTCAGCCATTACATAATCTTCCCAGTGGGGCGTGCAATCTGCAGGGTGTTGGGTCATCTTGAATATTTATACTTCCCGTGCCACGTTGTCCAATTCCAACCGTTTTCAATGTCATCAGCCGAAAATCCAAATCCATCCAGGCGGTGGAGATCAACCTGGTGTGGCTCGTATGATGGATGGATTGATGGGATGCGATGTCGGTGTGGTGTGAGATTGAACTGTTCGCTGTTCGCATGTTTGAGACATCTGTCCATAATCTAAACACCAAGCGTACATTTGCTTGTCGCATCTCTGCAGCAGCCCAACGGCTTCATGGTATTCTTGACTTGTCTTGATGCAGCCATAACTACTTTAAAGATACATCGGACGAGTCGCCGTCAACCTCAACCCCGCGGAACCACGGATGAAGCAAGACTTCAGCAGGCGAGGGTCGCTTCGCTGCATTGTACTGCAAAATCCACCTGATGAGTTCCTTCGCTCTGCGGCCATCCTCCTCATTAGCAATCAAGATCAGGCTCTGCCTGATCGAACAACTCCTCCATGGACGTCTGTGGCACCATCAATGGTTTGCCACCTTCCACGACCCCCCCCAAGCTGGCAATTAAAGAGCCTTCTCTCCGGCGTAAAGTATAGAGAAGATGTCTCCCAATGGGAGAAGAGCCCGTCGGAGAGGGCGCCGAGCCGGGCGTTTAGGGAGAGGAGATGATCGTCATCTTCGTACCCAGATGCTGGTATGCAGAAGAGGGGCTGTCCCGTGATGAGCTCAAAAACAAGGCACCCGAAGCTCCATACGTCGAGGGATTTACCAACGTCTCCGGCAAGGATCAATTCGGGCGCTCGAAGCCCGAGTGGAACGACGAGCTTGGGCGGTGGTTCAGTAAAAAAGTAGGCTGTGCAGGTTAACAGGGGGGCGTAAGCACATTTTATTCACAATCAGCGACTGGTGTTGAAAGTACTAACCGCCGCCCATATCAGATAACGTGATCCTGAAACCTTGAGAAAGTCTGGTAAAGGGTGCCAGCGGCTGTGCGATGCAGAGATATCGCGGCGCCCACCCGTCTTGTTTACCATCTAGCCTCTGTACTGGGGGCGAAATGAATCTTGCTTGCGCATCTTCTTCCTGCCGGAGTGCGTACTCGGGTTTCGAGTCCAGATCATCAAGAGTGAAGAGCATGTTTCCCGGCTGGAAGTCTCCATGGGCGATACCGTTGTCGTGGAGAAACGCCAAAGCCTGCAAGGACTGCTTAAGGATGCGCTTTGCCATCTTGGGTGGATAGCGGATCTTCATCTCCCGACGGCGAGGTTTGAACTGGGAGCGGATGCTGTATTGTGTGCAGAAGAAATAGTTCTTTTTCCTATATAGCAGGCTGTGATTTGGAATGCGGCCCTGTTTCCTCTTTACACGTAATCTTGAACTTGAGCAAACACTATTGCGTAATATTTCTTTTCCAAGTGTGGTTTCTGACTCTATAGATAGCGGACTAGCTACCCGCGTGCACAGCTTAAAGTAAGCACTGATAGTAGTCAGAAACCGCACTTAAAATAGAATTATCACACGGTAGTGTTTGCACAAGCTCAAGATTGCGTGTGAAGAGAGCACAGGGCTGTAATCTAAATCACAGCCTGCTAAGCAGGAAAAGAAGCTCTTGAGTGTTTTGCTTAGTTCTTCGAACCAAAGTTACGGCAAATCCCTCAATCCATAGAGAGCTTTCAATAGTTCCACGCATTCTCCTAGGATAGTGAAGCCTTCAGGAAGTTCGCACGTCACCGGTGTGCCATCCTTTCCGCGTATTCCGACTCTCGCAATGGAGAATGGCCTGATCTCGATAAAGGCCCCGAATAACGCAATGCCGAGGCACGGAGGTACGATCGGGCATAGAGTCGTCTGCTATCCACTGAATGGGAAGACAGATGGTAATCGAGGACAGACAAGAAATGTCACAAATGTCCAGGCAAGCGAGATAACACCTGCAAGCAGATGGGATCAAACAAGTAGCAGGCAGGAAAAAAGGACACCAAAGGCCAATAGTCCACTACTCGCTGCCAGGTCCTCTATTCTCAAAGCACCCGTGTGCTCATGTTTATCATGTATAGAAAAAGTGCAAATATTTCGCTCCCATGAAGACAAAACCTGTGAGGATTGTCCCAACCAAATGTAAAAATAAACCCAGTATATGTGATCAAACATGCGATATAATTGTTTATTCCCGCTCTGCATTCGCGATAGCCGCCTCCACAGCCTCTTGCAGATCGAAATGGAAATAAGGGCGATTGAGACCCTGGACCGCCACGAGACGTGCGCTGCCGGGGTTGCGAGGCACATCCCTGTCTGACAGGCGTGAGATGTCCGAGCCTGCATTCTCTATGTCATATTCCTTGACTGACTGTTCTCCTTTGTCACCTGATTCCGCGGCCTCGGCAGCCTTGGCTGCGCTGTCGGAACCGCCGAGGTCGGCGATGCTGAAAATGGTCTTCCAGTGGCTGGGGCCTTCGCCGGGACTGGGCTTGGGGGATCGGTAGCCGAAACCGGCGGCGGCGAGGGCTCGCTTGGTCCATCGGTTTTCAATGTTGGCAAAGTGCCAGTCGACTGTGTTGGGGGCGGCATAGCGGTCCAGCTGGTTGCGTACGTCGATGAGAGCCTGGGCGGCGGTGACATCGACATTGTTGACGGAGGAGAAGTCGAGAATGATGGCCTTGAGGCTTGGGCGGTGGTCGACTTCATCGACCTTGTGATTGCGTGGCGTGGGGTCGTTCCATGGCCGGTCCTGTGAGATTGACGCATTGTTAGCACAACTGTGCTTAAAGTTAAGGAGAAAATGAGGAAAGAGCCGGATATAAGACATGAATTACTTAAAGGTCACGGAGCGACGAAACTTACACCTAATTTACCGATTGTGCCTGGGTCTGTTCGTCGAGTTTCCTTGAAGATCATCTCAGTGAGGTCATTCATGTAGAGCCCAGCGTTGGGATAGTTGAAGCCCTCGGCAAATCTGTAAATGAATACACCGGGGTAGGGACTTCGTACAACGACCCTGGGGTTCGATCCATCCTCATGGTCGAGCGGCACGAAACCAGTGCGCAGGGACTCATCTGACTCTTCGGCAACGGCTTCGCCAGGATGCTTAGAGTCTTGCGTCTGGTCGGCTCTGGCTGTTCGGATGCGAGCCACGCCGAGCACGCGGCCGCGGCTGAGAAATAGCCGCCAGACGAGGACGGCGGCCGACACGCCAATGGTGGTGTAAATACCGTTTTCAATGGTGGAGAAAATAGTGACGAGCACTCCGGCCAGAAAGATGGGCACCTCGAGGGGGGAGACGCGCCAGAACTGGAAAATAACCTTGGGAGGCGTGATGACATCGCCTACGGCGTGGATAATGACAGCAGCCAAGGCGGCGTTGGGAATGTAGTAGAAAACGGCCGGCAGGGCATACAAAGCCAGCAAGACAACCAGGGCGGTGATGACACCGGCAAAGGGAGTTCGGACACCGGCCTTGGACTTGATGGCCGTACGCGAGAAGGATCCAGTGGCAGGATAGGCACCAAGGAAAGGAGCCAGCAAGTTGGTGACGCCAATGGCAACCAGTTCTTGCGATGGGTCGATGACGTAGTTGTTGATGCGGCCGAAGGATTTGGAGATGGAGATGTGCTCGATCAACATGACAATGACGGCGGAGGGGATCTCGGAGGCAAATGACGAGATGATTCGCTTGTTGACCTCGGGGACAGCAGCATGTTGGAAACCTGATAGTTGGTGTCAGTGATTTCAAGCTTCCCAACCATTGAATTACATGAGGTTTTTTTTCCGCGATTCATCGTTTAGAGGGAGTAATACCTCGCGGGACGTCCATGATAAGACTGAAGCTGGGCTTCTTCTTATGTGAGACATTGACACCAGCGCTAATGGCCGTGTAAAGGAGGATGACAAAGACAGTGCGGAGGGTAGAGATGAAGAAGTATGTCTTTGCGCGATGCGGATGCTTCTTCGACATGTACGAGCAAACGCCTCGGACGAGATACAACATCAACAGCGCAGTAAGACCGAGAGCCGCGTCGAGCTTGATGGACGGGAGATTCTTCAGCGTGTTGATAATGACCATGTAAGGAGCGTCTCGCGTGTTGACGCCACTGATGCCCATCAGCTTGGAGACCTGGCCAGCGATGATGTTGACTGCAGAGCCAGTCATGAAAGCGCAGATGGCGGGCAGGGGAATGAACTCGACTAGCCAGCCAAGACGAGCGAGGCCAAGAAAGCAGATGATGGCGCCGGTAATGATGGCAAGGGCTGATGCAATTAAATGGCCTTGGACATCAGGAATCTGGGACTTGGCCTTGAGCACAACATCTCCGGTGACTTGAGACATGACAGCGACAGGCTAGACAGACGTGGGAAGTCAGCCTTGTTCTCGGTAGGGGTTCTCTGCATTGCACCGTAGGATGGCACTCTTGGCGCACTTACCCCAATGGTGATATCCTTGGAGGTAGCGAAAAACCAGTATAGGAGAACGCCCATGAAGGATGTGTACAGGCCATACTCCACGGGAAGTTGCGCCAGTTGCGCGTAGGCCATTCCCTGAGGAACGACGACGGCACCGACAGTCACGCCTGTGATGAAGTTGTCAGCGGGGACACATATTCAAGACCGAGGATCGCCTCCGTTCTGGAACGTCTCAGTCCTTACCTGCGATCAAATCACCGATGAACCATACTAGATTGTACTTGCCAATCCAGTGAACAAATGGGAATAGATTGCTAATGTATCGCACAATACCATCGACGGTGGGAGTGATTTCTGCCAGAAACTCGCCCACTGTCGGCTCATGCTCAATGAAAAGGTCAGCATTCGATATGGAAGGAACGTCGTCGTCGCGGTCGTCTGAGTCGTAGCCGACCGCCTTGGCCAGGCGGTCCTTGATAGTAAGTGTGGTTGCCATGCTCATCGGAGCGACAGACAGGAGGATGCTTGCCGATTAATGCAAGTTCTGACGGGCCGGCTGACAATGGGAGATTTTAAGAGAAAGAAGGCCAGGGCCAGGAACGAGGTTTCGAGTGCAATTTGCCATTGGCCCATGTTGTAAAAGCAGGAAGGTCTGGCCGCGGCTTGCTTGTTAATAAGTTGAAGACCGGGGGAGGCTCTCTTCATGGGCTGGCATAGCCGAGAAACCCGATGAGAAGATCAAGGACACGTGCCTGGACCCATCAAAATGCCAGGGCGAAGAGGCGGGAGAGACGATGATTATTGAATGCGTCTTTTTTCCCCTGTGCCTCGTTCGCTCGTCTGTCCCATCGAAAAATCTCACCAACGAGCGGCACAGATACTCGACGCGGCGGCGGAGGCGGAGGCGTTCGCGATGGCGACGTCAAGAAGCTTTGTCAAGACTCAAGAGAGCCACAAAATTGCGTGCTTTGCACAAGTCTTGAGGGCCCAGAAAGCTCCCCATCGGGACTGGCACAACTGGAGCCGGCTGGAGCACGGCTGGAGCTTGCAGCATCGCGTGCTGACAGGGGGGGGGGGGGGGGCGATCGGGTGGCCAATATAATCCGTATGCGGAGCGGACGGCCACTGTGGCCTCGCGCTTGGCGCCAGTGCCGCGCATTTTTTTCTCCATGTCTGGTTTCTTCTTTGCCTCGCTTGTCGATGAACGCCGTCGTCTCCTCCGTCCACACTCATGCACGTGGAAGGATTCAGCTGCGGCGGATCAAGCGAAAGCACTCATTTTGCCATGTAGTGCAACTTGTCGTATCGCATCGCGAAGCAGGCCATGGTCCATCGGCGGCCAAGGGCCGAATCCTCAATCCCCAGCCCGCGTCTGCAGGCAGGAGGAGCCATCCGTCATCCATCTCAACACTGATCTTTTTGTTGACATTGACGTTGGAAAACGCAGTTCCAAGGTACCGCAGGAATCTACCGGCAGATATTGAGGTTGCAATGCATTGCTTGCCGCTTCACCGAAAGCCCCAAAAAAGGAGAGAAAAAAAAACCGCATTTGCAAACCTTGCTTCAAGGCGAGGAATAGTTTGAAATGGCACTCGAGTTCTGGACTACAATCACATCATTGCCTTGACAGACCACACGATTTCCAGGTCGCAGCATTGTTCAGCTTCCACACCGAGTCGGGCGCCATGTGAGTCCCGTGAGTTTCAATAGCACGCTTCGCCTACCGTGCTTGGAATTATCTCTCCTCTTGATTGCGTTCTTCTACTATTAAGGACACCTGCGTTTTTCATTGCAGAGCAATGTTTGGGTGATGATGACGCCATATTCTAAGTCACAAAACGCCTCGCTCTGAATGGTCTTCAGCCAATACCACAAGGGGGGGTTTGCCGTACTATTCCGTGACGCTATTGGATCACGAGCGATAACACTCAACTTGAGTCCTGATTGATTAATTTCAGGTCGCTCATCGGTGATACCTTTTCGCATGGCTCGGTTGCCAACTCTACTTACCTACCCTTGTCCTGTTCAAACTAGGACCTGAAGAATATTCAACTGTAGGCGCTTCACGCGGCATTGACTGGTTTTGATCTGAATATTCGGGCTGAGTGAGTGTAATGCCTTGCTCTCTGAATGCGAGAGTTTCCGAGGGAAAAAAACCGCCAGCCCGTTGGCGTTGTTAGTAGTCAGTGGTCACCACCGGCGACTTGTCTCAACCTTGCCCACACATCAGCATGCGCATGCGACATCGTTAGTGCCAGTTTAGCATCCTTTGTAAGCTGTTTCTCATCTTTGAGGAGGTGAAATCCTCACAATTGCTTCTTCTAATCGTGTCATGCCGCATTCTACATTCGTTTAGGGTTCACGCCGGGGAGTGATCACCCAACGTGGACATCTGTGACTATTCTGGTAGTAATTCTGACATGAAAAGGCTCCTACTAGCTCGGCCATTCTAGCTCCTTGTACCCGCTCAACGTGAAATGAATGCCAGTATCTCCGTGGAAGCAGCTTCTCGAAGCCTGGCTCCTAAACATCCTCAACATATCCATAGATATGGCCGATGGCGGTGCGCAGGCGGAGAATCCAGTCCTGCTCATCCAAGCTGAGCCCCTTGGCTACCGGGGCGGCCAAAAGCTGGAGTACTCCGGAACGAAACGCTCACACATTCCGGGCTCTCTGGAAGGTCATAGAACCATGATTTCGCACGGATAAGTATAACTAAAGACTTGAACGCGTCGAGAATCTCGGATAGATTCTACGAAGCGAATTGGCTTTGGTGATGATCCTAGAGACGTCAGCATGTCATAGCTTCAATGGACCACAGGTGTACAGTGTGTGAGTAGTACACTCAATTTACTCCGGACCAGCCGTCCCATATATTGCATGACGTGGTCCTAAGCTAGCTACAGGCAGTGAGATCATTTGAAAACTCACTGGGTGGATGAGGGCTTCCTGGAACAAAAATGCCACCTCGACCAGTCCTGGTGCCACGATGCCATGACTATAGGAGGAGGAAGATAAAAGTAAGTCGGTGCTATCCTAAACACTCGGTGCAGAAATCAGTCCTATTCAACCTCTGACATTTGATTGCTTCGTCCAGTGCGATTTTAAGCGATCGTCTCTGCGTACGAGCTGGTGATGAATCCGAGGGATATAATCACGGACTCACAGCTGTACGATACGTCGAGATTGCTGCTGCAGAGAGGGCTGCGCGTAAAGCACCATTAAAAACAGTCAAGAGCTTAGGGGCCGATGGGTTTGCTCCCATATTCACAATGACTCATGTTGAGGCCAGTATACAGGCGATGTGAACACGTCCGAGTTGAAAACGACAGGTCGGTCTCCAGAAACAGGGGCATCCTACGGTCGTCTCGGCCCCAGCCGAATGTTTCGAAGAGAGCTCGCTCGCCGAGTACTTCGTATAGATCGACTCCGAGTGTCCATACATCTGCAGCTTGGGTGATGGGTTCGCTAAAGAAGTCTTCGGGAGGAAGATAAACAGCAGGTGTATGGAGCTCATGCGATGTCTTGGCTGAAACCATGAAAGAGGTTCCATTGTCGGATATCTTAATGATTGGATCCACGAGCTTGTCTGCAGGCATCTTGATGTGCATCGACTGAACAGCATATGGTGGCGCGCGAGGTTCAACTGCCGCACCATCAACCCTTGAGACAGGAGCCTTATCTAGGTGGCAAAGCTTGTAGAGCTCGTCACGGCCGAGGCAGTCAAGACCTGGACCGCAGAGAAGAGGTTTCGCATGTGCAGATCTGTATGGTGTGAGAACCACAGGACAGGTGGCTGAGGAGACCCATGGATAATTAAAGGGGCTTGAACATACCGCCATGACACACTCCACGAGAGTGCAAGTAGGATACACTCATGATGAGCTGGAGCGGTGATGGACCTCGCAGTCTCGGCAGGAAACATCAAGCCCACCGAGTTCATCCTTAAATACGGCGAGGCCGCAGCCGACCGGATCCTGCACGAGGCAAACGTCATGTCCGTTGGGGCCGTCGAATGAAAAATCCTCGAGTAGACGTGGAATGAATAGCCACCCTGGGTGTGTTTGGTCGCTGCTGCAGAGTATTTTGAGAATAGTGGCTTCGATGCTTTTTGAAGATTCATTGGCAACTCAAATCTTCAACGAGACATGGCGTTGAAGGCGTTTGCCGCGGGCCAGCCAAATTGTCGAATAACCACCGAACCCGAGCTTGTGGACAACCTAGTACCGGCCATTGTGGAAAGTGTCTCCGACGTTGGTAGGATGACAGCCGCCAATTGTGTAGTCCTCAAAGTCTTGCAGGTCGATCTCAGGGAAATAGATGTCCTCGTTTGACGGGGAGCCGTTGCTAGCCACGGAATGGGCTCCTCAATGGGAGAAATCTCGTTGGCTGTAGGTTGCGCAGAGCAAAGACTGTGACCAGTGAAAGATACGAGACGGAGCATTCCAAAAAAAAATTGTCCGGAATATGATCGCAGTCGACTGCGAGCGACTGGAATGATGTGAATGTGATGCTGCCATAGAACAAGTGTCATGATTGACATCTAGAGCTCTTCTGATCTTCTTCCCTCTTGTCTTTCTTCTTTAGCTTTAGGCACTTGTTGCAATCACCTAGCCAGTTGTCAATATACTCACTCGCTTAGACCAATACACCTTTATGCAACCTTGTATAGGGATTCTAATAGCATGTACTAATAAACTAGCGAGTAGTGTGATGTCTTTTTTATTGTCTTATTTTTTAAAATGATAGGCTTATAGTTTCATCATGGCGGTCGTTTTAGCACATACGACCATAGGTGGTAGAGAACTCGGGATCCCGTTCGCTCTCCCATAGATAAGCTACCAACCGGCAGATTAGTAGTTGGGTCGGTGACGACCAGCGAACACCGGCTGTTGTATGTTTTTGGTGGCTCAAATTTTTAATCTCTTAGCAATATCAATATGGAATTTTTTTTTGCAGTTTTGATTCCAATGTCGTTGGCTGCAGCAGACGGAGTGTTATACCTTGGTGGTATCTTTTAGGAGACATGCATGAGATGGTCAAGCGCGTGTATCTCGCACTAACCTCCACGAGAACCTCAATAAGCTTCGTGGACGAATCACTTTCATTCATGAATTCATGGCGGTTAGAAGCTGGAGGCGATTGGCTTAAGAGCATTGGTCATTTATCAGGTCTGAGATTATTCGGTTAGGCGTGACAGGACACAGACAAAAAAAACACAACTACTCCACTAGCTCCTTAAGCGTGGTCCATCTTGTGGGTCATTAAGGCCTGCAAATTGTCGCAAGGCATATAGGGGATAAGGCATATAGGGGATAACACACGCAGAAATTAGTGGCAAGTCGGCTGCGCCTCTTTTTTCGTGCAACACAAATCACGGTCCACCTTGAGGGTCTATGGGACCCGCAAATTGGATGTGTGTCTAGTTTACTTTTATCTAATTGGATACATACAGACCATAGTTAACGTGGCTGCACAAGGTGGACCACGATTAAGGAGATATACTACACCCCCTGAATTATTTTACAGATCTTTATGACAAGCAGGATCGAGCGAATCAGGTGCTAAAAAGGGAATAAGGGGAGTTAGTAAGTACCTAAATACCCTTTCACTTTATATACAAAATTATGTATTTCTAGTGCAAGACACCGTATTTTCCTTGTAGCTCTCTAAAATAATATAGGGGTTATGCTACACTTATAGCTAATCGTAGCTGTTAGAGAGGAACGAAAAAGTGAGGTATGTAGATTTGTAAAATCAATCAGGGGGGAAGTGAACACGCACGCACTCCATCGTTCGTGCCCCGCTAATCACCCGTTTCCCCCTCTTGGGATACTGTTGCACCCACAAGGGCATAATTGATCCCTACCGCACGATAGTCTCACTATTTAACTAGCTGAGACAGGAATCCACCCACGCAAGTCATTTTCCAAGGCCTCTGTAGTTTCATAGTATGTTTTATCGTTGTACCAGTACCCCACCGATGGTACAGGTACTTAGGTATTTAGACCGTAGTCCGCACCCTCTTACAGGGTCGGACAACTCAATAGAGGTCATCACATTGAACCCTAGCTTCGCGGTCCAACAGATACGAATGAGGCAGTGCACCCCCTGACAGTTCACGTGATCCCATGGTCTCGCGAGTTTCGTGTTAAGGGTATTCACAGCCTCACATCGCAGCCTCAGGCATCAGCCTCGTCATCCGACGATGCAGCCTCCCGTGCCGCGTTTATTACCGCGATTAATACGATTCATCGCAACCTCTGTTCAGAGGCTTTGTTCAGATATCTAGATTCATCGGATTAGCAGATTCGAAGCTTATAAGCTTCTCTTTTCTCTGCTAGATTCCGAATTCCTAGATAGCAATTCTACATCATTATCTTCTCTTCTGATCTCTTTGCCTTCCCTCCTTCCACAGGTTATGAGCCCGGCGCTCATCGCGCCCTTTCTTTCATTTTTCTTTTTCATCTAACTGTCGCATTATTGTGTACAATTACACATGTTTTCCCAACAACTAGTTGAAGCAAAGTTGCTTGACTAGTGGGGCGGCACGAAGACCTTTTCCCTTACACAAAACCAACAACGGTAACGTCATATAAGTCGAGGTCAAATTGATCGCAAAAATCGTCTTACGCGTGCCACACAAACCAAAAATTACACATCGGGGAATTGAACGCACGACCTTCGTTGTGTTGTTTCCCATTCTGCAGTTGCAGCAACCTTGTCACAACATCGTGAACTTCAAAACACCACAAGTTTCCGTGATACACGCAAAAAGTTAATCCCTTCCAGGCAGATCTTAGTGGACGGCAGGCCAGGACAAGACATTCCTTACGGAACCGCCTTAGGCACCCGAAACTAACAATCCAGATCTATAGCCATTTGGGTGAAGCAGGTATTATAGGTATAACAATATAAGGTGAAGCAGGTAAAGCAGGTACAACAGTCGCCCTCTAACTGGGCCAAGGTGAAACTCTGAGGGAGCGCTCAAGAACGCTTATTGCTCTCAACTTCACGACTCTGTGCGTTGGCGGCCACACAGCGATTTGATCAACCAAGAGCTGCCGCCACAACTCCCGCTTGACCAAACCGACGTCAATCGGTATCAAGTTACGGTGATAGGTGTACGCGAATTTTGATATATAACCCTACCCTCTTTTCATTATGAGTAACAACCCCGGGGGTGCTTCTGGTACTATTCCGGCCACCCAACCCGACTCAACTGAACTCAACGATGTTACGAAAGCATGGTACACCAGAACGGCAGTTATCACGCCTCTCAAGGGAGCGGAGAACTTCGAAGAATGGGAGATTTCCATACGAATGCAAGTTCATATCATGCAACTTACACAACATTTGACTGGCGAAATCGCTTGGTCACAGGAAACGGATAAGTACCATGCTATCCTTTCATCTGTTATTTAGCAGAGCCTCTCTTCACAAATCCAAAAGAATTTGACGCACGCAGGATGGACCGACACAATGCCGGTCACCGAAATGATGCAGTTGATCAAAAAGCGATTGCGGTTTGAGGCCGATTTGGCTATCATTGAGCTACTTCAACAGTTCTCAAATCAAGAAGAGCTGATTTCTCGACAACCGAGCCTAGCTGGATTACCACCAGAACCTTTGGAAGAATCTACAAGATCGAAAGGATTCCCGACATTATCTGGGTATCGAGACGATCAAAGCCATTGAAGATCAATGCCTGAGATTCACAAGCATGGAAGATCAAGGGATTCTCCAAGGCTAAATTGAAAAAGGAAGACATGCTCACGTACCTGACGTACGAACTAACAAGCCACAGAAGGACCAAAAGGTCAACTTCAAACTCACAAAAGAACAACAACAAGGATAATTCCAATTCAACGCGAAGGCAAGGGTAAGGCGCCAAAGAATGAGACGTCTGAACCATGAAGCTTGACTGCGGTTATTCAATTCCACCAGGAAGAACCATTCATACAAAGGACAACTGCTGGAATTCATCCGAAAAAAGCCTGACTTAATGAAGAAGAAAGGCGAACAAACCACAACAAAAACAACTGCTTCTCCTGACATCGTGTCGGCTGGAAGCAATCTCGCTTTAATGGCAATTAACAGGGACTATTCGTTCCAGACTCTTGCAAACCGGCTTACAAAGGAAGATTGCATTCTTAATACCGGTTGCAACACACACACCTTCAATTCAACCGATGGTTCACTTATTTGAACACCAATGTTAACGCAAAGCCGGATGGCTAGCAACGGAGAGGAACCACGTCAAAGGGATTGGCAATGTTAAAATCCCTATCGGACAAGGATATCTGGAACTTCCAAACGCTCAATACGCACCAAAGGCTGAAGTCAATATGATTTCACCAGGACTTCTTAAGCAAGGCGGAGTCGTCATGGATGGTTTCAAGGACCAATTGATCTCATCACCTTCGGGCAAGGTGATCGGCGACTACACCTGGAAAGCTAATGTTTCCACACTGAATCTTCGAGACGAAGAGCCTCAATACAACTTTGCGGCCTTGACGAGCAAGTCTGTCACCAAGAAGGTCGAATTCGGACTTTTACACAAGAGACTCGGCCACGCAGGGAAGGAACGAATCCTACTTGCATGCAAAAAAGCAGGAATCGCAGTCGATCCTGCCTCTGTGGCTGATTTTCACTGCTCGGCATGCCTCTTGTCAAAGGCTCCCCAGATGATTCATCGGGAGGAATCCAACGACACAACAAACTTCCTTTCTCGCGTCTTCTGGGACTACATTGAACACAAACCCGAAGGCTTTGGGGGGAAGAAGCACACGCTACACGCTATCGATGTTCATACACGATTTCACTGGGTGATCCCGACCGTCGACAGGTCCAGCGCAGTCAAAGCCGTACAGGCTTGGAAGACTGCTGTTGAAAACACGAGCGGCGGATTTACTGTCAAATGCTTCCATACAGACAACGCAACTGAATTCCTTGGAGAGAAGTTCAAGACCTTCTGTCAGAAGGAAGGCATCATCCATCGGACCGGCGCTCCTTACGTTCCAGCTCATCAGGGCATCATAGAACGCGCTGGCCGAACCCTCATGGAGACGGCAAGAGCCTCGACAATTGAAGCGGAATTACCAGAGCTTCTTTGGCCATACGCGATGAAGCACGCAGCCAAAATCACCAATTTGTTGCCTACACACGGTAATAAGAACAACCAGTCACCTCAGCAGGCTTTGTTCGACGCTTTAGGCCTTGACAACACCGCGTCAATTCGACATTTACGTACCTGGGGATGTATCGCATACGTACGAATTCCTGACGAACGTCGTGTTCAATCTCAGAAGATGGCACCAAGGGCTAAGAAAGGTCGACTCGTGGGCATGGATGGTCCCAAATGTCACCTGTACGAGGTTTGGATCCCTGAGGAGCAGAGAGTTGTTCGAGCACGAGATGTTCGCTTTGATGAGACCGACTTACCTACGCCTCTTGAAGACGACGAAGTCATCTATATCGCGGATCTGATTGATCCTTCCTTTGCTGAAGAAGGCCGCCGAATCATTAACATTCCAACTGCTAGTCAGGAGAAACCTCAACCACAGAAGGTAACTCCGGGCAAGAAAGCAGTCCGCTTTAAGGAAAGCTCATCAAGCATCTCGGAAATAGACGAGAATTACCACTCTTTTGAGGAAGAGGATAATCCTCCCCTCCCAGAGAAGCCCAGAACCCACCTTCCAACGCCATCTGAGAGTCCTCCGCGACAACAGGAACGGCGTCAACCTGGGCCTTCCCGGATGAGGAAGCCGAAGACGATGACGACCAGGAGGTCCGTTAACAACTCGAATCCGAAGCCGCGCCGAGACGATCGCTTAGAAAAGATACACGACGAGACTATCTTGAAATTCAGACCTTAGGAAAGAAGAAAGCTCTTCCTAAGGGCTCTCGCCAATCAAACCTGGCGATTCGTTACTACGACGACGACCTGTATAATGACGAAGTGGAGGAAATCCACAGATCATACGCCTTTCTGATGATAGAAGCAGCTAATATAGCTGACACAAAGATCGACATTCCGTCCAATTGGTACAAGGCAAAAGCTATGAATAACTACACACTTCTGGAGACCTGCTGAGAAGAAGGAACTCCTCAAATCCACGAAAAGGACTGCTGGGACTTGTTTTCCTAAAAGATGTGAAGGTCTTTACGGTCAGTGGGTTTATACCGTAAAGCATCCAATTATCAAGAACCCTACGCCAAAGCGAGGTGGGTTGCTCGAGGGGATCAAAATCCAGAAATTTTTAACAACGAAGACCTCTACGCAGCAGTGGCTCACTTGGTTTCGCTGCGAGTGTTCTGTACGCTTGTCGCAGCCTTTGATTACGAATGGCAGCAGTGCGACATTGTGAATGCCTTCCTCAATGCCGAAGCGCAAGGAGACATCTACGTCAAACAACCACACGGTCATACCGACGGTACCAGCAGGGTTTGCAAGCTTAAGAGAGCTCTCTACGGCTTACCCATTTCTCCTCTTTGGTGGTTAGAAGATATCACCAAGGAACTCGAAAAGCAGGGCTTTCATCGATTGACAAGCGAGCTCTGCATTTTTCAACGCAATGACGTTGTACTTCTCCTTTACGTGGACGACATGATCATCGCAGGAAAGACCCTAGCGATTATTGAAGATGTCATCAAACGACTAGAGAAACACTACGAATTGAAGCGATTGGGCGAGGTCAAACTGTTCCTTGGCATCGAATTCGTACGCAATCGTGCCAACCGAACTATTCTTCTTCACCAAAAGCTCTATGTTCAGAGCATCATGAAGAAATTCGACATCAGAACGTCAACGCTTCGAACGTTCCATGGCTTCCAAAGACCGTGATCCCGTCAGACTGGAAAGAGCTTACACAGTCTTCGATCTCTCTGACTGGCAAAACGCACAGGAAGCTTCAATTGGCTCTCTGTATCTACAAGACCCGACATTACGTTCACAACAAATCGACTCTGCGGTGCGAATTCTGCACCGAAGCAGGTTCACGTTGATCTTCAGAAGCATCTTTGGAGATACCTTCGTGGCTCGGAGGATTTGGGGATTATTCTCGGAGGAAGAGACCTTTCAGACCCCAAAGCAGTCCTCCAGGTCAAGGGATTTAGTGATGCTTCACTCGCTGATAACTTGGATACGAGACGTTCAACTGCAGGGCACGTTGTGATGCTAGCCGGAGGATCAATCCTTTGGCAATCAAAGAAGCAGACTCTCGTGGCCCTTAGCTCGACTGAAGCAGAATTCATCAACCTCACGCCGACCGGGTTATCCATGCTCTGGGTAGCACATTTACTTAAGGACTTTGGGATCAAGCAATTGCGACCGTTGTTGTTGTTCACTAACAGCCAGAACGCGAAAGCTAACGTGCTTGACAAGAAGCACAAGGGACGTACGCGTCACATTGATTTACAATACAAATGGATTGTACAGAAGGCACGAGAGGGGGAATTCCGACTTCAACAGATTGGAACAGACCAAATAATAGCTAAACGGCTTTACAAAGGGCCTGGAACGCGTCAAACACGCTAATTTTGTACGCCTTCTTCGCATAATAAAGGCTAGGGACTTTGAAAAGGGTCATGTTTTGTAAGAGGCCTCAAAGGCCTGATTTTGTATGATTGTTTTTCTCTCTTTCTTTCTTTCTTTTCTTACGGTAGCTGGATGTGCTGCTGGGGGCGGTGTTAAGGGTATTCACAGCCTCACATCGCAGCCTCAGGCATCAGCCTCGTCATCCGACGATGCAGCCTCCCGTGCCGCGTTTATTACCGCGATTAATACGATTCATCGCAACCTCTGTTCAGAGGCTTTGTTCAGATATCTAGATTCATCGGATTAGCAGATTCGAAGCTTATAAGCTTCTCTTTTCTCTGCTAGATTCCGAATTCCTAGATAGCAATTCTACATCATTATCTTCTCTTCTGATCTCTTTGCCTTCCCTCCTTCCACATTTCGAATTCCTGATCTCTATACCCCTTTCAACCCTTCTTCTTGGTCCCTCTTTGTTTACTTCTTAATTTCCAGGACGACTGTTGCATTGTTTCTCTCCATCAAGACACTCGTTTCGTTCCTGACCACCAATTTTCGAACCACACGCTCGCTGAATCTTCTTCAACATATACCGTCGTCACTCGTTTAAATTCTCGAACCTGACACTACTCAGTTTCTCCAAAACACAAATCTCCTTCATCATGCATCTGTCAACAACTCTTGTTGCCAGTGCTTTGGCTGTTGGCGCTTCCGCTGGCTCTAACTACCTCGGGTTCAACTCTGGAGCCACTCTCCCCGACCGATCTGCCAAGTTCAAGAAGGACTTCGAGGCGGAGTTCAAGACCGCTCAGGGTCTGAACAAAGCTCCCGGTACCTTCAACTCGGTTCGCCTCTACACCAACATCCAAGCCTACTCTCAGGATGACCCCATCGAGGCATTCGAGGCAGCCATCGACACCAAGACAAACATTCTCCTCGGTGTCTGGGCCTCTGGAACCGACAACATCGACAAGGAGATCAACGCCTTGAAGAAGGCTGTTTCCAAGTACGGCACCAAGTTCACCGACCTGGTCATTGGTATGTCCATTGGCAGTGAGGATCTGTACCGTGACTCTGTCACTGGAATCAAGAACAAGGGCGGCGTTGGCAACAGCCCTCAAAACATCATCAAATTCATCAACGACTACAAGAAGGCCTTTGCCGACAATCCTCTCAGCAAGATTCCCGTTGGTCACGTCGATACCTGGGATGTCTGGACTAACTCGTCCATCAAGCCTGTCATCGAGGCTGTTGACTGGGTTGGTGTTGACGAGTACCCCTACTATGAAAATGACAAGGGCAATACCATTAAAAACTCTGGACACCTTTTCGACCGCGCGTTTGATGCCACCGTCGCTGCTGTCAATGGCAAGCCCGTGTGGGTCACCGAGACTGGCTGGCCTTCTGTTGGTCCTTCTTGGGACGAGGCTGTCGCTTCTGTCGAGAATGCCAAGTACTACTGGGACGAGGTTGGTTGCCGCAGGCTCTTCAATAAGGTTCCCACTTTTTGGTACAACCTTCGCGATTCCAACCCCGACAATAAGATGAAGTTCGCTATCACCAAGGACCTGTCTACCAAGCCCCTCTTCGACCTCAGCTGCCCTAATTCCTTTGAGACCAAGTCTGAGAAATTCACCTCCTCTGGTACCGCCTCTGCCACGGGCAACGGCACGGCCACAGCCACGGGCACTGCTAAGCCAACCGGTACCAGCGCTGCCAAGCCTACCACGACCGGCTCTTCTGGATCTGGATCCGGCGGCAACGGCGGCTCTGGCTCTGGCTCCGGCTCTGGCGGGAGCGGAGACAGTGGCAGCGGAGGCAGTGGCAGCGGAGGCAGTGGCAGCGGAGGCAACGGTGGCAACGGTGCTGCTTCGACCACCGCCCCTGCTGGCGCTGGCACTAACTCTGCCGCATCGTTTGGCAAGCTGTCTGGCGCCGCCTTCGCTCTCGCCCTCGTGGTTGGTGCTATTACCCTTCTCTAAACCGGGTCACACAATTTTGACAGCAGCGCGTCTCTGTCTCGTCATGTATGTCCTGTTTCTTTTCGCATCATAGACTCAACTGGGATAAAAAGGGATAGAATAGTCGCGGTATCAAGACTCGGTATAATCCTGAATGTTTTCTTGTAATTTTGTTACATAATTCTTAGCTCGTCTGCTGGCTAAACAAGATGTTGACTGAGCAAATGTCATTTGTACCACAACCCGAAACCGACTTTCATGCTAAATTCAAATTTTGGCTTCCTGAGGTATGAATAGTTCTTCATTGATTTGGCTGAGTGAACCGTTCAAAGAGTGCCAAACCTGTGAAAGTTGTGCTCCGACACACCATGCTGTTCAGGGATCTAGCACGTAGTCGTCGCCGTGATCGTTTTTATCGATGTTGAGTATTGAAATCTGCAGAGCCTGCATGCAGCGTACATTCAATGGCTGAAGTTATATGTTCTCGGAACACACAGCCATAACATGCTCCCTCCTGTACGGCAGCACCTTGTCGAAGACACTTAACGACGGCCCGGGTACTAATGCAAAGGCAGAGTTGCCGCATATATTCCCGTGATAGTCTCTTCCAAACTTGTTACCAAATCGTTTATCGGCGGTATGCGAGCTCTTTGCCGTGGATGCGGGCTGAATCCTTGTTAGGTGCCTCAGGGACACGGATATGAGGACCAATACCTACGTTAATACATGTGTTGCAGTTGTTCTGCTTGACTTCCTGCTCCGCAACTGGGGAAGATAGCTCGCGTTGAACCGTGACAAGACGCCTTTCGCGGTTCGAGTGCCAAAGAGGATTCATGTACTCGGTTATATGTCATAACCAGAGGTCGAAGAGTCAATTTAGTCAAGAACTTTTGAGGTTTACCGCCTGGAGATCTATGGTGAAACATGGCACGCGTGCTGTGCTAGAGAAACAATGTATTATAATGCGACAAGTGTCTCCTAACACCACTAAATCTATTGAGTCTAGCGTTTCTTATATTATATATTGTATACCTTAGTTAGCTTCATATATAGCTAGTACTAGTACTCTAGCTAGTTTACTAAAAAGGAAAACCCGTAAATAGGAAGTAAAACCCCTTTATATTTATTTTTAAGAAGCACTAGCCTTGCTATAGGCTTATATTACTAAGTATATAGCTAGTTATTATTTTGGACTCAAGCTATAAGTATTGAAAATGGAAGGGAATCTAGCTAGAGGGATAGGAAGACCTCTTTACTAGATCCTAGCGCAGTAGCTTCTAGATTTACTATTATTGAAAATGGAAGGGAATCTAGCTAGAGTGATAGGAAGACCTCTCTACTGGATTCTAATGCGGCGGCTTCTAGATTCACTAGATTATAGCGTATTCTGCAAGATAGAGAGCTTTGATAGTTAAATATAGTTAATTCCTAGCTAATACGGATAATCTAATAAGCAATGAGAGGATTTCTAGTCCCCTCATAGACTTACTAACTATATTAGAGGATCTAGATTGCTAGAGAGGTCTTAGGAGCTACTTTTTATTTTTCGCAAAACCTATTTATATAGGAAAAATAAAAAATCAACTTATAGCCATATAAACTAGCTACCTAGGTGGCCTAACTAAGCACTTTAATATACAACCCTATTAATAAAATATATTATTAAATCCAGAAAAATTCAAGGATTCGAACAGTATACGTTAGCCTTTTATACGACTACTAGTTGCCTAGTTACAGTCGATTTTAGCTTCCCTATAGGGTAACCTAGTTAGCTTAGTTATACAAGCCCGTGGGTTAGTTATGGGAACAACGCAGGTCACAACAGAACGCTACAAGCAACGCCTGTAACTAACGTTGCAATAACGCAACAAGGCAACTAGTAGGCCTATAAAATAGTGCTATAAATAGCATTATTTTAACAACTATATTACGCTATATTCTTTAAAATAAAAAGCTTTAATAGTTAAATATAGTTAATTCCTAACTAATAAATCGTCTAATAAGTAATAAGAGAATTTCTAAGTTCTTTTATAAACTTACTAACTATATTAAAGAATTTAGGTTACTAAAAAGATCTTAAAAGCTACTTTTTATTTTCTATAAAATTTATTTTGGTATAGTTAGTAAGTTTATAAGAGAACTTGGAAAATTCTCTTACTACTTATTAGATTATTTATATAGCTAGGAATTAACTATATTTAACTATTAAAGCTCTTTATCTTAAAGAATATAGCGTAATATAGTGAATCTAGAAGCTACCGCATTAGAATTTACTAGGGAGGTCTTCCTATCCCTCTAGTTAGATTCCCTTCCATTTTCAAAAAGAGGATGTCTAGGTAAATATCTGAACCTGAGGTAGCTAGCTGCCTGCACTGGCCGAATCGGAGGCCACAGAAAGGCTTTCCCTCTGCAACACTTTGTCACTCTTGCGAGTAAGTCTCTCTCTATTTTTGTTTTGGCACTACTTCTAGGCTTGCCTTCCCGTCGTTTTACTATAATCGAGACCTTCGGCTAAAACCCTTGATGGAATTTGCGCAGAAATACTTGCATGTTCCCAGGGAAACAAGGTTAAACCTAGGGCACACTGTTTGGTATGTGTAAACATAAAGCATTCGCAAAGCGGCTGGCCCTATTCGCCCGCACTTAAGCGGCAGTGAAGCCAACGTTTGTCTGAATTTGACTCGCTCGAAGAGAAAGGATACAATTGGTTGCAGTGGAAAGATAGTCCGATTTTGGATACATCCGAGAGAAATGCCGACTTTTCTGTCGTGTTCACCAAGCAGACGGCATATTCCCACTAGGTCTGTCTGCGAATTTACACGTATCAATCGACCAAAGTTCATACCCTTTTTCCTGCGTTAGTACCGGCGATAGTCCGTCCATGCGGCATAACTTGGGCGAAACACTCCGCTCATATTGTTCCTCACCTCAAAAGACGCCACGAAACCATGACTCCAATCGAGCCACACAGCCCTCGACGTCATGAACAGGACGCCTTATCGCATCCTCGGCCGTTGTCACGCTCGTTCCGTTCCCCTTGCCCGTTTCGGACTTCAAGTTCTAATCTCGGCTATCACTGGCTTTGTTGCACGAAAAAAAGAGGCGCAGCCGGCTTGGCCACTCATTCATGCGTCTGTTATCCCTTATCTCTTTGGAGACGATAAGGCCTTGCTGCGGTCACTGCAATAGGCCTTTTGTGCAATTAACATCCACTAATCAAAGGTACATTTATACATATGTGCCATCTATGGAGCCACAGATATCTACGACTTGGCGAGATACTTGGCATTTTGTGCATTTTCCTAGGCTTTAAATGTCTCTTACAATAAGTATGGGTGCGTGGTTATGGGTAAAGTGACTTTGCGAGGCCTTGTTGTTTTCATAGAGGTCTATCTGCCTTTGAATAGGCTTATTAGACCTAGTCGCTAAGTCATAAATAAACAATGTAAAACCCCCCCTTTTTCTCACAGGGGTCATACTGTCTAGGATTTCTTTAGCGATAATATAAGCAACGCTTAGTCGTGTTTCGCATAATAATAGTTTGACACTACTAGGGTTATGGTAGTCAGGCCTAGACCTGTCTCTTTTTTTGTTTTTCTACACGTGACGTGGCATCTGCTCACTAACAAAATGCAAGACCTATCTATTATTCAAGGCCAAGGCTAGCTCTACGGAGTACATTGCAGCTGTTTTAGCTTGTCACAGCTAGGTTACAGGTAGGTAAAATGCCCCCCTGAATTATTTTACAAATCTACTTGCCCTAGTTATTTGTTCCTCTCTAACAGCTATAATTAGCTATAAGTAATACTATTATTAGAGCTATAAGAAAAATTCGCAGGGTATATAGCGCTACAAAGGAGTATATTGATTTCCTAGCTAGTATTTAACTTGCTTAATTACCCCTGTCATGTAGATTTGCAAAATAATTTGTGGGGTGTATTGTATGTGACTAGTCACAGCAGATTGTTAGTTTAATCTTAGTGCTTCTTGCGGCTAGAGCTAGAGTACTACGACTATTGCTTCGCATTAATTACTAGTTTGGCAGACAGCCCTATGGAGGACTTCATACAGTCTACCTGTCAATGGGTGAAGGTAAAAGGTGATGGTATTTAACCTAATTGTGGGTGCTAGCTAGCTATATACGTGCTATATGTGTCACGTGATATAACAGTTGCCGCTAATTTATTTAATAATGTCCTTATTATCCTATCTCCTAATTTATAGTAATTGTTTTGCCTTAGTTTATCTATTCCTTAATTTATAGTAATTGTTTTTGCCTTAGTTAATCTATCTCTTAATTCATAGTAATTGTTAGGGTCGTGGAGGCTACGGAGCGACATAGGCGATAGAGGCAATAGCATTATGTACAGTGGGACCCACTTAGGGCTTGCAGCGCCCTAGCTATAAGGTTGCCATAAGCTAGTTATGTAAGCGTAGAGGGGGTATTTAGGCAAAGGTCACACATATAGAATATAGGAGGCTAGAGATTAAAACCCTTAAGCATTACTACCTACCTTTAGCTATTTAGCTACTACTTATCTATACTATTACGCTATTCTATCTATTTTAGCTTAGAAGCCTTAATAAGTTAATCTCTCTTTCCTATTAGGGTAATAGGCTATTAGTAGGGTAAGAATATTAGCACTATAAAGAATAAACACTTACTTAAGAGGTACTAATAACTCTAAAGTAAACACACTATATAAAGGTATACCTATAGATTAGAACCTATTTCTAAAACATAAGTTCTCTTATCTAACTATACTAGAGAATTCCTATATATTAGAACTTATTATTAATAGTAAGAAAGCTATATTAAACTATAGCCTTATATAAGTAAAGATATAGCTATAAATTACTTAAAAGAGGTAAAAACTTAAATAGCTATAGAAAAATTTATAGGAAGTGAATACCCCTCCCTAATTAGTTAACGCTAATAAAGGCCTTACTTCTACCCTATAAACACCCTTTGCCTAAGACACTACCCCTATTCCTTAGGAAGCACTACCCTTACTTAGACTTTATAAATATAGTATAGTAAAGATATAGCTAAAAGCTCCTATATATAAGGGGGATACCTATAAGAACCTATAAATATTCTTAGTGGATTTAAATATAACCTTTACTATAGATTAAAACACGTTTACTAGTAATATAATAAAAGTTATATACACTAGTAGCTACCTAGTAAATAAGGCAAAGTAATAGTAAATATGCTTTACTACTATAGATAGTTATATAAATTACTAAAGCTACACTTAGGTAAAGTTTATCTAATAGCTAAAAACTAGAGAAATAGATAAAGATAGTTACTACCTAGAAGCTATAGGAACACTACTAACCCTTTATTAAGGTAAGGATTAGTTATTTTAGACTTTTATTAAAGTCTAGGGGAAGGTAAAGGTAGAATTACCTAAGCCTATGCCTAAACCTCTAAGAATTACTTAGTTTATATAGTGCCTAAATAGCACTATAAAGAAGTAGGTATTTAGCTAAGAGTACCCTATAAGTTAGAACTACCTTATTAGCTAAGGAAAGAAGGTAAAAGCAATAACTAGGGAAGAGAAAGGGATCCCCTATAAAGGCTACTAAGGAGGTAACTAAGGAGGTAACTAATAAAAGAGAAGGAACTACTTAGCATCCCTAGAAAAAAAGCTATAGGAAGGATATTACATAGGAGTAAGAGGCTTGCTAGTCTATTATAAGTGTAGGAAACTAGGCTACCTATTAACTAGGTGCACTAAACTAGACTATAGTATTTATAGGAAAAACACTTATATTACTAAGACACACTAAGCTAGCACTAAATAGGCTAGGAGTTACTTAAACGTAAATAAGACCCTAATTAGCGTAGTAAAACCCTAGGAAGACGCTCTTAATGTAACTTAACTTAATAAGAATAGTCTTTTAGACCTACGAATTTATATAGATATTAAGTTACGTTAAGATAACCACTAGGTAGTAATGCTAACGCTATTTAACCCTAGCGCTACACATTCCCTAATCTACCCTAATATACTAATAGACCTTAATTAGTTAAAAGTGTAACCTTATAATAATACGCTTAAGAGTGTATTAGGTAATATTATGCTATATTAAGGGATTTTAAAGAAAATAGTATTAGTTAGGGATAGCATAGGCTATGCAAAGATATGCTAACTTAGCTACTATATTACTAATAGCAATGAAAAATTAGTTTTAGGAGTTAATTAGGCAAGAGAGTATAAGCCTATAATAATGTCTTAGAAAGATAGACTTTAAAGACACCCTATAATAAAGGAATATATCTTATTAGCAGTAGGGTTATAGGATAGTTAAAAAGTAGCAAAATATATATCTATTATAGTAGTACTTAACCTATAGGTAATGCATATAATTAGATGCGTGGCTACTATTAGACCTATAGTAAATAAAGATAAAGGAAGCAGTAATAGTGTAATAATAGAACTAGCTAATAAACCTAAGAAAGTGGAACTTCTAGAAGCTTATAAGGAGTTTAAAGATATGTTTTTAAATAAAGAGGCTAGTACCCTTCCTAGCTTAGGTAGCTATATATATACTATTAAATTAGAAGAAGGAAAAGCACTGCTATAGGGTCTAATATATAACCTAGCTAAGAAAGAGTTATAGGTGCTTTACAAGTACCTAGTGACTACGTAGGAACGCGGGTAAATCTAAAGATCTATTAGCCTAGTAGGCGCCCTAATTCTTTTTATGCTAAAAAAAGGGGGAAAGCTATAACTATACGTGGATTATAGGGGCCTTAATAAGATTATAGTTAAAGATAAGGCCCCTTTGCCCCTAATATCGGAAATCTTAGATTAACTAGGGGGTATAAAGATTTTCATAAAGTTAGACCTTAAAGATACGTACTATTAGCTACGTATCCGCGAGGGTAATAAGTAGAAAATAGCCTTCTAGTGTAGATATAGTTACTTTAAGTATCTTATAATGCTATTTAGGCTTATTAACGCGCTAGTATCCTTCTAAGAGTATATTAACAAAGCTTTAGAAAGCCTTAATAATCTTATTTGCATTATCTACCTTAATAACACCCTAATATTTAGCTACGAGATCTTAGAGTATAAGGGCGATGTTAAAAAGATCCTTAAGAGATTTTAAAAGGCTAACCTTTTTATTAATTTAGATAAGTGCTAATTCTCTGTTAAGGAGGTTAAATTCCTTAGTTACGTAATCTCACTAAAAGGAATCTTAATAGACCTAAGTAAGGTAAAGGCAATTGCGACGTAGCTAATACTTATCTGCGTGTTTAATATCTAATCTTTCCTTAGGTTCACTAGATTCTATAGGCATTTTATTAAGTTATATAGTAAAATAGTTATTCTATTAATAAACCGCTTATATAGGAACTAACTAGCGAAGTTTAAGCTAAATAATAGCAAGCTAGTAGCGTTTAGGGAACTATAAAAGTTATTTTAAGAGGCTCTGATTTTAGTCCACTTTAACCTAATATTACCACTATAAGTGAAGACTAATGCCTCTAGATATATAATTAGAGCTATCCTTATAATATTAGTGCTAGGTTACTAGCACCCTATAGTATTTATATTAAGAAAGTTAAAGGACACTAAATTACGCTATGTAACACTAGACGTAAAGCTACTAGCGATTTAGGAGGCTTTTTAGACTTAGAGGCACTACCTTGCTTACTTAGCGCACCTAGTTACTATAATTATAGATTACCTAAACTATAAGTACCTTATAATAAAGCCTAAGCTAACTAGTTACTAGGTTACTACGTTAGATAAGCTATACCTATTTAACTTCACTATTAAACACTAGGTAAGGAAGCTAAATCCTACTAATCCTTTATTATAAAGGTTAGACTATATTAGTAAGGAAAGGAAGGCTAAGGCTTTTATATCTTAGTTACTAACCTTTCTTGCTAAGTTTACTGCTATTAGGCTATAGGGGCACTGCGTTAGTAATAGCTTAATTACTAGTTAGGCGTATCTATAGCGTGTTAGGTTTATAGTTAAGGAGTAGCGTAAGAGTAATAGTAACTTAGTAAGTACCCTATGTCTATGCTTACTACCTCTTAATAGTAAAGTAATAACCCTAATAGTAGGTAAGAGAACCTTTACTATATTAATCTTTACTAGGCTAGGTAAAAGGCCTAAGTACGTGGTAATAGAGCTATAGGATTATAGTAATTAAACCTTACTAGCTAGTTTAAGAATCTCTTCTATATTAATCTTCGCTAGGCCTATAGAAGCAATAGTAGGTAAGTTAACCTTTGCT
Organism: Epichloe amarillans; assembly: GCA_024072835.1. Taxonomy (NCBI): domain Eukaryota; kingdom Fungi; phylum Ascomycota; class Sordariomycetes; order Hypocreales; family Clavicipitaceae; genus Epichloe; species Epichloe amarillans. The sequence goes on from CP099639.1 coordinate 1,786,926, forward strand.
ATATTAACCTCTACTATACTAGTTAAAAAGTCTAAGAGCGCTGCTAGGGAGCTATATACTTATAGTAGCATTAAGGCAAATTACCTAATAGTAGGTAAGAGAACCTTTTCTATATTAATCTTTACTATATTTATAGAAGTAATAGTAGGTAGGAGAACCTTTACTATATTAATCTTTACTAAGTTAGTTAATTTATCTAAGAGCGCTGCTAGAGAGCCACTAGGCTATAGCAGTGTTATAATAAGAATCTTAGTGGTTTAGAGAACCTTTTCTAAGTTTAACTCTAATGTTAGAAGTAAGGCAGCGGAATTAGAAGCCCTAATTTAAGTCTTATTATTAGAAGCGTAGCAAGGGGACGCCTTTATTACGTAGTGAAAGTTATTGCTAATAAGTAGTAACTTTAGTGCGTTAGGACTATAGTTAATTAGTCCTTCTAAGCTAGAGGCTAGAGAGCTATAGACATAGACTGTAAGATTCTCTAAGTTACTAATGTATAAAAATCGTGTTTTTATTTTACTAGGATTATAGAAAGAAATTTTGCTATTAACCTATAATAATCCTATAGCGGGTTATTAGGGGGTTAGTAGGACCCTCTATTATATTATAGGCTAATATTACTAGCTATTAATAAAGAAAGACATTAAGGCATATATCTAGTCTTATGTTAATTATTAAGTTTTAAAGCTAAGGTTACATAAGCCTTATAGCAAGTTAGCTACGTTACTAGTGCCTAATTGCCCTTTCTAAGAATTATTAATAGACTTTATTATAGGCTTACTACTAGTGAAGGATTAGAAGTTTTAGTTATATAATGTGATTTTAGTTATTATAAACTAATTCTTAAAGTATAGTATTTATATACTAGTGTTTATATAACTAACTAGTAATAGCCTTACTATAGTGTTCCTTAAGAACGTTTTTAAAGACTATAGCGCCCTAGAAGGTATTATTATAGACTATAGGTTAATATTTACTAGTGGATTCTAGAGGACTTTCTGCTACCTTATTGCAATAAAGCGGTGACTAAGCATTGCATTTTACCCCTAGATAAATAGGCAAATAAAGCAATTAAACTAGGTTCTTAAGCATTATCTAAGAGCCTACACGTGCGCTAAATAGGATAATTAGGTAGAATATTTGCTAATAGCATAGTTTGCCTATAATATAAGTAAGTATAGTAGTTATAGCCTAACGCTAGCGAAGGCGCTATAAGGGTATAACCTAAGGGGACCTTATTAGGCTATCCTAATGCCTAACTTAGTAAATAACTAAGTAGAAAACAAAGTCTTAGAATTAAGATAAAGATACTTAGAGATTAAGTAACTACTTTATAATATATAAGTATAGTAAAAGAAGTATTATAATTATAAGAGAATGCTAATAGAGTTTAAGGTTAGGGACTATGTTTTACTATTTACTAAGAATATTAACCTAAGATAACTAAGCTAAAAGCTTATAGCTAAGTACCTAGGGCCTTATAAAATTAAGAAGGTGGTTAGTAATTATAGCTTAGCCTATTAATTATAATTACTAGCTAGCTTAAGACTTTATAATGTGTTTAATATTATAAGCCTTAAACCATTTAAAGGGGATCCCACTAGCTATATAGATACATTCTTGCTATAAGATAATATTAAGGATAATAAAGAAGAGTTTAAGGTTAAGAGAATTATCTTATATTAGTATAATAGAAAACAGCGGAAATTCTTAGTAAAATAGAAGGGCTATAATAGCTTAGAGAATTTGTAGGTATTAAAAAGAGATTTTGTTACAAAGGATATTATAAATAATTATAAGCGGCAATTAAGCAACTAGTTTATAGAGATATTATTACTTTAGCAATTTAATATATAAAATTTTATAGCATAAAAAGTTATATTCTCTTAAAGCAAACTACTATATAGCTACTAAGCACCTATTACTCTATTATTATTATTCATTACTGCATTTTCCTCTATAGTAGCTATAGGAGCTTTATTATTAAAGGACCCCTCCTTATCCCTATAAATAAAGGAATAAAGCTCTTTAGGGAGCTTAAAGGGGCTAATATAAGTAGGGAGCTATAAAGCGTAGGCTATAAACTAGCTATAGTTTAGCAAAGTAAAAGCCACGCTATATATAATAGGACTTACTATAGGAGTATTTTAAGCTATAAAGCGTAGGCTATTAGTAATATTAATCTAGACCTTAAGGTTAGTAGCATTAAATAGCTATAACATTACTACGCGCTTATTAGCGTTTGCCTTATAAGCGGCTTTAGCAGTTAGATAGGCCTAATAAACTCTCCTATAGTGATTTGTATTCTTTATAGTAAGGAGAGTATTATATAATTTACGTTTTGCACGCACTAAAGCCTAGCAATAAGTTAGCTCTAACTAAGTTACTAGAATTAATATTCTTACTAGGGATAGATAGTAATAGGTGCTATTAGGAACCTCCTTTATAACCTTAAAGAACTTATAATAAAGTATTATAATTCTTATAGGATACTAATAATAGGTTAGCTAGCTAAGAGTAGTAGCCTTAAAGAGGCACTTACGCTAGTATATATTTTATTATTTTTCGCGTAGTAAGCGCACTTTAAGGAATTACCTATCCTAAGTTAGTATTATAAGAGTAAGGGAGGAGTAGCTTAGTTATACTAGGGGAATAATAGCACTTATTAGGAATTAGCTTTCTATCTATAATATACTAAGGTTTAGCTCTGTTATCTTTAGGGGTAATCTGCTAGATTACTACTTACTAACTATAGCGGAGGCAAGGAATTTTAATTATACTGCTTAGTAAGTTAGTAGCTATAACACTATAAATAAGAGGTAAACTTACATAGACGTTTTTAAAGCACGCAAAGCCCTCTTATAAGGGGATTTTTCTAGGGTAGGCGCTAAGGGTCCTAGAGTTATTAGGCAAATAGAAGACATTATAACCTATCTATAAGTTAGTAGTAAGTAAGTAAGAAGCAAAGCAGTAAGATATAAATAGCAATACTAACTATAAGAAGTAAAGAGATAATAAGATAATAAGGAGGAAGACTCTAAATAACGTTAGTAACTACTAGGCAGTAGTAGTAAGAACGCTACTATAGGGCTAGTAAGGCTAACTTATAAATTTAATATTAAAAAGTAAGAGGGATAAGGAGGAAAGGAAGAGAAAAAGGAGGGGAAATTTAGTCTTTTTTATATTAACCGCAGACCCCTTAAGTAATCTACGCGGGTAGCGAAAGTAAGCTATAGGTTAAAAAGCTAGCGTTATAGCTATTAATAGCTAAAGTTATAGGTAACTACGCATACCTAGTAAGCTTATAGTAACTTTGCTAGAACTCACAATTAAATACACCCTAATGTATAGTATCTAATACCCTATCCCTTTTAGCTAATAAGAAAATATAATATAGGGTGTTTACTTTTATAGAACTAGTAGGAATAAGGATATAAGTATTTACAAAGCAACTCTATAGCTATAACTATATTATAACTAAGAGCTTATAGGTAAGGTAGGAAATAATAGCTAGACTTATTATTAATAAGGCTATTATCTCCCTATGTCTTACGTTAGGACGCGTAAGGTAAGAATTATATAGGAAGTTTAAAATAGCGAGTTTACACTAACTAGGTAGTGAGTATAATTAAGGGCAATTATAAAGTAAAGGGGGTACTATGTTAGGGTTATAGAGGCTATAGAGTGACATAGGCAATAGAGGCAATAGTATTATATATAGTGGGACCCACTTAGGGCTTACAGCGCCCTAGCTATAAGGTTGCTATAAGCTAGTTACGTAAGCGTAGAGGGGGTATTTAGGCAAAGGTCGCACACATGGAATGTGGGAGGCTAGAGATTGAAACCCTTAAGCATCACTACCTACCTTTAGCTATTTAGCTACTACTTATCCATACCATCACCCTGTTCTATCCATTTCGGCCTAGAAGCCTTGACAGTAATTAATTCGCCTCCGTTAATCTATCTCTTAATTTATAGTAATTAATTTACCTTGGTTATCTTAAAGTTTATATTTGTTATCCTATTTACTTTATTCTAAAATATGTATTCTAATGTATCTTCTCCTCTACGCCTAAAACCTACTATAGCTTTACTATAGGATAGCATATTTCTATTAAGTGTAGCGTAAGTAACGCTATATTTTTATTAATTATCTCTAGTCTCTCTAACTAGTAAGTTAGATACCTTATTTATGCGTTAATTATATACATATTTATTTTTATAATAATATTCTACTATAATTATATTATTATTATTATATTTTCTCTAAGTGCTTTAGTTATCTCTCTTAATACTACGCTATTTATATTATTCTTAACGCATTTAGCTTAGCCTTTACTTTCTAATCCTTACTTCTTTACTAGAGATAATAGTCCTAGGTTTCCTAATATAAGGCTTCCTTATAGTAATAGTTTAATAGTCCCTAATAGCTACCTAACTATCTATAATAAAGCTATTATAAAAGGCGTATTAATTAGGGTAAACCCTATTAATTATAATATTAATAATAGTTTATCTACTACTAGCAATTAGCTTAGCCCTAGTAGTTTGCTAGTTAGAGCTATTAGTGGTTATATATTAGTTACCTATGTTAATAGAGTTAGCATAGGCTAATATAGCTATAGCTTCTTACCTTTCTTATCTTTCTTTAGTATAACTTATTTCTTTATTTTCTCCTATTAAATTCTAGTATAACTATCCTTAGGTAATTGCATTAAAGTGTCTCTATAGTTAGCTAAATAAATAAGGTATACCTAGTTACCCTTATAAGCTAGTTATCCCTATATTAATTTTATAAGCGCTAGCATAGCTAGTGTTTTCCCTAGTATAACTTAAGAATTACCTAGCTTCTTAATTAACCTATTATTGAAAATGGAAGGGAATCTAGCTAGAGGGATAGGAAGACCTCCCTAGTAGATTCTAATGCGGCGGCTTCTAGATTCACTAGATTACAGCAGTATTCTTTAAGATAGAGAGCTTTGATAGTTAAATATAGTTAATTCCTAGCTAACGGTGTTAAGGCTTCTAGGCCGAAATGGATAGAACAGGGTAATAGTATAGATAAGTAGTAGCTAAATAGCTAAAGGTAGGTAGTAATGCTTAAGGGTTTTAATCTCTAGCCTCCCACATTTTATATGTGTAACCTTCGCCTAAATACCCCCTTTACGCTTACATAACTAGCCTATAGTAACCTTATAGCTAGGGCGCTACAAGCCCTAAGTAGGTCCCACTATATATAATGCTATTGCCTCTATTACCTATATTACTCTATAGCCTCTATAACCCTAATATAGTACCCCCTTTACTTTATAATTACCCTTAATTATACTTACTGCCTAGTTAGTGTAAACTTACTATTCTAAACTTCCTACGTGACTCTTACCTTACGTATCCTAACGCAAGGCGTAAGGAGATAATAGCCTTATTAATAATAGGTTTAGCTATTATTCCTTACCTTACCTATAAGCTCTTAGTTATAATATAGTTATAGCTATAAAGTTACTTTGTAAATGCTTATATTCTTATTCCTACTAGTTTTATAAAAGTAAATACCTTATATTATATTTTCTTATTAGCTAAAAGGGATAGGGTATTAGACACTATATATTAAGGTATATTTAATTATAAGTTTTAGCAAAGTTACTATAAGCTTGCTAGGTATGCGTAGTTAGCTATAACTTTAGCTATTAATAGCTATAACGCTAGCTTTTTAACCTATAGCTTACTTTTACTACCTATATAAATTACTTAAGGGGTCTATGGTTAATATAAAAAAGACTAAATTTCCCCTCCTTCTTCTCTTCCTTTTCTCCTTATCCCTCTTACTTTTTAATATTAAATTTGTAAGTTAGCCTTACTAGCCCTATAGTAGCGTTCTTACTACTACTGCCTAGTAGTTACTAATATTACTAATATTATCTAGAGTTTCTCTTTGTTATTTTATCTTCTATTTACTCTTATAGTTAGTATTATAATTAGTATCTTACTACTCTGCTTCCTGCTTACTTGCTACTAACTTATAGCTAGGTTATAATGTCTTTTATTTGCCTAATAACTCTAGGACCCTTAGCGCCTACCCTAGAGAAATCCCCTTATAAGAGGGCTTTATAGGCTTTAAAAATATCTATGTAAGTTTACCTCTTATTTATAGTGTTATAGCTACTAACTTACTAAGTAGTATAATTAAAATTCCCTACCTTTACTATAATTAGTAAGTAGTAATCTAGTAGATTACCCCTAAAGATAATAGAGCTAAACCTTAGTATATTATAAATAGGAAGCTAATTCCTAATAAGTATTATTATTCCCCTAGTATAACTAAGCTACTTCTCTCTTACTCTTATAATACTAACTTAGGTTAGGTAATTCCTTAAAGTGCGCTTACTATGCAAAAAATAATAAAATATATACTAGTATAAATGCCCCTTTAAGGCTACTGCTTTTAGCTAGCTAACCTATTACTAGTGTCCTATAAGAATTATAATTCTCTATTATAAGTTCTTTAAGATTATAAAGAAGGTTCCTAAAGGTAGCTATTACTATAAGTATTTAGTAAGATTATTAATTCTAGTAACTTAGTTAGAGCTAACTTATTGCTAGGCTCTAGTGCGCGCAAAACATAAATTATATAATACGCTTCTTACTATAAAGAATATAAATTACTATAGGAGAGTTTGCTAGGCCTATCTAATTATAAAAGCCACTTATAAGGCAAACGCTAATAAGCGTGTAGTAATATTATAGCTATTTAATACTACTAACCTTAAGGTCTAGATTAATATTGCTAATAGCCTACGCTTTATAGCTTAAAATACTTCTATAGTAAGTCCTATTATCTCTAGCATAGCTTTTACTTTACTAACTTATAGCTAGTTTATAGCCTATACTTTATAGCTTCTTACTTATATTAGCCTCTCTAAGCTCCCTAAAAAGCTCTATTCCTTTATTTATAGGGATAAGAAGGGGTTCTCTAATAATAAAGCTCCTATAGCTACTATAAAGGAAAATATAGTAGCAAATATAATAATAGAGTAATAGGTGCTTAGTAGCTATATAGTAGTTTGCTTTAAGAGAATATAACTTTTTATATTATAAAATTTCATATATTAAATTACTAAAGTAATAATATCTTTACAAACTAGCTACTTAATTACCGCTTATAATTATTTATAATATCCCTTATAATAAAATCTCTTTTTAATACCTATAAATTCTCTAAGCTATTATAGCCTTTCTATTTTACTAAGAATTTCCGCTGTTTTCTATTATACTAATATAAGATAATTCTCTTAACCTTAAACTCTTCTTTATTATCCTTAATATTATCTTATAGTAAGGATATATCTATATAGCTAGTGGGATCCCCTCTAAATAGTTTAAGGCTTATAATATTAAACATATTATAAAGTCTTAAGCTAGCTAGTAATTATAATTAATAGGCTAAGCTATAATTACTAACTACCTTCTTAATTTTATAAGGCCTTAGGTACTTAGCTATAAGCTTTTAGCTTAGTTATCTTAGGTTAATATTCTTAGTAAATAGTAAAATATAGTCCCTAACCTTAAACTTTATTAGTATTCTCTTATAATTATAATACTTCTTTTACTATGCTTATATATTATAGAGTAGCTACTTAATCTCTAAGTATCTTTATCTTAATTCTAAGACTTTACTTTCTACCTAGTTATTTACTAAGTTAGGTATTAGGATAGCCTAATATAGTCCCCTTAGGTTATACCCTTATAGCGCCTTTACTAGCGTTAGGCTATAACTACTATGCTTGCTTATATTATAAGTAAACTATACTATTAGTAAATATTTTACCTAATTATCCTATTTAGCGTATGCATAGGCTCTTAGATAATGCTTAAGAACCTAGTTTAATTGCTTTATTTGCCTATCTATTTAGGGATAAAATATAGTACTTAGTTACCGCTTTATTACAATAAGGTAGCAAAAAGTCCTTTAGAATCCACTAGTAAATATTAACCTATAGTTTATAATAATACCTTCTAGGGTGCTATAGTCTTTAAAAATATTCTTAAGAAACACTATAGTAAGGCTATTACTAGTTAGTTATATAGACACTAGTATATAAATACTATACTTTAAGAATTAGTTTATAATAACTAAAATTACGTTATATAACTAAAACTTCTAATCCTTTATTAGTAGTAAGCCTATAATAAAGTCTATTAATAATTCTTAGAAAAGGCAATTAGGCACTAGTAATATAGCTAACTTACTATAAGGTTTATATAACCTTAGCTTTAAAACTTAATAATTAATATAAGACTAGATATATACCTTAATATCTTTCTTTATTAATAGCTAGTAATATTAGCCTATAATATAATAGAAAGTCTTGCTAATCCCCTAATAACCTACTATAGGATTATTATAAGTTAATAGCAAAATTTCTTTTTATAATCCTAGTAAAATAAAAACATAATTTTTATATATTAGTAACTTAGAGGATCTTATAGTCTATATCTATAGCTCTCTAGCCTTTAGCTTAGAGAGACTAATTAACTATAGTCCTAACGCACTAGAGTTACCACTTATTAGTAATAACTTTTGCTATATAATAAAGGCATCCCCTTACTATACTTCTAATAATAAGACTTAAATTAGGGCTTCTAATTCCGCTACCTTACTCCTAATATTAGAGTTAAGCTTAGAAGAGGTTCTCTAAACCACTAAGATTCTTATTATAACACTACTATAGCCTAGTAGCTTTCTAGTAGCACTCTTAGATAAATTAACTAACCTAGTAAAGATTAATATAGTAAAGGTTCTCTTACTTACTATTACTTTTATAAATATAGTAAAGATTAATATAAAAGAGGTTCTCCTACCTACTATTAAGTAATTTACCTTAATACTACTATAAGTATATAGCTCCCTAGTAATGCTCTTAGACTTTTTAACTAGTATAGTAAAGGTTAATATAGTAAAGGTTAACTTACTTACTATTACTTCTATAAGCCTAGTAAAGATTAATATAAAAGAGGTTCTTAAACTAGCTAGTAAGGTTTAATTACTATAATCCTATAGCTTTATTACTACGCGCTTAGGCCTTTTACCTAGCCTAGTAAAGATTAATATAAAAGAGGTTCTCTTACTTACTATTAGGGTTATTACTTTACTATTAAGGGGTAGTAAGCGTAGATATAAAGTACTTACTAAGTTACTATTACTCTTACACTACTCCTTAACTATAAACCTAATATACTATAAATATACCTAACTAGTAGTTAAGCTATTACTAACGCAGCGCCCCTATAGCCTAATAGCAGTAAACTTAGTAAGGAAGGTTAGTAACTAAGATATAAAAGCCTTAGCCTTCCTTTCCTTACTAATATAGTCTAACCTTTATAATAAAGAATTAGTAAGATTTAGCTTCCTTACCTAGTATTTAATAGTAAAGTTAAATAGGCATAGCTTATCTAATATAGTAACCTAGCGGCTAGTTAGCTTAGGCTTTATTATAAGGTACTTATAGTTTAGGTAATCTATAATTATAGTAACTAGGTACGCTAAGTAAGTAAGGTAGTGTCTCTAAGTCTAAAAAGCCTCCTAAATCGCTAGTAACTCTACGTCTAGTATTATATAGCGTAATTTAGCATCCTTTAACTTTCTTAATATAAACGCTATAGGGTGCTAGTAACCTAGCACTAATATTATAAGGATAGCTCTAATTATATATTTAAAGGCATTAGTCTTTACTTATAGTAGTAATATTAGGTTAAAGTAGACTAAAATTAGAGCCTTCTAAAATAGCTTTTATAGTTCCCTAAACGCTACTAGCTTGCTATTATCTAGCTTAAACTTTACTAGTTAGTTACCTTATAGGTAGTTTATTAATAGGATAACTATTTTGCTATATAACTTAATAAAACACCTATAGAATCTAGTAAACCTAAGGAAAGATTAGATATTAAACACGCAAATAGGTATTAGCTATATTACTATTACCTTTACCCTGCTTAGGTCTATTAAGATTCCTTTTAGTAAGATCACGTAACTAAGGAATTTAACCTCCTTAACGGAGAATTAGCACTTATCTAAATTAATAAAAAGGTTAGCCTTCCGAAATCTCTTATGGATCTTTTTAACATTGCCCTTATGCTCTAAGATCTTATAGCTAAATATTTGTTAGGGTTGTGGAGGCTACGGAGCGACACAGGCAATAGAGGTAATAGCATTATGTATAGTGAAACCTACTTAGGGCTTACAGTGCCCTAGCTACGAGGTTGCTATAAGCTAGTTACGTAAGCGTAGAGGGGGTATTTAGGCAAAGGTTACACACATAGAATGTAAGAGGCTAGAGATTAAAACCCTTAAGCATTACTACTTACCTTTAGCAATCTAGCTACTACTTATCTATACTATTACCCTATTCTATTTATATCTAGCTTAGAAGCCTTAATAAGTTAATTTCTCTTTCCTATTAAGGTAATAGGCTATTAGTAAGGTAAGAATATTAGCACTATAGAGAATAAACACTTACTTAAGGGGTACTAATAACTCTAGAGTAAATACACTATATAAAGGTATACCTATAGATTAAAACCTACTTCTAAAATATAAGTCCTCTTATCTAACTACACTAGAGAATTCCTATATATTAGAACCTATTATTAATAGTAAGGAAGCTATATTAAACTATAGCCTTATATAAGTAAAGATATAGCTATAAATTACTTAAAAGAGGCAAAAACTTAAATAACTATAGAAAAATTTATAGGAAGTAAATACCCCTCCCTAATTAGTTAATACTAATAAAGGCCTTACTCCTACCCTATAAACACCTTTAGCCTAAGACACTACCCTTATTTCCTAGGAAGCACTACCCTTACTTAGACTTTATAAATATAGTATAGCAAAGATATAGCTAAAAGCTTTTATATATAAAAGGAATACCTATAAGAACCTATAGATATTCTTAGTGAATTTAAACATAACCTTTACTATAAATTAAAATATATTTACTAATAATATAATAAAAGTTATATATACTAGTAGCTACCTAGTAAATAAGGCAAAGTAATAGTAAATATGCTTTACTACTATAAATAGTTATATAAATTACTAGAGCTACACTTAGGTAGAGTTTATTTAATAGCTAAAAACTAGAGAAATAGATAAAGATAGTTATTACTTAGAAGCTATAGGAACGCTACTAACCCTTTATTAAGGCAAGGATTAGTTATTTTAGACTTTTATTAAAGTCTAGGGGAAGGTAAAGGTAAAATTACCTAAACCTATGCCTAAACCTCTAAGAATTACTTAGTTTATATAGTGCCTAAATAGCACTATAAAGAAGTAAGTATTTAGCTAAGAGTACCCTATAAGTTAGAACTACCTTATTAGCTAAGGAAAGAAGGCAAAAGTAGTAACTAAGGAAAAGAAAGGGATTCCTTATAAAAGCTACTAAGGAGGTAACTAAGGAGGTAACTAGTAGAAGAGAAGAAACTACTTAGTATCCCTAGAAAAAAAGCTATAGGAAGGACGCTACTTAGGAGTAAGGGGCTTGCTAGTCTATTATAAGTGTAGAAAACTAGGCTACCTATTAACTAGGTATACTAAACTAGACTATAGCATTTACTAGAAAAACACCTATACCACTAAGACACACTAAGTTAGCACTAAATAAGCTAGGAGTTACTTAAATATAAATAAGACCCTAATTAGCGTAGTAAAACCCTAGGAAAACGCTCTTAATATAACTTAACTTAATAAGAATAGTCTTCTAGACCTATAAATTTATATAGATATTAAGTTATATTAAGATAACTACTAAGTAGTAGTGCTAATACTATTTAACCCTAGCGCTATATATTCCTTAATCTACCCTAATATACTAATAGACCTTAATTAGTTAAAAGTGTAACCTTATAATAATATGCTTAAGAGTATATTAGGTAATATTATACTATATTAAAGGATTTTAAAGAAAATAGTATTAGTTAGGGATAGTATAAGCTATATAAAGATATACTAACTTAGCTACTATATTACTAATAGTAGCGAAAAATTGGTTTTAGGAGTTAATTAGGCAAGAGAGTATAAGCCTATAATAATATCTTAGAAAGACAGACTTTGGAGACACCCTGTGACAAAGGAACGCATCTCGTTAGCAGTGGGGTCGCGGGACAGTTAGATAATACGCTTAAGAGTGCATTAGGTAACGTCATGCCACATTAAGGGATTTTAAAGAAAATAGTGTTAGTTAGGGATAGCATAGGCTATGCGAAGATATGCTAACTTAGCTACTATATTACTAATAGCAGCGAAAAATTAGTTTTAGGAGTTAATTAGGCAAGAGAGTATAAGCCTATAATAATATCTTAGAAAGATAAACTTTAGAGATACCCTATAATAAAGAAATATATCTTATTAGTAATAGGGTTATAGGATAGTTAGAAAGTAGCGAAATATGCATCTATTATAGTAGTACTTAACCTATAGGTAATGCATATAATTAGATATATAGCTACTATTAGACTTATAGTAAATAAAGAGAAAGGAAGTAATAATATTGTAATAATAAAACTAGCTAATAAACCTAAGAAAGTAAAACTTCTAGAAGCTTATAAGGAGTTTAAAGATATGTTTTTAAATAAAGAGACTAGCACCCTTCCTAGCTTAGGTAGCTATATATATACTATTAAATTAGAAGAAGGAAAAGCATTGCTATAGGGTCTAATATATAACCTAGCTAAGAAAGAGTTATAGGTGCTTTATAAGTACCTAGTGATTACGTAGGAACGCGAATAAATCTAAAGATTAGTTAGCCTAGTAAGCGCCCTAATCCTTTTTATGCTAAAAAAAGGGGGAAAGCTATAACTATATATAAATTATAAGGGCCTTAATAAGATTATAGTTAAAGATAAAGCCCCTTTGCCCCTAATATTAGAAATCTTAGATTAACTAGGGGGTGTAAAGATTTTTATAAAGTTAGACCTTAAAGATACATACTATTAGCTACGTATTTATAAGGGTAATAAGTAGAAAATAGCCTTCTAGTGTAAATATAGTTACTTTAAGTATCTTATAATACTATTTAGGCTTATTAACACGCTAGTATCCTTCTAAGAGTATATTAATAAAGCTTTAGAAGGCCTTAATAATCTTATTTGCATTATTTACCTTAATAACACCCTAATATTTAGCTATAAGATCTTAGAGTATAAGGGTAATATTAAAAAGATCCTTAAGAGATTTTAGAAGGCTAACCTTTTTATTAATTTAGATAAGTGCTAATTCTCTATTAAGGAGGTTAAATTCCTTAGTTATATAATCTTACTAAAAGGAATCTTAATAGACCTAAGTAAGGTAAAGGTAATTATAACATAGCTAATACCTATCTATATGTTTAATATCTAATCTTTCCTTATGTTTACTAGATTTTATAGGCGTTTTATTAAGTTATATAGTAAAATAGTTATCCTATTAATAAACTACCTATATAGGAACTAACTAGCGAAGTTTAAGCTAAATACTAGTAAGCTAGTAGTATTTAGGGAACTATAAAAGCTATTTTAGAAGGCTCTAATTTTAGTTTACTTTAATCTAATATTACTACTATAAGTAAAGACTAATGCCTTTGGATATGTAATTAGAGCTATCCTTATAATATTAGTGCTAGGTTACTAGCACCCTATAGTGTTTATATTAAGAAAGTTAAAGGACGCTAAATTACGCTATGTAACACTAGATATAAAGCTACTAGTAATTTAGAAGGCTTTTTAGACTTAGAGACACTACCTTACTTACTTAGTATACCTAGTTACTATAATTATAGATTACCTAAACTATAAGTACCTTATAATAAAGCCTAAGCTAACTAGTTACTAGGTTATTATATTAGATAAGCTATGCCTATTTAACTTTACTATTAAACACTAGGTAAGGAAGCTAAATCCTACTAATCCTTTATTATAAAGGTTAGACTATATTAGTAAGGAAAGGAAGGCTAAGGCTTTTATATCTTAGTTACTAACCTTCCTTACTAAGTTTACTACTATTAGGCTATAGGGGCGCTATGTTAGTAATAGCTTAACTACTAGTTAGGTATATCTATAGTGTGTTAGGTTTATAGTTAAGGAGTAGTGTAAAAGTAATAGTAACTTAGTAAGTACCTTATATCTATACTTACTACCCCTTAATAATAAAGTAATAACCCTAATAGTAAGTAAGAGAATCTCTTTTATATTAATCTTTACTAAGCTAGGTAAAAGGCCTAAGTGTATAGTAATAGAGCTATAGGATTATAGTAATTAAACCCTACTATCTAGTTTAAGAACCTCTTTTATATTAATCTTTACTAAGCCTATAGAAGCAATAGTAAGTAAGTTAACCTTTGCTATATTAACCTTTACTATGCTAGTTAAAAAGTCTAAGAGCGCTACTAGGAAGCTATATGCTTATAGTAGTATTAAGGTAAATTACCTAATAGTAAGTAAGAGAACCTCTTTTATATTAATCTTTACTATATTTATAAAAGCAATAGTAAGTAGAAGAACCTTTACTATATTAATCTTTACTAGGTTAGTTAATTTATCTAAGAGCGCTACTAAAGAGCCACTAGGCTATAGCAGTGTTATAATAAGAATCTTAGTAGTTTTAAGAACCTTTTCTAAGTTTAACTCTAATATTAGGAGTAAGGCAGTGAAATTAGAAGCCCTAATTTAAGTCTTATTATTAGAAGCGTAGTAAGGGGATGCCTTTATTATATAGCGGAAGTTATTGCTAATAAGTAGTAACTCTAGTGTATTAGGACTATAGTTAATTAGTCCCTCTAAGCTAGAGGCTAGAGAGCTATAGATATAGACTATAAGATTCTCTAAGTTACTAATGTATAAAAATCGTGTTTTTATCCTACTAGGATTACAAAAAGAAATTTTGCTATTAACCTATAATAATCCTATAGCGGGTTATTAAGGGGTTAGTAAGACCCTTTATTATATTATAGGCTAATATTATTAGCTATTAATAAAGAAAGACATTAAGGTATATATTTAGTCTTATATTAATTATTAAGTTTTAAAGCTAAGGTTATATAAACCTTATAGTAAGTTAGCTATATTACTAGTGCCTAATTGCCCTTTCTAAGAATTATAAATAGAATTTATTATAGGCTTACTACTAGTAAAGGATTAGAAGTTTTAGTTATATAATGTGATTTTAATTATTATAAACTAATTCTTAAAGTATAGTATTTATATACTAGTGTTTATATAACTAACTAGTAATAGCCTTGCTATAGTGTTTCTTAAGAATGTTTTTAAAGACTATAGCGCCCTAGAAGGTATTATTATAGACTATAGGTTAATATTTACTAGTGGATTCTAGAGGACTTTTTACTACCTTATTATAATAAAGCAGTAACTAAGCATTATATTTTACCCCTAAATAGATAGGTAAATAAAGTAATTAAACTAGGTTCTTAAGCATTATTTAAGAGCCTACGCGTACACTAAATAGGATAATTAGGTAGAATATTTACTAATAGTATAGTTTGCCTATAATATAAGTAAGCATAGTAGTTATAGCCTAATACTAGTAAAGGCACTATAAGGGTATAACCTAAGGGGACTATATTAGGCTATCCTAATGCCTAACTTAGTAAATAACTAGGTAAAAAATAAAGTCTTAGAATTAAGATAAAGATACTTAGAGATTAAGTAGCTACTTTATAATATATAAGTATAGTAAAAGAAGTATTATAATTATAAGAGAATACTAATAGAGTTTAAGGTTAGGGACTATATTTTACTATTTACTAAGAATATTAACCTAAGATAACTAAGCTAAAAGCTTATAGCTAAGTACCTAGGGCCCTATAAAATTAAGAAAGTAGTTAGTAATTATAGCTTAGCCTATTAATTATAATTACTAGCTAGCTTAAGACTTTATAATGTGTTTAATATTATAAGCCTTAAACTATTTAGAGGGGATCCCACTAGCTATATAAATGCATTCTTACTATAAGATAATATTAAGGATAATAAAGAAGAGTTTAAGGTTAAGAGAATTATCTTATATTAGTATAATAGAAAATAGTAGAAATTCTTAGTGAAATAAAAGGGCTATAATAGCTTAGAGAATTTATAGGTATTAAAAAAAGATTTTGTTATAAGGGATATTATAAATAATTATAAGTAGTAATTAAGTAGCTAGTTTATAGAGATATTATTACTTTAGTAATTTAATATACGAAATTTTATAACATAAAAAGTTATATTCTCTTAAAGCAAACTACTATATAGCTACTAAGTACCTATTACTCTATTATTATATTTGCTATTGTATTTTCCTTTATAGTAGCTATAGAAGCTTTATTATTAGAGAACCCTTTCTTATCCCTATAAATAAAGGAATAGAGCTTTTTAGAGAGCTTAGAGAGGCTAATGTAAGCAGGGAGCTATAAAGCATAGGCTATAAACTAGCTATAAGTTAGTAAAGTAAAAGCTACACTAGAGATAATAGGACTTACTATAGGAGTATTTTAAGCTATAAAGCGTAGGCTATTAGTAATATTAATCTAGACCTTAAGGTTAGTAGTATTAAATAGCTATAATATTACTATGCGCTTATTAGTATTTGCCTTATAAGCGGCTTCTATAGTTAGATAGGCCTAATAAACTCTCCTATAGTAATCTATATTCTTTATAGTAAGGAGTGTATTATATAATTTATGTTTTACACGCACTAAAGCCTAGTAATAAGTTAGCTCTAACTAAGTTACTAGAATTAATAATCTTACTAGATACTTATAGTAATAGCTACCTTTAGGAACCTTCTTTATAATCTTAAAGAACTTATAATAAAGGATTATAATTCTTATAGGATACTAGTAATAGGTTAGCTAGCTAAAAGCAGTGGCCTTAAAGGGGCACTTATGCTAGCATATATTTTATTGTTTTTTATATAGTAAGCGCACTTTAAGGAATTACCTAACCTAAGTTAGCATTATAAAAGCAAGAGAGGAGTAGCTTAGTTATACTAGGGGAATAATAATACTTATTAGGAATTAGCTTCCTATCTATAATATACTAAGGTTTAGCTTTATTATTTTTAGGGGTAATCTACTATATTACTACTTACTAACTATAGCAAAGGTAAGGAATTTTAATTATACTGCTTAGTAAGTTAGTAGCTATAATACTATAAATAAGAGGTAAACTTACGCGAATATTTTTAAAGCCTATAAAGCCCTCTTATAAGGGGATTTCTCTAGGGCAGGCACTAAGGGTTCTAGAGTTATTAGGTAAATAGAAAATATTATAACCTAGCTATAAGTTAGTAGTAAGCAAGTAGGAAGCAAAGCAATAAGATACTAACTGTAATACTAACTGCAAGAGTAGATAGAAAATAAGATAATAAAAAGGAACTCTAGATAACGTTAGTAACTACTAGGCAGTAGTAGTGAGAACGCTACTATAGGGCTAGTAAGGCTAACTTACTAATTTAATATTAAAAAGTAAGAGGGATAAGGAGAAAAGGAAGAGAAGAAAGAGAGGAAATTTAGTTTTTTTTATATTAACCGCGGACCCCTTAAGTAATTTACACGGGTAGTAAAAGTAAGCTATAGGTTAAAAAGCTAGCGTTATAGCTATTAATAGCTAAAGTTATAGCTAACTACGCATACCTAGTAAGCTTATAGTAACTTTGCTAGAACTTATAATTAAATATACCCTAATGTATAGTGTCTAATACCCTATCCCTTTTAGCTAATAAGAAAATATAATATAGGGTGTTTACTTTTATAAAACTAGTAGGAATAAGGATATAAGCATTTATAAAATAACTCTATAGCTATAACTATATTATAACTAAGAGCTTATAGGTAAGGTAAGGAATAATAGCTAAACCCGTTATTAATAGGGCTATTATCTTCTTATGCCTTATATTAGGACGCGTAAGGTAAGAGTTACGTAGGAAGTTTAAAATAGTAAGTTTGCATTAACTAGGTAGTAAGTATAATTA
The DNA here is from genome assembly GCA_024072835.1 of Epichloe amarillans. Taxonomy (NCBI): domain Eukaryota; kingdom Fungi; phylum Ascomycota; class Sordariomycetes; order Hypocreales; family Clavicipitaceae; genus Epichloe; species Epichloe amarillans. The sequence goes on from CP099639.1 coordinate 1,804,921, forward strand.
AGGGTAATTATAAAGTAAAGGGGGTACTATATTAGGGTTATAAAGGCTATAGAGTAATATAGGTAATAGAGGCAATAGCATTATATATAGTAAAACCTATTTAGGGCTTATAGCGCCCTAGCTATAAGGTTGCTATAAGCTAGTTATATAAGCGCAAAGGGGGTATTTAGGCAAAGGTTGCACACATAGAATATAGGAGGCTAGAGATTAAAACCCTTAAGCATCACTACCTACCTTTAGCGATCTAGCTGCTACTTATCCATACTATCACCCTGTTCTATTCACATCCGGCCTAGAAGCCTTGACAATATTAGGGTGTTATTAAGGTAAACAATGCAAATAAGATTATTAAGGCCTTCTAAAGCTTTGTTAATATACTCTTAGAAGGATGCTAGCGTATTAATAAGCCTAAATAGCATTATAAGATACTTAAAGTAATTATATTTACACTAGAAGGCTATTTTCTACTTATTACCCTTATAGATACGTAGCTAATAGTATGTATCTTTAAGGTCTAACTTTATGAAAATCTTTACACCCCTTAGTTAATCTAAGATTTCTAATATTAGGGGTAAAGAGACCTTGTCTTTAACTATAATCTTATTAAGGCCCCTATAATTCACGTATAGTTATAGCTTTCCCCCTTTTTTTAGCATAAAAAGGATTAGGGCGCTTACTAGGCTAATAGATCTTTAAATCTATTTGTGTTCCTATATAGTTACTAGGTACTTATAAAGCACCTATAACTCTTTCTTAGCTAGGTTATATATTAGACCCTATAGTAATGCCTTTCCTTCTTCTAATTTAATAGCATAAGTTTAGCTACCTAAGCTAGGTAGGGTACTAGCCTTTTTATTTAAAAATATATCTTTAAACTTCTTATAAGCTTCTAAAAGTTTCACTTTCTTAGGTTTATTAGTTAGTTCTATTACTATATTATTACTACTTTCTTCCTCCTTATTTATAGTAAGTCTAATAGTAGCCACGTATCTAATTATATATATTACCTATAGGTTAAGTACTACTATAATAGATATATATTTCGCTACTTTTTAACTATCCTATAACCCTACTACTAATAAGATATATTCCTTTATTATAGGGTATCTCTAAAGTCTATCTTTCTAAGACATTATTATAGGCTTATACTCTCTTGCCTAATTAACTCCTAAAACTAATTTTTCACTACTATTAGTAATATAGTAGCTAAGTTAGTATATCTTTACATAGCCTATGCTATCCCTAACTAATACTATTTTCTTTAAAATCCCTTAATATAGCATAATATTACCTAATACACTCTTAAGTGTATTATTATAAGGTTATACTTTTAACTAATTAAGGTCTATTAGTATATTAGGGTAGATTAAGGAATATATAGCACTAGGGTTAAATAGTATTAGCATTACTACCTAGTAGTTATCTTAATATAACTTAATATCTATATAAATTTATAGGTCTAGAAGACTATTCTTATTAAGTTAAGTTATATTAAGAGCGTTTTCCTAGGGTTTTACTATGCTAATTAGGGTCTTATTTATGTTTAAGTAACTCCTAGCCTATTTAGTGCTAGCTTAGTATATCTTAGTAGTATAAGTGTTTTTCTAGTAAATACTATAGTCTAGTTTAGTGCACCTAGTTAATAGGTAGCCTAGTTTTTTGCATTTATAATAGACTAGTAAGCCCCTTGCTCTTATATAGTATCCTTCCTATAGCTCTTTTTCTAGGGATACTAAGTAATTCCTTCTCTTCTATTAGTTACCTCCTTAGTTACCTCCTTAGTAGCCTTTATAAGGGATCCCTTTCTCTTCCTTAGTTACTACTTTTACCTTCTTTCCTTAGCTAATAAGGTAGTTCTAACTTATAGGGTACTCTTAGCTAAATACCTACTTCTTTATAGTGCTATTTAGGCATTATATAAACTAAGTAATTCTTAGAGGTTTAGGCATAGGCTTAGGTAATTCTACCTTTACCTTCCCCTAGACTTTAATAAAAGTCTAGAATAACTAATCCTTACCTTAATAAAGAGTTAGTAGTATTTCTATAGCTTCTAGGTAGTAACTATCTTTATCTATTCCTCTAGTTTTTAGCTATTAAATAAACTTTACCTAAGTATAGCTCTAGTAATTTATATAACTATTTATAGTAGTAAAGTATATTTACTATTACTTTACCTTATTTACTAGGTAACTACTAGTATATATAACTTTTATTATATTATTAGTAAATATGTTTTAATCTATAGTAAAGGTTATATTTAAATTCGCTAAGAATATCTATAGGTTCTTATAGGTATCCCCCTTATATATAAGAGCTTTTAGCTATATTTTTGCTATACTATATCTATAAAGTCTAAGTAAGGGTAATGCTTCCTAGGGAATAGGGGTAGTGTCTTAGGTAAAAGGTATTTATAAGGTAAGAGTAAGGCCTTTATTAGCATTAACTAATTAAGGAAGGGTATTTACTTCCTATAAATTTTTCTATAGCTATTTAAGTTTTTACCTCTTTTAAGTAATTTATAGCTATATCTTTGCTTATATAAGGCTATAGTTTAATATAGCTTCCTTGCTATTAATAATAGGTTCTAACATATAGGAATTCTCTAGTGTAGTTAGATAAAAGGACTTATATTCTAGAAGTAGGTTCTAATCTATAGGTATACCTTTATATAGCGTGTTTGCTTTAGAGTTATTAGTACCCCTTAAGTAGGTATTTATTCTTTATAGTGCTAATATTCTTACCTTACTAATAGCCTATTACCCTAATAGGAAAGAAAGATTAACTTATTAAGGCTTCTAAGCTAAAATAGATAGAATAGGGTAATAGTATAGATAAGTAGTAGCTAAATAGCTAAAGGTAAGTAGTAATACTTAAGGGTTTTAATCTCTAGCCTCCTATATTCTATATGTGTGACCTTTGCCTAAATACCCCCTTTACGCTTATGTAACTAGCCTATGGTAACCTTATAGCTAGGGCGCTGCGAGCCCTAAGTGGGTCCTACTGTATATAATGCTATTGCCTCTATTGCCTATGTCGCTCCGTAGCCTCCACAACCCTAACAAACGGATAGTCTAACAAGTAATAAGAGGATTTCTAGTCCCCTTATAGACCTACTAACCATATCGGAGGATCTAGATCGCTAGAGAGGTCTTAGGAGCTACTTTTTATTTTTCGCAAAACCTATTTATATAGGAAAAATAAAAAATCAACTTATAGCTATACAAACTAGCTACCTAGGTAGCCTAACTAAGCACTTTAATATATAACCCTATTAAAAAATATACCATTAAATCCAGAAAAATTCAAGGATTTAAACAGTATACGTTAGCCTTTTATACAACTACTAGTTACCTAGTTATAGTTAATTTTAGCTTCCCTATAGGGTAACCTAGTTAGCTTAGTCATACAAGCCCGTGGGTTAGTTGTGGGAACGTAGGTTATAACAGACGCTGCAAGCAACGCTTGTAACTAACGTTGCAATAACGCAACAAGGCAACTAGTGGGCCTATAAAATAGTGCTATAAATAGCATTATTTTAACACTCCCTCTAGAAAAGTATAAGGTAACTAATTTAATACCTAGACTTAGCTTTTTAATAGATATCTAAGTTAACCATAAATTTAATAATAAATCCAATAACTTTTGAAAACTAAAAACAGTAAAATTAATAACTTTTAGGCATAATTCCAGTGTTTTTATTAATTTTTCGGTTTTTCGACTTTTTAGTTAGTTTTAAACTAGGCCTTTGTATTTGTAAGACCTAATAGTTAGATAAATTGTTGAAATTTATTATTAGGTAGGGGCTTGGTTAAACTATCTGTAGGCATCTCTTTAGTATTAATGTAAATAACCTTAGCTATACCCTTCTATACCTTTTCTCTAGTATAGTTAAATTTTAGTAAGGTATGCTTTGTTTTGCTATAAAGAGCAGGGTTATTAGCGGTTGTAATAGTGCCTTAGTTATTACTAAAAATTAGTACTAGAGGTGCTATAGGTAGCTTTATCTCTTTAAAGAGACTATAAAGCCACTCTAGCTCCCTAATAGCTTTATATAAGGCATTAGATTTAGCCTCTAATATAGATAAAGCTATTATAGTTGCTTTCTTTGATTTCTAGCTAATAGGTCCTTAGGCTAGCTTATAGAGATAAGCATATGTTAAAATAATGCTATTTATAGCACTATTTTATAGGCCCACTAGTTGCCTTGTTGCGTTGTTGCAACGTTGGTTACGAGCGTTGCTTGCAGCGTCTGTTGTGACTTGCGTTCCCACAACTAACCCACGGGCTTGTATGACTAAGCCGACTAGGTTACCCTATAGGGAAGCTGAAATCGACTGTAACTAGGCAACTAGTAGTCGTATAAAAGGCTGACGTATGCTATTCGAATCCTTGATTTTTTCTGGATTTAATGGTATATTTTGTTAATAGGGTTGTCTATTAAAATACTTAGTTAGACTACCTAGGCAGCTAGTTTGTATGGCTATGAGTCGATTTTTTATTTTTCCTATATAAATGAGTTTTGCGGAAAATAAAAAGTAGCTCCTAAGACCTCTCTAGCGACCTAGATCCTTTAATACAGTTAGTAAGTCTATAAGGGGACTAGAAATCCTCTTATTACTCTTTAGACTATCCGTTTAGCTAGGAATTAACTGTATTTAACTATTAAAGCTCTCTATCTTACAGAATACGCTATAATCTAGTGAATCTAGAAGCTGCCACATTAGAATCTAGTAGGGAGGTCTTCCTATCCCTCTAGCTAGATTCCCTTCCTATTTTTAAATAGGTTATAAGCCTAGAAGGCCTATAGATTACTACATTACTGCGTTATTCTACTGCGATTACTGCTTGATTTTTAGTATAGTTACTACCTACTATACCTATAGGCTCTTAAGATTACAAAGGAAACCACTAGAATTTAAAGCTCTTTATTTACTAGTACCACGCATTGTAACATTAGACCTTTAGTGTTAAAAATCAACTATAGCCATAACCCATAACCACCACATTGCAACCTATAACTACCTAGTTACAACCATAACCTTTTTAGTGATCCTATTTACTACTACAACCATTATATTTAATATTATCTATAATAGTAAATACGCTGCATCCTTTAAAATCATTAGATATCTAGTATATCTATACTAGGCTTTTTAACCTATTACATTACATTACACACACTATACATTACATTGCATTACGTTATGGCTTCTATAATACCTATTATCTACGATTCCTATCCTTAGTATTAAGAAAATTTTCTTGGAGACCCCTCTTTGCTATTTTTCTGCCCACGCATACTAAAGACCCACTTTTTAGACCTAAGGGCTGCCCTCTTAAACGGCCCTACCACATAATTTACGTACATAACTAGATTATAACACAAGCAATTTCTAGCGCGCGTTATTTACAATAGGAACAAATTTAGAGCTTTTATATAGGGATTCTTTTCCTTTTTTAGGGACTTTTAGAAGATAGCACCACCTAGTTATAAGGGTAAGGCCCTTGCTATAGGGTCTTCTAGCCCCCCTAGGGACCCTAGTAGGATAGATATAGAAGGTTAACTAGCTGTTTAGGCTAGTGCTCTATAGCTATAAATACAGAGCTAAATTGAATAATAAGGCAAGACCTTATCTAATTTTATTAGGCATAGCAAGGAAAATCATATTAAAAACAAGGCTAGTATTAATAATCTTCTAGAGAAATTAACGCAAACTATAACTATTATGCAAGGTCTTTAGGCTTCTAATAGACCTAAGGAAGAAAATACTAAGGTTCTAGAAGAAGACCTAGCTACTACTTCTATAAGCGTACCTTCTAGTAACTTATAAGCTGCCTTTAACATAGGTGCTATAAAGGAACTAAATAAGAAGGTTTACTCTATTCCAAAGGGAGCTAAGCTAAAAGGCCCTAAAAACTATAATTAGTGGAAGCAAGCCCTAAGCATATAATTTAAAGCCCTAGGATTACCTAAATTTATAGATAATCCAAGCCTAGCAGGCTATCTAGCTAACTGTAACTAAGCTATTCTTTTAATAATATTAAGAGATAGCTGCTAACCTAGACTATAGGCTACTATATGTTAGTAAAAATCCCCTAAAGAAGCCTATAAAGTCCTTATTAGGTAGTATTCGCAGAGTGCTAAAATCTAGTGTGGTACACTATACACTAGCTACCACTCCCTAAACTTTTTAAGTTATAAGGGATCTTTAGAGGCTTTTAATGCTAATTTTAATAATTTACTAGCTAGACTATAACTTTATAGTGTAAAGATCGCCCCTATTAATTAAGTAAATTATTATATTAATGCATTAAAGCAAACCTTTCCTAGTTAGGCTAAGAGACAAAGATTTACTATTAGAGCTTCTAGGGCACAAGGACTGCCTGTAAATACCCTAAATTTACAGTTCCTTATAGCGGATTTATTAGAAGAACAGAGGGACAAAACCTCCCCTATAGCTAAAGCACTTAGTTATAAGGCTTCTAATAATAAGGGAAATTCTAAGGACTAGGAAAAGAAGTCTTCTAACCCTAACCCTAAGAAGGACTCTAACGCTACTAAAGAGTAGGATAAGAAGGATTTAAACCCTTCTAAAGCCTCTAAAAAGAAGCAAAAGAAGAAAAAGAGTAGCAACAGGGAAAAATAAAAAGGAAAAGAAGCTGCTTTTACTTTAGGCTATACCCTAGCCATGGGATACGTTAAAGAATTAGATTCTAATGAATCTAGCAGTAATAATAGTAGTGATTCTAAGTCTAACTCGGATACCTCTAGTACCACTAGTAACACTACTAGCAAGCCTACTTTTAGCTACTCTAATAATGTAGTTAAAAACTCCCTTTTGTATAATACAGGTTCTTCCTATCACATTTGTAATAATAGGGCTTCTTTTAGGGACTTTAAACCTCTAAAGAAAGGTAAAACTAGCGCTATAATTACAGCAGGAGGACCTATTTTTCCTAAAGGAAGAGGCATAGCTGTTTTTAACGTTCTAGTCAAGAAAAATCCACTAGAATATAGGCCTTTAGCTCTGCTAGATACCCTATATTTCCTAGGCATAGATACTAACCTAGTTAGTAGGTTATCTCACTATCTAAAGGGAGGTTATCTAGCTAAAGACTAGCTATTCCTAGCTAATAAAAGCCCCTATGGGTTACTAGAACCTGCTAAACACAGCTTTTTTCTACAGATTAAGGGGCAACCTACTCCTATAATCTATAAGCATTTAACCCACCTCTCCTTTATAGGCTCTCAATATTGCAACCTGTTAAGGCTTCTAGGCCAAAATGGATAGAATAGGGTAATGGTATAGATAAGTAGCAGCTAAATAGCTAAAGGTAGGTAGTAATGCTTAAGGGTTTTAATCTCTAGCCTCCCACATTCTATGTGTGTGACCTTTGCCTAAATACCCCCTTTACGCTTACATAACTAGCTTATGGTAACCTCGTAGCTAGGGCGCTATAAGCCCTAAGTGGGTCCTACTATACATAATACTATTGCCTCTATTGCCTATATTACTCTATAGCCTCTATAACCCTAATATAGTACCCCCTTTACTTTATAATTACCCTTAATTATACTCGCTGCCTAGTTAGTATAAACTTACTATTTTAAACTTCCTATATAATTCTTACCTTATGCATCCTAACGCAAGACGCGGGGAGATAATAGCCTTATTAATAATAGGTCTAGCTATTATTCCTTACCTTACTTATAAGCTCTTAGTTACAATATAGTTATAGCTATAGAGTTGCTTTATAAATGCTTATATCCTTATTCTTACTAGTTCTATAAAAGTGGACACCCTATGTTATATTTTCTTATTAGCTAAAAGGGATAGGGTATTAGACACTATATATTAGGGTGTATTTAATTATAAGTTCTAGTGAAGTTACTACAAGCTTGCTAGGTATGCGTAGTTAGCTATAACTTTAGCTATTAATAGCTATAACGCTAGCTTTTTAACCTATAGCTTACTTTTGCTGCCTATGTAAATTACTTAAGGGGTCTGTAGTTAATATAAAAAAGACTAAATTTCCCCTCCTTCTTCTCTTCCTTTTCTCCTTATCCCTCTTACTTTTTAATATTAAATTCGTGAGTTAGCCTTACTAGCCCTATAGTAGCGTTCTTACTACTATTGCCTAGTAGTTACTAATGTTATTTAGAGTCTTTCTCCTTATTATCTTATTATCTCTTTGCTTCTTATAGTTAGTATTATAGTTTATATCTTACTGCTTTGCTTCCTGCTTACTTACTACTAACTTATAGATAGGTTATAATATCTTCTATTTGCCTAATAACTCTAGGACCCTTAGCGCTTGCCCTAGAAAAATCCCCTTATAAGAGGGCTTTATGTGCTTTAAAAATATCTATGTAAGTTTACCTCTTATTTATAGTATTATAGCTACTAACTTACTAAGTAGTATAATTAAAATTCCTTACCTTTGCTATAGTTAGTGGGTGGTAATTTAGTAGATTACCCCTAAAGATAATAAAGCTAAACCTTAGTATATTATAAATAGGAAGCTAATTCCTAATAAGTGCTATTATTCCCCTAGTATAACTAAGCTACTTTTCCCCTACTCTTATAATACTAACTTAGGATAGGTAATTCCTTAAAGTATGCTTACTACGCGAAAAATAATAAAATATATGCTAGTGTAAGTGCCCCTTTAAGGCTATTACTCTTAGCTAGCTAACCTATTATTAGTATCCTATAAGAATTATAATACTCTATTATAAGTTCTTTAAGGTTATAAAGGAGGTTCCTAATAGCACCTATTACTATCTATCCCTAGTAAGAATATTAATCCTAGTAACTTAGTTAGAGCTAACTTATTACTAGGCTCTAGTGCGCGCGAAACGTAAATTATATAATGCTTTCCTTACTATAAAGAATATAGATTACTATAGGAGAGTTTATTAGGCCTATTTAACCGCTAAAGCTACTTGCAAGGCAAACGCTAATAAGCGCGTAGTAATATTATAGCTATTTAATGCTACTAACCTTAAGGTCTAGATTAATATTACTAATAGCCTGCGCTTTATAGCTTAAAATGCTCCTATAGTAAGTTCTATTATATATAGCGTGGCTTTTACTTTGCTAAACTATAGCTAGTTTATAGCCTACGCTTTATAGCTCCCTACTTATATTAGCCTCTCTAAGCTCCCTAAAGAGCTTTATTCCTTTATTTATAGGGATAAGGAGGGGTCCTCTAATAATAAAGCTCCTATAGCTACTATAGAGAAAAACGCAGTAGTGGATATAATAATAAAGTGATAGGTGCTTAGTAGCTATATAGTAGTTTGCTTTAAGAGAATATAACTTTTTTATACTATAAAATTTTATGTGTTAAATTACTAAAGTAATAATATCTTTATAAGCTAGCTACTTAATTGCCACTTGTAATTATTTATAATATCTCTTATAACGAAATCTCTTTTTAATACCTATAAATTCTCTAAGCTATTGTAGCCCTTTTATTTCACTAAGAATTTCCGCTGTTTTCTGTTATACTAATATAAGATAATTCTCTTAACCTTAAACTCTTCTTTATTATCCTTAATATTATTTTATAGCAAGGACGCATTTACGTAGCTAGTAGGATCCCCTCTAAATAGTTTAAGGCTTATAATATTAAACATATTATAAAGTCTTAAGCTAGCTAGTAATTGCAATTAATAGGCTAAGCTATAATTACTAACTACCTTCTTAATTTTATAAGGCCTTAGGTACTTAGCTACAAGCTTTTAGCTTAGTTATCTTAGGTTAATATTCTTAGTAAATAGTAAAATATAGTCCCTAACCTTAAACTCTATTAGTATTCTCTTATAATTATAATACTTCTTTTGCTATACTTATATATTATAGAGTAACTACTTAATCTCTAAGTATCTTTATCTTAATTCTAAGACTCTATTTTCTACCTAGTTATTTACTAAGTTAGGCATTAGGATAGCCTAATATAGTCCCCTTAGGTTATACCCTTATAGCGCCTTTGCTAGCGTTAGGCTATAACTACTATACTTGCTTATATTATAGGCAAACTATGCTATTAGCAAATATTCTACCTAATTATCCTATTTAGCGCACGCGTAGGCTCTTAGATAATGCTTAAAAACCTAGTTTAATTACTCTATTTGCCTATCTATCTAGGGGTAAAATGCGATGCTTAGTTGCTACTTTATTGCAATAAGGTAGTAGAAAGTCCTCTAAAATCCACTAGTAAATATTAACCTATAGTCTATAATAATACTTTCTAGGGCGCTATAGTCTTTAAAAACGTTCTTAAGGAACACTATAGCGAGGCTATTACTAGTTAGTTATGTGAACACTAGTATATAAATACTATACTTTAAGAATTAGTTTATAATAACTAAAATCGCGTTATATAACTAAAACTTCTAATCCTTTACTAGCAGTAAGCCTATAATAAAGTCTATTAATAATTCTTAGAAAGGGTAATTAGGCACTAGTAATGTAGCTAACTTGCTATAAGGTTTATGTAACCTTAGCTTTAAAACTTAATAATTAACGTAAGACTAGATATATGCCTTAATGTCTTTCTTTATTAATAGCTAGTAATATTAGCCTATAATATAATAAAGGGTCTTACTAACCCCCTAATAACCTACTATAGGATTATTATAGGTTAATAGCAAAATTTCTTTCTGTAATCCTAGCGAAATAAAAACACGATTTTTATACATTAGTAACTTAGAGAATCTTATAGTCTATGTCTATAGCTCTCTAGCCTTTAGCTTAGAGGGACTAATTAACTATAGTCCTAATACACTAGAGTTACTACTTATTAGTAATAACTTCCGCTATGTAATAAAGGCATCCCCTTGCTACGCTTCTAATAATAAGACTTAAATTAGGGCTTCTAATTCCACTGCCTTACTTCTAATATTAGAGTTAAACTTAGAAAAGGTTCTCTAAACCACTAAGATTCTTATTATAACACTACTATAGCCTAGTGGCTCTCTAGTAGCGCTCTTAGATAAATTAACTAACCTAGTAGAGATTAATATAGCAAAGGTTCTCTTACTTACTATTACTTTTGCAAATGTAGTAAAGATTAATATAAAAAAGGTTCTCCTACTTACTATTAGGTAATTTGCCTTAATGCTACTATAAGTATATAGCTCCCTAGTAGCGCTCTTAGACTTTTTAACTAGCGTAGTAAAGGTTAATATAGTAAAGGTTAACTTACCTACTATTGCTTTTATAGGCCTAGTGGAGATTAATATAGAAGAGGTTCTTAAACTAGCTAGTAAGGTTTAATTACTATAATCCTATAGCTCTATTACTATGTACTTAGGCCTTTTACCTAGCCTAGTAAAGATTAATATAGCAGAGGTTCTTTTACTTACTATTAGGGTTATTACTTTACTATTAAGGGGTAGTAAGCATAAATGTAGGGTACTTACTAAGTTACTATTGCTCTTACGCTACTCCTTAACTATAAACCTAACACGCTATAGACATGCCTAACTAGTAGTTAAGCTATTACTAATATAGCGCCCCTATAGCCTAATAGCAGCGAACTTAGTAAGGAAGGTTAGTAACTAAGATATAAAAGCCTTAGCCTTCCTTTCCTTACTAATATAGTCTAACCTTTATAATAAAGGATTAGTAAGATTTAGCTTCCTTACTTAGTGTTTAATAGTGAAGTTAAATAGGCATAGCTTATCTAATATAGTAACCTAGTAACTAGTTAGCTTAGGCTTTGTTATAAGGTACTTATAGTTTAGGTAATCCGTAATTATAGTAACTAGGTGCGCTAAGTAAGCAAGGTAGTGCCTCTAAGTCTAAAAAGCCTCCTAAATTGCTAGTAGCTCTATGTCTAGTGTTACATAGCGTAATTTAGCGTCCTTTAACTTTCTTAATATAAACGCTATAGGGTGCTAGCAACCTAGCACTAATATTATAAAGATAGCTTTAATTGCGTATCTAGAGGCATTAGTCTTTACTTATAATAGTAATGTTAGGTTAAAATAGACTAAAATTAGAGCCTTCTAAAATAGCTTTTATAGTTCCCTAAACGCTGCTAGCTTGCTATTATCTAGCTTAAATTACGCTAGTTAGTTCCCTTATAGGTAGTTTGTTAATAGGATAACTATTTTGCTATATAACTTAATAAAACGCCTGTAAAATCTAGTGAACCTAAGGAAAGATTAGATATTAAACACGTAGATAGGTATTAGCTAAGTTACAATTGCCTTTACCTTACTTAGGTCTATTAAGATTCCTTTTAGTAAGATTACATAACTAAGGAATTTAACCTCCTTAACGGAGAATTAGCACTTATCTAAATTAATAAAAAGGTTAGCCTTCTAAAATCTCTTAAGGATCTTTTTAATATTACCCTTATGCTCTAAGATCTTATAGCTAAATATTAGGGTATTATTAAGGTAAATAATGCAAATAAGATTGTTAAGGCCTTCTAAAGCTTTATTAATATACTCTTAGAAGGATACTAGCGCGTTAATAAGCCTAAATAGCATTATAAGATACTTAAAGTAACTATATTTACACTAGAAGGCTGTTTTCCACTTATTACCCTTATAGATACGTAGCTAATAGTATATATCTTTAAGGTCTAACTTTATAAAAATCTTTACACCCCCTAGTTAATCTAAGATTTCTAATATTAGGGGCAAAGGGGCCTTATCTTTAACTATAATCTTATTAAGGCCCCTATAATTTACATATAGTTATAGCTTTCCCCCTTTTTTTAGCATAAAAAGGATTAGGGCGCCTGCTAGCCTAACGGATCTTTAGATTTACCTATGTTCCTACGTAGTTGCTAGGTACTTATAAAGCACCTATAACTCTTTCTTAGCTAGGTTATATATTAGACCCTATAGTAGTGCTTTTCCTTCTTCTAATTTAATAGCATATATATAGCTACCTAAGCTAGGAAGGGTACTAGCCTCTTTATTTAAAAACATATCTTTAAACTCCTTATAAGCTTCTAGAAGTTTCACTTTCTTAGGTTTATTAGCTAGTTCTATTATTATGCTATTGCTACTTCCTTTATCTTTATTTACTATAGGTCTAATAGTAGCCATATGTCTAATTATATATATTGCCTATAGGTTAAGTACTACTATAATAGATATATATTTTGCTACTTTTTAACTATCCTATAACCCTACTACTAATAAGATATGTTTCTTTATTATAGGGTGTCTTTAAAGTCTATCTTTCTAAGATATTATTATAGGCTTATACTCTTTTGCCTAATTAACTCCTAAAACTAATTTTTCGCTGCTATTAGTAATATAGTAGCTAAGTTAGTATATCTTTATATAGCCTATGCTATCCCTAACTAACACTATTTTCTTTAAAATCCCTTAATATAGCATAATATTACCTAATATACTCTTAAGTATATTATTATAAGGTTACACTTTTAACTAATTAAGGTTTATTAGTATATTAGGGTGGATTAGGGAATGTGTAGCACTAGGGTTAAATAGCATTAGCACTACTACCTAGTGGTTATCTTAATATAACTTAATATCTATATAAATTTATAGGTCTAGAAAACTATTCTTATTAAGTTAAGTTATATTAAGAGTGTTTTCCTAGGGTTTTACTACGCTAATTAGGGTCTTATTTACGTTTAAGTAACTCCTAGCCTATTTAGTGCTAGCTTAGTGTGTCTTAGTAGTGTAAGTGTTTTTCCTATAAATGCTATAGTTTAGTTTAGTGCACCTAGTTAATAGGTAGCCTAGTTTCCTACACTTATAATAGACTAGCAAGCCCCTTACTCCTATATAGTGTCCTTTCTATAGCTCTTTTTCTAGGGATGCTAAGTAGTTTCTTCTCTTCTATTAGTTACCTCCTTAGTTACCTCCTTAGTAGCCTCTATAGGGGATCCCTTTCTCTTCCCTAGTTACTACTTTTACCTTCTTTCCTTAGCTAATAAGGTAGTTTTAACTTATAAGGTACTTTTAGCTAAATACCTGCTTCTTTATAGTATTATTTAGGCACTATATAAACTAAGTGATTCTTAGAGGTTTAGGTATAGGCTTAGGTAATTCTACCTTTGCCTTCCCCTAGACTTTAATAAAAGTCTAGAATAACTAATCCTTACCTTAATAAAGGGTTAGTAGTGTTCCTATAGCTTCTAGGTAGTAACTATCTTTATCTATTTCTCTAGTTTTTAGCTATTAAATAAACTTTGCCTAAGTGTAGCTTTAGTAATTTATATAACTATCTATAGTAGTAAAGCGTATTTACTATTGCTTTGCCTTATTTGCTAGGTAGCTACTAGTGTATATAACTTTTATTATATTATTAGTAAACGTGTTTTAATCTATAGTAAAGGTTATATTTAAATCCGCTAAGAATATCTATAGGTTCTTATAGGTATCCCCCTTATATATAGGAGCTTTTAGCTATATCTTTACTATGCTATATCTATAAAGTCTAAGTAAGGGTAGTGCTTCCTAAGGAATAGGGGTAGTGTCTTAGGTAAAGGGTGTTTATAGGGTAGGAGTAAGGCCTTTATTAGTGTTAACTAATTAGGGAGGGGTATTTACTTCTTATAAATTTTTCTATAGCTATTTAAGTTTTTATCTCTTTTAAGTAATTTATAGCTATGTCTTTGCTTATATAAGGCTATAGTTTAATATAGCTTCCTTACTATTAATAATAGGTTCTAATATATAGGAATTCTCTAGTGTGGTTAGATAAGAGGACTTATATTCTAGAAATAGGTTCTAATCTATAGGTATACCTTTATATAGTGTGTTTGCTTTAGAGTTATTAGTACCCCTTAAGTAGGTGTTTATTCTTTATAGTGCTAATATTCTTACCTTACTAATAGCCTATTGCCTTAATAGGAAAGAGAGATTAACTTATTAAGGCTTCTAGGCTAAAATAGATAGAATAAGGTAATAGTATAAATAAGTAGTAGCTAAATAGCTAAAGGTAAGTAGTAATACTTAAGGGTTTTAATCTCTAGCCTCCTATATTCTATATGTGCGACCTTTGCCTAAATACCCCCTCTGCGCTTACGTGACTAGCTTGTGGCGACCTCGTAGCTAGGGCGCTATAAGCCCTAAGTGGGTCCTACTGTACATAATGCTATCGCCTCTATTGCCTGTGTCGCTCCGTAGCCTCCATGACCCTAACACAACCAATAACAGCAACAACAACCAAGAGCTCATAAGAACAAGTTAGGGTTTTCCTACCCTATAGAGGTTCAAATTCCGCAACTAGCTTTTAATCCCAAGGAATATCAACGAATCGAAGAGCTAGAAGACAATGATTTAGCCCTATGTCCCACCGAAGCTCCTCCTAGTTAGGCACCTTCTATAGGGGGTTTAGAAGGTCCATACCCTAATGACTTAGGTGACAATAGTGGCTGTCTATTGCCCCCAGAGGCCTGTGATTCTTAAGAGGCCTAGCAACAGAGGGAGCTAGGGGATAATAGCCCTGAAAAGCTAGATTCTAGTTACAAGAAGTTACTAGATTTAGCCCTTCTTTAGCATATTCGATTAGGCCACATAGGCCTCCCTTTACTAAAGAAATCATCGAAATTAGCTAAAGGGATCCCTGATTTTTCCGCTATTAAAGAAAAGGATTTTAACTGCATAGCCTGTATGCAATCTAAAGCTATTAGAAGACTAACTAAACAACCTATTTAGGACCCCCCTAGAGTTCTAGATATTTTAGAGGGAGATACGGTTAAAATCAAACCTATACCGCATAATAAGAAGGCCATAGTCCTTATACTTATTGATCGAAAATCCTGGTATAAATGGTGCTTTTTAGTAGCTAATAAAGAAGGTTTAACTCTTTCTTTAGCTATTAAGGGCTTCTTTAAGGCCCTAAAAAATCAATATAACGCGTATCCTAGGCACCTTCACTTTAACGGAGGTACTAAAATCAACAACAAACTTCAGTTATGGTTATCTTCTAAGGGAATTTGCTTTAGCACCTCTTGCCCCTATATTCACGAATAGAATAGGCTAGTTAAGAGGGCTATTAGGGTTATCCTTAACTAGCTTAGGGCTACACTTTAGTGGTCTAAGCTACCCTTATATCTATAGTCTTATATCCTTCTAGCCATAGTGGAATTAGTTAATATCACAGCTAATACAACTAAACCTTTAACCCCTAAGCAGCTATTTCTAGCTAATTTAGAGCCTAAGACTTCCTATAAGCCTAATTTCTCAAAAATTAGGGCTATAGGGTCTTATTGTAAGGTCCTAATACCTCCGGAGCAGAGATCTAAGCTTTAAAAGCTAGCCCCTAGGACTATTCCTAGTCAGTTGCTAGCTACTCTAGGTTCTACTGTTTATCTTGTTTATATTCCCTCTAAAAGGTTAGTTATAAAGACTAGCTTTATTAAAATTATAGAGGATATAGGCTCTGTAGGGTCCCCTAAGCCTTTAGGGACTAATCCTTTAGAGGGAGAAGCTAATATCTCACGAGATAATCTAGAAGTTTAGGATAGTTACCTAAAGCCTTCTAAAAGCTTAGCGCCCACAGCGCCCGCAGCGCCTGTACCAACAGCCCCTAGGGCGACCAATACAGCGCCCACGACAGCGCCTGCAACGCCTCTAGCGCTACCCCTAGAGAGCCCTAGCTCTAGCGCCCCTAATAAGGGAGCTATTGAAAAACCGTTTTTAGATTTAGATTCTTTAATTAATTCTGATTCTATAGATATTAATAATTTTAATATATCTTTATACGTTAAGGAGATATGCTTTAAGGCACAACAAAGGGCTAAATTATCCACTAAAAACAACGATTCAGATACCCCTAAGACCTAGAAACAAGCTTTAAAAAGCAAGGATAGTTAAAAATAGATAGATGCAACTTTTAACAAATTTAAACAGCTTCTAGCTGCTAGAACCTTTAAATTTATAGGGATAGACCAAATTCCTAAGGGCTAGAGGGTTCTAAAGAATAGGCTTATTTACAAGCTTAAAAAGGATAAAGAAAATAATCCTCTAAAGTACAAGGCCTAACTCATTGCTAAAGGGTTTATGCAGATAGAAGGTTAAGATTATATTAAAACCTACGCTATAACTAGCATTCCCCCTAGTTAGCGGATTTTACTAGCCCTAGCGGCTTGTAATGACTGGGAAGTTAAACAGGTTGATTTTATAGGGGCCTTTCTAAACAGTCCACTAAAGGAATCTATCTATATGCAAATACCTAATGGATTTACTAAGTTTGCTAAGTCTTCTACACCTAAAGTAGCTAAGTTACTTAAGAAGTATAGCTACAAACCCTCTCAAAAGCAGGTTATTTTCCTATAAAAAGCTTTATATAGATTAAAACAGAGCTCTAGAGAGTGGCAGCAGGTTTTAAAGGACCTTCTTCGGAAGCTAGGCTTTTAACCCCTTATATCTAACCTAGCCGTCTTTAACCTAACTACATCTACATATATAGCAACTTATGTGAATAACTGCCTTCTAATAGGACTGGATCTAGCTTATATTAATAGGCTAAAGAAGCTACTTTATAAAGCTTATCCTATAGAAGATCGTGGGCTAGCAGAATTTTTCTTAGGCGTTCAAATCACTAGAAATCAAAAGAAAGGGACCCTAACTATCCACTAGTCCTAGTATATTTCTAAAGCCCTAGAAAGATTCAATATGAAAGATGCTAGACCTATTAAAATTCCTCTATAACCTAGAATTATAAAACAGGTAGACCACCTAACTAAACCTCTTTCCCCCCTTAATCACAAGCTATATCAGAGTATTATAGGGACTATTATATACCTAATGCTTCTTACAAGACCTGATATTGCCTTTCCGGTTCAGTGGCTTTCCACAGCGCTAGCTAAGCCGTTTATAGAGCATCTTAATGCTTCTAAACATTTGCTTAGGTACCTTTTAGGCTCTATAGGTTATTCTATAACTTATAGAAGGTCTAAAGCTACTATAGCTTCTGCAACCCTTATTGGCTTCTGTGATAGCAACTTCGCGGGTGATAAGTCCTCTAAATTAACCTATGCTTATCTCTATAAGCTAGCTAAAGGACCTATTAGCTAGAAATCAAAGAAAGCAACTACGATAGCTTTATTAACATTAGAGGCTAAATCTAATGCCTTATGTAAAGCTATTAGGGAGCTAGAGTAGCTTTATAGTCTCTTTAAAGAGATAAAGCTACCTATAGCACCTCTAGTACCGATTTTTAGTGATAACCAAGGCGCTATTACAACCACTAATAACCCTGCTCTTCATAGCAGAATAAAGCATACCCTGCTAAAATTCAACTATACCAGAGAAAAGGTATAGAAGGGTATAGCTAAGGTTATCTACATTAACACTAAAGAGATACCTGTAGATGGTTTAACTAAGCCCCTGCCTAATGATAAATTTCAACAATTTATCTAACTATTAGGCCTTACGAATACAAAGGCTTAATCTAAACCAATAAAATCAACTAAAAAGTCGAAAAACCGAAAAATCAACAAAAACATTGGAATTACGCCTAAAAGTTATCGATTTTACTGTTGTTTTTAGTTTAAAAGTTATTGGATTTATTATTGAATTTATGGTTAACTTAGATATCTATTAAAGAGCTAAGTCTAGGTATTGAATTAGTTACCTTATACTTTTCTAGAGGGAGTGTTAAAATAATGCTATTTATAGCACTATTTTATAGGCCCACTAGTTGCCTTGTTGCGTTGTTGCAACGTTAGTTACGAGCGTTGCTTGCAGCGTTTGTTATGACTTGCGTTCCTATAACTAACCTACGGGCTTGTATAACTAAGCTAACTAGGTTACCCTATAGGGAAGCTAAAATTGACTGTAACTAGGCAACTAGTAGTCGTATAAAAGGCTAACGTATACTATTTAAATCCTTGAATTTTCCTGGATTTAATAGTATATTTTATTAATAGGGTTGTATATTAAAGTGCTTAGTTAGGCCACCTAGGCAGCTAGTTTATATAGCTATAAGTTGATTTTTTATTTTTCCTATATAAAAAGGTTTTGCGAAAAATAAAAAGTAGCTCCTAAGACCTCTCTAGCGACCTAGATCCTCTAATATAGTTAGTAGGTCTATGAGGGGACTAGAAATCCTCTTATTGCTTGTTAGACTGTCCGTATTAGCTAGGAATTAACTATATTCAACTATCTAAGCTCTCTATCTTGAAGAATACGCTGTAATCTAGTGAATCTAGAAGCCGCCGCATTAGAATCTACTAGGGAGGTCTTCCTATCCCTCTAGCTAGATTCCCTTCCATTTTCAACATTATCTAATATAGTAACCTAGTAATTAGTTAACTTTAGCTTTATTATAAGGTACTTATAGTTTAAGTAATTTATAATTAATTTAACTAGGTGCGCTAAGTAAGTAAGGTAGTGCCTCTAAGTCTAAAAGGCCTCCTAAATTACTAGTAACTCTATATCTAGTGTTATATAGCGTAATTTAGTGTCCTTTAACTTCCTTAATATAAACACTATAGGGTGCTAGTAATCTAGCACTAATATTATAAGGATAGCTCTAATTATGTATTTAGGGGCATTAGTCTTTACTTATAGTAGTAATATTAGATTAAAATAGACTAAAATTAGGGCCTCCTAGAATAGCTTTTATAGTTCTCTAAAAGCTACTAGCTTACTATTCTCTAGCTTAAACTTTACTAGTTAATTCCCTTATAGGTAGTTAGTTAATAGGATAACTATTTTACTATATGCCTTAATAAAGCGCCTATAAAATCTAGTAAACCTAAGGAAAGATTAGATATTAAATATATGAATAGGTATTAGCTATATTATAATTACCTTTACCTTACTTAGGTCTATTAAGATTCCTTTTAGCAAGATTATATAACTAAGGAATTTAACCTCCTTAATAGAGAATTAGCACTTATCTAGGTTAATAAAAAGGTTAGCCTTCTAAAATCTCTTAAGGATCTTTTTAATATTACCCTTACACTCTAAGATCTTATAGCTAAATATTAGGGTGTTATTAAGGTAAATAATGCAAATAAGATTATTAAGGCCTTCTAAAGCTTTATTAATATATTCTTAGAAGGATACTAGCGCGTTAATAAGCCTAAATAGTATTATATGTATGTATGTATTTACGCTAGATAGCAATTTATGCTATTTACTAGTACTCCTGCGATGGTATTTGCTTTGTAGTAGGAAAACCGTTCTAGGTTGCTAGTTATCTAGATACCTAGATATCTAGATAACTAGTTAGTTGCCTAGTTAGGTGAAAAACCTACTAACGATATGTTATAACTACCTATATGGTTCTGACTCGTGTATGTTTGTTACCTAAGCCTACTGCTTACAACGATATTCTTCTATCCAACTATCCCTGTCTTCTACAATCTGGTTCCTAAACCCTAATTATGCAATATAGTTGCAAGCCCTAGCTTGAATTAAAACCCTAGAGCTCTAGGTATCCTAGCTAATTTATATAGCGCAGTAGCTTGTTTAATTCGCTTGCAAAGTAAGGAAAAGTGGGGCCCCGGCTAGACCCACTTTTCCTCGCCCTGCGATTGATTTAATCTTAGAGGCGTGACCAAGACCTCTAAAATTGTGCCCCGTGTGGGATTCGAACCCACAACCTGCCCAGAACAGGTCTCCACAGCGTGTAACCACCACGCCACGGGGGCCTAAATAGTATTATAAAATACTTAAAGTAACTATATTTACACTAAAAGGCTATTTTCTACTTATTACCCTTATAAATACATAGCTAATAGAATATATCTTTAAGGTCTAACTTTATAAAAATCTTTCTATTACTTAGATAATCTAAGATTTCTAATATTAGGGGCAAAGAGGCCTTATCTTTAACTATAATCTTATTAAGGCCTCTATAATCTATATATAGTTATAACTTTCCCCCTTTTTTTAGTATAAAAAGAATTAGGGCGCTTACTAGGCTAATAGATCTTTAGATTTATTTGCGTTCCTATATAGTTACTAGGTACTTATAAAGCACCTATAGCTCTTTCTTAGCTAGGTTATATATTAGTCCTTATAGTAATACTTTTCTTTCTTTTAATTTAATAGTATAAGTTTAGCTACCTAAGTTAGGAAAAGTGCTAGCCTCTTTATTTAAAAATATATCTTTAAACTCCTTATAAGCTTTTAGGAGTTTTACTTTCTTAGGTTTATTAGTTAGTTCTATTACTATATTATTACTACTTCCTTTCTCTTTATTTACTATTGTTAAAATAATGCTATTTATAGCACTATTTTATAGGCCCACTAGTTGCCTTGTTGCGTTGTTGCAACGTTGGTTACGAGCGTTGCTTGCAGCGTCTGTTATAACTTGCGTTCCCATAACTAACCCACGGGCTTGTATGACTAATCCAACTAGGTTACCCTATAGGGAAGCTAAAATCGACTGTAACTAGGCGACTAGTAGTCGTATAAAAGGCTAACGTATACTGTTTAAATCCTTGAATTTTTCTGGATTTAATAGTATATTTTATTAGTAGGGTTGTTTATTAAAGTGCTTAGTTAGGCTACCTAGGCAGCTAGTTTGTATAGCTATAAGTTGATTTTTTATTTTTCCTATACAAATGAGTTTTGCGGAAAATAAAAAGTAGCTCCTAAGACCTCTCTAGCGGTCTAGATCCTCCGATACGGTTAGTAGGTCTATAAGGGGACTAGAAATCCTCTTATTACTCGTTAGATCGTCTGTATTAGCTAGGAATTAACTATATTTAACTATTAAAGCTCTCTATCTGAAAGAATACTGCTGTAATCTAGTGAATCTAGAAGCCGCCGCATTAGAATTTACTAGGGAGGTCTTCCTATCCCTCTAGCTAGATTCCCTTCCATTTTTAATAACTATAGGCTTAATAGTAAACACATACCTAATTATATATATTACCTATAGGTTAAGTACTACTATAATAAATATATATTTTACTACTTTCTAACTATCCTATAACCCTATTACTAATAAGATATATTCCTTTATTATAGGGTATCTCTAAAGTTTATCTTTCTATAATATTATTATAGGCTTATACTATCTTACCTAATTAATTGTTAGGGTTATGGAGGCTATAGAGTGACATAGGCGATAGAGGCAATGGCATTATATATAGTAGGACTTACTTAGGGCTTATAACGCCCTAGCTATAAGGCTACTATAAGCTAGTTATATGCACGCAAAGGGGGTATTTAGGCAAAGGTTATATATATAGAATATAGGAGGCTAGAGATTAAAACCCTTAAGTATTACTACTTACCTTTTAGTAATATAGCTATTACTTATCTATACTATTACCCTATTATATCTATTTTAGCCTAGAAGCCTTAATAAGTTAATCTCTCTTTCCTACTAGGGTAATAGGCTATTAGTAAGGTAAGAATATTAGTACTATAAAGGATAAACACTTACTTAAGGGGTACTAATAACTCTAGAGTAAATATACTATATAAAGGTATACCTATAGATTAAAACTTACTCCTAAAGTATAAGTTTTCTTATCTAACTACACTAGAGAATTCCTATATATTAAAGCCTATTTTTAATAATAAAGAAGCTATATTAAACTATAGCCTTATATAAGTAAAGATATAGCTATAAATTACTTAAAAGAGGTAAAAACTTAAATAGCTATAGAAAAATTTATAAAAAGTAAATACCCTTCCCTAATTAGATAATGCTAATAAAGGCCTTACTTTTACCTTATAAACCCCTTTTACCTAAGACTTTACCCCTATTCCCTAGGAAGCACTAACCTTACTAGGACTTTATAAATATAGTATAGTAAAGATATAGCTTAAAGCGCTTATATATAAGAGAGATACCTATAAGAACCTATAGATATTCTTAGTAAATTTAAATATAACCTTTACTATAAATTAAAATATATTTACTAATAATATAATAAAAGTTATATATACTAGTAGCTACCTAGTAAATAAGGCAAAGTAATAGTAAATACACTTTACTACTATAGATAGTTATATAGATTACTAAAGCTATACTTAGGCAAAGTTTATCTAATAGCTAAAAACTAGAGAAATAGATAAAGATAGGTATTACTTAGAAGCTATAGAAACACTACTAACCCTTTATTAAGGTAAGGATTAGTTATTCTAGATATTTATTAAGATCTAGGGAAAGGTAAAAGTAAAATTACCTAAACCTATGCCTAAACCTCTAAGAATTACTTAGTTTATATAGTGCCTAAATAGTATAATAAAGAAGTAGGTATTTAGCTAAGAGTACCCTATAAGTTAGAACTACTTTATTAGCTAAGGAAAGAAAGTAAAAGTAATAATTAGGGAAGAGAAAGGAATCCCCTATAAAAGCCACTAAGGAGGTAACTAGTAAAAGAGAAGGAATTACTTAGTGTCTCTAGAAAAATAGCTATAGGAAAAATGCTACGTAGGAGTAAGGGGCTTGCTTATCTATTATAAGTGTAGGAAATTAGGCTATGCCTTAACTAGGTATACTAAACTAGACTATAGTATTTACTAAAAAAATACTTATATTACTAAGTAACACTAAGCTAGTACTAAATAGGCTAGGAGTTACTTAAACCTAAATAAGGCCCTAATTAGCTTAGTGTAACCCTAGGAAGACACTCTTAATATAACTTAACTTAATAAGAATAGTCTATTAGACCTATAAATTCGCATAGATATTAAGTTATAGTAAGATAACTACTAGGTAATAGTGCTAATGCTATTTAACCCTAGTGTTACACATTCCTTAATCTACCCTAATATGCTAATAGACCTTAATTAGTTAAAAGTATAACCTTATAATAATATACTTAAGAGTGTATTAGGTAATATTATGCTATATTAAGGGATTTTAAGGAAAATAGTGTTAGTAAGGGATAGCATAGGCTATATAAAGATATACTAACTTAGCTACTATATTACTAATAGTAGTAAAAAATTAGTTTTAGGCATTAATTAGGTAAGATAGTATAAGCCTATAATAATATTATAGAAAGATAGACTTTAGAGATACCTTATAATAAAGGAATATATCTTATTAGTAGTAGGGTTATAGAATAGTTAGAAAGTAGCAAAATATATATCTATTATAGTAGTACTTAACCTATAGGTAATATATATAATTAGGTATGTAGCTACTATTAGGCCTATAGTAAATAAGAAGGAAGGAAGTAGTAATAATATAGTAATAAAACTAACTAATAAACCTAAGAAAGTAAAACTTCTAGAAGCTTATAAGGAGTTTAAAGATATATTTTTAAATAAAGAGGCTAGCACCCTTCCTAGCTTAGGTAGCTAAATTTATACTATTAAATTAAAAAAAGGAAAAGTATTACTATAAAGTCTAATATATAACCTAGCTAAGAAAGAGTTATAGGTGCTTTATAAGTACCTAGTAACTATATAGGAATGCGGATAGATCTAAAGATCTATTAGCCTAGTAGGTGCCCTAATTCTTTTTATACTAAAAAAAGGGGGAAAACTATAACTATATATAGATTATAAAGGCCTTAATAAGATTATAGTTAAAGATAAGGCCTCTTTACCCCTAATATTAGAAATCTTAGATTATCTAGGGGGTGTAAAGATTTTTATAAAGTTAGACCTTAAAGATATATACTATTAGCTATATATTTATAAGGGTAATAAGTAGAAAATAGCCTTTTAGTGTAAATATAGTTACTTTAAGTATCTTATAATGCTATTTAGGCTTATTAACACGCTAGTATTCTTTTAAGAATATATTAATAAAGCTTTAGAAGGCCTTAATAATCTTATTTGCATTATTTACCTTAATAACACCCTAATATTTAGCTATAAGATCTTAGAGCATAAAAGTAATATTAAAAAGATCCTTAAGAGATTTTAGAAAGCTAACCTTTTTATTAACCTAGATAAGTGCTAATTCTCTATTAAGGAGGTTAAATTCCTTAGTTACGTAATCTTACTAAAAGGAATCTTAATAGACTTAAGCAAGGTAGAGGTAATTATAACGTGGCTAATACCTATTTGCGTGTTTAATATCTAATCTTTCCTTAGGTTTACTAGATTTTATAGGCGCTTTATTAAGGTATATAGCAAAATAGTTATCCTATTAACTAACCGCCTATAAGGGAACTAACTAGTGAAGTTTAAGCTAGTGGCTTTTAGAGAACTATAAAAGCTATTCTAGGAGGCCCTAATTTTAGTCTATTTTAATCTAAGGTTACTACTATAAGTAAAGACTAATGCCTCTAGATATGCAATTAGAGCTATCCTTATAATATTAGTGCTAGGTTACTAGCACCCTATAGCGTTTATGTTAAGCAAGTTAAAGGATACTAAATTGCGCTACGTAACATAAGACATAGAGCTACTAGCGATTTAGGAGGCCTTTTAGACTTAGAGGCACTACCTTGCTTACTTAGCATACCTAGTTATAGGAATTATAGATTACTTAAACTATAAGTACCTTATAATAAAGCTAAAGCTAACTAGTTACTAGGTTACTATATTAGATAAGCTATGCCTATTTAACTTTACTATTAAACACTAGGTAAGGAAGCTAAATCTTACTAACCCTTTATTATAAAGACTAGACTATATTAGTAAGGAAAGGAAGGCTAAGGCTTTTATATCTTAGTTACTAACCTTCCTTACTAAATTTACTACTATTAGGCTATAGGGGCGCTATATTAGTAATAGCTTAACTACTAGTTAGGTATATCTATAGTATATTAGGTTTATAGTTAAGGAGCAGTGTAAGAGTAGTAGTAATATAGTAAGTACCCTATATCTATAATTACTGCCCCTTAATAGTAAAGTAAGAACCCTAATAGTAGGTAAAAGAACCTCTTCTATATTAATCTTTACTAGGCTAGGTAAAAGGCCTAAGCATATAGTAATAGAGCTATAGGTTTATAGTAATTAAACCCTATTAGCTAGTTTAAGAATCTCTTTTATATTAATCTCTGCTAGGCCTATAGAAGCAATAATAGGTAAGTTAACTACTACTAAGTTAATCTCTACTATATTAGTTAAAAAGTCTAAGAGCGCTACTAAGAAGCTATATACTTATAGTAGTATTAAGGTAAATCCCCTAATAGTAAGTAAGAGAACCTCTTCTATATTAATCTTTACTATACCTATAGAAGTAATAGTGGGTAGGAGAACCTCTCCTATATTAATCTCTACTAGGTTAGTTAATTTATCTAAGAGCGCTACTAAAAAGCTACTAAGTTATAGTAGTGTTATAATAAGAATCTTAGTGGTTTAGAGAACCTCTACTAAGTTAAACTCTAATATTAGAAGCAAGGCATTAGAATTAAAAGCCCTAATTTAAGTCTTATTATTAGAAGCGTAGTAAGGGGATGCCTTTATTATATAGCGAAAGTTATTACTAATAAGTAGTAACTCTAGTGCGTTAGGACTATAGTTAATTAGTCTCTCTAAGCTAGAGGCTATAGAGTTATAGACATAGACTAGGGAGCCCTCTAAGTTACTAATGTATAAAAATTATGTTTTTATCCTACTAGAATTACAAAAAGAAATTTTACTATTAACCTATAATAATCTTATAGTAAGTTATTAGGGGGTTAGTAAGACTCTCTATTATATTATAGGCTAATATTACTAGCTATTAATAAAGAAAGATATTAAGGCATATATCTAGTCTTATATTAATTATTAAGTTTTAAAGCTAAGGTTATATAAACCTTATAGTAAGTTAGCTATATTACTAGTGCCTAATTGCCCTTTCTAATAATTATTAATAAACTTTATTATAGGCTTACTACTAGTAAAGGATTAGAAGTATTAGTTATATAATATAATTTTAGTTATTATAGACTAATTCTTAAAGTATAGTATTTATATACTAGTGTCTATATACCTAACTAGTAATAGCCTTACTATAGTATTTCTTAAGAATATTTTTAAAGACTATAGTGCCTTAGAAGGTATTATTATAGACTAAGGGTTAATATTTACTAGTGGATTCTAGAGGACCTTTTGCTACCTTATTATAATAAAGTAATAACTAAGCACTACGTTTTACCCTTAAATAGATAGGCAAATAAAGTAATTAAACTAGGTTCTTAAGCATTATCTAAGAGCTTATATATACACTAAATAGGATAATTAGGTAGAATATTTACTAATAGTATAGTTTGCCTATAATATAAGTAAGCATAGTAGTTATAGCCTAACGCTAGTAAAGGCACTATAAGGGTATAACCTAAGGGGACTATATTAGGCTATCCTAATGCCTAATTTAGTAAATAACTAGGTAGAAAATAGAGTCTTAGAATTAAGATAGAGATACTTAGAGATTAAGTAGCTACTTTATAATATATAAGCATAGTAAAAGAAGTATTATAATTATAAAAGAATACTAATAGAGTTTAAGGTTAGGGATTATATTTTACTATTTACTAAGAATATTAACCTAAGATAACTAACCTAGAAGCTTATAGTAAAGTACCTAAGGCCTTATAAGATTAAGAAGGTAGTTAGTAATTATAGCTTAGCCTATTAATTATAATTACTAGCTAGCTTAAGACTTTATAATGTGTTTAATATTATAAGCCTTAAACTATTTAGAGGGGATCCCACTAGCTATATAGATATATCCTTACTATAAGATAATATTAAAAATAATAAAGAAAAGTTTAAAGTTAAGAGAATTATCTTATATTAGTATAATAGAAAATAATAGAAATTCTTAGTAAAATAGAAAGGCTATAATAGCTTAGAGAATTTTTAGGTATTAAAAAGAGATTTTATTATAAAGGATATTATAAATAATTATAAGTAGTAATTAAGTAGCTAGTTTATAAAGATATTATTACCTTAGTAATTTAATATATAAAATTTTATAATATAAAAGTTATATTTTCTTAAAATAAACTACTATATAGCTACCTAGCACCTATTACTCTATTATTATATTTATAGCTATATTTTCCTTTATAGTAGCTATAGAAGCTTTATTATTAGAGAACCCCTTCTTATCCCTATAGATAAAGGTATAAAGCTTTTTAAGGAGCTTAAAGAGGCTAATGTAAGTAAGGAGCATAAAAGTGTAGTTTATAACTAGCTATAAGTTAGTAAATTAGAAGCTATGCTAGAGATAATAGGATAAAGGCATATTAAGTAATAAAGCGTAGGTATTAGTAATATTAATCTATACCTTAAGATTAGTAACATTAAATAGCTATAATATTATAGCGTGTTTATTAGCGTTAGCCTTATAAGTAGCTTTTATAGTTAGATAGGTATAATAAACTTATCTATAGTAATTCGCATTCTTTATAGTAAAGAGTGTATTATATAATTTATATTTTACATACACTAGGGCCTAGTAATAAGTTAGCTTTAACTAAGTTACTAGAATTAATAATCTTACTAGACACTAATAGTTATAACTACCTTTAGGAACCTCCTTTATAATCTTAAAGAATTTATAATAAAGAGTTATAATTCTTACTAAACACTAGTAATAGGTTAGCTAGCTAAAAGTAGTATCTATTAAAAAGGCACTTATACTAATATATATTTTATTATTTTTTATATAGTAAGTGTATTTTAAGGAATTACCTAACCTAAGTTAGTAATATAAAAGTAGTAAAGAAGTAGCTTAGTTATACTAGGAAAGTGGTAATATTTATTAGGAACTAGTTTCCTATTAATAATATATTAGGGTTTAGTGCTATTATCCTTAGGAATAATCTACTAAATTACTACTTACTAGCTATAATAGAGGTATGGAATTTTAATAATACTATTTAGTAAGTTAGTGTTATAGACTTAAGCTATAAGCTTAGGTCTTTAGTGGAGGAAAGGGGGATCCAAAGAGGCTTTGTAAAGTAAGCAAGCTACACGCGAAAGAACACTAGTTAGTGCGCGCTTTACGCATAGACTAAGTATAAACCCTATAAAGGGGGATGCTATATAACCCTAAGCTTAGTCTTTTTCTTTTTTTATAAGAATATTAATTATACTCTAAACGCTTATATATAGTAGCTATAAGGCTAGTTTATAATATTTAATATTCTTTACTATAAGCACTTAGATACTAGTAAATATACTATTACCCCTAGAAATAAAAATAAATAAAGTATTAGGACTATATAAGGTAATTACTAAGTAAACTATATAGATAAATTAACTACTTAAGTAGCTAGAGGTATTACTATATATAGCTTAACTAAAATAAAAACTAATCCTTATAAGTCCCCTATTTAATAGGGATAAGGTGCTATTCTTAGCATAGAGAGGTCTTATAATATATAAGCTAGTTTTAGACTAGGACTTTATTAGCACTATATAGGACTAGTAGTTTTATATTTTCTAAAACCTATTTTCTAAGGTTTAGGTATATATAGCTTCTTTTTTTGAAAAGGGTTACTTACTTAATTACTATCTAAAATATTTTCTTAAGTATGTTAGTTCCGTAGGGATTAATAGCGCGTACGCAAAGCCTTAAGAATAGTATTGTTATTAATAATCTATTCTAGGCTTATTATTCTGTATTATCTAAGAAGAGAAAGGAAGCAAAAGAGAGGGCTTTCGTAAGGGATAATACTGCCTATTATAGGTTACGTGACGCTAGCCCTGCCCTATCACAGTGCCCGCTTACGGGGCCAAAAGTAAGGCCTGCGCGCGCGCGCGGGCTAACCCTCTTCCGGTCGTAATTGCGGCTATTAAGCGCGATTAATATTATGTTATTCTAACACTAGGAACTCTCTCTTTAACATAACTATTAACGCATAATATTAATTAAAAGAAGGAAAAGAAAATAATAATAATATAGCTTGTATATTAATATAAAAGAGGAAAGGAAAAATAAGGGCTATATATGCCTATAGTAGTAAGAAAAGAAAGGAAAAGACTAGTCTACCTCTAATAACCTTTTAAAGGGATAAGTAGGCCTCCCCCTAATCCCTTTTGCCTCTTAATATTATTAATAATACTCGTGTGGCTACCCTCTAAATTCCTCCCCTTTATGTAGCTACCTTCTAACTCTCCCCTCCTCCCCTTATTATCTACTATTACTATCTTAGCACCTCTATGCTCTAATAACTTCCTCCCCCCCCCTAGTTATCTACTATAACTATTTTTATACCCCTATAATCTATCTAGCTCTCTATTACCCTCCTAGTTATTTACTATAATAGTTTTTCTACCTCTATGCTCCGTATAGATAACATAGAGGCAGAAACAGCTACGCTAGGGTATATAAGGCTAAAGAATAGCCTCTAAGGCCCTTAAGGGCATTACGTAGCGTTAGAAATAATCTCTAGATAACTAGGAGGCTCCTAGTGACTTCTATAAGGCTAGGAGCTATAATAAGAGTAGCTCCTATAGGAACTTCCCTATAGGAGTTACTATTTTTCCTTCTTCTTTTGCCTTTTCTTATTACCTAAGGAGATATCTTCTCCCTCCTCTCCCCTCCCTAGGTACACTTCCTCTAGGTTAGGGCCTTAGCCCTAATACTATTACCTATAGTAACTCCTCCTACTGCTATTATCTAGGGAGATATCCTCCCCTTCCTCCTCCTAGTGCACTTTATCTAGGTTAGGGCCTTAGCCCTAATACTATTACCTATAGTAACTATCCCTATTACCTATAGTAACTATCCCTATTACCTATAGTAACTATCCCTATTACCTATAGTAACTATCCCTATTACCCACATAGGTTACCTACCCCTCTATCTAGATTATTATCCTATTACTAGAGATAAATTACTCTAGGGCCTTATTTAGCAATGCCTTTATAAAGGCATTAGCTAGGTTATTAGCTTTATTAATCTATTAGATCTCGCAGAGCTTACGGCGCTTATATAATTATTATAGGGCTATAATGTTAATTATTAGGCGCTTCTCTTTAGTTATACTAAGCTTAATAAGGCATTTATATAGGGAGTATAAGTCTATATAGACTATAACTAGGGTTAGAGGGGTATTTAATTAGTTTATAATTAATCCTAGCGTTATAGTAATTACATAGGCTATATTAACGCTAGTGACTATGCTATAGACTTTAGAGGCTAGCATACTTTATGTAACTCTTTTGCTCTTTATTAAGCTAAAGTGCATAATATTGCCTATAATTATAAACTCGCTATCCTTATAGTCTTTATTAGCTAGGATTAGTACGTAACTAAGCTATAAAGTAAGGTCTTAATTATTTGCAAAAGACCTATCTATAAAGGCATAGAGCTTTGCTTTAGCAAGGTTAATTAAAATAAACATAAGGCCTCTCTCTAGGTAGTCTATCTGCCACTAAATCCACTAATTAAGGGCTTTAATATTCTTAACTATTAGTTCTTAGTGTTATATAGTAACAAATAGGTTATAGTAGGCTTCTAGTTAGTAGATTAAGGCAATATAAGCGCCTTAAGCCTATTACTTAACGTACTTTTACTTTAAGTCTATTAGCAAAATTACTTTAAGTTTACTACTCTACCCCTTTTACTAAAGGGTAATAGCTATGTTAGCTACTATTATAATAATTCCCTTGTTAAAGGTAAGGGGGTTACTCTTAAGGAGGAATTGCTTTAGCTTTTGTTAAAATAATGCTATTTATAGCACTATTTTATAGGCCCACTAGTTGCCTTGTTGCGTTGTTGTAACGTTAGTTACGAGCGTTGCTTGCAGCGTCTGTTGTGACCTGCGTTCCCACAACCAACCCACGGGCTTGTATAACTAAGCTAACTAGGTTACCCTATAGGGAAGCTAAAATCGACTGTAACTAGGCAACTAGTAGTTATATAAAAGGCTAACGTATACTGTTCGAATCCTTGAATTTTTCTGGATTTAATAGTATATTTTATTAATAGGGTTGTTTATTAAAGTGCTTAGTTAGGGCACCTAGGCAGCTAGTTTGTATAGCCGTGAGTTGATTTTTTATTTTTCCTATATAAATAAGTTTTGCGGAAAATAAAAAGTAGCTCCTAAGACCTCTCTAGCGACCTAGATCCTCTAATATAGTTAGTAGGTCTATAAGGGGACTAGAAATCCTCTTATTGCTTGTTAGACTATCCATTAGCTAGGAATTAACTATATTTAACTATTAAAAGCTCCTAATCTTAAAGAATACGCTATAATCTAGTGAATCTAGAAGCCGCCGCATTAGAATCTAGTAGGGAGGTCTTCCTATCCCTCTAGCTAGATTCCCTTCTATTTTTAATAGGTTATGAGCCTAGAAGGCCTATAGATTACTATATTACTGCGTTATTCTACTGCGATTACTGCTTAATTTTAGGTACTAGTTACCACCTACTATACCTATAGGCTCTTAAGATTACGAAGGAAACCACTAGAATTTAAAGCTCTTTATTTACTAGCGCCACGCATTGTAACATTAGACCCTTAGTGTTAAAAATCATCTATAGCCACACCTGTAACCACCACATTGCAACAGTAACTATCTAGTTACAACCACAACCTTTTTTAGTGATTCTATTTACTATTGCGACTGATATATTTGATATTATCTATAATAGTAGATACGCTACACCCTTTAAAATCATTGGATATCTAGTATATCTATACTAGGCTTTTTAACCTATTACATTACGTTACACGCACTATACATTACGTTGCGTTGCGTTGTAACCTTTGTAATACCTATTATCTACGATTCCTAGTCTTAGTGTTAAGAAAATTTTCCTTAAGGAGATTCTTCTCCGCTATTTTTCTGCCTACGCATACTAAAGACCTACTTTATAGACCTAAGGGCTGCCCTCTTAAACGGCCCCGCCACACAATTTGCGTACGCGACTAGATTGTAATATAAGTAATTTCTAGCGCGCGTTATTTGCAATAGGAATAAATTTAGAGATTTAACATAGGGCTTTTAAAAGATAGCACCACCTAGTTATAAGGGTAAGAGTCCTGCTACAGGCTCTTCTAGCCCCCCTAGGGACCCTAGTAGGATGGATATAAAAGGTTAACTAGCTATTTAGGCTAGTGCTCTACAGCTATAGATGTAGAGCTAGATTAAATAACAAGGCAAGACCTTAGCTAATTTTATTAGGCATAGCGAGGATAATTGTATTAAAAACGAGGCTAGTATTATTAATCTTCTAGAGAAATTAACGTAAACTATAACTGTTATGTAAGGTCTTTAGGCTTCTAATAGACCTAAGGAAGAAAATACTAAGGTTCTAGAAGAAGACCTAATAGCTACTACTTCTGTAAGCGTACCTTCTAGTAACTTATAAGCTACCTTTAATATAGGTGCTATAAAGGAACTAAACAAGAAGGTTCACTCTATTCTAGAGGGAGCTAAGCTAAAAGGCCCTGAAAACTATAATTAGTGGAAGCAAGCCCTAAGCATATAATTTAGAGCCCTAGGATTACCTAAGTTTATAGATAATCTAAGCCTAGCAAGCTATCTAGCTAACTATAACTAAGCTATTCTTTTAATAATATTAAGAGATAGCTACTAACCTAGACTATAGGCTGCTATATATTAGCAAAAATCCCCTAAAGAAGCCTATAAAGTCCTTATTAGGCAATATTCGTAGAGTGCTAAAATCCAGCGTGGTACACTATACACTAGCTACTACTCCCTAAACTTTTTAAGTTATAAGGGATCTTTAGAGGCTTTTAATGCTAATTTTAATAATTTACTAGCTAGACTATAGCTTTGTAGTATAGAGATCGCCCCTATTAATTAAGTAAATTATTATATTAATGCATTAAAGCAGACCTTTCCTAGTTAGGCTAAGAGACAAAGATTTACTATTAGAGCTTCTAGGGCATAAGGACTGCCTGTAAATACTCTAATTTTATAGTTCCTTATGGCTAATTTATTAGAAGAACAGAGGGATAAGACCTCCCCTATAGCTAAAGCCCTTAGTTATAAGGCTTCTAATAATAAGGGAAATTCTAAGGACTAGGAAAAGAAGTCTTCTAATCCTAACCCTAAGAAGGACTCTAATGCCACTAAAGAGTAGGATAAGAAGGATTTAAACCCTTCTAAGGCCTCTAAAAAGAAGCAGAAGAAGAAAAAGAGTAGTAACAGGGAAAAACAAAAAGGAAAAGAAGCTGCTTTTGCTTTAGGCTATACCCTAGCCATAGGATACGTTAAAGAATTAGATTCTAATGAATCTAGCAGTGATAATAGTAGTGATTCTAAGTCTGACTTAGATACCTCTAGTACCACTAGTAACACTACTAGTAAGCCTACTTTTAGCTACTCTAATGATATAGTTAAAAACTCCCTTTTGTATAATACGGGTTCTTCCTATTATATTTGTAATAATAGGGCTTCTTTTAGGGACTTTAAACCTCTAAAGAAAGGTAAAACTAGCGCTATAATTACAGCAGGAGGACCTATTTATCCTAAAGGAAGAGGCATAGCTGTTTTTAACGTTCTAGTTAAGAAAAATCCACTAGAATATAGGCCCTTAGCTTTGCTAGATGCCCTATATTTCCTAGGCATAGATACTAACCTAGTTAGTGGGTTATCTTACTATCTAAAGGGAGGTTATCTAGCTAAAGACTAGCTATTCCTAGCCGATAAAAGCCCCTGTGGGTTACTAGAACCTGCTAAACATGGCTTTTTTCTATAGATTAAGGGGTAACCTACTCCTACAATCTGTAAGCATTTAACCCACCTCTCCTTTATGGGCTCTTAATATTGTAACTAATAACGACAACTAAGAGCTTATAAGAACAAATTAGGGTTTTCCTACCCTATAGAGGTTTAAATTCCGTAACTAGCTTTTAATCCTAAGGAATATTAACGAATTAAAGAGCTAGAAGACGATGATTTAGCCCTATATCCCACCAAAGCTCCTAGTTAGGCATCTTCTACAGGGGGTTTAGAAGGTCTATACCCTAATGACTTAGGTAACGATAGTGGCCGTCTACTACCCCTAGAGGCCTGTGATTCTTAAGAGGCCTAGTAACAGAGGGAGCTAGGGGATAATAGCCCTAAAAAGCTAGATTCTAGTTACAAGAAGTTACTAGATTTAGCCCTTCTTTAGCACATTCGATTAGGCCATATAGGCCTCCCTTTACTAAAGAAGTCATTGAAATTAGCTAAAGGGATCCCTGATTTTTCCGCTATTAAAGACAAGGATTTTAACTGCATAGCCTGTATGCAATCTAAAGCTATTAGAAGACTAACTAAACGACCTATTTAGAACCCCCCTAGAGTTCTAGATATTCTAGAGGGAGATACGGTTAAAATCGAACCTATACCACATAACAAGAAGGCAATAGTTCTTATCCTTATTAATCGAAAATCCTAGTATAAATAGTGCTTTTTATTAGCTAATAAAGAAGGTTTAACCCTTTCTTTAGCTATTAAGGGCTTCTTTAGAGCCCTAAAAAACCGGTATAACGCGTATCCTAGGCACCTTCACTTTAATAGAGGTACTAAAATTAATCACGAACTTTAGTCATAGTTATCTTCTAAAGGAATCTGTTTTAGCACCTCTTGCCCCTATATTCACAAACAGAATAGGCTAGTTAAGAGGGCTATTAGGGTTATCCTAGACTAGCTTAGGGCCACACTTTAGTGGTCTAAGCTACCCTTATATCTATAGTCTTATATCCTTCTAGCCATAGTGGAATTAGTTAATATTATAGCTAATATAACTAAACCCTTAACCCCTAAGCAGCTATTTCTAGCTAACTTAGAGCCTAAGACTTCCTATAAGCCTAATTTCTCGAAAATTAGGGCTATAGGGTCTTATTGTAAGGTTCTAATACCTCCGGAGCAGAGATCTAAGCTTTAAAAGCTAGCCCCTAGGACTATTCCTAGTTAGTTACTAGCTACTCTAGGTTCTACTGTTTATCTTGTTTATATTCCCTCTAAAAGGTTAGTCATAAAGACTAGCTTTATTAAAATTATAGAGAATATAGGCTCTATAGGGTCCCCTAAGCCTTTAGGGACTAATCCTTTAGAGGGAGAAGCTAATATCTCACGAGATAATCTAGAAATTTAGGATAGTTACCTAAAGCCTCCTGAGGGCTAGCGCCCGCAGCGCCCGCAGCGCCTATACTAACAGCCCCTAGGGCGACTAACACAGCGCCTGCAACGCCTACAACGCCTATAACGCCTCTAGCGCTACCCCTAGAGAGCCCTAGCTCTAGCGCCCCTAATAAGGGTGCTATCGAAAAACCGTTTTTAGGTTTGGATTCTTTAATCAATTCTGATTCTATGGATATTAATGATTTTAATATATCTGTTAAAATAATGCTATTTATAGCACTATTTTATAGGCCCACTAGTTGCCTTGTTGCGTTGTTGCAACGTTGGTTACGAGCGTTGCTGTTAAGGCTTCTGGGCCGGATGTGAATAGAACAGGGTGATGGTATGGATAAGTAGTAGCTAGATCGCTAAAGGTAGGTAGTAATGCTTAAGGGTTTTAATCTCTAGCCTCCTATATTCTATGTGTGTAACCTTTGCCTAAATACCCCCTTTACGCTTATATAACTAGCTTATAGTAACCTTATAGCTAGCGCGCTATAAGCCCTAAGTGAGTCCCACTGTATATAATGCTATTGCCTCTATTGCCTATATTACTCTATAGCCTCTATAACCCTAATATAGTACCCCCTCTACTTTATAATTGCCCTTAATTATACTTATTACCTAGTTAGTGTAAACTTGCTATTCTAATTTTCCTATGTGACTCTTACCTTACGTGTCCTAACGTGAGATGTGAGGAGATAATAGCCCTATTAATAATAGGTATAGCTATTATTCCCTACCTTACCTATAAGCTCTTAGTTATAATATAGTTATAGCTATAAAGTTACTTTGTAAATGCTTATATCCTTATTCCTACTAGTTCTATAAAAGTAAATACCCTATGTTATATTTT
Organism: Epichloe amarillans; assembly: GCA_024072835.1. Classification (NCBI taxonomy): domain Eukaryota; kingdom Fungi; phylum Ascomycota; class Sordariomycetes; order Hypocreales; family Clavicipitaceae; genus Epichloe; species Epichloe amarillans. The sequence continues at coordinate 1,841,688 of CP099639.1, forward strand.
CTTATTAGCTAAAAAGGATAAGGTATTAGATACTATACATTAGGGTGTATTTAATTATAAGTTTTAGCGAAGTTACTATAAGCTTACTAGGTGTGTGTAGTTAGCTATAACTTTAGCTATTAATAGCTATAACACTAGCTTTTTAACCTATAGCTTACTTTCGCTGCCCGCGTAAATCACTTAAGGGGTCCGCGGTTAATATAAAAAGACTAAATTTCCCCTCCTTTTTCTCTTCCTTTCCTCCTTATCCCTCTTACTTTTTAATATTAAATTCATAAGTTAGCCTTACTAGCCTTATAGTAGCGTTCTTGCTACTACTACCTAGTAGTTACTAATGTTATCTAGAGTTCTCCTCCTTATTATCTTATCTTCTCTTTGCTCTTATAGTTAGTATCTTACTGCTTTACTTCTTACTTACTTACTGCTAACTTATAAATAAGTTATAATATCTTCTATTTACCTAATAACTCTAGGACCCTTAGTGCTTGCCTTAGAGAAATCCCCTTATAAGAGGGCTTTATATGCTTTAAAAACATTTGCGTAAGTTTATCTCTTATTTATAGTGTTATAGCTACTAACTTACTAAGTAGCATAATTAAAATTCCCTGTCTTTACTATAGTTAGTAAGTAGTAATCTAGTAGATTACCCCTAAAGATAACAAAGCTAAACCTTAGTATATTATAGATAGAAAGCTAATTCCTAATAAGTATTATTATTCCCCTAGTATAACTAAGCTACTCCTCTCCTACTCTTATGCTACTAACTTAGGGTAGGTAATTCCTTAAAGTGCGCTTACTATATAAAAAATAATAAAACATATGCTAGCATAAGTGCCCCTTTAAGGCCACTGCTTTTAGCTAGCTAACCTATTACTAGTGTCCTATAAGAATTATAATCCTTTATTATAAGTTCTTTAAGATTATAAAGAAGGTTCCTAAAGGTACCTATTACTATCTATATCTAGTAAGATTATTAATTCTAGTAACTTAGTTAGAGCTAACTTATTACTAGGCTCTAGTGCGTATAAAACGTAAATTATATAATACGCTCCTTACTATAAAGAATGCAAATTACTATAGGAGAGTTTATTAGGCCTATCTAACCATAGAAGCTACTTATAAGGTAAATACTAATAAGCGCGTAGTTATGTTATAGCTATTTAATGCTACTAACCTTAAGGTCTAGATTAATATTACAAATAGCTTACGCTTTATAGCCTAAAATACTCCTATAGTAAGTCCCCTTATCTCTAGTATAGCTTTTACTTTATTAACTTATAGCTAGTTTATAGCTTATGCTTTATAGCTCCCTACTTATATTAGCCCCTCTAAGCTCCCTAAAGAGCTCTATTCCTTTATTTATAGGGATAAGAAGGGGTCCTCTAATAATAAAGCTCCTATAGCTACTATAAAGGAAAATATAGTAGTAAATATAATAATAAAGTAATAGGTGCTTAGTAGCTATATAGTAGTTTGCTTTAAGAGAATATAACTTTTTTATATTATAAAATTTTATATATTAAATTACTAAAGTAATAATATCTTTATAAACTAGCTACTCAATTACTACTTATAATTATTTATAATATCCCTTATAATAAAATCTCTTTTTAATACCTATAAATTCTCTAAGCTATTATAGCCTTTCTATTTTACTAAGAATTTCCGCTATTTTCTATTATACTAATATAAGATAATTCTCTTAACCTTAAACTCTTCTTTGTTTTCTTTAATATTATCTTATAGTAAGGATATATCTATATAGCTAGTAAGGTCCCCTCTAAATAGTTTAAGGCTTATAATATTAAATATATTATAAAGTCTTAAGCTAGCTAGTAATTGTAATTAATAGGCTAAGCTATAATTACTAACTACCTTCTTAATTTTATAGGGCCCTAGGTACTTAGCTATAAGCTTCTAGCTTAGTTATCTTAGGTTAATATTCTTAGTAGATAGTAAAATATAGTCCCTAACCTTAAACTCTATTAGCATTCTCTTATAATTATAATACTTCTTTTACTATGCTTATATATTATAAAGTAATTACTTAATCTCTAAGTATCTTTATCTTAATTCTAAGACTTTATTTTCTACCTAGTTATTTACTAAGTTAGGCATTAGGATAGCCTAATATAGTCCCCTTAGGTTATACCCTTATAGCGCCTTCGCTAGCGTTAGGCTATAACTACTATGCTTACTTATATTATAGGTAAACTATACTATTAGTAAATATTTTACCTAATTATCCTATTTAGCGCATATATAGGCTCTTAGATAATGCTTAAGAACCTAGTTTAATTACTCTATTTGCCTATCTATCTAGGGGTAAAATACAATGCTTAGTTATTACTTTATTATAATAAGGTAGTAAAAAGTCCTCTAGAATTCACTAGTAAATATTAACCTATAGTCTATAATAATACTTTCTAAGGCATTATAATCTTTAAAAACATTCTTAAGGAACACTATAGTAAGGCTATTACTAGTTAGGTATATAGACACTAGTATATAAATACTATACTTTAAGAATTAGTTTATAATAACTAAAATCGCGTTATATAACTAAAACTTCTAATCCTTTACTAGTAGCAAGCCTATAATAAAGTCTATTAATAATTCTTAGAAGGGGCAATTAGGCACTAGTAACATAGCTAACTTACAATAAGGTTTATATAACCTTAGCTTTAAAACTTAATAATTAATATAAGACTAGATATATACCTTAATATCTTTCTTTATTAATAGCTAGTAATATTAGCCTATAATATAATAAAGGGTCCTACTAACCCCCTAATAACTTACTATAGGATTATTATAGGTTAATAGTAAAATTTCTTTCTATAATCCTAGCGAAACAAAAACACAATTTTTATATATTAGTAACTTAGAGAATCTTATAGTCTATATCTATAGCTCTCTAGCCTCTAGCTTAGAGGGACTAATTAACTATAGTCCTTACACACTAGAGTCACTACTTATTAGCAATAACTTCTGCTATATAATAAAGGCATTCCCTTACTACACTTCTAATAATAAGACTTAAATTAAGGCTTCTAATTCCGCTACCTTACTCCTAATATTAAAGTTAAACTTAGAAAAGGTTCTCTAAACCACTAAGATTCTTATTATAATACTACTATAGCCTAGTAGCTCTCTAGCAGCGCTCTTAGATAAATTAACTAACCTAGTAGAGATTAATATAGTAAAAGTTCTCCTACTTACTATTACTTCTATAGATATAGTAAAGATTAATATAAAAAAGGTTTTCCTACCTACTATTAGGTAATTTGCCTTAATGCTACTATAAGTATATAGCTCCCTAGTAGCGCTCTTAGACTTTTTAACTAGCATAGTAAAGGTTAATATAGCAAAGGTTAACTTACTTACTATTGCTTCTATAGGCTTAGCAAAGATTAATATAGAAAAGGTTCTTAAACTAGCTAGTAAGGGTTAATTGCTATAATCCTATAGCTTTATTACTACGCGCTTAGGCCTTTTACCTAGCCTAGTAAAGATTAATATAAAAGAGGTTCTCTTACTTACTATTAGGGTTATTACTTTACTATTAAGGGGTAGTAAGCATAAACGCAAGGTACTTACTAAGTTACTATTACTCTTACGCTACTCCTTAACTATAAACCTAACATACTATAGATATACCTAACTAGTAGTTAAGCTATTACTAATATAGCGCCCCTATAGCCTAATAGTAGCAAACTTAGTAAGGAAGGTTAGTAACTAAGATATAAAAGCCTTAGCCTTTCTTTCCTTACTAATATAGTCTAACCTTTATAATAAAGGATTAGTAAGATTAGCTTCCTTACCTAGTGTTTAATAGTAAAGTTAAATAGGCATAGCTTATCTAATATAGTAACCTAGCGACTAGTTAGCTTAGGCTTTATTATAAGGTACTTATAGTTTAGGTAATCCGTAATTATAGTAACTAAGTGCGCTAAGTAAATAAGGTAATGCCTCTAAGTCTAAAAAGCCTCTTAAATTGCTAGTAGCTCTGCGTCTAGTGTTATATAGTGTAATTTAGTATCCTTTAACTTTCTTAATATAAACGCTATAGGGTACTAGTAACCTAGCACTAATATTATAAGGATAGCTCTAATTACATATCTAAAGGCATTAGTCTTTACTTATAGTAGTAATATTAGATTAAAGTAAACTAAAATTAAAGCCTCCTAAAATAGCTTTTATAGTTCCCTAAACACTGCTAGCTTGCTATTATTTAGCTTAAACTTCGCTAGTTAGTTCCCTTATAGGCGGTTTATTAATAGGATAACTATTTTACTATATAACTTAATAAAACGCCTATAAAATCTAGTAAACCTAAGGAAAGATTAGATATTAAATACATAGATAGGTATTAGCTACATTGCTATTACCTTTACTTTACTTAGGTCTATTAAGATTCCTTTTAGTAAGATTACGTAACTAAGGAATTTAACCTCCTTAATAGAGAATTAGCACTTATCTAAATTAATAAAAAGGTTAGCCTTCTAAAATCTCTTAAGAATCTTTTTAATATTGCCTTTATACTCTAAGATCTTATAGCTAAATATTAGGGTGTTATTAAGGTAAATAATGTAAATAAGATTATTAAGGCTTTCTAAAGCTTTATTAATATACTCTTAGAAGGATACTAGCGTATTAATAAGCCTAAATAGCATTATAAGATACTTAAAGTAACTATATCTACACTAAAAGGCTATTTTCTACTTATTACCCTTACGGATATGTAGCTAATAGTATGTATCTTTAAGGTCTAACTTTATAAAAATCTTTATACCCCCTAGTTAATCTAAGATTTCTAATATTAGGGGTAAAGGGGCCTTATCTTTAACTATAATCTTATTAAGGCCCCTATAATCTATATATAGTTATAGCTTTCCCCCTTTTTTTAGTATAAAAAGGATTAGGGCGCTTACTAGGCTAACTAATCTTTAGATCTATTCGCGTTCTTATGTAGTTACTAGGTACTTATAAAGCACCTATAACTCTTTCTTAGCTAGGTTATATATTAGACCCTATAGTAGTGCTTTTCCTTTTTCTAATTTAATAGTATATATATAGCTACCTAAGCTAGGAAGGGTGCTAGCCTCTTTATTTAAAAACATATCTTTAAACTCCTTATAAGCTTCTAGAAGTTTCACTTTCTTAGGTTTATTAGCTAGTTCTATTATTACACTATTACTACTTCCTTTCTCTTTATTTACTATAAGTCTAATAGTAGCTATGTGTCTAATTATATACATTGCCTATAGGTTAAGTACTACTATAATAGATATATATTTTACCACTTTCTAACTATCCTATAACCCTATTACTAATAAGATATGTTTCTTTATTATAGGGTGTCTTTAAAGTCTATCTTTCTAAGATATTATTATAGGCTTATACTCTCTTACCTAATTAACTTCTAAAACTAATTTTTCGCTACTATTAGTAATATAGTAGCTAAGTTAGTATATCTTTATATAGCTTATACTATCCCTAACTAATACTATTTTCTTTAAAATCCCTTAATATAGTATAATATTACCTAATACACTTTTAAGCGTATTATTATAAGGTTACACTTTTAACTAATTAAGGTCTATTAGCATATTAGGGTAAATTAAGGAATATATAGCGCTAGGGTTAAATAGTATTAGCACTACTACCTAGTGGTTATCTTAATATAACTTAATATCTATATAAATTTATAAGTCTAGAAGACTATTCTTATTAAGTTAAGTTATATTAAGAGCGTTTTCCTAGGGTTTTACTACGCTAATTAGGGTCTTATTTATGTTTAAGTAACTCCTAGCCTATTTAGTGCTAGCTTAGTGTGTCTTAGTAGTGTAAGTGTTTTTCTAGTAAATACTATAGTCTAGTTTAGTGCACTTAGTTAATAGGTAGCCTAGTTTTTTACACTTATAATAAACTAGCAAGCCCCTTACTCCTAAGTAGTATTCTTTCTATAGCTCTTTTTCTAGGGATACTAAGTAATTTCTTCTCTTTTACTAGTTATCTCCTTAGTTACCTCCTTAGTAGCCTTTATAAGGGATCCCTTTCTCTTCCCTAGTTACTACTTTTGCTTTCTTTCCTTAGCTAATAAGGTAGTTCTAACTTATAGAGTACTCTTAGCTAAATACTTACTTCTTTATAGTGCTATTTAGGCACTATATAAACTAAGTAATTCTTAGAGGTTTAGGTATAGGCTTAGGTAATTTTACCTTTACTTTCCCTTAGACTTTAATAAAAGTCTAGAATAACTAATCCTTACCTTAATAAAGGGTTAGTAGTATTCCTATAGCTTTTAGGTAATAACTATCTTTATCTATTCCTTTAGTTTTTAGCTATTAGATAAACTCTACCTAAGTATAGCTCTAGTAATTTATATAACTATCTATAGTAGTAAAGTGTATTTACTATTACTTTGCCTTATTTACTAAGTAGTTACTAGTGTATATAACTTTTATTATATTATTAGTAAATATATTTTAATCTATAGTAAAGGTTATATTTAAGTTTACTAAGAATATTTATAGGTTTTTATAAGTATCCCCCTTATATATAGGAGCTTTTAGCTATATCTTTACTATACTATATCTATAAAGTCCTAGTAAGGGTAGTGCTTCCTAGGGAATAGGGGTAGTGTCTTAGGTAAAAGGTATTTATAGAGTAAGAGTAAGGCCTTTATTAGCATTAACTAATTAGGGAGGGGTATTTACTTCCTATAAATTTTTCTATAGCTATTTAAGTTTTTACCTCTTTTAAGTAATTTATAGCTATGTCTTTACTTATATAAGGCTATAGTTTAATATAGCTTCTTTACTATTAATAATAGGTTTTAATACATAGGAATTCTCTAGTGTAATTAGATAAAAAGACTTATATTCTAAAAGCAAGTTCTAATCTATAGGTATACCTTTATATAGTGTATTTACTTTAGAGTTATTAGTACCCCTTAAGTAGGTATTTATTCTTTATAGTGCTAATATTCTTACCTTACTAATAGCTTATTACCCTAATAGGAAAGAGAGATTAACTTATTAAGGCTTCTAGGCTAAATATAAATAGAATAGGGTAATAGTATAGATAAGTAGTAGCTAGATTACTAAAGGTAAGTAGTAATGCTTAAGGGTTTTAATCTCTAGCCTCCTATATTCTATATATATAACCTTTACCTAAATACCCCCTTTACGCTTATATAACTAGCTTATAGCGACCTCGTAGCTAGGGCGCTGCAAGCCCTAAGTGGGTCCTACTATATATAATGCTATTGCCTCTATCGCCTGTGTCGCTCCGTAGCCTCCACAACCCTAACAGTTGCTTGCAGCGTTATTTGTTGTGACCTGCGTTCCCACAACCAACCCACGGGCTTGTATGACTAAGCCAACTAGGTTACCCTATAGGGAAGCTAAAATCGACTGTAACTAGGCAACTAGTAGTCGTATAAAAGGCTAACGTATACTGTTTGAATCCTTGAATTTTTCTGGATTTAATGGTATATTTTATTAATAGGGTTGTTTATTAAAGTGCTTAGTAGGCCACCTGGGCAGCTAGTTTGTATAGCTGTGAGTCGATTTTTTATTTTTCCTATACAAATGAGTTTTGCGGAAAATAAAAAGTAGCTCCTAAGACCTCTCTAGCGACCTAGATCCTCCGATATGGTCAGTAGGTCTATGAGGGGACTAGAAATCCTCTTATTGCAGATCATCCGTACTAGCTAGGAATTAACTATATTTAACTATCAAAGCTCTCTATCTTGCAGAATACGCTATAATCTAGTGAATCTAGAAGCCGCCGCACTAGAATCTACTAGGGAGGTCTTCCTATCCCCCTAGTTAGATTCCCTTCCATTTTCAATAATATCTTTATACGTTAAGGAGATATGCTTTAAGGCATAACAAAGGGCTAAATTATCCACTAATAACGATTCGGATACCCCTAAGACCTAGAAACAAGCTTTAAAAAGTAAGGATAGTTAAAAATGGATAGATGTAACTTTTAACGAATTTAAACAGCTTCTAGCTACTAGAACCTTCAAATTTATAGGGATAGACTAGATTACTAAGGGCTAGAGGGTTCTAAAGAATAGGCTTGTTTACAAGCTTAAAAAGGATAAAGAAAATAATCCTTTAAAGTATAAGGCCTAACTCGTTACTAAAGGGTTTATGCAGATAGAAGGTTAAGATTATATTGAAACCTACGCTATAACTAGCATTCCCCCTAGTTAGCGGATTTTACTAGCCCTAGCGGCTTGTAATAACTAGGAAGTTAAACAGGTTGATTTTATAGGGGCCTTTTTAAACAGTCCACTAAAGGAAGCTATCTATATGCAAATTCCTAATGGATTCACTGAATTTGCTAAGTCTACACCTAAAGTAGCTAAGTTACTTAAGAAGTATGGCTATAAACCCTCTTAAAAGCAAGTTATTTTCTTACAAAAAGCTCTATATAGATTAAAACAAAGCTCTAGAGAGTGGTAACAGGTTCTAAAGGACCTTCTTTAGAAGCTAGGCTTTTAACCCCTTATATCCGACCTAGCTGTCTTCTTTAACCTAACTATATTTACATATATAGTGACTTATATAGATAACTGCCTTCTAATAGGACTGGATCTAGCTTATATTAATAGGCTAAAGAAGCTACTTTATAAAGCTTATCCTATAGAAGACTGTAGGCTAGCCGAATTTTTCCTAGGCGTTTAAATCACTAGAAATCAAAAGAAAGGGACCCTAACTATCCACTAGTCCTAGTACATTTCTAAAGCCTTAGAAAGATTTAATATAAAGGATGCTAGACTTATTAAAATTCCTCTATAACTAGGAATTATAGAATAGGTAGACCACCTAACTAAACCTCTTTCCCCCCCTAATTACAAGCTATATTAGAGTATTATAGGGACTATTATGTACCTAATGCTCCTTACAAGACCTAATATTGCCTTTCTGGTTTAGTGGCTTTCTATAGCGCTATCTAAGCTATTTATAAAGCACCTTAATGCTTCTAAACATTTGCTTAGGTACCTTTTAGGTTCTATAGGTTATTCTATAACTTATAGAAAGTCTAAATCTACTATTACAGCTTTTGCAACCCTTATTAGCTTCTGTGATAGCGACTTCACGGGTAATAAGTCCTCTAAATTAACCTATGCTTATCTCTATAAGCTAGCTAAAGGACCTATTAGCTAGAAATTAAAGAAAGTAACTACAATAGCTTTATTTACATTAGAGGCTAAATCTAACGCCTTATGTAAAGCTATTAGGGAGCTAGAGTGGCTTTATAGTCTTTTTAAAGAGATAAAGCTACCTATAGCACCTTTAGTACTGATTTTTAGTAATAACTAAGGCGCTATTATAACCGCTAATAACCCTGCTCTTTATAGCAAAACAAAGCATACCCTGCTAAAATTTAACTATACTAGAGAAAAGGTATAGAAGGGTATAGCTAAGGTTATTTACATTAACACTAAAGAGATGCTTGCAAATAGTTTAACTAAGCCCCTGCCTAATAATAAATTTCAACAATTTATCTAACTTTTAGGCCTTACAAATACAAAGGCTTAATCTAAACTAACAAAATTAACTAAAAAATCGAAAAACCGAAAATCAACAAAAACACTAGAATTATGCCTAAAAGTTATTAATTTAAAAAGGGTTACTGTTTTTAGTTTAAAAGTTATTGGATTTATTATTGAATTTATAGTTAACTTAGATATCTATTAAAGAGCTAAGTCAAGGTATTGAATTAGTTACCTTATACTTTTCTAGAGGGAGTGTTAAAATAATGCTATTTATAGCACTATTTTATAGGCCCACTAGTTGCCTTGTTGCGTTATTACAACGTTGGTTACGAGCGTTGCTTGCAGCGTCTGTTGTGACCTGCGTTCCTATAACTAACCCAGAGGCTTGTATGACTAAGCTAACTAGGTTACCCTATAGGGAAGCTAAAATCAACTGTAACTAGGCAACTAGTAGTCGTATAAAAGGCTAACGTATACTGTTTAAATCCTTGAATTTTTCTGGATTTAATAGTATATTTCATTAATAGGGTTGTTTATTAAAGTGCTTAGTTAGGCCACCTAGGCAGCTAGTTTGTATGGCTGTGAGTTGATTTTTTATTTTTCCTATATAAATAGGTTTTGCGAAAAATAAAAAGTAGCTCCTAAGACCTCTCTAGCGACCTAGATCCTCCGATACGGTTAGTAGGTCTATAAGGGGACTAGAAATCCTCTCATTGCTTGTTAGACTGTCCGTTAGCTAGGAATTAACTATATTTAACTATCAAAAGCTCCTAATCTTAAAGAATACGCTATAATCTAGTGAATCTAGAAGCCGCCGCATTAGAATCTAGTAGGGAGGTCTTCCTATCCCTCTAGCTAGATTCCCTTCCATTTTCAATAGCTTTGCTATAAAGGCTATAGTAGCTAGCTCCTTTTCTTCCTTCTTAGAGAACTCCTTATCTAATAGCCCTAGTGTATTATTAGTTTGCATGCCTACATATATAAATTAAGGGCTCTTTTCTATTATTATAAGTAAGTAGGGATTATACGTAAAAGTCTCTATCTAAAGCTTCTCTCTATAATGCTTATAATACATTACTTACTAGTGTGTTCTAGCCTTTGTAATGCTATAGAGAGGCTTAATAACCCTTATAATTATTCCTTTAGGGTGTTAGTTACGGATCTAAACTAGAAGTCTAGCTAGGATAACTTTATTTAATAGGGTTCTTAATTAAATATAGGCCTATATAATATTATAAATCTATAGAATAAAGTCTTTCTTTATTAGTAAGGGAGTAATTATAAGGATAAGGCGTTAACTAGCCCTTTAGATTATTAGGGCTTGTGTTAAGATGCCTTACTTTGCCTTATTACTAAAGCCTTAGATTATAAGCTATAATTTCTTATATAGCTAGCCTATCTTCCCTTTAACCTTATTAATAATATAGGAGTTAAAGATCCTTACACTACTATGCTCCCTTTTATTAAAGACTATAAATTTAAACACACCTTAGTTAATTAAGGCATTAATCTTAGCCTTAGTAAAGAGCTTAAAGGGCTCTCCTAGGGTTATAATCACGCCTTCCTTACGCAGTCTAATTACAAGGGTAAGGTTAGCTTTCTCCTTAGCTAAGACAAACACATTAGTCTTATTAATAATTACTAGAGGGTTTTTACATAGTCTGCCTAGCTATCTCTTTAGGGGGACCTCTAGGGGTCTAGCTACTAGCCCTTCTTAGGCCTCTCTCTCTTCTTTAGCTAGCTAAGGTAAGAGGGCCTCTATATTTAAGTCCTCCTAGTAAGGCCTAATAGAGGTTAACTAGAAGGCCTTTAGGCCTCTTAAAAGGTTAAGTATATAGGTCTCTTTATTAATTAAAAGGAGGTTATATAGGCCTTACTAACTATTGCCTTCTTACTATACTTATACTAGTAATCTAAGCGGTAGGCTAAGGGTTAATGCTATATCTAGGCTATTTCTTATTATAAGGGCTTTATTAACTTTCCGGATAGCGTAGAGTTACTTAACTTCCTTTATTACCTTTTGCATAGCAATCACACGCTATAATATCTCTAGTAAAGAAGGGGATTCGCTTATTATACATAGATATGCCCTAAAGACTAAAAGGGTTAGAATAAGGCTATTTAGTCTTAGTATATTATTAAGAGCTTTTATAGCTATCTATAGGGCTATAGGCTTAGGGGTTATTAGGCATTTCTATTATATAATATTATAGGCTTTATAAAGTAGCCTATAATATCTCTTAACCTTTCTAATGCTATAGTGTGCTTTAATTAGGATCTCCTTAATAGAAATTAATATTAATACTATAAATTAATAGAATTCTTTACCACGGAAGTTAGTGCTAGCATTAGTAATAACCTAATCTAAGGGTCTAAGGTACGCATTAATCTAGCATACTCTTAGAGCTTCCTATGTTATTTTAGCTAAGATATCCTTAAGGAATCTCGCCGCGTTAAAGGCTATAGCTATATCTATAGCATAAAGCATAGGTTAATTTCTATTAAGATATATAATATCTACTATTACTTTAAAGTTAAAGGTATAGTTATCCTTAAGGGTAAACTTAAAGTAATAGGGGCTATTAGTGTTTATCTAACACTAGTGGCACACCTTTGTTATCTCTTTAATAGCTTTATGTTAGGGTCGTGGAGGCTACGGAGCAACACAGGCGATAGAGGCAATAGCATTATGTATAGTAGGACTTACTTAGGGCTCGCAGCGCCCTAGCTATAAGGTTACTATAAGCTAGTTATATAAGCGTAGAGGGGGTATTTAGGTAAAGGTTATATATAGGGAATATAGGAGGCTAGAGATTAAAACCCTTAAGCATTACTACCTACCTTTAGCTATTTAGCTACTACTTATCTATACTATTACCCTATTCTATCTATTTTAGCCTAGAAGCCTTAATAAGTTAATCTCTCTTTCCTATTAGGGTAATAGGCTATTAGTAAGGTAAGAATATTAGCACTATAAAGAATAAATACCTGCTTAAGGGGTACTAATAACTCTAAAGCAAACACACTATATAAAGGTATACCTATAGATTAAAACTTACTTCTAAAATATAAGTCTTCTTATCTAACTACACTAGAGAATTCCTATATATTAGAACCTATTATTAATAGTAAAGAAGCTATATTAAACTATAGCCTTATATAAGTAAAGATATAGCTATAAATTGCTTAAAAGAGGTAAAAACTTAAATAGCTATAGAAAAATTTATAAAAAGTAAATACCTCTCTCTAATTAGTTAATACTAATAAAGGCCTTACTTTTATCTTATAAATACCTTTTACCTAAGACACTACCCTTATTCCCTAGGAAGCACTACCCTTACTTAGACTTTATAAATATAGTATAGTAAAGATATAGCTAAAAGCTCCTATATATAAGGGGGACACCTATAAGAACTTATAGATATTCTTAGTGGATTTAAATATAACCTTTACTATAGATTAAAATATATTTACTAATAATATAATAAAAGTTATATATACTAGTAGCTACCTAGTAAATAAGGCAAAGTAATAGTAAATATCCTTTACTACTATAGATAGTTATATAGATTACTAAAGCTATACTTAAGTAAAGTTTATTTAATAGCTAAAAACTAGAGGAATAGATAAAGATAGTTATTACCTAGAAGCTATAGAAACACTACTAACCCTTTATTAAGGCAAGGATTAGTTATTCTAGACTTTTATTAAAGTCTAGGGGAAGGCAAAGGCAAAATTACTTAAGCCTATACCTAAACCTCTAAGAATTACTTAGTTTATATAATACCTAAATAGCACTATAAAGAAGTAGGTATTTAGCTAAGAGTACCCTATAAGTTAAAACTACCTTATTAGCTAAGGAAAGAAAGCAAAAGTAATAACTAGGGAAGAGAAAGGGATTCCTTATAAAGGCTACTAAGGAGGTAACTAAGGAGGTAACTAATAGAAAAGAAAAAACCACTTAGTATCCCTAGAAAAAGAGCTATAGAAAGGACACTACTTAGGAGTAAGGGGCTTACTAGTCTATTATAAGTGTGAAAAACTAGGCTACTTATTAACTAGGTGCACTAAACTAGACTATAGTATTTACTAGAAAAACACCTATACTACTAAGACACACTAAGCTAGCACTAAATAGGCTAGGAATTACTTAAATATAAATAAGACCCTAATTAGCGTAGTAAAACCCTAGAAAAACGCTCTTAATATAACTTAACTTAATAAGAATAGTCTTTTAAACCTATAAATTTATATAGATATTAAGTTATATTAAGATAACCACTAGGTAGCAGTGCTAATGCTATTTAACCCTAGCGCTATATATTCCTTAATTTACCCTAATATACTAATAGACCTTAATTAATTAAAAGTATAACCTTATAATAATATACTTAAGAGTATATTAGGTAATATTATGCTATATTAAGGGATTTTAAAGAAAATAGTATTAGTTAGGGATAGCATAGGCTATATAAAGATATACTAACTTAGCTACTATATTACTAATAGTAGTAAAAAATTAGTTTTAGGAGTTAATTAGGTAAGAGAGTATAAGCTTATAATAATATCTTAGAAAGACAGACTTTAGAGATACTCTATAATAAAGAAACATATCTTATTAGTAGTAAGGTTATAGGATAGTTAGAAAGTAGTGAAATATATATCTATTATAGTAGTACTTAACCTATAGGTAATGCATATAATTAGATATATAGCTACTATTAGACCTATAGTAAATAAAGAGAAAGGAAGTAGTAATAGCATAATAATAAAACTAGCTAATAAACCTAAGAAAGTAAAACTTCTAGAAGCTTATAAGGAGTTTAAAGATATATTTTTAAATAAAGAGGCTAGCACCCTTCCTAGCTTAGGTAGCTATATACATACTATTAAATTAGAAAAAGGAAAAGCATTACTATAGGGTCTAATATATAACCTAGCTAAAAAAGAGTTATAGGTGCTTTATAAGTACCTAGTAACTATGTAAAAACGCAAATAGATCTAAAGATTAGTTAGCCTAGTAAGCGCCCTAATCCTTTTTATGCTAAAAAAAGGGGGAAAGCTATAACTATACGTGGATTATAGGGGCCTTAATAAGATTATAGTTAAAGATAAGGCCCCTTTACCCTTAATATTAGAAATCTTAGATTAACTAGGGGGTGTAAAGATTTTTATAAAGTTAGACCTTAAAGATATATACTATTAGCTATATATCTATAAGGGTAAGAAGTAGAAAACAGCCTTCTAGTGTAAATATAGTTACTTTAAGTATCTTATAATGCTATTTAGGCTTATTAACACGCTAGTATCCTTTTAAGAGTATATTAATAAAGCTTTAGAAGGCCTTAATAATCTTATCTATATTATTTACCTTAATAATACACTAATATTTAGCTATAAGATCTTAGAGCATAAGGGTAATATTAAAAAGATCCTTAAGAGATTTTAGAAGGCTAACCTTTTTATTAATTTAGATAAGTGCTAATTCTCTATTAAGGAGGTTAAATTCCTTAGTTATATAATCTTACTAAAAGGAATCTTAATAGACCTAAGCAAGGTAAAGGCAATAGTAACGTAGCTAATACCTATCTATATATTTAATATCTAATCTTTCCTTAGGTTTACTAGATTTTATAAGTATTTTATTAAGTTATATAGCAAAATAGTTATCCTATTAATAAACTGCCTATAAGGGAACTAACTAGCAAAGTTTAAGCTAAATAATAGTAAGCTAGTAGTATTTAGGGAACTATAAAAGCTATTTTAGGAGGCTCTAATTTTAGTTTACTTTAATCTAATATTACTACTATAAGTAAAGACTAATGCCTTTAGATATGTAATTAGAGCTATCCTTATAATATTAGTGCTAGGTTGCTAGCACCCTATAGCGTTTATATTAAGAAAGTTAAAGAACGCTAAATTACATTATATAACACTAGATATAGAGCTACTAGTAATTTAGGAGGCTTTTTAGACTTAGAGACATTACCTTACTTACTTAGCGCACCTAGTTACTATAATTATAGATTACCTAAACTATAAGTACCTTATAATAAAGCCTAAGCTAACTAGTTACTAGGTTACTATATTAGATAAGCTATGCCTATTTAACTTCACTATTAAACACTAGGTAAGGAAGCTAAATCCTACTAATCCTTTATTACAAAGGTTAGATTATATTAGTAAGGAAAGGAAGGCTAAGGCTTTTATGTCTTAGTTACTAACCTTCCTTACTAAGTTTACTACTATTAGGCTATAGGGGCGCTATGTTAGTAATAGCTTAACTACTAGTTAGGCATATCTATAGCGTATTAGGTTTATAGTTAAGGAGTAGTATAAGAGTAATAGTAACTTAGTAAGTACCCTATATCTACGCTTACTACCCCTTAATAGCAAAGCAATAACCCTAATAGTAAGTAAGAGAACCTCTTCTATATTAATCTCCACTAGGCCTATAGAAGCAATAGCAAGTAAGTTAACCTTTGCTATATTAACCTTTACTACGCTAGTTAAAAAGTCTAAGAGCGCTACTAGGGAGCTATATACTTATAGTAGTATTAAGGCAAATTACCTAATAGTAAGTAGGAGAACCTCTTCTATATTAATCTTTACTATATTTATAGAAGTAATAGTAAGTAAGAAAACCTTTACTATATTAATCTCTACTAGGTTAGTTAATTTATCTAAGAGCGCTACTAGAGAGCCACTAGGCTATAGTAGTATTATAATAAGAATCTTAGTGGTTTAAAGAACCTCTTCTAAGTTTAACTCTAATATTAGGAGTGAGGCAGCGGAATTAGAAGCCCTAATTTAAGTCTTATTATTAGAAGCGTAGTAAGGGGATGCCTTTATTATATAGCAAAAGTTATTACTAATAAGTAGTAACTCTAGTGTATTAGGACTATAGTTAATTAGTCCCTCTAAGCTAGAGGCTAGAGAGCTATAGATATAGACTGCAAGATCCTCTAAGTTACTAATATATAAAAATCATGTTTTTATCTTGCTAGGATTACAAAAAGAAATTTTACTATTAACCTATAATAATCCTATAGCAAGTTATTAGGGGGTTAGTAAGACTCTCTATTATATTATAGGCTAGTATTACTAGCTATTAATAAAGAAAGATATTAAGGTATATGTCTAGTCTTATATTAATTATTAAGTTTTAAAGCTAAGGTTACATAAACCTTATAGCAAGTTAGCTACATTACTAGTGCCTAATTACCTCTTCTAAGAACTATTAATAGACTTTATTATAGGCTTACTACTAATAAAGGATTAGAAGTTTTAGTTATATAATGCGATTTTAGTTATTATAGACTAATTCTTAAAGTATAGTATTTATATTCTAGTGTCTATATAACTAACTAGCAATAGCCTTGCTATAGTGTTCCTTAAGAATGTTTTTAAAGACTATAGCGCCCTAGAAGGTATTATTATAAACCATAGGTTAATATTTACTAGTGAATTCTAAAGGACTTTTTACTACCTTATTATAATAAAGTAGTAACTAAGCACCGCGTTTTACCCCTAAATAGATAGGTAAATAAAGTAATTAAACTAGGTTCTTAAGCATTATCTAAGAGCTTATATATACGCTAAATAGGATAATTAGGTAGAATATTTACTAATAGCATAGTTTGCCTATAATATAAGTAAGCATAGTAGTTATAGCCTAACGCTAGTAAAGGCGCTATAAGGGTATAACCTAAGGGGACTATATTAGGCTATCCTAATGCCTAACTTAGTAAATAACTAGGTAGAAAACAGAGTCTTAGAATTAAGATAAAGACACTTAGAGATTAAGTAGTTACTTTATAACGCATAAGCATAGCAAAAGAAGTATTATAATTATAAGAGAATGCTAATAGAGTTTAAGGTTAGGGACTATATTTTGCTATTTACTAAGAATATTAACCTAAGATAACTAAGCTAAAAGCTTATAGCTAAGTACCTAGGGCCCTATAAAATTAAGAAGGTAGTTAGTAATTATAGCTTAGCCTATTAATTATAATTACTAGCTAGCTTAAGACTTTATAATATGTTTAATATTACAAGCCTTAAACTATTTAGAGGGGATCCTACTAGCTATATAAATATGTCCTTACTATAAGATAATATTAAGGATAATAAAGAAGAGTTTAAGGTTAAGAGAATTATCTTATATTAGTATAATAGAAAACAGCGGAAATTCTTAGTGAAATAAAAGGGCTATAATAGCTTAGAGAATTTATAGGTATTAAAAAGAGATTTTATTATAAGGGATATTATAAATAATTATAAGTAGTAATTAAGTAGCTAGTTTATAAAGACATTATTACTTTAGTAATTTAATATATAAAATTTTATAATATAAAAAGTTATATTCTCTTAAAGCAAACTACTATATAGCTACTAAGCACTTATTACTCTATTATTACATTCACTACTGCATTTTCCTTTATAGTAGCTATAAGAGCTTTATTATTAAAGGACCCCTCCTTATCCCTATAAATAAAGGAATAAAGCTCTTTAGGGAGCTTAGAGGGGCTAATATAAGTAAGGAGCTATAAAGCATAGGCTATAAACTAGCTATAAGTTAGTAAAGTAAAAGCTATGCTAGAGATAATAGGACTTACTATAGAAGCATTTTAAGCTATAAAGCGTAGGCTATTAGTAATATTAATCTAGACCTTAAGGTTAGTAGTATTAAATAGCTATAATATTACTACGCGCTTATTAGCATTTGCCTTATAAGTAGCTTTTATAGTTAGATAGGCCTAATAAACTCTCCTATAGTAATTTGCATTCTTTATAGTAAGGAGTATATTATATAATTTATATTTTACGCGCACTAGAGCCTAGTAATAAGTTAGCTCTAACTAAGTTACTAGAATTAATAATCTTACTAAATACTTATAGTAATAGCTACCTTTAGGAACCTTCTTTATAATCTTAAAGAACTTATAATAGAGAATTATAATTCTTATAGGACACTAGTAATAGGTTAGCTAGCTAAAAGCAGTAATCTTAAAGGGGCACTTACACTAGCATATATTTTATTATTTTTTATATAGTAAGCACACTTTAAGAAATTACCTAACCTAAGTTAGTATTATAAAAGCAAGAGGGGAGTAGCTTAGTTATACTAGGGGAATAATAATACTTATTAGGAATTAGCTTCCTATCTATAATATACTAAGGTTTAGCTTTATTATCTTTAGGGGTAATCTGCTAGATTACTACTTACTAACTATAGTAAAGGCAAGGAATTTTAATTATACTACTTAGTAAGTTAGTAGCTATAACACTATAAATAAAAGGTAAACTTACGCGGACGTTTTTAAAGCCTATAAAGCCCTTTTATAAGGGGATTTCTCTAGGGTAAGCGCTAAGGGTCCTAGAGTTATTAGGCAAATAGAAGATATTATAACCTATTTATAAGTTAGTAGCAAGTAAGCAGGAAGCAAAGTAGTAAAATACTAACTATAAGAGCAAAGAGAAAATAAGATAATAAGAAGGAGAACTTTAGATAACGTTAGTAACTACTAGGTAATAGTAGTAAGAACACTACTATAAGGCTAGTAAGGCTAACTTATAAATTTAATATTAAAAAGTAAGAGGGATAAGGAGGAAAGGAAAAGAAAAAGGAGGGGAAATTTAGTCTTTTTTATATTAACTATAGACCCCTTAAGTAATTTATATAGGCATTAAAAGTAAGCTATAGGTTAAAAAGCTAGCGTTATAGCTATTAATAGCTAAAGTTATAGCTAACTACACACACCTAGTAAGCTTGCAGTAACTTTGCTAGAACTTATAATTAAATACACCCTAATATATAGTATCTAATACCCTATCCCTTTTAGCTAATAAGAAAATATAATATAGGGTATTTACTTTTATAGAACTAGTAGGAATAAGGATATAAGTATTTATAAAGTAACTCTATAGCTATAACTATATTATAACTAAGAGCTTATAGGTAAGGTAAGGAATAATAGCTAAACCTATTATTAATAAGGCTATTATCTCCTTATGCCTTACGTTAGGATATATAAGGTAAGAGTTACATAGGAAGTTTAGAATAGTAAGTTTACACTAACTAGGCAGCAAGTATAATTAAGGGCAATCGTAAAGTAAAGAGAGTACTATATTAGGGTTATAAAGGCTATAGAGTAACATAGGCAATAGAGGCAATAGCATTATATATAGTAGGACTTACTTAGGGCTTATAGCGCCCTAGCTACGAGGTTACTATAAGCTAGTTATATAAGCGTAAAGGGGGTATTTAGGCAAAGGTTGCATATAGGGAATGTAGGAGGCTAGAGATTAAAACCCTTAAGCATCACTACTTACCTTTAGCTATTTAGCTACTACTTATCTATACTATCACCCTATTCTATCCATTTCGGCCCAGAAGCCTTAACACTTTAATATTAATCCTATGCCCTAAATTACATAATAAGTTATAAAGCCTTTAGACTAATAGGTAACTAAATTAACAATATAACTGTCGTAGTTTAACCTCTATTAGGTAGTTGCTTGCAATTAACGCTTCATTCTAGAGCAATAATATTCACACATGCCCCTATTACATACTAAGGGGACTTTAATACTACCTTGCTAAAGGATATTCTTAGTAGTAATAAAGTTAATCTTTAATATAACTATATCCTTAAGGCATAGTAAGAAGGGAGTGTTTATAGGTATTATATAGAAGGTAATATTACTAAAGGGAGTAGGCATATTAACTATTCTAAGGGAGGTGATTTCTATGCCACCTCTAAACCTAATTATTGCCTTGCTTACTCTTACCTTATTAAGTTAAAGTTAAGGTATCTTACCTTATAGCGTAAGGAATTATAAGTAACCTACTATTAAGTACTTAGCTACTCTAGTGTTAGGTATAATGCCCTAGAAGCCCTTAGCTAAGTAATAGTCTTTAAGCATAAATATATACAAAGCTTTATTAGAAGCTTTATTGCTAAAGGGGCTCTTCTTACTAAGCCTATGCTATATTACTTAGTTAGCGAGGATCTTAACTATTTTCTTACTATTAAGTAATACTCCTTATATAAAGAAGCTTATAGGCACTAGGCTGTCTTTCCTACTAGTTTTATTATTAAACCCTATTCTTGCTATATATTAGGTAATCTTATTATCTTTAGAAGGCTAGGAGAAAGGGTCTTAACTAGGGGTTCCTTTTTACTAAGTAAGGAATAATTTATATAAAGCTTTAGAGAATAAGGAAGAGTTAACTAAGTAGTAGCCCTTATAACGTTAGTATGCTTTCTTCTACTTCTCTTTAGGATGCTTTATTAACTAGCATCCTTCCTTACTATATACATAGCACTTCTTTAAGTAAGGGGGCTCCCTTTATACCTTTATACCTCTAAGGAAAGTATTATAACTCTTTACCCTTACTATTATACCTTCTATTAGTCTAGAACTACTCTTAGGGTTTAGCGTTAGTAAGGAATTAATATTAACCACTAGATTCTTCTATAATTAGGCAGATAGTTATCTAAACTCACTTATAGAATTATTAAAGGCTATTAGGAGGGTTAGTAAGGCAGCTCTTACACTTAGGGATTCTATTATAAGCGGTTATAATTTGATTTTAGAGGGCTTGCTCTAATTAACCTATATTA
The DNA here is from genome assembly GCA_024072835.1 of Epichloe amarillans. Taxonomy (NCBI): domain Eukaryota; kingdom Fungi; phylum Ascomycota; class Sordariomycetes; order Hypocreales; family Clavicipitaceae; genus Epichloe; species Epichloe amarillans. Next base: position 1,862,838 of record CP099639.1, read on the forward strand.
GGGATAGCTCTTTATAACGTAAAGAGCTTCTTTATAATCTTATTAAAGCATTTTACCTTTAACTTATTAGGGTTATTATAGATTATCTTCTAGAGGGATGCGTTATACCACTTAAGGAGGTATTTCTGCCTTATATCCTCTATCTTAAACCTTTGCTTTATCTTTACTACTAAGGTTATAAGGTCCTAAGGATTCCTTAGCTATAAGAGGTAGTCTAAGTAATACCTAAGGGCTTTCCCTTTTAGTATTACTTCTAGTGTATAGCTAGATTACTCTTTCTTAATATCTAAGAGCTTACACTTCCTCTTAAACACTAAGAGCTTTAATTTAAAGATATTATAGTCCTTAGCACTATATTATTTCTCTAGTGTGTATATCTTTATAAGGTTAATAATCTACTTTACTATAGGTTATAAGGGAATTAGTGTGTTATTAATAGATATTATCCTTTCTTAAGGAGGGGGAAACTAGTGCTATTAAGCTAGTTCTAGTTCTTAAGGCAAAGGAGGGGGCTATAGAAGAGGCAGTTATTACTAAATTACTAGCGTAATAGCTAGGGAAGGTTAACGCAAGGCTTAGTAAAGAGGGAAGGCAGTCCTTATAATTTAGGGTTACTAAAAGCTACCTTTATTAAAGAGATTATTAAGGAAGTCTTTACTTACTATAATCTTCCTTTAGAAGTTTATATACTTCTTATAGGCATTATTTACTTCTTCTTATAACTAGAAGTGGAATTCCTCCTATTTAAGGACTTCTTAAAGGTTTATAATAATAGTTATAGTCTAGTTAATTATTATATACACCCTATTAGTTATAAGATAGTTATAAAGGTGCTTTACTACTAGGGCTAGTGCTCTCTAAAGTGTTTATAGTATCTATTTATAGAAGTCTTTAGTAAACTCTATAAAAAGGGTTTTTCTAGTTACCTTTCTTACTTTATAATCCTTTACTTTAGTAAGGATATAGGCTATAAGCATTTCTAGCGTGTTATCCTTATTAATATTAAATCCTTTAATCTTATAGAGTAATTCTTCTATAATATAATAGTGTAAGTTCTAAGGGATATAGAGGAAGGGGATTATACTAGGTTTTCTCTTTAGTTACCCTTTATAAGCTTCTAAGAAAGTATCTCTTACTTGTAAGCTATTATAACTCGCTAGGACTTACGTTTGCTCTTTCTTATTAACTATTATAACTTATAGGCTTTAGAGAAGATAGAATAGGAAAGAGGGATAATAAATTTTAGGTAAGGAGATATGTAAAGGACTATAAGCTTAGCGGTTAGCTTTATTACGTAATAGAACGCACTAAGGAGAAGAATAATAAGATAGAATAAGCTACTAGAGTTAAACTCTTCTTTAAGGTCTAGGCTTCTATCTATTATATTAAGAAAAATAATATAATAGAATAAGCTACTAGAGTTAAACTCTTCTTTAAGATAATAGGCTTCTTTCTTAGCACTCTTAGGGATCTTATAATAAATAGGCTACTTAAAAGGAACCTATTTACATTGCTTCTATAAGAATCTCTTCTATAAAGACCTTGCTAATCTATAGTTAGCATAGTCTATAAGAGAGTGGTTAGCACTTGTAAGTTAGACTATAGTTATTATAATTCGTAAGAGAGTGGTTAGCACTCGCAAATTAAAAGTGGTTACCTAGGGGTTAACCACTAATTAGTGTTAGTTTCGTAGGGATTAATAGCGTGTACGTAAAGCCTTAAGAATAGTATTGTTATTAATAATCTATTCTAGGCTTGTTATTCTATATTATCTAAGAAGAGAAAGGAAGCAAAAGAGAGGGCTTTCGTAAGGGATAATAGCTACCTGTTATAGGTTATGTGACGCTAGCCCTGCCCTATCACAGGGCCTGCTTGCGGGGCCAAAAGTGGGGCCTGCGCGCGCGCGCGGGCTAACCCTCTTCCGGTCGCAATTGCGGCTGTCAAGCGCGATTAATATCGTGTTGTTCTAACAAAGTACCTTAGGGAAATATTTAATAACCCTTACTAATAGGAAATAGCTATTATAAAACTTAACTAGCTTATATAGTAATAAAATAAGCATTTTAGTAACTTTTATATTTAATTTAAATAAAAATTAGCTCTTATAAGAGAATTATAATAGGCTAACGCTATAAAGCTAGCTAAGTTATATATAGCACTTAATAAGTAAATAAAGAACTATAGTATAGGTAAGGATATGCCTTATATAGATTATATATTAGTAGTGGCTTAATATTATACTATTACCCTAGATATGAAGTCCTATTAATTAGAGGAAAAACATTAGGCTTAAAAAATTACCTTACCTATAGCTAGCATAGCTAAATAATAGGTATATAATAAAGATATACTAATAATAGATATAGAATCTATAGGTATAGCTAGTACCTAAAAGAAATCTAAATAGTTCTTAGGATAGTTCTCTTAGCTAAAGAAGTAAGCTAAGTAAGTCTTAGAGGTAATACTAGTAATATAATAGGAGAAGGGTAAATATATATATTATAGATTTACTAAGCACTTTATCTTAGGATATATATTATATGCTACTATGCCCTTATAAGGAAAATTATCTATTAATATATATAATTTAGTAAAGACTAAGCCTAAAGAGCTAGGGAGTAATTCTAATAAGTAGTTAGGAAAAGAATAACCCCTTTATTAAGTTATTTAAGAGGGGTTAAGAGAAGGGAGTAGGAGAAGGCATTATAGTATATAGTTATTATAAATAAGGACTTTAAATAGATTTAGAATAATATAGATTTAATACCCTTTTTAGTCCTAGTATTAATTAATAAGACTACCTTTATAAATACTTAGATTAATATAGGTTATAACTACTACGCTACTATAAGTAAGTACCTTATCTAAAAGCTTTAACTAAAACACATTCCCTTACTATTTAGGAGGTTAGTATACACTATAGTTAGTATAAAAAAAGGGGGAAAGGAGAGATAGGAAAAGCATTTATTTATATTATATATTATATGCTTTTAGATAGATATAAATAGATAGAAGACACTAATTATAGTATACTTAATCCTAGGATTAACTAAAGAGTTAATCCTAGGGACACTATAGATAATATATTATAATATAACCCTATAGATAAAATAACATTAACTAAGCATTAGTTTAGTAAATAACCTAATTATATAGGCTTTTATAGATAGAAAGATAGAATAACCTATAGTAGTAGTCCTTAGATTAATATTTATAAGGATAGTATATAGTGTAAAGCAATAGAAGCAATATATCTAGCTTTTAGCTATAAGTCTATAAGAAAGAATATCTATCTTATAGATTAATACCACGCTAGAGGCATTAGAATAAGAGCTCTTAGCTTCCTTACTAGAAATATGATAGGACTTTAAGGACCTATTCCTAGAGAGTAAGGCAAATGTTTTGCCCCTATATTAGGGGAAGTTAGATTACTATATTTACCTTAAGAAGGATATAGAAGGAAACACACTAGACTTACTATAGGCACTATTATATAGCATACCTTACTAATACTTACTAGAGATTAGGAAGTAAGTTACTAACCTTATAGATAAGGGTTAGATTTAGGTAAGCTTATTATTAGTAGTAGCACTAGTGCTATTAGTAAAGAAGCTAGGGGGTAGATAGAGGTTTTATATAGACTATTACACATTAAATAAGATTATAGAATAGGACTATTACCCCTTATTACTTATTAAGGAAATATTATAATTATTATTAAAGGCAAAGTAGTTTATAAAACTAGATATAAGAGTAGTGTTTTACTATATATAGATTATAAAAGGTAAGGAACACTAGATAGTATTTTATATATAATTTAGATTATTTAAGTAGCTTATTTGCCTATTTAGTCTAGTAAGCGCCCCTATAATCTTTTAGAGGTATATTAATAAGGCACTTAGTAGGATTCTTAGAGACTATGTAATAGTATATCTTAATAATATATTAGTTTACTTAGGGGGCTTATAAAAAGACTATATAGAGAAAGTCTAGGGGGTACTAGCTAGGCTACGTAAGGCTAGCTTAAATCTAGATATTAAGAAGTGTATGTTTATAATAAAAGAAGTTAAATATCTTAGGTTTATTATTTACATAGGAAAAGAGATTTATCTAAACCCTAAGAAGATTATAGTAATTAGGGACTAGGAGGTACTAATAAGGATATAGGGAGTATATAGGTTTCTAGGCTTTGCTAACTTTTATTATAACTTTATACCCTAATTTTTAGAAGTTATAGGACCCCTATTAGACTTAATAAAGAAAGGCATACTATTTTATTAGATAGAGAAGTGTAAAAAGGCATTTAAAGCTTTAAAGCTAGCTTTTATATTATATCCTATTCTTATATAATAGGATCCTAAGAAAGACATAGTAGTTAAGGCAAATTACTCTAGGATAGCATTAGGTAGTTATCTCTTATAGGCTAGTAATAGTAGTATATTATATATAGTAGTATATTACTTAGCTTACTTATAGCTAGTAGAAAGAAACTATATAATCTATAATAAGGAGTTATTTATAATTATCTCTTACCTTAAAGTATAGTTAGTAAAGCTATAAAGTGTTAGTAAACTATTTATAATCCTAATAAACTATAAGAACCTAAAGTACTTTACTACACTAAGAGAGATATTAGAACACTAGGCTAGATAGGCAAAGACTCTTACACTCTTTAACTTTTATTTACATTATAGACCTAGTATATAAGCAAGATAACTAGATATACTATTAAGATAATATTAAGAAGATTTATAAGCAAGTAAACTAATGGTATTAATAGTATAATTAGCTTTAATACTAATAAGTTATACCTTTAAGAAAGGGACGCTAAGCATAAGAATATAACTAGTTATAGTAGTAAAAAGCATATAAATAGGGGATAACTTTAGTTATAATATAGACTTACCTAAAGGCATAGTAATATTTATAAATACCTACCTATAGTTACTTTAGGACTAAGCTATAGTTTAAGATAAAATATATAGGGCATAGCTAAATATAGTAAAGTTAGGAGAATAAAAGTTCCTAGAGGTAGTAAGTATAAGAGAATAGATTATAGACTACTAGATTAGCATAGGAGAGGCGCTTTAATTTTAGGGCTAGATATAAGTCCTAAAGTAAAAGCCTTTAACTATAACTCTTATTTAATAGGCCTATAACTCTCCCTTACTAGGTTATCTAAGGTAAAACACCACTTTTAAGGCACTTTATAGGGACTTTAATTTAGGATAGTATATTATAGGATATAGCATAGGTAGTTTATAACTATTATTACTATAGGGGATAAAAAAGCTACTAGCTAAGGCAAGGCTTATTAAAACTAATACTATTACCTAATAGATATTAGTTATAAATCTTAATAGACTTTATAACTAACCTTCTAGTAAAGAAGCTAGATAACCTATAGTTCCTTATAGTTATTATAGACTAACTCTTTAAATATATATAGCTTAAAGCTATAATATTAATAGGGGCTAAAGCGTGTGTAAAATAGTTTAAATACTACTAGTAGCGTTTCTATAGTTTCCTAAATTAAATTATTATAGATTAAGGATTAGACTAGTTAAGTAGCTTTTAAATAAAGCTTTACTAGAAGGTAAGCATAAAATAACTCCTATTAATATTATATTATTTATAAACTAATAGTAAAATAAAATAAGCTAACTAGGAGGTGCTTATAGTTTTATAGGTATTACTATCCTTCTCTTAGTTTAACTAGCTAGACTACTTACTAGCTTATTAACTAGTATTAAATAATAGGGACTTATTAGTAATAGGAGTAAGTATAAATATAGCACTATATAGATTTAATATACTAACTATCTAGGAAGCATTATATATAGGTACCTTAGTAACTTTAGTAAAGGGAAGGGCCTAAGTATTCTTAAAATATTTAAAAGATAGTATAAACTTAATATAGGCTACTATAGCTTTTATCTAATAATAGCAATAGGAAAATATAAATAGTAGGCATAGGCTAGTAAAATAGTTCTAAGTAAGAGACTATATATAGCTAAGTCTCTAAAATATTAAGATAAACTACCTATATAAGAAACTAGATTAGGTAATAGTAAAGTATAAGGTACTTAAGGTCCTAATACTACTAATAGTTAAATTAGATATACTAAGAGAGATATACCCTATATTTTATATTAACTTAGTATAGAGGGTAGTAAATAATCTATTACTAAGCTAAAAGTTAGCTAATAAACGCCTACCCCTAGAGCTAATTATAATAAATACTAATAATAACCTTACTAAGTACTAGGTAAAGGAGATTCTTATAGCTAAAAATATATAAGGTTAGGGGTTAAATTATAATATATTAGTAAAATAAAAAGGTTATATATAGCTAATATAGGAACTATTAGAAAGCGTTTTAGATATAAAGGCACTAAATAGGTTTAAGTTATAATAGGGGGATATATAGATAAATAATAGTTTATAAAGGGTATAATTTAATTTAACTATTAAAAACTAATAATATAGCTATTCTCTAGCCTATATATAATATAGCGCTACTATTCTATAATAAAGAAAAAGATAAAAAAATAAAAAAATAAAATTAAGAAAAAGAAGAAAAGTAAGGGTAAGGGTAATAGTCTTAAGTAACCTTTTTAGTTAACTATATAATAGCTATAGTTAGGTTATAGGATTTCTCTATAGCTTACTCCTAGGCTTAGATAGACTACTAAAGGGTCTTATTTATATTAGATATACTATAAAAAAATTTAGTAATAAGAGAGTTAGAGCCTTATTAAGTAAGTATAGTTTAAGTAAGTATAAGCGCTTATACTTTAGTTATACCTTAGGTATAGGCTATACTTATAAGGGAAGTAGCTAAAGGTATAGCTTTAGTAAGATTAATTTAGGTAGTAATAAGTATACTATTAAAATATTTTTAGTAATAAATAAAGTTTTTAGTAAAAATAGTATAATACCCTTTTTTAAAGGTAGTTTACTTTATAGCTAAAGTCTTAATAGCTTTATTAGTACCTATAAGGGTATTAAGGTACTTAAGGGTATAATATAATTTTAGGTCTATATAGTATAAGTATATCTCCTAGATATATAAATAATAAGTAGTATAGTAAGGGCTATAGGCCTAGTTTATACCTAGTATATAAGTATATATACTCTTAGTATAAAGGTTATTAATATATAGTATATAAGGGAACTTATACTTCTCTTTATTAAAAAGGGCTTTATTACTAGAGTTACTCTTAAGAATATACTTACTAAGATATATACCTTTTAGTAAACTAAAAGAAAAAGAAAAAAGAGGTAAAGGTAGTGTAAATATAGCACTAGTAAGAATAGTAGTAATATTAAATATAATAGTAGTAAAATAAGGGCTAATAGTAAGATAAAAGGATTTAAAAAGAAAATAATAAGGGATTTTAAAGAGAAGTAGTAATATTATAAAGAAAAAGAATTAGATTTTTAAAGGGAAAGAAAGGGAGTATTTTGTCGGGGAAAAACAACCACCCTAAAACAACGGAAAAGAGGGACCCGACGATATTGATAACCGAACCTAGATAACGGGATCTAGGTCTGCGATATTTGCGATCCATCGCGAGGATCCAAGCTAGAAAAGCAGCCTAGCTAGGCAGCTAGATAATCTCAAATCTTCTCATAATCTCAAAGGGGAAGGCAGGTAAAAACACCACAATTTGAACAATCCGTGCTAAAGGCAACGAAGGGAGAGTTGATTTTCTATGAAAAGGGAGGGAATCTAGGGCTTTTATCTAGCTAGGGGGTCAGAGGCTAGGCCACATAACTAGGGATCCGATGTGGCCGATTTAATCTGACAAGCCGAGGGATCCGACAAGCCGAGGTCTAAGGGGCTAGAGGCCTCGTGAGAAAAGAGGTCTCTAGGGGTCACATTCCTAGCCACACAGTATTTATATTCCTTAGAGAATGCTTATAGGCTTTAACTAAAAACTAAAATAAATATATAGCTAAAGAAAGGCTAGTATTAGATAGGGGTAATATATTATAATAATAAGGTTATAGTAATTAAAGTTAAAGGGAAAGCTAAAGTAAAGTTAGTATTTAGGTAATAATAGGTAAAAGGTAAGAAATAGGTAATAATATAAAGTATTAAAAGTAGTTTATAATAAACTAAAAAAAGGATAGGCTAGTGTTTTCTATAAGTAAAGTTAGTATATATAAGGTAGTAGTGTAATAAAGATAGTTAGAAGTAAGGTAAGCCTATAGTAAAAATTAGAATATATAGGGTAGTAGTATAATAAAGATAGTTAGAAGTAAGGTAAGTCTATAGTAAAAATTTTTTAACTTTACTTAGTTAAGTTTAGGATTTACCTTAGACTTATATATAGTAAGGTAAGCTTTATATATACTAAAGCTATATCCTATAAAGGGATAATATATATTTATATTTAGTTTAGCTAGATAGAGAGAGAATAAAAGGGGATAAGTAAGGGGGTATATTATAAACTTAGGCTATAAGCTTAGGTCTTTAGCAAAGGAAAGGGGGATTTAAAAAGGCTTTATAAAGTAAGTAAGCTATATATAGAAAAACACTAGTTAGTGCGCGCTCTGCGCATAGACTAGGTATAACCCCTATAAAGGGGGATGCTATGTAACCCTAAGCTTAGTCTTTTTCTTCTTCTATAAGAATATTAATTACACTCTAAACGCTTATATGCAGTAGCCATAAGGCTAGTTTATAACAGTTAGTAACTATAACACTATAAGTAAGAGATAAACTTATATAGTGGTTTTAGAGGCTTATAATGCCCTCTTATAAGGAGACCTTTTAGGAGTGAGTATAAATATACTAGGAGTTATAGGGCAAATAAATAATATTATAACCTAGCTATAAGTTAGTAGTAAGCAAGTAAGAAGCAAGGTAGTAAGAAACTAATAATAAGAATAGTTAACACATAAAATAATAATAAAAAGGTTTTAGATAAGGTTAGTAACTACTAAGTAATAGTAGTGAGAACACTACTATAAGGCTAGTAAGGCTAACTTATAAATTTAATATTAAAAATTGTTAAAATAATGCTATTTATAGCACTATTTTATAGGCCCACTAGTTGCCTTGTTGCGTTGTTGTAACGTTAGTTACAAGCGTTGCTTGTAGCGTCTGTTATGACCTACGTTCCCATAACTAACCCACGGGCTTGTATGACTAAGCTAACTAGGTTACCCTATAGGGAAGCTAAAATCGACTGTAACTAGGTAACTAGTAGTCGTATAAAAGGCTAACGTATACTGTTCGAGTCCTTGAATTTTTCTGGATTTAATGGTATATTTTATTAATAGGATTATATATTAAAGTGCTTAGTTAGGCTACCTAGGTGGCTAGTTTATATAGCTATAAGTTGACTTTTTATTTTTCCTATATAAATACGTTTTATGGAAAATAAAAAGTAGCTCCTAAGACCTCTCTAGCAATCTAGATCCTCCGATACGGTTAGTAGGTCTATAAGGGGACTAGAAATCCTCTTATTGCTTGTTAGATCGTTTGTATTAGCTAGGAATTAACTATATTTAACCATTAAAGCTCTCTATCTTACAGAATACGCTATAATCTAGTGAATCTAGAAGCCGCCGCACTAGAATCTACTAGGGAGGTCTTCCTATCCCTCTAGTTAGATTCCCTTCTATTTTTAATAGGTTATAAGCCTAGAAGGCCTATAGATTACTACATTACTGCGTTATTCTACTGCGATTACTGCTTAATTTTAGGTACTAGTTACTACTTACTATACCTATAGGCTCTTAAGATTACAAAGGAAACCACTAGAAGTTAAAGGCAAAGCTTTTTATCTACTAGCGCCACGCATTATAACATTAGACCCTTGGTGTTAAAAATCATCTATAGCCGCACCCGCAACCACCACATTGCAACCTATAACTATCTAGTTATAACTATAACCTCTTTTAGTGATTCTATTTACTACTACGACTATTATATTTAATATTATTTACAATAGTAAATACGCTATATCTTTTAAAATCATTAGATATCTAGTATATCTATACTAGGCTTTTTAACCTATTACATTACGTTGCACGCACTATACATTACGTTGCGTTGCATTATAGCTTCTGTAATTCCTATTATCTACGATATCCTTAGTGTTAAGAAAATTTTCTTAGAGATTCTTCTCCGCCATTTTTCTGCCCACGCATACTAAAGACCTACTTTTTTAGACCTAAGGGCTGCCCTTTCAAAGGCTCTGCCACATAATTTGCGTACGCGACTAGATTTGCAATATAAGTAATTTCTAGCGTGCGTTATTTGTAATAGAAACAAATTTAGAGCTTCTATATAGGGATTCTTTTCCTTTTTTAGGGACTTTTAGAAGATAGCACCACCTAATTATAAGGGTAAGGCACCTGCTACAGGTCTTTCTAGCCCCCCTAGGGACCCTAGTAGGATAGATATAGAAGGTTAACTAGCTATTTAGGCTAGTACTTTGCACCTATAAAGTCAAATTAAATAATAAGGCAAGACCTTAGCTAATTTTATTAGGCATAGCGAGGATAATCGTATTAAAAATAAGGCTAGCATTAATAATCTTCTAGAGAAATTAACGCAAACTATAACTATTATGCAAGGTCTTTAGGCTTCTAATAGACCTAAGGAAGAAAATACTAAGGTTCTAGAAGAAGACCTAGCTACTACTTCTGCGAGCGTACCTTCTAGTAACTTATAAGCTACCTTTAACATAGGTGCTATAAAGGAACTAAATAAGAAGGTTTACTCTATTCTAGAGGGAGCTAAGCTAAAAGGCCCTAAAAACTATGATTAGTGGAAGCAAGCCCTAAGCATATAATTTAGAGCCCTAGGATTACCTAAATTTATAGATAATCTAAGCCTAGTAAGTTATCTAGCTAACTATAACTAAGCTATTCTTTTAATAATATTAAGAGATAGTTATTAACTAGGACTATAGGCTGCTATATGTTAGCAAAAATCCCCTAAAGAAGCCTATAAAGTCCTTATTAGGTAGTATTCGTAAAGTGCTAAAATCCAGCGTGGTACGCTATACGCTAGCTACTATTCCCTAAACTTTTTAAGTTATAAGGGATCTTTAGAGGCTTTTAATGCTAATTTTAATAATTTACTAGCTAGACTATAACTTTATAGTGTAGAGATTGCCCCTATTAATTAAGTAAATTATTATATTAATGCATTAAAGCAGACCTTCCCTAGTTAGGCTAAGAGATAAAGATTTACTATTAGAGCTTCTAGGGCATAAGGACTGCCTATAAATACCCTAAATTTACAGTTCCTTATGGCGGATTTATTAGAAGAACAGAGGGATAAGACCTCCCCTATAGCTAAAGCCCTTAGTTATAAGGCTTCTAATAATAAGGGAAATTCTAAGGACTAGGAAAAGAAGTCTTCTAATCCTAACCCTAAGAAGGACTCTAACGCCACTAAAGAGTAGGATAAGAAGGATTTAAACCCTTCTAAAGCCTCTAAAAAGAAGAAGAAGAAGAAGAGTAGTAATAGGGAAAAACAGAAAGGAAAAGAAGCTGCTTTTGCTTTAGGCTATACTCTAGCCATAGGATACGTTAAAGAATTAGATTCTAATGAATCTAGCAGTGATAATAGTAGTAATTCTAAGTCTAACTCGGATACCTCTAGTACCACTAGTAACACTACTAGTAAGCCTACTTTTAGCTACTCTAACGATGTGGTTAAAAACTCCCTTTTATATAATACGGGTTTTTCCTATTAAATTTATAATAATAGGGCTTCTTTTAGGGACTTTAAACCTCTAAAGAAAGGTAAAACTAGCGCTATAATTACAGTAGGAGGACCTATTTATCCTAAAGGAAGAGGCATAGCTGTTTTTAACGTTCTAGTTAAGAAAAATCCACTAGAATATAGGCCCTTAGCTCTGCTAGATGCTCTATATTTCCTAGGCATAGATACTAACCTAGTTAGTGAGTTATCTCTGTTAAAATAATGCTATTTATAGCACTATTTTATAGGCCCACTAGTTGCCTTGTTGCGTTATTGCAACGTTAGTTACGAGCGTTGCTTGCAGCGTTGTTTGTTATGACCTGCGTTCCCACAACCAACCCACAGGCTTGTATAACTAAGCTAACTAGGTTACCCTATAGGGAAGCTAAAATCGACTGTAACTAGGTAACTAGTAGTCGTATAAAAGGCTAACGTATACTGTTCGAATCCTTGAATTTTTCTAGATTTAATAGTATATTTTATTAATAGGGTTGTTTATTAAAGTGCTTAGTTAGGCTACCTAGGCAGCTAGTTTATATAGCCGTGAGTTGATTTTTTATTTTTCCTATATAAATGAGTTTTGCGAAAAATAAAAAGTAGCTCCTAAGACCTCTCTAGCGACCTAGATTCTCTAATATAGTTAGTAGGTCTATAAGGGGACTAGAAATCCTCTTATTGCTTGTTAGATTATCTATACTAGCTAGGAATTAACTATATTTAACTATTAAAGCTCTCTATCTTACAGAATACGCTATAATCTAGTAAATCTAGAAGCCGCCGCACTAGAATCTACTAGGGAGGTCTTCCTATCCCCCTAGTTAGATTCCCTTCTATTTTTAATAGGTTATAAGCCTAGAAGGCCTATAGATTACTACATTACTGCGTTATTTTACTGTGATTACTGCTTGATTTTAGGTATAGTTACTACCTACTATACCTATAGGCTCTTAAGATTACAAAGGAAACTACTAGAAGTTAAAGCTTTTTATTTACTAGCGCCACGTATCGTAACATTAGACCCTTAGTGTTAAATTATTTATAGCCGCACCTGCAACCACCATATTGTAACCGTAACTATCTAGTTATAACTATAACCTCTTTTTAGTAATTCTATTCACTATTGCAACCGTTATATTTAATATTATCTATAATAGTAGATACGCTATATCCTTTAAAATCATTAGATATCTAGTATATCTATACTAGACTTTTTAACCTATTATATTACGTTGCATACACTATACATTACATTACGTTGCGTTATAGCTTTTGTAATACCTATTATCTATAATTCCTATCCTTAGTGTTAAGAAATTTTCTTAGAGATTCTTCTCCGCTATTTTTCTGCCCGCGCATACTAAAGACCTACTTTTTAGACCTAAGGGCTGCCCTCTTAAACGGTCCTACCACATAATTTGCGTACGTAACTAGATTGTAACACAAGCAATTTCTAGCGCGTGTTATTTGTAATAGGAACAAATTTAGAGCTTTTGCATAGGGATTCTTTTCTCTTATAGGGACTTTTAGAAGATAGCACCACCTAGTTATAAGGGTAAGGCCCCTGCTATAGGGTCTTCTAGCCCCTCTAGGGACCCTAGTAGGATAGATATAGAAGGTTAACTAGCTATTTAGGCTAGTGCTCTATAGCTATAGATGCAAAGCTAGATTAAATAATAAGGCAAGACCTTATCTGATTTTATTAGGCATAGCAAGGATAATTATATTAAAAATAAGGCTAGCATTAATAATCTTCTAGAGAAATTAACGCAAACCATAACCATTATGCAAGGTCTTTAGGCTTCTAATAGACCTAAGGAAGAAAATACTAAGGCTCTAGAAGAAGACCTAGCTAATACTTCTGTAAGCGTACCTTCTAGTAACTTATAAGCTACCTTTAATATAAATACTATAAAGGAACTAAATAAGAAGGTTTACTCTATTCTAGAGGGAGCTAAGCTAAAAGGCCCTAAAAATTATAATTAGTGGAAGCAAGCCCTAAGCATATAATTTAGAGCCCTAGGATTACCTAAATTTATAGATAATCTAAGCCTAGCAAGCTATCTAGCTAACTATAACTAAGCTATTCTTTTAATAATATTAAGAGATAGCTACTAACCTAGACTATAGGCTGCTATATATTAGCAAAAATCCCCTAAAGAAGCCTATAAAGTCCTTATTAGGCAGTATTCACAGAGTGCTAAAATCTAGCGTAGTACACTATACGCTAGCTACCACTCCCTAAACTTTTTAAGTTATAAGGGATCTTTAGAGGCTTTTAATGCTAATTTTAATAATTTACTAGCTAAACTATAGCTTTGTAGTGTAGAGATCGCCCCTATTAATTAAGTACATTATTATATTAATGCATTAAAGCAAACCTTCCCTAGTTAGGCTAAGAGACAAAGATTTACTATTAGAGCTTCTAGGGCATAAGGACTACCTATAAATACCCTAAATTTACAGTTCCTTATAGCAAACTTATTAGAAAAACAAAGGGACAAAACCTCCCCTATAGCTAAAGCCCTTAGCTATAAGGCTTCTAATAATAACAAGGGAAATTCTAAGGACTAGGAAAAGAAGTCTTCTAATCCTAACCCTAAGAAGGACTCTAACGCCACTAAAGAGTAAGATAAGAAGGATTTAAACCCTTCTAAGGCCTCTAAAAAGAAGCAAAAGAAGAAAAAGAGTAGTAATAAGGAAAAATAAAAAGGAAAAGAAGCTGCTTTTGCTTTAGGCTATACCCTAGCCATAGGATACGTTAAAGAATTAGATTCTAATAAATCTAGCAGTAATAATAGTAGTGATTCTAAGTCTAACTTAGATACCTCTAGTACCACTAGTAACACTACTAGCAAACCTACTTTTAGCTACTCTAACAATGTGGTTAAAAACTCCCTTTTGTATAATATGGGTTCTTCCTATTATATTTGTAATAATAGGGCTTCTTTTAGGGACTTTAAACCTCTAAAGAAAGGTAAAACTAGCGCTATAATTACAGCAGGAGGACCTATTTATCCTAAAGGAAGAGGCATAGCTGTTTTTAACATTCTAGTTAAGAAAAATCCACTAGAATATAGGCCCTTAGCTTTGCTAGATGCTCTATATTTCCTAGGCATAGATACTAACCTAGTTAGTGGGTTATCCCACTATCTAAAAAGAGGTTATCTAGCTAAAGACTAGCTATTCCTAGCTAATAAAAGCCCCTATAGGTTATTAGAACCTGCTAAACACGGCTTTTTTCTATAGATTAAGAGGCAACCTACTCCTATAATCTATAAGCATTTAACCTACCTCTTCTTTATAGGCTCTTAATATTACAACTAATAATAGCAATAATAACTAAGAGCTTATAAGACTAAATTAGGGTTTTCCTACCCTATAGAGGTTTAAATTCCGTAACTAGCTTTTAATCCTAAGGAATATTAACAAATCGAAGAACTAGAAGATAATAATTTAGTCCTATGTCCTACTAAAGCTCCTCCTAGTTAGGCACCTTCTATAGGGGGTTTAGAAGGTCTATACCCTAATAACTTAGGTGATAATAGTGGCTGTCTACTGCCCCCAGAGGCCTGTGATTCTTAAGAGGCCTAGTAACAGAGGGAGCTAGGGGATAATAGCCCTAAAAAGCTAGATTCTAGTTATAAGAAGTTACTAGATTTAGCCCTTCTTTAGCACATTTAATTAGGCCACATAGGCCTCCCTTTACTAAAGAAGTCATTAAAATTAGCTAAAGGGATCCCTGATTTTTCCGCCGTTAAAGAAAAGGATTTTAACTGCATAGCCTATATGCAATCTAAAGCTATTAGAAGACTAACTAAATAACCTATTTAGGACCCCCCTAGAGTTCTAGATATTCTAGAGGGAGATATAGTTAAAATCAAACCTATACTGCATAATAAGAAGGCTATAGTCCTTATACTTATTAATTAAAAATCCCGGTATAAATAGTGCTTTTCACTAGCTAATAAAGAAGGTTTAACCCTTTCTTTAGCTATTAAGGGCTTCTTAAGGGCCCTAAAAAACCAATATAACGCGTATACTAGGCACCTTCACTTTAACGGAGGTACTAAAATTAATAACGAACTTTAGTTATAGTTATCTTCTAAGGGAATTTGCTTTAGCACCTCTTACCCCTATATTTACGAATAAAATGGGCTAGTTAAGAGAGCTATTAGGGTTATCCTAGACTGGCTTAGGGCTACACTTTAGTTATCTAAGCTGCCTTTATATCTATAGTCTTATATCCTTCTAGCTATAGTGGAATTAGTTAATATCATAGCTAATATAACTAAACCTTTAACCCCTAAATAGCTATTTCTAGCTAATTTAGAGCCTAAGACTTCCTATAAGCCTAATTTCTTAAAGATTAGGGCTATAGGGTCTTATTATAAGGTTCTAATACCTCTAGAGCAGAGATCTAAGCTTTAAAAGCTAGCCCCTAGGACTATTCCTAGCTAGTTACTAGCTACTCTAGGTTCTACTATTTATCTTATTTATATTCCCTCTAAAAGGTTAGTTATAAAGACTAGCTTTGTTAAAATTATAGAGGATATAGGCTCTGTAAGGTCCCCTAAGCCTTTAGGGACTAATCCTTTAGAGGGAGAAGCTAATATCTCATAAGATAATCTAGAAGTTTAGGATAGCTACCTAAAGCCTAAAAACCTAGCGCCTGCAGCGCCCGCAGCGCCTATACTAATAGTCCCCGCGACAACGCCTATAGCGCCTATAACAGCGCCTGCAACGCCTCCAGCGCTACCCCTAGAGAGCCCTAGCTCTAGCGCCCCTAATAAAGGTGCTATTAAAAAACCGTTTTTAGATTTAGATTCTTTAATTAATTTTGATTCTATAGATATTAATGATTTTAATATATCTTTATACGTAAAGGAGATATGCTTTAAGGCATAATAAAGGGCTAAATCATCCACTAACAACGATTCGGATACCCCTAAGACCTAGAAATAAGCTTTAAAAAGTAAGGATAGTTAAAAATGGATAGATGCAATATTTAACGAATTTAAATAGCTTTTAGCTACTAGAACCTTTAAATTTATAGGGATAGACTAAATTCCTAAGGGCTAGAGGGTTCTAAAGAATAGGCTTGTTTACAAGCTTAAAAAGGATAAAGAAAATAATCCTTTAAAGTATAAGGCCTAACTTATTGCTAAAGGGTTTATGCAAATAGAAGGTTAAGATTATATTAAAACCTACGCTATAACTAGCATTCCCCCTAGTTAGCGGATTTTACTAGCCCTAGCGGCTTATAATAACTAGGAAGTTAAATAGGTTGATTTTATAGGGGCCTTTCTAAATAGTCTACTAAAGGAATCTATCTATATGTAAATACCTAATGGATTTACTAAGTTTGCTAAGTCTTCTACACCTAAAGTAGCTAAGTTACTTAAGAAGTATAGCTATAAACCCTCTTAAAAGCAGGTTATTTTCCTATAAAAGGCTTTATATAGATTAAAACAGAGCTCTAGAGAGTAGTAACAGGTTTTAAAGGACCTTCTTTAGAAGCTAGGCTTTTAACCCCTTATATCCAACCTAGCCGTCTTCTTTAACCTAACTATATCTATATATATAGTAACTTATATAAATAACTGTCTTCTAATAGGACTGGATCTAGCTTATATTAATAGGCTAAAGAAGCTACTTTATAAAGCTTATCCTATAGAAGATCATAGGCTAGTAGAATTTTTCCTAGGCGTTTAAATCACTAGAAATTAAAAGAAAGGGACCCTAACTATCCACTAGTCCTAGTACATTTCTAAAGCCCTAGAAAGATTTAATATAAAAGATGCTAGACCTATTAAAATTCCTCTATAACCTAGAATTATAAAACAGGTAGACTACCTAACTAAACCTCTTTCCCCCCTTAATCACAAGCTATATTAGAGTATTATAGGGACTATTATATACCTAATGCTTCTTACAAGACCTAATATTGCCTTTCTAGTTTAGTGGCTTTCCATAGCGCTAGCTAAGCCATTTATAGAGTATCTTAATGCTTCTAAACATCTGCTTAGGTACCTTTTAGGCTCTATAGGTTATTCTATAACTTATAGAAGGTCTAAAGCTACTATAGCTTCTGCAACCCTTATTAGCTTCTGTGATAGTGACTTCGCGGGTAATAAGTCCTCTAAATTAACCTATGCTTATCTCTATAAGCTAGCTAAAGGACCTATTAGCTAGAAATCGAAGAAAGCAACTACAATAGCTTTATCTACATTAGAGGCTAAATCTAACGCCTTATGTGAAGTTATTAGGGAGCTAGAGTGGCTTTATAGTCTCTTTAAAGAGATAAAGCTATCTATAGCACCTCTAGTACTAATTTTTAGTGATAACTAAGGCGCTATTATAACCGCTAATAACCCTGCTCTTTATAGCAAAACAAAGCATACCTTACTAAAATTTAACTATACTAGAGAAAAGGTACAGAAGGGTATAGCTAAGGTTATCTATATTAACACTAAAGAGATGCCTGCAAATGGTTTAACTAAGCCCCTGCCTAATAATAAATTTCAATAATTTATCCAATTATTAGGCCTTACAAATACAAAGGCCTAATCTAAACCAACAAAATCAACCAAAAAGTCAAAAAACCCGAAAATCAACAAAAACACTGGAATTACGCCTAAAAGTTATTGATTTTGCTGTTTTTAGTTTAAAAGTTATTGGATTTATTATTGAATTTATAGTTAACTTAGATATCTATTAAAGAGCTAAGTCTAGGTATTGAATTAGTTACCTCATACTTTTCTAGAGGGAGTGTTAAAATAATGCTATTTACAGCACTATTTTATAGGCCTACTAGTTGCCTTGTTGCGTTGTTGCAACGTTAGTTACAGGCGTTGCTTGCAGCGGTCTATTATAACCTGCGTTGTTTACATAACTAACCCGCAGGCTTGTATGACTAAGCTAACTAGGTTACCCTATAGGGAAGCTAAAATTGACTATAACTAGGCAACTAGTAGTCGTATAAAAGGCTAATGTATACTGTTTAAATCCTTGAATTTTTCTGGATTTAATGGTATATTTTATTAATAGGGTTGTATACTAAAATGCTTAGTTAGGCCACCTAGGCAGCTAGTTTATATAGCTATAAGTTGATTTTTTATTTTTCCTATACAAATAGGTTTTGTGGAAAATAAAAAGTAGCTCCTAAGACCTCTCTAGCGACCTAGATCCTCCGATATAGTTAGTAGGTCTATAAGGGGACTAGAAATCCTCTCATTGCTTATTAGACTATCCGTACTAGCTAGGAATTAACTATATTTAACTATTAAAGCTCTATATCTTGCAGAATACGCTATAATCTAGTGAATCTAGAAGCCGCCGCATTAGAATCTAGTAGGGAGGTCTTCCTATCCCTCTAGCTAGATTCCCTTCCTATTTTTAATACTAATAAATCTAGTAGCGATAATAGTAGTGATTCTAAGTCTAACTTAGATACCTCTAGTACCACTAGTAACACTACTAGCAAGCCTACTTTTAGCTACTCTAACGATGTGGTTAAAAACTCCCTTTTTTATAATACAGGTTTTTCCTATTATATTTGTAATAATAGGGCTTCTTTTAGGGACTTTAAACCCCTAAAGAAAGGTAAAACTAGCGCTATAATTACAGCAGGAGGACCTATTTTTCCTAAAGGAAGAGGCATAGCTATTTTTAACATTCTAGTTAAGAAAAATCCACTAGAATATAGGCCCTTAGCTCTGCTAGATGCTTTATATTTCCTAGGCGTAGATACTAACCTAGTTAGTGGGTTATCTCACTATCTAAAGGGAGGTTATCTAGCTAAAGACTAGCTATTCCTAGCTAATAAAAGCCCCTGTAGGTTATTAGAACCTGCTAAACATGGCTTTTTTCTATAGATTAAGGGGCAACCTACTCCTATAATCTGTAAGCATTTAACCCACCTCTCCTTTATAGGCTCTTAATATTGTAACTAACGGCAACAATAACTAAGAGCTTATAAGACTAAATTAGGGTTTTCCTACCCTATAGAGGTTTAAATTCCGTAACTAGCTTTTAATCCTAAGGAATATTAACGAATTAAAGAGCTAGAAGACAATGATTTAGCCCTATATCCTACCGAAGCTCCTAGTTAGGCATCTTCTACAGGGGGTTTAGAAGGTCTATACCCTAATGACTTAGGTAATGATAGTGACTGTCTACTGCCCCTAGAGGCCTGTGATTCTTAAGAGGCCTAGTAACAGAGGGAGCTAGGGGATAATAGCCTTAAAAAGCTAGATTCTAGTTATAAGAAGTTACTAGATTTAGCCCTTCTTTAGCACATTTAATTAGGCTATATAGGCCTCCCTTTACTAAAGAAGTTATCGAAATTAGCTAAAGGGATCCCTAATTTTTCCGCCGTTAAAGAAAAGGATTTTAACTATATAGCCTATATGTAATCTAAAGCTATTAGAAGACTAACTAAATAACCTATTTAGGACCCCCCTAGAGTTCTAGATATTCTAGAGGGAGATATAGTTAAAATCAAACCTATACCGCATAATAAGAAGGCAGTAGTCCTTATCCTTATTAATCGAAAATCCCGGTATAAATAGTGCTTTTTATTAGCTAATAAAGAAGGTTTAACCCTTTCTTTAGCTATTAAGGGCTTCTTTAGGGCCCTAAAAAAACAATATAACGCGTATCCTAGGCACCTTTACTTTAACAGAGGTACTGAAATTAATAACAAACTTTAGTTATAGTTATCTTCTAAAGGAATTTGCTTTAGCACCTCTTGCCCCTATATTTATAAATAAAATGGGCTAGTTAAGAGGGCTATTAGGGTTATCCTAGACTAGCTTAGGGCTACACTTTAGTGGTCTAAGCTGCCCTTATATCTATAGTCTTACATCCTTCTAGCTATAGTGAAATTAGTTAATATCATAGCTAATATAACTAAACCTTTAACCCCTAAGTAGCTATTTCTAGCTAATTTAGAGCCTAAGACTTCCTATAAGCCTAATTTCTTGAAAATTAGGGCTATAGGGTCTTATTGTGAGGTCCTAATACCTCCGGAGCAGAGATCTAAGCTTTAAAAGCTAGCCCCTAGGACTATTCCTAGTTAGTTACTAGCTACTCTAGGTTCTACTATTTATCTTATTTATATTCCCTCTAAAAGGTTAGTTATAAAGACTAGCTTTATTAAAATTATAGAGGATATAGGCTCTATAGGGTTCCCTAAGCCTTTAGGGACTAATCCTTTAGAGGGAGAAGCTAATATCTTATAAGATAATCTAGAAGTTTAGGATAGTTACCTAAAGCCTAAAAGTCTAGCGCCTGCAGCGCCTATACTAATAGTCCCTAGGGCGACTAATACAGCGCCCGCAACAACGTTTACAGCGCCTATAACAGCGCCTGCAACGCCTCTAGCGCTACCCCTAGAGAGCCCTAGCTCTAGCGCCCCTAATAAGGGTGCTATTGAAAAACCGTTTTTAGATTTGGATTCTTAAATTAATTCTAATTCTATAGATATTAATGATTTTAATATATCTTTATACGTAAAGGAGATATGCTTTAAGGCATAACAAAGGGCTAAATCATCCACTAACAACGATTCGGATACCCCTAAGACCTAGAAATAAGCTTTAAAAAGTAAGGATAGTTAAAAATGGATAGATGCAATATTTAACGAATTTAAATAGCTTTTAGCTACTAGAACCTTTAAATTTATAGGGATAGACCAAATTCCTAAGGGCTAGAGGGTTCTAAAGAATAGGCTTGTTTACAAGCTTAAAAAGGATAAAGAAAATAATCCTTTAAAGTATAAGGCCTAACTCATTGCTAAAGGGTTTATGCAAATAGAAGGTTAAGATTATATTAAAACCTACGCTATAACTAGCATTCCCCCTAGTTAGCGGATTTTACTAGCCCTAGCGGCTTGTAATAACTAGGAAGTTAAATAGGTTAATTTTATAGGGGCCTTTCTAAATAGTCTACTAAAGAAATCTATCTATATGTAAATACCTAATGGATTTACTAAGTTTGCTAAGTCTTCTACACCTAAAGTAGCTAAGTTACTTAAGAAGTATAGCTACAAACCCTCTTAAAAGCAGGTTATTTTCCTATAAAAGGCTTTATATAGATTAAAATAGAGCTTTAGAGAGTAGTAACAGGTTTTAAAGGACCTTCTTTAGAAGCTAGGCTTTTAACCCCTTATATCTAACCTAGCCGTCTTCTTTAACCTAACTATATCTATATATATAGTGACTTATATAAATAACTGTCTTCTAATAGGACTGGATCTAGCTTATATTAATAGGCTAAAGAAGCTACTTTATAAAGCTTATCCTATAGAAGATCATGGGCTAGCAGAATTTTTCCTAGGCGTTTAAATCACTAGAAATTAAAAGAAAGGGACCCTAACTATCCACTAGTCCTAGTATATTTCTAAAGCCCTAGAAAGATTTAATATAAAGAATGCTAGACCTATTAAAATTCCTCTATAACTAGGAATTATAAAATAGGTAGACTACCTAACTAAACCTCTTTCCCCCCTTAATTATAAGCTATATTAGAGTATTATAGGGACTATTATATACCTAATGCTCCTTACAAGACCTAATATTACCTTTCCGGTTTAGTGGCTTTTAACAGCGCTATCTAAGCTATTTATAGAGCACCTAAATGCTTCTAAACATTTGCTTAGGTACCTTTTAGGTTCTATAGGTTATTCTATAACTTATAGAAGGTCTAAATCTACTATTACAGCTTCTATAACCCTTATTAGCTTCTGTGATAGTGACTTCATAGGTGATAAGTTCTCTAAATTAACCTATGCTTATCTTTATAAGCTAGCTAAAGGACCTATTAGCTAGAAATCAAAGAAAGTAACTATAATAGCTTTATCTACATTAGAGGCTAAATCTAATGCCTTATGTGAAGCTATTAGGGAGCTAGAGTGGCTTTATAGTCTCTTTAAAGAGATAAAGCTACCTATAGCACCTCTAGTACTAATTTTTAGTGATAACTAAGGCGCTATTATAACCACTAATAACCTTGCTCTTTATAGTAAAATAAAGCATACCCTACTAAAATTTAACTATACTAGAGAAAAGGTATAGAAGGGTATAGCTAAGGTTATTTACATTAACACTAAAGAGATGCCTGCAGATAGTTTAACTAAGCCCCTGCCTAATGATAAATTTCAACAATTTATCTAACTATTAGGTCTTATAAATACAAAGGCCTAGTTTAAAAACTAACTAAAAAGTCAAAAAAAAACCGAAAAATCAACAAAAACACTAGAATTACGCCTAAAAGTTATCGATTTTACTGTTTTTAGTCTAAAAGTTATTGGATTTATTATTTAATTTATGGTTAACTTAGATATCTATTAAAGAGCTAAGTCTAGGTATTGAATTAGTTACCTTATACTTTTCTAGAGGGAGTGTTAAAATAATGCTATTTATAGCACTATTTTATAGGCCTACTAGTTGCCTTATTGCGTTGTTACAACGTTAGTTACAAGCGTTGCTTGCAGCGTTGTCTGTTATAACCTGCGTTCCCACAACTAACCCACGGGCTTGTATAACTAAGCCAACTAGGTTACCCTATAGGGAAGCTAAAATTAACTATAACTAAGCAACTAGTAGTTATATAAAAGGCTAACGTATACTGTTTAAATCCTTGAATTTTTCTAGATTTAATAGTATATTTTATTAATAGGGTTATATATTAAAGTGCTTAGTTAGGCTACCTAGGTAGCTAGTTTGTATAGCCGTAAGTTGATTTTTTATTTTTCCTATATAAATAGGTTTTACGAAAAATAAAAAGTAGCTTGTAAGACCTCTCTAGCAGTCTAGATCCTCTGATATAGTTAGTAGGTCTATGAGGGGACTAGAAATCCTCTTATTGCTTGTTAGACTATCCGTTAGCTAGGAATTAACTATATTTAACTATCAAAGCTCTCTATCTTGAAGAATACACTGTAATCTAGTGAATCTAGAAGCCGCCGCATTAGAATCTACTAGGGAGGTCTTCCTATCCCTCTAGCTAGATTCCCTTCCATTTTCAATAGTAATTATAAAGTAAAGGGGGAACTATATTAGGGTTATAAAGGCTATAGAGTAATATAGGTAATAGAGGTAATAGCATTATATATAGTAGGGCTTACTTAGGGCTTATAGTGCCCTAGCTATAAGGCTACTATAAGCTAGTTATATACACGTAAAGGGGGTATTTAGGCAAAGGTTACACATATAGAATGTAGGAGGCTAGAGATTAAAACCCTTAAGCATTACCACCTACCTTCTAGCGATATAGCTACTACTTATCTATACTATTACCCTATTATATCCATTCCGGCCTAGAAGCCTTGACATTAATACCTAAAACTAATTTCTTACTACTATTAGTAATGAAGTAGCTAAGTGAGTATATTTTTATATAGCCTATACTATCCCTTACTAATACTATTTTCCTTAAAATCCCTTAATATAATATAATATTACCTAATATACTCTTAAGCATATTATTATAAGGTTACACTTTTAACTAATTAA
Organism: Epichloe amarillans; assembly: GCA_024072835.1. Classification (NCBI taxonomy): domain Eukaryota; kingdom Fungi; phylum Ascomycota; class Sordariomycetes; order Hypocreales; family Clavicipitaceae; genus Epichloe; species Epichloe amarillans. The sequence continues at coordinate 1,887,087 of CP099639.1, forward strand.
GATCTATTAGTATATTAGGGTAGATTAAGGAATATATAGCGCTAGGGTTAAATAGTATTAGCACTACTACCTAGTAGTTATCTTACTATAACTTAATATCTATATAAATTTATAGGTCTAATAAACTATTCTTATTAAGTTAAGTTATATTAAGAGTGTTTTCCTAGGGTTACACTAAGCTAATTAAGGCCTTATTTAGGTTTAAGTAACTCCTAGCTTATTTAGTGCTAGCTTAGTATTACTTAGTAATATAAGTGTTTTTTTAGTAAATACTATAGTTTAGTTTAATATACTTAGTTAAGATATAGCCTAATTTCTTATACTTATAATAAATAAGCAAGCCCCTTACTTCTATATAGCGCTTTTCCTATAGCTTTTTTTCTAGGGATACTAAGTAATTCCTTCTCTTTTACTAGTTACTTTCTTAGTAGCCTTTATAGGGGGGTTTTTTTTTTCCTTAATTACTACTTTTACTTTCTTTCCTTAGCTAATAAGGTAGTTCTAACTTATAGGGTACTCTTAGCTAAATACTTACTTCTTTATTATACTATTTAAGCACTATATAAACTAGGTAATTCTTAGAGATTTAGGCATAGGCTTAGGTAATTTTACTTTTGCCTTCCCCTAGATCTTAATAAATATCTAAAATAACTAATCCTTACCTTAATAAAGGGTTAGTAATATTTCTATAGCTTCTAGGTAATACCTATCTTTATCTATTCCTTTAGTTTTTAGCTATTAAATAAACTTTACTTAAGTATAGCTTTAGTAATTTATATAACTATCTATAGTAGTAAAGTGTATTTACTATTACTTTACCTTATTTACTAGGTAGCTACTAGTATATATAACCTTTATTATATTATTAGTAAATATATTTTAATTTATAGTAAAGGTTATATTTAAATTTACTAAGAATATCTATAGGTTCTTATAGGTATCCCCCTTATATATAGAAGCTTTAAGCTATATCTTTACTATACTATATTTATAGAGTCTTAGTAAGGTTAGTATTTCCTAAGGAATAGGGGTAAAGTCTTAAGTAAAAGAGGTTTATAAGGTAAAAGTAAGGCCTTTATTAGTATTATCTAATTAGGGAGAGGTATTTACTTCCTATAAATTTTTCTATAGCTATTTAAGTTTTTACCTCTTTTAAGTAATTTATAGCTATATCTTTACTTATATAAGGCTATAGTTTAATATAGCTTTTTTATTATTAATAATAAGCTCTAATATATAGGAATTCTCTAGGGTAATTAGATAAGAAAACTTATGCTTTAGGAGTAAGTTCTAATTTAAAGGTATACCTTTATATAGTGTGTTTACTTTAGAGTTATTAGTACCTATTAAGTAAGTGTTTATTCTTTATAATACTAATATTCTTAACTTACTAATAGCCTATTGCCTTAGTAAGAAAGAGAGATTAACTTATTAAGGCTTCTAGGCTAAAATAAATATAATAGGGTAATAGTATAGATAAGTAATAGCTATATTACTAAAGGTAAGTAGTAATACTTAAGGGTTTTAATCTCTAGCCTTTTATATTCTATATATATAACCTTTGCCTAAATACCCTCTTTATATATATATAACTAGCTTATAGTAGCCTTATAGCTAGGGTATTATAAGCCCTAAGTAAGTCTTACTATATATAATACTATTGCCTCTATTGCCTATGTCACTCTGTAGCCTCCACGACCCTAACACTACAGTATATATCTTATAAAATATAACCTGTTTTTAGCCTGTTAAGTTAGCACTTAGTTATCTCACTTACTAAGTGAGATTTCTGCACTGCAGCGAAGACCCAAAGGGCCTAGTAGCTATAGCTTTGCATTACACTACATCTTATAGTTTTTTTTTCTAATAAATAATTAATATCTAATCTTGGAAAGAGTATATAGACAGAAACCTTGGATTTTTAGATATTTAACTAAAATACTACATTGTAGTTATATAGAAAAGTGGGTCTAATGGTAGGTCCTTAAGCCGTAATTAGAGAAACTACATTCCACTACATAGTATCATTAAAAAAAAACACTACAAATGTAGTGTTTCTAATTTGTGGGGCTTTGTCCCACTTTTAGACCTACCTTTGTACTTTGTTAGGCGAAAACAACCACCCGAAAACGACGAATTTGACAATGACGATGTTAACGATATTAATGATGTTAGCAAAATAAGCCTAATACCGATATCTAGGCCTGCGAGGTTTTCGATCCATCGCGAGGATCTAAGCGAAAAAAGGGGAGGGAAATCTCTCTATTTAAACATAATCTAAGCTTAGGTTTGCTATCCTAGCTATAGATCTAAGCTAGAGGTCTCTTTATAATCTTAGGTTATCTAATTAGGGTAAATATAAATATAAATCTTATAAATAATCTATACTAAAGGCATTAAAAGGAGAGTAACTTTTCTATAAAAAGGGGGGATTCTAGGGGTTTTATCTAGCTAAGGGGTTGGGTAATAAGACGCTAGACCACATAACTAGGGATCTAATATAGCTAAATTAAACTAAGGTCTAGAGGCTAGGGGTCTTGTAAGAGGTCTTAAGGGGTCTATAACTAGGGATCCAATATGGCCAAACTAATCTTATTGGAAATGAAAGGGGAATCTAGCTAGAGGGATAGGAAGATCTCCCTAGTAGATTCCTTCGCAGTGGCTTCTAGCAACTAGACTAGGGTAGATTCTTTGAGATAGAGAGTATAGATAATTAAATATAGTTAATTTCTTACTAATAAACAGTCTAATAAGCAATAAGAGAATTTCTTAGTTCTCTTATAGACTTACTAACTATATTAAAGGAGATATGTTACTAAAGAGGTCTTAGGAGTTACTTTTTATTTTCTATAAGATTAAAAAGTACAAAATTAACTTATAGCTATATAAACTAGCTGCATATATAGCCTAGCTAAGTACTTCAATATATAACCCTATTTTTGGAAATGGAAGGGGAATCTTGTCAAGGCTTCTAGGCTAGATAAGATAAAATAGGGTGAAGGTATAGTTAAGATAGTAGCTATATTACTAGAAAGTAAGTAGGTATGCTTTAGGGTTTTAGTCTCTAGCCTTCTATATTCTATATGTGTAACCTTTACCTAAATACCCCCTTTATATATATATAACTAGCTTATAGTAACCTTATAGCTAGGGCATTACAAGCCCTAAGTGAGTCCTACTATATATAATGCTATTGCCTCCATAGCCTCTGTCGCGCTATAACCTCCACGACCCTGACAAATCTAGCTAGAGGGATAGAAAGACCTCCCTAGTAGATTCCTTCGCAGCGGCTTCTAGCAACTAGATTACTAATAGATTCTTTAAGATAGAGAGTATAGATAGTTAAATATAGTTAATTTCTAACTAACAGATAGTCTAACAAGTAATAAGAGGATTTTCTTTAAGTCCCCTTATAGACTTACTAACTATATTAAAGGAAATAAGTTACTAAAGAGGTCTTAGAAGCTACTTTTTATTTTCTATAAAATTCATTTGTATAGGAAAAATAAAAAATCAACTTATAGCCATACAAACTTGTTAAAATAATGCTATCTATAGCACTATTTTATAGGCCCACTAGTTGCCTAGTTGCGTTATTGCAACGTTAGTTACAAAGCGTTGCTTGCAGCGTTGCCTACAGTATTGTTAGCTATGACCTGCGTTGTGCCCACAACCAACCCACGGCTTGTATGACTAAGCTAACTGGGTTACCCTATAGGGAAGCTGAAATCAACTGTAACTAGGGAACTAGTAGTTGTATAAAAGACTAATGTATACTGTTTGAATCCTTGATTTTTCCTAGATTTAATAGTACATTTTATTTATAGGGTTGTTTATTAAAGTGCTTAGTTAGGCTATATAGGTAGCTAGTTTATATAGCTATACTGCGTACGGGGTTAATGAAGTGAGCCCCAGCCCCTAGGTGACAGGCCTTATAATCAATTGTAAATTTTTAAGTGCAATGTTAGCAGCGGCTAGCATTGACAAATCTTTTAGTCTATTAGGGAATTTAGCACACCTTCTAGGTTCTTGCAATGGCTTTAGTACCTAAGGAAGTTATTTACTGAATATTAGTTATTTACACGGCTAGTGATAGCCATTGATAACTGCAATGTAACTAATAACTTTTAATAAAATAACTATTAGCAGCTGTAATGTAGCTATTAGGCTTGCATCGCAAGCAAGTAATAACAAGGTCCTTTAACTAGAAAAAGCTAAAAATAAGTCTTCCTTTTAACACTTATATTCCCTACTAGTTTATAGTGTTTATTCTTTAAGGACTTGCGTGGAGTAAGGGGTTTTATGTGGGATCCGAATTTGGAAGTTGCGGGTCTATTATAGACCTCCTACGCTTATAATTATTTCACGCACAAAAGAGGCGCGGCCGACTTGTGAGGGATAATAAACGCACAAATAAGTGGCCAAAACATGTGCCTTGCAACACCGCCTCTGGCCTCACTGTTTGGGAACCGGACCGAAGCCCGTTCTGCAATCTGACTTCGAACCGAGGGCCCGACAGATCCGCATCTCCTTTCAAGATACGTACAGACCAGCAGGGCCCGAAGTCGAGACTTATGCGCTTGTATCAAACCCGACTTCTTTCATCACCATAGAAATGTCAGCACCTGTCGTAGGTTTGTTTGCCTTCGGGATCGAGCCGTCTATCACGGCAAATATTTCTCGGCCAAGTTCAATTTTTCCATCACAGACTTGCAAATTACAGATTAATACTTCGATACCTTCTTCGAACGACCACAAAGAGTACCTCTCTTTCTGCAGACCAGCTGTGCGTTCTAGCATTTCTTGGGCCAATTCTTCGCAATCCACTCTGATAGCTTGTATGTCATTGTCCCTTCCATATACACCTTGACATTATCACTGCTGTAATCACCGCCCGCAAACTTGAGCGCGGGGATAATCCAGGGCTGTATAAAGTCAATGTAGACGAGGTCTACTGTGTCGGGCTTACCTTCCTTGGGGAAGTTGATTTCGGATTGGATGCAGTTTGGAACAGCGTAGGATGGAACAGCTTTGTGAACGGTATCATCTCCATCTGTGCCGAGATCGTCCTTGGTCGTGTACCCTGCAATGAGCTTGGGATCCTGAGCATTACGCAGCTCCAATCTAGCATCGTCTTCGTCGGCAATGACGGGCGACTGTCCGTGGTCAGAGGTGAACATCAACTCGGGTATCGTCATGAACTTGGTCTCGGCGCCGTGGGAACTGAGAATCTTGTCCGCGCCGTTGAGGATGGCCAGGACGTTCTTTGCAATCGCATACGGCACATCGGGAACATAGTGGAAACGGCTCACGAACGGCGAAACAAGGTAAGTTGAATCCCGCGTGAATGGGCCCTTGAAGATGTCGAAACGGACACCGCCCGTGTTCGCGATTGCCAGACGTGACTTGTCCTTGCGCTCATCGTTGACTACGACGTCGGGGAATACCTCGTCTTGGATCCACGAAAAGATGCTCTCATTGCCCGGGTACTTGGCACGGCTCATCCACAGGTTCTTTGGAGCACAGCCAAACGTGTAGTCGAGATTCAGTGCCGTCCGTGCACGCGCAATCTGCCTGCTCACGTTCTTGCCTTGTTCCGTGGGGAACGTGGTTTCATTGAGTCCAGTGTGGTAGTACATGCCCAGTAGATTGGTGTCAATATATTTTCGATTGAACTTGAGCGAGGCCTCTTTGGTAGACACCTCCTCGGTCGATGTCTTCTTGATGCCGTCAATCGACATGAAGCCGATTGTTTCAAAGTAGCGTCCAGAAGCCATAGCCAGCGACTGCGAATCAAAGCTTCGAGCGTCTCTCACATGGGCATGTCCGCCGAAGATGGCGATGGGAGTGTGCCAATTCTGCTTCCGCAACGCCGTGAAAATGGTGCGAAACTCCTCCATTCGTAAGCCTACATGACCGATGACGACGAAGATGTCCGGCTTTTCCCGGATGGCGTCTTGAAACCACTGTTCTTTAATAGTCTCTGCAACAGGTTGCACGATGGTGTTGTTGGCATTGCCTGTAAAGTCGAACAAGAACCCAAACGCAACCACTTCCAAGTCCTGGTTTTTGGTCTTGAACTTGCGGTACCGCTGGGCTACCGGTTTCCGCTCGCCTGTCTCGGGATCAATATGGTCGACATTCGATGCGACGTACTTGTTTTGGAAGTTGGGGACAGTCGTGTTGACTTCGCGATCAGCCGTGCTGGCCTGGTATAGCTCATGGTTCCCTATGCAGATGATATCCGCGTGCTGTTGGGCCCAAATATCATAGTAAAATAGTCCCTTGGGACTGGACGCGTCATAGAGGCCGTTGCCCTCGACTCGGTCGCCAGTGTCAACGACTAGCAGATCGGCACCGTTGTCATCGGCTCGCTTCTTCAAGTGCTCGGAGAAGGAAATGTAGTCACCCCAGTCAGCAGAGTACTGTGGCCTACGGCAATCCTATTAGCAATGGACTACGGCGGACGAAAAAAAAAGGGAGCGACGAGGAAAATGAACCTACTCCAACAAGTGGCCGCCTATCCAGCCATGGGTATCAGTTGTGTGCAGAAAGTTGAGCTGTCCCCAGGACAAGTCTCGCATGGGGGCGGCGACAGGCTTCACAGCTCCAGGCTGGGCAGCATGGGCAACGAAGGCAAGGCATGCGACGAGAGTGCAGTTCCGCGCCATGATGGCGTGTCGAGTTGTGGAACGGTCGGAGCATAAACGACGGGTGTGATGATCAGGCGAAGCTGAGCGAAGCAAGGTTGATGAGGCCACCACCGGCCAGCTGTACTCCGTAGAAGGCTGATTGACTGATTGGCTGCATCGTCTGGTCGAAGCTGGGCTGGCCCCACAGCCGCAGGTGTTGGCAAGTGGTAATCCGTACAGGCCCGCCAGTTCATCAGACCACACACACCATTCGAGAAGGTGGCCATGGAGATGATTGGACGATAACAATAAAAATCATGCAGCACCAGATGCTCGGCCCCGCTCAGCTCTTGTCAGCTTGCCAATTGCCTTGCCTTGTTGGCGGGCGCGAGACGCAATTTTTCAATTTTTCTGCTCGCGGAGCGCCGCAAGCGAAATCCGTTTCTGCGCACATACTCCGTTCCGTAATACATCTTCAGCCATCTTCATCCCGAAGCACCCACCGAGCATTGTTTCTCACACGCACGCCTACGGATTACACCTACCTGAGTACCCTGACTTTGGCGCATCATCGCATGTGCCGCCCGCGGCAATAGGATCAACAGCAGGCGACTTGAAGTCTTTGCGCTTGCTGCACATTGGGGACGTAGAAAGACTGCCATTACGCCATTACGCCATTACGCCATCACGATTTTCTTGGATTATATTTTCGGCATCACCAACAGGTACATGGCCTTACTTGGACTCCATTCCGCAATCTGTCTTGGAAGAAAACTCCCGATCCACGCCACGAGCGGCCTGGAACCGACCAATCTCGAAGACACACAAACACAGCGAAGGGGTTCATTTCGGAAACTGAAAACCAACCAATACCATGGCTGACAACCACGATGGCCAAGAGGACCTCGCCGTCACCAGCAAGAATGGCTTCAGTCCCTCCGCAACCGCCGTGTCCGGCCCCACGGACACGGACCGCAGCGATGATGGCTCCAACACCGGCGCCGCCTCCGTGGGTGAGACATGCCCCCCCGAGAGTGCCGAGGCAAGCCGGGGTCTCTACATACTTGAATCGAAAGCGGTCCATTGGTGGAGCTATCTGGCGACTGCGGATTTCTGGCTGGTCGTCGCCATCGGGCAGGTTCTGGCTTTGTGCATCACGGCCACCAACACCTTCACGAGCTTTCTGAACCAGCAGGACTTCAATGCCCCGGCTTTCCAGACGCTCTTCAACTACGTCTTCCTCGCCGTCATTTACAACACCGTCTTTCTCGTCCGCGATGGCCCGCGTGTCTGGGCCGGCGTTGCTCGTCGCGACGGCTGGAAGTACTTCATCATGGCCTTCTTGGACGTCGAGGGAAACTATTTCACCGTCCTGGCCTATCAGTACACAAACATAATGTCGGCGCAGCTGCTGAACTTTTGGTCAATCGTTTGTGTCGTCATCATCTCATTCCTCCTCCTCAAAGTTCGCTACAAGTGGACGCAGGTTGTCGGCATCACGGTCTGCTGCGGCGGCATGGGCATCCTCCTGGCATCCGACTACATTGTCCAGCGAGACAGCGGTCAATCCGGCGGAGAGTCGAAACTAAAGGGGGACTTGTTCGGTCTTCTCGGGGCCACGCTCTACGGCACGAGCAACGTGTTGGAGGAGTGGCTGGTGTCCAGGGCCCCGATGCACCATGTCCTCTCCTTCATGGGCCTGTTCGGCGTCGTCATCAACGGCGTCCAGGCTGCCATCTTCGACCGCGCCACCATCACCGGGTCGGCCTGGAGCCCCGAGGTCGGGGGCTACCTGGCGGGCTACACGCTGTGCCTCGCCCTCTTCTACACGCTGGCGCCGCTCATCCTGCGCATGGGAAGCGCCGCCTTCTTCGACATTTCTCTCCTGACGGCCAATTTCTGGATCGTCATTATCGGCATCCACGTCTTCGGCCTCAGCATCCACTTCATGTACCCCATCGCCTTCGTGTGCATCATGACGGGTCTCGTCATCTACTTCCTGTCGGGCACTGTCCTCGGTGACTCGAAGAAGCCGTGGCTCGGAGAGAACCAGGAAGCCGGTGTGGCTGGAGTCGGCACGGCCAAGCTCAGGGCCATCAATGCCGCACGCCTCGCTCAGGAAGAGGCCGAGAACGGAGGCGCTCTCAGGAGCAGCCCGGTGACCAAAATCAAGACTTTGTTCGGCAACAAGGTACACTGCGAACCCTGAATTATCTTCCAAATCTACATAACAGGGGGAATCGAGCCAATTAGCTATTAACAAGGAGATGAGGGAGGCAGGGCTAGGATCAAAGGTACCTTTTATTACTAGTACTCTATATAGAAGTAGATGTGTTCTTTCATAGCGCCACGTATCCTGTGTATTCTCCTTGTAGCTCTCTAATAATAGTATTACTTTATAGCTAATTATAGCTGTTAGAGGAACGAAAAATAGGGCATGTAGATTTGTAAAATAGTTCAGGGCGTAGGGTGTACTCGATCAGGAGGCATCCATCACTCACTCACTCACTCACTCACTCACTCACTCACTCACTCATACATTACTAGCTACGATTTCAGTCTTGAAAAGTCATCTTCATGCCATCAGCGGTTGTGTTCCTGTGGAACATCTGTTTCATTGATGATAAACATGACGCAACTGGGTATATCTTCTTCTCTAGGCAAGTAGCCAAATCATATGCCGCGAATAACGAGGGCAATCCTCATGAGCCACTGCGGGATGTGTTGCCGGGGCTGCCGGGCCTGTCGTCACCTGAACCCTTCCTCTTCTTCAGCAGACCTATTCTCACATCAAGCTCACTGCGCAATTGCTTGTCCCCGGTCACGACGAGCGTCTTGTCTTCCAGGCCATGTGTAAATAATGGATCCCCCACGAGAAATTTCTCTCGGTGACCTTTCGTTTCAGGGCACGGGCGGCAAAGGGGCCCGGGGGACTCTGGAAAGATGGAATCGGGCCACAAGATTCTTCGAGCCTCTTCGTCCGTCATTGCTGGTTCTTCGACATGGACCGTGATTGTTTCGAGAAGTTTGCTCGTCTCCACACGTGTCGATGTCGATACTGGGTGGTCCGCTGCAAGTTGCCTCGGAGTAGTCGGCGATGCTGCGTCGCCCGAAGAATGCGCCTCATCTTCTGGATACCGACATGGATCGGCATCCAACCGGCGATTCGAGTGTTGTATGCTGCTGGACAGGGGTGTCTCAGATCCACCGATGCCAGCCAAGTCGTCATCATTGTCATCATTGTCATCGTCGTCGTCGTCGTCGTCGTCATCGTCGTCGTCGTCGTCATCGTCGCCATCGTCGCCATCGTCGCCATCGTTGTCATCGTTGATTGCCAAGCTGATGACTGAATCACCACCGGCCAGCCCAGTGGGTTGGTCCCGGATTTCGGTAAAGTCCCTTGTTCGCATTTTTGGCTCCGTGTTGCCGCCGCGGTGGGGGCAATTGCCAGCAGAGTCTCGCTGCATGCCGTGTCCCTGGAGGAATTTGCGCATGAGTCGTACTTGATGTGTTTTGTATGTCTCAAAGAACCCCTTGTTTACTTGTGCGACCGCTTGCAGGTCACTCAGATCATCAATCTCGGCCAAGATGTGAAGCCTGATGGAATCTGGAAATTCTGTTGCGACGGTGTAGTCATCGTCTCCTCCTACCATGCGACTCAATCCCGTAGCTGGTCTCGTCTGGGGCTCGTTGACTCGATGCTTGGATAGAGCCCAGCCATGACTCTTGCCACTGATATCATGGAGAGTAAGACCAGTGACGCTATTGTAGATGTCGGCAATGGCTGTTCGAAACGAAAGGCTCGGGTCGCACACCCCGCCGCGGTGAATTGGAGAAGCCGGGCTGGGCATCGTCCTTAAAGTTTCCAACATATGTGCCAGACTTTTTGATGGCTGATGGGAGTTTGGCATGTGTGACATGACAGCGGGTTGCAACATCTGTTGCAAAAGTTTCATCTCGTTGAAAAAGAGCATCATCCAGCCAAGATTCGCAGCATCGCAACTATGGCTACCCTTCGGACATCGCGGGGAGCTTGTGAGTGCCGTGGCGCATGTCGGAGGTGCGTTTGGGGTCTGCGCAGCAGCCGTCACATGGAGAGATGGATGGTTCTCGTCTTCTGCGGCTGCGTTTCGAGCAGGCGGCCGGACATATTCCTGGACGGCGTTGATGCAGCAAGAGTAAATCTGATCAAGCTTGGCGCAGCGCACGGCCCAAATTTTATCCTTGATCTTTTGCGGCCATGGTTTGCCTTGGAGATCCTTCTCGTCAACCGAGTTCAGGATGGCACTCTTGGACATGCGTGTGAAGAGCTGTCTCAATCCAAAGGCGTAGCTGATTAGCAACAGTCCATCTGGATCTGGCATGTCGTCATCGCCACGATGCATCCACTGAGGCAGCCATCTGTGTTCGACGATGAGTTCCAGCGGGGACGTGCTCTTGTAGCGCAAACAACATTCGGCAATGGCGACGAATTGTTCAAAGCTGACTTCTCTCGGCACTAGCTCGTTGTGCATGTGTGCGGCATGCAGCAGGGTCTCGAGAGCCTGTAACCGATTCGTCTCGTACTGGGGCATCCGATGGAGCTTTACTTCGGTTCCATCTTTACACATGAATGGGGTTGGTGGAGGCGGCAGGTGCGGGTTGATGTCTTCCGCTTCGTGCAGATGTAAGCTGCTCGAGTGTCCAGAGAACATGCGGGCAAATATTGGCGACGTCTCGGCCAGCATGGATGACGAGACGCGAAAACGCAGGACTGGGTCACCGTGTGATGATGTTTCGGCACCCCCCAGATTGGCAAACTCGAGCACGGCATCACCGCGAGGTGACATGATGAACTCTTGCACTTCCCTCGTCGGCAGAATCCCGGACTCGCCCGACTGGAGCAATTGCCGAACTTCGATCAGTTCCCTTCTGACCTTTTCGTAGTTTCTGAACCGTATGTCGTAACGGGGAAACTAGCGAGTAGCGAACGATGTTAGAGCCTTTTCAGCAAGGCACATGCACACATGCACACATGCACGCACGCACACACGCACACACGCACATGTTTCAGAGGTGAGAAGAAGTCTTACGAATTGAGGATCAGCGGATAGGACTCGGGTGACACTAGCGTTCCGCATTCGATGAACTGCCTCGCGACGAAATTTTCTGCTGGAGAAGAGTAGGCCAAGCATTTCCGGGGTCGCATCCCGCTCGTAGTTTTTGTAAGTGTCACCTAGACTCGATCTGAACGCCTCACACAATGCTTCTAAGCAGGCGCTCCATTCTCTGATTGCGTCTAGATACACGTCGTTGGCTGGCCCCCTGTGAGGAGAGTCTAGGGAGGGCGAACTCCTTGGGGCCGCTGACTCGGCAGCGCTCGACATGGATCTGGGGGGTCGGCCATCGTCCTGAAGAGTCCCGGCACATAACATCGAGCACATTTCCTTGTGCTTTTCGAATTCCTTGTACGCCGAATCAACATGGTTTGGGCTTGATGAGGCCGGCCGCATGCGTTGCGTGAGATTCTGAAGCTGCCTAAGGCTGTGTTCCTGGTGCTCGGTTGGTTCTGGTGGTCGAGAATGGTGGTCGCTGGCGTCGGGTTCCCGTGATGAATATGCACCACGGGCCTTGGGTTGCGCATAATGTCGTTGATTATTAGGTGATGCACTGCACTGGGAGGGAGGGAGTTTAGTGTGCCTTACATTTGAACGTATATCCAGAAACTTCCACCACGGTTTGAGACTGGAAGGAGAGCCTCTGCTGGCAGCGGACTCGCCGCCCTCGCTGGTTGTTCGATACATGGCGCCTTTGTGCTTCGGATATGCCCCCGATCGAGACGTCGCTGTCAACACAGGCTGTCAACACAGGGAAGAAGATCACAGCATCGTTTTGCGGTACCAGGCCCCTCACAGTAGGAAGTAGGATCCGGGCAATAGCTGCCAAAGCGGATGAAGCACTTCTGGCGACTAGCGACGCATGTCCGGGGGCGGAAGCGGTAGTGGCAGTCGGTAGTCGGTAGTCGGTAATCGGTAGATTAGAAGTTGCAATGTTGCAATCCCGGGGTGCTGCCACGCCCGCAAGGTGGATGGTTTGTGGATGGTTTGTGGATGGAAGGTGGATGGAAGGTGGATGGAAGGTGGATGGAAGGTGGATGGAAGGTGGATGGAAGGTGGACGCAAGGTAGGATTGGAGCGGCCAGCCCGGAAGTGGGCGAGACTGAAGCGGGGCTACGGAATTCGGATCTGCCAGACATTTCAGCCACAAGGTGGGCCAGCCTATCATAATGTCTCTTGACTCGGCATGTACGCAAAGTAACAATACGGTATAGGACCCCAAAAGAAAAAAGAAGAAGAAAAAAAAGAAAAAAGACCGAATTCTTCCATTGTCATCATTGTTATTAATGAGAAACCTTCACGATTTTCCTTCACTCCCCTCTTCGCAGGAAAACATCAACATCGTGGGATTACCAGCCTTCATATTCAGGTAGCCGCCCTCGCGGCAGGGTTTATCCTCGGCTACGAGATTCTCCAGCAAGGAATCCCGGGCCTGCGGCCAAGCCCCCGGCGCGTCGGATATATACGTGCAATTGCACCGAACAGCATGGGACTCTACCTGCCGGCCCTTCGCACCCAGTCGGTCCCATTGGTCCAGTTGGTCAAGTTGGTGCATGCATTCCTGAACCAAGCCGACGTATTCTCGGCTACTCGTACGCTCAAGGCATATATGTATAGGTTGTAGAAGAGGGTCCCGGTCGCGAGCTGCAACCAGGGCGGCAGCGGCAGCGGCAGCGGCATTGAAAGCCGCGAGACCAGCCGCCAAATAGAATCCCATCGACGGCCGCATGTTTCCTATCACTATCAGCAAAAGCCAGTCAGGTGTCAAAGTCTCCTCCGCCGCCCAAAAAGGCAATAATGCTTGCCCCCCACATGAACGAGACTCTTACCGTCTTCGAAAAAAAAAGCTTCGTGCTGGCCCAGGGAAAGAGGTGAACTGAAGATGCTTAATCGTACTCGCCTGGGGGCGTGTAGAGGATGGACGGGGGAGATGGGGAAAGCTTATACTGTACAAGTGCCAGATGAGAAGATGCAGAATTGGAGGACATTCGCTCATTTATCCATCTTCGCCGTGCCAGGCGGGGACACATAGCCAGCATCTCTTATGTATGTATAAAGAAGCCCACGCCAAGAAAAAAGGAGGAATAATGGGAAAAAAGAATAACCATGCCAAGAGCGACGACGGCGTTGTCGCACTCGGACGTTTGAGTCATGTCGTATCCCATTGTTGCATCGACGATTCTCGGCAAATATGCGTCTCCAACCGGTTCGTGTGTTGATGCGTGCACTGGAGAGGACTCCTCTCGATAATTTTTTCACGTAAGCGAGACACATGCATGGCACATCCATCACAAGCCATGCATGATATGGGCCTCTTGTTCAAATTGTTCTTCTGTGCATGTTTTTTGTGACGTCCCATCCATCTCATGCCGCTATTCGCCCATTCCGGCTGGGTCCCTCCCTCCTGACCGTCGACACAATGAACATGACAAACATCAGCCAATGCCTCTGTAAAAACCGCCATGCCGTGTACGGGAAAGAAGATGAAAAAAAGAGAAAATGAAAGTTGAACCATTTGTTTGAATCATGCAAAACGCCAGCCAGCCAGTCAGCCTGTGTAGTCGTGCTGGACACCATCATGCCCTTTGAACCGCTTGCGCCTCACCGTCGACCGGCCCTTTCATTCATGGTGCCAATCCCCATTACTTTCTCATCGTCGCTTTTGTGAGCAGACCAATCGTTTCAGGCCATGCTGCCGTTGCAAACTCCGTCAAAGTGTACATTTGCTGTTACATCGACCCTTGCTGTCCTTGCGTCGCTTTGTACATGATGTGTCCCTTTTCCTACTCCTCAACCCTCCACACCCCCCCCCCGGGAACGGTCAAATCCATTCTTCTTTCTGTCCAAGTTGCTCATCACAAATCGCCACGTTTGGTCTGTTCTTGTCAGTTATCTGTCCCAATTTGCTGTGGACCCAAAAATGCATTCAACAAGATCATGTTGATTTTATCCAACCTCAATGTCGTCCATCAACAACAGATTCCCGCAAGCTGCTCGGCTGCTGCTGCTGCTGCTGCTGCTGCTGCTCGCGCCAATATGTACAGAAAATGTCTCTGTTTTGGACCATTCCTCAACCCCCTTTGCGCTCGGACTCGTCATTTGGCGCGAGTTCTGCGTGCGAGGGTTGAGCAGCAGAAGCAGCATTGTTGCCCTTCTTCCTCCCCTTACCAGCAGCCTTTTGCCAACCGTCACTGCCCTCACTCTTTGCACCGCGCACGTGTCCATTATCTCGTTGCGCCGAGGACTTGGACGCTGAGTCGAGCGGCTTTTGAGACTGCGACAGCTTGCTGTCCGAGTCCACCTGCGGAAGAGTGCGGTTCTTGTTTTGCGCTGGCTCTTTGCACGGCCCTGCACAGACAGCAGCTGCATTGGCAGATGAGCTGCTGTTTCCTTCTACCCTGGTGGGCGGCTTATTGGGTAGCCAGAACGGTGTCGCATTTCCATGCTTTCGAACCGTGCTCGGTGAAGGCGTCTGTATTTCATACACGGGAGAGAGATGTGACACATCGGCGCCCGCAGGCTTGTTGTTGCCCACCAGCCCGTCTCCAATGGCAAGATCCAATGGCGCGATCACCCCATTTTGTGGCTGCCGAGACATGAGACGTTGTCGCGCAGATGGTGACAGCCTTGCAGTGTGGCCGTTTTGTGCCTCTTGTTGATTCAAGTGGTTGCTCAAGTAGAAAGAATTCATCATAGCGATTCTTTCTCTAAATGACGCATCCTCTGTTGGCTGAGGCATCGTCAGCGGTGTATTCGACCCATTGACAACAATGGGGGGTCGGTCGAGGACCATTTGTGGCGGAGGAGAGAGCTGAAGGGGAGCGTTGACGACGGGTGCTTGTGTGGGCCAGACGGCGGGCACTGTGCTGATGTTAAGAGCATTGTCCATGGCGTTGGTGGCCGGTAATTCTTCGTGGTTTGGCAACGAATCCCTCTTGCGGGCCTGCCGTGGTCCAGGGGGGCTCATCGTCGCCCGCAAGCCAGACCCATTGACCACCAATGGCCTCGTCGAAGGTTTGTTGGGCTGACTGCCCGGAAAGGGTGCAGATGCCAGTGGTGCAGAACATGTCCCGCCGACTGAAAAGGCACGAGCATGTCCCAGAGGTGATGGCGACCTCGAGACCCTCCGCATCCTCCGATCCAAGAGCGTTTGCGGGAGCTGCTCCGTGGAGAGTCGGCGTCGTTCAGGGCTGGACGTGGACGACTGAGCGGCAAGATCACCAAAGGCAATACCATTTGTTGGATGTTGCTGCTGCAGCTGGCTCTGCAGTCTCGTTGGGCTGATGCTGCTTGTCTGGAAGAAGCCAGCAGACTTGGCGTCAAACGACTCGGGTGAGTCGGACACTGCTTTTGGCGTCTCGTCGAAATCAGCATCGTCAGGTATAAAGCTTGGCATGGAAACGCCATTGGCACTCCTCACAGCTGCTATTGCTGCACTTGTTGGAGTCTGGCTGCCGAGAGCATGATAGCCTGTATTGGGATTTGTAGAAGGCGATCTTTGCGCAGGCTGGGACTGCGAACGCAGAGAGCTGCTCGATGCCGGCGCGCCTCCCTCGCCTGACGCAGTAGATCTTTGGAGGGATCGTCGAAAGTCTTGTCCAGCACTACTGGTGGCGGTCGCCGTCGCAGGACTTGATGGGTAGGTGCCATACGTCGTCTGCGGGAAGAAACCAGCGTGACCCAGATTCATCCCGTACAAGGCCGTGTACAATTCGGGGCGCAATGTTGTGGCGCTCAGAGGCACATTGTCAAACGAGTTCGTTCGGGAACGATCAGACGATTGCCGGCCACCGGAACTGGAAGTAGCAGACATTCTTTGCGGCTGGCTCATGGCTTGATGTTGCAAGAATGTCGGTGACTGAGCATACAGCTGAAAGTGCCGCACGCTCTCCTGATGGTACGCCATCTGCGTCATCAAATCCTGCTGTGCATACTGAAATTGATACTGCGGGTTATGGAACCAGGGCATGTCTTGCTGCTGCATCCCCAGTGGTGTCATGAGTACGTTTGCGTCATATGTCGGGACACCAGACGAGGCTCTGCGATTTGACCCTCCATTCCTGTGAAAGTTGTGATTATGATTATTGCTGTTGTTGTGGCGGCCTCCCCTGGGGTTCCCTCGACCACCACGACCCGAGTGTGTCTGTGAAGAGCTTCTCAACAAGACAGGGCGAGGCTGTGGTGGCGGCCGCGTCCAAACACGTTCCTCCTCTTTAGGGAACACGTATTGTTCGCATGCTTCTTCCAACTTTGCCTGTGACAACAAGTCAAAGGCCCGACGTAGTTCCAAGTGGACTCCACGGAAAGAATACTCGTCAACGGTATTGCCGAGATTACGAGACACGTTGAAGGGCTCTTCAACACACAATTGGTTGTTGATGGCGTAATTCCACTTCTTCTCCAGCTTGGTCACCAATTTTCCTTGCCTGACAGAAAGAACGTTCTTGTCGTAGTCAAACTCGTGCGCGTAGAATCGAAAGAATTGGAACAAGAGATCTGCCAAAGAAGACTTGTTCTTGTTTCCAAAGCCCTTGATCTTCTTCAGATTATCGGCGAAGTCGCTGACGGTTCCGTCGGTCTTGGGCATTTTGTAAGGCATCTGGTGCAGCGCCGGCAGGACAGGTGGACTGCGAAGTTGAAGAAATGCAATGATGAGACAGGTCCAGGTGTAGGAGCTCAGTGTACCACCAAAGGCTAAATATGGTTGGCGAGCAATTCAATCAGCAAATGTTTCTCAACACGTCTTCTTCATCAAGATTTCTTTTCGAAAAGCCCCCGGAGTTGCTCCGTCCTTACCAGCATCATTGACAATTCTCCGTCTTGTCCAGTACTTGATGACCATGGCCAATTGTCGAACTCGGGGATCTGCTTCCACATACGTTCTAACCATGCGTGTATTTTCGAGGGCAAGCGTGTTGTTGACGTTCATGTCGCAGGCCAAGCCAAGTTCAGGATCCCAGATCTTGACAATTGGTACCTTGGCCGCCGAAATACAGACAACCTTCTCCATTCCGCCTGTCAAGTGGGCGGCATTAGTATGTATGGAGCCATGTGTCCAGAATCATGTAGTGGGACAGAGTAACATACGCCGCGCCAAGAGATCGGCAATCATGCACACGCCTTCTAATTCATGCCACGAGGTGGTGATACAAATGTCCACTGCCGAGGGGGAAAAGAGAGAGAGGGATAATCAAGTTAGCCACCGAGAACAGAGCCTGCCATGATGTTGTGTTTTTCGTTCGCACGAAGCAACACATGTTGTGAAACTTACAGTCGGAATCATCAGAGCAAAGGAAATTGCCCGAAGACCCAAACAAGTTGACCCGAATGTCGTGGCCTGGCCATTCATCGTTGAGAATCTTTTCCAACTTCTTGACCAGCTTCTTCCTTTTTTCCTCTACGTGGTTCGTTGGCAATAATCTGTCGTAAATCTCGCGCATATCGGTCGCCAGCTTCTTCTCCTCATCGTCCGACAATCTGCTCTTAACAGTTCGCAAGTCCAACTTTTCGAGTCGGTCATTGCCTACAGAGTATGGTATTCTGCGTCTCGAGTTGATCTGCGCGGTTTCGTACTTGCAGCCACCCAACCTCGGTGGCAGCGGCCGCAAGGAGGGCAGAGCACTATTTGTTTCCGAGTAGGCTGATCGGGGTGAGTGATTGTTGGCAGCGGTAGGAGAGGGTTCCCGGGACTCAAACGAGAACTGGCGGGCGTGTTGATGAGGGGTTGAGGGGACGGAGCTGGAGTGGGCTTGGCCATGTGATAATGTCGCGGCGGCATTCGATCGCTGGGGCACGGTCCCGGTCCTGGACGCCTCAGCGGACTGTTTGGGCGGCATCTTGGACGGAGTGTCCTTGGATGTTAGAACCGATCGGTTGCTTTTGTCGGAATTCTGATGTGAGCGGCTCCCATTGCCTCCCGAAGTGGCTCCTTTATTGGCCGATCCGTCTTTCAGGGACACTCTGCTAGATGATCTTGATCTGGGTCCGGCCTGTACGTGAGGGGAGGACACAACGGGAGGCAGCGGCGGAGTCTGCAACCCGCCTCCACGCGCTGGCGAAATGAGCTTGTTGTAGTGAAGAAGCTGGGCGTGGTAGATGTTTTGCTGGGGAAACAAGAAGGGGAGGAAGTCGAGGTGGGACGAAAAAGGTGCCGCGGCCCCGGCAGGGACGGGGTGAGCAGCTGCGTCCGGGGGACTTTCCGCCGATGGCGAGTGCGCAAGACCGTGACTGGCCGAATCCAAGGAGACTGATGAGGAAGTTGCTGTCCAAGGGCTAGGGGGGTAAGGATGTTGAGGCTCCGAGGTCGCAGACCTGGCGTCCATGAAGCGGATGAGGCCTCGGACAGGGTTTTGAGGTTTTGGGACACGAAGAGGATGGGCGGTAAGAAGCTAGTGGCGCTAGACCTCTTCGTGATTTGCCGAGCAGAGAGTAGAGCGAGATCCGTACAGAGAGCCAGGTGAGAGCAAATCGCTCGCGTTCAGAAAATACCGAGCGGGCTCAGAACAGGACCAAGTCGCTTATGCGAGCGTGTCTGTATGTTGGAATCGCGCGATCTCGTGTCCGTGCATCCACGCGGGTTCGAATTGTCGGATATAGATTGTTCGGGTTCGAGGGCTTTTGGCAAAAGCCTGGTAGACAAGAGAGACGGAGGTGTCGTGTGGGAAAAGGCTCGGAAGGCGGCGGGTGGTGACTCTGTCTCGGAAGTCGAAGTCGACTGTGGCCACTACTCTCCTTGCAGCTAGCTAGCTAGCTATAAGCAGAGGTAGGAACTAACCAGGGCAAGATGAATCAGGCGGGCCGTGTTCTCTAGATTGTCCGAGGTCGAGGAAGGAAAGACTCGAATATTCTCTGCCCTGAGAGAATTCAAGCCAGGAAAGCGTTTTGAAGCAACGACGACAACTGGGTGGAGTAGTCAAAAGAAGAGGAGGAGAAGGAGGGGGGACCTGCGTAGGAAGGTCGATAAAAATTGGGACCGGTTGAGCCGGCAAGACAAGAAGAGAAGGAGCGAAAAAAAAAAAGAACAAAATTGACAGAATCTGTGTAACTCGTGTCCGTGGCGAGAGATGGCGAGTGCGGGGAGAGCCAAAGAAAGAAATGCGAAAGCCAGATCGAAACGAAGGCAGATGGATGGCAAATGGATGGCAAATGGCAAGGCGGTTGGCGAACGCAAGTAAAAGGGGTCTCTGTCGTCTCTGTCTTGCCAGGTCCGGGTCACAGGGCACAGGGCACTGACTGGGCACTGGGCACTGCCAATGCAGGCACTTCAGTGGCGACTACTGGTCCTCGGGCATCTCTGTCTGATGGGACGATTTGTAGCACAGGGTCGAGAGGGAGGGGCCAGGCTACAGAGTAGCTACTAGTACGGAGTAGACAAGTAGACAAAGGGGATGATTCGTATGATGACTGTACCGAGTATATACGGAGTACAAGTCATCGATGGCTTGCAGCACCGGTCACTCGGTTTCACACGTTCTTAATAAGACGGCCAGTCAGTGGGCGGGCGGCTTCAAGGCTGCAGCCCTCTGCTATACTGCAGGCGGTTTGGGCCAGCAGTCTACTCCGTACGGACCATGTACCCCACTGTACTTCAGCACGTTGCACGGGTGAACATGGCACTGACATCGACATATGCAATGTACATGCATATTGAGGCCAGCGTCCAGCATCAGGCTGACTGCAGCAGCTCCCCAGATCAAATCCCAATGAGATGAGCACAAGTCTCTTTTCTCCGAGGCGGCCTCGGGGCGTCATCCGCGGTGTAATCCGCAGTCGGTAAGAACAGAAACAACCCCCTAAAAGTAAAAGTAATTTTCCCCCCCCAACCCCCAACAGGGCATAACCCGGACGGTTCTTAGGTGATGATTGAGACCCCCTCACCCCCAATCCGCCCCTCACAGCCCCTCACAGGAATGGTTCATGTATGGGATCGATCAAAATCGTCCCCTTTCCAAGTATTATTACGAAGCCGCACCCGGATTGTTTGCCTGATACGAGCTTCCAAGGGTGGGCGAGCACGGGCGAGCAACCACCAACGTCAAGCAGGCAGAGAAATATGGACCTATGTATGATCCGTACAGAGTAAGCCGGATAATTCGGAAGATTCGCGTCGGAATAAGCGCGCACACGTCTGCCAACAGCATCCGGACAAACAGCCCCTGCTCCCCACTCACTTCTCTTGCCTCTCTTGCCTCTCTTGCCTCTCACAGCGCGTCGCTCCCATCATCCACCACTTTTGCTGGCTCCATGGACAGCCGTTGCCAGCCGCCAATAATAGGCTGTGATCCACCGCGCAAACTTAGTGGCGACTATGAATGGTATAAGTTATATGTAGATTTACATAGGGCTGGTACTTTGTACTATTATAGCTTACAACTAGGCATAAAGTTACTGCCTACGCAAACTTCATATACAGACTATGCAAAGAGATTGGCTTATGTGTTAGGGTTGCGGAGGCTACGGAGCGACACAGGCGATAAAGGCAATAGCATTATGTACAGTGGGACCCACTTAGGGCTCGCAGCGCCCTAGCTATAAGGTCGCTATAAGCTAGTTACGTAAGCGTAGAGGGGGTATTTAGGCGAAGGTTATATATATAGAATATAGGAGGCTAGAGATTAAAACCCTTAAGTATTACTACTTACCTTTAGCTATTTAGCTACTACTTATCTATACTATTACCTTATTCTATCTAGTTTAGCCTAAAAGCCTAGATAAGTTAATCTCTCTTTCCTATTAGGGTAATAGGCTATTAGTAAGGTAAGAATATTAGCACTATAAAGAATAAATACTTGCTTAAGGGGTACTAATAACTCTAGAGTAAACACGCTATATAAAGGTATACCTATAGATTAAAACCTATTTCTAGAATATAAGTTCTCTTATCTAACCACACTAGAGAATTCCTATATATTAGAACCTATTATTAATAGTAAGGAAGCTATATTAAACTATAGCCTTATATAAGCAAAGATATAGCTATAAATTACTTAAAAAAGGCAAAAACTTAAATAGCTATAGAAAAATTTATAGGAAGTAAATACCTCTCCCTAATTAGTTAATACTAATAAAGGCCTTACTCCTGCCTTATAAATACCCTTTACCTAAGACACTACCCCTATTCCCTAGGAAGCACTACCCTTACTTAGACTTTATAGATATAGTATAGTAAAGATATAGCTAAAAGCTCCTATATATAAGGGGGACACCTATAAGAACCTATAGATATTCTTAGTGGATTTAAATATAATCTTTACTATAGATTAAAATATATTTACTAATAATATAATAAAAGTTATATATACTAGTAACTACCTAGTAAATAAGGCAAAGCAATAGTAAATACACTTTACTACTATAGATAGTTATATAGATTACTAAAGCTACACTTAGGCGGAGTTTATCTAATAGCTAAAAACTAGGGGAATAGATAAAGATAGTTACTACCTAAAAGCTATAGAAACGCTACTAACCCTTTATTAAGGTAAGGATTAGTTATTCTAGACTTTTATTAAAGTCTAGGGGAAGGTAAAGGTAAAATTACCTAAGCCTATACCTAAACCTCTAAGAATTACTTAGTTTATATAGTGCCTAAATAGCACTATAAAGAAGTAAGTATTTAGCTAAGAGTACCCTATAAGTTAGAACTACCTTATTAGCTAAGAAAAGAAGGTAAAAGTAGTAACTAAGGAAGAGAAAGGGATTCCCTATAAAGGCTACTAAGAAGGTAACTAAGGAGGTAACTAATAGAAGAGAAGGAACTGCTTAGTATCCCTAGAAAAAAAGCTATAGGAAGGACGCCGCATAGGAGTAAGGGGCTTGCTAGTCTATTATAAGTGTGGGAAACTAGGCTACCTATTAACTAGGTATACTAAACTAGACTATAGTATTTATAGGAAAAATACCTACACTACTAAGACACACTAAGCTAGCACTAAATAGGCTAGGAGTTACTTAAACGCAAATAAGACCCTAATTAGCATAGTAAAACCCTAGGAAAACGCTCTTAATATAACTTAACTTAATAAGAATAGTCTTTTAGACTTACAAATTTACATAGATATTAAGTTATATTAAGATAACCACTAGGTAGTAGTGCTAATACTATTTAACCCTAGTGCTATATATTCCTTAATCTACCCTAACATGCTAATAGACCTTAATTAGTTAAAAGTGTAACCTTATAATAATACGCTTAAGAGTGTATTAGGTAATATTATGCTATATTAAGGGATTTTAAAGAAAATAGTGTTAGTTAGGGATAGCATAGGCTATATAAAGATATACTAACTTAGCTACTATATTACTAATAGTAGTAAAAAGTTAGTTTTAGGAGTTAATTAAGTAAGAGAGTATAAGCCTATAATAATATCTTAGAAAGATAGACTTTAGAGATACCTTATAATAAAGGAATATATCTTATTAGTAGTGGGGTTATAGGATAGTTAAAAAGTAGTAAAATATATATCTATTATAGTAGTACTTAACCTATAGGTAATGCATATAATTAGACGCGTGGCTACTATTAGACCTATAGCAAATAAAGGTAAAGGAAGTAGTAATAGTATAATAATAAAACTAGCTAATAAACCTAAGAAAGTAAAACTTCTAAAAGCTTATAAGGAGTTTAAAGATATATTTTTAAATAAAGAGGCTAGCACCCTTCCTAGCTTAGGTAGCTATATATATACTATTAAATTAGAAAAAGGAAAAGCATTACTATAGGGTCTAATATATAACCTAGCTAAGAAAGAGTTATAGGTGCTCTATAAGTACCTAGCAACTACATAGGAACGTAGGTAGATCTAAAGATCTATTAGCCTAGTAAGCGCCCTAATCCTTTTTATGCTAAAAAAAGGGGGAAAGCTATAACTATACGTGGATTATAGGGGCCTTAATAAGATTACGGTTAAAGACAAGGCCCCTTTGCCCCTAATATTAGAAATCTTGGATTAACTAGGGGGTGCAAAGATTTTTATAAAGTTAGACCTTAAAGATACGTACTATTAGCTACGTATCCATAAGGGTAATAAGTGAAAAACAGCCTTCTAGTGTAAATATAGTTACTTTAAGTATCTTATAATGCTATTTAGGCTTATTAACGCGCTAGTATCCTTCTAAGAGTATATTAATAAAGCTTTAGAAGGCCTTAATAATCTTATTTACATTATTTACCTTAATAACACCCTAATATTTAGCTACAAGATCTTAGAGCATAAGGGCAATGTTAAAAAGATCCTTAAGAGATTTTAGAAGGCTAACCTTTTTATTAATTTAGATAAGTGCTAATTCTCTGTTAAGGAGGTTAAATTCCTTAGTTATGTAATCTTACTAAAAGGAATCTTAATAGACCTAAGTAGGGTAAAGGCAATTGCGATATAGCTAATACCTATCTGCGTGTTTAATATCTAATCTTTCCTTAGGTTTACTAGATTCTATAGGTGTTTTATTAAGTTATATAGTAAAATAGTTATCCTATTAATAAACCGCCTATAAGGGAACTAACTAGCGTAGTTTAAGCTAGATAATAGTAAGCTAGCGGCGTTTAAGGAACTATAAAAGCTATTTTAGGAGGCTTTGATTTTAGTTTATTTTAACCTAATATTACTATTATAAGTGGAGACTAATGCCTCTAGATACGCGATTAGAGCTATCCTTATAATATTAGTGCTAGGTTGCTAGCACCCTATAGTGTTTATATTAAGAAAGTTAAAGGATGCTAAATTACGCTACATAACACTAGACACGAAGCTACTAGCGATTTAGGAGGCTTTTTAGACTTAGAGGCACTACCTTACTTACTTAGTGTACCTAGTTACTATAATTATAGATTACCTAAATTATAAGTACCTTATAATAAAGCCTAAGCTAACTAGTTACTAGGTTACTGCATTAGATAAGCTATGCCTATTTAACTTCACTATTAAACACTAGGTAAGGAAGCTAAATCTTACTAATCCTTTATTATAAAGGTTAGACTATATTAGTAAGAAAAGAAAGGCTAAGGCTTTTATATCTTAGTTACTAACCTTCCTTACTAAGTTTGCTACTATTAGGCTATAGGGGCACTACGTTAGTAATAGCTTAACTACTAGTTAGGCGTATTTATAGTGTGTTAGGTTTATAGTTAAGGAGTAGCGTAAGAGTAATAGTAACTTAGTAAGTGCCCTATATCTACACTTGCTATCCCTTAATAGTAAAGTAATAACCCTAATAGTAGGTAGGAGAACCTCTTTTATATTAATCTCTACTAGGCTAGGTAAAAGGCTAGAGCGTATAGTAATAGAGCTATAGGATTATAGCAATTAAACCTTACTAGCTAGTTTAAGAACCTTTTCTATATTAATCTCCGCTAGGCCTATAGAAGTAATAGTAGGCAAGTTAACCTTTGCTATATTAACCTTTACTACGCTAGTTAAAAAGTCTAAGAGCGCTGCTAGGGAGCTATATGCTTATAGTAGCATTAAGGCAAACCACCTAATAGTAGGCAAGAGAACCTTTTCTATATTAATTTTTACTATGTTTATAAAAGTAATAGTAAGTAAGAGAACCTTTACTATATTAATCTCTACTAGGTTAGTTAATTTATCTAAAAGCGCTACTAAAGAGCCACTAGGCTATAGTAGTGTTATAATAAGAATCTTAGTGGTTTAGAGAACCTCTTCTAAGTTTAACTCTAATATTAGGAGTAAGGTAGCGGAATTAGAAGCCCTAATTTAAGTCTTATTATTAGAAGCGTAGTAAGGGGATACCTTTATTACATAGCGGAAGTTATTACTAATAAGTGGTAACTCTAGTGCGTTAGGACTATAGTTAATTAGTCCCTCTAAGCTAAAGGCTAGAGAGCTATAGACATAGACTATAAGATTCTCTAAGTTACTAATGTATAAAAATTATGTTTTTGTTTTGCTAGGATTACAAAAAGAAATTTTGCTATTAACCTATAATAATCCTATAGTAGGTTATTAGGGGGTTAGTAGGACTCTCTATTATATTATAGGCTAATATTACTAGCTATTAATAAAGAAAGATATTAAGGCATATATCTAGTCTTACGTTAATTATTAAGTTTTAAAGCTAAGGTTATATAAACCTTACGGCAAGTTAGCTACGTTACTAGTGCCTAATTACCCCTTCTAAGAATTATTAATAGACTTTATTATAGGCTTACTACTAGTAAAGGATTAGAAGTTTTAGTTATATAACGTGATTTTAGTTATTATAAACTAATTCTTAAAGTATAGTATTTATATACTAGTGTCTATATAACTAACTAGTAATAGCCTTACTATAGTGTTCCTTAAGAATGTTTTTAAAGACTATAGCGCCCTAGAAGGTATTATTATAGACTATAGGTTAATATTTACTAGTGAATTCTAGAGGACTTTTTTGCTACCTTATTACAATAAAGCAGTAACTAAGCACTGTATTTTACCCTTAAATAGATAGGCAAATAGAGTAATTAAACTAGGTTCTTAAGCATTATCTAAGAGCCTATGCGTGCGCTAAATAGGATAATTAGGTAGAATATTTGCTAATAGTATAGTTTACCTATAATATAAGTAAGCATAGTAGTTATAGCCTAACGCTAGCAAAGGCACTATAAGGGTATAACCTAAGGGGACTATATTAGGCTATCCTAATGCCTAACTTAGTAAATAACTAGGTAGAAAACAGAGTCTTAGAATTAAGATAAAGACACTTAGAGATTAAGTAGCTACTCTATAACGCATAAGTATAGCAAAAGAAGTATTATAATTATAAGAGAATACTAATAGAGTTTAAGGTTAGGGACTATATTTTACTATTTACTAAGAATATTAACCTAAGATAACTAAGCTAAAAGCTTATAGCTAAGTACCTAGGGCCTTATAAAATTAAGAAGGTAGTTAGTAATTATAGCTTAGCCTATTAATTATAATTACTAGCTAGCTTAAGACTTTATAATATATTTAATATTATAAGCCTTAAACTATTTAGAGGGGATCCTAGCTATATAAATATCCTTACTATAAGATAATATTAAGGATAATAAAGAAGAGTTTAAGGTTAAGAGAATTATCTTATATTAGTATAATAGAAAACAGCGGAAATTCTTAGTAAAATAGAAGGGCTATAATAGCTTAGAGAATTTATAGGTATTAAAAAGAGATTTTATTATAAGGGATATTATAAATAATTATAAGTAGTAATTAAGTAGCTAGTTTATAGAGATATTATTACTTTAGTAATTTAACATAAAATTTATAGTATAAAAAGTTATATTCTCTTAAAGCAAACTACTATATAGCTACTAAGCACCTATTACTCTATTATTATATTAGCTATATTTTCCTCTATAGTAGCTATAGGAGCTTTATTATTAGAGAACCCCTTCTTATCCCTATAAATAAAGGAATAAAGCTCTTTAGGAAGCTTAGAGAGGCTAATGTAAGTAGGAAGCTATAAAGCATAGGCTATAAACTAGCTATAAGTTAGTAAAGTAAAAGCTACGCTAGGGATAATAGGACTTACTATAGGAGTATTTTAAGCTATAAAGCGTAGGCTATTAGCAATATTAATCTAGACCTTAAGGTTAGTAGCATTAAATAGCTATAATATTACTGCGCGCTTATTAGCATTTGCCTTATAAGTAGCTTTTATAGTTAGATAGGCCTAATAAACTCTCCTATAGTAATTTATATTCTTTATAGTAAGGAGAGTATTATATAATTTACGTTTCGCGCGCACTAGAGCCTAGTAATAAGTTAGCTCTAACTAAGTTACTAGAATTAATAATCTTACTAGGGATAGATAGTAATAGGTACTATTAGGAACCTCCTTTATAACCTTAAAAAACTTATAATAGAGTATTGTAATTCTTATAGGACACTAATAATAGGTTAGCTAGCTAAAAGCAGTGGCCTTAAAGGGGCACTTACACTAGCATATATTTTATTATTTTTCGTGTAGTAAGTGTACTTTAAGGAATTACCTAACCTAAGTTAGCATTATAAAAGCAGGAAGGGAGTAGCTTAGTTATACTAGGGGAATAATAACACTTATTAGGAATTAGCTTCCTATCTATAATATACTAAGGTTTAGCTTATTATCTTTAGGGGTAATTACTAGATTACTACTTACTAACTATAGCAAAGGCAAGGAATTTTAATTATGCTACTTAGTAAGTTAGTAGCTATAACACTATAAATAAGAGGTAAACTTACGCGGATGTTTTTAAAGCATATAAAGCCCTCTTATAAGGGGATTTCTCTAGGGTAGGCGCTAAGGGTCCTAGAGTTATTAGGCAGATAGAAGCTATTATAACCTATTTGTAAGTTAGTAGTAAGTAAGCAGGAAGTAAAGTAGTAAGATACTAACTATAATACTAACTATAAGAGTGAAAAGAAGATAAAATAATAAGGAGGAAGACTCTAGATAATATTAGTAACTACTAGGTAGTAGTAGTAAGAATGCTACTATAAGGCTAGTAAGGCTAACTTATAAATTTAATATTAAAAAGTAAGAGGGATAAGGAGGAAAGGAAGAGAAAAGGAGGGGAAATTTAGTCTTTTTTATATTAACATAGACCCCTTAAGTAATATAGGTAGCGAAAGTAAGCTATAGGTTAAAAAGCTAGCGTTATAGCTATAATAGCTATAGTTATACTAACTATGCATACCTAGTAAGCTTGCAGTAACTTACTAGAACTTATAATTAAATACACCCTAAAATATATAGTGTCTAATACCCTATCCTTTTTAGCTAATAAGAAAATATAATATAGGGTGTTTACTTTTATAAGACTAGTAGGAATAAGGATATAAGTATTTATAAAGTAACTCTATAGCTATAACTATATTATAACTAGGAGCTTATAGGTAAGGTAAGGAATAATAGCTAGACCTATTATTAATAGGGCTATTATCTCCTTATGTCTTGCGTTAGGATACGTAAGGTAAGAATTATATAGGAAGTTTAAAATAGCAAGTTTACACTAACTAGGTAGTAAGTATAATTAAGGGTAATTATAAAGTAAAGAGGGTACTATATTAGGGTTACGGAGGCTATAGAGTAACATAGGCAATAGAGGCAATAGCATTATATATAGTAGGACCTACTTAGGGCTTACAGCGCCCTAGCTATAAGGTTACTATAAGCTAGTTATATAAGCGTAGAGGGGGTATTTAGGCGAAGGTTACATATATGGAATGTGGGAGGCTAGAGATTAAAACCCTTAAGTATCACTACCTACCTTTAGCTATTTAGCTGCTACTTATCCATACTATCACCCTGTTCTATCTAGTTTGGCCTAGAAGCCTTGACATTATGCCTGAAATGGTAAAATTAAAGGTATCTAAGCCTATTAATATGAGTGGATCACACCTACCTCTTGACTGCCCATAAGGCTACACTTTCGTATCGACCCACTTTTCCTAGCTAGCAAAAGGGGGTGACCCGCGATGCCCTTAATTAGGCCCTAACTTGTGTGCTAACGCGGTAGGGTTGCGAGACATGCGATGTTGCTTTTTGTAACTTAGATGTTAGTTAGTACTTATATTATAACATAAATTAGTATAGCCTAGAAAGTACCTCAAACAGCAATGTTTTCATTACCTAATAACCCTTGTGAATACGAAAGTGTAACCTCATAGGCCGCAAAGAGATGGTAATTCAGACACTAAGTGGTTATTATGAAGTATGCTTAGTGGTGAAGGTTATAATATAAATTAAAGTCTTAATTAGCAAAGGTGACGATTCGATTGGGTTACGGTTAGTCCTGGCGACCTTTGTCATGTTCCACCTTGAGGGCCAGTGGGGCCCCCACAGGCCCCCTGTCACAAGGCCACTGGTCAGTGACCGCGCAATGTACGCGAAAGTGTGGTTATAGCAATCTGTATAGGGAAAATCACTACTCCATACTCTGTAGTACATTTATTATTAGCCTATTTATATACAAGCAAATGTACCTCCAGTCCACTCCCTCTTATGGAATGCATGAATTATAGGAGGTTACTCCTCTTATAAGTTTGCATGGAAAGATATCTCTTTTACTTTAGGCCTAGTCACTACCACATGTTTACGTGTTGCTTTACTCTATCCAGTGTCAGTGCTCTAATCTTACTAACATGGCGGTTTCATCATAGCCCGATCCCAGCTGGCAGCCAAGAGTCGCAGATTGGCAGATTGGCGGTCCACGGGCAGTTGTAAAAATAAAGATGAAAATGGAAATGGAAATGGAAATGGAAATAAAAATGAAAATAAAAATGAGTATAAAAATACAAAATGACCGCTCCTCTAAGCAGACACCGTCATCCATCCCACAGCCAGGACGCCACGCGGCCATCCACAAACTCAATTCCTTTTTTCCCTCTCTCCATCAAGATGGTCCCCCACCCCCCACTTGTACCTGAGCCCCGACGACGCCAAGGCATTTCCGAATCAGGGGAGTCTCCGGGCAGGAAGGAGCCAGGAGCCCATCGCAAAGCTTCCCAAACAGTGAACGTATCAGGAAGTCTTCAGGACAAATGGCCTCCCACTAGCCATCCTTTGCCTTTGGTGTCCATTGGTTTCCCCCAAATCCATTCTGCCTCTCTCAACATCAACATCTCAATTCCATCCCCCCCCTCGCCCCCCTCGCCCCCTCGCACCACTCCGCCAACCCAACCCGGCCAAACCATGTTCTCCAGTCTCGCCACCAAAATCGCCCTCAAGAGAGTCGGTCTTCCCAGCAACGCCCTCGACTTCTCTTCCACCTCTGAACCCAACAAACTACGCAAGAATGCCCCCCTGGAAGAAGAACCCCCCGCCACCGCCGGCTGGCTCTCCTACAAATCACTCCCTCTGACTGTCCATCCGTGGTTCTCCCCGCCTCCGCCCCCCGTCGCCGTCGGCAGAGTGCCCCGCGTAGGAGATGTCGCTCCCCTGGATAGAGATAGAAAGCTGGACATTGGCGGCGGGAAGCGCGTCATCGTTGTCTTTCTGCGCTGCGTAGGCTGTGCTTGTACGTTGTCGTAAAGGATGTCATCTCTCTTGCCTACCCCCTCTCTCGTCTTGCCCCTCGTTTTTTTTTTTTAAAAAAAAAAGAAGAAGAAGAAGAAAAAGGAAAAAAATAAATTGGCAAGCACCGGGATTCCCCCGTCATAGAGAAACCGTACTGACCACTAGTAAAAATGACAAAGTCGCCCAAAAGACCTTCTTGTCTTTGCGCGCCCTTGCGAATCGCTACCGCGGCCAGATCAACTGCATTGCCGTCTCACACTCATCCGAGCAAGCGACGCGCAAATGGGTCGACCTCCTCGGCGGTGCCTGGGCCGTCCAGGTTCTTGTCGACGAGCATCGCGCCATCTACGCTGCTTGGGGTCTCGGCACAGCCGGCATGTGGCATCTCTTCAATCCCACAACCCAGGTCCAAGGGTGGAAGGAAAAGGGCTGGTTGGGCGAGAGGGTCGCTGAGGCATTGCAGCGACGAGGCACTGTGCAGTCCAACGCCACCGGCAACGGCGGCGGCGGCGGCGGCAACAAGAATGGCCCAGCACCGGCCGTGGCCGACGAAGACGAGGCGGCCTCGACGGTCCTGGGCAACAAGTGGCAGGAATCGGGGGCTTTTGCTGTTGACGGAAGGGGCACTGTCATATGGGGAGGCAAGGCCATGAGGGCAGACGATGCAATGGATTTGGACGAGGGCGCCCGCTTGCTTGGACTCTGAATTCCAAACCTACCCTTCCGTCCAGGAATCTGGTTCGGGAAGACTTGTATATCTTATATATTCCACAGCCTTGTCATATTTAGCGAATTTCGTCTTCATAAACACCACCTTGCAGCCTAACTTGGGAGTGGGATACCAAACATTTGCCTCCGCTCCATCATTAATGCAGTATTCACAAGAATTTTCCCCTTGCGTAGACTGCCAAATCAAATCAAGTCAAAAACACCCCGAGACCTAACCGTAACAAGCCGGACAAAAAAGCCAAATGAATCCAGCCAAACCTGACCAAAGAGCCCCGATTCCCGCTCCCGAAAATTGCCTTTTGAACACCCTTCCAACAACCCAAAAGCTTAGAATATCTTCCCTCTCAATTCAACACCGCCCCTGTCCATTCATGGGTTGATCAATTTCCGTTTTCTTCTTCCTTCTCCCTTTGCCGACAGAGACTCGGATCCTTGCTTCGCTTGGAACGGCTGCAGCCGGTTTGCAATATTTGATGAGTCCCCCACGCCCACAGTCATGTGCAGACCCAGCACTTCGACGTCAAGATTGATTGAGCATTGCCGCACTCCATCTTGCCTCTCTCTAGCCCCTCCTCGCTGTTCCCGTCCAGTTGTGTTTCAATTATCAAGAAGACGCCACGCTATGGGCGTTCAACCAAAATTCCGACCATCTGGTTTGCGGCAAGTGTCCACATGCAGTGGAGCACCTCGACCATGCCATGTCAGGACCCCGTGATTTGACAAAGATGCAGAATTCTTCCATTCCACCAACCACCCCTCAAAAAGACGCGCCAAAAAAACAATCACAAGAGTTGAAGAGATGCTCTTCCGTTGTCCGCTCGAAATCCTTCCCTGAACCCAGAACCAATGCCAAGGTATATAACATAACATGTCCGTTTTTTTCCCTCGAAACAATAATACCGTCAGTTGCCTGTTTCATGACAGATGAATAAGAAAACTACCCAGACCCTAGAAGAAAAAAAACACCAACGAGACGAGAGCTCAAACCAAGCTCCTCTTTCTTGGTTGCCAGTCCGATTTTGTACCAATTTCCGGCCGCGAAATCGACGACAACAATCCCAGCGCCTGTAATCGATGCAATAAATTCCCAGTTAGTACGGCGGCATCTTAGCCCCATACGCTTGCCTGGGCTCCGAGACCAGATGATTGACCCCAAACGCCATTCCCACGGCTCCAGCCGCCAGAACCAGTCAATGGGGTAGTAGATCGCTTTCCGGGGGCTGTGTTCGACGGAGTTCCAGATGGGCGAGTGCCAATAGGGGCAACAGTGGCGCCAGATTGACCAATTTTGGATCCTGGGGCGTGATCACGGGGTGGTGAACCGCCGGTAGGGCTAGAGTTGCTTGTGCGGCTCTGAGCACCAACAGCATGATCGAAAGCCTTATTGGCGGGACCAGAGCTTTGGGGACTACTAGTGCTTTGAGGTCTGGGACTGGGGTTACCGGAAACAACGTTGTGGTCGCTGGCAGAGCCAGGAGCGGCAGCCTCTGATCCAGATGGAGTGCGACCAACACCTTCAAATGCAAGAGGCGAAGGGCCACGAACGCTGGATGGGCCGCTTGGACCAGGAACGCCAGGACGGATATTGCCGGACTCGTCAACATAGCCAGTCTTATCGGCAAAAGGACCCTCGCCATAAAGAGCGCTTCGCTGACGCGCAATGAGATCGCGGGTCTCCTCTTCTGACATGTGCTTGTTGTTGTTTTGGGGCACTTCGGTCAGGACATCTACGTTGAAGAAAAAGCAGTTAGCCCAAGCTCCATATGACCAATATCAGGACTGCAAGTGATTTCTATAGACCCAACATTCGGCGTTCCGGCAAACATAAAACGGCCCAAAACATGGTGAGGAAGATGCAGGGTTTGTTGTGAGAAATGATGGCACTGCCCATTTCTTTGGACATTTGCTTTCTATCTGGGGGTCTTCTTGCTTCACAGGAAGTGCTATACTGTAGAGGGTGGCCTACTTCGCTGATACTGCTGCTCCGTGTGAAGGTTACGCAGCTCACGCTCCCGCTGAGCCGCCATCCTTCTCTTAGCCTGCATGACCTGCTCTGCCTCGTTGGAGCCTCGTGATGGTTGGTGGCGCTGCGAAGCATAGAAGTTATGTAGGTTATGACCAGGAGGTCCATCGAAGTTGTTACCGTGGGCATTGTTGTTGTTGCTGCTGTTGTTGTTCACAAGATGAGAGCGAGGTCCGTTGCCCTGAGGGGCTCGTCCATCTTTGCGCATGGCCAGATTAGCGGGAGCGGCTTAGCGATTTTGGTTCCCTTCGGTCAACTTACCAGGAAACATGGGGGCGCTGCTGCGCATGGAAGCCTTTGGAGTAGGCTTACGTCGAGCGCCCATAGCATAGCCCTTGCCGGACTTCTGGAGATTTTCGTACGCCCGGTCAACCTCTTTTCGAGAGTCAGTTAAGCTTCAGCAGAGTCGAGTCGATGAGAGAAGCCTCTCAAGTTTTAAAAAGTCGCAGGACCTCGGACAGGCATATTCAAGTCTTGTGAGGTCTACTTGACAAATATCCAACCACAGCCGGAAGAGACTGGTTTTTATAAGGGGGTTGCAAAACACGTACCGTCAAATTGGTAAGAGAAGGCATAGTCATCCTGAGATTGTGGGCCACTAGCACCTGATTTGCTCGTTAGGTATCCGAAGATATGACCGCAACATTGGGGCCATACCGGTGCGTGTAGGAGTGGAGGTTCCTTGATGCTCCCAGGTATTTTGGGTCGGTGTCGGCCACTGGGGGTTGTCGTAGTATGACATGGTTGATGTTTTTTCGGGATGTGTCAGCTGCAAACCGTTTTCAAGTTGTTCGTCTCGATATTAGCGAGGTCCTCAGCCTATTGAGAGAAGGTGATGTTAGAGACGGATTGGGCTATACCAAGGTTCGCAATGCAAAGGTTGCAAGACAACAAGGAATAAGGGGGGACGAAGGCCGGTGGGAACTGGTCGATGTGCATCATATCCCCGACTTCCGACTACCCGTAGCGTTGACTGAAAGCAGATACTCGACGATGGAGATATAGTCATGCAAGTCGCCAAACCAGTTGCAGACATGTAAGCCCATGAACATACGTGTTCATCACAGGCGAGGGGCAGTCGGGATCACATTTGTCGCAAATCGACCAGATTGACGAAACTTGTCAAACGTACCTTTCTTTTTAGAAGCGAGCCACGTGTTTCAGAAGCGAGCCAACTCGAGTGGTTGGTCCAGAAACTAATGCAGCGCAAAAGTATCAGGATCCGAGAGAGAAAGTAGAGAAGAAGAAAAAGGCAACGCCAAGCAATCACGAGGGTATCGAAGAGGGGTGAAAATGAAGACAGCTCTAGCGAGACTATCTAGCACAAATTATGAAAACACGAGAGTAAAAGCTCGGTCGAAAACATACGGCCTCAATAGGGCGATGGTAAGGGTTTGGAGAGGACGAGGAAAAAGAAGCTCAAAAGAGAGGGACGGAAGCGTGGGTGGGCGAGACAAGATCGTGGTGGGTGTGTGTCAACAGGGGGGAGAAATTTCGGAGCCTGTGGACATAATGAAGAAAGGAGAGAGCGAAAGCACGGAGACGATGAGCGTGAGTGGGCCAACCAGGTGCCCTTCAGCCGGCGGCCAAGTGGATGCCAGCGGGAAGACAGCTGTCCAGCTGTGTCTGCAATATTAATAAGGGCAGGAGCGCTAGGGAAGACGTTCCAGCAAGGAAGGTACTGACGGAGTTCCAAAGTCACAGTGTCACAGTGCACGTTTGTTGGTGAGCGAGGTGAGCGAGCGGCGAGGCACAGAAAATCCCCCCATCCACTCCATAACTCCATAACCACCGGGGCAGTTGGCCCCCCCGGTTGTCACTTTTCTTTTTAATCTCGGCCAGCCCCGCATCTTCCAATGGACGCACCTCCACTGCTCCGTACGTTGGCATCGCAATTATATGTTACTGTCAAGGTAGGGGTCGATGTAGATGATAGAAAACGTTCGAATTATGTAATAAGAGATGCAGATAGTACCTAGCTTCTATACCTAAAAAGTATACAGTATACTATAGTACTAGCTAGTTTATAAAGGTACTTCTAATATATTATATTTACTTATTATCTTAGAGAGTTTCATCCTAGTTACTGCGCGCAGTGCCCTCCTATAACCAATGCTCCAAGGAGCTCTTCCTGACAGTTACATGTATGTAGTCACCGACGACAAACCTCTTGAATGAGTTCCTCACTTGGATGCCACCGTCTAGACACAAAAGCCGTTCGAAAGACTCTTCTCTCGTACTTCCGGCTCCGGGCCAGCCTTACTGTCATGCACACTGCCGGACGACGGAGTGGCATGGCGACAGCATTGAACAGCTTGGCGAATTTCTGGACCGGCTAGCCACTTCCTGCATGATTGATCCAGGCTCTCAACACATACGCACTGTGCGATTACATTGCTCCTCCACCATCACAACATTGTATGTATTCTCTGCTCCGGCGGGGAAGTATGACACATTGGGACTGGAAGCCTTTTTGACGTACTAGGACGCATTTGAATAGGGACGGCCCGCTATCAGCCGCGACATCTTGCCCACATTGATACATATGTATGTACATGTGTGTGCAACGCCCAGGTGTCTAACTTCCTGAATCCTCCCCCTCGTCCCGTCCTACGGTCATTTCGTCCGCTCGCTCCGTTGACGCATGCCCCCCCGTCGAAGCATGCCCGCCACGGCGTTTCTGGGGTGCATCAATTATCTCAGCAGGGTGCAGGCCCAGGAGCGTGGCTGACGTCAAGAGCAATAGCAAGAAAGGACAACAACCAAAGTTCTCTCGGTACATTTTGCGAACCTCTCGCTCCTACTCATCTCAGTTACTATGCCGAAGAATGCAGAAAAGGGGCAGGACGTCTGAGCGAGAACAGCAAAAGGTTGACGGCTTTGAGAGTATAACCTGCGACACTGGCAGCCCGGACCCACAGAACTCATCATCAATGAATCCGCTATATTATTATAAGTGCCAATGTTAAGTACTGACATATTGCAGCAAAGGCACAAAGAAGGGTCTCCTTCAACTCCAGTCTTTCGCGCGTGTGCACCCGCCGAACCACACCGATTTCTTGGCTGCGTTTCTTTGTCCTGTGTGCCAGCAGGTGAAAGACAGTGGAGGCGAACGTATGCTCGCGCATCTTCCACTGCTGTGTTACTCTACTTTTGCCAAAGACGGGTATTACTACGTCGGCAAATGACTAAGTTGAGTTTAGTTTCCTCTAGCCCTCCAACCCTTAGTTTATGGTCTCAAGTTTCTCGCTGCCCGCGGCGCAAATTGAAATAAATACCTGGCTGGGCTGGTTCGTCCCGCAACAGCAAGAGTTTCGCAGCGGTGTAAAGCACTTGCAGCACTTTGGGAGGGTTTGCGACATGCAGAGACTAGCCCACCCCGTCAGACATGATATTGTAGGCAGACAAAGGTGCTAATACTGTCGCTCGCTCAAATTAGAGGTGAAACAGGTCCAAGCCACAGCGACTATCATACACAGAAGATGGGCGTTCATCAAATTAGTTAATAGTAAGCCGGGGGAGCGGGGATAAAAGGCCTCCTTCCCTGGTTTTTTTTTTTGCTCACACTGTCCTGCGCCAGGACGTCATGTTGACGTGGCTCTACTCGGAAACTAGACTCCATTTTGTGTGGGGGCCCAAATTTCGGCCGTTGCAGATGTTGCAAGGCATACGGATTGCATACGGATTGCATACGGATTGCATACGGATTGCATACGGATTGCATACGGATTGCATACGGATTGCAGACGGATTACATATAGCGGAGGAGTGCGGACTACATACAAGGGATGATAAGCGCACAAATAAGAAGCCAGTCGGCTACGCCTCCTTTTTTTTGTGCAACAAGCAGACGTCCTTTTGCATTGGCTCGTGCTCACGTTTCAGCTGCCGGTTCCTTGCACGCCACGATTTGATTGTTCGTTGGGTGACGTGGCTTGCTGTTTTCTACTACGGCCAAACCAAATTGGTGCGAGACCAACTTGTCACGATGTTTTGTTGTTGTTGTTGTCTGGAACTAAGCCAAGGCGCTGACTTTCTAGGAAAACACAGCGGTTGTCGATGAGCCAATATGGCTGCAGTGGTCAGTCGCCATCCCCGTTTGTTTTGTACCGAGGCGTTCGAAATATCGATAACAAGGGAGGCTAGCGCTTATTCAACACTTGTTAAGGCGTCTGAACTTGTCCCAAAGAAAGGCAAGAAAGGCAAAAAAGGCCTTGCCTCGTTTGAGATGAAAGCTTGATTCCCCAGGGCGCCAATGGGAATTTCAAGAGTCCACGAGTTCATTCCTTATATACAATCTGAGCTGGCTGGCTGGCTCTGCAAACTGGTATCCCATGCATGCTTGTGGCTGCCTCGCATATGTATGTATGTACGCATGTACTAATAGAAGGTGCGTGCATCGGCAGGGGTCGTATCACTTCGCTGGCCAGCCGTACCAATCCCGGAGGAACCACGCCTTTATTAATATCCATTGCCAATGCATCATACCCTCGTGCAGATAGCAATTTGGGGCAAGTGTCGGCATGCGTTGCACCACTTGTGACCCTTCACATCGGAGCGAAATATTGGTACGGTTCAAGCGAGCGAGTTCTTGGGATCCCATGAGGAAGGTCGCTGGTGACACATGAGTTACACGACCGAGGATGGTATTGAAAATTCTTCTTCTTCTTTTTTTTTTCTTGTTGCAGAGCAGTCACTATGTCCTCATTGATCGTTTTGCGAATGTTGTTTTAATAGGCCGTGTTTTCGAGCAACGAGGGGGGCTCTGGCATCTTTGAGGCCATGACGACGCTAGAATGCTCTCGTGCCTAATCAATCCGTAGTACCAGGCGGAACAAGGATGTGTGAGAGGAGCAACACGGGACCAACTAAAAACCCCACAGTCCGATAAGTTGTCAACTTGTCACCATCAAGGTCCCAAAGAGAAATGTTTGTCCGGTGTAATCGAGAATCCTACGCACAACCACTTGATCCTTCGGCGTGCCCGAGAAGTGACTACCAGGTCCTCATTGCTTTCACAGTCATATGTCATGTGCGGGCGGTCGGTTCAACGCCAATTGCGCTCTTGGAGGACATGGTTGTAGCAGATCATGGTTGGGTCCCTGAATGTCGAATCTCGCCGCGATTTGGCCGAAATGTAAGGACGACGCCAAGTTGAACAAGGTCAGCATTGCAGGTGCAGATAATGGTTCTACAGGCCTGACTTGCTTGGATCAAACGACCAAGACTGTATACACATATAACTCCCCTCGGGATTAAACATCCTCCCTTCGATGCCACCATCACCCATCATGGTTCACAAACGTCACCCGGGGTTACTGTACAACTAACTACGTCACGATCCCCCCATATGTATGGGATCATCTTTGCTGCAAGACTTCTCCACTATCCCAGCTCGCCAGCGGCTCTACATGTACTACAGCTCCAACCTCCATGACATTAATTCATACCACCCTGCCAAGTCTCACATCAAAACCGGACATGTTTCCCAGCGGTGTCCCGGCCCTCCTCTCACGCACTTGCTAGGGCACTCTGGAATCGCTAGAACCACGTTGGCCGGGCCCAGATTCGCCTCGTACGCAGCCATGCGACTCGCTCTTTCTCGCAGAGTATGTCCGTCAAGCAGGGCCTGCTTGTTGCCTGTTCTCTTTGTCTCCTAGCTCATATCTGATCTGCTCAATTCCCCCTGTGATGATAAAAAAAGAATAACTCAGGGGGTGTAATGTATGTGACTGGTTGCAGCGTATGTGACCAGATCAAGCAAGCTTAGGAATACGCGCAAGAATGTTTCTACACGTGCGTGTAACGCACATGACTTTAGCTTATCTAGCTCTCTCTATGAAAGAAGAGCTTATAACCTCTTACTTATATAATAGAATAAGAGTTTAAAGATATTTATTCTATATTAACCTACCGGGGGGCTTTTTTTTTACTACCTACATCACGTATCTTTTTTTTAACTGCATCAAGCGCATGATCATGCCCCACATGCCGCCGATAACGTCATCAAACTCCTCACCACCTCCAACACACCCAACGTCCAACGTCCAACGTCCAACGTCCGACCTCGCATCAACCAGGTGACCCGAACCTTCAAACCAAGAACCAAGAGAAAAGAAAATGTCCCCTCAAAATCCCCCCCCGTCGTCTTCTCCCACGGCATGGCGAGCTCCAGGACCGACTCGCCAGCAGGGGGTAGCATCGTCGCCGCCATCGAGCACCGCGACGGCACGGCAGCTCGCCCCGGGTCGTCGGTCAAGACGACGCAGGTAAGCTGGTGCAGCACTTCCGCGAATCCGACCTCCTGCTCGCCAACAAGACGGCCATGTCCACGCCGCAGCTCAACTGGACACCAAGGAGGCTTCGAGGGAGTACGTTCGCGTGTCGCCATCATTTCATCCAGTTCGTCGCGGGCCAAAGGCCGAGGGGGGGGGGTCCTAGCCCACGAGGTCACTCACACGGAATAAGGCAGGTGGGTAGACGAGGACAGGAAAGAATCGTACCCCAGGGACTTGGCCAGGCTGTGGGAAATCCATGTCAGTCCTGCGTCTCCGGAGAGAAACGCTCAGGCTTGAGGCTTGAGGCTGAGGCCGAGGCCGAGGCCCTTCCAAGGACGTTTCGAAAACTCCAACTCAACTTCTTTACACACGCCCAGATACACTATCCCCCCCCGTTCCGTCAGAAAATTTCCCCCCAAGGCTTCTTCAATTGTGTTTAACCTGGTATACTCTAGAAATGCGCGCCGCATCAGTCTACGTATATACATCTTGGGCTACAGCTCCCCAATAACATATAATACAAAACCAGCCACCCACCCCCCCCCCCCCCCCAATATCCCATCACAGAAATGCTGCCGCCGAGAAGTTGTCGCTCCCATTCCTCGACATTGGCCCTTGGATAGCTTTTCGTCGGCTGCTCAGGAAAAGATCCACCATGCGCCGGCTTCCCCTGATTTGTGCATCCCATTCCGACTTGACACTTTCAGGTACATTTCCTGGCCCAACCACAGGTCCAACTGGAGTATGCGGGGAGTTCAGAGTTCTCGTCTTGTACCTGAGCGGAGAACCCGTCTTTGAATCCAAACCGCTCTGCTGTGTGACAGTCGCAAGGCCTAGATTCGAACCTTTCGAAGACGGGGCATCCCTCCGTTCATTCTCTTGATCACGACGCTTGCCGTGCGCGTCGTCCTGTGGCAGTGGTACCCATGTGGGGATGTTGTTCAATGATCGCCTGTGGGTTATGCCTTGTTTGCACTTGACAGAATCCGTGGCTGTCTCGTTCTCAACGTTGGGCAGAGACGTAACAGTGCGAAGGATATTGCGGCATGGTATGGGCGGTGGTACGAGCGGGGATTGATCTTGCGTTTCCTCGTCGTCCAAGCGCCTGCCTCCTCCAAGTTCCACGTCACTTGGGGACACGGCTGGTGTTCCGTTGACCTTGTCAGGGCGTGTATGGATATTCTCCGAATGAGGTTTCAGCACGTTGCCACTTCCCTCCATCAGCGGGACACTTGGTTTCTTGCGGCCAACGTTGGCCTTCGGCACGTCGGCGGGTGATTCGATCTCTGCACTCTCTCTAACGTGTCCAGCAGAGGGACTAGGCCCTGTAGCTGTTTCCGCACCTCGTGCGGCTGTTGTATTGTGCGGAGCCTCGAGTTTAGATACATGAGCACTAAGCCATGTCTTCCACTCGACTGAACTCGCTGATGACATGTCGCGGCATTGCGAAGGTGTTGCCATGGGACGGGCCATGTCAGGTTGTACTTCCTCCGTTTCCTCTTCCACAATGGGGTTCGGTGCCACCTCTGGCGGATTTGGGTTGCTGCTGGTTAGGTCTTCCGTAATGAAGGAGTAGAAGCTTTCGGCGTATGTGAGACGCACGTCTCTTTCGGATCCCAGAGTGCTTGGACATCGAGTTGGCAGGGTTAATGCGGAAAGTGTACTCAGATATCTTGTGTCTAGGGCCCGCGTGTGTCTCGTTTCTTGTTGCTCTTGAATGCTCCGTTGGAGTGCTCGGCGATAGGGGCTTGTGGTTCTGAAAAGGAAGTTGCTGGGGCTTGGTGAAAATGTCGAGCTTCGTCCAGCTTGGGCAGATGACTGACTCGAGGCTGGCTCTGCCGTGGGAGATTTGGAGTTTGGTGACAGCCCTTTTCCGTCCCCGGCAGTCGGGTCCGGATAGGCTTTATAAGAGGTGCTCTTGGAGGAATCCTCGCCAGATGCTTCATTCCTGCTGTACATGGAACAACTTGGAATCCTCAACGACGCAAATCCTTTCGAATCTTCAAACACGTCATCTTCGTCGGTTCCGATGCCCCGGATTGTGCGTGGTGACCAAACTTCTGCTCTGTCAAGCGAGCTCTGCCTAGGTGGTACCGTCTTCAGAGAAACTTGCTTGGGGGATTCAGAACGTTTTCGGCCACCTTCAGCCATCACATCACTTTTCAACTTTTTCATCAAGGCCGAGTACACTCTTTGGCTATCAATCACCATGTTTGGCTTCGCGGCATGTGCAGCAGCAGCATGGGGTGGTTCTTCGCGGGACCCGATTCGAGAGTTTGACGGAACGTGCGTGCCATTTTCCTTGATTACTGACAATCGCTGGTACTCCCGTTCTTCGTTCGTCTCGCAGCTCGCGATGGTATTCGCTGTCGAATTGGTCCAACTGGTGATGCGGGATTTCTGGTCCAGGTCCATCTTTTCGTCATAACATATGCTCTCCAGGCTCCCCTGGCGTGACCGCATCTGTTGATAGGATGGAACTGCGTGCAGAGATGGGACATGCGATGTTACTCTGGACATTGACGCTTCTTCGACAGGCGGTGGACTGGCGAGGGGACGGCAGCTTTCACCATCGATATCATGTAGTGCATTGGCCCCCATCTCGTTTCCGCTCCCGTCGGTGCTTCTGGATCGTCCAAATAGTCTGCTGAGCTTGTGTTTGACGTTTCTTGACACCCGCCTTGCCGTAAATCGTATGCCAGAGGACTTTTCCGCGGGCGCCATATTGCTCGAAAACACCGATGAAATCGCGGCGCTGTGGTCACTGCTGTTGCGAAACGATCGTGATGTATCCAGTGAGCAGCTCTCTTGTCGCCGGTGCTTGGAACGGAAAAACATTGATGAATGAGATTTGAGACGGTGGAAAGAGCCTTTGGACGAATACTCTTTGACAGGGCTGAGCAACCCATCTCGCTTCATCTCAACATCCTCGGTGGCTGTTTGATTCATGCGGTAGTCGAGATAGCTCATTGACTTTGGGGCTCGCAGACTCCTCCTGATGGAATACTGGAGCTGCTCGTCCTCTCGCGAACTGATTCTCGGATTCAACGGTGCATTTCGGCAGTGTTGTTCGGGCGTTGATTCCGTGTAGCTGCCACCACAACTTGGTACTGTATGGATCGACTGGTTGTACATCGACTTGGACTTTCGCAAGGGTCTTCGGGGGGTTGTTCCCGTGCACGGCGTCGTTGATGCCGTGTGAGTGTCAATCAGCTCCGTTCGAGCCGCAAAAGCAAAGTCCTCTTGACGGCTTGGCCCGCTGGCAATGACGGTAGATGAGTCGCGAACCACCGGTTTTGCTCGGCTAGCAAGCTGCCTTCGAGGTTTAGCCGTTGGACCCGTGAATCTTACACTTTGTTTCTTCTTGTTGCTCTCGTCAGGTTGTCTTTCGAGCCTGCCATCAACACTCGCGCTTCTTCGGATCATGTTTGCCTCAGAGGTTTGGCATTGACAAGCTGTTCGTATAATGTGCCTGTGGCAACAATGGGCTCGATGATAAGAAAGGTTCGCGGCAATGTGGGCATCTCTCTCTGCCAGCGCTGGATCAATAGTAACCTGGCTGTTGATGGATCTTTGTGCTATAGAATTAGTAGACCTGCTTCGGCCAAGTGGTCGTTTATGGATGCTGCGAGTGCTGTTGCGTCGCAACATTGTCTGGTCC
The DNA here is from genome assembly GCA_024072835.1 of Epichloe amarillans. NCBI lineage: Eukaryota > Fungi > Ascomycota > Sordariomycetes > Hypocreales > Clavicipitaceae > Epichloe > Epichloe amarillans. Next base: position 1,930,484 of record CP099639.1, read on the forward strand.
AAAGCCAGGTCGCGTTGCCTTGATGAGTCCTCGTCCTCGGCTTGGATGCTCTATCTATCGATGGTGGCCCGCAGCTTGCTGTATTGATTCGAGAAATGGTAAATGGAAGCTAAGCTTTATGTTATGGATGACTAGAGCGTAAAACAACAGGATGGGAAACACTAAGTCGACTGTGAGCTGATGATGGCTGGCAGTCTGGTTGATGTCTGTCTTGAAGCCGTCGTGTTCGACTGAAGACGAGACTTGTACAGCAGCGGATGCCTTGCCATGCTCGAAAATAACCCAGGCAGGACGCAGCTGGCACAAAACGCAGCAAGTCCAATCCCCTCCATGGCTGATGAAAGCAGGTACGTGCGACGAGATACGAGCCGGAGGCTCAAAACACCTTCTTAGAAGAGTAGCATGCAAAAGATCAGTGAGCGACGTGAATGGGGACGGCATGCGAAGAGATTATGTGATGAATGAGAAATGTATTGATGCGACTGTGAGCAACCTGTAACCTGCAAAATTCCGTCCTTGAATGATATGAAAATCTTGACCAAAGCGGTAATAAACCGTGAGCACTAAAAAAATAAAAATAGACAAAGCCGTGAGTCTACGCCCCAATTCGCATCTGTTACCCAAAACGTTACTATCCCGATGCCAATATCATATATAATTATCAAACGAGGTCGTAGTCGCTATTCCAAGCTCTTACGAAGAGAGGGAGATGAAGTGCTCAATCTCCTTGTCGACCACGCTGTGGACTTTCTCGACGAACTTCTCCGTCTTCTCACCAAGATGCTTGACGCCCTTGACGACCTTGCCAGAGATTTCCTTGGCCTCGTCCATGGCGACCTTCTCGATCTTGTTCAGCTCAGAGGCTTGGGATTTTGCCTTGTAGCCGCCAGCAGCGACAATCTTGGAGTAGTTGTTGCAACCACCACCGTTCCAAGCGAGCTTGTTGGGGGTGTCGGAAGGAATGTCAGAGAGAATACCCTCGGTGGAGACCTCGATGAGGGCATCTTTGAGATCCTTGGGAGTGATAGCAGCGACAGAGTACTCGGAGTCCTTGGCAGGTTGGAGGGAGAGGTAGTAGGCAAGAAGACCGCAAATATGAGGAGAGGCCATGGAGGTACCGGAAATGGTGTTGACGGCATACTTGGAGCCGATCCAGGTAGAAAGAATGTTCAAACCGGGAGCAAAGATATCAGTGCACTTGCCGTAGTTGGAGAAGTAGGCACGGCTATCGTCAAAGGCGGAAGCACCAACAGTGACGGGATGCTCGGCAGCAGCAGGAGAGTAGTCGCAGGCATCGGCGTTGTCGTTACCAGCAGCAACAGCGAAATGGATACCAACCTTGACGGCAGCGTTCACGGCAGCGTCGAGGGCCGAGGTCTTGCCTCCACCAAGCGACATGTTCGCGACGGAGCCCTTGAAGCCCTTGCGCTTTCCATCCTTGGCAGCCTTAACCTGCTCAATGTGGCTGTTGGCAGCGAATTCAACACCCTTGACGACATCGGACATGCTGCCAGAGCCGTTGGAGCGAAGAACCTTGACGGCGTAGACATGAGCCTTCTTGGCCACACCATACTTCTTGCCGGCAATGGTACCTGAGCAATGCGTACCGTGGCCGTTACCATCCTCATCGGCGTCACCAGACGGAATGGTCTTGCCCCACTTGGCACGGCCCTCAAAATCAACGTGATCAACGTTGGTGCCGGTGTCAATGACGTAGGCGTCAACACCCTCACCACCCTCGGTGGCGTACAAGTACTTGTTGTACGTGCTGAATCTGAGGGAGTCGCGGTGCGAGAGACGGGCAAGACCCCAAGGAGCTTGCTTCTCAGTCTCGCCAGGCTCGCACTTGTCTTCCTGAACGGAGTGCTCAGAGGGGAGAGGCAGCATAGTGTGAACGACTGTGTCCTTCTCAATAAACTCAACCTGTCATGGAGTCAGCGATGAACAGAGAACCGAATGTGCATGGAAACTGTAAAGAGGCATTTTGTTCAAATTGGCCGTCGTATATACTTACATCAGGATTGTTGCGGACTTTCTCAATCACGGACTCATGGAAGTGACCGGAGTAGCCCTTGAAACCGTCAAAGTTGAATGTGTGCTTGGTGCCCGAGAAGGCATCCACGATTGACGAGCCTAGGCCTCGCTTTCGCAGCTCGAAGCGGTCTTCCTCGCCACCGGTATGGATACCCTTGACCCAGGCGTGATGCTCGTTGGCCTTGGCCTCGTCAACGTGATCCTTGAACTTGATAATGTAGGAATCGGGAACGACGTCTGCGTGGATAGAGCTGAGCACGGGAGCAGAGCCCTTGTGAATGGTTTCGGTGCTGAATGCTGCCTGGGCAACAGCCGCGACAGAGAGAGCGAGAATGGTCTTCATGGTGATGAGATTCGTGTTAAGTCGGTGATGATGATGATGATGATGCCGATGCCGCCAGTTGGTTTGGGCTTTGTTGGTAGGGGTGGCAGGCGGGAAGCTACGCAGAAGCCGAACGTTGGTCTGCCGGCGACACAAACGCAGAACTGGATGCGAAGACACTCAGAAAATGCAACAGAGAGATGAATCGGTCTCCACCCTGATGAAAGCAAGCAGTTGGAGAGAGTTGGGAGATGGAGAAGATGGGGGAGGGAAGAGAAAGAGGGAGAGTCAAAGAATAAACAGGCACGGTTGGAGGAGGTGAGGAGGTAGATAAGGCAAGCCAAGCTGCGGATGCACAGGCGAGAGACAACGTGAGGCCAATGGCGGCAGCCATCAATGCGCCCGGCCAACCTACTGAGTTAGCTCTGCCTGGGGCGAGCAAGGCGGCGCGGGCGGCGGGTGCACAAGTGCTCCTTTTTGGGCTTAGCGCCGCACGCGCCCAATCCGGTGGCGAGTACGGATTACGGATTACACGCGGCGGAGGAGTGCAACTGGAGGAGTGCAACTGGATGACTGCACTGGGAAGGGGTGCACTGGGAAGGGGACAAACACTGTGCACGGCATCAATGCAACCGACGACGGAGCACAATAGCCAGCCAGCCGCCAGCGAGGCTCATTCACGGGCGATGCCTTGAGTCGACGGTCAGACAGAAAGGTGCCTCGAGCTCCGCTAGATAACTAGAAGCAGCCGGCTGGCTGGCTGGCTGGCAGGCAGGCAGGCAGCAGCGAGGACACTACCCCAGCACTCCACCTGCCGCCGCAAATAGCCAAGTCCGTCACCTGGTGCCTGACATGAGACAAAGTGGCCGCTTCCAGCATGGTGATGGACGTGATGGACCGAGGCAGCCAGTCCCATCTCACATCTCAACCGGACGGGGAAAGCTGCCATCATTCATCATTTAATACATACGCAAGTCGTCACTACATTGTAAGCATGATGACCCTTCAGTCGGTTGAGAGCGTTCATGTTCAGAATGAGGAGTCTTTACGGCGTAGATTAGCCTGTAACTCTATGTAACTCTATGTAACTCTATCGGGCCGAGATAAGCTCCGACAAGTCAACTCCTCATGTCCGGCGAAGGCCTGCGAAGGACGGAGTGAAAATGGACAAACTTTCCGTCTCAACTGAAATAGCGACTGTCCAAAAGCATCTGGGCCCGCTGCTATCTATTCTCTTCGCAACAGATACGTTCCAGCGACTACTCTGTAGTATTTCTGTTGGCTGTCCAACTCATCACAAGGGAGAATTAGTCGGCCGCCTGATCTGTCTGATTCGTCATCAGGCGGTCTCTTGCAATCTTGCACGTGCCGTTCCAGTGATCTGCACCACCCACCACCAACAGTGGAATTCCATATCGCCACTGCTGATCTTGCCTCTGTCATTTGTGCTCTGCTTAACAGATCTGGTTGAATAAGCTAATTATTTTATCCTTTATGCAGCACGGACATAGTCGGACGGTAGAGCAGGCCAATGTGAGGAATCCGAGAATCACTCGCTGTGGATCGAAAGCCACCTACACAGCGTTGCAACTTTGTTTCCATGTCAAATACCAACTTACTGCCAGAAAGGTCTGCAAACTGAGACTTGTGCTTATATAGTGAGAGTCATTGTTTCCAAAAACCATGTCAGTACCCCAGGGAGGGACGTCCAAGATTCTCAGCCACAACGGGGAGCCACATCTTTGGGATACGAGGCTGAGGAAGTGACGTCTCGTTTCCCGGCTTGCACGGTGTAACGCGTTTCGAATTATGGCAATACTGCCTTTTTTTAATCGAGCGCTCTTTTGCTACATTTACTCGCCCCAAGGACGCCATAATTACGAACTGAATTCCCCCTCTCCGGCTCTGAGTCCAATTCTGTAGTCTGATACAGAGCGGCAAGCGCAAGCGGCGCTGCCCAAGAAGCTCTTGCCCACCGAGGAAAGAAGAAAAGCCCCGCGCCGGCAGCGTCAGCTTCACAATCGTCTCAACTCGAAACATCCAATTTGCCCCTCTGGTCCATCCATGCTGCCACTGACCTGACCCAGCCTGATGCCTTGGAGAAGGCTCAGGAAAAAGACACTGGAATGACGGAGAAATCTTCAAAGAAAACATGACAATGTCGTTCAATCCCCGACGCTATCGGTCCTCAACCGCCGCATCGAATCCGACAACCTCCAAATCGTTCGAAACCTTGCGCACCCTCCTCGAGCGGGTTTCGACTGCCGCGTCTTCCCGTGGCGAAGACGCGTATCCAGACATGAGAAAGTTGGTCAAATTACTAAAAGAAGTCTGCCAACATGTATCCGTGTCCAAAGGTCCTGTGCTCCAGGACGACTTTCGTCATGCCCGTGGCTTCGAGACGGTTCTTGATGCCCTTCGCTGTTTTGCAGGGTTCTATGATCCCCGAAAAAGAGGCGAGTCAGATATGATGTCGTTGTTCAAGCTGTTGGGAGCGTGCCTGAAGGTACTTTCAGCTGCATTGCGCAATCATTCCGGCAACAAAAGATTCTTCCGCTACCGAGTGGCGGGCGGTGGATGGGAAACTCTAGAACAAGTTATTGCTAGTATAGGCTTGGGAGGTGCTGAGCCAGACCCTTGGGTAAGCTGCCACGTCCTTGGCAAGTTGCTGGCTTTTGCTCTTGACGACGAAGCACTGGATCTTCTAAGCCAATCGATTGCAAACGTCTTGCGACCAGACTCCGACACTGCACAGTCTGCAAACCCCTCTCTGAAAGATGCTCAACAGGAGCTTTCATCTGACGACGGTGAAGGCCAATGGGATCTTGTGCTAGCTCGTTCAGTCGAAAGCATCGGACCCAGCGTGAGAGAGATCATCAAGCCAACGTCTGTGATTCGATTCCCCGAAATTCTTAGAGCAATAGTAAGCTTCTGGATGTCAATTCCTCGGCAAACAGGCTCACATGCTGCACCAAGCTCCATTTTTGTGCTGGAAACCATCTCATGTGCCATCTCGGACTCGATTTATAATCGCGCTGCCGTTCATTCGACACGTGTTTTGTCACAATTCTTGCATGCCGCCTTCGGCCAAGATGTGGCTTTATCAACGTCTGAACGCGAACGAGTCCTTACCATTTGCAAATTGCTCATGTTCCTTGGCGTGAACCAGCCAGCTGATACACAGTTCCTACTCTCGACGCCGGGGCCCGAAGCAGCCGACTTTTGCTTGGAAATGATGTCCAGGTATGCCGGACCTCCATTTTTCCAATTCGATCTCTCCTTGCATGGTTATTCTTCTCTCGAGCTGTCTACCCTCGGCCGTTCATTCCCCCCTCAGTCTACGCCAGGCTACACATTCACGGCATGGATTCGCGTCGAAAAATTCGACCCGACGTCTCACACAACCATATTTGGTGTCTTCGATGCTTCACAAACGTGCTTTGTGCTGATGTATCTGGAGCGAGATACACGCAACTTCATCCTTCAGACTTCTGTTGTCTCGAACAAGCCGAGTGTGAGGTTCAAATCTGTATCATTCAGCGAAAGGACGTGGTACCACATCGCGATTGTGCATCGCCGACCAAAAACGATGACTGCCAGCAAGGCATCTTTGTATGTGAACGGGGAGTTTGCAGAACAGAGCCGCTGCAACTACCCACTTACGCCTCCGTTATCCAACAGCCAAAACGAAAGTTTTGCATCGTTCAACTCTACTCACAATAAAACGAATCCCGTCCAAGTCTTTTTGGGTACACCGCGAGAGCTTTCTGGCAAAGTCGGCCCCGGACAGGTCATTTGCCGATGGTCGCTGGCTTCTGCACATCTATTTGAAGATATTCTGAGTGACGACTATTTGGCGGTGCATTATGGACTAGGCCCTCGATACCAGGGAAACTACCAAGATAGCCTTGGGGGATTCCAAACTTACGAGACATCAGCAACGCTAGGACTACGTAACGAAATCACTCATCCCGGAAAGGATGAGAATTCCGATATCCTGCGTGCAATCCGTGACAAAGCGAGCGCTCTTTTGCCAGAATCCAAGGTCGTGCTCAGTATTTTGCCCACTGCCACCTTCCCAGAAAACGTGCAGTTCTTGGATACTGGTCTTCTGCGATCCCTTCCCCGTGTTGCAACTCGCAATCTTTTTAGGCTGTCGAGTCAAGAAGGCGCTCCTTTGGCCATCAATTGTGCTGTTCCGAGCCTTCCGGATGCCTTGTTTAGCGCGCAAGGCATGGCCTCGTTTCGCGGAACCCCTGTGGTTGCGGTCCCGTCGTATCTCGACGAGAACCTTTGGAGACTGGCAGGCTTCACGCCCCTAGCTTTGAAACTACTGGAGAGAGCCACCAACACCGAAGATACTGTTAGAGCCATCGAGATCATGTTTCACTGCATCCGGAAGAGCTGGCGTAACAGTGAGGCCATGGAGAGAGATAATGGGTATGGTATCTTGGGCATGCTTTTGCGCTTCAAGATTGGCTACGGGAGCCAAATACCGGGCGAGCCAGCAGCAGCTCGACTATTGATACCGAACGAAGATCGTGATAGCCTCTTGTTCCGCATTCTGCGCTTGATTCTTGGATTTGTTGGCTACAATCACTCAGATCCTATAGATTCATTTATCGTCAACCCCCTTGCTTACCGTATCCTGCTTATCGACCTTGACATATGGAGAAAATCTGCGCCCAGGATCCAAGAACTATATTACAAACAATTCTTGACATTTTCGGTGAATAGCAAGCATCATGACTTCAACAGTAGAAGGCTGACAAGGATGAGTGAGTTGGTCAGAAGTCTCGGCGGATGTTGTTTCGAGCTAACGTCATCACTGTGCACAGGAATCGTAAAGAGACTGCTAGATGCTATGAAAGGTGAATCGGTTTCAGAAGACGTCGCAACGCACTTCATGCTTGCATTTGAAGTACTAGTCAAATCAAACTTGAGCCAGGAAGTCATGCGATCATTGTCTTTGTTCATCACCTATGCATTTCATACCCCGGCTGGTTCTCACCCACGCACCCCCAAAGTACTTGTGTCTGTATCACGACCGGGTACACCTGGTGGAGCTTGGAAGAAAGCCACTGCAGACCCCATGAGATTAGCCACATCACCAGCTGGGACGAGATTTCTCACAAAAAGGCAGCTGGGAACGCGAGTGCTTGGAATGTACTGTCGAATCTTGTGCGAGAAGGGAAACCTGAATCATATCAAGAAGTTTGCGAGGACTGTGACGAATAAGGCAAGTCAAATTATTCTCTGCTTCCGTGTCAACTATCCTAACCCTACACAGTGGCTATTGTATCTTCTGGCAGAGGATGATCCCGAAATCGTTATACAAGGCTGCAGAGTACTTGCTCGATTGCTCATTACCCATGGTTCTGGCTACACGTCTAAGTTCGCTGGCAAACCCGGTGGCTTCATCATCATGGCAAACCGACTGAAAAGATTTTGGGGCAATCCTAAGCTGTGGCCGATATGCTTCAGCATTCTTTTCGGCTATGATGCCGCAAATATCACGATGGATCAGGGAGTTGATCCAGATTCACTCCTCACGTTGTTTTTGAAGAGAAAGGTTGCTTATCCAGAATCTTTGGTGATCATCACCGCCATGCTTCAACATGGGCTCAAGGACACTATGAAGCGCCAAGACAATCCTGGTTCGCCTGTCCAATGCAATGGAGAAGTCGACGTATCCAGCAGAATATCAGACTTGTCTGTTGATACCTCCTGCAAATGTACGTTTTGGCCCCAGTGCTTTCCTTTGCGAAGTAATTATCCTAATCTCTGTAAAAAAAAAAAAAAAAAGTCTCACCGACCGAGAGCGAGCATTTGGCGGCGCAAGAAGACGTTTTGCTTCGCGTTGTTCGCTTTTTGCTGGACCTACAAGAGCGATCGCCCGATTTTCGAGACTTTGCGCTCACGTCGGAGTGGATTCGAATGCTGCTTGCTGCAGTCTATCCTTGCGTCGTGAGCACCGATGCAGTGACTCCAGAAGTTGAGCTGAACTCGCGCGATTCAACCTTGACTTTTGAGGGCAGCGATGTTATCATTCGACCCATAGGTAAGAGCTCTGCCCCTGCGCCTATCGTGCGCACCAGCAGCGTAGACGCTCTTCCATCACCACAATCAACTCCGCCGAAGGGCACTCCCCTGCGCCGGGCCTCATCTTTTGTACTCTTGACCGCACACAAGACCACTTCTGCCTGCCACACGCAGGTGGACCACCTAAAGCGACCACACAAGGATTCAGGCGAACAGGAGCCTGACAGCCCCATCCTCGAAGACATGTTGGAACTTGTTCTGAGAGTCTTCTCGGATCAAATATGGAACCGAAAGGATTTCTCTGGCTTCACCCTCTTCACCAAAGTTCCGCCAGGATTTCAAGAACATCAGGCGTACTTTGAGTCGTATATGCTTAAGAAAATACTCGGCCAAATTACGGCCAAGATTCACCTCAACCAGAAGTTGCTTTGCGAGCCTCGTGTGTTGACAAATATCGCGCGACTCTGTTCGCAGATGTCTGAAGCTATATTTGAAGGGTGGTTTATCGACGGTGCCGAGGTAATGATTGACTTTAGTGGTTCAATATTGGAGTACCTTCAGAGGCCGGACATCTCCGAACTCAAGAACGTGCGCCTATGCAGCCAATCTGTATCCACCATCAGAAGCTGCTTGCTGAGAATTATCCTTCTTAAACTTTCTGACCTGGACAGTACGCAAATCAGTGAAAGAGAAGCCAAGGACTTCATGAACAAACTCGCCTACTGGCAAATGCCGATCCTTGAATGTTTGGGGCACGATGATGAGTATCTTCGGCTATTCTGGCACCAGTTGTACATTAAGCTCATCGACGGGAAGCCAACCCTGAGAAATTCTGCCGCCAACTTCTTGCGAATCCTCATGGTGCAAAGGCCAGAAGAGACGGGAGCCCTTATACGATCATGCATGACCCCAGGTCAAAGACAGCTATCTCACGACTTTCAGAAACTGACGGAAGTGGATGATGATACGTTTGTTCTTTGGGTTGATGACCACCGACCGTCACTGGATGGTCTCTTTTTAGGAAACATGGCGAAGATCTGGGAAGACTTCGTCAGCGTGGAGAACCAGCGTACTCACGAAACAGCCAAGAGTCGCCTCCAGAGGCGTAAAGAGAGGCTAAGGTCCTGGTACTCGGAAGGCGTTGCTGCCGAGAAGGTACTTCTCAACCATGATGTTGGCAACAGTGCATGGATGAGGAGCATTTTCAACTCAGAGCACTTCAAATACCAAAGACTCTTGCAGGACCAGCAAGATGACATGACTTACCTGGGTGCCGCCTATCGAAAGATGGAAAAGGACCTCAGACGTCCTGGTGCAGTTTTCAGCGAGTCTTCCGCGCTGAAGTGGAAGCTTGATAGAACCGAGGGTCGTAATCGAATGCGACTCAGGTTGCTTCCAGACGCATCTGGAATCGGTGAAAAATACCAGTCCAAGGGAAAAGCCATTGAAACCGCATGTCAGCCGCTGAAACCGAATACATCTGCCAGCCCTGACCCGTCACGCGACACATCCACCCGTGCCTTTCCATCCGCTTATGCTTCTGGTGAGAACGACAAAATCGGAACCACCGAATCTAGCTCTGCTTCTGGCAAACAAGAAGGAACTTCCATTCCCGAGGATGATTTTGAACTCGTTGATGATCCGAATGAGCCCATTGACGGCGAAGATACTTTCGAAGACAAGAATAGAAAAGTGATGCGTCGATTGGAGCACGGCGATCAAGTCCAGGCAGCTTACAACATGTCTCGTATTACTGGCCTGGAAGCCTGCGAAGGGATTCTCATTGTTGGGAAAGACGCGCTGTACATGATGGACAATGTGTTTCAGTGTGCGAGCGGAGACATCGTCAATGTCTGGCAGGCGCCCCAAGAAGAGCGAGATCCATTCACCATGGTTGTTACTGGAGCCAAGACTTTGGAGAAACGCCAAAATGCTGGAATGCGAGACCAAGATTCCCGACACTGGAAATGGCATGACGTCATCAGCTTCTCCAAAAGACGATTTCTGTTCAGAGACGTGGCAATCGAGATCTTCTTCACTGACGGTCAGAGCTACTTGTTGACCATGATCAACTCTACTGTGCGGGATGAAGTGTACGGGAAACTACTCAATAAAGCGCCGCACACGAGCACTGCCAATGCCTTGCCAAACCCTGAGGATGCTTGGCGACTGGAAGCGCTCAAGACCTTTGATGAGTTCTCTCTAGGGTTTGGGGCAGGCTTGGGATCCAGACTCGGCACTTTCTTCAACTCTTCCCCTTCGAATCCCGTTGTGAAGCGATGGCAGAAAGGAGAAGTTTCAAACTTCCACTATCTCATGATGGTTAATACCATGGCTGGACGCACATTCAATGACTTGACACAGTACCCCGTCTTCCCATGGATATTGGCTGATTACACAAGTGAGGATCTGGACCTCGACGACCCTGCGACGTTTCGGGATCTTTCAAAGCCAATGGGAGCCCAGACACAGTCTAGGGTTCCGGAATTCATGGAAACCTACAGTGCTTTAAAGGAGATTGGTCAGACGCCATTCCATTATGGCACTCACTATTCCTCAGCGATGATCGTGAGCTCTTATCTCATCCGATTGCCACCTTTCGTTCAATCATACCTTCTTGTACAGGGCGACAGTTTTGATCATGCTGACCGGCTGTTTCAATCTATTGGTGACGCTTGGGCTTCGGCGTCATCCAAAAACAAGACAGATGTCAGGGAGCTGATACCGGAATTCTTTTGTCTTCCTGAGTTCTTGACCAACATCAACAACTACGACTTCGGCCGACGGCAGAGTAACGGTGCCAAGGTAGATCACGTCAAGCTTCCTCCCTGGGCTAAAGGTGACCCCAAGATCTTTATCGCGAAGCATCGCGAGGCATTGGAAAGCCCATACGTGAGCGAGAATCTTCATCACTGGGTTGATTTGGTCTTTGGGTGTAAGCAGAGAGGGGAGGCAGCCGTAGAGAACCTCAATGTCTTCCACCATCTTTCATACGCGGGCGCAAGCGACCTAGACAAGATTGCCGATGCCAGCGAAAGAGCAATAACTGCTGGTGTTATCCACAATTTCGGACAAACGCCGCATCAAGTATTCGTGAAGCCACATCTTGCTCGGGAGTATACACAATGCCCAATCAGGAGATTGGATTCGGCCATCTTCTCACTAAGTTGCTTGTCACGACCGCTATTGGGTATGCCGTCTTCGCCAGAAAGTCTCCTGCCGACTGAAATGCTAAAATGTCGTGTAGAGAGTCATGAGCGAGTCGCCTCTCTGGTCTATGCTCCCAAATTAGACCGTCTATTGTGTTCGTCCCCATTCAGACTCAACTTCGCCCCGTACGACAAATTCCTTGAATGGGGCTACGCGGACAACAGTATCCGTTTCTTCTTCAGCGATAACCGCAGGGTTTGTTTACTCCAATCGTACCCCCTGGAAGATTCGTGCGCAGCTGACAAGAGAGTATATACAGCCTGCTGGACTGTTCGAAAACCTCCATATCGGACAAATTTCATGCGCTTGTTTTGCTGACTCCAAGACCCTCATCACTGCAGGCGAGGACTGTGTTGTCTCTGTCTACACAGTTCAGACAGCTGTGGGCAAGCAAGTCGAGCTCCAGCCGAGGTCGAGCGTGTTTGGCCACAAGACACTTGTCACAGCCATTGCAGTCAGCAAGTCCTTCAGCACCTTCGTCACGGCATCGGCAGATGGCCAAGCTTTTTTATGGGATCTGAACCAGCTGACATTCATTCGCAAACTTCCTCTGGTACGACACGTGGAATGTGCCGCCATGAACAATGTCTCCGGAGAAGTACTGCTTTGCTCCGGTCCGAACGTTCTTCTCTACTCACTCAACGGGGCACTCATCCTGGATCAGAATCTCTGTGCCGAGCAAGACGACTATGTGCATTCGTGTGCATTCTACGAGGGTGCTGGTAATGAATGGCTAGAAAACTGTCTCATCTTCACTGGCCACAGCAAGGGGCGGGTCAATGTTTGGCGCAAGTGCGTATTAGCTGGCAGATGGACGTTGGAGCTTCTCAGGAGATTGGACCATGTCGACTTCAAAAGCGATAAAGATGGCAACACGGACGCTGGCATCACTTGCATAACCCCCATGCCGACGTGTGTGTACACCGGAGACGAAGATGGCAGAGTGGTAAGTTTTCAAATCTGACGCAGCGGTCTCGTATCTTTCTCGATGCTGACAATCCTACCCTTCAGTATGAATGGAGTTTTGGACGAGGAGAACACCGATAGGGTCTCGGATCCAGCAGCCAACGGCCAAGGCAACGACATGAGAGATGGTAAATATACAAACAAAGAACAAAAAATAAAACAGATGAAAAATGAAAATCCACAGACGGCCATGACGATTTAGCATGTAAACAGTCTTTATTTTTTGTAGCAGCGTAGATTTTGGACATAGCACCGGTGGAGTTTCGTGAGAAAAAAAAAACACTGGATGCGGCAACGCAGTCAATGGGTCGATCGTCATTTGCAACAAAATTTTCTGATTCAGTGCAGTGTGAATTTTTTTCTTTTTTTCCATATGACATTAAGCGCCTTGGGTGACGTTCATGTCCCCATCATCTGCCAATGGATGTTTCGTCTCGAAACAGCGCCGCTGATTTTGTACACGGTTTCACGACGGGATGCGCATCGTCGCGGGTGGTTTGGTGTGGTTGTGATAAGTCGTCCTCCCTCCTCCTTTCATGTCAAACACCCGCCCTCCTCGCCTTTAGTCATCGTATCCGGTCAATTGTTTCCGGAGACCATTGGGCACTGCAAGCTCTACGTTAGCTACAGGACCTCGTGGATTGCTGTCCAATCCGTTCAAGCTAGGCGATGCGATGCCATGGCAGACGTACCAGGATAAGTAACAGGCACAGGCGCGGGATCAACATCTCCAAAATATTTTCGAATAGGAGGCACAATTGGCATGGCAATGGGACCAGCGGCGCCAATCATGACGGACCAGAAGAGCGCAGGTCGTTCGCGGGCTGCCCAGCGACAGTACTTGAGAGGGGTGGACCAAAAGATGGGGGATGACATGGCTAGCTGAGGAAGGGCGGGACTCAGTTAGCAAGATGCAGAACTGAGAGGGTGCGAGACGCTCAAGGGGAGCTATACAGCTATACTCTACGTGGCTCGGATAAGGCGTAGTGAGGTTATTCGGAACTGCAACGGACGAGTGATGTTGCATGGATTTTTGGTGATGGCTCGAAAGGGTTCGGAAAAAGACTTATTCCGCAGCAACCCAGAGTTGGAGCTTGGGGCGCCGCAGCTTGTGGATGTGGGGTGGGTGGATGGTGCAGCTCAGCCAGCAGCCCTGCCCCCCCCCCAGGGCCCCCCACACACTGACTGACAAGGAAGCTTCAGGGAGGCGACGTATCCCCAACTTGGAGGCCGGGCCACAAGGAGAAAGCTCCCACTCACTGATCAAAGCGAACAGCCACCTCGACAAGCTGCGCCGACCTTCAGCCATTCCGTCTTTGTCGAATTGGTCGTGCAGAGCCACGTACCGAAAGTGAAATACATATACGGCGAACCGAGTCACGAATTCAATCAAGATGCGGTCGATTTTAGGCGCTGCCGTCTTGCTCTTCGCCGCCGTGGTTTCAGCTGTTAGCACGGCCGGAAACCGCCTGCTGGTGGTGTTGGATGATGTGTCGGAAAAGAACAACTACAAGCAGTTCTTTGGGGACCTAAAAGGTAAGAAAAAAAAATGGTGCATACCCTGCCAATTGGCCATACGTGCCCCAATCGATCCCACATGCAATGAATTGTGAAGTTGCTGATGAACGAGGATTGCAGAGCGAGGCTATCAGATCACTTACGAAACGCCGAGGAGCCAACAGGTCAAGTTGTTCCATCTAGGGGAGAGGACATATGACCACTTGGTCCTTTTGCCCAGCAAAGTAAAGGGTGAGTTGGGAACAATCTTGGTCGTACTCGAGAACCCCCCCGGGGGGGGGGAATGTGTCTGCACGAATACTAATGCGAGAATGCAGCCCTGGGCCCTAACCTGACCCCCAACATTCTCGTCGACTTTATCAACGCAAATGGCAATATTCTCGTTGCCCTTTCCTCCAAGACGCCGGCCTCTTCGTCCCTGACCACTCTCCTCTCCGAGCTCGACATTTCTCTTCCCGCGGAGCGGACTGGCACTGTCGTCGACCACTTCAACTACGATGCCGTCTCTGCTGCTGAAGCCCACGATGTTCTTGTCCTCGATGCCCCTACCAATGTTCGCCCCGGCCTCAAGGACTACTTCGAGGTCACCGGTGTGCTTTCCTTCCCCCACGGTGCCGGCCATACTCTGGGCTCTGGTGCTCTCCTGACTCCCGTTGTTCGCGCCCCGTCGACTGCGTACAGCTACAACCCCAAGGAGCAGGCTGAGGTTGTCGATCCCGAGGACCTGTTCGCCGCAGGCAGGCAGCTAGCCCTGGTATCTGTCTTCCAGGCACGCAACTCGGCTAGATTGGCAGTTGTGGGCTCCGCCGAGATGCTTCAAGACAAGTGGATGGATGCAAAGGTATCTCGACCCGAAAGCAAGAGCGTCAAGCCCGAGAACCGCGAGTTTGCCAAGAGAATCTCGGGGTGGACTTTCCAGGAAATCGGCGTGTTGAAGGTCAACAAGATCGAGCACCAGCTCAAGGGAAATAATGAGACGAACCCCCAGATCTACCGTATCAAAAACGATGTCGTAAGTGCGCCACTATAAGCGGGTATCACAGCACCGTGGTCAACATGACTAACTCTGTTTCGTTCAGTCGTACAACATCTCCTTGTCCGAATATGCCTGGAACGCATGGCTGCCTTTCACTCTACCGACCTCAGACGACCTCCAGCTCGAATTCTCCATGCTCTCGCCCTTCCACCGCCTGAACTTGAAGCTCATTGCTTCCACTGATTCTTCCACCATCTACGGCACCACCTTTACTCTGCCCGACCAACACGGCATCTTCAACTTCAAAGTCAATTACAAGCGTCCCTTCTTGACTTACCTCGATGAGAAGAACACGGTCAGTGTGCGACACTTGGCGCACGACGAGTGGCCCAGAAGCTTCGTCATCTCGGGAGCGTGGCCTTGGATTTCTGGCATCGCCGCCACTGTGTCTGGATTTGTTGGATTCTGCGCTATTTGGATGTACAGCAAACCTACTGTTGCGAAGGGCAAGTCTACGTGAGGGCTTGATGGGGGTTACAAGTCGCGAATTGATGGGGCTGGCTGGTTCAAGCGAAAAAGGAGTGTACGATTCAAGTGGTTCGTGGAATATAGAGCACATGTGCATAAGAAAATGAATGCTAGACTTTGTGATTGTTATGAAATAATCAAGGATCATGTCAGATACTGCAGACGCAACGCAGGTGCCATTGGCATTCTTGGACGATTTCACAAGTGATAAGAATATGATGAGCTTATAAAGAGGGGTCCTTCTAAGCAGTCCTATTGCCTTATAATTCCACACGCTATAGCAAGTCTTTTATAATGTGTCTATGCAGGGATAACATGGGATTGATAGACGCCCTCAGATTAGCTCTCTTATGTTCTCACTGACAACGCGCGACTCGAACTTCCGTTCTAGGGCAAATGCCTTCGCCGCTGCTGCCTGCAAATTTGGCTTTTTGGACACTGGATCATCACCGGGCTCACTATCTTTGTATTGCTTCCCCCCTCCTCCCCAACCACCAACCCCCAGTCAGCCTGCTCCGATTGAAAACTAAAATGATAATTTTGCGTAAATCATGTGGAGTTCCCGCGCGCCCACTCGCGAGAGTAGGGCAACGGAAAACTGTGTTCGTCTTTGAACTAGATTTTGTCTGTCACTGCGGCTATATCGAGTAGGAAGGGCGTTGGGGGAAAAGGGGGGGGGGGGGGGGAAATGCCCGCTCAGATCTCTGTTCTTGCCGGTCACTTGCGCGGCGGTTTTGAAGGAATTACCGGGGTAAAGAAACCAGCCGGGCATCAGGGTTGTGATGGGTATCTTCACTGCAGGCTGGCGAGCTGGCGAGATTTGGCGCCAGGGGCTTTTTTTTTTTTCTTTTGGTAGATGATGCTGCCGGGCTAGAAAGTGAGAGGTTAGAATGATGGCGTTGGTATAGGATACGCAAGCGCTTGCTTGGATGAGATTGCTCTTGATTTGAGGTTCAGGGCTAGATGGAATAGCAGACATGATCGGGTTGATGATGCTGGCTGGACACACAATCTCTTGCTCTCGACGAACGAGTCTCGGTGAGATGGAAAGGGGGGAAACATGGGAGAGAAGTGAGTGTGTGCTGTTGTTCTCCAGACGGCGGCAAGAAAGCGGGAGTAGTGTTCTTGGACGGCCCATGCTGGTTTGTGACGACGACGAGAACCGTCATAGACGTGCCATGAATGAATTAATGGCAGATGAGAGGGATGGAAGAAGTCAAGAAAGCAAAGAAAACACGAAACGCGAGCAAGGCTGAGAAAAAGAAGGATGAAGAAGAAAACGAAGACTTCGCGAACCCGTCGAAATGTGATGTGGTACGGACGTAATATGCACAGCCAGCTGTCGGACCCGCTTTTACGCCCCGACTTCCAGCGGACCGACAAGGGCTGCCAGCCAAACTCGGCCCACTCACTCGGTCACTCACATCTTCAACGACCAAGAAAAAAAGAGCAAGCTCACCGAGCCCAGATCGAAACTTTTCCCTCCCACGGCCTACCAGACGTCTCAGTGTCGCCCGACACCGACACCGACACCGACAAAATGGTACGCACGATGCCCCCCCCCCCTTTACCGTTTCGCCCCTGACGAAATGAAATGAAAACGACACCCGCTAACTCGTTCTCGCAGGCGCGAAACTCTGAAAAAGCCCAGTCCATGCTCTTCCGCTTCCGCGAAGCCCAAGCCGCGGACCTGGGAATCATCGACGCCGGCCGCAGCCGCCGCCCCAAACTCATCACCGAGGTCGAATCGGTGGCCGTCTGCGAGAAATGGCGCGGCCAGGTCCTCAGGGACATCTCGCGCAAGGTGTCGCGCATCCACGAGCCCGTCCTGAGCGACTACCAGGTCCGCGACCTCAACGACGAGATCAACAAGCTCATGCGGGAGAAGCACATGTGGGAAGTGCAGATACGGAACCTGGGCGGGCCGAACTACATGCGCACGGGAGGCAGGATATACGACGAGCAAGGCAGGGAGATACCCGGCGGCGGCAGGGGATACAAGTACTTTGGGCGGGCCAAGGAGCTGCCCGGCGTGAAGGAGCTGTTCGAGGCGGCCAAGGGGGCCAAGAACAACCAGTCCAAGGAGAAGCAGCTGGACGAGAGCAGGGAGATTAGGAGGAACGTGGATGCCGCGTACTACGGGTACGCGCCGGGTGAGGAGGACGACAAGCTGTTGGCGTACGAGGCGGAGAAGGAGAGGCTCGCGATGGCGAATCTGCTGGAGAATGGGCCGCAGGAGCCGCCGGAGGGGTGGGAGCCTTTGCCGGGGGATGCGGGCGATGGGCAGGTGTGGCGGCTGCCGACGATGGAGGAGGTTCAGGAGGAGCTGATGGAGAGGAGGAGGAGGAAATTGCTAGATCAGTTGTGAGGGGTGGAGGTTTGAACGTAAATCGGTGATGTGGTCTTTCCTTTCGCCTCGCAGCATTTGATGGAGCAGAGAGATTTTCTTTTGGAGTACGGACACATTTTATATTTCGGGCGCGTATTCATTTCTCTTTTCCTTTTCTTTTTGTTTCGTCAGGGTGCGAGTCTGGATTCGTGTACTTTTTACTCTTCACGTTTGTCTTGCGGAGAATGCAGCTTTGCAATTCGTCGACGTGAGCTCGATGGATGATGCAGAATCCTGCATCGGGTGATAAAAGGTTCGAAACCAACGCCTTGCGTGCTTGGAGACTTATTCAGTCTACTTGATTATGTGCCGAGTCTCTCGGTAAAAGTTGGTTCATGTTCACCTGGCCCGGTATAATACATATTAGCCAGCCAGCCCCCTCTCAAAGACGTGAAGCGAAACTTTCTACCCCTTGTTGCCGCACTGGGTTGCCGCGATCATGTTGGACCCCGAGGAACATTCGGATCCATATTGTGGCTCTCTTTCACCCCGGGGAAGAAAAAGATCGACTCATCAGATGCAACACCCAGGGCCCAGAGAGCGACGGAGTGATTCCCCTGAGTCCATCTGCAGAAGATGGAAGATGCAAGGTGGTGATTCCTCGACGTGGGCGCTTCGTCGGCAGCCAATTAGACTCTGCCAACAAGCCCTGCAAGTTGGGGTTGCAACTTGCAAGCTGGCCCCATCCGCACCCCTGCCGCACCCCTGCCGCACCCCTGCCGCCTAGCAACGCCGCTGCTCACGTTATTAGTAGGCAGGTGCCAGGGGCAGAGGCACAAGAGCGTCTCAACCCCTCCCTCGCACCCGGTAATAATTAGTAGTAAGGGTTGAGTGAGACATGAGACACGCCTAACATGGGGACCGACCTGCCCTGTCTGGGTTGTCTGGGTTGTCTGGGTTGTCTGGGTGTACATACGGATCCGTACACATGTAGAGGACTTGTACGGACTAGTTCGTCGTGGGAATATTATGAATGCCAGGGATGCCACGGCAAGTGATGAACTGGGCAGACGGCAACGAAATGATGGGATGAGACTGCATAAGGGACATGTGGTTCCCTGGTCTTACCATTCATCTGGAATACGGGAGACCAAGACGTTGAATGAATCTTGTCTTGTCATGCTGGGTCTGGTCCATCGTCCATCCCTAAAGAGAGCCCATCGTCCCATTCGTCTCGCCATTTTGAAAGTCCCGACATCTGTGCTTGCCGTTTGATGCAGCTCAAAGTCGTCCATTCCTTTGCTCCTTCCTTCAAACTTCTCTGCTTCAGGCCCGATCCGGTTCACTCGCCCACTCCTTAGAATTTCGACTCCAGACATTATCCCGACGCTTTCCGCCATTGCACGCATTGCGTTTACTCGGCTGGACCACGATAGGCTGACGAATGCCCAATAGTCCGACCAAAGATAAATCCTAATACGCCCCCCCCCTCCTCCTCCCCGAATTTTTTTTTTAAAAACTTTCCAACATGGTTTCTTTCTTTGGGTTGAAGCTTGGCAGCGACAGGAAAAAGGCCCAGTATGTTCACACCCCCGTCATCCAATCCAATCAACATGGGCTTGTACTAACGCGGACCTCGACCCAGAACCAACGCGCAAACCAACAAGGCCCCGCGGAAATGGGATCGCATTGATCGAAACGCTGTAAGCGGAAGCCAGGACTTCGGCCACGATTTCTCGCGGCCTCACTTTCCTTCTTCAACTTCACGACCTGGCACAGCGAACTCAACACGGAGCATCTCGAATTGGCGGGCCGTATTCAAGAACCCGGCCATGACTTCATCCATGGTCGACTTGGCCCCTCCCAGACGAAGACAGCCTAGCGTTGGCAGCTTGCGACATGCTGCATCAGACATGAATTTCAGATCTGGCCCTGGATTGCCTGCAGCTCTGGGTGGCAGTGGACTTCGGTCTGGCACGCCGAGCAGACCAGCAACTTCCCAAAAGGCAGGGTCAGAGTGGGTGAACCCCTTGGATGTTCGTTTTTGCACGGCTTCAGCAGCCAGTCGCCCAGGGAAGTCGTCTCACGAACCGAATCCTGCTGTTCTCGCCGCAGCACAAGCTCCAAAGGCTCACACACCGCCGAGCAACTTTATTGGAAACTTGAATCTGGGCCCTAGCGCCGGGGGAGGAGAGGGAGGGCAGACAAATCATGCTTC
Organism: Epichloe amarillans; assembly: GCA_024072835.1. NCBI lineage: Eukaryota > Fungi > Ascomycota > Sordariomycetes > Hypocreales > Clavicipitaceae > Epichloe > Epichloe amarillans. The sequence goes on from CP099639.1 coordinate 1,950,627, forward strand.
CTACGACCATGTTCGCAAGTCAGATGAGAATCATGTTATCCGAAACGGATATCCTTCGCCACCACAGTCGGATAACAATTCAGACAGAGCTTTCTCGCCCGTCAACAGTGATAATGGCGTCTCTGTTAATAAGCGCAACCTCACAAGCTCATTGAGAAGGATGGACGTTCCAGGACCGACGTCTTTGCCCAGTCCACCTCCGTCTGTGCAACGAACGAGGAAGGATCCCCAAGAAGAAGGGCCGACGATTCGTGATGGACCAGCAAGACGCGATACCCTGGCTTTTCATCAACCTCGAAGACCAAGTTTCGCCATGGGATTCGAAGGCGTCCAACGAGCGACAACAATGCATGCACCCAAAGAGGGATTCAGCGGCAACTTTGCCGATTTTGACTTTGGCGAGTTTGTCACCAAGACGATGATGAGCAATACAAGCGTTCAAGACGAGAAGGCGAGCTTCGAAGAAGTGTGCAGATCAAGTGTGTCCTCTTGTTCCACAAAGGATTCTCTGCGTTTCTCAACCTTACTGGAGTCTCCCAGCAGTCCTTTCATGTGGGCGACGCGACCAAACGAACGAGAGCATTCCAAGTCTCCAGCGCCAACACACGCCTCAGAGGATCAGGTAACAAACTCGTCATTGATCGATCAGCTCCCACAGCCACCGCGAGAAGCCACTCGTAGACCAAGTGGCCCCCCTTCTACGGCGATGGGCGTCCATCAGGAGGTAAGCCTTGGGTCTAGAATCGGCCCACGACAAGGCTTCCAGTCGCGCTTCGATTCGAACAGTTCCTCAAGGGCTCCTCCACCACAGCCTTTACGACCAACGACCTCTTCATCTGCAGCGAACCATGCACTTGAGCTGAGCTCGCGAGATGCCTTTGGCCCGCCGCTAGACTCTAGCACCAGCTGCGTGAGAGAAGGGCAACCTTCACCAAGATCCCAGGATAAACTGCCCTCGAGTCCCTTCACTAGACGCCCTATGGAGGGCGACTTCCCCGTGTCAAAGGGTCTGCCTCGCGGCAGACGCCCTGAACCGCTCCAAGCGCATCCTGTATCCGCGCCGGACCATGAGGGTGCTGATATCTTGTTAGCGGCGTGGTCAGGCTTGGACCGGTCTGAGCCCCGTCGGTCGGCGATACCAGCACCACTGACTCCTGCACGCCCGTATACGAGTCACGGAGCAAGTACAGGTGTTTCTACGCCAACTTCAGCCGTGGCACCCCGCATACCCAGTCCAACGTTTTCTTCCCTAGAACAGTCCATCTCCGGCTTGAGCAGTACGTTTGGCAAAAGATTCGAAATCGACTTTGACGAGCATCTCAATTCACCCACTCTGGGTGGATTCCCTTCGATTGGTCGACGCCCCGGCGAAGTTTCCAGACGCGTCGAGGCCAGAAAGGGGCCTGCTCGACCAGAACCGGTAACATTATGTCCGCCCTCAAATGGGCAAGATGGAATTGTACCTGCCATGACTCCTGCGGCGACGGAATCCTCTGCGACTTTTATTTGAAAACATGGGCGAACAACCCTTGAACTTGTCTGGATTGGCTATTAGTGTTGAGATTTTTGTGAATGAAATCAGGATGCGCTGGCGATTGGGTTTGTTTTGTATAAAGGCAGGTCTTGATTCTAGTAGATAATTTTTTTTTTGTATATGGTGTGCTATAGTGTATGTACTTTCAGCAAGTTGGCATATTACTCCGTACGAAAGGAAAGGAAAAGGTTGCTTCCAGTGGCGGGGCACGTGAAATGATGTGCTTGACGTTTTTGCTTACTCATCCAACTGCCAACCTACGACAAGTTCATGAATTGCCAATTACAAAACATGCGAGCTCCCAGACTTCAGTTACGTTGAAACCAAGTCGTTCTCACCACTTCTAAACTGCGGGCTTCCGTCCAATCTTGGTCCTATCTTGGGCGCCGCAGTAATGTCTGGTTCAGTCGCAACAACAGCGCGCCGCTTGCACAAATCACTCCCGTCGCTGCCCTCCGCTCGACTCATGGGCATCGCATCGTCACCTCATCACCATGACCATGACCACCACCACCACCACCACCACCACCACCACCACCACTATGGCCGTGGCCGTGGCCGTGGCATGCATTCATCTGGGCCCTCGCGCTCAGGGGCGGCGTCCAACCCAGCCATGGCCTTTCCCTGCGTAGATGCCCTCGAAAACCGGTCCGCCACTCTCTCGCAAGCCCGTTCAAGGTCGGGCCCCGAGCCCTCATACACATCTGGTGCCACGGAGTCGTTCCATTGCAGAGACCCCCTGCTGCTCGACTGGGGCGGCATCCTGCCGGAATTCACCGTCGCCTACGAAACCTGGGGGAGGCTGAACAGCGACAAGAGCAACGCGATTCTCCTGCACACGGGCCTGTCGGCGTCGTCGCACGCGCATTCCACAGAGGCGAACCCCCAGCCCGGATGGTGGGAGAAGTTCATCGGGCCCGGCGCGCCGCTCGACACGGACAAGTACCACGTCATCTGCACCAACGTCATAGGCGGATGCCACGGGTCGACGGGGCCGAGCAGCACGGATCCGGGCAACGGGGAGCGCTACGCGACGAGGTTCCCCGTCGTGACGCTGCAGGACATGGTGCGCGCGCAGTTCCGGCTGCTGCACCACCTGGGCGTCGAGAGGCTGCACGCCAGCGTGGGGAGCTCCATGGGCGGCATGCAGTCCCTCGCGGCCGGCGTCATGTTCCCCTCGAGGGTCCGGCGCGTCGTCAGCGTCTCGGGGTGCGCGAGGTCCCACCCCTACAGCATCGCCATGCGCCACACGCAGCGGCAGGTGCTCATGATGGACCCCAACTGGAACAGGGGCTTCTACTACGACGGAGGCGTCCCGCCGCACGCGGGCATGAAGCTGGCCCGCGAGATCGCCACCGTCACCTACCGCTCCGGGCCCGAGTGGGAGCAGCGCTTCGGCCGCCGGAGGGCCGACCCCGCCAAGCCGCCCGCGCTGTGCCCCGACTTCCTCGTCGAGACATACCTGGACCACGCGGGCGAGAAGTGGTGCCTCAACCACGACCCCAACTCGCTCCTGTACGTCAGCAAGGCCATGGACCTGTTTGATCTGGGGCGGGAGAACCAGCTCGCCACGTCGTCGCGCCGATCCGCGCGAGAGAAGGACCTGGCCTCTGCCTCCTCCTCCTCGACAGCAGCAGCAGCAGCAAGCGCAGGGTGCGGCCTCACAATCCCGCAGACGCCGTACGAGGAGCAGCCCGACTCGCAGGTTGACGAGCCGGAGCCGGAGCCGGATCCGGATCCCACCGTCGAGGCCGGCTCGCGGCCCCCCCCCGAGGATCTGGTCCAGGGCCTGGCCGCGCTGAGAGACACGCCCACGCTGGTCATGGGCGTGGCGAGCGACATCCTGCTCCCCGCCCGGCAGCAGAGGGAGGTTGCCGAGGCCCTGCGCCTCGCGGGGAACCGGGGCGTGACGCACGTGGAGCTGAGCGAGGAGATGAGCCTGTTTGGACACGATACCTTCCTGTTGGATCTGAAGCACATTGGTGGCAATATCAAGATGTTTCTGGACTAGAAGGGGGCGGGGGGCGGGGGGCGGGGCGGGGGGCGGGGGGGGGGCGATATTTCACTTGCATACGGGCGTTTTTTTTTTTTTACGGGCGGGCGTTTCATGGGCGTTACTATGGGGGCTCCTCACTTTCTTTCTTTGACTACGCCGACAATTTACTGTCTGTGGTGGTCGACTAACAAAGCTGTCGTCACCCCTCACCATCGATCCCCTTTCTACAGATCGACGTTGGGGCAGGGGTCCATCGTCCGTGTCCAGGAACTGACTGGGCTTCAGTTGCTAGTCCTAGTGGGATAGATACATGGCTGAGCTTGAGCTCCTGCGGAGAGTGCGCAAATTTTGACGCAGACGAAATACATATTCAAGGATACTGAGAGGATACTGAGCTCGGTCTGTCTGTCGTGTATGTAGCAAGATTTATTCGACATCTAAATGAACAAAGCACAATGTTCTTCTATCTAAACTTTTACAGGGCATGTTGAAATCCCCAATGTTGCCGGCGCTTTCAAGGCACGGCCGAGTTGATCAAGCATTCTTTTTTTCGATTTGTTCTGGAATACAATACCCCTTCTCCAATGATGACGCTGAAGTTTCCTTCACGAGTTTCGACCGCAAGCTTATAACCAAGTTTTGAACATCTTGATGTATATCACTTTGACGAGCTGGACCTCCACGCAGTACAGGACCAGCTCCGCGATCAGGAACCCGACGTACGTTGGGGCGGGCCGGGCTAAGCTCAGAGCGCGCTGAATAGGAGGGATCCAGGTGATGGCGAAGCCAATTACCATGATGGCCCCGGTCGACAGCGTAAGAGGCATGGCGGCGCGACTTTGCACAAATGGCACCTTGGCTGTACGCAGGAGGTGGACAATGAGGGTCTGGGTGAGAAGACTGGTTGGGCATCGTTAGTATTGGAGGAGGAATGGCAGATGGGAGGACACTCACCCCTGTAGGAACCAATGGGTCTGAAACAATCTCACAGCCTCTTCGTCGTCGGTTGTTCGAACGCCGTAGAAGAACCAGCCCAGGGCGAAGGTGAGGAGGTCAATCACCGAGCTGGTGGGCCCAAGCACAATGACAAAACGAAGAAGATCTGGTCATCGAGTTAGTACAAGACGCATTGACAGAGATGATGGGATTCCCTCAAACACACCCCAAGTTTTCCAGCTCTTCGGAGTCTTCAGGTACTCTGGATCGACTCGGTCCCAGGGAATGGCAATCTGACTGATGTCGTACAGCAAATTCTGTGCCAGAAGTTGTATCCCCATCATCTTATTCATCGCCTCGTTAGCGCCACGTGAGATTCTTCTTCTTCAAGGGCAGAGCCTACATACCGGAGTGAATGGGAGCCAAGCCGAGGCGGCAAGCATACTGAAAACATTGCCAAAGTTGGACGATGCCACCATCTTGATGTATTTGATCGTGTTGCCGTGGGTAAGCCGCCCAGTCGTCACACTGGTGACCATGATATCCAGGCCCTTCTCCGTGAGCACGACATCGGCGCAGTCTTTGGCAACACTTGCGCCAGAGTCAACCGAGATGCCCACGTCCGCTTTACGCAGCGCAATGCAGTCATTGATGCCATCGCCGAGCATGCCAACACAGTGGCCGGACTTTCGAAGACTGCCAATGACCAGGGCCTTCTGACTGGGAGTTAGCTTGGCAAATACCTTGCACGTCTTGACGACTGCGTCGAACTCGTCTGTGCCTTCAAGAAGAGCCAGCTCAGGTCCAGTGATGGCCTGCATATCATCATTGTCTGCGACATCATCGCGGCTGATGAGATCAAGACGCTGGCACACGTTGACGGTCACGGGAAGCGTATCTCCGGTGAGAACCTTGACTTCTACGCCGAGGTCCTTCAGCTGCGCAATCGATTCAGCAGCATCATCTTTCGGTGGATCAATAAAGCTGAGCATTCCCTCCAGAACCATTGCCGATTCCAATTCGTGCAGCATGTCCTCGTCGTGCATGTCGACGTCACCGACTTTCTTTTCGGCAACAAGAAGAACCCGGTACCCGCCTTTGTTGAGTGTGTTGGCCTGCTCGATGAGCATCTGTTTCTTCTGGAAGTCCAGAGGTAATGTGACACCACCTCGACGCACCGTAGAGCAAATGCGAAGAACTTCCTCGAAAGCGCCCTTGACAATGAGCAGGTTTGTGCGCGTTGCTCCTTTGACAATACAAGCAGATCTGCGGTGCTCAAAGTCGAAAGGGATGGCGGCAACTTTTTCATATTGTGCAGTATTAACGGGGCAACCATCAGCCATTCGATATCCAAGAATCGCACCGTCGATGTTGTTGCCGTTCGAGCCCTGGACAGCGGCATCGACCGTAGCTAGCTTCAAGACATCGACATTGGTTTCACCGGTGTAGTCGAGGTAGTGGCAGAGAGTGATCTCATCCTTGGTCAACGTTCCGGTCTGTGCAGGTGTTTGTCAGTACTCGACTTTCGTGCTTTGGGTTTTCGACATCAACCTACCTTGTCGCTACATAGAACTGTCATGGCACCAAGGTTCTGAACCGAGTCGAGTCGCTTAACGATGGCCTTCATCTTAGACATAACGTGAGCACCGCGGGCCAAGTTGGCATTGACGATGGCGGGAAGCATCTCGGGAACCAGTCCGACCGCGACACTGATGCTGTACGTTGCGGCACCCTGCCAGTCCTTGGTAGTGTATCCAGAGATTCCTAGTACCTATGTTGCCATCAGCATAAGCAAGCTTTGCTAATCTTCACAAGAGAAGAGAAGGGGGTAGAGAACTTACCAATGGGACCATGGTGAGCATAAAGCCAATGAGCATGTAGCTGACGTGTTGAATGCCCAGCTGGAAGGAATTGGGCTCCCGTCGCTTTTTAAGTTCCTTGGCCATGGTCGCAATGAGAACATCTAGTTCAAAAAGATAAGTATCTGTCGAGCGGAATCTAGGGGAATTCATGATGGTGCCGTCAGCATACCAGCTCCGGTTCGAAGAACCAATGCAACTCCATTGCCCGATATAACGCTAGTTCCCATAAAGGCAATGTTGCTCAAATCAAACAATGATGTTCCTTTCTCGCCAGAGATATTCCCTGTCTTGGACACGGGGTCACTCTCTCCAGTCCAAGTTGACTGGCTGACACGAAGGAAATTCGATTCGAGTATGAGGCAATCAGCTGGCATGACAGACCCAGGCGAAAGAAGAACAATGTCTCCAGGTACTAGATCCGAGTCGGCAATAGTCTTGCGAGTCGATTCGCTCGGTGTAGAGAGCTTTTGATCGACAATCATGTTGGATTGGCGGCGGACCTCGAGGTTGGATGAAACAGATGCTTGCAACTTAAAAACAGCCACACTGCTGCGATATTCTTGCCAAAAGCGAACCAAGACAGAAATGACGACCATGACGACTAGGACAGCGAAGCCTTTCTGAAGATTTGCGACTCTGGTTAGTGAATGTTCCATTTTTGGTCGTGCCTGATTCGTTTAACTTACCCAAGAACCAGGAGGGATGGCAGCATTTAGCACGGCCAGAACAATCAACAGGATATTGAACGGGTTCGGGACGGCCTTGAGGAGAGTGATGAACCAAGAAGGCGCATGATGAGTTGGGAGAACATTTGGCCCCTTGATGGATCGGCGAGCATCAGCCTCCTCGTCGGTCAGTCCATCTCGATGAGTCTGTAGAAGATCGAATACCATATCCGGCTCCATTCCTGCAAATGCGGAAAGAACAGCCTCAGCAGAGGTGTCTCGGGCAGGCGAGGGGAGCTTCCGCCATGAACAACTCTTGGTGGGCCATGAAGAAGCTCGTTTGAGTCCGAGGCGTGAGGTCAATCGACCCATCATACCTGGAGAGCCAGTCGTGTGGGAGGGCATCTTGAGGATTGTCCTACTAGGAAGTAAGAAGTCTTCATGCCAGAGTAAACGGTTTTCTGGAGCAAAGGTTTTTGGCGTATAAGCAGGAAAATGGGATCAGAATATGACTGATGACGAGATGAATGGTCCGAGATGAATGCTATGGCGGCTTGAAGCGCGATGATTGTAGCTGGAATGCTGCAGTCGCCGCCACGACTGCTTGATCTCTATTCGCAATATCCTCCAGCGTTGCGATCTAACAGCTCAAGTAGATGAGCTGCTTGAACACGGTTCTCGGCTGTAGAGAGAAAGAAGAAGATGAAAAGTTGTTGACTGAAATGTAGAATTTGGAAACAATGTCGCGTGGAGTGATGCAGGACGGGAGTCTGTCAAATATGAAGCGTAGTCGCATGCATATAGCGCTCCAAGATAAGCTTTTATGGTATGAGATGGTTAAGCAAAGGGGAGTAGAAGAATTAGCATGTGGGACCCTTTTTTTTTTTTTTTTTTTTTTTTTTTTGCTTTTGGCCCCTGTCGAATCGAGCTCGGAGCTGTCGTGCTGCTGCTGCTGAGAGTTTGACAAGAAAGCTTGATGGCCCGTTTTGGGCGAGACTGTGGGGGCGCGAAAAGTGCCAAGCACAGCCTCGCTCTTTCCTCCCCAGAAAAAGAATTTTCCAATTCACGGGAGATACGAAGAGGCTCTCGTTCCGCCCCAAGGCAGCCGAGCGTCGAACAGGCACAATCAACGACAACGAGACCAAGGCGAAAACCCCTCAACAAGCAACAAGCTGGACTTTGGCGGCCCAACGCCCAGGCCAGGGCTCGACACACACGATGTGCGACTTGATGCTTGACGGTAAGCATCGCCGTGCGACCTCGCTAGGCTGTAATGGTCTCCTCCTGACATTGTGCTGACATTGTGCTGACATTTTGTGTGATGCAAACGCGACAACGTACGGAGCATATTGGCCCAATCTGATGTCGACTTCATTCAGAGTGTCATGAGTTGTTATCGGTGTACATTTTCCCCCTTCGTGTACGCAATGAAGCTCATGTCCTGTCTGGCGGCCATGAATGAGCCATGCATGCCAAATGCATGATAGCAGCCACATCAGGAACTCTTCCCGTCGTAGGAGGGCCGTGGCGGCCATTGTGGAACCCAAGATTTCTATTTATTATTGTTGTCTCCAGTGGACATTGAACGGCCACAGTTTTACGGATTATTACTCCGTACAACCGCTTAATAATACTGCGACACTGACTCCAAGTCCAGACCGACCGTGAGCCCATCTGTCGGCCTCGTGCCCCCCTTCCTGGAGCATGCAGCAGAGGATTATTGATGGATTGTGACCCTGGTCCTTATCTTCGCAAGGGTGCGATTGCTGTTGCCTAACACTGAAACCACTACTCAGCCTGCGCCCAGCCACTTTGATGGAGAGGCGTTTTTTTTTTTAAGTCTTCACGATATTGTCGCTGAACGTTGCACCCACGCGCTAGCCAAGCCCCTCAATTCTTGGACAACAACAACTCTTGTTATTTCAATCAGTATCGATTGTTTCGTAAGCGGTCTGACAGGATGGGTGGCCGATCGCGGTCACCGACGGGTGCCGGGTAAATTATTCCATCTACTATCATCAATTGACCCTGAAGCCAAGGGTCGGTCAATTTTGGCTGCCTGTAGTCCGTGTTACCATTGTGCAATACATAATAATGCCGTGTCACGATGGGTGCTTCCAGACACTTCTTACGGAACATTCCTTGGCTGTAGCTTCGCTCCTTCCGCTTTACATAGAAGATGCGCAACCCTGAAATGTCTACGGCTACTGTCCTGGCCTGATCCCCATCTGCGACCTCGACAAGTTGAGTTGAGCTGAACTCCTGTGTGGGAATGATGAAAACTGTCACCAGCTGTTGACATGGCATGTCAATATCATCCAAGTTTGGACGCGGGTGCGTCCACCAGTTCTGGTGAGCTGAGTTGGATAAGAAACTCCCACTAGCGAGCCAAAAAAAAAAGAAAAAAAAAGAAAAAAAAAAGGCGAAAGTGGTGGGAACACAAGCATGGCTGGAAACTTATGGTGACGGTGACAATCATGTGAGACGAATGAGACGAATGAGACGAATGAGATGAATCATCATTGAACAAAGTACATACGGACTACTGCCCTAGGGTAGGCAAGGTATGGCTTACGGACTTGTTGCCCTGCCTGACGTCAGTTGTCCAAGAATCTGGACCGAACACGCGTATGTAATAAAATAATCTGCATCATCATCATCTGTCATCTGCCATGGCTTCTCCCCGCTCTCAGAGCTCATATTGGCATGACAGCAATCGACAGACCCCAACTGTTCTCCATCCCAGCATATGATACAATATCTCGTGTTGTGCATTTTGCTTAGCTTCGTCATGGCGCACATCACATCCAACCTGCTGCTGCATCGCTTCAGGCAGATGAATTTGTCCGGCCCCCCGCAGCAGCCCGATCCTCGGCCATCCGATAAAACAGACGCAGGAGATGGCTTCTATCGCCCGACCCCGATCGACATCGCTGTCGTCCAAATCATGCTTACCAGATCTATGAAACTGCCCCCCGAGCTGGTGGATTCAATATTTGACTTGGCGGAATACTGGGCGCACTCCATAAATGTGATTGAATACCAAGCAGAGCAACAAGGTCACTTACGCATCCCCGGGCGGTCCGCGTCGGAAGACAAGTTTCTGGTAAGTACCCGTTCTTCGTGGATGAACATGGAGTTTCTAGTCAAGCTGACATCTTTCTTTTTTTGTGGCATGTGACGTGATAGCTTCGATCTTATCCTCTGGGCTTGACGGGCATCGAAGGACAAAACTCATTATCCGAGGAACTGGCCTACGACACACGCGGCGCAAAGCCTCTTCCGCGAAAAGCCGATTGCGATCCTTCATACTTTGCCAAACTGGCCAAGTATCCAACACCTCGTCTTTTAAGTCCGGCCCGCAAGATTGTCTTCAAAATTAAAAGCCACGACCAGGGCTGGGGCGGCCAACGAATCCAGAAGGGGACCTACCAGGGCTCTTGGACGTGGTTTGAAGCAGGGCTAGAGCGATTCGATTCCGAATTAACATGTTGGTTGATCCACTTGACCCGATCTAAATGACCCAACACCACTGACAAATGATACCTTCTCAGGCAATGCACAGTGCACTCTCGACGCACGCCAGGACGAGGATGAATCGAAAACACCCACGCTTCCTGTATGTGCTTTGCGGCCTCTGCAGCCAAAGATTGGCAAGAAACAGAGCAGGTCCGAGGAGAACAGTCCGAATGATACAGCCCGGGTTGATTACGGTGGGTCTGACATGAAGGATGATGCCGAGGACGAGTACCCATACGTTCATCATTTACATGGGCAGCCTGAATGGCTGATACAACGCAATAAAACCGCAACTAGTGACTGGCAAGAGCACGTGGTTTCCTGGTCATATTTGGACGACGTGAACCCGGATACCGATGCGGGCAAAGCACTTGATGACGAGGGACGAGGACGAGGAACAGGAGATGGTTCGTTTGTTCGGAATCTGCGCATGGGTGATGTGATTACGATATGGGGTAAAGCCAGGTTTCCTGGGTGGGTGAACAACATTGAATATGTCAAGATTGAGGTGTATTGGGCGGTGTAGAGTAACCGGGTGTGACGGAGAGAAGGCGGGAATGCAGAGTCTGACCATGAGAGTAATTCACATTGGCTTGTTTCTTGTCCCGGTTTACACTTTCATACCTAGTAGGTATTTGAAGAGAGATCGGTCGCGATGGTTCATTTAACCAGGATCGAAGGATTGCCGTCGTTGAGTCTGACGAGGTTCCATATTCCCTGTCTCCGAAGCCTCCATTTTCTTTTCCTGCTCGTGCTTGGAACCAAGGCTTCTTCTTCTTGATCAAAGTGACCGCCCGACACACAGTGTACGGCCAATAGTCCGTACTTCCGCAGACGAAGCCTGATTTCATGGTGGAAAAATGCTAATCCTTGCATCCAATTGCGAATTGATCCTTCCAACCCCGCCCCGCGCCGGAATTCATCAACAAAGCTTATTGACCACAGCAACACCCTGGCAGGCCGCCAAAAGACGAACGCGATGATGGAGCGGGAAGAACCTACCGAGAATCTGCGAGATAACCAGGGGAATGCGGCTCCACTGCATACCAGAGAGAGAAGATGCCAAGTTTCGCCAGGAAGCAGCAGCAAGCCGCGGCAAAAGCGGTGGGCACCAAAAGTCACAACGGGGTGCAATACTTGTCGGTTCGTTTCAGACACCTTTGCTTGTTTCCTCATACTTCCCCCCTTCCTTCTTCTTCCTCATCTTGGTCCGTGTGTTCGTGAGGATCTACACTGACATCGGCGCACAATGCCCAGAGCGCGGCGTATCAAATGTGATGAAGCAAAGCCGTGCTGCAAACAATGCATAACCCGTGGGCGATGGTGCGAGTATGCAGCTCCGCCACCCGCAAGGAACAACCAGATCATGGATGGAGGTCCGGTAAAGCTGAATTCGAGACGAGAGGCCGAGAACTGCACAGCAAAGAGTCCACCTGATGTAGCACTATCTCCGCAGCATCTGGAAGTGGCCATTCAAGTCCAGAGAGAGTCGGAGAGTCCAGGCAGGACTAGGACTGTCACCCCAGGCCCCAAGCCACCGGGTTGGGATGTTGTCGAAGGCCTAAGATACTGTTGGTCACGACCAATCCTTGATTGAGATGGGAGTCCCGTGCTTCATGGCTCTGATGATTGGAGCTGACATGCTTTAACAACAGTATTTCAGGTCATGGCTCCAGAACATCTTTCGAATTCTCTCGGAGGAAGCGACTACGATGACCAATTTGTTGGACCTCCCACCGTCATCATTGAGCACAGCTTCCTCATGATTGTCACTGCGTACCGCATCAAGAGCGCATGTCGGCATCAGGATGTCTTGCCCGCTCCCGATCAACTCGTGTCCCTTCGTCACGTCTGGGCCAGATTTTATTACCACATGACGCACTCTCTCGAAAGGGTCAATCGCCTCATTGCGAGCCCCGAGCCAGCCATCGGTGTATTCTATAGAATCATGGACATTTTGCATGTCGAGGTAAGCCAAGTCAGCTCAGCTGGACTCTGCACAAAGACTTTCCAGTCGGGAAAGCAGCACGAAACTTACTGACATCGAATACAGTTGACTCTTCTAAGCCCGACCTGGCGGCCTCACATAGAAGGTTGCGCAACCCTTATTCATCTTTATGGTGGCGTGCTCAGAGTATTAGACCTGAGTATCGGCAAACCGTCGCCGATCCTAGCTATACAGCTCATCTTGATGTACGTGGGCCCAACCCCTGCCATCAATTTGCTCCGAGTCGGTGCGCATTCATTGACAGACCTTTTCGGTTCATAAGAATCGCCACCATGGCGAACACGACTAGCCCGGCCGACGACCAGATTCACGGGTTCACGGACTGGTCCACGCCTGAGATATGCACAGTCTACACGACCACAATGTACTCTGAAATGCCATGTCCAACACACCTTTTTCTCGACATCATCCGAATCAATCGTCTCAGAACTCAAGCGACGGCCGGCGCGTCGTACAAGGACGTCATATACTCTCATGCCCGCGACATATTCGCCAGTATCGAGAGTTTTTCGCCCGAGAATTGGACCGAACCATATTCCGTCCCCGAGAAACCCGAGATGACTCTCGTGGCGAGCATCTTCAAGACTGCTGTTGCGCTATACGGAATTCTGTCATTGCCGCCACCGCCAACTTCAACAACGGGGGTATCAGTTCCAGTCGTCTCTGACGGGGCATGGCCACAGCATCCCAAACCACCCACCATGTTGTCGTACGAAAAGTCGAGGCTGGCCTGTCGACAAAAGCTCATGCGCGAGGTCTGCGAAGCCATGGGGAACAAGGCGATAAAAATATATCTCGCTTGGCCTCTGGCAGTGCTCGGTGTCGCGCTGTTCGACGAGTCTGCATCGGACAGGACCACCGTTGAGCAATATCTGCTGAAAATACGTGTGCCGCCCCAGACATATAGTGGTCCGACGACGAGCTTGACGAAGCTCAGGGCATTTTGGAAGTCTGGTAAGAGGGGATGGGAGGATTGCTTCGACGAGCCGTGTTCTGTCTTGGCGTGAGGGAGCAGCTATTTCCAAAGTGACTACGGAGTAGTCTTGAGAGAATTCGTGAGGTTTTACGACGCATTAAAGAGCTGCAATGGATTCTAACTACCACAAACACTACTTCATGCTGCTGCTGCTGTAAAATACGTCGGAAACATGATGCTCAGGGCCCCGTGGCACCGAACAGAGTTGTGATTAGACATGACCCACGCGTGTTATACACGATGCCATTGGCAGCCGTGGCAAGATAGATGGTGTGCACTGTGAAGCCGAGTTTCGATTTCGAACCACGTCTCCCTGATTGAAACGGCTTCCTCTTCGGGATTGCCATTCACATGTCTACGAGTTTTCAAAACCGACATTATGCGTGCTGATTGACGTACCCAGTCCTGGAGCGTCTGGCACATCCGTACATGCGTAAGGCAAGGCTCCCGCCGGCCGAACGACGGTGAGGATGACGATTTGGCCATCCCTCCCCCTCCCCCTCCCCCTCCCCTCACCGCAGGAGTTTCATGTGCCGATTCACATCCTTGTAAAGCAGGTACCGAAACCTGCCCGGCCCCCCCGCATAGCAAGCCTGCGGGCAGAAGGCGCGCAGCCACATGAAATCACCCGCCTCGACCTCGACCCAGTCCTGATTCAGGCGATACACGGCCTTTCCCTCCAGAACATACAGCCCGTGCTCCATGACGTGCGTCTCGGCAAAGGGGATCACGCCGCCGGGCTCAAAGGTGACGATGGTGACGTGCATGTCGTGGCGGAGATCGGCCGGGTCAACGAAGCGCGTCGTCGCCCACGCGCCGCCGGTGCCGGGCATGGCCGTGGGCGCAATGTCCCTCTCGTTGAGGAAGATGGGCCCCGGCGCGTCCAGCCCGTCGACGGCCTCGTAGGCCTTGCGGATCCAGTGGAAGCGCGCGACGCCGCCGCCGCCGCTGCCGCCCCGGTTCCGCAGGGTCCAGCCGCTCCCCGGCGGGAGGTAGGCGTAGCCGCCCTCGGCGAGCTCGTGCGTGGCGCCCCCGACGGCGATGTCCACGGCGCCCTGGACGACGAAGATGACGCCCTGGGCGGCGTCGTCGAGCTCGGCGCGGTCGCTGCCGCCCTGGGGCTGCACCTCCATGATGTACTGCGAGAAGGTCTCGGCGAAGCCCGAGAGCGGGCGGGCGATGACCCACAGGCGCGTCTTCTCCCAGAAGGGGAGGAGGCTCGTCACGATGTCGCTGAACGTGCCCTTTGGGATCACGGCGTAGGCCTCGGTGAACATGGCCCGGTCGGTGAGGAGCTGCGTCTGGGGCGGGAGGCCGCCTGACGGCGCGTAGTAGGCGCTGATGTTGCTTGCGTTGCCCATGATGGACGATGATGCCTGGTTGGTGTTTTTATCTTCAACTTGTGGGCGTGAAGTGGAACACGGCGTGGAACACCGGGGGGGGGGGGGGGGTAAACCTCGGTGCAGGGGAAAGTTCGATTTTTTCTTTTTTTCTTTTCTAATGACGGTACGTACATGGGGATAAAACAGCAGCAGCCATTTCTCATTGGTTGTGCACACTGCCCCCCCCCCCCCCGCATGATGGCAAATTATTCCCAACGCGTCTGGTCCGTTTGAAACAGAAACATGAACATGAATAACCAAGGTAGTCCAAGCCACGCCCGTCGCTCGTTCACATGGTGATTCCTCGTCCGTTCACATGGTGAACCTCCATCTCGTTTGCAGCCGTGTGGCAGTCACGACTTCACGACCACTTGGGGCTCAGAAACTCAGGGGGTCTCGGTGCGAGCCTGGCTGATTCTCCTGGTGCCTTGGTGGTACTCCTCGGAGTTCCAGACGCCGGTCGACTGTCCAGATTTGATCGGGTTCACCTTCTGAACATACATGATGTCGATTTCCTCGAGGCTGCGGTCCTTGGACTCGATGACGAAGAAGAAGACGATGACGACGAGGGCGGCGCAGCAGCCAGCGAAGACCAGGCCGTACAGGTAGTCAATCTCGTCAGTGATGAATCGCGTGCTGGGGGCGTTAGTGGTCATGCGCAAGAACTCAAGAGTCCCGGGGGGTTTTTTTTTCTTTTCTCATGGTGAGAGGTGAGAGGTGAGAGGTGAGACATACAAGAATGAGATGAGACTTTGTTGCGGGAACGTTAGCATCCTGTTTCCATTCGGTCGGTTTCCGACACGGACAAGGCACAACTCACAAGTTCCACAACCAATTCGAGGCCGTGGCAAGACCCATGCATGTGCTGCGGTAACGCAGAGGGTAAAGCTCTGCATTGACGGCCCAGACCAAGGGGCCCCAGCTGACGGCAAAGGCAGCAATGGCCAAGCACGAGAAGGTGACGAGAGCGGATCCCGCCACGGGAGTTGACTGGGGGTTGGCGTGGTCGAGAGCAAAGTGTCCGACAAAGGCGTATACGCTAATTTCGTTCCGCTGTTTGTCAGCCCGAACCCGGATTACTCAAGGAAGGGAAAAAAAGAAAAAAAGAAAAAAAGAAAAAAAAAACCAGACTGCCGCGCTGTCGGCTGTTTCATCTCCCAACGAACTCACAAGAAGCACATCATCATCCAACCAGCGCCGATCATGAGCACGTTGCGTCGGCCGAATCTTTTCGTGACCCATAGCGCAATCACGGTGCAGAAGACGTTGACGGAGCCGAGGATGATCTGAGTGGTGTAGCTGTTCTGGATGCCCGTGGCGGCGAACACGGTTGTCCCGAAATAGAAGAAGAAGTTGGCACCAGTCAGCTGCTGCCCGGCCTGCAAGACGATGCCGAGGATCGTGCGGTGCAGCATCCGCGGCGCGGTAAAGATGTCGGCGAGGCTGAACTCGGCTGCGCTCCGGCTCTGCTCGCTCAGGTTGGCTTGGATGTCGTCGATCTGGTGGGCGACGGCTTGGGAATCCACGGGGAGGCCCGACAGCCTGGCCAGGGCGGCTCTCGCGCGCTCGACTTTTCCGCGGCTGCAATCGTAGCGAGGGCTCTCGGGCATGAAGAGGATCGTGGTTCCCAGGATCAAGGCCCAGGCGAACGACAGCCCGTCGGGGATCCGCCACGAGGCGCTGCTTGCTCCATCCTCGGTTGCCCAGTTCACCATCTCGGCTGTCCAGATGCCCAGGGTGATGAGAAGCTGGTAGGATGCGACGATGACGCCCCGGATGACGGTCGGCGCACACTCGGACTGATACATGGGCACCACGACCGAGAGCGCCCCGATGCTCAGACCGCTGACCAGGCGGCCCACGGCGAACTGCGCCCAATGATTGGAAGAGGAGATCTCGACAATGGTCCCGATGCAGGTGAAGAAGGCGGCGGCGGAGATGCACAGCCGGCGCCCGATGAGGTCCGACATTTTGCCCGCGATGAGTGAGCCGATCAAGGCGCCGACGCTGACCATGCCGACGATTGTTCCCTGCCGAGCAGCGCTGAAGCCGTACGAGCCGTCGGGCTGCAGTTCGCCGAACCGCTCGGAAAAGTCCTTCATGAGGAAGAAGCCCGAGATTTGACCGCTGCGTGCGTGCGTGTCCTGTTATTAGCAAACCCCACAACATCAAGAAAAGATGGGCATCATGTCACCGTCGTACCTGATGTAGCCGAAGATGAAGCCGCCTAAACTTGCCACGCCGCCCTGGAAGCATGCCAGAAACGTGACTTTTTGCTGAGCAACCACGGCCTCTTTCCGATCCTGCCCATTTTCATCGCCGTCGGGCGTATTGGCATGATGCTGCACGGGTTTCTTCATGGAGTTCATGACTGGTTGGTGGCCTGCTCGCCGGCGGGCACCTCGAGCTGGTACGGATTACGCGAGGCAAACTGCTTGCTATTGCTGATGCGTTGTACCAGGATGGCAAGCAAAGGGATGGATTATAAGCGGCGTTCCCACAGAGAGCGAGAAGACGCCCGGAATCGAGCACAAGAGCTGTGGGACAGGATACAGACGAATGTAGGAAGCAGGGAGAGGGCATGTATACAGGAAAGAAGAGAAGACGGGTCGGCAAGGAAAAAAAACAAAGGCCTGGCACGTTCCGGAACTATTCTTTATCTGTTTCCGGAGCGGATGGAAAATGAGGGCCTTTTTTTTTTTTCTCTCCCCTCCCGGCGTAGATACAAGTGATGCGCAGTGCCGGAGTCCAACTGCGCTCCAGAGCCTCCAATTGGCGTCATCGGCCCGACGCAGAATGGAAAAATCCACTCCGTCTGGCAACTCAATGCACGGCATCGTGGAAAGTCGGCCCACTTCCTTGCGAGCCCGTCGCCATAACGAATGAATTCCCCTGCTGGCCTGGCCCACTGTGGACAAATCGAGATTCAGTGTAATGAAGAGTTTTTTTTTTTTTTTTTTCAAGGGTCTCCAGAGCGCTGGTAAGCTTCTTCAAGCGACGAATATGACGGCCGACAGACAACAACCTGGCAGGAACAGAACTCGGGCTGCAACCCACAAGTCTCTGAGGCATGAGACGTCGCGCGTCGCACTGCATGGCCTAGACGTCGGGCCGTCGTTGGCATGTTCCGGCTGCGCCCGCTGCATCGGTGCCATCTGAAGTTTTTTTTCAAGTTTTTTTTTTTTTCGATGAGTCGTCGCTTTGGAAGTTGAGAGGGAATTTTTTTTTTTTTTTTTTTTTTTTTTGAATTGGTGAGCGTGAGCGGCGACGTCATAATTCCGTTTTGCTGCCAGCCCCCGGCAATTGTTGGGTGGGGCCGGCGGTGGCCGGGATAAAGGCACGGGAGCCGGGGAATCCTGGGATAAAAAGAAGGGGGAAAAAAAAGAAGAAGAATAAAGAAAGGTCGAAGGAACCGGGGACCGGTCTTCGGAACGTGATCATGACTTGCCAATTGACAAACGGGGCAAATTTGTCCTCTGTCATCTACATGTACTCCGTACGGAGCACTTGCGCCCGTGTGCTCCGGGTAAAAGGATTCCACAGCGTTCCCCGTCGAATTCAACGGCTCGTTTTTTTTTCAATGCAGATTGGCATAGATGGTTGTCGGTCCTTTTGTTCGCCCTCACGTAGCAATTCTCCGGAGCGGCGGCAGAAGACGTTAACCTGCCCGAGGGAACTTGCATATTCGGGAAGGAACCCCAAGGGAACGCCAAGAGGCTTCACGGCCCGACCAACTCGACGCTGCATGGGGCGGCGCACGTGAGGGTTTTTTTTTTTTTTCATCAAAGTTCAAAGTTCTTGCGGAATCCCATTTCCTTCCTACCTACCTCGACTGGGCCCTCCCGACGGCGCCAGCCACCGTTGAGCATTATTTTTCTCCTTCTTCCTCCGACGGCATGCCGGGTCAATGGAGACGATGAGGGTCCGATGCGGGGGGGGGGGGGGGAGAAAAAAAGAGAAAAAAAAGTGGTTATCTGGCGGTACCCCGTGACGCGGTGCTTGATTGCCGCCGAGACTACTTCGAACGTGCCCTCATCTACTAGAGTGTTGCAACTTGAATTCGGATTCCCGTGCAAGGGGTATACATATTGATGGGTGGGTAGCAGTAGCGTCTGACGAACAATGAGTGCTAAAGCTAGATTGAATGAATGAATACTCTGGCAATTCAGGGGGGGGGGGATTTTGCTTCTCTCAGCTTCACTGAGTTGATGATGACTTGTCTGGACTCGTGCAGACCAGACCCATCAACTTGGCCATGGCCTCGGCAATCTTTACTGCGAAATCCCGGTCGTTGATGCATCCCTCGTCCTGCACGATACTGATATCCGTCCCCTCCAAGCCCTCCATGATGGACTCGTAAAGCGCGGCATCTGACTCTGCGTCGTGAAACGGCCCGCCCGGGACAGACAGCAATGCTGGCGCCGCCCAACGTATGTTTCCACCGCCGGATATCTCGACTCGAGTGTTTTTCCGGACGACATCCACCCCGGGCGTCGTCACGCCGAACATGGTCATGGCCACGCGCTTCCTCGCCCCGGGCGTACATGTCGCGCACGGCCTCGGCGGGCGCACTTCCCCATGGCCTCGACGAAAGTCGCCCCGGGAGAGAGAGCTCCGAGATGTCGAGCCCCGGCCGATACTGGGACAGCATGTCCGATGCCCGGACATCTATCCCCCCCCTTTCACATTCTGCTCCGCAATAAAACCGAAACTTGCGGAGTTAACACACACTCACACGCCTGCACTTTTCTCTCCACCAAAAAAAAAAAAAAAACCCCCCCCATCAGCATTTGGAAAGAAAGTTCACGGCAAATCACTTCACGCAACACACGGAGAGACTCCATTCAGCACAGGGACGAGTAAAGTGAGCGACTTCATCATGGTCCTGTGTCACGGAGGCCCCATTGCTGGTCCCGACGATGCGCAGCATGTGCTGAAGCGCACTGCTGGTGTTGACGGCTTCTACGGCGCGAGTTCCATGGAGAGACTGCCGGTGGAGACGGCCATCACGAGGAGCTTCAAGAGTCTGGAGACGAATGCTCCATGAGCGACGGTTGGACATGGCATGGGTTTTTTTTTTGGACTTGAAACTTGATCAACCGTGTCGCCAACTGTCTGTAAATAGCAACGGCATAGCAGCTCCTCCTAATTCCGCCCGGCAGAAAACTGCAACCTTTCGTTCCCAACCACTCCATTCTTCACGTTGCCGATGCCGTTGACCTCCCCGCTACCGCCGGGAAGCACCACGTTCTCAAAGTTGCTCGCCATGAGCTGCACGCCGCTCACAAAGTCTCGTCCGTCAAAGGCGCAGTGCCCGCCGTTGGGCGAATTGTCCACCGTCTGGAGGGCATTGATCTGCTGATTGCTGAGCCCGGCACTGGACGCGGCCTCCTCGTAGGCCCTCACGGACTGGGGGATGGACTTCTGGAGAGACTGGAGCTCCCCGGCGGTGGACTGGAAGTGGATTCTCGTGTTGGCCATGGCCGCCGCGGCCTGCGGCGTGAAGTCGACCTGGGGGGCCATGGCGCCGCAGTTGAGCAGGACGCCCGAGTCCGGGAAGTCGCCCATGTGGGCTGGCATGAAGAAGCCCGCCAGGGTGAGGGCGCCGCCGCTGACGCCGGTGAAGAAGACGTCGGACTGGTTGAACGAGACGACTTTGGGGAGTTCCTGCTTGACCAGGTCGGCGACGGCCTGCGAGTGGGCGACGCCGTCGGGCCGCTGCTGGCCGTTCCTGTCGGCACCGCCCCATTTGAGGTTCCGATCCGGGGCGAGGACGGCGACGCCCATGAGGTTGGCGTTGACGCCTTGGTTGGGGAAGTCGAAGAAGGACTGGCCCCCGTCGCCGTGGAGCAGCACGTTCATGCCCATGGTGCCGGGGCTGTTGGCCGCCGCCGCCGCCGCGGAGCCGCCCTGGACACCCGAGGCAGCGGTGAATTGCTCGGCAGGCGCACTCACTCTGTATCGGATCTCGAGGCCACTGGGTGGTTGGGAATCGTGTTAGTTGGGGGCGTGCTGTTTCCCGTGCAGAACCGAGGTTGCGGCGGCCGAGAACTCACTTGATTTGCACCGTCTGGTCGAGCATTGTTGATCCATCTTTGGCAGTGGAAATACCGCCTGGTTTCTGTGCTGCCTTTTGCTGTGGTGTTTGCCTATTGCCGCCACCGCGGTTTCCTCCCTGGTTCCCGCCACGGTTCCCGCCACGGTTCCCGCCTCTGTTGCCGCCTCTGTTGCCGCCTCTGTTGTTGTTGTTGTTGTTGTTGTTCTGCTGTGCAGCGCACAGCGATAGCCACAACGTCAGGACAACAAGTAGCCCGGACGGGGTGAGGCCGATGAGCTTCGCCATTTCGCTGTTGCAGTTTTTTTTCGTGGTACGGACGAACCGGCGTATTGATTCAGAGGGGGGAGAAGAAAAGCGGTTGGTGAATAGAAGAGAGAATGGAAAACGGTCCAGCCGATTGAGAAGAGAAGAATAACGTAGGTGAACGGAGAATGAAGGACGAAAAAAAAAAAATGAGATGAAGAAGACGGAGAAGAAATACAAGACGCCCTGTGCGCGCTAATAAGTCATCATCAGTCTTGTTGAGCCATGCTCACTCACCCCACGCACACGTTTCAGACTCGTAGCATCGTCTGGTCGTCCGCCACTTTGCGAGTTATCGTGGGTTTCAGACCGAGTTTCGCCCTCAGGCCGACTCTCCTAGTGCGGACTGGGCGCGCCGCAGAGCGACAAAAGTCTGGGGTGAACCGTGATGCATCACAGCGCTAGCCGGTTGAGCGATCGGTGATTTCAATTGCGCGTGGCTTGACGGCAACCATGTCGCAAACGTGCCGCCGCCGAGTGAGTCCATATGGCAGAGCCTTCGTTGCATCACACCCCAAGGGGCCATCGCGGGTGTTGCAGGAGCAGTTCACTACGGCTCTATAAGCAACATCACCAGTGCTAAACCTGTGGCATCTGTAGGAAGAAAGACCTTCCCTTCAAGAAATCAGGTCTTTTACCATCTTAAGGACCTATGCCTAGCTAGTTGGCAGTGTTAACAAATTTAACAGTAGCTAGATCAGCAACTCCGGCAGCAACTCCAGCATCAATTCCAGTGGCAACAAGACCAGCCTGATTTCAATGGCAGCAGCAGCAAATTCAATGGCAGCAGTAACAGAAACAGGACCTTTAACAGAAGCTAGCTATAGAAAAGGATGACTTCCAATAGCTTGAAGACCTTGTCAAGGAAGTCTTTAAAGAACGTAATGACCTCCAAATGCAGCCAACTTGTCAGCCAATTCGTCAGCCTAACCGAATCCCAAGTCCTTTGCAAAGCTCGTTGCCTAACCCTCTGCAAAGCTCGTTGCCCGGTCCCTTGCAAATTCGTCAGCAGCCAATGCAACGACAGCCTTGGCCTGAGCAATGGCTTTCTTGAATGCCCTGAGCATCGGCTCATATAGCATGTCGGAGTCTTTCGGCGTCCCGATGAAGAGCGCGCCCTTGTATATAGGAAACAATATTGCTCGCAACTCCCTGCAAAGTGGCTTGACGCAGTCGAATTCGGGTGGAAACTCTCCCAAGATGAGCCCGAATCCGACCTTCTCGGCTTTCGATATGTCGGTAATGTGGCCAAGCTTCGCGTTTGCAATATCCTGATAGTCTCCAGTATACCAGTGTAAAAACACGCTCTTCTCAGGTTGTTTCCTTGGCTCGCTTGATAATCTCCAGCCCCGGCGCGCACAGAGCCATAGGAGGACGTAGAAAAATGCCTCAAGGTCGTGTCGATATGTGTGCGAGAGTCCAAGCAGTACCTCGATCGCCATGAACTCCATTGTGCCAGTCCGGTGTGGGGCCCCACTAGGGCCTGTCCCTTCTTCTTTTGCTAGATCTAAATCAATAAGCATCCCGCTGAACCCGTTGGCTTTGGCCGGATCTGTAATGATAATGTTATTTTCCGATATGTCTCGGTGTAGAATTTGGCCTTTGGATAAAAGTGATCGATGGGCCTTGATAGCATCGCGAAGGCACTCAAGCATCTCAACTATAGACTTAAACTGGCTGATGGATCGTCCTGCTGGAGAAATGGCCAGAATACGGAAAATGCGGTTGGCATAAGGAGTCTGGTCATGCTGTACGAGGCTTGTACCATTTGGTTCTTGAACGGGGTAAGTGACCACATCCTCGCTGCGATGCGCCCCGGGAAGTGGACTGTCCGGTCGACTTCTCTTGGACGTAGAGCTTTCCCCACCAACAGATTTTCTCTTCCTGACTGTGTTACTGGTAACGCTGAGGCCAGATAATTTGCCAAGGGAGTGACTGCTATGTGGCTGTGACTGTGATAAGGAAGCATTGGTGATGCCAGATCCGCCACGAAACTTATAGGGAGCCGCGAAAATAAGGCCATCACGCAGACTACTTATGCTGCTCACTTCATCCATATAAGCAACCACTTTCGCGAGTCCCTTTACGCCACGTTCGACGGCCTTGTTAAGAAGTGTTGATTCAGGCGGCCGCATGTTAGAAGGCCAAGAGAACTTAATAACCGTGTTAAACTCAGCAGTGCCCACAGCCTTGGCAAGGAAGCAGGTTGTGCCGCGACAGACGATTGCTCGCTGCAAAGCGATAGGATCGGGATCGAGTTCAAACCTCTGTTTCTTCCCTCGTTCAACTGTGGGCATGGAGATAAACAGTGCGCCATCCTTTTCTTGAGTGACGGATTCTAAGCCTAGCTCGTCGTCTCTCATCATTAAATACCCACACATGACCTGGATGAACTTCTCAGGCTCCTTATGGATATCGAACGTGGCACCACTATATGGCCCTGAACGATCAAAGACCCACGTTTCCATCTCGGTTCCAGTTAGGGTAAAGGCGTGTACGAATAGGCGTCTAGGCTGATTTGCGAACACGTTTCGCACGGAACTGCCAACCTGGAGCCACAGGGCTTTATCTTTCTTATCAGACCTTTTCAGCTCGCCGACGACTAAAACATCTTTCCAGTCGTGCCGCTTGTCGGCTGCCTGGCACCTTTTCAACTTCACGAGCAGGTCCAGCTGCCGTTGTGCAATAATCCTGACTTTGTTATCTTGGCTGCTTCTGTAATAGGCAGCCCGCTCGCTTGCTAGTAGCTCTTGCTGCAAGTTAAGCCACCAGCCGCACACCTCATCCTCAGTGGCCGTGTCAGGCAGGTGCATCCAGCTCTTATTAGTCTCACTATAGTAACTTCTAGCTCTCTGCCAGATTTGTTTAGCTCGCCGACTCCATTTATTACCCTCAAAATATTTCTCGTGAAACCCTTTAACCGCGCGGTGCGTGCAGTAGCGAATCTCTTCAAACACGCGATGTTCAATCGCCCGTCTTGTTTGTTCTGAGCCTTGTTGCGAAGCGGATGAATGGGTAATGGGGGTTTCGAACGAGACGCTTCTTGGTGGCGGTGTGCAGTGCGAGACTGCTTGGATAAGGACGATGACGGATCCCCATATTTCGACATCGGATGCCTTCTCAACGACCAGCTTTGATAGTGGGCGGCAATGTTTATGTAAAATCTCACCTTTCTGGAGTCGTCCTCGGACGAACGAGAGGTCGGACACTAGAAATTCCCTGCCAGTCCTTTAATCAAGAGATAGAGACACTTCTGATCGAGATAGCGAGCGGAATAGTTTGGCTATTGCCGCCATGAACAGGCGCGGTCGGGCTGGTACATCTGCGCTATCATCTGAATGGGAATCGTCTGTGGTAATGTGTGTTTCCGCCTCGCGTAATGCCTCGCGTAATGCCTCACGTATGGTACCAAGTGAGTCGCTGAGAGGATTTTGTTCGATGATGTCGCACTCGTGCTGCGTAAGGTGAGCCATGAAAGCAACTTGGAGTTCTAAAGTCTGAAGTTGAGGGAGGACGCCTAAACACGCATCAGTCAAAAATCGAAGACACATCTGCCGTTAGGCCTATAATGCAGTTAGAGGTCATACTGTTGAAAGAACTTAGGGGGTTTATTCGGTCCTATGACCTCG
Organism: Epichloe amarillans; assembly: GCA_024072835.1. NCBI lineage: Eukaryota > Fungi > Ascomycota > Sordariomycetes > Hypocreales > Clavicipitaceae > Epichloe > Epichloe amarillans. The sequence continues at coordinate 1,975,495 of CP099639.1, forward strand.
TTCACTAGTGCACTAGTTGACGATAGTAAAAATTAATAACTAAGAGAGGGTTCTATGAAAGGTGCGAGGCCGCGAGGGATAGAAAGGAGGCTCCGCCCCTGTTGCTCACGTGACCTTGCCACGAGTGGGGCTGCGAGACGACGCGATCAAACACCTTCCACTAGGACCTGACAACCTAATCAATCTAACTGAATTCCCTTATAAGAGCCCGCTGCCTAGCTTGTTGCAAATTCATTAGATCTTAGATAGCTGGGACAGCTATCTCTTTCATCCGTGTTGCCCGCATTTTCTACGTGCTAGAATTGATAAGTGCCACTTGCCTTGTTGCTCAGGATGTGGCTAGCATGTGACCTAGAACCCCTATATTAGATCATACATTTTGTATCGTAACACAGGGAATAGGATTCGAAAGCACCTTTTATTACTACTAACCTGTGAGAACCTGTAAAAACCTAGAAGGTATGCTAGAATTCCCGGATAGACCAAAAGATCCGTCAATGCTAGCCGCTGCTAACATTGCCCCTTACAATTACTCAAGACCTGTCGCCTCGCCTTGCCCTATGGACCACGTCGTTGCGTGCACATCGCGCCTTACAACGCACAGCGCCTTACAGGGTCGTCCCTGCCAACCTTTTGCAGAGTTCTCGTGGATCACACCTTTGGGCTGCACCGTAAAATTTTCCTCTGTAAGAATATTCGCACTTTTTGAACGCTTATTACGTGCAGTTACCCCAAGGCCAGTCTATAACATATGTTATTCCTCGCGGAAACTTAACAACTAGGGGCTTTCGCTTAAGCTGACCCGCCATAAGCCCTGCATTCTGTCTGTCAGTTAGATCAGCAATTTGCTTTGATTGCTTTTCGCTGAGTTCTCGCAGTGCTGCTAATTCATCCGTTTCCATTATCTCTGTTAGTAATGGTATGTCTGCTAGTTATTGAGTTTCCATGGTAAAGAATAATGTATGTTATGGACTGGCCTCAGAGTTACTGCACGTAATAAGCGTTAAAAGAGTGCGAACATTATTCTTACAGAGAAAGAAGAGAATTACAAACAAGAGATTACACAGGATCCGGATTTATAGTATTGTGCGCGCGGCCTGTGCGTACTCCCTCGGGAAAAAGTATAAACCCGTATCCGTCGTCAATTTTGTCGGCGGCCATTCGAACCGCCCCAATCTTTGCTCCTCCTCTCGCGCAAAACCGCCATGACGACCCGTCCTCAGAAGATTTCTACGACCGGATAGAGAGGCACCGTCCTCTTCTAGCCGATTTTGTAGCACATCACCTTGGCACTGAATCAACGGAGATCGACATTTCTCCGCAAGAATACTGGCGCCATGGGTCATTCAACCTTTGTATACCGACCCGGGTTGACGTCGACCGCTCTGTGAAGCCAGCAGTCCCACACCTCGTTTTCCTCCGCTTTCCTTTGCCTTACCGCGTCGGAGAAGCAACAAACCCCGGCAACTCCGATGAGAAGGTCAACTGTGAAGCTGCAACATACGCTTGGCTCCAAGAGAACTGCCCTTCAGTTCCCATACCAAAGCTTTACGGCTTTGGCCTGTCTACTAATCAAAGAGTAATTGCCTTGACTTGCAAGTTGCTCAGCCCCCAACGGCTTATTCCCTGTCTGTAGTTTACGAATCTCGACCTTCTTCCCTGGTGCTCGCGCTGGTTCCGGCAAGCTCGAAGCTATTTTCTAGCCGCGTTTGGCTTCCGACAGCCCTCACGATACGTGTGCCACGGCTCTGGCCGCTTCGCCGACCTTGATATCGGTTACCTGCTTATCGAAACTATTACTTCTGGCGAGATGCTTTCAGACTCCTGTGATGAAAAGTGCAACGACGTCCGCCTCCAAGAAAATCTACAGCGAGACCTCGCTAGGACAATGCTCTCGCTTGCAAGTGTTAGCCTGCCCCGTATCGGCACATTCCGACTAGACGGCAAAGGATATTTACATTTAGACAATCGTCCTCCGAGCGTTCAGTCTACTATTCAGGAGAACGAAGGCATCCCCCTTGATATTTCCAGATACACAACCTTCTCTACCGTCAACGACTTCGTCCTTGCTCATTTGGCGGCTTTCGACAACCGGCTTCTCTACCAGCCAAACGCTATAACGAGTCGTGACGATGCATGCTACCAGATGACCAGTCTGGCTGCCGCGAAGACTATATTCCCGCAGCTATTCCGAAAAGACCTTGGCAACGGCCCTTTTGTGTTTGCCTTGACTGATCTTCATCGAAGTAACATCTTTGTCGATGAGGACTGGAATATTACCTGCATCATTGATCTAGAATTTGCCTGCTCGTTGCCTATCGAATTTCTGCAGCCGCCGTACTGGCTTGGCGGCGGACTTATCGACGAGATTGAACCTGTCGAATTCGCGCCGAAACACGCTGGGTTCCTAGAGCATCTAAAACGTGAGGAGCAGCTTCAGAATCATAGGAGAGACGCAGAGCCCCTCTCATCGATCATGCAGCAAGCATGGACCAACGGGGCGTTTTGGGTCACGCTGGCGGTGAGGGATCCGGTAGCCTTTACGACGATATTCTACGACCGTGTATTGCCCGACTACTTCTCCTCCTCCTCGGAAGAACTACACAAAGCCGACTATAACTTTGTTGCCCGTCTGTGGCGGCGCGACATGTCTGGCATCGTTGACCAGAAATTGCAAGATCGCAACAGGTATTTAGAGAGACTCAAGGAAGTCTTCACCAATACGTCAAGTGCAGCCATTCACTTCCCGCCACTCTTTTGCCATCGTGGAGGGGACGGAGGGCCTTGTTGAGATGGCGCGTTCTTCCCTCCTGTCATAGGGACGCCGAAAACGGGCTGCTGTGTTGCGAGCGACGCTGTCCCATCAATGACAGGGCGACCGACGGGCGTCATCCAAAAGTCGCGAAGCCTCCAGCGAGGCACTAGACCGAGGTTTCCACTCATCATTCAGCCGTGTGTTGGCTTTACATTAATCTAGATACGTTTGTTTCCCCCATGCCTTGAGGAACGAGAGAGATACGAGGGATCTTGTGCCTAACCTCTCTTCATACAAGTTGGGAGTCTATCACCCTCTGGTTGGTCGTTGCAGTTCGATGCCCGCCGACGGTCGCCTTTCTTACTAATATAAGTTACTGGACCCCACCACCTACTCCAACGCCTTTTCCCTTTTGCTTTTGCATAGTCTCGTCGCCCAGCTCTCCTCTCTAGCCTTAGCGATGACCACATCTCCTCAGGTAATGTACTCCGTGGCGCCCCAGGTCTACAAGGGATAATCCGTACCGTCATGTACAGTCTAATCCCTGTTTGTTTTTTACAGGAGGTACGTACAGAACTAGGGGCAGCAGGCCAATGACAGATCTTTCCGTGACTTAGTGTGGCACTAAGTGAGGTATATATTACCTTATATTATATATATTCTGCTAGAACTATAGGATCTCTTACCAATCCGATCCGTACGGATCTATAGCGTAATCTGTACATATCCTTATGTATGTAGTATCCCTACATATAATGCCTCCATTCACTATAGCCACTAAGAGCTACAGGGATTAAGACTGTATCTCTACTATCTCCTCCGCCGCCTCTCGGCCAGCACTTTCCACCACATTAAATCAATTGAATAGCACTACTCCGTACTTGACTAGGTATTGAAATGTCTAGGAATCGTCAAATAAAAAGAAGTCTATAGCTAAACATTTCATCAACTGTTTTTGTTCTAGCTATGCCCCTTATGGGCACAGTACAGGGCGACGATGGGTAAGAGAGATATATCTATCTGTGGGCTCGGGAATGGAAGTCGAATCTGATAAGTCGGCAGAATGAATGTTCAGATCCCGAGTCTGAACGACTGGCAGAACTTCTGGGCAGAGGAACCGGTACCACGGCAAGTGTTCCTTTGGCAAACAAATGGAGCTTCGGGTTGTACCATGCTTGGAGGCTTGCGACGTTGGAGATGGACAGACGTGGTTTCAAATTGAAATTGTGTGCAGATTTTGTCCATTCCATCCAGCTGGTCTTGAGTCTTGGTCTACCGTGATGATACAGAGTGGCCCTTTTTCTGTGGCACCCATCGGCTTCTGTGGAGAGGAATGCATTTTCCAGTAGCACCTATTCATTGCCAAAGGAAACATTCCATTCCTAGTACCTGCGCCCCCAACTCCGTCGCAATGCCAACACAGAAAGCAGGAATCGGGTGAAAAATCATGTCGAGTATGAAATATCAGGAACGCCTTGCCCCCCATGCTCTTACGCCTTGTCCAGTTTGGCAGTCGGATTTGGACTTCTCCTTGACTTTCTCGGATATGTTGCCTCCCACTTGAATCACGGTACCCATGCCCACAGCCTGGTGCCAGAGCACATGGCAGTGCAAGAGCCAAAGCCCATTATTGTTCAGGGGGAAGCGTAAAACTACATAACCCATGGGCGGCACGTGGACCGTGTCTTTGCGAAGCGGCTTCTCCAGATTGAAGGGGCGTGCCTCTGACGTGCTCTTGGGGTCGAACGGGTTGTAACCTCTGTATGTGCCGGTAGCTTGTTCCCGGGCCACGACGTAGAACTCATGGCCATGCTTTCGTGTGTTAGCCACATGTTTGAAGAAATGGGCGCAAGGAAACTTACCAGATGGAAAGGGTGCCCTTTATCGTCAAAATTGTTAAGCGTTAATTCGATCCATTCGTCAGGTCCCGAGACTTTGAACCACGGCACATCAAACTCGTGCACTTTTGTGGGCTGAGGGACGACCTTTGCCCATTCATCTCTATCCAAGGACAGTAGAGGCAAGGTGTTCGGCTTTGGACTTGTCCAAGACGTGTGGTTTATAGAGCCAACCGGCTGGTTGTGCTTTGCTGCGCGTATTTTCATGGTTGAGTACAAGACTGCGTGTTGTAATGGGCCGCGAGAGCGGCCGAGGTCGGTCGGTGGGCTCTGTCCCATAGCATCGGCTAGATTGAAAACATCCACAACAGGCTTTTCAGCGAAACCATGTGCTGGTGTCTTCTCCGTGTCTCCAGCACCATTCCACTCGATCGGGAACGACTGAATGCGTTTCAAAGCAAAGTTGGCCAATGGCATATTCCTAGAGGGGAACGGGGTCAGCTGGGGAGCCTGCGCACGAGATAGATGGTGGCAGTGGCACAATCAGGTGCCGTTGGCCACAACTCACTCTCTATCCAATTCGATTGTCATCTTGGTGGGTCTCATTGGAACGACGTCGCGAAGCTGTGATGAGCGGGATTCCGTTCGATCCAAAAGCACATCTACCCGCTCGCCGGGGTGAAGCAGGCCTACGGCCCTGGCTCTTGGTGTGTCCTCATGCAGCCGATACCCGCCATCGACGGCGATGGGCTGCATAGATCCGCTGGAAAGTTCCATGCTGAAGCCCGCAGAGATTCTTGGTACATGCCATTAGTCCCAAAATCTCAGCCAGAGCTATGCGCGACTCACCCAGTATTGATGATGCGTAGCCGTACTCGATCCGCATCCATCAGTTGGATTGTGGGAACCTCGACGCGGTGGCACTCGACAGGACGCGCCTTGACTGCCATGGAGCAGTTGTAGCCGCCTCTCCCATTGAGAAGAAGAGAGTCAGGGGCAGGCTGCCATGTCAAAAAGTCAGAACAGTTGGTCAAAACCCATGGCTCACTTCACTTCAGCCACACTTACTTCCATTCCGTAATGGTCGGGATCCACAAACCAATCCAGAACTTGATTGCCACTTCGATGATACCAGTCTCCTACGAGTAAGAGCTGCTCCTTCTCGTAGCGATGAAGCGTCAGATCCGCTTCTTCACCTCGCTGGACTGGCTTATGGACAACAAATCCTCCGTACAGACCATCTGCTCGTTGAACACCCGAGTGAGCATGGTACCTGGGTTCTGAGTGTTATTACACGGCGCTAAACACAGACTCGAAGGTTCCAACATACCAGAATGTACCGGCTTGGTGGTCAGGTATGCGGAACCGGTAGGTAAATCTTGTTTTGGATTGAATCGCACATTGAGTCAACCCCACAACACCGTCCATTTCATTCGCATCTAAACGGTCACTCAGTTGATCAACTTCTTCACATCGAATGATGTTACGTACCCTTCATGGTAAGTCCATGCCAGTGAATAGCCACTCCAGGGTGCCCGTTTTCTTCGATGTCATTGTATACATTGACTTCCACCTCGTCTCCAGACCTCGCTTCTATCAATGGGCCGGGGAAAAGCCCTGCACGACCTTTAGCATTTCATTGCACACTGCAACCATCATCGAGGGGGCAAGAGAAGGGGATGAGGGAGAGGGACACGTTGACCAACCATTGATCAAGTATATGGGCTTCACAACTCCATCTGGCGAGCGCCTTTCTTTGGTGATGTTCCAATCAAAATGAATCGTCGTCGGCTTGCGGTAGATGTGTTGCTCTGGACTGAGCAGAATAACATCATCATTGTTGCCTTTTCTGGTTTCGTCTTCCTGCTTGTCGCTTGACGCCCCGTCAACGATGGCATCTGTCGTAGTCACTGAAACTGTGGGATGAGGAGGTGTCGTGATCAACCCGCCGTCGTCCAGTGTTATGGGATCAAGTCCGACCAAATATAGAAGAGAGATGCACAGGCTCGCGGTGATGAGTCCACCAAGCGCAACTGCGTGCAGTGGCCGCCTTTGACGAAGGTCCGGCTGGTACGTGTGCGACTTTTCCGTATCTTCGACAGACCAAGCCATGGTCACCGAACTCACTGTGCTGCACGCGACGGCCAATTTGCGTTCTTCTTTATTTTCTCGGCGATGTCTCTACCGCGAATAGAGAAGGAAATAAGAAAAATCAAGACAAGGGTCCCCGGCTTGCCTACAAGGCAAGGCGGCTTCAGCCGATTCTGGCAGTTGCCGAGGTAATAATACTTTATACATATTAACTACATTACCCATTACCTACATTACATGGACAAGGGGGGCGGGGCGGGGCGGGGCTTCCTGCTTCTCGATCGGAGCAGAGCGAAGTTCGAACAATGAGGGGCGACGTGGACGGACGGCTTGAGACAAGTTCCACGGGAGCCCAATCGGCTACGCGGCTCGAGCCTCGTGCTTTGGCGGCAAGGAGGAATGCGAGTAAGCCGGTCAGCAGATTGCAGCAGATGCATGTTTGTTCCAACTCGGCTTCCCACTTGGTGCATTTCGAAGAAGAAAGCAAACCAACAAAGCGGCAAGGCACTAGTCCGTAGGGTTGCAGCTGTCCAGTTAGCAGGCAGTTGGCGGGCAGTTGGCGGGCAGTTGGCGGGCAGTTGGCGGCCCACAATCGCCGAGGGCCCCAGCGCGTGAGTCGTTCTCGTGTTACTCATTTTTAACCCACTTGACAGACGGTGACATCCGTACAACAGCTGGCGCTACACTTGGCACTGGCAGGAAGCAGTTGTCCGTGTGGGTCACAGCACCGTCCGTGGCCCCCCTCAGCCATTCAGCCATTGTCACCGGGCCTCGTGCCTCGTGTCTCGTGCCTCGTGCTTTGCTTTTCATGCCGCTTTGCTTTCCAGATCAGCCACCACATCTAAGCACTCGGCCGTGAATGTCCGTGTCAAGAGCGCAACATGGATTTCCGGTGCCGTCTGCACGGCCCTATCATGACTCTCGAATATATCCCCATGACTTGCTTACTACATGTACAACGTTCAAGCGTCCCCCCCCCCACCTTGCAAGTTACGACCGGCCTTCTCCGCATCTATCCCTGTTTGTTTGTATTATATACCATGCAGGGTATCATGTCTCAAGATGGCAGAGACGAACGACTTGAGAACTTGAGACAAATCTCATCCTTCATTGCGCCGGAATCATTCCAGCGATTTTCCACCCGAGCCGGCCATCAAGTGGCTGATGTGCCGACAAGGAGTTTTGAGCGCGAACGCAGTGCAAGACCGTGGCCATGCGGCGCAATTCAGGCGTAGCGACATGCCTTCTGGCTGTCGCGGGAGTAGTCCAGGCTGGATCGTTACAAGATATCAAACACATTGTTCTGTTCATGCAAGAGAATCGCGCCTTCGACCATGTCAGTAGAACCACGTCTTTTTATTTGCCCTTTTTTTTGTCCCGCTTTAGCTTCAAAAAGATTTGTTTTCATACTATATCGGTCCCGACGAAGTAACTAACTGATGCCGACAGTATTTTGGCACCATGGCTGGCGTTCGTGGCTTTGCGGACCCCAATGTTCAGATCAACCCAGATGAACGTTCGACCTTTGAGCAGTATGTACAGAGCGCTGGCGCTGGCGCTGGCGCTGGCGGCCAAACCTGCATCGATTCATGCTAAATGCTAAATCATTTCCCAGGCCCATCAAGCCCCAGAATGGAGTGAGCATCCTGAAGCCGTGGCACATCAACTACCTGGGCGGCGAATGGACAAGTGCGACACAGTGCATAGGAGCTGGGGATAATGGCTGGGGCACAATGCATTCCGCCTACAATGGCGGGCTCGGGAACAACTGGGCCAATGCTGACGGTCCATACAGCCTGGGGTATTTCAATCGACAAGATATACCGACGCACTTTGACATTGCCGAGGGCTGGACCGTGGCAGACATGACATCACAGAGTATCCTGGCCGCAACTGATCCAAATCGCATCACCTGGATGAGTGGTTCAGTCAATATTCCTGGCTCACCGACCAACCCAGATGGCAAGGGCGGAATGATCATTGACAACAATGCAACGCCTGGTAGGTTCTACTCTTCGCCCTCTCCCTCTTCTGAGATCACGGGCGGACCCCTCTCTCCCTCATATGAATGAATGCTGATGAACTTTTTCCTCGTGCACAGGCTGCGAAGCTCCAGGTTTGAATTGTTTCCCATTTGTTTGGAAGACTTTCCCAGAATACTTGGAGGAAGCGGGGATCTCTTGGCAAGTCTGGCAAGATTTCGACAACTTCGAAGACAACATGCTCGCATACTTTGAACAGTATCAGGTAGCCAAAAACGGCTCTGCACTGCGCAACAAGGGGAATTCGTATCCTGGTCTCGATGCCTTCTACGAGGCCGCGGCGCAGGGGACCTTGCCCCAGGTCAGCTATATCGTTGGCCCCCAAGAACTGGCCGAGCACCCACCCAACATGCCAAAAGACGGAGCTTGGTTGCAGAAAAAGGTTGTCGACGCCATTACCAATAGCCCGGCATATGACAAGACCGTTCTGATTATCAGCTATGATGGTGAGTTTCCGGTACCTGCAACATGGCCAGTGACCAATTCACGGATACTAGATTTTCTGACGATTGGTGCCATGGTGTAGAACAAGGAGGCTGGGCAGATCACGTTGTTCCGGTAGTTGCCCCGAAGGGCACCCCGGGAGAGTGGCTGAAAGATCCATACGACAAATTCGGCGATGTGCCATTGGGCCCAGGTGAGAGACCCCTCCAGTTCTCATCGTCCCGTGAAGTCTTGTATCTTGGTCTTGGCCCATGTGTTGACGACATTGCATCAAACAGGATGGAGAGTACCACGATTTATTATATCCCCTTGGACGCGGGGTGGGAATGTCTTCACCGAGTTCGCGGACCACACGTCAGACATTCAATTTGTTGAGGAATGGGCCGCGGCCAATGGGTACAAAGGAGTCTACGCCAAATCTCTGACACCCTGGCGCCGTCAGCACATGTCGAATCTTGTCAATGCATTCGATTTCAACAACGTACGTTGGACAAGATTGGAATTGCCCATCACAACGCAAACAAACAACTGTCCCCCAGTACCCCCAACACTAACTTCTGATGAATAGCCTGACTACTCAAAACCTCGAATCACCACAGCAGAAACGCCGCCAACCTTGCCCGACGAAGGCTCGCATTGGAGCGGCAACCTAAGCCTTGGGTCTCTGACCGGGCCTTGGGTCGGGCCTGCAAAGTGTCTCCAAGATCATAAGACGAACAAACCCCCGGTCCCGTATGGGAATGAAAATGCCAATCAGAACATGTCGCTTCTGGTAGAAGAGGGTTTCAAACTGGTTCGAGGCCAATTGACCGAAGGGCGCCATCTCACTTTCGAGATGTATAACTTTGGTCTTACCAATGTCCAGGGAAAGTTTGTGGGCATCTCCCTCGCGAGCAAAAATCACGACGATGCCAGGCAAAGATGGATCGTTCACACTGTTGGGGGTCCAGGGGCCGGCAACGAGTTTTACATTCAATCCGCCTTCGACAAGCAGTATATTTCGGCATGCCCAGTCGTGGGCGGATTGACAACTGATGTGAAAGAGGCACAGGCGTTCGCCATTACATATGATCGTGAGAGAGCGGAATACAGTGTAACAGTTTCCGGCAAGCCGAATTCATACGTCAAGTTCAATCCCAAGAATGGACGCCGGGAGAGCTATTCAGGGGGCACGACATCAATAAACTGGCAAGGTGGCTCCGGGGGCTTCAAGATATACAGCGTGTCTTATCACTCATGACACAGGCCATGAAAGCAGAATCGTTAGTCATTTCTTCGCCAATCGAGGTTACGCATAGCAAGGCCTCCCGCAGTTGGCGCATAATTATTTGTACAGTGAGTGAATCGTGTTGCCCTAATGTTCGCATAAAATTATAAAGCTAGATGTATGAGGCTTCAAACAGGTAGCTGAGAACAAGCTTGGAGTGCATCAAAACGGTAGGCCACATGACCTTGTCGTATGTCTAACCACCGGCGTTAGTATATATCAAGATGGATGGAAAGAGAGCTTCCAGCTCAACAAGCAGGACTTACGTCATCCTCGGAGTGAATATCAGGGCTCATTTTCCGCCACACGTCATCGACAACAAAAGCAGCAGCTACAAGTCTGTCAGGCTCCGGACCAGAGGGGGGTTTTTTTTTCCTTTTCTTAGGAGGTAGTAGACGTACGGAAGCCATTTGCCCAGGCACTCGCATGGTCAGAGCATCCATAACCGCACTCTGACTTGTTTGGCGTGACGCCGAGATACTCCTTGATCAGGGCGGTGATGTACTCGCTGAGAGCGGCGTCGACGTAGTCCTCATACACGGCAGGCACACCACTCGGGGAGTGGCCGGCCATGTCCTGGTTCAGGTAACCAACGACGTTCTTGCGAGCGGCTTTGTAGACGGCCCAGATGTCCTGGGAGCCGAGCATGCCGCCTTCCTCTGCGGCGTACCAGTGGAACTCGATTGTGTTGTTGGGCTTGAGGCCGGATTCGGCCAAGACGCGGAGAGCTTCGAGGAGGACGACGGTGCCGGTGCCGTCGTCCACGGCGCCGGGGGATCTGGTCTCTCTCGATCCTGCAATGGAATCCAGATGCGCTCCGACGACGACTTTGGTTGCAGGGTCATGTTAGAGTGCGAAGCTTGTGTTTGCCACGGTGGCTGGGCTGGGGGGAAGACCGAACCTAGATCGGGCTTATGCCCGGGGATCTTGGCAACGACAGAAGATTGTTTGAAAAAAGCACCGTGCTTCACGTTCCTGACAACGATGGCGGGGTTACTCGAGGAAATATTCTGGACCTGTGCCAATAGCCAGTCCGCGGCTTGGACGCCCGTGTTCGTCATGTAATGGCGCGTGTGGAAGCTTGGACGGCGCGTCAGTCACAACTCCTTGCACTAACTTCCTTACCAAGGGTTACAGCGTGGCAGCGTGGTTGGACTTTACTCGGTGAACGTCTTGAGCCAGCTCTTGGGGCCGTCGTTGCTGATCTTGGCGAGCAGCTTGTCGCCCTGGTCCTTGTGCAGGGCGCCCGGGGGGTACTTCGTGGTCCGGGTGACGACTCTGCTGGAGGGCTCGGCGGAGAGGATGGAGAGGACCTCCTTGTCGGTGATGTCTGTGATGTCGATGAAGCGGATGTTTTTGGAGGTGAAGTACTCGTATTTCTGGTGCTCGGTGACCCATTGGCCTGGATCGGACGCGGACGTCTTGACCAGGCGGAGGCCTGGCTGGGATGAATCACGGGGGGATGGGGTGGCGAGGCCCAGGGCTGATAATGCCAGGAGGGAGGCTTTCACGAGCATCGCTGTGGTGGTTGATGGGGATGGACGGATGGATGAATGGATGGATGGATGGACTTGGAAATGGCTCGCTCGGGGTTGTTGCGCCTCGACGGCCTTTTACACGGCTTGCTCTTGCTGATGGACCTGACTTGGCTTGCGAAAGACGTGACTGAACGCCTTGCATGGTTCATCTGCATGGTTCATCTTCATTCTTGGGCTGGCTGGCAGAGTGCAGATGGGCGGTTGTCGAGCATTAATTGATGCACGAGCATGACGCATAATAGCCTCGCATCTCGGGCCACTCACTGTTGAGATTGCTTCCACTCGGTCATCCCAAAGACGCTTCTGTTCTCATCATCCACGATGTTATTCAAATACCTTCCCAAGTGGGTGAGCGCCGATGAACTTTCCACGAAGACTTGGACGGTCTCGACGAGCCGATAAGGCTACAATTTCGTACCGGCCCACTTTTCTTTGCTGGCACGAGGGGGGGGGGGGGTGACCTTGAGTACCAATTTTTCTGATTGGTCAATATTCCCGTGGATAGTAAGTTTATAATTATAGGTAATATTATACTTACCGGCTCCAAGGAGATGGGGTGTGATGCAAGTCGTGTGAGCTTTTTAGCGTGTAAAATTTCTCTCTCTGATCCAATTAGCGAAAGAGCAATTCGGCGCGTTGAGAATGAGCGCCCTTTCATGGCACAAAGTAATGGATGATAGATTTGCCGAAAGCCAGGCCGACTGGACTGGCTGGGGGGGGAACGCATCATGGATTTATGGATTCTTGGATTCTTGGGTATAAGACGGCTGGCGCGAGCGAGGCATTATGTCGTTACTTGCTGGACCCTGGAACCCTGTCTGTTCGGTTATCATTCATGAGCACGGACCATCCGGTGGCCCTTGTGGCGCGTACACGTGTTTTCTTTTCTGTGAGAGTCATGTACATTGTGTACTTTGGCGCCCCTCCGCTTTCGAGCTACTTTGACATGTGCGCCGATGTTACACCCACAAGGGCATAATTAATCCCTACCGCACGATAGTCTCACTATTTAACTAGCTAAGACAGGAATCCACCCTACGCAATTATTTTCTAAGACCTCTGTAGTTTTATAGTACGTTTTATTATTATACTAGTACCTTACTAATAGTATAGGTACTTAGGTATTTAAGCTATAGTCTATACCCTCTTATAGGGTTAGATAACTTAATAAAGGGTATTATATTAAACCCTAGCTTTACAGTCTAATATAGTAGTAATTACGTGGTGTTTATAATAATTATACCTTTTTTCTAAATTAGTACTTTTCTCTTTAAATTAACTAATTATTTAATCTTTAAATAATTAGTATAAACATAGTAAAAGAGAGGCCTAATTTATTAACATTATAATTAGGTAACCCTAGCACGCTAGGATTAATATTAATATCTATTAGTTTAATAGCAATAACACTATAGGTATCCTTATAATGTCTAAGAAGTCTTCTAAGAGTAATAAGCTAGCTATTAAGCTATAGAAGCCTTATTACTAGGACCTATAGTATAAGATAGTTAAGGTAAGAGCTATTATAGACAGAATCTAGGTCTTTATTAATCCTAATTTAATTATATAGCTAGATTACCCTCCTAAGCCTCTAATCCTTATAGGAAATAGGACTTTAGCAAAGAGAAGGGTAGTAAAGGCTATATAGAATTAATTATCTATAATAAATACTATAGGAGTTTTAACACGCTTATAAAGCAATAGAATAGTAGTTTGTAGCGTAAGGTAACCCTAGGAAAGCTTTTCTAAAGGTTATAATATAGCTAGAGAGAGTTATTTTTAGTACCTTTAATAACCTAATAATACTAAAGATAGCGCTTAGTTTGCGGTCCTTAGTGGTTATTATTAAGTATTTAATAGCTAATTCTAAAGCCTTATAAAGGCCTTATAAGAGTATTACACTTAGTTTATAATAATACTTAGTCCTAAGTATAAGTAAATAACCTTAAGGCATATATCCCTCTATAATAAGCTTAAGAAGCTTATAAGAAATATAATGCCTTTAAGTAAGACTATTAAGTATTATACTAAAGTTGATTTTAATAAGATTATTAAGCGAAACCTTATAAGGGTTAATATTAATAAGTAGCTTATAAATACTTTAATTAGCTATAAAAGATACTTCTAAGTAAACTACCCTATTACTAAAGGTAACTTACCTATAGAGATAATTAATAACGCTATTAGGGCATAATTCCCTACTATCTTAGCTTAAGTTAACTTATTAATTTATATAGTAAAGAGTAAGGGAAAGGTCCTAGATTTCTATAGTATTATAAGTAGAATTGTTAAAATAATGCTATTTATAGCACTATTTTATAGGCCCACTAGTTGCCTTGTTGCGTTGTTGTAACGTTAGTTACGGGCGTTGCTTGTAGCGTTCTATTGTGACCTGCGTTGTTCCCATAACTAACCCACGGGCTTGTATAACTAAGCCGACTAGGTTACCCTATAGGGAAGCTAAAATCGACTGTAACTAGGCAACTAGTAGTCGTATAAAAGGCTAACGTATACTGTTTAAATCCTTGAATTTTTCTGGATTTAATGGTATATTTTATTAATAGGGTTATATATTTGTTAAAATAATGCTATTTATAGCACTATTTTATAGGCCCACTAGTTGCCTTGTTGCGTTGTTACAACGTTAGTTACGAGCGTTGCTTGCAGCGTCTGTTGTGACTTGCGTTCCCACAACTAACCCACGGGCTTGTATAACTAAGCCAACTAGGCTACCCTATAGGGAAGCTAAAATCGACTGTAACTAGGCAACTAGTAGTCGTATAAAAGGCTGATATATACTGTTTAAATCCTTGAATTTTTCTGGATTTAATAGTATATTTTATTAATAGGGTTGTATACTAAAATGCTTAGTTAGGCCACCTAGGCAGCTAGTTTGTATGGCTATGAGTTGATTTTTTATTTTTCCTATATAAATAGGTTTTGCGGAAAATAAAAAGTAGCTCCTAAGACCTCTCTAGCGACCTAGATCCTCCGATATGGTTAGTAGGTCTATAAGAGGACTAGAAATCCTCTTATTACTTATTAGACTATCTGTTAGCTAGGAATTAACTATATTTAACTATTAAAAGCTCCTAATCTTAAAGAATAAGCTATAATCTAGTAAATCTAGAAGCCGCCGCATTAGAATCTAGCAGGGAGGTCTTCCTATCCCTCTAGCTAGATTCCCTTCCTATTTTTAATAGGTTATAAGCCTAGAAGGCCTATAGATTACTACATTACTGCGTTATTCTACTGTAATTACTACTTAATTTTAGGTACTAGTTACCACCTACTATACCTATAGGCTCTTAAGATTACAAAGGAAACTACTAGAAGTTAAAGCTAAAGCTTTTTATCTACTAGCGCCACGCATTATAACATTAGACCCTTAGTGTTAAAAATTAACTATAGCCGCAACCCGTAACTACCACATTACAACCTGTAACTATCTAGTTATAACTATAACCTCTTGTGATTCTATTTACTACTATGACCGTTATATTTAATATTATCTATAATAGTAAATACGCTATATCCTTCTAAAATCATTAGACATCTAGTATATTATATACTAGGCTTTTTAACCTATTACATTATATTACACGCACTATACATTACGTTACGTTGCGTTATAGCTTCTATAATACCTATTATCTATGATTCCTATTACTTAGTGTTAAGAAAAAATTTTCCTCGCGGAGATTTTTCTCCGCTATTTTTCTGCCCGCGCATACCAAAGACCTACTTTTTAGACCTAAGGGCTACCCTCTTAAACAGCCTTGCCACATAATTTATGTACGTAACTAGATTACAACACAAGTAATTTCTAGCGCGTGTTATTTGCAATAGGAATAAATTTAGGGATTTAACACAGCGACTAGAAGATAGCACCACCTAGTTATAAGGGTAAGGCCCTTACTATAGGGTCTTCTAGCCCCCCTAGGGACCCTAGTAGGATAGATATAGAAGGTTAACTAGCTATTTAGGCTAGTACTTTACACCTATAAAGTCAAATTAAATAACAAGGCAAGACCTTATCTGATTTTATTAGGCATAGCGAAGAAAATCATATTAAAAATAAGGCTAGCATTAATAATCTTCTAGAGAAGTTAACGTAAACTATAACTATTATATAAGGTCTTTAGGCTTTATTGAAAATGGGAAGGGAATCTAACTAGAGGGATAGGAAGACCTCCCTAGTAGATTCTAACGCGGCGGCTTCTAGATTCACTAGATTATAGCTTATTCTTTAAGATTAGGAGCTTTTGATAGTTAAATACAGTTGATTCCTAGCTAACGGACGGTCTGACAAGCAATGAGAGGATTTCTAGTCCCCTTATAGACCTACTAACTATATTAGAGGATCTAGGTTGCTAGAGAGGTCTTAGGAGCTACTTTTTATTTTCCGCAAAACTTATTTGTATAGGAAAAATAAAAAATCAACTCACGGCCATACAAACTAGCTGCCTAGGTGCACTAACTAAGTTTTCTAGTATATAACCCTACTAATAAAATATACCATTAAATCCAGAAAAATTCAAGGATTCGAACAGTATACATTAGCCTTTTATATGACTACTAGTTGCCTAGTTACAGTCGATTTCAGCTTCCCTATAGGGTAACCTAGTTGGCTTAGTCATACAAGCCTGCGGGTTAGTTGTGAAATAACGCAGGTCACAATAGAACAACGCTGCAAGCAACGCTTGTAACTAACGTTATAACAACGCAACAAGGCAACTAGTGGGCCTATAAAATAGTGCTATAAATAGCATTATTTTAACACTCCCTCTAGAAAAGTATGAGGTAACTAATTCAATACCTAGACTTAGCTCTTTAATAGATATCTAAGTCAACTATAAATTTAACAATAAATCCAATAGCTTTTAACTAAAAACAGTAACTTTTAAAATCAATAACTTTTAGGCGTAATTCCAATGTTTTTGTTAATTTTTCGGGTTTTTTGACTTTTAGTTGGTTTTAAATTAGGCCTTTGTATTCGTAAGACCTAATAGTTAGATAAATTGTTGAAATTTATCATAGGGCAGGGGCTTAGTTAAACTATCTATAGGCATCTCTTTAGTGTTAATGTAGATAACCTTAGCTATACCCTTCTGTACCTTTTCTCTAGTATAGTTAAATTTTAGTAGGGTATGCTTTGTTTTGCTATAAAGAGCAGGGTTATTAGCGGTTGTAATAGCGCCTTAGTTATCACTAAAAATTGGTACTAGAGGTGCTATAGGTAGCTTTATCTCTTTAAAGAGACCGTAAAGCCACTCTAGCTCCCTAATAGCTTCACATAAGGCATTAGATTTAGCCTCTAATATAGATAAAGCTATCGTAGTTGCTTTCTTTGATTTCTAGCTAATAGGTCCTTTAGCTAGCTTATAGAGATAAGCATAGGTTAATTTAGAGGACTTATTACCCGCGAAGTCGCTATCATAGAAGCCAATAAGGGTTGCAGAAGCTATAGTAGCTTTAGACCTTCTATAAGTTATAGAATAACCTATAGAGCCTAAAAGGTACCTAAGCAAATGTTTAGAAGCATTAAGATGCTCTATAAACGGCTTAGCTAGCGCTATAGAAAGCCACTAAACCAGAAAGGCAATATTAGGTCTTGTAAGAAGCATTAGGTACATAATAGTCCCTATAATACTCTAATATAGCTTGTGATTAAGGGGGGAAAGAGGTTTAGTTAGGTAGTCTACCTGTTTTATAATTCTAGGTTGTAGAGGAATTTTAATAGGTCTAGCATCTTTTATATTAAATCTTTCTAGGGCTTTAGAAATGTACTAGGACTGGTGGATAGTTAGGGTCCCTTTCTTTCGATTTCTAGTGATTTGAACGCCTAAGAAAAATTCTACTAGCCCACGATCTTCTATAGGATAAGCTTTATAAAGTAGCTTCTTTAGCCTATTAATGTAAGCTAGATTCGGTCCTATTAGAAGACAGTTATCTATATAAGTCGCTATATATGTAGATATAGTTAGGTTAAAGAAGACAGCTAGGTTAGATATAAGGGGTTAAAAGCCTAACTTCTAAAGAAGGTCTTTTAAAACCTGCTGCCACTCTCTAGAGCTTTGTTTTAATCTATATAAAGCTTTTTATAGGAAGATAACTTGCTTTTAAGAGGGTTTGTAGCTATACTTCTTAAGTAACTTAGCTACTTTAGGTGTAAAAGACTTAGCAAACTTAGTAAATCTATTAGGTATTTACATATAGATAGATTCCTTTAGTAGACTATTTAGAAAGGCCCCTATAAAATCAACCTGTTTAACTTCCTAGTTATTACAAGCCGCTAGGGCTAGTAAAATCCGCTAACTAGGGGGAATGCTAGTTATAGCGTAGGTTTTGATATAATCTTGACCTTCTATCTACATAAACCCTTTAGCAACGAGTTAGGCCTTATACTTTAGAGGATTATTTTCTTTATCCTTTTTAAGCTTGTAAACAAGCCTATTCTTTAGAACCCTCTAGCCCTTAGGAATTTAGTCTATCCCTATAAATTTGAAGGTTCTAGTAGCTAGAAGCTGTTTAAATTCGTTAAATATTGCATCTATCTATTTTTGACTATCCTTGCTTTTTAAAGCTTGTTTCCAGGTCTTAGGGGTATCTGAATCGTTGTTTTTAGTGGATGATTTAGCCCTTTGTTATGCCTTAAAGCATATCTCCTTAACGTATGAAGATATATTAAAATCATTAATATCTATAGAATTAGAATTAATTAAAGAATCTAAATCTGAAAACGGTTTTTTAATAGCACCCTTATTAGGGGCGCTAGAGCTAGGGCTCTCTAGGGGTAGCGCTGGAGACGTTGCAGGCGTTATAGGGGTTGTAGGCGCTGTGTTAGTCGCCCTAGGGGCTGTTAGTACAGGCGCTGCGGGCGCTGCGGGCGCTAAGCTTTTAGGAGGCTTTAGGTAACTATCCTAAATTTCTAGATTATCTCGTGAGATATTGGCTTCTCCCTCTAAAGGATTACTCCCTAAAGACTTAGGGGACCCTATAGAGCCTATATCCTCTATAATTTTAATAAAGCTAGTCTTTATAACTGACCTTTTAGAGGGAATATAAACAAGATAAATAGTAGAACCTAGAGTAGCTAGTAACTAACTAGGAATAGTCCTAGGGGCTAGCTTTTAAAGCTTAGATCTCTGCTCCGGAGGTATTAGGACCTTATAATAAGACCCTATAGCCCTAATCTTTGAGAAGTCAGGTTTATAGGAAGTCTTAGGCTCTAAATTAGCTAGAAATAGCTGCTTAGGGGTTAAAGGTTTAGTTATATTAGCTGTGATATTAACTAATTCCACTATGGCTAGAAGGATATAAGACTATAGATATAAGGGTAGCTTAGACCACTAAAGTGTAGCCCTAAGCTAGTTAAGGATAACCCTAATAGCCCTCTTAACTAGCCTATTCTATTCGTGAATATAGGGGCAAGAGGTGCTAAAACAAATTCCTTTAGAAAATAACTATGACTAAAGTTCGTTATTAATTTTAGTACCTCCGTTAAAGTGAAGGTGCCTAGGATACGCGTTATATCGGTTTTTTAGGGCCCTAAAGAAGCCCTTAATAGCTAAAGAAAGGGTTAAACCTTCTTTATTAGCTAATAAAAAGCACTATTTATACCGGGATTTTTGATTAATAAGTATAAGGACTGTAGCCTTCTTATTATGCGGTATAGGTTTAATTTTAACTATATCTCCCTCTAGAATATCTAAAACTCTAGGGGGGTCCTGAATAGGTTGTTTAGTTAGTCTTCTAATAGCTTTAGATTGCATATAGGCTATGCAGTTAAAATCCTTTTCTTTAATGGCGGAAAAATTAGGGATCCCTTTAGCTAATTTTAATAATTTCTTTAGTAAAGGGAGGCCTATGTGGCCTAATCGAATGTGCCAAAGAAGGGCTAAATCTAGTAACTTCTTATAACTAGAATCTAGCTTTTTAGGGCTATTATCCCCTAGCTCCCTCTGTTGCTAGGCCTCTTAAGAATCACAGGCCTCTGGGGGTAGTAGATAGCCACTATCGTTACCTAAGTTATTAGGGTATAGACCTTCTAAACCCCCTGTAGAAGATACCTAACTAGGAGGAGCTTCGGTGGGACATAGGGCTAAATCTTCTAAATCATTGTCTTCTAGCTCTTTGATTTGTTAATATTCCTCGGGATTAAAAGCTAGTTGCGGAATTTAAACCTCTATAGGGTAGGAAAACCCTAATTTAGTCTTATAAGCTCTTGGTTATTGTTATTAGTTGCAATATCGAGAGCCTATAAAGGAGAGGTGGGTTAAATGCTTACAGATTATAGGAGTAGGTTGCCCCTTAATCTATAAAAAGAAGCCGTGTTTAGCAGGTTCTAGTAACCCATAGGGGCTTTTATTGGCTAGGAATAGCTAGTCTTTAGCTAGATAACCTCCCTTTAGATAGTGAGATAACCCACTAACTAGGTTAGTATCTATGCCTAGGAAATATAAAGCATCTAGCAAAGCTAAGGGCCTATATTCTAGTGGATTTTTCTTGACTAGAACGTTAAAAACAGCTATGCCTCTTCCTTTAGGAAAAATAGGTCCTCCTGCTGTAATTATAGCGCTGGTTTTACCTTTCTTTAGAGGTTTGAAGTCCCTAAAAGAAGCCCTATTATTATAAATATGATAGGAAGAACCCGTATTATATAAAAGGGAGTTTTTAACCACATTGTTAGAGTAGCTAAAAGTAGGCTTGCTAGTAGTGTTACTAGTGGTAGAGGCACTAGAACTATCTAAATCAGAATTAGAATCACTACTATTATCACTGCTAGATTCATTAGAATCTAATTCTTTAACGTATCCTATGGCTAGGGTATAGCCTAAAGCAAAAGCAGCTTCTTTTCCTTTCTGTTTTTCCCTATTACTACTCTTTTTCTTCTTCTGCTTCTTTTTAGAGGCCTTAGAAGGGTTTAAATCCTTCTTATCCTGCTCTTTAGTAGCGTTAGAGTCCTTCTTAGGGTTAGGATTAGAAGACTTCTTTTCCTAGTCCTTAGAATTTCCCTTATTATTAGAAGCCTTATAACTAAGGGCTTTAGCTATAGGGGAGGTTTTGTCCCTCTATTCTTCTAATAAATCCGCCATAAGGAACTGTAAATTTAGGGTATTTACAGGCAGTCCTTATACCCTAGAAGCTCTAATAGTAAATCTTTGTCTCTTAGCCTAACTAGGAAAGGTCTGCTTTAATGCATTAATATAGTAATTTACTTAATCAATAGGGGCGATCTTTACACTATAAAGTTATAGTCTAGCTAGTAAATTATTAAAATTAGCATTAAAAGCCTCTAAAGATCCCTTATAACTTAAAAAGTTTAGGGAGTAGTAGCTAGCATATAGCGTACCACGCTGGATTTTAGCACTCTATGAATACTACCTAATAAGGACTTTATAGGCTTCTTTAGGGGATTTTTGCTAATATATAGCAGCCTATAGTCCTAGTTAGCAACTATCTCTTAATATTATTAAAAGAATAGCTTAGTCACAGTTAGCTAGATAGCTTGCTAGGCTTGGATTATCTATAAATTTAGGTAATCCTAGGGCTCTAAATTATATGCTTAGGGCTTGCTTTCACTAATCATAGTTTTTAGGGCCTTTTAGCTTAGCTCCCTCTAGAATAGAGTGAACCTTCTTATTTAGTTCCTTTATAGTACCTATGTTAAAGGTAGCTTATAAGTTACTAGAAGGTACGCTCGCAGAAGTAGTAGCTAGGTCTTCTTCTAGAACCTTAGTATTTTCTTCCTTAGGTCTATTAGAAGCCTAAAGACCTTGTATAATAGTTATGGTTTGCGTTAATTTCTCTAGAAGATTATTAATGCTAGCCTCGTTTTTAATACAATTTTCTTCGCTATGCCTAATAAAATTAGTTAAGGTCTTGCCTTGTTATTTAATTTAACTTTATAGGTGTAAAGTACTAGCCTAAATAGCTAGTTAACTTTCTATATCTATCTTACTAGGGTCCCTAGGGGGGCTAGAAGACCCTATAGGGGCCTTACCCTTATAACTAGGTGGTGCTATCTTCTAAATCTTAAAAAGAATCCCTGTATAAAAGCTCTAAATTCGTTCCTGTTGCAAATAACGCGTGCTAGAAATTGCTTGTGTTGCAATCTAGTTACGTACGTAAAATGTGTGGCGGGGCTGTTTAAGAGGGCAGCCCTTAGGTCTAAAAAGTAGGTCTTTAGTATGCGTGGGCAGAAAAATAGCGGAGAAGAATCTCCGAGAAAATTTCTTAACACTAAGGATAGGAATCGTAGATAATAGGTATTATAGAAGCCACAACGCAACGCAACGTAATGTATAATGCGTGTAACGTAGTGTAATAGGTTAAAAAGCCTAGTATATAATATACTAGATATCTAATGATTTTAGAAGAAGATAGCGTATTTACTATTGTAAATAATATCAAATATAACGGTCGCAATAGTGAATAGAATCACTAAAAAAGAGGTTATGGTTGTAACTAGATAGTTATAGGTTGCAATGTGTTAGTTACGGGTGCGGCTATAGTTGATTTTTAACACTAAAGGTCTAATATTGCGATATGTGGTACTAGTAAATAAAGAGCTTCAAATTCTAGTGGTTTCCTTCGTAATCTTAAGAGCCTATAGGTATAGTAAGTAGTAACTGTACCTAAAATTAAGCAGTAATCGCAGTAGAATAACGCAGTAATGTAGTAATCTATAGGCCTTCCAGGCTTATAACCTATTAAAAATAGGAAGGGAATCTAACTAGAGGGATAGGAAGACCTCCCTAGTAGATTCTAACGCGGCGGCTTCTAGATTCACTAGATTATAGCTTATTCTTTAAGATTAGGAGCTTTTAATAGTTAAATACAGTTAATTCCTAGCTAACGGATAGTCTAACAAGCAATGAGAGGATTTCTAGTCCCCTCATAGACCTACTGACTATATCGGAGGATCTAGGTCGCTAGAGAGGTCTTAGGAGCTACTTTTTATTTTCCGTAAAACTCATTTATATGGGAAAAATAAAAAATCGACTCATGGCTATACAAACTAGCTGCCTAGGTGCACTAACTAAGTTTTCTAGTATACAACCCTACTAATAAAATATACCATTAAATCCAGAAAAATTCAAGGATTCGAACAGTATACATTAGCCTTTTATACAACTACTAGTTGCCTAGTTACAGTCGATTTTAGCTTCCCTATAGGGTAACCTAGTTGGCTTAGTCATACAAGCCCGCGGGTTGGTTGTGGAACAACGCAGGTCACAACAGAACAACGCTGCAAGCAACGCTCGTAACCAACGTTGCAACAACGCAACAAGGCAACTAGTGGGCCTATAAAATAGTGCTATAAATAGCATTATTTTAACAGGCTTCTAATAGACCTAAGGAAGAAAATACTAAGGTTCTAGAAGAAGACCTAGCTACTACTTCTATAAGCGTACCTTCTAGTAACTTATAAGCTACCTTTAACATAGGTGCTATAAAGGAACTAAATAAGAAGGTTCACTCTATTCTAGAGGGAGCTAAGCTAAAAGGCCCTAAAAATTATAATTAGTGGAAGCAAGCCCTAAGCATACAATTTAGAGCCCTAGGATTACCTAAATTTATAGATAATCTAAGCCTAGCAAGCTATCTAGCTAACTATAACTAAGCTATTCTTTTAATAATATTAAGAGATAGCTACTAACCTAGACCATAGGCTGCTATATATTAGCAAAAATCCCCTAAAGAAGCCTATAAAGTCCTTATTAGGCAGTATTCGCAGAGTGCTAAAATCTAGTATAGTACACTATACGCTAGCTACCACTCCCTAAACTTTTTAAGTTATAAGGGATCTTTAGAGGCTTTTAATGCTAATTTTAACAATTTACTAGCTAAACTACAGCTTTATAGTGTAAAGATCGCCCCTATTAATTAAGTAAATCATTATATTAATGTATTAAAGCAGACCTTTCCTAGTTAGGCTAAGAGACAAAGATTTACTATTAGAGCTTCTAGGGCATAAGGACTGCCTATAAATACCCTAAATTTATAGTTCCTTATAGCGGACTTATTAGAAGAACAGAGGGACAAAACCTCCCCTATAGCTAAAGCCCTTAGTTATAAGGCTTCTAATAATAAGGGAAATTCTAAGGACTAGGAGAAGAAATCTTCTAATCCTAACCCTAAGAAGGACTCTAACGCCACTAAAGAGCAGGATAAGAAGGATTTAAACCCTTCTAAGGCCTCTAAAAAGAAGTAGAAAAAGAAAAAGAGTAGCAATAGGGAAAAACAGAAAGGAAAAGAAGCTACTTTTGCTTTAGGCTACACCCTAGCTATGGGATACGTTAAAGAATTAGATTCTAATAAATCTAGCAGTAATAATAGTAGTGATTCTAAGTCTGACTTAGATACCTCTAGCACCTCTTCTAGTAACACTACTAGCAAACCTACTTTTAGCTACTCTAACAATGTGGTTAAAAACTCCCTTTTATATAATATGGGTTCTTCCTATTATATTTGTAATAATAGGGCTTCTTTTAGGGACTTTAAACCTCTAAAGAAAGGTAAAACTAGCGCTATAATTACAGCAGAAGGACCTATTTATCCTAAAGGAAGAGGCATAGCTATTTTCAACGTTCTAGTTAAGAAAAATCCACTAGAATATAGGCCTTTAGCTCTGCTAGATGCCCTATATTTCCTAGGCATAGATACTAACCTAGTTAGTGGGTTATCTCACTATCTAAAGGGAGGTTATCTAGCTAAAGACTAGCTATTCCTAGCTAATAAAAGCCCCTGTGGGTTATTAGAACCTGCTAAACACAGCTTTTTTCTACAGATTAAGGGGCAACCCACGCCTACAATCTATAAGCATTTAACCTACCTCTCCTTTATAGGCTCTTAATATTATAACTAACAATAGCAACAATAACTAAGAGCTTATAAGAACAAGTTAGGGTTTTCCTACCCTATAGAGGTTTAAATTCCGCAACTAGCTTTTAATCCCAAGGAATATTAATAAATCAAAGAGCTAGAAGACAATGATTTAGATGATTTAGCCCTATGTCCCACCGAAGCTCCTCCTAGTTAGGCATCTTCTATAGGGGGTTTAGAAGGTCTATACCCTAATAACTTAGGTAACGATAGTGGCCGTCTACTACCCCTAGAGGCCTATGATTCTTAAGAGGCCTAGCAACAGAGGGAGCTAGGGGATAATAGCCCTAAAAAGCTAGATTATAGTTATAAGAAGTTACTAGATTTAGCCCTTCTTTAGCACATTCGATTAGGCCACATAGGCCTCCCTTTACTAAAGAAGTCATTAAAATTAGCTAAAGGGATCCCTGATTTTTCCGCTATTAAAGACAAGGATTTTAACTGCATAGCCTATATACAATCTAAAGCTATTAGAAGACTAACTAAACGACCTATTTAGGACCCCCCTAGAGTTTTAGATATTCTAGAGGGAGATATAGTTAAAATTAAACCTATACTATATAATAAGAAGGCTACAGTCCTTATACTTATTAATTAAAAATCCCGGTATAAATGGTGCTTTTTATTAGCTAATAAAGAAGGTTTAACCCTTTCTTTAGCTATTAAGGGCTTCTTTAGGGCCCTAAAAAACCAATATAACGCGTATCCTAGGCACCTTCACTTTAACGGAGGTACTAAAATCAATAACAAACTTTAGTTATAGTTATCTTCTAAAGGAATTTGTTTTAGCACCTCTTACCCCTATATTCACAAACAAAATAGGCTAGTTAAGAGGGCTATTAGGGTTATCCTAGACTAGCTTAGGGCTACACTTTAGTAGTCTAAGCTACCCTTATATCTATAGTCTTATATCCTTTTAGCTATAGTGAAATTAGTTAATATCATAGCTAATATAACTAAACCTTTAACACCTAAGCAGCTATTTCTAGCTAATTTAAAGCCTAAGACTTCCTATAAGCCTGACTTTTTAAAAATTAGGGCTATAGGGTCTTATTATAAGGTCCTAATACCTCCGGAGCAGAGATCTAAGCTTTAAAAGCTAGCCCCTAGGACTATTCCTAGTTAGTTACTAGCTACTCTAAGTTTTACTATTTATCTTATTTATATTCCCTCTAAAAGGTTAGTTATAAAGACTAGCTTTATTAAAATTATAGAGAATATAGGCTCTGTAAGGTCCCCTAAGCCTTTAGGGACTAATCCTTTAGAGGGAGAAGCTAATATCTCACGAGATAATCTAGAAGTTTAGGATAGTTACCTAAAGCCTCCTAAAAGCTTAGTGCCCGTAGCGCCCGCAGCGCCTATACTAACAGCCCCTAGGGCGACTAACACAGCGCCTACAACCCCTACAACGCCTGCAACGCCTCTAGCGCTACCCCTAGAGAGCCCTAGCTCTAGCGCCCCTAATAAGGGTGCTATTAAAAAACCGTTTTTAGATTTAGATTCTTTAATTAATTCTAATTCTATGGATATTAATGATTTCAATATATCTTTATACGTTAAGGAGATATGCTTTAAGGCATAAGAAAGGGCTAAATTATCCACTAATAACAACGATTTAGATACCCCTAAGACCTAGAAACAAGCTTTAAAAAGCAAGGATAGTCAAAAATAGATAGATACAACCTTTAACGAATTTAAACAGCTTCTAGCTGCTAGAACCTTTAAATTTATAGGGATAGACTAGATTCCTAAGGGCTAGAGGGTTCTAAAGAATAGGCTTATTTATAAGCTTAAAAAGGATAAAGAAAATAATCCTCTAAAGTACAAGGCCTAACTCGTTACTAAAGGGTTTATGCAAATAGAAGGTCAAGATTATATTAAAACCTACGCTATAACTAGCATTCCCCCTAGTTAGCGGATTTTACTAGCCCTAGTGGCTTATAATAACTAGGAAGTTAAATAGGTTAATTTTATAGGGGCCTTTTTAAACAGTCCACTAAAGGAATCTATCTATATGCAAATACCTAATAGATTTACTAAATTTGCTAAGTCTTTTACACCTAAAGTAGCTAAGTTACTTAAGAAGTATAGCTATAAACCCTCTTAAAAGCAAGTTATTTTCCTATAAAAAGCTTTATATAGATTAAAACAAAGCTCTAGAGAGTGGCAGCAGGTTTTAAAGGACCTTCTTTGGAAGCTAGGCTTTTAACCCCTTATATCTAACCTAGCCGTCTTCTTTAACCTAACTACATTTACATATATAGTGACTTATATGGATAACTGTCTTCTAATAGGACTAGATCTAGCTTATATTAATAGGCTAAAGAAGCTACTTTATAAAGCTTATCCTATAGAAGATCGTAAGCTAGCAGAATTTTTCCTAGGCGTTTAAATCACTAGAAATCAAAAGAAAGGGACCCTAACTATTTACTAGTCCTAGTATATTTCTAAAGCCCTAGAAAGATTTAACATAAAAGATGCTAGACTTATTAAAATTCCCCTATAACCTAGAATTATAAAACAGGTAAACTACCTAACTAAACCTCTTTCCCCCCCTAATCACAAGCTATATTAGAGTATTATAGGGACTATTATATACCTAATACTCCTTATAAGACCTAATATTGCCTTTCTAGTTTAGTGGCTTTCTATAGCGCTAGCTAAGCTATTTATAAAGCACCTTAATGCTTCTAAACATTTGCTTAGGTACCTTTTAGGCTCTATAGGTTATTCTATAACTTATAGAAGGTCTAAATCTGCTATTATAGCTTCTACAACCCTTATTGGCTTCTGTGATAGCGACTTCGCAGGTGATAAGTCCTCTAAATTAACCTATGCTTATCTCTATAAGCTAGCTAAAGGACCTATTAGCTAGAAATCAAAGAAAGTAACTATAATAGCTTTATCCACATTAGAGGCTAAATCTAATACCTTATGTGAAGCTATTAGGGAGCTAGAGTAGCTTTATAGTCTCTTTAAAAAGATAAAGCTACTATTAAGGCTTCTAGGCCGAAATGGATAGAATAGGGTGATGGTATGGATAAGTAGCAGCTAAATAGCTAAAGGTAGGTAGTGATGCTTAAGGGTTTTAATCTCTAGCCTCCCACATTCTATGTGTGCGACCTTTGCCTAAATACCCCCTTTGCGCTTACATAACTAGCTTATGGTAACCTCGCAGCTAGGGCGCTACAAGCCCTAAGTAGGTCCCACTATATATAATGCTATTGCCTCTATTGCCTATGTTACTCTATAGCCTCTATAACCCTAATATAGTACCACCTTTACTTTATAATTACCCTTAATTATACTTACTACCTAGTTAGTGTAAACTTGCTATTTTAAACTTCCTATATAATTCTTACCTTACGCGTCCTAACGCAAGACGTAGGGAGATAATAGCCCTATTAATAATAGGTCTAGCTATTATTCCCTACCTTACCTATAAGCTTTTGGTTATAATATAGTTATAGCTATAGAGTTACTTTATAAATACTTATATCCTTATTCCCACTAGTTTTATAAAAGTAAACACCCTATATTATATTTTCTTATTAGCTAAAAGGGATAGGGTATTAGACACTATATGTTAGAGTGTATTTAATTATGAGTTTTAGCGAAGTTACTATAAGCTTGCTAGGTGTGCGTAGTTAGCTATAACTTTAGCTATTAATAGCTATAACGCTAGCTTTTTAACCTATAGCTTACTTTCGCTGCCTGCGTAGATTACTTAAGGGGTCTGTGGTTAATATAAAAAAGACTAAATTTCCCCTCCTTTTTCTCTTCCTTTTCTCCTTATCTCTCTTACTTTTTAATATTAAATTTATAAGTTAGCCCTACTAGCCCTATAGTAGTATTCTTACTACTACTACCTAGTAGTTACTAATATTATTTAGAGTCTTCCTCCTTATTATCTTATTATCTCTTTGCTTCTTATAGTTAGTATTATAGTTTATATCTTACTACTTTGCTTCCTACTTACTTACTACTAACTTATAGATAGGTTATAATATCTTCTATTTACCTAATAACTTTAGGACCCTTAGCGCCTACCCTAGAAAAATCCCCTTATAAAAGGGCTTTATATGCTTTAAAAATATCTATGTAAGTTTACCTTTTATTTATAGTGTTATAGCTACTAACTTACTAAGTAATATAATTAAAATTCCTTGCCTCCGCTATGGTTAGTAAGTAGTAATCTAGTAAATTACCCCTAAAGATAATAGAGCTAAACCTTAGTATATTATAGATAGGAAGCTAATTCCTAATAAGTATTATTATTCCCCTAGTATAACTAAGCTACTCCCTTCCTGCTCTTATAATACTAACTTAGGTTAGGTAATTCCTTAAAGTGCGCTTACTATATAAGAAATAATAAAACATATACTAGCGTAAGTGCCCCTTTAAGGCTACTGCTTTTAGCTAGCTAACCTATTATTAGTGTTTTATAAGAATTACAATACTTTATTATAAGTTTTTTAAGGTTATAAAGGAGGTTTCTAATAGTACCTATTACTATCTATCCCTAGTAAGATTATTAATTCTAGTAACTTAGTTAGAGCTAACTTATTGCTAGGCCCTAGTGCACGCGAAATATAAATTATATAATGCTTTCCTTACTATAAAGAATATAGATTACTATAGGAGAGTTTGTTAGGCCTATCTAACTGCAAAAGCTACTTATAAGATAGACGCTAATAAGCGCGTAGTAATATTATAGCTATTTAATGCTACTAACCTTAAGGTCTAGATTAATATTACTAATAGCCTACGCTTTATAGCTTAAAATGCTCCTATAGTAAGTCCTATTATCCCTAGCGTAGCTTTTACTTTGCTAACTTATAGCTAGTTTATAGCCTATGCTTTATAGCTTCTTGCTTATATTAGCCTCTCTAAGCTCCCTAAAGAGCTCTATTCCTTTGTTTATAGGGATAAGGAGGGGTTCTCTAATAATAAAGCTCCTATAGCTACTATAAAGGAAAATACAGTGGCAAATATAATAATAAAGTAATAGGTGCTTAGTAGCTATATAGTAGTTTACTTTAAGAGAATATAACTTTTTATACTATAAAATTTTGTGTGTTAAATTACTAAAGTAATAATATCTCTATAAACTAGCTACTTAATTGCCACTTATAATTATTTATAATATCCCTTATAATAAAATCTCTTTTTAATACCTATAAATTCTCTAAGCTATTATAGCCCTTCTATTTTACTAAGAATTTCCGCTATTTTCTATTATACTAATATAAGATAATTCTCTTAACCTTAAACTCTTCTTTATTATCCTTAATATTATCTTATAGCAAGGACGCATTTACGTAGCTAGTGGGATCCCCTCTAAACGGTTTAAGGCTTGTAATATTAAACACATTATAAAGTCTTAAGCTAGCTAGTAATTATAATTAATAGGCTAAGCTATAATTACTAACTACCTTCTTAATTTTATAAGGCCCTAGGTACTTAGCTATAAGCTTTTAGCTTAGTTATCTTAGGTTAATATTCTTAGTAAATAGCAAAACATAGTCCCTAACCTTAAACTTTATTAGCATTCTCTTATAATTATAATACTTTTTTTACTATACTTATGTGTTATAAAGTAGCCACTTAATCTCTAAGTGTCTTTATCTTAATTCTAAGACTCTGTTTTCTACCTAGTTATTTACTAAGTTAGGCATTAGGATAGCCTAATATAGTCCCCTTAGGTTATACCCTTATAGCGCCTCTGCTAGCGTTAGGCTATAACTACTATGCTTACTTATATTATAGGTAAACTATGCTATTAGCAGATATTCTACCTAATTATCCTATTTAGCGCACGCATAGGCTCTTAGATAATGCTTAAGAACCTAGTTTAATTGCTCTATTTACCTATCTATCTAGGGGTAAAATGCAATGCTTAGTTACTGCTTTATTACAATAAGGTAGCAAAAAGTCCTCTAGAATCCACTAGTAAATATTAACCTATAGTCTATAATAATACCTTCTAGGGCGCTATAGTCTTTAAAAACATTCTTAAGGAATACTATAGTAAGGCTATTGCTAGTTAGTTATATGAACACTAGTATATAAATACTATACTTTAAGAATTAGTCTATAATAACTAAAATTATATTATATAACTAAAACTTCTAATCCTTTACTAGTAGTAAGCCTATAATAAAGTCTATTAATAATTCTTAGAAGGGGCAATTAGGCACTAGTAATATAGCTAACTCGCTATAAGGTTTATGTAACCTTAGCTTTAAAACTTAATAATTAACATAAGACTAGATATATGCCTTAATATCTTTCTTTATTAATAGCTAGTAATACTAGCCTATAATATAATAGAGGGTCCTACTAACCCCCTAATAACCCACTATAGGATTATTATAGGTTAATAGCAAAATTTCTTTTCGCAATCCTAGTGGGACAAAAACACGATTTTTATATATTAGTAACTTAGAGGATCTTATAGTCTATGTCTATAGCTCTCTAGCCTCTAGCTTAGAGGGACTAATTAACTATAGTCCTAACGCACTAGAGTTACTACTTATTAGTAATAACTTCCACTGCGTAATAAAGGCGTCCCCTTGCTACGCTTCTAATAATAAGACTTAAATTAGGGCTTCTAATTCTGCTGCCTTACTCCTAACGTTAGAGTTAAACTTAGAAGAGGTTCTCTAAACCACTAAGATTCTTATTATAACACTGCTATAGCCTAGTGGCTCTCTAGCAGCGCTCTTAGATAAATTAACTAACTTAGTAAAGATTAATATAGCAAAGGTTCTCCTACTTACTATTACTTCTATAGATATAGTAAAGATTAATATAAAAGAGGTTCTCTTACTTACTATTAGGTAATTTGCCTTAATGCTACTATAAGCATATAGCTCCCTAGTAGCGCTCTTAGACTTTTTAACTAGCGTAGTAAAGGTTAATATAGTAAAGGTTAACTTGCTTGCTATTACTTCTATAGGCCTAGCGGAGATTAATATAAAAGAGGTTCTTAAACTAGCTAGTAGGGTTTAATTGCTATAATCCTATAGCTCTATTACTATACGCTTAGGCCTTTTACCTAGCCTAGTAAAGATTAATATAGTAGAGGTTCTCCTACCTGCTATTAGGGTTATTACTTTGCTATTAAGGGGTGGCAAGCGTAGACATAGGGTACTTACTAAGTTACTATTGCTTTTACGCTACTCCTTAACTATAAACCTAATATACTATAGATATACCTAACTAGTAGTTAAGCTATTACTAACATAGCACCCCTATAGCCTAATAGTAGCAAACTTAGCAAGGAAGGTTAGTAACTAAGATATAAAAGCCTTAGCCTTTCTTTTCTTACTAATATAGTCTAACCTTTATAACAAAGGATTAGCGGGATTTAGCTTCCTTACCTAGTGTTTAATAGTAAAGTTAAATAGGTATAGCTTATCTAACGTAGTGACTTAGTAACTAGTTAGCTTAGGCTTTATTATAAGGTACTTATGGTTTAGGTAATCCGTAATTATAGTAACTAGGTGCGCTAAGTAAGCAAGGTAGTGCCTCTAAGTCTAAAAAGCCTTCTAAATCGCTAGTAGCTTTGCGTCTAGTGTTATGTAGCGTAATTTAGCGTCCTTTAACTTTCTTAATATAAACGCTATAGGGTGCTAGTAACCTAGCACTAATATTATAAGGATAGCTCTAATCGCGTATCTAGAGGCATTAGTCTCCACTTATAGTGGTAATATTAGGTTAAAGTGGACTAAAATTAGAGCCTCTTAAAATAACTTTTATAGTTCCCTAAACACTGCTAGCTCGCTATTATTTAGCTTAAACCTCACTAGTTAGTTTCTATGTAAGCGGTTTATTAATAGGATAACTATTTTACTATATAACTTAATAAAACACCTATAAAACCTAGTGAACCTAAGGAAAGATTAGATATTAAACACGTAGATAGGTATTAGCCATGTTGTAATTGCCTTTACCTTACTTAGGTCTATTAAGATTCCTTTTAGTAAGATTACATAACTAAGGAATTTAACCTCCTTAACAGAGAATTAGCACTTATCTAAATTAATAAAAAGGTTAGCCTTCTAAAATCTCTTAAGGATCTTTTTAACATTGCCCTTATGCTCTAAGATCTTATAACTAAATATTAGGGTGTTATTAAGGTAAATAATACAGATAAGATTATTAAGGCCTTCTAAAGCTTTGTTAATATACTCTTAGAAGGATGCTAGCGCATTAACAAGCCTAAATAGCATTATAAGATACTTAAAGTAACTATATTTACACTAGAAGGCCGTTTTCTACTTATTACCCTTACAAATACGTAGCTAATAGTACGTATCTTTAAGGTCTAACTTTGTGAAAATCTTTACACCCCCTAGTTAATCTAAGATTTCTAATATTAGGGGCAAAGGGGCCTTGTCTTTAACTATAATCTTATTAAGGCCCCTATAATTCACGTATAGTTATAGCTTTCCCCCTTTTTTTAGCATAAAAAGGATTAGGGCGCTTACTAGGCTAATAGATCTTTAGATTCACCTACGTTCCTACGTAGTTACTAGGTACTTGCAGAGCACCTATAACTCTTTCTTAGCTAGGTTATATATTAGACCCTATAGCAGTGCTTTTCCTTCTTCTAATTTAATAGCATGCGTATAGCTACCTAAGCTAGGAAGGGTGCTAGCCTCTTTATTTAAAAATATATCTTTAAACTCCTTATAAGCTTCTAGAAGTTCCACTTTCTTAGGTTTATTAGCTAGTTCTATTATTACGCTATCGCTGCTTCCTTTGTCTTTATTTACTATAGGTCTAATAGTGGCTATATATCTAATTATATGCATTACCTATAGGTTAAGTACTACCGCAATAGATATATATTTCGCTACTTTTTAACTATCCTATAACCCTACTACTAATAAGATACGTTCCTTTATTATAGGGTGTCTCTAAAGTCTGTCTTTCTAAGATATTATTATAGGCTTATACTCTCTTACCTAATTAACTCCTAAAACTAATTTTTCGCTACTATTAGTAATATAGTAGCTAAGTTAGTATATCTTCGTATAGCCTATGCTATCCCTAACTAATACTATTTTCTTTAAAATCCCTTAATATAGTATAATATTACCTAATGCACTCTTAAGCGTATTATTATAAGGTTACACTTTTAACTAATTAAGGTCTATTAGCATATTAGGGTGAATTAGGGAATGTGTAGCGCTAGGGTTAAATAGCATTAGCACTGCTACCTAGTAGTTATCTTAATATAACTTAATATCTATATAAATTTATAAGTCTAGAAAACTATTCTTATTAAGTTAAGTTACATTAAGAGCGTCTTCCTAGGGTTTTACTACGCTAATTAGGGTCTTATTTATATTTAAGTAACTCCTAGCCTATTTAGTGCTAGCTTAGTGTGTCTTAGTAGTATAGGTATTTTTCCTATAAATGCTATAGTCTAGTTTAGTGCACCTAGTTAATAGGTAGCCTAGTTTCCTACACTTATAATAGACTAGCAAGCCCCCTACTCCTACGCGGCGTCCTTCCTATAGCTCTTTTTCTAGGGACACTAAGCGGTTCCTTCTCTTCTATTAGTTACCTCCTTAGTTACTTCCTTAGTAGCCTTTATAGGGATCCCTTTCTTCCCTAGTTACTACTTTTGCTTCTTTCCTTAGCTAATAAGGTAGTTCTAACTTACAGGGTACTCTTAGCTAAATACTTGCTTTTTTATAGTGCTATTTAGGCACTGCATAAACTAAGCAATTCTTAGAGGTTTAGGCATAGGCTTAGGTAATTCTGCCTTTGCCTTCCCCTAGACTTTAATAAAAGTCTAGAATAACTAATCCTTGCCTTAATAGAGTGTTAGTAGCGTTCCTATAGCTTCTAGGTAGTGACTGTCTTTATCTATTCCTCTAGTTTTTAGCTATTAGATAAACTTTGCCTAAGTGTAGCTTTAGTAATTTACATAACTATCTATAGTAGCAAAGCGCATCCACTATTGCTTTGCCTTATCTGCTAGGCAGCTGCTAGTATACATAACTTTTGTTACATTATTAGTAAATGTGTTTTAATCCATAGTAAAGGTTATGTTTAAATCCGCTAAGAATATCTATAGGTTCTTATAGGTATCCCCCTTATACGTAGGAGCTTTTAGCTATATCTTTGCTATGTATTGAAAATGGGAAGGGAATCTAACTAGAGGGATAGGAAGACCTCCCTAGTAGATTCTAACGCGGCGGCTTCTAGATTCACTAGATTATAGCTTATTCTTCAAGATTAGGAGCTTTTAATAGTTAAATACAGTTGATTCCTAGCTAACGGACGGTCTAACAAGCAATGAGAGGATTTCTAGTCCCCTTATAGACCTACTAACCGTATCGGAGGATCTAGGTCGCTAGAGAGGTCTTAGGAGCTACTTTTTATTTTCCGCAAAACTCATTTGTATAGGAAAAATAAAAAATCAACTTATAGCCATACAAACTAGCTACCTAGGTGCACTAACTAAGTTTTCTAGTATATAACCCTACTAATAAAATATACTATTAAATCCAGAAAAATTTAAGGATTTGAACAGTATACATTAGCCTTTTATACGACTACTAGTTACCTAGTTACAGTTGATTTCAGCTTCCCTATAGGGTAACCTAGTTAGCTTAGTCATACAAGCCTGTGGGTTAGTTATGGAACAACGCAGGTCATAACAGAACAACGCTACAAGCAACGCTTATAACTAACGTTACAATAACGCAACAAGGCAACTAGTGGGCCTATAAAATAGTGCTATAAATAGCATTATTTTAACACTCCCTCTAGAAAAGTATGAGGTAACTAATTTAATACCTAGACTTAGCTCTTTAATAGATATCTAAGTCAACCATAAATTTAACAATAAATCCAATAGCTTTTAACTAAAAACAGTAACTTTTAAAATTAATAACTTTTAGGCGTAATTCTAATGTTTTTGTTAATTTTTCGGGTTTTTCGACTTTTTAGTTGGTTTTTAAATTAGGCCTTTGTATTTGTAAGACCTAATAGTTAGATAAATTGTTGAAATTTATCATAGGGCAGGGGCTTAGTTAAACTATCTGCAGGCATCTCTTTAGTGTTAATATAAATAACCTTAGCTATACCCTTCTATACCTTTTCTCTGGTATAGTTAAATTTTAGTAGGGTATGCTTTGTTCTGCTATGAAGAGCAGGGTTATTAGCGGTTATAATAGCGCCTTAGTTATTACTAAAAATCGGTACTAGAGGTGCTATAGGTAGCTTTATCTCTTTAAAGAGACTATAAAGCCACTCTAGCTCCCTAATAGCTTCACATAAGGCGTTAGATTTAGCCTCTAATATAGATAAAGCTATTGTAGTTGCTTTCTTTGATTTCTAGCTAATAGGTCCTTTAGCTAGCTTATAGAGATAAGCATAGGTTAATTTAGAGGACTTATTACCCGCGAAGTCGCTATCACAGAAGCTAATAAGGGTTGCAGAAGCTATAGTAGCTTTAGACCTTCTATAAGTTATAGAATAACCTATAGAGCCTAAAAGGTACCTAAGCAGATATTTAGAAGCATTAAGATGCTCTATAAACGGCTTAGCTAGCGCTGTGGAAAGCCACTAAACCGGAAAGGCAATATTAGGTCTTATAAGAAGCATTAGGTACATAATAGTCCCTATAATACTCTAATATAGCTTGTGATTAAGGGGGGAAAGAGGTTTAGTTAGGTAGTCTACCTGTTTTATAATTCTAGGTTATAGAGGAATTTTAATAGGTCTAGCATCTTTTATATTGAATCTTTCTAGGGCTTTAGAAATGTACTAGGACTAGTGGATAGTTAGGGTCCCTTTCTTTTGATTTCTAGTGATTTAAACGCCTAAGAAAAATTCTGCTAGCCCACGATCTTCTATAGGATAAGCTTTATAAAGTAGCTTCTTTAGCCTATTAATGTAAGCTAGATTCGGTCCTATTAGAAGACAGTTATTTACATAAGTCGCTATATATATAGATGTAGTTAGGTTAAAGAAGACAGCTAGGTTAGATATAAGGGGTTAAAAGCCTAACTTCCAAAGAAGGTCTTTTAAAACCTGCTGCCACTCTCTAGAGCTTTGTTTTAATCTATATAAAGCTTTTTATAGGAAGATAACTTGCTTTTAAGAGGGTTTGTAGCTATACTTCTTAAGTAACTTAGCTACTTTAGGTGTAGAAGACTTAGCAAACTTAGTAAATCTATCAGGTATTTGCATATAGATAGATTCCTTTAGTGGACTGTTTAGAAAGGCCCCTATAAAATTAACCTATTTAACTTCCTAGTCATTACAAGCCGCTAGGGCTAGTAAAATCCGCTAACTAGGGGGAATGCTAGTTGCAGCGTAGGTTTCGATATAATCTTAACCTTCTATCTGCATAAACCCTTTAGCAATGAGTTAGGCCTTATACTTTAGAGGATTATTTTCTTTATCCTTTTTAAGCTTATAAACAAGCCTATTCTTTAGAACCCTCTGGCCCTTAGGAATTTGGTCTATCCCTATAAATTTAAAGGTTCTAGCAGCTAGAAGCTATTTAAATTTGTTAAATATTGCATCTATCCATTTTCGACTATCCTTGCTTTTTAAAGCTTGTTTCTAGGTCTTAGGGGTATCCGAATCGTTGTTTTTAGTAAATGATTTAGCCCTTTATTATGCCTTAAAGCATATCTCCTTAACGTATAAAGATATATTAAAATCATTAATATCTATAGAATCAGAATTAATTAAAGAATCTAAATCTAAAAACGGTTTTTTGATAGCACCCTTATTAGGGGCGCTAGAGCTAGGGCTCTCTAGGGGTAGCGCTAGAGACATTGTAGGCGTTGTAGGGGTTACAGGCGCTGCGGGCGCTGCGGGCGCTAAGCTTTTAGGAGGCTTTAGGTAACTATCCTGAATTTCTAGATTATCTCGTGAGATATTGGCTTCTCCCTCTAAAGGATTGCTCCCTAAAGACTTAGGGGACCCTACAGAGCCTATATCCTCTATAATTTTAATAAAGCTAGTCTTTATAACTAACCTTTTAGAGGGAATATAAACAAGATAAACAGTAAAACCTAGAGTAGCTAGTAACCGACCAGGAATAGTCCTAGGGGCTAGCTTTTAAAGCTTAGATCTCTGCTCTAGAGGTATTAGGACCTCACAATAAGACCCTATAGCCCTAATCTTTAAGAAGTCAGGTTTATAGGAAGTCTTAGGCTCTAAATTAGCTAGAAATAGCTGCTTAGGGGTTAAAGGTTTAGTTGTATTAGCTATAATGTTAACTAATTCCACTATGGCTAGAAGGATATAAGACTATAAATATAAGGGTAGCTTAGACCACTGAAGTGTAGCCCTAAGCTAGTTAAGGATAACCCTAATAGCCCTCTTAACTAGCCCATTCTATTCGTGAATATAGGGGCAAGAGGTGCTAAAACAAATTCCTTTAGAAGATAACTATAACTAAAGTTTGTTATTAATTTCAGTACCTCCGTTAAAGTGAAGGTGCCTAGGATACGCATTATATCGGTTTTTCAGGGCCCTAAAGAAGCCCTTAATAGCTAAAGAAAGGGTTAAACCTTCTTTATTAGCTAATAAAAAGCACCATTTATACCGGGATTTTCGATTAATAAGTATAAGGACTATAGCCTTCTTATTATGCAGTATAGGTTCAATTTTAACCGTATCTCCCTCTAGAATATCTAAAACTCTAGGGGGGTCCTAAATAGGTCGTTTAGTTAGTCTTCTAACAGCTTTAGATTGCATACAGGCTATGCAGTTAAAATCCTTTTCTTTAATAGCAGAAAAATCAGGGATCCCTTTAGCTAATTTTAATAATTTCTTTAGTAAAGGGAGGCCTATATGGCCTAATCGAATGTGCTAAAGAAGGGCTAAATCTAGTAACTTCTTATAACTAGAATCTAGCTTTTTAGGGCTATTATCCCCTAGCTCCCTCTGTTGCTAGGCCTCTTGAGAATCACAGGCCTCTAGGGGCAGTAGACGGCCACTATCGTTACCTAAGTCATTAGGGTATGGACCTTCTAAACCCCTTATAGAAGATGCCTAACTAGGAGGAGCTTCGGTGGGATATAGGGCTAAATCTTCTAAATCATTATCTTCTAGCTCTTTGATTCGTTAATATTCCTTGGGATTAAAAGCTAGTTGCGGAATTTAAACCTCTATAGGGTAGGAAAACCCTAATTTAGTCTTATAAGCTCTTGGTTGTCGTTGTTGGTTGCAATGTCGAGAGCCTATAAAGGAGAGGTGGGTTGAATGCTTACAGATTGTAGGAGTAGGTTGCCCCTTAATCTGTAAAAAGAAGCCGTGTTTAGCAGGTTCTAGTAACCCATAGGGGCTTTTATTGGCTAGGAATAGCTAGTCTTTAGCTAGATAACCTCCCTTTAGATAGTGAGATAACCCACTAACTAGGTTAGTATCTATGCCTAGGAAATATAAAGCATCTAGCAAAGCTAAGGGCCTATATTCTAGTGGATTTTTCTTGACTAGAACGTTAAAAACAGCTATGCCTCTTCCTTTAGGAAAAATAGGTTCTCCTGCTGTAATTATAGCGCTGGTTTTACCTTTCTTTAGAGGTTTAAAGTCCCTAAAAGAAGCCCTATTATTACAAATGTGACAGGAAGAACCTGTATTATATAAAAGGGAGTTTTTAACCACATTATTAGAGTAGCTAAAAGTAGGCTTGCTAGTAGTGTTACTAGTGGTAGAGGCACTAAAACTATCTAAATCAGAATTAGAATCACTACTATTATTACTGCTAGATTTATTAGAATCTAATTCTTTAACGTATCCCATAGCTAGGGTATAGCCTAAAGCAAAAGCAGCTTCTTTTCCTTTCTGTTTTTCCCTGTTGCTACTCTTTTTCTTCTTCTGCTTCTTTTTAGAGGCCTTAGAAGGGTTTAAATCCTTCTTATCCTACTCTTTAGTGGCATTAGAGTCCTTCTTAGGGTTAGGATTAGAAGACTTCTTTTCCTAGTCCTTAGAATTTCCCTTATTATTAGAAGCCTTATAACTAAGGGCTTTAGCTATAGGGGAGGTTTTGTCCCTCTGTTCTTCTAATAAATCCGCCATAAGGAACTGTAAATTTAGGGTATTTATAGGCAGTCCTTATGCCCTAGAAGCTCTAATAGTAAATCTTTGTCTCTTAGCCTAACTAGGAAAGGTCTGCTTTAATGTATTAATATAGTGATTTACTTAATTAATAGGGGTAATCTCTACACTACAAAGTTATAGTCTAGCTAGTAAATTATTAAAATTAGCATTAAAAGCCTCTAAAGATCCCTTATAACTTAAAAAGTTTAGGGAGTAGTAGCTAGCATATAGCGTACTACGCTAGATTTTAGCACTTTGCAAATACTACCTAATAAGGACTTTATAGGCTTCTTTAGGGGATTTTTGCTAACATATAGTAGCCTGTGGTCCTAGTTAGCAACTATCTCTTAATATCATTAAAAGAATAGCTTAGTTATAGTTAGCTAGATAGCTTGCTAGGCTTGGATTATCTATAAATTTAGGTAATCCTAGGGCTCTAAATTATATGCTTAGGGCTTGCTTCCACTAATTATAGTTTTTAGGGCCTTTTAGCTTAGCTCCCTCTAGAATAGAGTGAACCTTCTTATTTAGTTCCTTTATAGCATCTATATTAAAGGCAGCTTATAAGTTACTAGAAGGTACGCTTGCAGAAGTAGTAGCTAGGTCTTTTTCTAGAACCTTAGTATTTTCTTCCTTAGGTCTATTAGAAGCCTAAAGACCTTGCATAATAGTTATAGTTTGCGTTAATTTCTCTAGAAGATTATTAATGCTAGCCTTGTTTTTAATATGATTTTCTTCGCTATGCCTAATAAAATCAGTTAAGGTCTTGCCTTATTATTCAATTTAACTTTATAGGTGTAAAGTACTAGCCTAAATAGCTAGTTAACCTTCTATATCCATCCTACTAGGGTCCCTAGGGGGGCTAGAAGACCCCATAGGGGCCTTACCCTTATAACTAGGTAGTGCTATCTTCTAAATCTTAAAAAGAATCCCTGTGTAAAAGCTCTAAATTCGTTCCTATTGCAAATAACGCGTGCTAGAAATTGCTTATGTTGCAATCTAGTCGCGTACGTAAAATATGTGGCGGGGCTGTTTAAGAGGGTAGCCCTTAGGTCTAAAAAGTGGGTCTTTAGTATACGCGGGCAGAAAAATAGCGGAGAAGAATCTCTAAGAAAATTTCTTAACACTAAGGATAGGAATCGTAGATAATAGGTATTACAAAAGCCATAACGCAACGCAACGTAATATATAATGCGTGTAACGTAGTGTAATAGGTTAAAAAGCCTAGTATATAATATACTAGATATCCAATGATTTTAGAAGGATACAGCGTATTTACTATTATAGATAATATTAAATATAACAGTCACAATAGTGAATAGAATCACTAAAAAAGAGGTTATGGTTATAACTAGATAGTTACAGGTTGCAATGTGTTAGTTATAGGTGCGGCTATAGTTAATTTTTAACACCAAAGGTCTAATGTTGCGATGCGTGGTACTAGTAAATAAAGAGCTTCAAATTCTAGTGGTTTCCTTCGTAATCTTAAGAGCCCACAGGTATAGTAGGTAGTAACTATACCTAAAATCAAGCAGTAATCACAGTAGAATAACGCAGTAATGTAGTAATCTATAGGCCTTCCAGGCTTATAACCTATTAAAAATAGGAAGGGAATCTAACTAAAGGGATAGGAAGACCTCCCTAGTAGATTCTAACGCAGCGGCTTCTAGATTCACTAGATTATAGCTTATTCTTTAAGATTAGGAGCTTTTAATAGTTAAATACAGTTAATTCCTAGCTAACAGACAGTCTAACAAGCAATAAGAGGATTTCTAGTCCCCTCATAGACCTACTAACTATATTGGAGAATCTAGGTCACTAGAGAGGTCTTAGGAGCTACTTTTTATTTTCCGCAAAACTCATTTGTATAGGAAAAATAAAAAATCAACTCATAGCCATACAAACTAGCTGCCTAGGTGCACTAACTAAGTTTTCTAGTATATAACCCTACTAATAAAATATACCATTAAATCCAGAAAAATTCAAGGATTCGAACAGTATACATCAGCCTTTTATACGACTACTAGTTACCTAGTTACAGTCAATTTCAGCTTCCCTATAGGGTAACCTAGTCGGCTTAGTCATACAAGCCCGCGGGTTGGTTATGGAACAACGCAGGTCACAACAGAACAACGCTGCAAGCAACGCTTGTAACCAACGTTGCAACAACGCAACAAGGCAACTAGTGGGCCTATAAAATAGTGCTATAAATAGCATTATTTTAACACTATGCTATATCTATAAAGTCTAAGCGGGGGTGGTGCTTCCTAGGGAATAGGGGTAGTGTCTTAGGCAAAGGGTGTTTATAAGGCAGGAGTGGGGCCTTTGTTAGCGTTAACTAATTAGGGAGGGGTATCCACTTCCTACAAATTTTTCTATAGCTATTTAAGTTTTTGCCTCTTTTAAGCAATTTATAGCTATGTCTTTGCTTATATAAGGCTATGGTTTAATGTAGCTTCCTTGCTATTAATAATAGGTTCTAATATATAGGAATTCTCTAGTGTGGTTAGATAAGAGGACTTACGTTCTAGAAATAGGTTCTAATTCATAGGTGTACCTTTACATAGCGTGTTTGCTCTAGAGTTATTAGTACCCCTTAAGCGAGTGTTTATTCTTTATAGTGCTAATATTCTTACCTTACTAATAGCCTATTGCCCTAATAGGAAGAGAGATTAACTTATTAAGGCTTCTAGGCTAAAATGGATAGAATAGGGTAATAGTATAGATAAGTAGTAGCTAAATAGCTAAAGGTAGGTAGTAATACTTAAGGGTTTTAATCTCTAGCCTCCCACATTCTATGTGTGTGACCTTTGCCTAAATACCCCCTTTGCGCTTACATAACTAGCTTATAGCGACCTTGTAGCTAGGGCGCTGCGAGCCCTAAGTGGGTCCCACTGTACATAATGCTATTGCCTCTATCGCCTGTGTCGCTCCGTAGCCTCCACGACCCTAACAGCTACCTATAGCACCTCTAGTACTAATTTTTAGTGATAACTAAGGCGCTATTACAACCGCTAATAACCCTGCTCTTTATAGCAAAACAAAGCATACCCTACTAAAATTTAACTATACTAGAGAAAAGGTATAGAAGGGTATAGCTAAGGTTATTTACATTAACACTAAAGAGATGCCTGCAAATGGTTTAACTAAGCCCCTGCCTAATAATAAATTTTAATAATTTATCTAACTATTAGGTCTTACGAATACAAAGGCCTAGTTTAAAAAT
Organism: Epichloe amarillans; assembly: GCA_024072835.1. Taxonomy (NCBI): domain Eukaryota; kingdom Fungi; phylum Ascomycota; class Sordariomycetes; order Hypocreales; family Clavicipitaceae; genus Epichloe; species Epichloe amarillans. The sequence continues at coordinate 2,018,674 of CP099639.1, forward strand.
TAACTAAAAAGTCAAAAAACCCGAAAAATCAACAAAAACACTAGAATTACGCCTAAAAGTTATTGATTTTACTGTTTTTAGTCTAAAAGTTATTGGATTTATTATTGGATTTATAGTTAACTTAGATATCTATTAAAGAGCTAAGTCTAGGTATTAAATTAGTTACCTTATACTTTTCTAGAGGGAGTGTTAAAATAATGCTATTTATAGCACTATTTTATAGGCCCACTAGTTGCCTTGTTGCGTTATTGCAACGTTAGTTACGAGCGTTGCTTGCAGCGTCTGTTATAACTTGCGTTCCCATAACTAACCCACAGGCTTGTATAACTAAGCTAACTAGGCTACCCTATAGGGAAGCTAAAATCGACTGTAACTAGGTAACTAGTAGTCGTATAAAAGGCTAATGTATACTATTTAAATCCTTGAATTCTTCTGGATTTAATAGTATATTTTATTAATAGGGTTGTATACTAAAATGCTTAGTTAGGCCACCTAGGCAGCTAGTTTGTATAGCTATAAGTCGATTTTTTATTTTTCCTATATAAATAGGTTTTGCGGAAAATAAAAAGTAGCTCCTAAGACCTCTCTAGTAACCTAGATTCTCCGATACGGTTAGTAGGTCTATGAGGGGACTAGAAATCCTCTCATTGCTTGTTAGACTGTCCGTTAGCTAGGAATCAACTGTATTTAACTATTAAAAGCTCCTAATCTTGAAGAATAAGCTATAATCTAGTGAATCTAGAAGCCGCCGCATCAGAATCTAGCAGGGAGGTCTTCCTATCCCTCTAGCTAGATTCCCTTCCCATTTTCAATAATATTAAAGTGCTTAGTTAGGCTACCTAGGTAGCTAGTTTGTATGGCTATAAGTTAATTTTTTATTTTTCCTATATAAATAGGTTTTGCGGAAAATAAAAAGTAGCTCCTAAGACCTCTCTAGCGATCTAGATCCTCTAATATAGTTAGTAGGTCTATGAGGGGACTAGAAATCCTCTTATTACTTGTTAGACTATCTGTATTAGCTAGGAATTAACTATATTTAACTATTAAAGCTCCTAATCTTAAAGAATACACTATAATTGTTAAGGCTTCTGGGCTAGTATGGATAGAACAGGGTGATAGTATAGATAAGTAGTAGCTAGATAGCTAAAGGTAGGTGGTAATGCTTAAGGGTTTTAATCTCTAGCCTCCCACATTCTATGTGTGTAACCTTTGCCTAAATACCCCCTTTGCGCGTATATAACTAGCTTATAGTAGCCTTATAGCTAGGGCACTATAAGCCCTAAGTAAGTCCTACTATATATAATGCTATTACCTCTATTACCTATATTGCTTTATAGCCTCTATAACCCTAATATAATACCCCTTTTACTTTATAATTACCCTTAATTATACTTACTACCTAGTTAGTGTAAACTTACTATTCTAGTTTTCCTATGTAACTCTTACCCTACGCGTTCTAACGTAAGGCGTAAGAAGATAATAGCCCTATTAATAATAGGTTTAGCTATTATTTCCTACCTTACCTATAAGCTCTTAGTTATAATATAGTTATAGCTATAGAGTTACTTTGTAAATACTTATATTCTTATTCTTACTAGTTCTATAAAAGTAAACACCCTATATTATATTTTCTTATTAGCTAAAAGGGATAGGGTATTAGATACTATACATTAGGGTGTATTTAATTATAAGTTTTAGTAAAGTTACTATAAGCTTACTAGGTGTGCGTAGTTAGCTATAACCTTAGCTATTAATAGCTATAACGCTAGCTTTTTAACTTATAGCTTACTTTCGCTGCCTATGTAAATTACTTAAGGGGTCTATAGTTAATATAAAAAAGACTAAATTTCCTCTCCTTTTTCTCTTCCTTTCCTTCTTATCTCTCTTAATATTTAATATTAAATTTATAAGTTAGCCTTACTAGCCTTATAGTAGTATTCTTGCTACTATTGCTTAATAGTTACTAACCTTATCTAGAGTCTCTCTCTTATTATCTTATGTTTTATTTACTCTTATAGTTAGTATCTTACTGCTTTACTTCTTACTTACTTACTACTAACTTATAGCTAGGTTATAATGTTATCTATTTGCCTAATAACTCCTAGACCCTTAGCGCCTACCCTAGAGAAATCCCCTTATAAGAGGGCTTTATAAGCTTTAAAAACCTTTATGTAAGTTTATCTCTTATTTATAGTGTTATAGCTACTAACTTACTAAATAGCATAATAAAAATTCCCTACCTTTGCTATAGTTAGTAGGTAGTAATCTAGTAGATTACTTCTAAAGATAATAAAGCTAAACCTTAATAAATTATAGATAGGAAACTAGTCCCTAATAAGTGTTACTATTCCCCTAGTATAACAAGCTACTTCTCTCCTACTCTTATAATACTAACTTAGGTTAGGTAATTCCTTAAAGTGCACTTACTATATAAAAAATAATAAAATATATATTAGTATAAGTATCCCTTTAAAGGCTACTGCTTTTAGCTAGCTAACCTATTACTAGTGTCCTATAAGAATTATAATCCTTTATTATAAGTTCTTTAAGATTATAAAGAAGGTTCCTAAAGGTAGCCCTTACTATTAGTGTCTAGTAAGATTATTAATTCTAGTAACTTAGTTAGAGCTAACTTATTACTAGGCTCTAGTATATATAAAACATAAATTATATAATACGCTCCTTACTATAAAGAATACAAATTACTATAGGAGAGTTTATTAGGCCTATCTAACTATAAAAGCTACTTATAAGGCTAACACTAATAAACGCGCTATAATATTATAACTCTTTAACGCTACTAACCTTAAGGTATAAATTAATATTACTAATAGCTTACGCTTTATAGCTTAATATGCCTTTATAGTAAGTCCTATTATCTCTAGTGTAGCTTTTAATTTACTAACTTATAGCTAGTTTATAAACTACGCTACTTAGCTCCTTACTTATATTAGCCTCTCTAAGCTCCCTAAAGAGCTCTATTTCTTTATCTATAGGGATAAGGAGAGGTTCTCTAATAATAAAGCTCCTATAGCTACTATAAAGGAAAATATAGCTATAAATATAATAATAAAGTAATAGGTACTTAGTAGCTATATAGTAGTTTGCTTTAAGAAAATATAACTTTTTATATTATAAAATTTTATATATTAAATTACTAAAGTAATAATATCTTTATAAACTAGTTACTTAATTACTACTTATAATTATTTATAATATCCCTTATAATAAAATCTCTTTTTAATACCTATAAATTCTCTAAGCTATTATAGCCCTTCTATTTCACTAAGAATTTCCGCTGTTTTCTATTATACTAATATAAGATAATTCTCTTAACTTTAAACTTCTCTTTATTATCTTTAATATTATCTTATAGTAAGGACGTATTTATATAGCTAGTAGGATCCCCTTTAAATAGTTTAAGGCTTATAATATTAAACATATTATAAAGTCTTAAGCTAGCTAGTAATTATAATTAATAGGCTAAGCTATAATTACTAACTACTTTCTTAATTTTATAGGGCCTTAGGTACTTAGCTATAAGCTTCTAGCTTAGTTATCTTAGGTTAATATTCTTAGTAAATAGTAAAATATAGTTCCTAACCTTAAACTCTATTAGTATTCTCTTATAATTATAATACTTCTTTTACTATACTTATATATTATAAAGTAGCTACTTAATCTCTAAATATCTTTATCTTAACTCTAAGACTCTAGTTTTTACTTAGTTATTTACTAAGTTAGGCATTAGGATAGCCTAATATAGTCCCCTTAGGTTATACCCTTATAGTGCCTTTACTAGCGTTAGGCTATAACTACTATGCTTACTTATATTATAGGCAAACTATACTATTAGCAAATATTCTACCTAATTATCCTATTTAGCGCATATATAGGCTTTTAAATAATGTTTAAGAACCTAGTTTAATTACTCTATTTGCCTATTTATTTAGGGGTAAAACACAGTGCTTAGTTACTACTTTATTATAATAAGGTAGTAAAAAGTCCTCTAAAATCCACTAGTAAATATTAACTTATAGTCTATAATAATACTTTCTAGGGCACTATAGTCTTTAAAAACATTCTTAAGAAACACTATAGTAAGGCTATTACTAGTTAGGTATATAAACACTAGTATATAAATACTATACTTTAAAATTAGTCTATAATAACTAGAATTACATTATATAACTAAAACTTCTAATCTTTTACTAGTAGTAAGCCTATAATAAAGTCTATTAATAATTCTTAGAAAGGGCGATTAGGCACTAGCAATATAGCTAACTTGCTATAAGGTTTATATAACCTTAGCTTTAAAACTTAATAATTAACATAAGACTAGATATATGCCTTAATGTCTTTCTTTATTAATAGCTAGTAATATTAGCCTATAATATAATAGAGGGTCTTGCTAACCCCTTAATAATTTACTATAGGATTATTATAAGTTAATAGCAAAATTTCTTTTTGTAATCCTAGTAGGATAAAAACACGATTTTTATATATTAGTAACTTAAAGGATCTTATAGTCTATATCTATAGCTCTCTAGCCTCTAGCTTAGAGGGACTAATTAACTATAGTCCTAACACACTAGAGTTACCACTTATTAGCAATAACTTCCGCTATATAATAAAGGCGTCCCCTTACTAAGCTTCTAATAATAAGACTTAAATTAGGGCTTTTAATTCTACTGCCTTGCTCCTAGCATTAGAGTTAAACTTAGAAAAGGTTCTCTAAACCACTAAGATTCTTATTATAACACTACTATAGCCTAGTGGCTCTCTAGTAGCGCTCTTAGATAAATTAACTAACCTAGTAAAGATTAATATAAAAGAGGTTCTCCTACTTACTATTACTTCTATAGATATAGTAAAGATTAATATAGAAGAGGTTCTCTTACTTACTATTAGGGGACTTACCTTAATATTACTATAAGTATATAGCTCCCTAGTAATGCTCTTAGACTTTTTAACTAATATAGTAAAGGTTAATATAAAAGAGGTTAACTTACTTACTATTACTTCTATAGGCCTAGCAAAGATTAATATAGAAGAGGTTCTTAAACTAGCTAGTAGGGTTTAATTACTATAAACCTATAGCTCTATTACTATATACTTAGGCCTTTTACCTAGCCTAGTAAAGATTAATATAGAAGAGGTTCTTTTACTTACTATTAGGGTTTTTACTTTACTATTAAGAGGTAGTAAATATAAATATAAGGTACTTACTAAGTTACTATTACTCTTATACTACTTCTTAACTATAAACCTAACACACTATAGATATGCCTAACTAGTAGTTAAGCTATTACTAATATAGCGCCCCTATAGCCTAATAGTAGTAAACTTAGTAAGGAAGGTTAGTAACTAAGATATAAAAGCCTTAGCCTTCCTTTCCTTACTAATATAGTCTAGTCTTTATAATAAAGGATTAGTAAGATTTAGCTTCCTTACCTAGTGTTTAATAGTAAAGTTAAATAGGCATAGCTTATCTAATATAGTAACCTAGTAACTAGTTAGCTTAGGCTTTATTATAAAGTACTTATAGTTTAGGTAATCTATAATTATAGTAACTAGGTGCGCTAAGTAAGTAAGGTAGTGCCTCTAAGTCTAAAAGGCCTCCTAAATTACTAGTAGCTTTGCGTCTAGTGTTATATAGCGTAATTTAGCGTCCTTTAACTTCCTTAATATAAACGCTATAGGGTACTAGTAACCTAGCACTAATATTATAAGGATAGCTCTAATTATATATCTAAAGGCATTAGTCTTTACTTATAGTAGTAAATTTAGGTTAAAATAGACTAAAATTAGAGCCTCTTAGAATAGCTTTTGTAATTCCCTAAACACTACTAGCTTACTATTATCTAGCTTAAACTTTACTAGTTAGTTACCTTATAGGTAGTTTATTAATAGGATAACTATTTTACTATATAACTTAATAAAGCACTTATAAAATCTAGTAAACCTAAGGAAAGATTAGATATTAAACACATAGATAAGTATTAGCTATGTTATAATTACCTTTACCTTACTTAGGTCTATTAAGATTCCTTTTAGTAAGATTATATAACTAAGGAATTTAACCTCCTTAATAGAGAATTAGCACTTATCTAAATTAATAAAAAGATTAGCCTTCTAAAATCTCTTAAGGATCTTTTTAATATTACCCTTATGCTCTAAGATCTTATAGCTAAATATTAGGGTGTTATTAAGGTAAATAATGTAAATAAGATTATTAAGGCCTTCTAAAGCTTTATTAATATACTCTTAGAAGGATACTAGCGTGTTAATAAGCCTAAATAGCATTATAAGATACTTAAAGTAACTATATTTACACTAGAAGGCTATTTTCTACTTATTACCCTTACGAATATATAGCTAATAGTATATATCTTTAAGGTCTAACTTCATGAAAATCTTTACACCCCCTAGTTAATCTAAGATTTCTAATATTAGGGGTAAAGAGGCCTTGTCTTTAACTATAATCTTATTAAGGCCCTTATAATTCACATATAGTTATAGCTTTCCCCCTTTTTTTAGCATAAAAAGGATTAGGGCACTTACTAGGCTAATAGATCTTTAGATTTATCTACGTTCCTAGTTAGACTATTCGTTAGCTAGGAATTAACTATATTTAACTATCAAAGCTCTCTATCTTAAAGAATACAGCTATAATCTAGTGAATCTAGAAGCCGCCGCATTAGAATCTACTAGGGAGGTCTTCCTATCCCTCTAGCTAGATTCCCTTCCATTTTCAATAGGTACTCTTACCTAAATACTTACTTCTTTATTATACTATTTAGGCACTATATAAACTAAGTAATTCTTAGAGGTTTAGGCATAGGTTTAGGTAATTTTACTTTTACCTTCCCTTAGATTTTAATAAATATCTAGAATAACTAATCCTTACCTTAATAAAGGGTTAGTAGTGTTCCTATAGCTTTTAGGTAGTAACTATCTTTATCTATTCCTCTAGTTTTTAGCTATTAGATAAACTCTGCCTAAGTATAACTCTAGTAATTTATATAACTATTTATAGTAGTAAAGCGTATTTACTATTACTTTACCTTATTTACTAGGTAGCTACTAGTATATATAACTTTTATTACATTATTAGTAAATATATTTTAATCTATAGTAAAGGTTATATTTAAATCTACTAAAAATATCTATAGGTTCTTATAGGTATCCCCCTTATATATAGGAGCTTTAAGCTATATCTTTATTATATTATATTTATAAAGTCCTAGTAAAGGTAATGCTTTATAGGGAATAAGGGTAAAGTCTTAAGTAAAAGGTATTTATAGGGTAGGAGTAAGGCCTTTATTAGCATTAACTAATTAGGGAGAGGTATTTACTTCCTATAAATTTTTCTATAGCTATTTAAGTTTTTACCTCTTTTAAGTAATTTATAGCTATATCTTTACTTATATAAGGCTATAGTTTAATATAGCTTCTTTATTATTAATAATAGGCTCTAATACATAGGAATTCTCTAGTGTAGTTAGATAAGAAGACTTACACTTTAGAAGTAAGTTTTAATCTATAGGTATACCTTTATATAGCGTGTTTACTTTAGAGTTATTAGTACCCCTTAAGCAGGTCTTTATTCTTTATAGTGCTAATATTCTTAACCTACTAATAGCCTATTACCCTAATAGGAAAGAGAGATTAACTTATTAAGGCTTCTAGGCTAGTATAAATAAAATAAGGTAATAGTATAAATAAGTAGTAGCTAGATAGCTAAAGGTAGGTAGTAATGCTTAAGGGTTTTAATCTTTAGCCTCCTATATTCTATGTGTGCGACCTTTGCCTAAATACCCCCTTTACGCGTATATAACTAGCTTATAGTAGCCTTGTAGCTAGGGCGCTACGAGCCCTAAGTGGGTCCTATTATACATAATGCTATCGCCTCCATCGCCTATGTCGCTCCGTAGCCTCCACGACCCTAATAATAATCTAGTGAATCTAGAAGCCGCCGCATTAGAATCTAGTAGGGAGGTTTTCCTATCCCTCTAGCTAGATTCCCTTCTATTTTTAATAAGTTATAAGCCTAAAAGGCCTATAGATTACTACATTACTGCGTTATTCTACTGTAATTACTACTTAATTTTAGGTACTAGTTATTACCTACTATACCTATGGGCTCTTAAGATTACGAAGGAAACCACTAGAATTTGAAGCTCTTTATTTACTAGCGCCACGCATCATAACATCAGACCCTTAGTGTTAAAAATCATCTATAGCCGCAACCTGTAACTATCTAGTTATAACCACAACCTCTTTTAGTGATTCTATTTACTGCTACGACTGTTATATTTAATATTATCTATAATAGTAAATACGCTACACCCTTTAAAATCATTAGACATCTAGTATACCTATACTAGGCTTTTAACCTATTATATTACGTTGCACGCACTATACATTACGTTGCGTTGCGTTATAGCTTCTGTAATACCTATTATTTACGATTCCTATCCTTAGTGTTAAGAAAATTTTCTTAGAGACCTTTCTTTGCCTTTTTTCTGCCTGCGCATACTAAAGACCCACTTTTTAGACCTAAGGGCTGCCCTCTTAAACAGCCTTGCCACACAATTTACGTATGTAACTAGATTACAACACAAGCAATTTCTAGCGTGCGTTATTTACAATAGAAATAAATTTAGAGCTTTTACATAGGGATTCTTTTTTAGGGACTTTTAGAAGATAGCACTACCTAGTTATAAGGGTAAGGCCCTTACTACAGGCTCTTCTAGCCCCCCTAGGGACCCTAGTAGGATAGATATAGAAGGTTAATTAGCTATTTAGGCTAGTGCTCTATAGCTACAGATACAGAGCTAGATTAAATAATAAGGCAAGACCCTAACTAATTTTATTAGGCATAGCGAGGATAATTATATTAAAAACAAGGCTAGCATTAATAATCTTCTAGAGAAATTAACGTAAACTATAACTATTATGCAAGGTCTTTAGGCTTCTAATAGACCTAAGGAAGAAAATACTAAGGTTCTAGAAGAAGACCTAGCTACTACTTTTGCAAGCGTACTTTCTAGTAACTTATAAGCTACCTTTAACATAGGTGCTATAAAGGAACTAAATAAGAAGGTTCACTCTATTCTAGAGGGAGCTAAGCTAAAAGGCCCTAAAAACTATAATTAGTGGAAGCAAGCCCTAAGCATATAATTTAGAGCCCTAGGATTACCTAAATTTATAGATAATCCAAGCCTAGCAAGCTATCTAGCTAACTATAACTAAGCTATTCTTTTAATAATATTAAGAGATAGCTACTAACCTAGACTATAGGCTGCTATATGTTAGCAAAAATCCCCTAAAGAAGCCTATAAAGTCCTTATTAGGCAGTATTCGCAGAGTGCTAAAATCTAGCGTGGTACGTTATACGCTAGCTACTATTCCCTAAACTTTTTAAGTTATAAGGGATCTTTAGAGGCTTTTAATGCTAATTTTAATAATTTACTAGCTAGACTACAACTTTGTAGTGTAGAGATCGCTCCTATTGTTAAAATAATTCTATTTATAGCACTATTTTATAGGCCCACTAGTTGCCTTGTTGCATTGTTGCAACGTTAGTTACGAGCGTTGCTTGCAGCGTTGTCTGTTGTGACCTGCGTTCCCACAACTAACCCACGGGCTTGTATGACTAAGCCAACTAGGTTACCCTATAGGGAAGCTAAAATCGACTGTAACTAGGTAACTAGTAGTTATATAAAAGGCTAACGTATACTGTTTAAATCCTTGAATTTTTCTGGATTTAATAGTATATTTTATTAATAGGGTTATATATTAAAGTGCTTAGTTAGGCTACCTAGGCAGCTAGTTTATATAGCTATAAGTCGATTTTTTATTTTTCCTATATAAATAGGTTTTGTGGAAAATAAAAAGTAACTCCTAAGACCTCTCTAGTAACCTAGATCCTTTAATATAGTTAGTAGGTCTATAAGGGGACTAGAAATCCTCTTATTGCTTATTAGATTATCCGTATTAGCTAGGAATTAACTATATTTAACTATTAAAGCTCTCTATCTTGCAGAATACGCTATAATCTAGTGAATCTAAAAGCCGCCGCACTAGAATCTACTAGGGAGGTCTTCCTATCCCTCTAGTTAGATTCCCTTCTATATTTAATAGGTTATAAGCCTAGAAGGCCTATAGATTACTACATTACTGCGTTATTCTACTGTAATTACTGCTTAATTTTAGGTACTAGTTACTACTTACTATACCTATAGGCTCTTAAGATTACAAAGGAAACCACTAGAAGTTAAAGCTTTTTATCTACTAGCACCACGCATTATAACATTAGACCCTTAGTGTTAAAAATTGACTACAGCCGCACCCGCAACCACCACATTATAACCTATAACTATCTAGTTATAACTATGACCTCTTTTTAGTAATTCTATTCACTATTATAACCGTTATATTTAATATTATCTATAATAGTAAATACGCTATATCCTTTAAAATCATTAGATATCTAGTATATCTATACTAGGTTTTTAACCTATTACACTACGTTACACGCACTATACATTACGTTGCATTGCGTTATAGCTTCTATAATACCTATTATCTACGATTCCTATTCTTAGTATTAAGAAAATTTTCTTGCTTAGAGATTCTTCTCCGCTATTTTTCTGCCTGCGCATACTAAAGACTTACTTTTTAGACCTAAGGGCTACCCTTTTAAATAGCTTTGCCACATAATTTACGTACGTAACTAGATTGCAATACAAGCAATTTCTAGCGCGCGTTATTTGCAATAGGAATAAATTTAGAGATTTAACACAGGGACTTTTAGAAGATAGCACTACCTAATTATAAGGGTAAGGCACTTACTATAGGTCTTTTTAGCCCCCTTAGGGACCCTAGTAGGATAGATATAGAAGGTTAATTAGCTATTTAGGCTAGTGCTCTATAGCTATAGATATAGAGCTAGATTAAATAATAAGGTAAGACCCTAACTAATTTTATTAGGCATAGTAAGGATAATTATATTAAAAACAAGGCTAGCATTAATAATCTTCTCAAGAAATTAACGTAAACTATAACTATTATATAAGGTCTTTAGGCTTCTAATAGACCTAAGGAAGAAAATACTAAGGTTCTAGAAGAAAACCTAGCTACTACTTTTATAAGCGTACCTTCTAGTAACTTATAAGCTACCTTTAACATAGGTGCTATAAAGGAACTAAATAAGAAGGTTCACTCTATTCTAGAGGGAGCTAAGCTAAAAGGCCCTAAAAACTATAATTAGTGGAAGCAAGCCCTAAGCATATAATTTAGAGCCCTAGGATTACCTAAATTTATAAATAATCTAAGCCTAGTAAGCTATCTAGCTAACTATAAGTAAGCTATTCTTTTAATAATATTAAGAGATAGCTACTAACCTAGACTATAGGCTACTATATATTAGCAAAAATCCCCTAAAGAAGCCTATAAAGTCCTTATTAGGCAGTATTTACAAAGTGCTAAAATCTAGCGTGGTACGCTATACGCTAGCTACTATTCCCTAAACTTTTTAAGTTATAAGGGATTTTTAGAGGCTTTTAATGCTAATTTTAATAATTTACTAGCTAGACTATAACTTTATAGTGTAGAGATCGCCCCTATTAATTAAGTAAATTATTATATTAATGCATTAAAGCAGACCTTTCTTAGTTAGGCTAAGAGACAAAGATTTACTATTAGAGCTTCTAGGGCACAAGGACTGCCTATAAATACCCTAAACTTACAGTTCCTTATGGTAGACTTATTAGAAGAACAGAGGGATAAGACCTCCCCTATAGCTAAAGCCCTTAGCTATAAGGCTTCTAATAATAATAAGGGAAATTCTAAGGACTAGGAAAAGAATTCTTCTAATCCTAACCCTAAGAAGGACTCTAACGCTACTAAAGAGTAGGATAAGAAGGATTTAAACCCTTCTAAGGCCTCTAAAAAGAAGAAGAAGAAGAAGAGTAGCAATAGGGAAAAATAGAAAGGAAAAGAAGCTGCTTTTGCTTTAGGCTATACCCTAGCCATAGGATACGTTAAAGAATTAGATTCTAATAAATCTAGCAGTAATAATTGTTAAAATAATGCTATTTATAGCACTATTTTATAGGCCCACTAGTTGCCTTGTTGCGTTGTTGCAACGTTAGTTACGAGCGTTGCTTGCAGCATTGTTTGTTGTGACCTGCGTTCCCACAACTGACCCACGGGCTTATATGACTAGGCCAACTAGGTTACCCTATAGGGAAGCTAAAATCGACTGTAACTAGGTAACTAGTAGTTATATAAAAGGCTAACGTATACTGTTTAAATCCTTGAATTTTTCTGGATTTAATAGTATATTTTATTAATAGGGTTATATATTAAAGTGCTTAGTTAGGCTACCTAGGTAGCTAGTTTATATAGCTATAAGTTGATTTTTTATTTTTACTATATAAATGAGTCCTACGAAAAATAAAAAGTAGCTCCTAAGACCTCTCTAGCAACCTAGATCCTCTAATATAGTTAGTAAGTCTATAAGGGGACTAGAAATCCTCTTATTACTTATTAGACTATTTGTATTAGCTAGGAATTAACTATATTTAACTATTAAAGCTCCTAATCTTAAAGAATACACTATAATCTAGTGAATCTAGAAGCCGCCGCATTAGAATCTAGTAGGGAGGTCTTCCTATCCCTCTAGCTAGATTCCCTTCTATTTTCAATAGGTTATAAGCCTAGAAGGCCTATAGATTACTACATTACTGCGTTATTCTACTGCGATTACTGCTTAATTTTAGGTACTAGTTACTACCTACTATACCTATAGGCTCTTAAGATTACAAAGGAAACCACTAGAATTTAAAGCTCTTTATTTACTCGCGCCACGCATTATAACATTAGACCATTAGTGTTAAAAATCATCTATAGCCGCACCCGTAACCACCATATTATAACCTATAACTATCTAGTTATAACCATAATCTCTTGTGATTCTATTCACTACTACGACTATTATATTTAATATTATTTATAATAGTAAATACGCTATATCCTTTGAAATCATTAGACATCTAGTATATCTATACTAGGCTTTTTAACCTATTACATTACGTTACACGCACTATACATTACGTTGCGTTGCGTTATAGCTTTTATAATACCTATTATCTATAATTCCTATCCTTAGTGTTAAGAAATTTTCTTAGAGATTCTTCTCCGCTATTTTTTTGCCTGCGTATACTAAAGACTTACTTTTTAGACCTAAGGGCTACCCTCTTAAATAGCCCTGCCACACAATTTACGTACGTAACTAGATTATAACAAAAGCAATTTCTAGCGTGCGTTATTTGCAATAGAAATAAATTTAGAGCTTCTATATAGGGATTCTTTTCCTTTTTTAAGGACTTTTAGAAGATAGCACCACCTAATTATAAGGGTAAGGCACTTGCTACAGGTCCTTCTAGCCCCCCTAAGGACCCTAGTAGGAAAGATATAGAAGGTTAACTAGCTATTTAGGCTAGTGCTCTATAGCTATAGATGCAAAGCTAAATTAAATAATAAGGCAAGACCTTAACTAATTTTATTAGGCATAGCGAGGATAATTATATCAAAAACAAGGCTAGTATTAATAATCTTCTAGAGAAATTAACGCAAACTATAACTATTATATAAGGTCTTTAGGCTTCTAATAGACCTAAGGAAGAAAATACTAAGGTTCTAGAAGAAAACCTAGCTACTACTTCTACAAGCATACCTTCTAGTAACTTATAAGCTACCTTTAACACAGGTGCTATAAAGGAACTAAATAAGAAGGTTTACTCTATTCTAGAGGGAGCTAAGCTAAAAGGCCCTAAAAATTATAATTAGTAAAAGCAAGCCCTAAGCATTTAATTTAAAGCCCTAGGATTACCTAAATTTATAGATAATCTAAGCCTAGCAAGCTATCTAGCTAACTATAATTAAGCTATTCTTTTAATAATATTAAGAGATAGTTATTAACTAGGACTATAGGCTGCTATATATTAGCAAAAATCCCCTAAAGAAGCCTATAAAGTCCTTATTAGGCAGTATTCGTAAAGTGCTAAAATCTAGCGTAGTACACTATACACTAGCTACTACTCCCTAAACTTTTTAAGTTATAAGGGATTTTTAGAGGCTTTTAATGCTAATTTTAATAATTTACTAGCTAGACTATAACTTTATAGTGTAAAGATCGCCCCTATTAATTAAGTAAATCATTATATTAATGCATTAAAGCAAACCTTTCCTAGTTAGGCTAAGAGACAAAGATTTACTATTAGAGCTTCTAGGGCATAAGGACTGCCTATAAATACCCTAAATTTACAGTTCCTTATAGCGGATTTATTAGAAGAACAGAGGGATAAGACCTCCCCTATAGCTAAAGCCCTTAGCTATAAGGCTTCTAATAATAACAAGGGAAATTCTAAGGACTAGGAAAAGAATTCTTCTAATCCTAACCCTAAGAAGGACTCTAACGCTACTAAAGAGTAGGATAAGAAGGATTTAAACCCTTCTAAGGCCTCTAAAAAGAAGAAGAAGAAGAAGAGTAGCAATAGGGAAAAACAGAAAGGAAAAGAAGCTGCTTTTGCTTTAGGCTATACTCTAGCTATAGGATACGTTAAAGAATTAGATTCTAATAAATCTAGTAGCGATAATAGTAGTGATTCTAAGTCTAACTTAGATACCTCTAGTACTACTAGTAACACTACTAGTAAGCCTACTTTTAGCTACTCTAACAATGTGGTTAAAAACTCCCTTTTGTATAATACGGGTTCTTCCTATTACATTTGTAATAATAGGGCTTCCTTTAGGGACTTTAAACCTCTAAAGAAAGGTAAAACTAGCGCTATAATTACAGTAGGAGGACCTATTTTTCCTAAAGGAAGAGGCATAGCTATTTTTAACGTTCTAGTTAAGAAAAATCCACTAGAATATAGGCCCTTAGCTTTGCTAGATACTCTATATTTCCTAGGCATAGATACTAACCTAGTTAGTGGGTTATCTCACTATCTAAAGGGAGGTTATCTAGCTAAAGACTAGCTATTCCTAGCTAATAAAAGCCCCTATAGGTTATTAGAACCTGCTAAACACGGCTTTTTTCTATAGATTAAGGGGCAACCTACTCTTACAATCTGTAAGCATTTAACCTACCTCTCCTTTATAGGCTCTTAATATTACAACCAATAATGGCAACGATAACCAAGAGCTTATAAGACTAAATTAGGGTTTTCCTACCCTATAGAGGTTTAAATTCTGTAACTAGCTTTTAATCCTAAGGAATATTAACAAATCAAAGAGCTAGAAGACAATAATTTAGCCCTATGTCCCACCGAAGCTCCTAGTTAGGCATCTTCTACAGGGGGTTTAGAAGGTCCATACCCTAATAACTTAGGTGATAATAGTGGCTGTCTACTGCCCCCAGAGGCCTGTGATTCTTAAGAGGCCTAGCAACAGAGGGAGCTAGGGGATAATAGCCCTAAATCTAACCTAGATTCTAGTTACAAGAAGTTACTAGATTTAGCCCTTCTTTAGCACATTTAATTAGGCTATATAGGCCTCCCTTTACTAAAGAAGTCATCGAAATTAGCTAAAGGGATTCCTAATTTTTCCGCCATTAAAGAAAAGGATTTTAACTACATAGCCTATATGCAATCTAAAGCTATTAGAAGACTAACTAAATAACCTATTTAGGACCCCCCTAGAGTTCTAGATATTCTAGAGGGAGATATAGTTAAAATTAAACCTATACCACATAATAAGAAGGCAGTAGTCCTTATTCTTATTAATCGAAAATCCTAGTATAAATAGTGCTTTTTATTAGCTAATAAAGAAGGTTTAACCCTTTCTTTAGCTATTAAGGGATTCTTTAGGGCCCTAAAAAACCAATATAACGCGTATCCTAGGCACCTTTACTTTAACGGAGGTACTAAAATTAATAATGACCTTTAGTTATAGTTATCTTCTAAAGGAATCTATTTTAGCACCTCTTGCCCCTATATTTATAAACAAAATAGGCTAGTTAAGAGGGCTATTAGGGTTATCCTAGACTAGCTTAGGGCTACACTTTAGTAGTCTAAGCTATCCTTATATCTATAGTCTTATATCCTTCTAGCCATAGTGGAATTAGTTAATATTATAGCTAATATAACTAAACCTTTAACCCCTAAGTAGCTATATCTAGCTAACTTAAAGCCTAAGACTTCCTATAAGCCTAATTTCTTAAAGATTAGGGCTATAGGGTCTTATTATAAGGTTCTAATACCTCTAGAGCAGAGATCTAAGCTTTAAAAGCTAGCCCCTAGGACTATTCCTAGCTAGTTACTAGCTACTCTAGGTTCTACTATTTATCTTATTTATAGTCCCTCTAAAAGGTTAGTTATAAAGACTAGCTTTGTTAAAATTATAGAGGATATAGGCTCTATAGGGTCCCCTAAGCCTTTAGGGACTAATCCTTTAGAGGGAGAAGCTAATATGTCATAAGATAATCTAGAAGTTTAGGATAGTTACCTAAAGCCTCCTAAAAGCTTAGCGCCCGCAGCGCCCGCAGCGCCTATACTAACAGTCCCTAGGATAACTAATATAGCAACTAATACAGCGCCTACAACGCCTCTAGCGCTACCCCTAGAGAGCCCTAGCTCTAGCGCCCTTAATAAGGGTGCTATTAAAAAACCGTTTTTAGATTTAGATTCTTTAATTAATTCTAATTCTATAGATATTAATAATTTTAATATATCTTCATACGTTAAGGAGATATGCTTTAAGGCATAACAAAGGGCTAAATTATCCACTAATAACAACGATTTAGATACCCCTAAGACCTAGAAACAAGCTTTAAAAAGCAAGGATAGTTAAAAATAGATAGATATAACTTTTAACGAATTTAAACAGCTTCTAGTTGCTAGAACCTTTAAATTTATAGGGATAGACTAGATTCCTAAGGGCTAGAGGGTTCTAAAGAATAGGCTTATTTATAAGCTTAAAAAGGATAAAGAAAATAATCCTCTAAAGTACAAGGCCTAACTCGTTGCTAAAGGTTTTATGTAAATAGAAGGTTAAGATTATATTGAAACCTACGCTATAACTAGTATTCCCCCTAGTTAGCGAATTTTACTAGCCCTAGCGGCTTATAATAACTAGGAAGTTAAATAGGTTAATTTTATAGAGGCCTTTTTAAATAGTCCACTAAAGGAATCTATCTATATGCAAATCCCTAATGGATTCACTAAGTTTGCTAAGTCTTCTATACCTAAAGTAGCTAAGTTACTTAAGAAGTATAGCTATAAACCCTTTTAAAAGCAGGTTATCTTCCTATAAAAAGCTTTATATAGATTAAAACAGAGCTCTAGAGAGTGGCAATAGGTTTTAAAAGACCTTCTTTAGAAGCTAGGCTTTTAACCCCTTATATTAGACCTAGCCGTCTTCTTTAACCTAACTACATCTATATATATAGCGACTTATGTGGATAACTACCTTCTAATAGGACTAGATCTAGCTTATATTAATAAGCTAAAGAAGCTACTTTATAAAGCTTATCCTATAGAAGACCATAGGCTAGTAGAATTTTTCCTTAGCGTTTAAATCACTAGAAATTAAAAGAAAGGGACCTTAACTATTCACTAGTCCTAGTATATTTCTAAAGCCCTAGAAAGATTTAATATAAAGGATACTAGACCTATTAAAATTCCTCTATAACCTAGAATTATAAAGCAAGTAGACTACCTAACTAAACCTCTTTCCCCCCCTAATCATAAGCTATATTAGAGTATTATAAGGACTATTATATACCTAATGCTCCTTACAAGACCTAATATTACCTTTCTAGTTTAGTGGCTTTCCACAGCGCTATCTAAGCCTTTTATAGAGTATCTTAATGCTTCTAAACATTTGCTTAGGTACCTTTTAGGCTCTATAAGTTATTCTATAACTTATAGAAGGTCTAAATCTGCTATTATAGCTTTTGCAACCCTTATTAGCTTCTATAATAGTGACTTCGCGGGTAATAAGTCCTCTAAATTAACCTATGCTTATCTCTATAAGCTAGCTAAAGGACCTATTAGCTAGAAATTAAAGAAAGTAACTACAATAGCTTTATCTATATTAGAGGCTAAATCTAATGCCTTATATAAAGCTATTAGGGAGCTAGAGTGGCTTTATAGTCTCTTTAAAGAGATAAAGCTACCTATAGCACCTCTAGTACTAATTTTTAGTAATAACTAAGGCGCTATTATAACTGCTAATAACCCTGCTCTTTATAGTAGAATAAAGCATACCCTGCTAAAATTTAACTATACTAGAGAAAAGGTACAGAAGGGTATAGCTAAGGTTATTTACATTAACACTAAAGAGATGCCTGCAGATAGTTTAACTAAACCCCTGCCTAATAATAAATTTTAACAATTTATCTAACTTATTGAAAATGGGAAGGGAATCTAACTAGAGGGATAGGAAGACCTCCCTAGTAGATTCTAACGCGGCGGCTTCTAGATTCACTAGATTATAGCTTATTCTTTAAGATTAGGAGCTTTTGATAGTTAAATACAGTTGATTCCTAGCTAACAGACGGTCTGACGAGCAATGAGAGGATTTCTAGTCCCCTCATAGACCTACTGACCGTATCGGAGGATCTAGGTCGCTAGAGAGGTCTTAGGAGCTACTTTTTATTTTCCGCAAAACTCATTTATATGGGAAAAATAAAAAATCGACTCACGGCCATACAAACTAGCTGCCTAGGTGCACTAACTAAGTTTTCTAGTATACAACCCTACTAATAAAATATACTATTAAATCCAGAAAAATTCAAGGATTTGAACAGTATACATCAGCCTTTTATACGACTACTAGTTGCCTAGTTATAGTCGATTTCAGCTTCCCTATAGGGTAACCTAGTCGGCTTAGTTATACAAGCCCGCGGGTTAGTTGTGGAACAACGCAGGTCATAACAGAACAACGCTGCAAGCAACGCTCGTAACCAACGTTGCAATAACGCAACAAGGCAACTAGTGGGCCTATAAAATAGTGCTATAAATAGCATTATTTTAACACTCCCTCTAGAAAAGTATGAGGTAACTAATTCAATACCTAGACTTAGCTCTTTAATAGATATCTAAGTTAACTATAAATTTAACAATAAATCCAATAGCTTTTAACTAAAAACAGTAACTTTTAAAATCAATAACTTTTAGGCGTAATTCCAATGTTTTTGTTAATTTTTGGGTTTTTCAACTTTTTAGTTGGTTTTAAATTAGGCCTTTGTATTCGTAAGACCTAATAGTTAGATAAATTGTTGAAATTTATCATAGGGCAGGGGCTTAGTTAAACTATCTGCAGGCATCTCTTTAGTATTAATATAGATAACCTTAGCTATACCCTTCTGTACCTTTTCTCTAGTATAGTTAAATTTTAGTCAGGTATGCTTTATTCTGCTATGAAGAGCAGGGTTATTAGCGGTTGTAATAGCGCCTTAGTTATTACTAAAAATCGGTACTAGAGGTGCTATAGGTAGCTTTATCTCTTTAAAGAGACCATAAAGCCACTCTAGCTCCCTAATAGCTTCACATAAGGCATCAGATTCAGCCTCTAATATAGATAAAGCTATTGTAGTTGCTTTCTTCGATTTCTAGCTAATAGGTCCTTTAGCTAGCTTATAGAGATAAGCATAGGTTAATTTAGAGGACTTATTACCCGCGAAGTCGCTATCACAGAAGCTAATAAGGGTTGCAGAAGCTATAGTAGCTTTAGACCTTCTATAAGTTATAGAATAACCTATAGAGCCTAAAAGGTACCTAAGCAAATGTTTAGAAGCATTAAGATGCTCTATAAACGGCTTAGCTAGCGCTATAGAAAGCCACTAAACCGGAAAGGCAATATCAGGTCTTGTAAGAAGCATTAGGTATATAATAGTCCCTATAATACTCTAATATAGCTTATGATCAAGGGGGGAAAGAGGTTTAGTTAGGTAGTCTACCTGTTTTATAATTCCAGGTTGTAGAGGAATTTTAACAGGTCTAGCATCTTTTATATTAAATCTTTCTAGGGCTTTAGAAATGTACTAGGATTGGTGGATAGTTAGGGTCCCTTTCTTTCGATTTCTAGTGATTTAAACGCCTAAGAAAAATTCTGCTAGCCCACGATCTTCTATAGGATAAGCTTTATAAAGTAGCTTCTTTAGCCTATTAATGTAAGCTAGATCCGGTCCTATTAGAAGACAGTCATCCACATAAGTCGCTATATATATAGATGTAGTTAGGTTAAAGAAGACAGCTAGGTCGGATATAAGGGGTTAAAAGCCTAACTTCTAAAGAAGGTCTTTTAAAACCTGCTGCCACTCTCTAGAGCTTTGTTTTAATCTATATAAAGCTTTTTGTAGGAAGATAACTTGCTTTTAAGAGGGTTTGTAGCCATACTTCTTAAGTAACTTAGCTACTTTAGGTGTAGAAGACTTAGCAAACTCAGTAAATCCATCAGGTATTTACATATAGATAGATTCCTTTAGTGGACTATTTAGAAAGGCCCCTATAAAATCAACCTGTTTAACTTCCCAGTCATTACAAGCCGCTAGGGCTAGTAAAATCCGCCAACTAGGGGGAATGCTAGTTACAGCGTAGGTTTCGATATAATCTTAACCTTCTATCTGCATAAACCCTTTAGCAACGAGTCAGGCCTTATACTTTAGAGGATTATTTTCTTTATCCTTTTTAAGCTTGTAAACAAGCCTATTCTTTAGAACCCTCCGGCCCTTAGGAATTTAGTCTATCCCTATAAATTTAAAGGTTCCAGCAGCTAGAAGCTATTTAAATTCGTTAAATGTTGCATCCATCCATTTTCGACTATCCTTACTTTTTAACGCTTGTTTCCAGGTCTTAGGGGTATCCGAATCGTTGTTAGTGGATGATTTAGCCTTTTGTTGTGCCTTGAAGCATATCTCCTTAACGTATGAAGATATATTGAAATCATCGATATCCATAGAATCAGAATTAATTAAAGAATCCAAATCTAAAAACGGTTTTTCGATAGCACCCTTATTAGGGGCGCTAGAGCTAGGGCTCTCTAGGGGTAGCGCTAGAGGCGTTGCAGGCGCTGTCGTGGGCGCTGTATCAGTCGCCCCAGGGGCTGTTGTTACAGGCACTGCGGGCGCTGCGGGCGCTAGGCTTTCAGGAGGCTTTAGGTAACTATCCTGAATTTCTAGATTATCTCGTGAGATATCGGCTTCTCCCTCTAAAGGATTAGTCCCTAAAGGCTTAGGGGACCCTACAGAGCCTATATCCTCTATAATTTTAATAAAGCTAGTCTTTATAACTAACCTTTTAGAGGGAATATAAACAAGATAAACAGTAGAACCTAGAGTAGCTAGCAACCGACTAGGAATAGTTCTAGGGGCTAGCTTTTAAAGCTTAGATCTCTGCTCCGGAGGTATTAGGACCTCACAATAAGACCCTATAGCCCTAATTTTCGAGAAGTCAGGCTTATAGGAAGTCTCAGGCTCTAAATCAGCTAAAAATAGCTGCTTAGGGGTTAAAGGTTTAGTCATATTAGCTATGATGTTAACTAATTCCACTATAGCTAGAAGGATATAAGACCATAGATATAAGGGTAGCTTAGACCACTAAAGTGTAGCCCTAAGCCGGTTAAGGATAACCCTAATAGCCCTCTCAACTAGCCCATTCTATTCGTAAATATAGGGGCAAGAGGTACTAAAGCAAATTCCCTTAGAAGATAACCATGACTAAAGTTCGTTGTTAATTTCAGTACCTCCGTCGAAGTGAAGGTGCCTAGGATACGCGTTATATCGATTTTTTAGGGCTCTAAAGAAGCCCTTAATAGCTAAAGAAAGGGTTAAACCTTCTTTATTAGCTAATAAAAAGCACCATTTATACCAGGATTTTCGATCAATAAGTATAAGGACTGTGGCCTTCTTATTATGCAGTATAGGTTCGATTTTAACCGTATCTCCCTCTAGAATATCTAGAACTCTAGGGGGGTCCTAAATAGGTCGTTTAGTTAGTCTTCTAATAGCTTTAGATTGCATACAGGCTATGCAGTTAAAATCCTTTTCTTTAACGGCGGAAAAATCAGGGATCCCTTTAGCTAATTTCAATGACTTCTTTAGTAAAGGGAGGCCTATATAGCCTAATCGAATGTGCCAAAGAAGGGCTAGATCTAGTAGCTTCTTGTAACTAGGATCTAGGTTAGATTTAGGGCTATTATCCCCTAGCTCCCTCTGTTGCCAGGCCTCTTAAGAATCACAGGCCTCTGGGGGCAATAGACGGCCACTATCGTCACCCAAGTCATTAGGGTATAGACCTTCTAAACCCCCTGTAGAAGATGCCTGACTAGGAGGAGCTTCGGTGGGACATAGGGCTAAATCTTCTAAATCATCGTCTTCTAGCTCTTCGATTCGTTAATATTCCTTGGGATTAAAAGCTAGTTGCGGAATTTAAACCTCTATAGGGTAGGAAAACCCTAATTTAGTCTTATAAGCTCTTGGTTGTCGTTGCCGTTGTTGGTTGCAATATTGAGAGCCCATAAAGGAGAGGTAGGTTAAATGCTTACAGATTGTGGGAGTAGGTTGCCCCTTAATCTATAAAAAGAAGCCGTGTTTAGCAGGTTCTAATAACCCACAGGGGCTTTTATCAGCTAGGAATAGCTAGTCTTTAGCTAGATAACCTCCCTTTAGATAGTAGGATAACCCACTAACTAGGTTAGTATCTATACCTGGGAAATATAGGGCATCTAGCAGAGCTAAAGGCCTATATTCTAGTGGATTTTTCTTGACCAGAACGTTGAAAACAGCTGTGCCTCTTCCTTTAGGAAAAATAGGTCCTCCTGCTGTAATTATAGCGCCGGTTTCACCTTTCTTTAGAGGTTTGAAGTCCCTAAAAGAAGCCCTATTATTACAAATGTAACAGGAAGAACCCGTATCATACAAAAGGGAGTTTTTAACCACATCGTTAGAGTAGCTAAAAGTAGGCTTGCTAGTAGTGTTACTAGTGGTACTAGAGGTATCCGAGTCAGACTCAGAATCACTACTATCATCACTGCTAGATTCATTAGAATCTAATTCTTTAACGTATCCCATGGCTAGGGTATAGCCTAAAGCAAAAGCAGCTTCTTTTCCTTTCTGTTTTTCCCCGTTACTACTCTTTTTCTTCTTCTGCTTCTTTTTAGAGGCCTTAGAAGGGTTTGAATCCTTCTTATCCTGCTCTTTAGTGGCGTTAGAGTCCTTCTTAGGGTTAGGATTAGAAGACTTCTTTTCCTAGTCCTTAGAATTTCCCTTATTATTATTAGAAGCCTTATAGCTAAGGGCTTTAGCTATAGGGGAGGTTTTGTCCCTCTGTTCTTCTAATAAATCCGCCATAAGGAACTGTAAATTTAGGGTATTTACAGGCAGTCCTTGTGCCCTAGAAGCTCTAATAGTAAATCTTTGTCTCTCAGCCTAACTAGGAAAGGTCTGCTTTAATGCATTAATATAATGATTTACTTAATTAATGGGGGCGATCTCTACACTACAAAGTTGTAGTCTAGCTAGTAAATTATTAAAATCAGCATTAAAAGCCTCTAAAGATCCCTTATAACTTAAAAAGTTTAGGGAATGGTAGCTAGCGTATAGCGTACCACGCTGGATTTCAGCACTCTGCGAATACTGCCTAATAAGGACTTTATAGGCTTCTTCAGGGGATTTTTGCCAACATATAGCAGCCTGTGGTCTAGGTTAGCAGCTATCTCTTAATATCATCAAAAGAATAGCTTAGTCACAGTCAGCTAGATGGCTTGCTAGGCTTAGATTATCTATAAATTCAGGTAATCCTAGGGCTCTAAATTATATGCTCAGGGCTTGCTTCCACTAATCATAGTTTTCAGGGCCTTTTAGCTTAGCTCCCTCTAGAATAGAGTGAACCTTCTTATTTAGTTCCTTTATAGCACCTGTGTTAAAGGCAGCTTATAAGTTACTAGAAAGTACGCTCGCAGAAGTAGTAGCTATCAGGTCTTCTTCTAGAACCTTAGTATTTTCTTCCTTAGGTCTATTAGAAGCCTAAAGACCTTGCATAACAGTCATAGTTTGCGTTAACTTCTCTAGAAGATCATTAATGCTAGCCTCGTTTTTAATACAATTTTCTTCGCTATGCCTAATAAAATCAGTTAAGGTCTTGCCTTATTGTTCAATTTGGCCCTGCATCTGTAGCTATAGGGCACTGGCCTAAACAGCCGGTTAACCTTCTATATCCATCCTACTAGGGTCCCTAGGGGGGCTAGAAGACCCCATAGGGGCCTTACCCTTATAACTAGGTGGTGCCATCTTCCTAAAAATCCCCTAAAAAAGGAAAAGAATCCCCGTGCAAAAGCTCCAAATTTGTTCCTATTGCAAATAACGCGCGCTAGAAATTGCTTATGTTGCAATCTAGTCGCGTACGTAAAATGTGTAGCGGGGCTGTTTGTGAGGGCAGCCCTTAGGTCTAAAAAGTGGGTCTTCGGTATGCGCGGGCAGAAAAATGGCGGAGAGGGGTCTCCAAGAAAATTTTCTTAACACTAAGTAATAGGAATCGTAGATAATAGGTATTACAGTAGTTACAACGCAACGCAACGTAATGTATAGTGCGTGCAACGTAATGTAATAGGTCAAAAAGCCTAGTATAGGTATACTAGATGTCCAATGATTTCAAAGGATGCAGCGTATCTACTATTGTAGATAATATCAAATATGACGGTCGCAGTAGTGAATAGAATCACAGGAGGTTATGGTTGTAACTAGGTAGTTACGGGTTACGGCTATAGTTAATTTTCAACACCAAAGGTCTAATGTTGCGATGCATGGCGCTAGTAAATAAAGAGCTTCAAATTCTAGTGGTTTCCTTCGTAATCTTAAGAGCCCACAGGTATAGTAGGTAGTAACTGTACCCAAAATCAAGCAGTAATCGCAGTAGAATAACGCAGTAATGTAGTAATCTATAGGCCTTCCGGGCTCATAACCTATTGAAAATGGGAAGGGAATCTAACTAGAGGGATAGGAAGACCTCCCTAGTAGATTCTAACGCGGCGGCTTCTAGATTCACTAGATTATAGCTTATTCTTTAAGATTAGGAGCTTTTGATAGTTAAATACAGTTGATTCCTAGCTAACGGACGGTCTAACGAGCAATGAGAGGATTTCTAGTCCCCTCATAGACCTACCAACCGTATCGGAGAATCTAGGTCGCTAGAGAGGTCTTAGGAGCTACTTTTTATTTTCCGCAAAACTCATTTGTATAGGAAAAATAAAAAATCGACTCACGGCCATACAAACTAGCTGCCTAGGTGCACTAACTAAGTTTTCTAGTATATAACCCTACTAATAAAATATACTATTAAATCCAGAAAAATTCAAGGATTCGAACAGTATACATCAGCCTTTTATACGACTACTAGTTGCCTAGTTACAGTCGATTTCAGCTTCCCTATAGGGTAACCTAGTCGGCTTAGTCATACAAGCCCGCGGGTTGGTTGTGGAACAACGCAGGTCACAACAGAACAACGCTGCAAGCAACGCTCGTAACCAACGTTGCAACAACGCAACAAGGCAACTAGTGGGCCTATAAAATAGTGCTATAAATAGCATTATTTTAACATAACTATTAGGCCTTACGAATACAAAGGCTTAATCTAAACCAATAAAATTAACTAAAAAGTCAAAAAACCGAAAAAAGATTAACAAAAACACTAGAATTACGCCTAAAAGTTATCGATTTTGCTATTTTTAGTTTAAAAGTTATTAGATTTATTATTGAATTTATGGTTAACTTAGATATCTATTAAAGAGCTAAGTCTAGGTATTGAATTATTTACCTTATACTTTTCTAGAGGGAGTGTTAAAATAATGCTATTTATAGCACTATTTTATAGGCCTACTAGTTGCCTTATTACGTTGTTATAACGTTAGTTATAGGCGTTGCTTGCAGCGTTCTATTATAACCTACGTTATTCCCATAACTAACCCACGGGCTTATATAACTAAGCTAACTAGGTTACCCTATAGGGAAGCTAAAATTAACTATAACTAGGCAACTAGTAGTTATATAAAAGGCTAATGTATACTATTTGAATCCTTGAATTTTTCTAGATTTAATAGTATATTTTATTAATAGGGTTATATATTAAAGTGCTTAGTTAGGCCACCTAGGTAGCTAGTTTATATAGCTATGAGTCGATTTTTTATTTTTCCTATATAAATAGGTTTTGCGGAAAATAAAAAGTAGCTCCTTGTTAGGGTCGTGGAGGCTACGGAGCGACATAGGCGATAGAGGCGATAGCATTATGTATAGTGGGACTCACTTAGGGCTTATAGCGCCCTAGCTACAAGGTTGCTATAAGCTAGTTACGTGAGCGCAAAGGGGGTATTTAGGCGAAGGTCACACACATAGAATGTAGGAGGCTAGAGATTAAAACCCTTAAGCATTACTACCTACCTTTAGCTATTTAGCTGCTACTTATCTATACTATCACCTTATTCTATCCATTTCGGCCCAGAAGCCTTAACACTCCTAAGACCTCTCTAGTAATCTAGATCCTCCAATATAGTTAGTAGGTCTATAAGGGGACTAGAAATCCTCTCATTGCTTGTTAGACTGTTTGTATTAGCTAGGAATTAACTATATTTAACTATTAAAGCTCCTAATCTTAAAGAATACGCTATAATCTAGTGAATCTAGAAGCCGCCGCATTAGAATCTAGTAGGGAGGTCTTCCTATCCCTCTAGCTAGATTCCCTTCCATTTTCAATAAGAATTAGGTATCTAATTAAAGCCTAAGGGAGATCTTAGGTAAAGTCTAATAATGCCTTTAGAGCTAAGCTAACTCTTAATAGCAAAGCAAAGGATAAAGCAAAGAAGTTAGCGAAGAAAGACTATATCTACTATAAAAAGTATAAGGTAAAAAAGTTAAGAGACTTATAGAAGGTCTATAGGGCACTTTACCTAATAAAGGACTAGAAAGTTAATAAAAAGCTATTAAAGAAAGTAAAAGAAGTAATAAATTATTAGCCTAATAATATAAAGAAGGCATATAATACGTGGTTAAAGGATAATAGCGCAAAGGAATCTAAGGATAATAGCGTAAAGGAGCCTAAAGAAGTTAATATAGTGTTTTTAGCTATAGAAGAGTTAGAGTCTTTAGAGGCTTTCCTTGCCTAAGGCAAATCGCGAGTTATACTTAATAGCAGCACTTTAATCTATATCTTTATAAATAAACGCTAGTTTATAGACCTTAATTATAGTTAATAACCTAGAATTTAAGCTAGTTATAGTGTAACTAAGGCTTATAGCGTTAGCATAGCTTAGATTATCTTAATAGATAGCTAGACCCTTACCTTATTAAAGGCCTAGTATTAACTATTATTCTTTATAAACCTTATATCTTTTTAGCTACTTATAAAGAAGGGAATAAGGTAGGATAACCTTACTAGAAGGGTTATAAACCTAGTAAGAGGTAATTAGGAGATATTTTAAACTTAGATTATTAGTATATAGCTATGTATAGAGGGCTTAAGCCTATTAGATATCTTTGCTATTAAGGGAGATTTAAGAGACCTAAAGGCTATAATAATAATGCCTATAGACCTATAGCATACTAGATTAGCATATCTAGGCAAGGATATAATAGATTAAGTGCTTAAAAAGCTTTAAATCCCTTTAAAGGAAAGGAGCGTAGGGAAATATAAGGTCTATTAGATAGCTAAGGCATAGAGGCAAATATTATAAGTGTTATAGGCAGGGTTATTACCTTTAGGGCCGCTTTAGGTGGTCTTTTTTAACCTCTTTGCTTAATTATTAGGGTATAATAAAGACTAATATATCGCTCTTTTTACCTATAAAGCTATAGGATTACGCTATATCTTTACGATCCTATTAAAGACAGATATTATGCTTTGCTTTAATTAGTTAGAAGCGATATACGTAAGGGTGTATAGCATTAATATCGCGGTTATAATAACTAATAGGGAGACTGCCTTCTAGACTAAAAAATAGAAAGAAGAGGTTATAAATAGAGGTATTATTGTTAGGAAGTCTAGCCTAGCTTACCTATATTAAAACGGGCACGCTAAATAGTCTAGGGGGGTAATAATAAGGGTTATAATAACTCTTATAATATAATTAGGCTTCCTAGAATATCTCTAGCCTATAGCTACTAAAGCAGCTATTTATATCTTAAACTATATGCCTTAAAAGCTACTTAACTAGCAATCCCCTTAACAAGTGTTAAATAAGTAGTTAAGAGAGAACAAGCTTTAATAGAGTTACTTACTAGAGAACTTAGAAGCCTTTATAACTTACCTATAAGCCTTTAGTTATAAAGCATTTATAATAATATAAAGTAGGCTTTATAAGGTAGGTCTAAAGCTTGCATAGAGAGCTTATATTAGATACCTAGCTAGATACGTCTCCTCCATGTAATACCTAATTTAGGTGCTAATAATAAAGAGAAGCTACTAGTTCTTATTAAGTTATATTACCTTTAATAAGTTAATTTTCTATGCTTAAGAAAGAGGCCTATTACTAAGTGTAAAAGAGGTTAAAAAACGCTTCCTTAAAGAGCTAGTTAATAATAATAAGGATAAAAGCTCTAATATAGGGCTTCTACAAATAGCGTACCTATTATTACTATAATAACTACTTAATTAGCTTTAATAGGATAAAACTCTTAATAGTTATGATTAATTAGACTATAAGGAAAAGGAAAAAGAGAGTTAAGAAACAAATCTGCTAACTTCTCTAAATTTACCTAAACATTTTCTAGGTTTAATAGATTACACGCCGTTAAGTATTAATAATTTGCTTAACCTACCTAATAGTAGCGATAGTTATAATATGTTAATAAATTCACAAGATTACGATAATCTTAAAGCATTTGCTATAGCCTTTAATCTAGGACCTAAAAGCAAGGAAAAGCCTTATATATTAAGGCTTCCCCTTTCTCTAGCTTATTATAATAACTTAGCTAGTTATCTAAAGGAAAAGGAATTCTAAAAAGCATAAGATAAAGAATATAATAAGATTATTAACGGAAAGGTAGCTATAAAGGTATCTAGAGATAAAGTTCCTTTATATGTAAAGCCTCTAGGCCTTACTTAGGTCTTTGCTTATAAATTAGATAAGTAAGGCTACCTCCTATAATATAAAGCTTATCTCTGTGTTCTTAGGAATTATTAACTAAAGAGTTATCTATTAACTTAAGTAGTAACTTTAGCTACTAACACATTTAGGCTATTTATAGCTATTATATATTACTTTAACCTAAAAGCACACTAGTATAACTTTATTATAGCTTTCCTTAATTTAGACCTTAATAAAGAGGTTTACTATAAGATACCTCTAGGCTATAAAGATAAATATACCTATCTAAAGCTTCTTAGAGTAGTCTATAGGCTATAGAGAGCGCCTCTTTTGTTAATAAAAGAGCTAATTAGCTAGCTAATTAGTAAAGGCTTTATATAACTCTTTAAAGATATCTATATATTTATTAAGGATAGGTTAATTATCTTCTTTTATATAAATAACCTTATTGCCCTATTTACTAAGGGGAAATTATATTTATATAATGAATTTAGAGCAAGACTCTTTGCTAAGTATAATATTAAGGACCTTAGAGAGCTCTAATAGTTCCTAGGCATTAAAATTATTAGAGATTATGCTAATAGGAAAGTGTGGCTTAATTAGAAGTCCTATTAGAATAAAGCTACTACTAAATTTAATATAAAGATCCCTTAATAAAGGCTAATAGCCCTAATAACTATTACACCACTAGAACCTTTTAAGGGAGAGGTTAGCGCTTAAGATCTTAAGTAATACTAATCCTTAATTAGAACCCTACTATACCTAATAATAGTTTTAAGACCTAATATTGCTTTTATAGCTTTATAACTCTTATAATACCTATAAAACCTAGGGCTATAGCACATAGAAGTAGCTAAAAGAGCCCTTAAGTATAGGTATATATAGGTAAACCTAGCAATTAAATATAGCAGTAATAACCCTAAATTAGAGGCATATAGCAATGCTTCCTTTATAGATAATCCTATAATATAAAAGAGCTTATAAGGCTATGTTATAAAGCTCTTTAGAGGACTTATACTCTTTAAGGTAGGAAGGTAAGCTACTATAATAATATTATTAACTAAAGTAAAGCTCCTAGCGCTTTCTTATTATAGTAAAGAGCTTATAGCCTTTAGATAATTATATTAAGAGGTTAGGCTATACCTAGGTAATAATATACTTAAGATTAAATATAATAATATATAAATAATTCGCCTCCTTAAGGAAGAGTTTATTAAGCTTATTATAAAGCTTTAGTATATTAATATTTATTACCACTAGCTTTATTAAGAGATTATAAAAGAAACCTTTAATATTACCTAGATTACTACTAAAGAGATAATTACTAATAGCCTTATAAAGCCTCTTATAGGGACTGCTTTTATAAGCTTTTATAAGGCATTAGGGCTTATATAACTGCTTGCTAGTATACTTAGTAAAGAACCTAAAGAATAAGCATTATATAATAACCTTAATTTAGATAGGATTATAACTAATTAACTGCTTTTCTACACTATAGAATAGATTTAAATGTTATTATATTAATTTAACTAATTTAATTAATTTAGAATTATTATAGGGAACCTTAAATAAGGTCCCCTAGGGGGGTGTATTATACCTATAAGGGCATAATTAATCCCTACTATATAATAGTCTTACTATTTAACTAGCTAAGATAGGAATCCACCCTACGCAAGTTATTTTCTAAGACCTCCGTAGTTTTATAGTATGTTTTATTATTATACTAGTACCTTACTAATGGTATAGGTACTTAGGTATTTAGACTATAGTCCGCACCCTCTTACAGGGTCGGACAACTTAATAGAGGTCATCACATTGAACCCTAGCTTCGCGGTCCAACACTTACTAATAGTATAGGTACTTAGGTATTTAAGCCGTAGTCCGTACCCTCTTATAGGGTCGGACAACTCAATAGAGGTTATCACATTAAACCCTAGCTCCGCGGTCTAACACGACAAGTGTTCAGACGCTCGATGCCGCGTAGGACGGAAAACGGACCCTGATGAGGCTCCCCTCCCCTCGTCGTCCAGCCGCCGGGCTCCCGGGCTCCGGGGTGCCCACGTCCCCGGCGCGAAAGCAGGGTTCCAGAACATGCATGGAGCCGTGGGTGAAGTGCGTGGACCCCCCAATGAGAGGGGGGGTT
This sequence comes from Epichloe amarillans, assembly GCA_024072835.1. NCBI lineage: Eukaryota > Fungi > Ascomycota > Sordariomycetes > Hypocreales > Clavicipitaceae > Epichloe > Epichloe amarillans. The sequence continues at coordinate 2,049,908 of CP099639.1, forward strand.
ACTCAGCGGGATGTCTCGGCGTCTGTCATGCGGTGGGAGGAGAGGCCGCAACATGCCGTTCAAAATGAAGAACCCTGACTGTTCGGCCACGCATCTCCTTCAGGGCTCTCAGCGCCGGGGAGAGAGCCAGCCAGGCTGTGGTCCCCGCCGAGGGTGATGGCAAAAAAAAAAAAAAAAGTGAAGAGCGTACGGGCCAAACCGTGGATTGAACACGGGACCTCTTGCAGCCGAGGTTCCCCCCAAAGCAAGAATCATACCACTAGACCATTTGGCCGCCGGCGGTCACGGAGGCCCCCGTGTATTTCCATCATGTTCGCTGCAACCTCTGCCGGCCACGGGGAAATATGCATACAAGTTCGTGCTATGCGGGGTGGCGTGGTCGGTCCTTGAGGCAGATACACGAGAATCCAGCCATTCATACCATGTTCGCTGGGCACGCCCATGATCCCGGTGTCCTTGTCGAAGAGATCTGACCATTCTCATTCCCTTTTCCCTTGACCGTTATCAGCAGTCGTAGTTGTTTAAGTATTGATACCAGTTGCATCCAAATGATCTGGCGCGTCTCTTGTCCAAGGGGCCAGCCTCACCAGCTCACGTCCTCCGATTGAGGAAGAACATGATGTAGTAGAGCATTGGTCGAGAAACGTCATGCCATGGAGAGATGATTTCGATTGAGCGCGGGGCACTCAACTTGGTGCCAATATGTACGTTGGAAGAGCGGCAGAGGGGGAACGCCAACCCCGGATTGCGGACCGTGGACGGCCCCACCATCCCAGTTGGGAAGGTCATTGTTCGTTCATTTGCCCGATCCAGCATCACTCCGCACTGTTGTTCTTCCGTCCCGTGAGCCATCATCGCCAGAGGGCACCACCCACAACCTCATCCACAACTAGACACGTCAAGGCATTCACATTCACGTTCAAAGCGCAGGCTGTTTCATTTTGCAAATGTTCCCACGATTGTATAGAGATTAGCTCATGAGAACTGGAGAAAACTACAGACATATATTCCCTTGCCCTATAGGCGCTGGTATTTCCATTCCATTATGATACAGTGAAGAAAGTAAGTTTCAGAAGGGGTTTTTTTTACATCAATGGCGCATCCGCATTGAGTTCGGTGTTCCGCGACATGTTCCGTGACACCATGGCCGACTCGGGCCTGCTCAACCGCTCGCAGGGGTGCAGAGGACGCCCTGGCCAGCCTTCAAGGTGCTGGTTAGCACGCCGTCTTCGGGGCAAAAGGACCGGGACCGAGGTCACTGGGGGGGTGGGGGGGGGGTACTTACTGCTGGGACAACGCAGCAGACGGGCTGCTTGCCGTCCGATGCGCAGGTTGACTTGAAGTCGCCGGAGCTGGTGGGCTTGCGAGAAGCTGCTCCTCTGTTAGTTTTTTATCACGATGCATGCACATAGGTCGCTGATGTGAGCGGGGAGTGGCTGGCTGTCAGAACTTACGATTGCCGCAGTCGAGGGCTGCAACGCCCAGGACGTTGGTAGCGCAGCACTGGGGGTTGCTGTACAATCCAGAGGGGCACGCCTTGTAGTTGTTGCCACCACCGCCCTGGTTGCCACCTGGGTTATTTCCTGGGTTGTTGCTGCCGGGCTGGTTGCTTCCGGGGTTGTTGCTTCCGGGGTTGCTGCCGGGCTGGTTGCTTCCGGGGTTGCTGCCGGGCTGGTTGCTGCCGGGCTGGTTGCTTCCGGGGTTGTTGCTTCCGGGGTTGTTGCCGGGCCGGTTGCCGCCGGGGCTGTTTCCCGGGTTGCTTCCGGAGTTGCCACCACCGGTCGCAGGTGTGCAGAGAACGTCTAGGCCAGCCTACACAGCAAGTTAGCATCCCGTCCTGTCGACTACCTCCGAGAATTCACACATGACTCACCACTGGGACAACACAGCAGAGTGCCTGCTTGCCCGCGGCGCCGCAGGTAGACTTGAAGTTGTCACCGCTCGTTGGCTTCGATGATGCTACGTAATGTCAGAGACTTGAAGACGCGAACTCGATCCCCATCTCCATCACACTTACGGTTGGCACAGTCTAGGGCGGCGACTCCGAGGACGTTGGTTGCGCAGCATTGAGGGTTGCTGTAAAGTCCTGATGGGCAGGCTTTGTAGTCATTTCCTGGGTTGTTGCCGCCTGGGTTGTTGCCTGGGTTGTTACCGCCTGGGTTGTTTCCCGGGTTGTTGCCACCTGGGTTGTTTCCCGGGTTGTTACCGCCTGGGCTGTTTCCCGGGCTGTTTCCAGGGTTATTGCCGCCTGGGTTGTTTCCAGGGTTGTTCCCAGGGTTGCTGCCTCCGGGCATGCCACCACCAACGGGCGCAGTGCAGAGAACGCCCTGTCCAGCCTGTTTGTTGCTCGGTTAGTTCGGGGCTGCGGAAGATTATCTTTCAAGAAAGCTCGTGAACACTCACTGCTGGGACAACGCAGCAGAGGGGCTGCTGGCCGCCACAAACAGACTTGAAGTTGTCGGAGCTCGTGGGTGCGGAGGACGCTGGAGGCTTGTTAGTATCGTCTTGCCTTGTCTCGTTTTGGGTCAACGTACGGTTCTTGCAGTCGAGAGCTGCAACGCCGAGGACGTTGGTTGCGCAGCACTGAGGGTTGCTGTAGAGTCCTGAAGGGCAAGGCTTGTAAGGGGCATTGCCACCGGGGTTTCCGGGGTTGTTGCCTCCCGGGTTGTTGCCGCCGGGCTGATTACCACCGGGCTGGATGCCACCGGGTTGGTTACCGCCGGGCTGGTTGCCGCCAGGCTGATTACCACCGGGCTGATTACCACCGGGCTGATTACCACCGGGCTGATTGCCACCGGGCTGATTGCCGCCGGGCTGATTACCGCCGGGCTGGTTGCCGCCAGGCTGATTACCACCGGGCTGGTTACCACCAGGATGATGGCCGCCATGATGCTTCTGGCATTCGCCGCACTGGCTAGTCGGCACAGCTAGCGTGCCGACAAAGAGGAGGGAGGCCACGGCGAAGAACTTCATGTTGACTGTTGAAGCGAATGGACAGAAGCAGAGAGAGAAGGGATGAAAAACCGATAAAGGAGTCTTTCAGAAAAGGCTGGCCCCGGGAACTGATTTGGAAAAAAGACAAGACGAGGTGAATGAATGTGAGTAGCGAAGGCAGTTGTCCAAGAACCTTCGTATCATGAGAGCGACGAGTCGGGCTTTTTAAACTTGTTTTGGCTCCCACACCTCCTCCCGTCGTCCATCCCCGTTGTCGGGCACATCAGGCAAGGCTCGCTCGCGAAGAAACAAACAAAGGAAAAGCAAGAAAGCAAAGACATCGGAACCAATTGTTCCTGCATCAATATTGAAGGGAGGCTTGCCCTGGGCAAGGCAGCCTTGTGTCTGCAGTTGCTGGCTTCTGGTGCGGGAGAAGCGCTTCCCGATTAGGGCCAGTCGGGACCAACCGACGACCCCTCCCCCCCCCCCTTCCCGTTGATGCAGGCCGGATTCGCGACGGGGCAGGTAGTAAAGGAGTGAAGAGACAAGGCGTCTTGACACATGCATTATGAGCTTGGATATTGTGTCCCTTGCTGTCCTTTCCTCCCTTGGGAGAGAACAATGTAAGCGAGCCAGCTGTGTGAGCAAGTGGCCGAGATGAATTCGGCAGCCGACTTTGCTGACGCTCGGATGGACAATGCTGTCCAAGGTGCATCTTGATGCGGTGGTGCTTTGCTTTGCTTTGCTTTGCTTTGCTTTGCTTCCCTTTTCTTCTCTTCTCTTCTCTTTTCTTCTCTTTTCTTCTCTTCTCAGAGGGGCGTTAACGGCGTCTCCTCCTCCCTCCCCTCCGAGGAGCTCGTTGAAGCAAAAAAGCCGCCCTTCTTCCTTCCATACACTTTTCTTTGCATTCGGTTGCGCCTGAGACCTTGTCTCATCGAATTCCGGTCGCCCCAACTCAGCTCACAATCTTTCCGGCGCCTCGCGTTTTCTGATTGGCCAATCCGGCGCCGGACGGATGGATGGATGATGCGCAGGGAGTTGGCGGCCATGCAAGGGGAAACAAACAATGAAAGTGGAACCACGCACTAAATAGTAAGATCGAGGCGCGTCATTTCATTTCTTTTTCTTTTCCTCATATTCATCCAGGAACCGGCGCCCTCGACCGAGGGCTCGACCGAGCCAGTAAAGAGTTGACTAAAGGAAGAAATGGTGTCCCGCAAGCCATACAAAGTCATTCAGACAACCCAACAACGAGACAATGGCGGGACGGTGGCGGGACGGGTGGCGGGACGGTGAGGGAGAAAAAAAAAAAACCCCCCAGCACTCTTGATGGAGTGAAGCCACCGGGCTGCTGCTGGATGGGCTGACGACATCATCTTGATTGTCGTGACTCGTAGGACTGGCAGAGTCAAGGTGGGTGCTTCACGTGACAGAGAACCGGAGAACGATGACGGCTGCATTGCATATTGAAGATTGTCGGCAGTGGTCCAGTGGAGAGCAGAGATGGCCCGTGCGTTGTTCATAATTAGATGGTTCTTGTTGCATCCTACCCTGTACCCGAATACCCGATTCTAGAATCAGCTCCCCAATCTCCGCCCCCGGCTGGACATGCAACTAATTTAGTATAAACTCATGTTGGCGAGGGCAACCAATTTAGCAAGTCGAAGCAGTGCTGGCAAGATGAAAAAGAAAACAAGAAATATATATTTCAGTGGCATATCTACACATGTTTGTTTTGCTACACGCTGCCTCCAGCAGCCGGCATATGCACACATTCCACATATCATCTCGTCCCGTCCAAGCATTACATTCCTCCTCTATCCGTCAACGACGTGTCCTTCAACGCCCTTGGTTCCAAACTAGTGTGCGCAATTGATTGGACATGAATCACAAATATAGAACCCATTGCGCCAATATACAATACATCTCTCCTATATTCTGCCCGGTCCGTTCGACTGCCCATGCCACCGCGTGTATCAAAACTCAAAAGCTGCTTGAAGCTGCTTGTCCCTGAGGAATGACTGACTACCAACGCTCATGAGTGTCCGGACGGTGGCTTGCTTGGTGGCGCTCCACGCGTTCCGTATGTGTGTAAATGCAAAGTTTATTTGAACTGATCCGTGACTGCGACCGCGACTCGTAGACTTGTGAGCCGCAGCTCATGACGCATCGAGTAGGAATCCCCGCGGAAGATAACACCTCAAAAGAAGAATGACGCCACGAAGATAAGACATGTGTAGAGCGTCGTTATCGTCAACTCCAACTCGAACCAAGCAGCTTGTTGGCCAAAGGCGATCTTCTTGCTCTTGGGAGTGGGATGGGCGACCATGGTCTTGGGATCACGGACCAGCAGCTGCTCGCGCTCGGGCATCTGCGGAGGGTCAATGGCATAGGCGACCGGGATCCACAATGAACTACAAATTAAGGTGAAGGTCATGGGAGGCCAAAATGCGTGCGTGAGGAGGCAGACCAGCAAGTCCCTTGTCTGTTCATAGTTGACAAAGCATCGCCACGACGTCAAGACGACAGCGACGAGAGTAAAGTAAACAAACACAAGATGGAAGAGGCCCATGAAGTTGATCATGATTGTCCAAACGCGGCGGAACATGTTCTTCTTCGCCGCGGGGTCGCGCTCATTCAAAGCGGAAGCCAACGACCCGGTAGGCTTGAACGCCATGACTTGCCCACCCAGCCACTTGGGCAGGAGGAACGAGCGAACGAGGCAGAGGGCGATGTAGGGCGACATCCAGAGCTGGTATCGATTTGAGCGCTGACCAGTGTGATAACCGGCGGGAATGGAGAGAATAAAGTCGCACACGCGGTTGCTGATGGTGGCGGCAAAACAGGCACGAATGAGCCAGCGAAGCTGGTTCTCGTTGGCGTAAGCAACCAGCGGCTTGCCCATAGCCAAAATGACGGGAATGGAAAAGAGCGAAATGACAAAGGGGATGGTGTACAAGCTGAGCAATGAGTACAGGGCACCGGAGAATCGCTGGGCGAGCGTCATTTGGCGCACCTGGTCGCCCCACAGACAGAACTTCAGCTTGAAGGATGTGTCGACAGTTCCAATGGCCCAACGAGTACGCTGCTTCAAGTGACTTCCAAAATCTTCAGGGACGGTACCGAATTGGAGCGGTTCGTGAACGTAGGCCGTCTTCCAGCCCTTTCCAAGCATGAGGGTAGATGTAGCAACATCTTCGGCCAAAGAACCCAGGGGAAAATTACCGATGTCATCCAAGGCCTCGCGACGGACAACATAACCAGAGCCTGTGCACCAGGCCACGCCCATGGCGTCCTTGATCGGCTCAATAACGTGAACGAAAAAGTCGAGACTTTGGGAGAGGGGGTCGGATGGGGGGGTGTTGTAGAAAAGCTGGGGAGGGCAAGCCAGGGCCATCTTGGGATCGACAAGCAGATGGGGTAGAAGACCACGAAGCCAGTCGCGTTCGGGAATCTTGTCATCTGTTAGCTTCCATGCAATCACGTACTTGGCCAGCCTTTTCGAATAGGCGACATGGGGGAAAAAAAAATATAAGAAAGGACAATTGTGGGATTAATTAAAGACATACCATATCAGCATCCAGCGCAGCCATAAACTGGCCAGCGCCACCGGGTAGTAAGCGAGTCTGCTCGAGGCCATAGTTCAAGTTGCCAGCCTTGAAATGATGTGGCTTTCCAGGGATCTTCTCACGGGCCATGTAATACACATTCGGGTAGGACATGGCCAGGCGGCAAATGGCAGCTTCGAGACCTTCGGACTGGCCGTCGTCCAGAACGATAACACGGAACTTGTCGTAGGGATAATCAACGTCGCAGGCGCCGCGAACAGTGTCCATCACCAGGTCATCATCTTCACCGCAGCACGTCACGAAAACATCGACGGTGGGCACTTCATAACCTCTCAATCGAAGCTTGGGTCGGTATCGCTTCTTCATCGCCATCATAGTCCAGCCGTTGTGCAAGAGAGGAGGGATTGCGACGGCAATTTCGACGGCGATGAAGGCCCATGCAGCAGCGTAGGTGGTCCCCTGGGCATTTTGTGCCCAGATGACACAAGCGATACGCAGAGCGAGGTAGCCCAAGTACAAGCCAGTATTGAGGACAGTGATGAAGGGGACCAGGGCGAACAAATGTCGTTTCCAGCCCTTCCAAATATCGCTGTCATCTCGTTTGTGCACGACATCAATGGTCTCACAATCAACCCAGTCTTTGCCCCCGGCGGGTGGTTGAGCTTGCTTGAGGAGGCCAGTGAGGCTAATGTGACTTTGGTTCTGTCCCATCTTGTTAGCATTGTTTTTTTTTTGGACGGGGGGGGATGGATGAGGAGCAGGTCAAGATTGGTGGAGCGGGCTGTGAGGAGATATGATGCTTACCATTGGAGTTCCCGGGCCTGAATCTGGATGGAATGGAATGCCATACCGAGGCGAGACCGACGAGTCTATCGGTGTCTGTTGCCCAGTCTTCCATGATCGCACACTAGAGCGAGACCCAGCAGCACCGTCGTCTACGAGAGTGTGGGATTCTGAGCGACCAGCGATCGAAGGCGGCCAACCCGGTGACACAAAATCGTCAGCGTAAAGTGACGAGTTTGGTCGAGAATAGGCACTCGACTGCGCAGGCCTGGGAGTCGGCGTGCTCCCAGAAGGTCGTGAGGGGAATTCTTCGATGTACGCTTGCTGTTGTTCGTGAGGATACTGATGCTGATACTGTTGTTGATGATACGGGTGATTCGGGTCGTCTCCCCGGCGCTGAAACGTGCCAATTTCCAGCATTTCTTCCTCTTCTGCCGCGTAGCCCTTCATTTTGACGATGTGATGGCGCGGAGGAGAGCTTGCGCTTTTGATTGTGGAGGAATCCGAGCGAGCTTTGGTTACAAGACCTAGGTCGGGTTCCGCACACTATAACCACAAAGTGTGAAAAGACCTAAAGTAAAGAGCAAGAAAGGTCGCAGCTTTGGCGAATGCGAGCAAGATGGCAAGGAGAGACTGTCAAAGGCGAGTCAGGTCGGTTTTTTGTTATTATTGGTTGTTGACTCGGCGTGGTTAAGTGTGGCGAGATGACACGCACAAGTGAACAAGCTGTCTTTCCTTCTTGCTTCCCTTTGCTGGCCGGCTAGTCGATCAGTGGGTGGATGGATCAATGCCGTGAGAAGCAACGAGGTGCCGTTTTGGCGCCGTTGTCGTTCTAACGCTGGAATGTTGGCAGGGACCCAGACGGTGTGTGCAACAAGCTGGAACAGAGCGAGACAAACAAACTTCTTCGGGATGGCAGGATTGACGAGCGGGACAAGTGGCAGATGCTGCAAGGAAGAGAGAGGCTTGACTGCGCCCAGCAAGTCCAAACCAGGCAAGAAAACAAAACGAGGGCGGGTTGGGCACTGGACGGAATGAGGGGGATGGACGGGATGGGCGGGATGGACGGGATGGGCTTGATGCGACCGTCAGCTCAGGAAAACTGTTCGCATGAGGATAAGGGATAAGAGGGATGAGGAAGGGTCGGAACGGGCTGATGTGAAGGAAATTCGAGATCCGCTGGGGCACGGCTTCATGAAGGGGCAATCAAGGGCAGACGTGGGAGACAAGCAGGTCACCACCAACCAGTGCAAACGCGCGTTAGCACACGCAAGGCGCGCGCAGGTACCGAGCCACAAAGTCGCTTGCACCTGGTTGCGTTCGCGCGGGGCAGGGAATACAGAATACATGCGGAGTCTCCTCAGCTGTATGGACGTACGGCCCTGTCTGCTCTGCCCCGTACTGTGCCCCGTACTGTTCCCCATACTGTGCCCCGTATATAATACAGAGAACACTCACAGCGCCGGGCGGGCGAATCAGGCCGCCTTGCATTGTGTTCTCGCTCGACACTGCGACGACTTTGGCCAGGCCTGGCTCACTTGCTCTGGCGCTGTGTGCGCCTCGCAGCCGGCGCGGCAGTTAGAACACCCAGGTTTAAATGGGTCATTGCGGAGCACACAGGTGGTGGTAAACCAGTAGAAATCGTAGAAATCCATGTCATTTATGCAGGATAATGCTGGTGCGAGACGAGGGATAAATGCAGGCAGGTCTGGAGTGGAGACGAAGTGGAGCCAGGGGACTGGGTGGCGAGGTGCAGGGGCCCAGGGGTGTGTGTGGTGGTAGGTGGTGGTAGGTGGTGGTAGGGATCAAGCCATTTCTCACAAATCCCTTCGGGTGCCGTCAGGGAGCAGGTACGTCCGTAGAGGACCTAACTTTGGAGTACGCGAGAGGTCCTCGCGTTAGCCAAAACGCTGCTAGGAAGCCTGCCAAGACAATGTGCGATACGGAGTACAATAGCGATTGCCTGGCTAGATTGCTAGTACTCCGTACAGTCTAATCCCTGTTTGTTTTTACAGGAGGTACATGAGTCGGTAATGGCAGGTCTTTCTATAGGTGAAGGGTACCTTGGACTATGTGTATTTTACCAGGACTACTTAGTGTCTCTTACTAGCGTGAAAACCCCTATAGCATTCCTAACAGCTTCGCTTACTTTAGCCACTGAGAGCTGATAGTGGCCGCCCCGCGTGAGGCTTGTATTCGCTGTACAATACACCTCCGGAATTATTTTACAAATTTACATGACAGGGGCAATTAAGCCAATCAGATGTCATCTGCCGAATAAAGGAGACAGGGGCTAGGACAAGCAGGTACCTTGAATTGCGGATAATTTACATCGAAAGTAATGTATCTTTTAGTGGCGTTTATACCCTATGTATTTCCCTTGTATCTCCCTAAAACAATATAGGGGCATAGTGCACTTACAGCTAATCACAGCTGTTAGACAGGAACGAATAACTAGGGCATGTAGATTTGTAAAATAATTCAGGGGGGGCATCGTATAGCCTGCTCCCTTGCGGCACCAAAGGGATAGGGGCGGCCAGACCAGACGACCAGATAATACATGGATATTCGGAATCAGTTGGGTCGATGGTTCGTGGTTTCCATCCAGACGAAAGACAATTGCTTGAACATCAATCAACCCCCGCGCTCCACCGTCTGGTAAGCCAGCGGTACAATTTCGCCCGTCAAGCATAAACCGGACGAACAAGAGCGCTTGGTGAGTCATCTCTCATCAGTTTCGGCGTCCTATATTTGGACCTCGTTTACGGGGTATTTCCCAGGCTCTCCAGAGCATCGCAGGCTGGCCTGACAAGTATTAATAGCCTGATATCACGGAAATACGGAGGCGATCCGAACATGTCGCATATTCTCTGCGACCTCGTTTCGCCATCCCCTTCGGTTCCAGGTGATAGGCTTCGCAAAAGCCCCATCCGCCTAAAGAAGTCAATGAACACCGTCGACATTTGCAGCCGCGGATGAGCCACGGAAAACGACGTCATACACGCACGATTGTGCTGATTACAGTGTATAACACCATCAACTCCCTCTACTCCAACCGAGCGAGACAGATGCCATGTAGCCCAAACTTCAGCCTTGATCGGCACCATTGCTGTATGCAACCCGTATCATGTTACTGTTCGTAAAAAGTGAGGACGCGCAGTCACCGAGGCTGTGACAACCAGGAATAGGGAATAGGTCCGTAGAAGCCGCGAGCGCAGCAGCCATTTCTGGTCGATACGATCTCGCCCCGCTTTAGCCGCCCCTCCCTTCTCCTCCAACCCTCCAATCCCAATTCCCACCAGTCCCTCCCCCCCCCTCCCTCCATCACAAACAGGGTCAGGCCTGGTCCATGGTCCATGTACGGAGTACTCCGTACTAGTCCGCGCTCGCACTGGGAATTGGGGACAAGCCAGACGACGCCCTCGGTAGCGTCGGTCGCCCCTCTTGTTGCTTTCTGGCAAACACCAAACACCATGATGGCGGCGCGGTGTGATGAATGGAATGAGAAGGGGCCAACAAGCGTCTCAGTAATACGGCATCCCACTGTATCGAAATGCCACATCCACTGATGGCAATTTCCCTTTGCCCATATATGTCCGCACATCACACACAATAATTCGGCACGGAGTAACGCGTCCCGTTGACGGCCCCGCCTTGAGCAATTTTTTCCCATTTTTTCCCACGTCTCGCCATCACCAGGGATAAACCGGGAGATTGACGGGGCAACACACACCCACCCCGCCGTGCCGCCGTGCCCCCGTGCCCCCGTGCCCCCGTGCATCATCCCAAGTTTGCTTCTTGTGGCACAATGAATTACGGACTAAAAAAAGAAGCGTTACTCACTGCTGAGCCCGACATCTCCCCGACATCTCCCCGACATCTCACAGGCTTGGTCTGACAATGAGGCTCAAGCTGTCAACTGCCGCTCGTGCATCATGCATGAGGCGGTTGGGTTCTGGTCCATTTCATGACCCCGCCGCGAGTGTGGGACCACCAAAACGGCGGCTCCTGAGGACTCCAAACAGGGCGCGACCGACAGACAGGCTATACAAGTACATGTAATAAATACATAAGGGAGCAGGGAGTATATGTATGTACGGCCAGGCATGGGTGGAATCCACTCCGCAGTCTGGCCTGTGCTTATTTTGGCCGGTTGTTTTTTTTTTCTTCTCCCTTTTCAACCAGTACCGCACAGTATCCGCGTATCCGCGTGGCGAGCGGACTGCTCCCCGACACGAGGGTGGAAGCGCAGTGCTATACGTAGGGATAGGGGGATAGGGGGATAGGGGGATAGAGGGATAGGGGGGCCATGAGGATCCCCCGTAACTCCGTACCCGTGGTGAAATCACTAATGTGGGTGCAGTATGGTATGTAGGGCATCCGTCTCGGGGCTTGCTGTGGGCGTCCAGGCGCGCTGGCTCCCTGACGCGCTACACTGCGCTGCACCCGCTGCACCCGCTGTACCTGCACCGCGGCCACAAGCTAATGGCCTAATGGCAGCTGAGGGCAGCTGAGTCTCAATGTATCGTATCGGTCGATGTCACCCGGGCACGCCATTTCCCAACTGCTGCCCACTTGGCTTGGCTCCCTCGTCTCGCACTTCAGCACCAACCCCATCCATGCCACTTGCATACAAATCCTTTCCTGTTCATTTACCACCTGCTAGTCAAGTCTCCTCCTGAACCGACTGACCGAAGGCCAAGCCATCTCACGTCCGTCCGATCTTGCCTCGCCGTACCCTCTGCTTTCGATCTGTCCGCGCGTGCGCCGCTCGCTTCGCCCGCCGAACTCGACTCGCAAGGCAAGCGGTTGATTGCTACTCTCGTCGACCAACTTCGCCATCACCTCTGCCCTCCCGTGTGCCGAGTCGACCGACGCCTCTCCCACTTGCTCCTCCGAATCGCTCGCTCGCTTGACGGTCGTCGACACCGAAATCAGCAGCCATGTTGAGATGGCTGGTTAGCGCTTTCTTCCTGGCATTGCCCATCGGTACAACAATTGGCGTTCTGCTAGGTATCCAGGCTATCAACCGTGCGAATGGCAAACCACCCCCATTCACCGGTGGTGATGATATTGGTGGCTTACCCGGCCTCGGTCCTTTCAGGGGCAAAGATGCCGTCGTCATGAAGTGTGACGTATCCGAGGGCATCGCTTCAAGCACCAAGGATGGCCTCGAATTCAGTCGTATGTTGTCCCGTTACTGGCTGCCCCCAACCGGGCGCATTCGCAAAACAGAGCAGTCCCCGCGACCTGCTCTGGAAAATAACATTTGCATGACATGGAATACTGACTGCTCATCAAGTCACGGCAAATCCTTGGGGTTGGAAGCAAGGCGAGCCTGGAAATATCTGCTTGATGGTAGGTCCCGACTGCACCCCGCTCCTCAAATTGTCGCCAGTCGGTTCCTGATGCCAACTAACATGGTCAAAATAGGCCAACCTGAACGGGAACCGAACCTACGCAACGAAATGGTCCGCCCCTGCTTTCAATGTAACATGGCAGTACCCCCGAGCCTCCGGCACCAACAACGTGCACGCTTTCCCCAACGCCAAGGTTATGAACAAGAAGTTCCCCGTCCAAGCAGGATCCGTCAAGAAACTCGACTTCGACGTCAGCTGGCACTTGTCACTGAAGAACGACAGCGTGACAGAAGTCACTGATGCGGATGTCACAACCAATGCCATCAACGCCAACGTAGCCGTCGACATGTTCTTGGATACAGACTCCACCAAGGCCGGCAAACCTGAATCTGCTTCTCACGAAGTCATGGTGTGGCTTGCCAATTTTGGCACCGACACGTTCCCCATTGGCAAGGCTTCAGTCGCTGACAAGGGTCTCAAGACCAAGACTCTGAACGGCACTGATTTGTGAGTTTACGAAACGGCTCTCTCTCCATGTGTACATGTCTCACGGCTGGCGATTTAACATGATGTACAGCTACCTCTACTACGGCCAGAATCAAGTCACAAAGCAGAAGGTGTTGTCATGGGTGGCATCTAAGCCTACCAATACCTTCAAGGGAAGCCTTCGGCCCTTGCTCGACGAAATCTTTGCCTCGAACAATGCCGACTATCCTGCCAAAACAGACTATCTCGGATATTTCGCCTTTGGCCAGGAAGCCTACAGCTCAACCAAGAATGTGACCTTTTCGGTTCCTACACTGTCTGTGGACCTGGAGACGTCATAAGAGCTTGTTGCATAACGCGAACTCGGATGTGACGGACCGGCCGCTGCTTTGTGACCACTCTCGGCCTTGACGGCGAAGAAGCGGCCTGAGCAGCTTGGACGCGACCAGGTCGGGTATGGCTCCCGGCAACGCGATGTGCCCTGTGGGCCTCGTCCGATTGTTTGCCGGCATGAGAAGCAGCAAACGGTACTTACTGCATGCACTGATCTCAATACATTTGCTAGCGCGCATATGCCATGACCATAATTTGACATTTGCAGTAGTTTTGATACGGAGTAGTTTGAGCGGCGTTTACTCGGAGAAACTGGGTAGTGCCATTGGCACACATGGTTGGGGGTCTTTTTTTTTTCTTTCTTTCTTTCTTTTTCTCCGATTACTATTCTTATATAATCTTGCCATGATGCTCTATGCAGATGACAGCAGGGACGACGTTGTATATTACGTACGGTACGCGATTACCGCTTGTGGTGAGATAGATTTCCAGCCCATGGAATGCAAGAGGCTCCCTTTTTTTTTAATTTTTTTTTATTGTATAGCCTGATGGTCATAGATAGACTTGGAACAAGTATTGAACCGCCGCGGCTCGTTTTGAAGTGGAAACCGGGACCACATCCGTCGATACCCGAGCCCGGAACACGACGAGACGACAAGATGTTGGCTCGCGGCTTTGACAAAATGTGCCCATGGTCAAATACACTGCAGGAAGTGGGATGAACCTCCCATCGACGTCAACCAACCCCCCCCCCCCCAGATCCAACGCCGACTCGGCGCCGGATCGACACAATGTCTGCCAAATCGGGTGCCCAAACCCCGTCAAGCCACCAAAGCCACCAACAGGCCGAAAAACAATATCAGTATTCACAACCCCCCCGCTGCCGCCGCCGCCACCACCACCACCAAATCGAGCAACGCCTTCAAGCCCCCAGAAATTTGGCAATCTGGGGGGCTCACAACAGCCGGTGGCGCGAATGGGCTCCAGCGCGCGCGGCACAGCCTCGAAAACAACATGTATGCACGTCCGTCGTCATTCCTCAGAGGTGCCGACAAGAGCAAGGAACAAGGGCAACCCAACCCCTGGGCCCCTGAACCCCCGGCCCTGTGCTGGAAAATATATGGAGGGTGATGGGAAACACGTGTTTTGTTCCTCCCGACAAACCCGTTGCTGATTATCTGGTGCAGCGAACAAGACGTTTGCATCGGAAATACGGACGGCCACGGTACAGACGCTGGGGAGCTAATTCTTGACAGTTCGGAGTACGTACCTTTTTTTTTTCCACTCAGATCAACGGAAGGGAAATGCAGATGGGGATGGGGGCAGAGAAAAGCGATCGATTGAATGATGAAAAAACTAACGGAATACCTTGGGGTCTCAACGGCAGCATCACATCACATCACATCACGGCAGAGAAAAAGGTGTCCCGTCGCAACCATGCAGCGCTCCATACTGTCGAGCCGCCGGAGATTGCTCATCCTCATACCGGCGCTGCTCATCCTCTACTCCCTGCTGCCCGGCCGATCAGCAAGCTCCAAGCCGTCCCCGGACCCGACATACGGCCTCCTGGACGACGAGAAGAAGACGTCGTCGGCATCCCGACTCGCCATCGCCACGTTCCTCACCGCCGGCGACTCGGACGTCCCGGCGTCCGAGTTCCTCTCGAACCCCTACTTCGCCGCGACCCGGACGCTCCTCCACCAGCTGCTCCACGGCGCCTCGACGCGGATCAACACGTCCTCCTCCTCCGTCGACGTCGTCGTCCTCGTCACGCCCAACGTCCCCCCCGACGCAAAAAGACAGCTCTCCCGCGAGGGCGCCGTCGTCATCCAGGCCGCGCCCGTCCCCCTAAAATGGTGGATCAGGACGGGCGTCACCCGCTGGAAAGACCAGTTCCTCAAGCTGCGCCTCCTCGAGCAGACGCAGTACAAGCGGCTCATCTTCATCGACGCCGACACCCTCCTCACCTCCCCGGTAGACGCCCTCTTCTCCGAGCCCGAGGTCGCGCTCCCCGCCCCCGCGCTCCACCACCGCTGCTCCCGCCCCGACGAGCTCCCCCTCCTGCCGCGCCAGTTCGTCTTCGCCGCCCGCTCCAACAACCAGTTCACCGGGGAGCGGAGCCACCCCTTCCCCCCCCTCAACACCGACCTCTTCAGCGCCGGCTTCTGGGCCGCCGCCCCCTCCGCCGAGCTCTTCGCCTACCTCCTCTCCGTCATGGACCACTACCGCCGCTTCGACCCGCACACCATGGAGCAGGGCCTCCTCAACTACGCCTTCCGCCGGGGCGGCCCCATGCCCTGGCGCGAGCTGCACTACCGATGGAGCGCCACCTGGCCCAGCGGGAAGGACCTCGCCGGCGGAGTCGTCTCGCTGCACGAGAAGTTCTGGAACACGGGGCCCGAGGAGCTGCAGACCCTGTGGGCGACGCGCAGGGACGAGATGGAGAGATACTGGGCCGAGCACACTACATGACTTGACTTGACTTGTTGGAGGAACAAGACTCTAAGCACGCAACATGCTTGTTCAATGAGGTAAATTTGTACTCGAGTCGACTATATATGCAACAACCGGTCGAAACGCCCCTGCAACGCCGGAAAGAAATGGCAAGCCCTTTCCTACTCAAGCAAGGGTTGTGAGCGAAACAAGGGAAAATGAAAAAAAATAAAAAAAAATAAAAAAAAAATCGACATTACATGACGGGCATACAATACAATAAATATCCCCATGCATCCCCTCCATGTATCCCCCAGTCTACCGAGCCTTGCCCTGGGCTTAGCGCCGGCCGTTGTTGCCCTGAGCCCCGGATTGTCCTCGGTATCCGTATCCTCCCTGCTGGTGGTCATCATCGGTCAAGCTCCTCTGCGAGTTGACTACTGCGCCGGGGCTTTGCATCCTCTGCATTCCGTAGCTTTCCTGCGGTCCTGGTGATCCTATGCGCGAGTAGCCACCACCGGGTGCTGAACCACTTCGCATCTGGTGCTGACGGGGCGCCCCTTGAACGGCCATGCCTGGGCTCGGGGAACCCATCAGCGGTGTTTGGGATTGCATGCCGGGGCTTTGAGGGCGTGGTGGAGGGATGCCTGGACTGGGTGGGACGCCAAAATCGAAGCCGTGATGGCTCGAAGGAGCAGGGCTTGCAGTACGGCCTGGCTGCCCGCGCATGGCTCCTGCAGCGCCCATCATTCCGCTTGCATTACTGGCACTGCTTCCAAGTCGGTTCTTCTCATCAAAAGGTCCGTCGAAGGGATTCGAGTCCGGCACATGGTATGAGCTGTCATCACTTCTCATGCCTTCCGCGCGAAACTCGCGAGCATTGTACTCATGCCCGTGGGCTGTGAATCCGTCAGGGTTGACGCCACGCTTTCGGAACGCTTCGTTCTCGCGTCTTTCTTCGAGCTCGCGTTCTTGGACTGCTCTGGCTTCAGCGGCGCCGATTCGTCGCTGTCGAATGTAGTACCAAAGCAGCGTGCCGAGAGCTAGACCAGCAACGGCGGCACCTGCTGCATAGACTGCTGCTCTGGCCCCCGACGATAGATCTTTCCACTTCTCGCCAATGGACTTTTCGGGTCGCTTGTTCAGCGCATCGAGTGCGGTGGAATTCCCGGCGGCAATCTTGATGCTTTCCCAGCTACCGGAGCGATCGCCGTACGTGTAGTCTTTGCCGGTGCTGAAGTCGGTAATCTGGGCGCTCTTGAGGTGCATCGTGTAAGGGCCAGAAGCGTAGTCGGTGTCACCACCAGCCCATTGACGAGTGCCTTCGGGCAGCGATGGGTCGCCGCCGGCCCAAATACCGACACTCATGCGCATGGGAGTCTGCGGATAGTTTTGCGTGCTGTTGGCGTCCTTGGCATTCAGAGTTCGCACGTGGTTACCGTCGATGAACCACTGTATCGAATCCTTGGTCCACAGAGTCGTATAGTTGTGGAAATCATCTTGCATGCCGGACATGGGGTGCGAGCCGCCGTTCTTGTAGTCCTGGCGACCCTTGCCGAAGTAATTTGTTGTAGCAAAGCTCTTGTTGGAGCCCAGGAATTCCCAGTCAACCTCGTCGAGGTCATCGCTGAGCCACATCATGGAACTGATGATTCCCCGGCCAGGGGCCACCTTGAGCCATATCTCTGAGCGACCAAAGAAGAAGTAAAACTTGGTGCGAAGTGTGGGTGAGTCGCCCTGCTTGGCGATGGTGAAGGAAGCACCGTTGCTGGCGTCGTAATTGACATTGCCAGCCGTGGTCTCCCACAAGGCACTGTCGGGAGTCGAGTTGAAGTGGAAGAGATGATCGGTTCCAAATGCCGGGTTCGGAGGGCAGTCGCGTTCCATGGGATTGCAGTCAGTGTGAACCTGGGCCGTGGCAAGGCCCAACAGGGCCGCCGCGGCAAGAAACGATTTGCACAACATGATGAGGAAATCTCGAAGATGGGGGAGCCTCTGTTCCAGCAGAGGATCACAGTTCTCCGATGCTTGGCGCGTCCTCTGACGTGGAGTGGATTCAAAAAGAGGGTGATTGTGTTGTTGTGTTATCGTCGTAAATAAGTGGCTTGTAGAGTGCGAGAATCGAGAATCGAGAATCGAGAATGAATGAATGTCGGTCGTCTCCAGACGGGTGTACGCAAAGGAGTGGCAATCGTCAACGGCACGAAGAGGATGGAGGAGGAGGAGGTGGCATGTCCCAGCCGGCGCTTGGCAGTCGGGGGATTTGAAGGTTGGGGGAGCTTGAGTGGCGGAATGGCATCGATGACCAGACTTGTTCCCTGTTCGCCGCCATACCTCGGGCTCTGTTGTGAGACACGACAATGTCCATGCCCATGTTGTTGCGAGTCCAAGCTTGGCGAGAGCCCCACCAGCATCTCAGGGGGCGAGCAGCGGCTTGTGGGGCTCCAATGGTTCTCCAATGGCTCGTTTGGTGGCACTTGCCTTGGATTCTTACCAAAACGAGGCAGGAGTCAGCGAAGCCAGCCAATCCTTCCGCCAGGATTAGCACATCCACATCCACATCACATTGTGATGCACAAAAAAACAATGGGGCAAATCTCGCGGAAGACAAGACGACAAGATGACAAGATGACAAGATGACCTCACTTGGCGCATCAGTAGCATCAGTAGCAAGTAGCCCAGGATGCGACCCTCCATCGACGCCAAAAGAAGGGAAAGGGATAAATATAAAATGCCTGGTGAAGCGGAACGGCAAGAGATTCAGATCAGTCAGCATCCAGGCCCACTCGAGGTCACTCACTGCCTGATCCGAACGGCCCCAACGGAACGGAGCAGAGCAGACCTGATGAAAGGAACTGTTAATCACGCATACAATCTCGGCATGCCGCCTTTCGTCCCGGGTAGCAAGAAGATTCCCGTGCAAAATTCGCGCACAGAAAACACCCTCCTCTCTCATTCTCGACATCGACATGTAACTTACGAAACAAGTCAAACAGTTCACCCCCGCCCGCATCAAGCTTTCCTAAACACCAATGTCCTAAAAGTCGTCAGCAACAAGTACCAACGACATGCACATCGTGTCTGGCGGGAGGCTGGTGACGCAGTACGTCCGCAGAGCCGGGACACACAATCACAGAAGCAGGACAAGCTGCCGAGCACGTTTTTTTTTTTTTTTTTTTTTTTAAAAAAAAAAAATAGGCGATTAAGTGATAAGAACAAGGCATGTCTAAGCCAAGACGGCCATGCAAAACGCACCATCCTTTATGCTAAAGCCCACAGAACTACTCCGTTGCCATCCTCATGACGCAAAGCAAAGACGCAAAGTGAAGCTGAAATCTTGAATGAAAAACCAGGTGCGCGAGAAAGCGATCAAATAAATAAAGGACAAGTACTCCGTAGAGTCAAAAATTAGAGAATCATCATGTAGAATAACGCCAAAGTTTTCATGCCCGGGTCAAGGGGCATCACCCTTGACCACTCATCGGAAAGAGAACCCACTCCATACGGATTAGTTATTTTGGCAATTTTCGGGCGCTATCAGATGACGCCATCCGGAGGTGCCGCGAGTAGAGAAAGAAAAGGCGGTGGCCCGGTGAGGAGGGAGCCCTGGCGTGTTCCTCCTCAATGTTCGAACGATGAAGCAAGAGAGGGAAGTTGAACCGTTTCGTAGTGGCCCATATTCTCAGTCCAACCTTGCGCAGAGAAACAGGGGTGTATGATTCTGAGCAAAAGGGGGAAAATAATAGACAGTCGGAGTAAGATTTGGTCGCATCATTGGATCAAGGTAAAAGATTGGGCGCAAGATGGTCGAGATATGTTTCGGGATATTTGCATTCATCGGTGCACCGTGTGCTTCATACGTTGTCTTTCTCACATGACTGTGCATTTGTTCTCGTCCCTCTCTTTCTTCACGCTCAAGGCGACACGAGCTGCTTCGGTGAATGCTTCGTTGACGCCCCGATTCTTCATGGCTGAGCATTCGAGATACCGTGATGCCCCTATCCGCTTAGCAACTTCGAGGCCCTTGTCGTATTCGATCAACGGTCCGGCGGGGCGCTCAATGTTGGCAACTTCGGGAGGTAGGGTGGACGCCGCCGCGCCATCTTCTCCATCGTCGTCATCCCCGCCCTTCTCGCGAAGATCACATTTGAGAGCGACCAAGACGAGTTTGACACCAGGGCAGTTGTCGGCAATTTCACCGACCCATTTTGACTCGACGTTCTCCAGGGAGTCCTTACTGTCGACCGAGTAGCAGAGCATGATCAGATCGGTGTCATCTGGGCCGTCATCAAGTTAGTTGAGCCGGCCAACCAAGTCGATACTACGTCACGAGTGTAGCACGCACAAAGCGCGCTGGCAAGATGGGAGCAACCGTACCGTATGACAAGGAACGCAGTCGGTCGAATTCTTCTTGACCGGCTGTATCCCACAGCGACAGCTCGATGTGCACGTTGTCGACGAAAATATCTGTAACTCGGCGGTTAGCGCACCCTTTCTTTCCTTTGCGACAGCCCAGCCAACGTGTGGCTTGAGCACGGTTTCTTCTTCAGCAATCATACCGTGTACGTAGTTTTCGAAAACGGTTGGTTCGTACACAGTGGGAAAGTACCTGATTGCGTTCCGTCAGTCATCATTCTTCATTTGCGACCCCCCACACGAGTCTGCAGGTCCACGGGACACATACCCTCTGGTAAAGACGTTGAGCAGTGATGTTTTGCCACAGGCACCGTCGCCTCTGTTTCGCCAAGTTAGCTACCTCTGCATCTATCTGTATCTGAGAATCCCCGAGCAACTGTGCCCTTGGATCGCGTCGCGCACCTCTCACTCTTCCGTGGAATGGGGTACGTACAGAAGCACCAGCTTACGCTGGACTGTTTTGGATCCGCCGCAGAGAGGCATCTCGAAAGGAAGCTGGGCTGGCTCGATGGCCTTTGATGAGGGTCAGGAGGAACGAGGATTGCAGTCAGTCTGCTCGGTCGCGCGCGAGCCACGTTGGTGCGGACTGAGTCGTGACGTCGTGACTGTCGTGAGAGTGACGGGTGACGGGTGACGGGTGACGGGTGACGGGTGACGGCAGCGTGGCGAGGCCAGGTGAGGACAACTGGTGTGACGCGGAGCCGTTCGCGAGGGAGGAGGTCTCTTGCGACGGGATTTGAACGGGATTTGAAGGAGGATGAACGACGAGAAAGGGAGAAGGAGAAGGGAGTTGACGCGTGCTCTACTACTAGCTTAACGGATGTTCGGATGCTGGAGCCAGCTGGATGGCCCGAACGAGTAACGAAGCAGAGTGTTCGGCCGTGGTCGGTCGTGGTCGGTCGTGTCCGTGGCGATGGAGGAGGACAACGATGGCGTACACAGTCTATGCCAACCAAAAGTGTCAAGTACGTCCGTAGTTCAGTCGGACGAAGCAAAGTTCGTTCAGAGTGCAAAGGCGCAGTTGTGACACGAAGCTTGAACAGGGCAACAGGTGGGGCAACAGGTGGGGCAACAGGGGGCCAACAGTGGGCAACGCGTGGGCTCACGCCTGGCTCCCGCCGCCACGGAACATCGAACCCGCTAAATCAACCTCCCAAGTTGCCCATTTCAGTGCTCCATAACCGGGTAGAACGAAAACGACTGGCTAGGGCCCAACAGCATCGATGCCAGCGGATGTTTTTAGTGTGTGTGCCCCCTGGCATTCAGGTTTTGTTCAGGTTTTGTTTACGGAGTAGTCCGTACTAAAATTACAATGGCTCGCCGCCGCAAACGTTCCGTTCCATCGGATTACTGTAGTCGCCGATTGCCAACGCAGACACACAAATCACGTCACGGCACACGTATGCGTCGCATGGTCAATAGAGCTGGCTACCTCGAGATCATGAAACATGTCCATACAGCGCAACTCTAGTCATCATCTCGTTGGTATCCCTGCCGATTCCGTCCCATTCGCTCTCCGAGATCCAGCTTCCCAGCCTGTTTATGCAAATCGTTCACAAAACCCCTCTCGCCCTCTCGTTCTCGAGCCTTCGCATCCGCCTTCCTGGCCGCACGTTCCTGCTCCTCCAAGGCAGCGAGGCGCTTCTCGCGCTCCTGATCCAGCTCCGAGGCCGCGGATTGCATGGCCGCCAGTTTACGAGCCCTTTCTGCATCCCGGTCTTCCTCATTGGCGCGGGGCTGCTCCCGTGGTCGGTTGCTGCTATGTCCATTGCCATTGCCATTGAAGCCATGTCCGCTCACGTTCCCGTTGCCGCTCCGTGCCCTCCAGTCATCCTCTCTGTTCCCGCGAGCATGTCTTTGTTCTTGCGAACAGCCTCTTGGCCGATGTGAGCTGTGATTACGTGTCCTATCTCGCGAATCATCCTGATCGTGATCGCGACGCGGACTGCCATGGCGCCTTTGGTCTCGAGACCGATCTGTTGCCCGCCGTGGGCTTCGATCCTCGCCGGAATCCCGACGTCGTCTCTGCCTCCTCCAATGCTCGTCGTCATCCCCCTCCTGGCGATTTCGTCGAGGACTGCGAGACCGCGAGTGGGACCTGTGTCGCCTTCTGTGCCTCCTTTGTTCATCCCCCGAATCTCTCTCTCGACTCCTGCTTCTGTGCCTCCGATGCCTCTTTCTACGCCTTCCTTCTCTGTCCCCCGATCTCTCCGTCTTCTTCGGATCCTCGACGCCCATCGAGGACAGCAGCTGTCTCCGCCTGATCGGGTCGTTCATCATGGCCTCGTAGGCAGCCTGCTCCTGTCGCTTGATCGCCAGCAAGGGATCTTCTCGGATCTTGGCAGCCGTATCTCTCGCTGAATTCGCATTCTGAAGAGCCATGAAGCTGTCCTCCCCAGCCGCCTTCTCCAACTTCCTGTGCTCCGTGCCCTTGATGAGATTGTCGATTCTTCGCTTTCCGAGAAGATACGCCTCGGTTTCCTCGCTCGTACCAACTTGGCCATCGGTGGGGCCTTGGTACATCCAGTCGACTCGATCTACTCTCTTTTTTCCACCTGCGGCTTCAAGCTGCCGCTGCAGCTCTTCCTTTGCGCGCTCCTCCTTGATTTCGTTGACTCGTTGTTGGGTGCGCTTGCGCTCGGCGAGTGCCTTTTGCTCTTCATCCCAGACGGCTTGTTGATTTCGCCGTAGGGTGGGATGGAAGGACTTCTTGAGGTTGAGATCGCCGCCACCCATGATGGCTACGTGTTTCTGCGCGGCAGTGTTATTGATGGGTTCGGTGGGTTGAGGTGAAAAAGATGTCCGGAGCAGGTTTTCTTGCACGAGTTGGCGAAGCGGGCCGATAGATGCAGGTGGGTGGGTGTTGCAACGGGGGTCCACTTTTACTTTGACAATTGGCGTCAGGTTCATTTTCTTGAATCTTGACCTCAATGTCGTAGTCGCTGATGGCCTTTCCCGTCGTCTCACGTTTGTGATTGCGCGCCGGCGTCATCACAGGACGGCGCATATTGATTACTCGTACGAAGAACTGCCATCGCGTACATGCAAGTGGTAAGACTACCCACACACTTGCAACTGAAACGACCATACCGTAATACGTGAATGATTGATAGAATCAAAAAAACAAACGTTTAGACCGAGAGCATAATCAATTGACTTTGGAAAGTTTTTTTTAAAAAGAAAAAGAAAAATTAGGAACTCTCACTCTAAACGTTCGGTCTTGAATGAGAGTATAATTGATATATCCATCATCGACTCGATATATCTAGACCACCCCAGGTACGTACGTCCCGACCCAATCCATCATGCAACAAGTGCACAGCAACCACAATCTACCAACTCGCCCTCTTCACGCCCGGCAAATTCCCCGCCATCGCCTCCATTCTAAAGTTGAACTAACGGCCAAGTCAGCTCTTGCTCCAACGCAGCCTAGGTAGGTAGGTATGTTGCACGAGAAAAAATCGACGGCGTCGCATCCGAAAAAAAAAAACCGGAACTCGTACCCTCGTCATCTTGAAATCACTCAGCACACCACGCCCTTGGCCCCCCATTATACATCGATTTCGGATCTGCGTCGGTCTCGTGTACGCATGCATCTGCGTGAGCTGGAGCTGGGCCTCGGCGCGGACTCTCGGCGCGAGCGTCGTGTTGCGGATGATGTACCGAAGAGCTTGTCTGTTCTCGAGTCGTCAGTACTCCCGGAGATTTTTGCTTCGATACCCGCCTTGCCTCCGCGGTCCGCCACAGTCCTTTTTTTTTTTTTTTTCCCCCTCAATCGCAATGGCGCAAACGCCCCCGTGGATTGGAGCAACGGCGTTACATACCTCTCGGGCTCGAACTGCTCAAAGACCTTGCGCTTCGTGTGGTCCCTGATGGTGCGGGCCTTGACGAAGCAGCCTAGGTCGAGCTTCTTTGCTCGAAACATGGACATTGTGGGCGAACTTACTTGGGAGGGTGTCGCGTGATGAATAATAAACTTTGGAGAGCTGCAGCTGAAGAACGAAATACCCCGAGGGTGGAAATTCGCCGGGGTTTTAGCGTGGCGGGCGCATCCACTTTCGGTGCTGTCGAGGTGGAGGATGGATTAGGTAATGGAAGAGCACAGTATGGGGCCACACTACGGAGAGTAGGTGAGAACTTCAAGAATACAAGCATCAAGCATCATTTACCCCATCATTTTTTTGGCCTGATTTCAGTGCCCAGTCACACAGCAGCGAAATGCATCTTCCATCTTCTCCCAATCTCAACAAAGCGTATATTGCCTTGCCCTCGTGCCTAGACTATCTTTGTTTTACTCGTCTGTTCAGTCCCAACGCCATGACCTTCAAAATGACGCCCCATTCGAGTTATTCATGAGTCCAACCAGGACTCAACTCGGTACCTCTTTTTCTTTTCTTTTTTGCACCACCCAACGAGAATGCTATGAGATGTGAAATTTGGGTTGTTCCCGAGCCGTGAAACGCCATATCCCCCAATAAAAACCTATGCAACTTTTTTCAATGTACATCTTGTAGATGCGGTGAGCACCCAAGCCAAAAGCAGAAGAAGGGGGAACGATATCCAGAGGAATAGCAGAATCATCGCTTGTTGGTGAGTGGCAGAGCGGGCTGGGGCTTGTCCTTGTTCTGCAGTTTGGCGACAGTATACACGATGCCGCTCGCGAAGCCCAAAAAGATGGCCAACACGCTACCAGACGTGACCGGCGCTGCGAAGAAAACAATGCCAAGGATGGCCACGGGAAGCTTGTTCAGAGCCCCGACCATGGCGTAGGTGGTGGACGACGTGGCACGAATGCACCATGCCGTCGAGTAGGAGATGAAGATGGCCCCGAGACCAGAGTAGATCATTCCCACGACCATGCTGTTGCGAGACGCCACCGGGAAGTTGCTGTTCAGGTTGGCGGAGGACCAATCTTCGACAAGAAGCGACGAGAGGATCAGCACGGGGATGGTGAGAAGATTGTTGTAGTACATGACTGATCCGATCCGACGTTGTTAGCGGCGGTCCGTCCACGCATGTAAAGCCGATTCAGCGCAGAACATACCTTCCCAGTTGTTGAAGCCAGTCTTCTTGATGATCTTGCGCATGCCCAGCGCGTACAAGGCAGCGCAGAACACATTGATACCCATCCACGCATAGCCAGCGTTCAGCGTGGCCATGGCAGCAGCAGTAGATGCACTCTTGGCATCTGCCCACGCGGCAATGACGGAGCTGAAGACCATCATGGCGAAGGAGACGAGGGTCAGCGGGCTGACGCGAGCTCCGAACCATAGTACCTCTCCGTAGGCGATGACGATGATGGTCAAGTTCTTGAAAATGGTGTAGACGGGGACGGAGAGGTACTGCAAAGCCTTGTTACCCGTGTAGATCATGGCCACTAGTAACAAAGCGATGGGGAACCCTACTCAATATAATGAACAAACCATTCAGCTGACGGGCTTTGTCACCAACACCGACTGCAAAACACACAACAAGGGGTACGGTACGCACAAGTTTTGGCCTTTTGCGAGTCAAATGGACCCAAGTCTTTGACCATGCCGGCCCGCTTACACATGACGATGGCAAGAGTGCCGACAATCGACTTCTTCAATCAGCACACTTCCACGTCTTACCAATTGCGACAAAGGTACATGCCGGGGGGGGGGGGGGGGGCAACGTACCTGCACCGCGAGGTAAAGCAAGTTCATGTTCCAGTTCGACCCGGAGACAACATACTTGTTCACAATCGTCATGCTCATCGAACTCAGACAATACGCGAGTACTGAAGCCCCGCGGCTATTATCAATCGACGTTATTCCCTTCAACGCATCCGTCTTCGGCTTTGCAGGCGCGAAGACGGGAAAGGGGACGGCCTTGGCATTCCCACTGGCGTGGCTGCCGGTCGCGGGCATGGTCAGCATAGCGTCGTCGCTCTTTTTATCAGACATGTCGATTGAAAAGGGGTTGATTGAACGAGTGAAAGAAGCGAAAGTGATGAAGAGAATGTACAAAAGAACCCAGCGGCGCGGACAAAAATCAAGGTGACGACAAGTTGTCGAGACAAGACGGGAATAAGGGGAGGGGGGGGGGGGGGGGGGGCAAGTGAGTGAGCGCCGAAGTTCTGAGGCTACAAATACAAGCCAGCTGTGGCGTAGCCGCAAGGAACGTTAAAAGGAGAAGGTGCTTGTCCGAG
Organism: Epichloe amarillans; assembly: GCA_024072835.1. Lineage (NCBI taxonomy): Eukaryota > Fungi > Ascomycota > Sordariomycetes > Hypocreales > Clavicipitaceae > Epichloe > Epichloe amarillans. Next base: position 2,076,394 of record CP099639.1, read on the forward strand.
CCACAGGAACACGGACGCCACACTTGACGCATTTTCAAGTTGGACAAAAAAAAAAACCCCCCCCAGTTGAAACCTACCATTTTGCGGGAAACAGACTGCAAAAAAAGACAGATCCCAATGACACCATCACCAACCGCGCATATAAGATCGATCCCCTCTTTTCCAGCATCTGGCTACATACTGACACGCACGGTCCCCGGTCCCCAATCACTCCAACCCCATTCCATTCAAACACCCCCGTCCGGGCCGCTTTCGTGCACCACATGTGCAAGCACGTGTCTCCAACGCAACACCATCTCCCATCCATCGCCAGAAAACTCGGGTTGCAACCCACGCTCTGTCAGCCACGTGTGCGTATTTCCTCGGCACTAAAATCCTCCTCTCGGAACAAAAGCTAGCAGAACGGATCTTGATCGGATCTTACCGACGATTGATCGGACACACGTGCTGAGAGTCAAAATCAACGACAAATGCCTACCCCCGTAGCCCGAGGGCTCAAGGACTGACGTAGAAAATAGTATACCAATATTTCCCAGATAGGATAGGCATGCGCCTTGTAATGGTTGATGGGGCGGCGGACAATCCACCTTGGGGCCGCGTGACTTTGCCACACTTGAGACAGAATCTAGGGAAGCTTCTTGGGCGCAGAAATCGAATTGGGGCCGGCTTCTTTCAAAGAGTCAGATAGCTTGGTTTTGACACCAAGGTCGGAAAAGACAGGGACCACATTCACTTCATATCGTCACGGTCATGGAGGGCGAAGGAGATGGAAGTGGATGGTGATGCTTTTTATTACCACGTTGCATGTCATGCTTAATTAAGTGGTCTGCGTGACCCGAGGTCGACGCTCTCTAGCTAATCGACGGACACAAACATATCAAGACATAAAAGAAGCAGGTTTTGCCGCCCCCAAGACAAGTATAAATATTTTCTCCCGTTATGTTACATGAAACCTTTTACAGGAAGCCATTGGCGTTTTGATCGGGTGATATTAGGTCGAGGTGCGGCAAATTAACCAATGATCCGAGCATCCCAAGCAGAAAAAAAAAGTCTTTGGTGCATTGGTCCCAACTGTACTTCCGAGTTGACGTCTCCCATTTACAGAAGAGCGGCGGCAACAGCCATGACGAGGGCACCGGCGGGGGCCAAGAGAGGGGCACCGGCAGTGACGGGGGGATTGACACCAGTGGTACCGTTGTTGGGGTGAGTAGGGACGACACCGGTGGCGGTAGGGGCCAGAGTGGTGGCGGGGATGGTCGCGCTGCCAGTCTCGGTTTCGGTGGCGGCGGCCGAGGTCGAGGTGGCGGCGGCCGAGGTCTGGGAAGATCCGCCAGTCTGGCTGGAGCTGCCAGAGTTCTTGCAGTTGGACTCGGAGAAGTCGTCCTGAGCCTGGGAGAGGACCTTGGTCAGGCCGGAGGCGAGGCCCTGGGCGATGGACTGAGCTTCCTTGGGGACCTTGGAGACGACGCTCTTGATGAGAGCCTGGGAGTTGTCGTTGATGTCCTTGAGCTCCTCGCGGACGGTGCCGCAGGCACCAGCCTTCTCAACATCGGAGCGCTTGGCCTTGAAGTTGTCGGCGAGGGACTGACCCTTCTTGGTGAGGGCCTGGACGGGGTCGGTCAGGCCGATGGCATCAGTGAGCTCGAGGTTAGAAGAGCCGTCGACGGAGGTCTTGCCCTTCTTGATGGTGGAAACAAGATCGTCAGCCTTGGACTTGACGCTGTCAACGTTGCCGTTGAAGCCGTTGGCGGCAGTGTTGAGGCTGTCAATGGATTGGGAAACGTCAGACAACACAGACTTGATGGTCTGGAGGTCGGCGTAGGCGCCGGCGGCGGCGATGACGGCGATGGCGGCAGAGTACTTCATCTTGACGGTTGTGGCTTTTTTTTGAAAAGGCTTGCTGTTTGGGAACGAGTGTATGTGTCTTGTCTGTGAGACCTGAACAGAAAACGATTGTGGTTTTTGTACTGGTTGGAAACAGAGTAGCGGGATGAAGAAGAAAGGGAGGAAAAGACGTCTGGAGGAAAGGGGGGGAAGGGGAGGTAGTTTATACCTTTCCGGCCTCCATGGGGGCTCATGGGGGTGACGACTTCACCAGCCCGAGTCGAAGACTAATTCCACAGCCCAAAAATAACACTCCTCGCCGAGGCTTCTATTATTCAGCACTAAAAAGAAATACATATGGAGTACCTGGGGCAACGAAGAGGAGGAGGGGAGGGTTGGGGCGCAGGTACATTTTCGCACAAGGACCTTTTACCACACCACACACCGCACCACAATCCCCGAGCCATGGCCTGATTGGGGTGAGAAACCGTTTACGGAGGAGTGCGAGATGCTCCAATGCTCCCAATGCTCCAATGCTCCAATGCTCTTGAGGCGGCTGAAGCCATCCACCCATTCGCCCCACTCCACAGATGCTGTGTCCAAGGTGGCCCACTCCTTTTCCGTCGGCGGAGTGGGGAATGGAGATTCCTTCTCCAGTCTGCTCTGCTTGCAACTGACTGACGGCCGAGGAAATAGGAGGTCCGCACGGAGCACTAGCGGGTTCCATCGGGTCCATCGGGTCCATCGGTTCCATCGGTTCCATTAAAACAAAGGCAGAGGGGGAATGGGGACAGGCAAACCCTGGGTTGGCCGACTACTACTACTACTCCGTAAGCTAGAGACCGTGGCGCAGCTGCAGCTAAATTTGTGCTCAGTTGATCGTGATGGGGGCGTGTGAGAGGCGCACAGCTCGTGAGACTCCAACATGTGCGTGCTAATCCATAAGAGGCTCTGAATGGAGTAAATAAACAAAGCATTTGGACCGACGACGGGCCTGGTGCTGGCCAAATCTAGAGAGGCGTCAGTCTCTAACAATGTTCGCGGGACAATATCTCGCCGAGTTGAATTCCAAGGCTTCTTCTGTAGCGAGAAACACTCCCGTGAAATGTATCTCAACGGGTTGTCTTTGGGTCGAGGCCCTTATTCTCAGGCTTTTTTTTTTTTTTTGTCTGGGGCAACCAGCTGATACATGATATGCGAACGTCGACCGCAGAATGCTAGTTCAAGCCAAGCTGCAGGGCTACCCCCCTCCCCAGTCCCGACGGCATTCCCATCATTGTTGCGTATGTACCGTCCCTGACGACGGGCTGCTTCTCTTTTTGTGTGACCTCAGCTCGACCGTACAATCGGTGGCGGAACCTGTTGTCAATGGCATGGCATTAAAAACAGACGAGGACGTATGGAAAAGGGGTGCCGGGCGGAGTTCGGATTGTTTACTACCTACCGTGCGGTGATGTACATGTATGTGTGCCCGTCGCGAGGAATGTTGCACATATGTACCCCGCAGTGCTAAAGAAGATATACTACACCCACCATCCAACAGATATCCAACAGATATCCAACAGATGGATGGAACGGGACCGTGTACTGTAGTAGTAGGTCTAGTTCGATCGATTGCCTTGGCAACAAGAAGCTGCTATTTGTCAGTGCCTCGCATCGTGATCCGCCGAGTGAGAACAAGTTCGTTATTACGACACATCTTTGAACAGAACGCACCATCTCTGACGAGCGGCTAGAGCCAATTTCCACTCCTATCTAGCCTTTTGGCATCTTGCCTGTAATAACGCAAGCATTACATACGGAGCACTGCTGCAGCCGCAATGCCCGCAAAAAAGTCCATCCCTCCCCCCCCCCTGATGCTTGGACTGGGGAACAACGCCCGTAGGACGACAGACGGGCGGCCGGAAATGGCCTGTTTCTCCGGTCGCGTCACCCCCCCCCCTTTTTCTTGGGCACCGAATGAAGCTAGAGGCCCGGAGCTTCCAGACATGCAAAAAAAGGAACGTGAGAAGTGTTGGTTCGTGTGGTTGTTCCGTTCGTCAGCAGCGCCACCACAGCTCGGGTTTCCCCAAAAGTTTTGTGGAGGCGAGGGGGGCATGGCCATTGGGCGAGAAAGGTCCGTGCGGTGGCCACGTGGTCAGGTGGCCAGGGGGGCGAACATCGCCCGGCGTGTGGAACCCGAGGTCAAGAAAAAAAAAAATGTCAAATCGGATTGCCATGACGCCTTTGCAAACCTTTCCTACCCCGGCGGACCCAGCGGACCCCGGCGGGGGTCGCCACCAGCCTTGAAACCTAAACCCTGCCCGGCCAGAACTGAACTTGACTTGAAAAATGGAAAGGGGGGTAGCTGCCAACTCTTGTGAGCTCTTGTGAGCTCTTGTGAGCTGGCAGCATGCAGACTTATGAAGAACATGCTCCGTATCCGTGGATGGCGGCGCATTTGTGAATGGACTTGCACAGCACCAGACCAAGACCGCGCAAGGGCGGCTGGCAATCGATTGGACTGTTTTCGTGGGGAGGGCCTGCGAGCCTCTCTCTGGTCGTCATTTCATTGGCTTGCGGCTTGGCAAAAAAAGTGGACACACCATGTCCGGAACAAGCTGTGCACAGGCCAGGCACAGGCAGGTGCTCGCTTCGCTTGCTTGCAAAGGATCGCCGCCGGACTCATCCTGTGGGCTTGGCTTCCCGCATTCAAGACGAGATCCGGAAGGGATCACGGCCGGAATCATCATCCAGATCATCCAGCACGCCATTCCCATTGACGCTTCCTTTTTTCAAGTCGCCCAGAGGAGCATGAACCTGACATGAACAAAGTATGTAGGCAGAACGTTGGCCGGCCCAGGCAAGTGCCGATCAAAAAGGCCAGCATGGCATGTGAGTGCGCAAGGCACCAAGAGCGGCCCAGACATCCCAGCAGATGCAGCGCAAGACTCTTTTTCGTGGGTATTCGACCCGCGGTATTCCGTGTCGTATGTACAGAAGATTGGATGACGGCGCGGCCGCGATTTGTTGAAGACGGTTCGGAGAATACTCCACCCATGCAGAAGCGAGATGAAAGGAACAGTCAGCTACGAACGTGTCGCTGTCGAGCCACACCACGCAAACAGGGGGGGAAATAATGGCTCAAAAACCGGGCTCAACGAAGTGGGCTACTAACTCCACACTAGCTTAATACTATTAGGGGGGCGGCTCGAGAGACGCAAGCCCGGGAATAATGACCACACGCACTCTGTTTACGGATGACAACCAGATCATTTCTTGCGCACGGCCGTCAAGTAGCACGCACACACAAAACAAGAGACGGTGGCTTGGCCTAATTCCATCTCTTTGCTGCCCTGCCCGTAAGGCTACACTTGCGTACCAACAAGGGTTAGCAGCCAATAAAAAAACATCGCTACTTGAGGTACTTCTGGCCCGTATGATGTACGCTATAATACAAGTACTAGCAAACATCCGAGTTACAAAGACCTACATCGCACGTCCCGCAATGATTAAGTGCATCGCGGGCCACCCCCTTTTTTGCCCCCCCCCGGAAAAATAGGTCGGTACGAAAGTGTCGCCTCATGGGCAGCAAAGAGTATATAATCAATTTCGATTCATCAGCGAGCACAGTGGGCAAGCCACCGACGCCATCCGCCAGCGCGTGTTCCTACATGGTTCCACGCGCAGCATGGCCGACTTTTCCTCTTGTTTCCACGTCGAGTCGCGGCTTAGTACTCGGCCCAATGCTGTCGGAGCTTATGTGGTCTTGTATGCGGAAATTTCCTCTCGTATTGTATGTTAATTAAACGACCCGTGTTCTGCAGCCCGCGTCCCCCCCCCCACAATTCAGCTCCATCTCCCAGATCGCTGGCTCGGGCCAAAGTCCCCACTGCGCAGATGCCACCACGTTCTCGTGCCATCACGAATTGCATTCGTTTACGAACTTCGTCTCATGGCCGCACCCAGTAACGCAAGCAAGTAGAAGTAGAATGCATGTCACGCGCAGGCGCAGCAGCCCTCCTCCTCTCTCGGGCAATAGCAACAAACCCCCAGGGAATCGTTGGGCTCACGAAACTCGCATGAGCATCAGCATCAGCATCAGGATGACGTACCGATCTGGTAGTAGACGATGTGGCGATAGGGTTTTTTTTTTCGCCCGGACAGGAACCTCGAATGCCCCCCGCCTTTGTCTCTTCACTCTCCCATTTTCTTCTCCCTGGCGTGGTTGGTCCTCATCGGGATGAAACAACATTTGGACTGATAGCCGGAAAGCGTAGTGATATATAGTTATATGCATACAGTATATCCATAAAGATGGTAGTAGCCATGTAATCATTTTTACATCATAACAACAACATTTGCATGTGCATGTGGACCCCCCCCCCCAAACTCCTTGCATGAGTAAGAACCAAAGCTAACCCCCCTCTTCATCGCCGTGCTCATCCCAGTCGTCGCTCTCCAGACCACGGCCGCGTATAAACAGCGAGAGGCACCAGCCCAAGAGAGTGAGGCCACCGAATAGACTCCACGCGAGAGCCTCGCCGTGGGGACGAATGTCCACCGAGAGGGTGAACAAGGCGCCGGAGACGAAGGGTCCGATACTTCTCCCGAGAGCGGATAGAGTCTGCGCTACGCCGTTCAGTGTGCCGAGACTGGCATGCGATGGCGCCGAGTTTGTGATCTTGAGGATCGAGGTTAGCTAGCCTTGTTGATGGGAGGTTTAAACAAGAAGAAGAAAGAAAGAAAGAAAACACAAGGGGAATGGGAAGAGCGATATTGATGGAAGGGGGGGGGGAGGGGGGGAGGGACACACTCACGAGCAACATGACGCTGGACAAACCGCCCACAGCGCAAATGTTCTTCAGCACCAGCACGACGGCCAACTCGGCGTACAGCCATAGCCTTCCGGTTGCGATGCCAAAGGGGGGCTCGTCGTCGAGATAGCCCACCCAGGGCATCAGCAGGAGACTGATGCCGAGGCCGAGGAGGGCGAATCTGTAGGATCCCAGGTTCCCCACCCTGGACTTGATGGGCTGGAAGAGGAAGGCTTGGAACAGGATGGTGGCGAGACCGGCCGCGCTTAGGCTGAAGCCGATGTTGGAGGGACTGAGATTGCGACCAGTTGGGGCGAGGGACGATGCGAAGATGGGATATAAGCTGTTGAAACTGATGTTGGAGAGCTGGAACACGAGATAGGTGGACAGGAGTATGAGGGTGGTATGGTTGAGGAGGTCCTTCCACACGGGTCTTTCGTTGTCGCTGCCGTTGCCGCTGCCGTTGCCGCTGCCGGCACTGCCGTCGTCAGACTTGATGGCCTCGCCGTCTGACGACGATGCCGACGACGACGCCGACGATGCCGAAGACGCAGAGGACAGGAGAGGCTGCTGGGTAGCCGACGCTTCTGCGAGGCGCGAGCTCCAGGACGCTCGGCGGTCATCGGGTCCGCCGTCGGAGCCACCAACCCATCTGACCAGCCTCGTGACCCAGACTGGCCTCCAGGGACTCGCGCCGCTCTCGTCGAGCGTCTCCTCGAACCAGACGCCCACCGCAATGACGCTGAGGCCCAGCATCGCGGCGCCGAGCACATTCGGCCCCAGGTAGGGATGCTCGTCGCCCAACTTGTTGACCAGGAGCCCGCCGAGCGCGGGACCAGTGATGCTGCCCAGGGAGTAAATCACCGGCAGATAGGTGAAGGCGCGGCTCTGGTTCGACCGGTCCGTGACCTCGCCCAGGACGGTCGGCACGCAGGCGGCGTTGCCGTTGAGCATGCCCATGAGTGCGTGGACAAGCACCATCTGCCAGTACTGCCTGCAGAAGCCGAACGCGCAGAAGCAGCACATGAGCGAGAATGTGCCGGCCACGAGGACGGGCTTACGCCCCACGATGTCGCTCGCGTATCCCCACAGGAAGTTGGTGGATAGCTGGGCTAGCGCAAACGCACTGGCGAGCGTGCCGACGTACAAGCCGCCCTTTTGATCGGGCACACCGGGCATCGAGGCCACCATTGCGGGGAGATATGGTCCGATGGAGTTCAGGGCCGTCTGCTCGGAGAGCGACAGGAAGGCCAGGAGCAGCAGCTGCCGCACTGGCAGGGGTGTCTCGTCGTGGTCGCGGCCATGGCCGTCGGGCGACGAGGACCGGGAGGAGGCAGAACTCGACTGGGAGCTGGGGATGGGAGCTTCCAGGGGCGTCTTGGGCGGCTGGACGGGGAACGTCTGGTATCGATGGGTGGACGTCTGGCGGCGGAACGAAGCTATTGACGGGATAGGGGCGCCGGCGTGGAATGACCCCGTTGATGCTTGTCTGGTGGCCACGTCGTGCTTTGGCAGCACCACGAGCTTGGGTCGGCTCGGATGTCTCGTCATGATGGGGAGGCGCAGTTTTGTGGCAGCTAGTTGCCAAATTTGCCTTATTGGATTGTCTTTGCTCCCTGAGGCTGCTAACTGTACATTAGGAACACGAACGAACCCGCTGGTTTTCGATTCGATTCGATTCGATTCGATTCAGCTCGATTCAGCTCGATTCAGCTTGTTCCAGCTTGTTCCAGCTCTTCAATCAGACTCGTCCCTTTGCGAGGCCTCTAGGCAAAGTTGGTCAACACTGAACGATGAGAGAGTTACCGTGAGGAACCGAACCGAACCGGACCGCGCGGTGCGTCGCGTCGCACGCAGCGTTCAAAAGGGCGCACGGGTTACGCGGGCGATGGCATCGTTTCGGACGGGACGACGTTACTTGAGGCCACTTGAGGTCACTTGGGCGAAAACAGTGAGATGCAAAGACAAGGGGGAAGGATATGGGGGTTTCGTCATTGACGGGCTGACGAGGTCTGGTGCGTTTTCGATAAGCCTCATCTGCATCATTGATTGGACGACGTCACCAGCTTGCTGGTGCGGTGCTGGGCCAAGGTGGGGGGGGGGGGGGGAGTGGGTTGGACGCCGGGTGGACGTCGGGTGGACGCCTCCGCCTCACAGGGAAACAGGGACTTTGGGAATTTGGGAATTTGGACATGGATGGGATGGGTGGCCGCTTCCAGCTAGACAAGATGCTGTTCTCCGGCTTTCATGATGCGCACCAACTCGAATAGTCTTTCTGAAATGCAGCAGAAGATGGCATGGTTCGAAACATTTACCCGACCGTCTGTCTACACGTCTCCGGTCCTGAACAATTCAAGATGCACGCGCGCCAAGGGCACTCCCCTGCCCACCACTAATTCATCTCTCATCTGGACCATCCATTCTTCTGGTCCGCAAATGTAGTACTCGGTCGCCTCGTTCTCCAGATGCAAGGCGCCGTCGTCGGCAAGCTTTCCCAGGCTCAGCGGGCCCTCATGATCGTATTCGGTGCCCCTCTCGTCCGTCTCGGCGACATTCTTGACAAACACGGCGCGCTTGATGTTGCTGTTGTTGTCATGGGCTTTGCCGGCGATTTCGCTCATGTGCTTGCGGAAGCACAAGGCATCTACGTGGCGGGCAGCCTGAGCCCAGGTGACGGGTCGTGCTGGATCGGGCGATTGGAGGATGGAGTCAAGGATAGACACCAGGGGAGCAGCTCCCACGCCGACGGACAGAAGAACAACGGGTGTGCCAGGCGTGGCGGTGACGGGATCGAAGAAGAATTCGCCCCGCGGAGGGCTGACTCGAACCTCGTCACCGACCTGGTATCGATGCAGCCTGTTGGAGATAACCCCGGGCACCTTGCCGTCGGCTAGATCCTGTGTGGTGCCGTTGGCCTCGTCAACCTTTTCCTCCTTGACAGATACGCGGTACTGCCTCATGTTACTCTCCGGGGCGACGCTCAAGCTGTACTGTCTGCTCTGCAGCAGCCCGTCGAGTTCTGGGATGGCAAGTTGGACCGAGACGTACTGTCCGGGCTTGAACGCGGGCAATGATCTGCCATCGACGGGTTCCAAGTACAAGCTGGCGATGCGAGCAGTCTCCGTCTCTCTCTTGACAATTCTGAAGTCGCGCCACGTCTGCCAGTCGCCAGCTTCATCGTACAGCTGCTTCTCCCTGTTGATGAAAACATCGGCGAGCTGGCCGTAGGCGGCGACCCAGGCGTCGGCGACTTCTGCAGTCAAGGCATCCCCCAAAACCTCGGCGAATGCGCCAACCAGATACTTACCAACAATGGGGTATTGATCTGCCTTGATGAACAGAGAAGCATGCTTGTGGGCAATGCGCTCCACAGCGTGACTCAGTCTCGACAGGTCGTCGATGTAAGCAGCGTAGGCGAAGACGGCATTGGCCAGGGCAGCCTGCTGCGCACCGCTTTGCTGATTTCGAAGGGAAAAGTAATTCTTCAGCTCCGGATGAGCGGCGAGCATGTTTCGGTAAAACGTCGCCGTGATGGTGTTGCCATGCTGCTTCACAACCGGGGCCGTCGACTTGACGATGGCTATCTGCTGGGCTGTGAGGGCCATTCTGTCGAGGGAGCTGTCGAGGGAGCTGTCGAGGGAGCTGTCGAGGGGGAAGATGAAAGCTGTCTGGTAAAAGGAACGATGACTTGATTGGACATGAGGCCAACCTCGGCTTTCATGTACGACTTGCTGTACGATATCTTCCCGCCAACTCGAGGGTTGCCCGGAGAGTAAGTATTTTATACATTTGAAATTGGGCGCGGTTACCTGTTTGTGAAACGCGCACTTCTGGCCCATGCCATTACGCAGCGGAGAACCGGACTTGTCAGATCCAAGCCATTGTCATCGGTCGTCGGGGGATTGCCATCCATGTGTGATGTGCGGAGTAAGCTGGGTTATGGACGTGGTAGGCTGGTGCGGCTTGGCTACACGAAATGGGCTCATGATGTCTGGTGCGTCCTGCGTACGGAGTAGAGCACATGTAGTCCGTAGGAAAGAGCCGGAATCGGGCGGAATCGGGCGTTGGTGGTTCGATGAAGTCGGATGAGAAACTCGTTTGTCCACCCCCCCCCCCCGGTCCTCTGTACCCTGATTGATGCCTTTACGACGCTTGCTCCCACAACCAACCAAAAAGACCAAAAGCCGGGTGGCGCCGGTGACTGGGACCAATGCCGCGCATGAAGCTGTTGCTTGCTTGCTTGCTTGCTTGGTACAGAGTAGACGGATGCATGGCGGAAGGGGCGTTGCTGATGCCTCCTTCCCTTTGGTCGTAGGCGTTTCCCTTCTGTGGCGTTTTCGTCAGTTGCGCAGAGAAGCGCAGAGAAGCATATGCCGTGCTACCCCTGACGAAGGAGAGAGAGAAGAGAGACACGCACAAGCAGTCATGCCCAAACATGTTCTTGCTGCATGCTGCATGCCGCATGCTGCATCTCATGCCCATCCCGGGGTAACCACCGTGCAGTGTCCCGTCGTGGTTAGCTTGGCGCGGGGAAGATGAGTTTTAACTTTTGACAAAGATCGATGCGTGTCCGATGTCACTTTTCAATTCATGCGCTTGCTTGCTTCGTCGCGACCAGAACCAATTGTTTGTCATCCAGCCTGCACATCAAGTGGCCACCCTGAATTGCAGATCTGTTTCTTCAAAGCGCCGATACATACAAAAAATAATAATTGCTGCCAACCTCAATCAAATGTCCCCCCCCCCCCCCCCCCCCGCCACAAGAAAGAAAAAAAAAACAGGAAAACGACGCATTCCATGGCAGATAAACCAGCTTCCCTGTACTCTCTACTGTCACTCAACCTGCTTGAGGAGACCCTCGAGGTTGATGCTCTTGGGGCGCTCAATCGGCAGACCCAAGGCACGGTCCCAAATCAGCTGAGCAAGAGGGCCGAGACCGCGAGAAACACCGAAAGTAGCTGTGTAGTACAAGGTCTCGTGGAAGCCGTAGTGGTGGAAGAGGACGCCAGAGCTGCTGTCGACGTTGGGGTAGGGGTTCTTTGTCTTGCCGTGCTTCTTGAGGACCTCGGGAGCGATACGGCTGTTCTTCTCGACCAATTGGAAGACGGGGTCCTTGGCAATCTCGGGACGGGCGGCAGCGTAATCCATCAGAGCCTCGAAACGGGGGTCGGGCTTGCGGAGGACGGCGTGGCCGTAACCGGGAACGACACGGCCGGAGTTGAGGGTGGACCACAGGTAATCGTGGACATCCTGCTCAGTGTAGCCATCGGGAATGGCTTCCTTCATTTGAAGGATCCAGCGGAGAACCTCCTGGGCGGCGAGACTGCAGATATGTGAGTCGGGACACATGCATGTATGCCGTTGAAAAGCCAACGGCAAAGGTCTTGAGCAGAACCGAGTTCAAAACTTACCCGTGGAGGGGACCAGCCAAACCCTGGAGACCAGCGCTGTAAGAAAGGAAGGGATCGCTGAGGGCGCTGCCGACAAGATGAGTAGCGTGAGCAGAGACATTGCCGCCCTCGTGGTCTCCATGCAGAGCGAGGTAGAGGCGGAGAAGATCCTGGAAGTTCTCATTCTCCTTGCCGCCCTTGCCGAGCATGGCAGCAAAGTTGTACGACCAATCCTGCTCGACATCAGCTTGGGCAGGCAGAGCACCACCGCCCCGGTACGCGTTCTGGTAGATTTTGGCGGCGATAGTAGGCAGCTTGGCCAGGAGGGAGATGCAGTCGTCAAAGGTGGGCTCCCAGTAGTCGGCCTTGTTGAGGCCCTTCTCGTAAGCCTTGGCGAATTTGGACTCGTAGTTGAGAGCCGAGACGGCCATGGAGAACTGGGTCATGGGGTGCAGATCCCTGGGGAAGTTGTCGAGCATCTTGGCAACGAACTGGGGGATCTGAGCCTTCTCGGCAAGCTCGCGGGAGAAGACGCGAACCTGGTTGGTAGACGGGACCTGGCCGGTGAGGAGAAGCCAGAACATGGCCTCGGGAAGCATCTCGGTGCCGGACTTGCCCTTGGGCAGGACCTTCTGGCAGTCCTTGATGGTCCTGCCGTGAAAGCGAATACCCTCGTTGGCGTCGAGGACGGAGCCCTCCCAGACCATGGCCTTGAGGCCACGCATGCCACCCAGGGTGTTCTCGACCTTGACCTCACCAATGACTTTGCTGCCATGAGCCTTGACTTTCTTGAGAAGCTCGCGCTTGGCGGGGATCGCCTCCCTGAGGGTGGTCTTCAAGTCCGGCTCGGCGGTCGCATAGCCACGAGCACCAATGAGAGTAGCTTGGGCGAGAGGCTGGCTCATGTTAGTATCGATATTCGCGATAGGAGCCCCTATGGGTTCTATCTTCTTTCTTGTCCGACTTACTTTGAGGGAGCCAATTGCCCGGGTAGAATTTCTCAGGTTGAGAGCCATTGTTAGTTACTGTGCGGTTCGGCTGTATGATGACGAAGTGGGCGCGGACGGAATCTGAATCGTGGGGTAGATCTGAGAGGACGAGCGGACGGTCAATTGGCAGGCTCGTCAGCTTCGGAGCGAAAAGGAGACATGGACTTACGATGCAGCAAATACTGTTCCGTCTCGGCAAGAGAATCGCGCGGCAGGCGAGAGCCAAGAGCCAAGAGCCAAGAGCCAAGAGCCAAGAGGAAGAAGGTGGTATGGCGAGGGTTAAAAGAAAGGTTGACTGTGTACGTGGGAAACAGCCAACCACGAGCCTGTGCCGCCTGTGCCCGGGTGGGATTTCGAGGCAGCCGAGGAAAGCCGCGGCAGCCTGTGCAACCTGTGCAACCAAGCTCGGCTTCGCCCGCATTCCGAGCTGTTCTTGCCTCCATCACAAACCCATCACCCACTGCATCATTCTGTGTCCCGAGTCTTTGCTCAGTGGACGACGACCTATTCTCGTCGGTCCGTCATTAGGCAGCTGGGACGTCCCTCTGAATCGGAACCAACCAGTCATCAGTAATTACCCTCGTTCGCACAACCGAACATCACCACGATGATGCGAAGAGCGGCGACCGGGGCCTCCAGGCGCATGCTGTCCACGACAACTCCTCGAAACCCAACACTTCCATCACGCTCTGCTGCCGTTCGTGCCATTTCCACCACGACCAGAATGTCTGCCCCCGCCAGCAATCCGTATTCTCACGCCATCCCAGCCGCCGATTCATTCCAGCTTCTGCCCGAATCGCAGAAGGCTGGCGAGGCCGAGGATGCTTTGTACGAGTCCCAGATCAGCGAGGTCGAGGCCTGGTGGTCTTCTCCTCGCTACGCCGGCATCAAGAGGCCTTATAGCGCTGCCGATGTTGTCACCAAGCGAGGCACCCAGAACATCTCGTACCCGAGCTCCGTCATGGCATCCAAGCTCTTCAACCTCATCCAGGAGCGCCAATCCAAGGGCGAACCTATCCATACGAGTGAGAACTGAGCCGGAGAACCGTTCGTCTACAACAAACGTCCGTGTGCTGACAGCCTTGAAAGTGGGCGCTATCGATCCCATCCAGATGACCCAGCAAGCCGCTCACCAGGAGGTCTTGTACATCTCCGGCTGGGCGTGCTCGTCCTTGCTAACCACGACCAACGAAGTTTCCCCCGATTTCGGAGACTACCCCTACAACACGGTCCCCAACCAGGTCCAGCGCCTGGCCAAAGCCCAGAACATGCACGACCGCAAGCAGTGGGATGCTCGTCGCAAGATGACGGCCGAGGAGCGTGCCAAGACACCTTATACCGACTATCTTCGTCCCATCATCGCCGATGGCGACACCGGCCATGGTGGTTTGTCCGCAGTCGTGAAGCTGGCCAAGCTTTTTGCCGAGAATGGTGCCGCCGCCGTGCACTTTGAGGACCAATTGCACGGTGGTAAGAAGTGCGGCCATCTCGCCGGCAAGGTCATTGTACCTACCGGCGAGCACATCAACCGACTGACGGCTGCGCGCTTTCAGTGGGACGTCATGGGGTGCGAAAACTTGGTCATTGCCCGAACGGACTCCGAGTCCGGCAAGCTGCTCTCTTCCGCGATTGATGTCCGTGACCACGAGTTCATCCTTGGCGTAGCCGATCCTTCCATCGAGCCTCTTGCCGAGACCATCCAGGCTATGGAGTCCAAGGGAGCCACCGGGCCTCAGATTGATGCCTTTGAGGCCAAATGGGTCAAGGAGACGAAGCTCGTCACCTTTGACGATGCCGCCGTCGCCCACATGGAGCGGGAAGGCGTCAGCCAGGACAACGTGTCGGCGTACCTGAGTGCCACGAGCAAGGACCCCAACATGGGCATCACGCGCCGCCGCACCTTGGCCGCTCACTATTCCAAGACGCCCGTCTATTTCAGCTGGGATGTTCCCCGGACACGCGAAGGGTACTACCATTTCCGCGCCGGCATGCCGGCCGCCACCAAGCGAGCCTTGGCCTTTGCCCCCTACGCCGACCTTCTCTGGGTCGAGACAGGCGACCCCAACGTCGAGATTGCTGCCAAACTGGGGCGTGCCGTGCGCGGAGAGTTCCCCAACAAGGGTCTCGTCTACAACCTGTCCCCCTCGTTCAACTGGATGGCACACGGCTTCACGCCCGAGACGCTCAAGTCTTTCATCTGGGACATTGCCAAGGAGGGATTCGTCTTGCAGCTGGTGTCGCTCGCGGGACTGCACTCGACAGCCACCATCTCTTGCGACCTGGCGCGGAATTTCAAGACGGATGGCATGAAGGCCTACGTTGAACTGGTGCAGCGACGGGAAAAGGAGCTCGGATGCGATGTGCTGACGCATCAGAAGTGGAGTGGTGCCAGCTACATGGACGGCGTGCTGGGAGCAATCCAAAGCGGTAGCTCTAGCAGCAGGAGTATGGGCGATGGCAACACCGAGGGACAGTTTCACTAGAGGGAGCAAGTAGGGGTGCCTTGATGGAGACTGAGCCGGAGACATTGTCGATGATGGAGAATTGGCACGCATTGGCCGGAGTTGGATTGGTTGACTTTGAAACTCACGTCTTTTTTTTTTTTTTTTTTTTTTTTTTTTAGAAAATAAGCAGACCTTAAAAAACCCATGTTCAAAGAAAGGTCGAATAGAATAGTTGTATTTGTTTTCTTCCATGTCACGAATTCCATCGTCACGACGTCGGTCTGCACTGCCATCCTACTCCAACGAAGTCCTGGAAGCATTGTTCGCAGGGGCAGCCGCCGCGGGACCCTCGGGCGTAACGTAAGCCTTGGTCATACCACCGTCGACGACGAAGTCATGGCCATTGACGAAACTCGACTCGTCGCTTGCCAGAAAAACAACCGCATGCGCCTGCTCGACGGCCTCGCCGAAACGACCCATGGGGAAATGGACCTCGCGCCTGTGTCTCTTGGCCTGATCGTCACCCAACCAATCCTGCAGGAGGGGAGTGTTCAACGGCGCAGGGCACAGGTTGTTGAATCTGTAGCCCTCGCGGGCATGGACCATGGCCAACTCGCGCGTCAGGGCGAGGACGGCACCCTTGGAGGCAGTGTAGGCGAGCTGGGGGGTAGCAGCGCCAACGAGGGCCACGACCGAGGCGGTGTTGATGACGGAGCCCCTGGTCTTCTTGTGGCGGCGCAGGGAGAGCACGGCGTGCTTGCTGCCGAACCAGACGCCCTTGACGTTGATGTTTTGCGTGAGGTCCCAGATTTCCTCGGGCGTGTTGACGGCATCGTCGTCCTTGGCGTGCATGATGCCGGCGTTGTTGAACATGATGTCAAGGCCGCCCCAGGGGTCGAGGGCCTCGACGAGAGCCTGGACGTCGGATTCTTTGGAGACGTCACATTTCTAGAATGTGCAAAGGTCAGTGAATGTCTGGCCAGACTGCGACTGAGCATAGCACGGAGCGGGAGGCTATTTTTATAAAAAAAGACAGAGAGAGAGAGAGAGAGAGAGAGAGAGAGAGAGAGAGAGAGAGAGAAAGAGAGAAAGAGAGAGAGAATGTTACCTTTGTTTCGACTTTGCCAGCTGATGGAACCAGCTGCTTCACCTTGGCGAGGGCCTTTTCGAGCGCAGGCTCCGAGATATCCGCCATGAGAACATTTGCGCCCTCTTTGGCAAACAAGATTGATGTTTCCAGACCGATGCCACTGTTGTTGGTCAACGGGGTGCCCAGTCGTGTTTTTCTGTGTGTTTGTCCTCGTTTAGCTTACCCAGCAGCACCAGTGATGATGGCGTTTTTACCTGAAAGACGACCCATGGTGACGTATCTGATGTATGAGAAAAGGGGAAAAAATAAGAGGCAATTGGAATGCTGCTCCAATGAATTGTCTATTGAAGAAACAAGTTTAAGCCTGGATGGAGGAAGGAGAGGAGGAAATGGGGAGGAAAAGCAAGGTAGCCGCACTTTGACAAAGCTGATGGAGACAGAGGGGCTTGACGATCTTTGACGATGGCGGGGTCAAGAGATAAGATAGATGGGTGAATGTTAGATTTCACAGCCAATCAGGACCACTTCGGCTGGATTTCGCGCCGGAGTGTACATTAGGGCTTATACTGCCTATTACCTATACTGATATAAATTATACCTTATATATAATATAAGCTATTATATTATATAATTCTAATAGGTTATAAGGCTAAATACTCTAAAGCTTAAGTATTCTTCAATAAAGCCTTTCCTATAAGTAATTAATTGATTAATCAATTATTAGCTTATTTATTCATTACCACTAACTCCTTTTACTATTATTAATACTTTACTAAATTACTTTATAATTCTTATAATATCTAATGATACTAAAAACTTTTCTAAGGCTATTACCTTAACTTAAGGCTTAAAAGTCTTAAGAGAGAACTTAAGTATTAAAAGCTTTATATTTATTAGAAATTGTTAAAATAATGCTATTTATAGCACTATTTTATCGGCCCACTACTTACCTAGTTGCGTTATTATAACATTGGTTATTGGCGTTGCTTGTAGCGTTGTTATAACCTGTGTTCCTATAACTAAGCTATAGCTTATATAACTAAGCTAACTAGGTTACCCTATAAGGAAGCTGAAATTAACTATAACTAGGGAACTAGTACTTATATAAAAAGGTTAACGTATACTATTTAAATTCTTGAATTTTTCTGGATTTAATAGTATATTTTATTTATAAGGTTATGTATTAAAGTGCTTAGTTAGGCCACGTAAAGAGCTAGATTATATAGCTCTAAGTTAATTTTCTACTTCTCCTATATTAATAAATTTTATAGAAAATAAAAAATAGCTCCTAAGACCTCTCTAGTAACTTATTTCCTTTAATATAGTTAGTAAGTCTATAAGGGGACTTAGAAATCCTCTTATTACTTATTACTTATTAGACTATTTATTTAGTTAGAAATTAACTATATTTAACTATCTATACTCTCTATCTTAAAGAATCTACTGTAATCTAGTTATCTAGAAGTTGCTGCGAAGGAATCTACTAGGGAAGTCTTCCTATCCCTCTAGCTAGATTCCCCTTCAATTTCCAATAATACTTATACTATATGCTATATTATACTATAATTTACCACACTACCAAAGTCCTACATTTACTACACTACATGCAAAGCTCTTACTGTAACCCGGATAATCCTCGCTTGCTCTATTCGCTTGCTCTAATATATCTTGTGCTCTACGGAGTAGTCCGTACTTGATCAATCTACAATGTGATGGACGCAAGCCCGCCCACATGGTTCCAAGTTGATATTGAGCCCATATACGACTGCCACCAGGCCATGTACGATATGCCAGGAACCGTAACGCCCCTCGTGCCCTGATCGTCGTCCAACAGCTGCAGGGTCGCGTATATTTCGTCTGCCTCCATGTCCATGTGCATGCGTGGACTACCTTCTGAATCATGATGGCCAGCAAAGGAGGTGAAAGAAAAGTCGATTGGAAACGATTGTGACTGTGTTTGCGAATGCATAGCCTCAATCGTGGACGCGTCCACCATGTATGCCTCGGGTGATGCAGAGTCGGCTGGCCTATGTTGTTGGGTTGGAGGTGGAATCCACTGTTGCTTCATATCTCGCTCTTCGTCGTAGAGAGGTTGAATGCATCTGCGGCCAGCGGGAGTCCTCAGGTGGCGAGCGAATCTGTGCAAGGAATTGAATCGTCGTCCACAGCCCCAGCGACCGCCTGACATTAATTCACCGTAGCATGCGAAATCCTTCTGGTCTTCGGGCGTGGGCGCGGGCGTGGGCGCGGGATAGCTTTGCGTCGGAGATGCGGCAGCATCACCATGGCAAGATGCGCCCGTCATGGCTTCGCTATGCGGCTTGCAGTGGCGCGAGCATGGAGTCCAGGACCGTCTTTTTCTTCTGGCAGGCCGGTCACAACACAGCTGTGTCACATTGTCGCTTTGCATTTCGGCGTCCATGTTTGTTCGTTTGTTCCGTCCTAGGCGCGCATCGGTGAGCTCCGATCCATGATGCATGCATGGGCCCTTGTGACTCCTTGGGCGAGAGGGAATGCTGCCTACCTTTTGGGGAACAGCAATCCTTTCTAGATGTCATGTATATTTTTGCGTCTCCTCCCACTAAAGAGAAGAAGTTTGGTGCGCTGCTGGCCTTGGGAAAGTCTGGTCGTTTGAGATTCAAGATGCTCCCGACTTCCGTGTTCTGGGGACTTGCCATCTTTTATAAGTCCATCGATGAATAATTTATTTTAATCAATCAATCAGCCAGCAGGCAGGTGAGGTGAGGTTCTTTGTCAAATTGTACGCTGGCGGGACGCTGATTGGCTGGCCCTGCCTGCTTCGATCCCCACTCGTTTCCACCCCCACTCGTTTCCAGCCGCTAACAACGAGGCCCCGGCGTGGCAGTGGCAGTGCTCGCAACAAGACAATTAATCAATTCATGTCCCGTCTCGCAACTTTTCCAGGATCCCGAGCTCCTCAACGTTTGATCGGCACTTTGCTTTTAGCATCACAACCCCCATCGACCGACCTGTCAGAGCGTGCCCAGCGTATGCATGGCCGGCTTGAGCGGCCCTACTCGCGGTAATCACGGAGTATAAAATAGTACCGTGACCAAGTCATGGCCCCGTCCGCCACCAAGAAAGCCAGGTTGAGAGTCTTTGCACCCAAAGTCCGCACCGGTTGCGTGACCTGGTGAGTTCATCCCGCGGCGCCGCTTTCACTACTGGGCCCTGTCCGACCACCTCACCTGGGTACTAAATTCTAAACCGTGCGTGTCAGTAAGAAACGACGCAAGAAGTGCGACGAAGAAAAACCCGTCTGCCGACGATGTCGGGAAGAGGACTATGTCTGCGATGGGTATCCCAGTACTGTCGTCGCAACCAAGCAGCAGCAGCAGCAGCAGCAGCACAAGCCCAAGTATCAATGTCTGATGAGCAATAACAGCGGCTCCCTCTCAGCCTCAGCACACAGGCTGCCTGGGGATGTCTCTGTGCACTATTTCCAGCATCACTTCTTTACCTTTACCGTCCATGACATGATGGACCTGCCCAAAGCCACGACATTCTGGACAACCACTCTCGTCACTCTTCAGCAGCACAATTCCTTCCTCCAGCCGGCCATCACTGCCCTAGGCGCTACTCATTGGTTGTTCCTGACAGGCGTTGGAACGACCAACCACTTGCAGAAGTTTGTGATTGACCAGTACAACCACGCCATTGCCGAGCTGATACGCTCAATGGCGAGAGGGAGGCCCTCGGAAATTGAACCCATCTTGGCCTGTTGCCTCGTCTTCGTGTGTCTCGAGAGCCTGCGCGGCAACCAATCGGAAGCGATTCGACACCTTGAAGCCGGATCGCGGCTGTTCGGCGAGCAACTTCAATCTAGGACGTCGGAACCGGCTCTGCAGTGGCTCGCTGCCATGTTCCAGTCCCTTGGCAATCAAGCGGCTCTGTTCGCAGAGAGGCAAATCCTCCGAGATCTGACACCTTTCCTCCCCGTGCCAGAGTGCGATTCTTCCCAGGCCTTTACACAACTCGACGAGGCCAACGAGGCGCTGGACAGGCTTGACAATGCTTTCAATCGAATGTGCTGGAGGAATCCAGACAATTGTCAGGACGCTGCCAGATGCCCCGACAACTGCGGCTGCGTCGATTGTCTTGAATGGAAAGCCTTTGTGAGTCAGGTGGCAACGTTCAGCATGCAGTTCCAGCCATTGGTGAGGAGGATTGAAGCGCAGGGGGACCTGGGGCAACGGCAGCGACTGTCACGCCTGCAACTTGTGGAAAAGGCGTGGCAAATCATAGTCGAAGAGACGAACGAGTGTGGCGAGCACTTCAGGCCCCAGGACTCTGACGAGCTCCTGAATCTGATCGAGCGAATCCTCAACTTGTCGGCACGCCGGCCA
Source organism: Epichloe amarillans (assembly GCA_024072835.1). NCBI lineage: Eukaryota > Fungi > Ascomycota > Sordariomycetes > Hypocreales > Clavicipitaceae > Epichloe > Epichloe amarillans. Next base: position 2,097,294 of record CP099639.1, read on the forward strand.
ACCTTCTCACTCAGCGCGGACATCATCCCCGCAATCATCGACGTTTACGATTACAGTCCTAGTGCAGAACGGCGGGCGAGGGCGATCAAGCTTTTACGATCCTACCAACTTCGCGAGGTCGTCTTCACGAGTGAACAGGTGGCCGACTTTTTGGAACATCACTTCTCCCAATTGTGCCTGACGGAGACGAATCCAGATGCCGATGAGAGTAGTCCCCGGCCGAGGGACAAGACTACCACGTTGGAGCGTCTGCCCCACACGCCTTCGCTACGCTCGCAAATGTGGGAAACCTCGTCAGCCAGAATAACAGACTTTTGAGCGCAGCGCACGCTGCTCTCCGTGCTTATTTCCATTCGCCTGCGCGCGAGGCACGGCGGATGCCGCGCGGCCGCATAGAGCTCACTGGTTCCGTTCCCATGTTTCGATCTTTACCAAAGTATGGGGTGAGCAAGTTGCCATAGATTAGACCCTTGCTTTGTAAACGGCACGCTCCCTTTGTTGGGTACCCCGTGTAGAATCTCAACCCATTGCATCGTCCACATAAGCCTTATTATGATTCCAGGAACGTGATACGGAGTGTGTGACTGTCAGCCAAAATCCGCCCGAGCCAAGCGATCAAGCTCGGGGGACCGAAGAGAAGAGGCAAGAGCGGGGAACAAACAATCAGCCTCATTTGGAAAGTGCGGCTCTGCGAGAAACGGCTGGCTGGTGGGTGCTTTGCGTTGGGGAGACCCCCCCTCCCCCCCCCCGTAAAGTCAAGTAGGAGGGCACACATATATATATATACCGCCATTCGTCCAACGACTCCAATTCAAAAGTCATCGGAGCAAACTTGTCCCGTTGCTCGCCGGCGCCATCACCAAAGTTCGTGCTCTGCCTGCAAAGATGGGAACGTCGACTCTGCCAGGCTTCCAGTGCATACGCCGGACCTGCTCTCCGAGGGTCATCACCCAGAACAAAGGTTCGCCGTGCCCGAAGTGCAGGCGGCCGCGAGACTTGGACGTCCGCCAGCATCCAAACTGCGCTCCGCCCCCCGGGACGCCAAAGGGGACGCCAAAGGGGCCGCCTGTGCGGAGAAGCGACAGCAAGTAGAGGGGGGGGGGGGGAATTTGTCGCCCGACAAATTCAAGTGCGTCACCACGTTTCGTTCCTCTCATGCTTCCATCATGACCGGGGACGGCCGGGGGATTGAAGGTGGCAGACGCCTCGGGGAACAAAACACGACGAACTGCCAATGACAAATCTGGGCGGCGAGGTCCCGGGGAGCTTTTGCCGTGCAGCAATCGTCAAGCCAAATTGTACCTTTCACGTTTCGGAGGAATATCACTTGCCCCCCCCCCTCTCTCCCTCCTTCACACCCCGATTGTGACGGGGGATGTGATTGGGAAGTTCTCCACTGTGCTCCGTACAGGTGAGTGTTTGCTTAGGCGCGAGGTCTGACTAAGCTGGGACACACTTCGCCCTTGCTGACCACAAGCTGGTTGATAAGAGCATCATGCAGTAATCCGTACGGGGTATTATGTGAGCAGAGCTTGCAACCTACCTCGATGCAAGCTACAGTGGGTCTCCTAGTTCCGAACAGGAGCCCACAAAATCACGTATTTTTTATTTTGTTTTTTTGCTCATTGGAAGTGTTCAGAATTTGGGGTTCCAGGACTGAGACTGTACAGACATGGTCGGCCGCTCACAGAGTGCCAGCGCTTATACTTTGGTGTGTCCGAGACTGTTTGTATCGTGCAAGTCAATGGATGCCACCATTCTCAAATAGACAATAGTAAGCCTCCGACCAACCTGGGTACCAGACCCTCCTTCCACGCTTCTTCCGTCTGACGTTCCTAGTTCCGAATTCTTCTCGCCAGCGATACTGCACAATTTGTACCATGGCTTTCATACCTGTGGCCGAACTTGTGTTACCCAGAGAGCCCAATCTGCAAGCGCTAGCGCGTCGTCGTCCCCTTCTTCGCGGTGCGGCGTCTATTCCGGACTATAAATTACGTCGTCTGCACTCTCATGAGTGCTCTTCATCATCATCACTGTGATTGAGTCGTCTTCTCACCCATACGGTACCTTTCAGCCCCTTTTCTGGTATTGTCTTGGCCTGTCTCCGCTGAGGATACACCTTGCGGTCACGGATGCGCTGTGGTGCGGACGTCATCACCACCCAATAATCCAATTGCGAATCGTCACCGGGGAGGCCGGAGATCTTTACCGAAAGACCAGCGACAACATGAGCGCTCAGCATGAGCCTGTCCCAGCGAGAAGAGGCCAAGATGCGGAGCCTGAAGTGGGCCATCACTTCGGAGATGTCGCGCATGAGGAGGCACCGCTCCTAAACACCGATTTGCCGTCAGATTCAGCTCCAAGCCAGTCGTTCCAGCACCTAGTTGTCAGCATGTGTGTGTTGTTCTTATTCATTGTCGATGTCAGCCAGTTCGTCATGATTGCCCCACTGCAGCAGGTCTTGGAGGATCGCATTTGCGGCGACATTTATCCAGATCACGAACTTGGCGTGGTGGCAAATCCTGACGACAGATGCAAGGACAAACTTGTGCAGAAACAGCTGGCTATGCTGCGTTCGTGGGACGTATCTGGACAAATGTTTGTTCGTGAGTGCAAAGCCAATTCAGCACCAAGACAAGTCGCATCCATCGAGCAAATTGCTGACATTGACGCTCTTCCAGCTTTATTCGTCCAGATTCCATTCGGCATCATCGCCGACAAATACGGCCGTCGCCCCGTCTTGTTTCTGTCTTTATTGGGAGCAGGTCTTCAAACAGCGTGGGTTCTCCTCATTCGTAAGTATCAATCCAGGTCAAGCCCTCAGGCTACTCATAAACCACGATTGACCAGTGAGAACAGTGAACCTGCCTGGCGTTTTCTCGGCCTGGTCCATTTTATATGGTAATATCGCATACCTCGTCGGGGGTGGTTGTTCAATGGCGACGGCCATGATCTGGACGCTGATTGCAGATGCCATTCCCGTGGCCAAACGCACAAGCACATTTTACCTTTTACAAGCCATGATTCTTGTTCTCGCCGTCGTTGTGAATCCCATTTCTGCACTGCTGCTCACCATCAATCCGTGGATCGCACTCTGCTCTGGTTTCGCGATTCTCCTGGTTGGCATTTTTGTGTCCCTTTTGGTCCCTGAAACACTCGCCCTTCGCCAAAAGGCCGACAGCAACAGACCTCGCGGTGCTGGCTTCGACAGAGCTGCCGCCCTGTCTGCTGGCCCACCGAGGACATGGGTCGAGCACGCTGTTTTTACCGTGCAAAATGACATGGGCCACATATGGCGCTTCGTCTTTGCCTCGAAAAGCGTCATGGTTCTAACTCTAGCGTACGCCTTGAACTACCCAATCAAGCTGAATGCCGCGTCCAACCTTCTTCAGTATATGACCAAGCGTTTCGACTGGAGGTGGTCAACGGTAAGTTTTCAATTTCCCACATCTTCTTGCCACTTTGGAGTCGCCAAAGATGTAATGTGTCTGACTTGGCTCTCAGGCGACGTACGTACAAACAGTTGATAGTGTCACAGCGCTTGTCGCGCTTTTGGTGATACTTCCGGCCGGATCTTGGATACTTGTGAACAACCGGGGATACGGTCCCTTGAGACGCGACTTGCTTTTGAGTCGCATCTCTGTGCTGTTTGTCATTGGCGGTTCACTGCTAACGGCCTTTGCACCTGTTCCTTGGCTCTTCGTCATATCTCTCGTCATCACCAAGCTTGGAGTTGGATTTTCCACATTGTGTCGAGCTTTGCTGAATGCCATCGTTGAGCCTCACACTGTCGCTACCCTGAATACGACCGTGTCGATGATGGAGACCGTCATGGGTTTGGTCAGTTCACCGGTTCTCGGATGGTTGCTGAGCCAGGGGATAGAGCTTGGAGGACCATGGATGGGACTGCCGTTTATTGTATGCGGCGGGATGGCATTGCTTTCGGGAATAGTGATGGCGGGGTTTCGACTCCCTATGGGGTTTGCACAGGCAGATTAGATGACCGGATATATTAAGCTTTGATCAAAAACTGCCATCAATCGGCATCGTCTGAGCTTTTTCTGTGCTGATTGGAAAAAAAAATGAATGTGCACGCATCGAGCACAAGCTCTTATCGATAAGAGTGGAGCGCCTCCGCTCGATCCAGCTGCATCAAACCCCACGACCAGCTGTCAGCACGTCGTCGCAGGAGCTCTTGCTGAGAGTCTGGAAGTTAATTTCCCATCATTTTCCCTTGGCTTCCATCCAATTTCGCACTCGCTTTGGACAGAAAAAGGCGGATTCAGGATGTCGGACGACGAGGACTTCATGCAAGAGTCGGATGAGGAGCAGTATGCACCGTGGCATCGAACCAGGGTATCCCAAGCTAATTCAGACACCTGCCAGGTACGACTTTGAGTACGAAGAGGACGAAGAGGACGAGTCAGGAGATGTCGACATCGAAAACAAATACTACAATGCAAAGCAGATGAAGTTGTTGGATCCGGAGGATGCCGTAATCGAGTTCCTCGGCATTCCACCATTGGAACAAGAAAAGGGTGAATGGGGCTTCAAGGGCTTGAAGCAAGCCATCAAGCTTGAGGTCAAGCTCGGAAAATATGACCAAGTGAGATGCTCCATCCAGTCGTTCTGCTCTTGCGCCTACCCATCGTTGCTGACCACCCGGCCAGGCCGCGGATCATTTCGCAGAGCTCCTGACATACGTTAAATCAGCAGTCACAAGAAACTACTCGGAAAAGTCGATCAATAATATGCTGGACTACATCGAAAAAAGAGCCGATGGTCAAGAAGCTTCCAAGAGTTTGGAAAAGTTTTATTCCCTCACATTACAGAGCTTCCAAAGCACCAACAACGAGCGGCTGTGGCTCAAGACCAACATTAAGCTCCTCAAGCTCTTGCTCGATCGGAAGGAATACAGCCTTGTCTCCAAAAAGCTTAAGGAGCTCCACAAGGCCTGCCAGCGACCGGATGGAACGGACGACCCAAGCAAAGGCACTTACTCGCTTGAAATCTACGCATTGGAGATCCAGATGCTGGCAGAGACGAAACTCAACAAGCAGCTCAAGGCATTGTATCAGCGGGCACTCAAGGTGAAGTCGGCTGTGCCACATCCCCGAATCATGGGTATCATCAGAGAATGCGGCGGCAAGATGCACATGGGCGAGGAAAACTGGAAGGAAGCCCAGAGCGATTTCTTTGAATCATTCCGCAACTACGACGAGGCAGGCTCCCTGCAACGCATTCAAGTTCTCAAATATCTCCTTCTGACCACCATGCTTATGAAATCAAACATCAATCCGTTTGACTCGCAGGAGACAAAACCGTACAGATCCGATCCAAGGATATCGGCCATGACGGAGCTTGTCGATGCTTATCAAAGGGATGATGTGCATGCTTACGAGAAGGTCTTACAGACTCATCAGGATATTCTGGATGACCCCTTCATCGCCGAGAACATTGACGAAGTAACTCGCAACATGCGCACCAAGGGCGTTCTGAAGCTGATTGCCCCTTATACCCGGATGAAGCTATCTTGGGTCGCAAAGCAACTCAAGGTGGCATTGCCAGAGGTTCAGGACATTCTCGGATTCCTCATCGTGGACGGGAAGATCAACGGGACAATAAACCAGCAGGAAGAAATACTGGAGATCAACTCGGACGCCGACGCGGAGAGAACAGAAGCAATGAGCAGCTTGTCGAATTCAATACAAGAGTTGTTCACGGCTGTCTTCAAGGACGGCGATGGCTTCCGAGCCACCAATGTCAATACGCCGTTTGAGCAAAGCATGGATTTCCAAGGTCTCTCCATGGGACGAAATCTGGGACTGCGGGGAACGGGACAGCAGAGGGCCAAGAAAGGCAAAGGCCAAGCTGCCATGTGGGCTTGAACGCTGATGCCTTTGCTCAAGTTCGTTTTCTGCTTCCAATCATTCATACTCGGGAGCAAAAATTTGTATCATATTCCCCACTGGAGATGAAAGTTCGAATGAGATGTCCCGTGTTTGTTTCACCAAGACAGGATAGTTCTCTTCTCGCGAGAGGATGTGAGGTTACGGTACACTGCAGAACCGGGGTCTGTTGAGGCTGCGTACCGTACACCGCACACCGCACACCGTACATTGGCCCTCCCACCAGGGTTGGGCAATCTTGCGTTACCTGGTGTGCGTGGTACAGACGAGGGAGGATTGACGAGCGCGGCTTATTGGTTGCCGAATCGCAATAGTAGTAGTAATGGTTACTCAATTATGAAATCAAGTAGAAAAGTGAAGGCGGCAGTGGCAGCAGCCGTCACGTCACATGCATTGCAATGCAGATAGATGATTGTATGTTGTTGCGTGGTGTGCATCGTTCGTTTGCAGGCAAATCGCAAATCGGTGACTTTGTCGACTTATTGTAGCACAGGCGCATTCCGCTGGGGCCCAACGCGGCATGATATGCTATTACGGGAGCCGAGTGTTCGCGTGAAGACCGGGGGGGGGGGGGGGGCCATGATGTCTCGGCGCTTTCTGCGCGATTGCAGGATATGCCTGCCTGAGCCGAGGAAACCGGCTTTTGCTGACGGGGAAAGACTTGGGCATGCCTTGATTGAGCACGCGCTGCCACCACTGCTAGATGCAACGGCGACAACATGTTTCCGATGGGAGTTTTTCGTGCGCCGCTGGGACGGGCTCGAGAAGGGAGCGTGGACGGAGCCCAGGCGATTTCCCAGCGACAACGCACAAGTCATCCGCATCTCTGCTTTGCCGAGATGGGGAGAGACAGGCCGGGGGGGGGAAGGGGCAGATGGACTGACCAATCATTGTTTTACGACAACCGGGCGAGAGAATCGAAAGAGAGAAGTGCGGCCTTCATGTTCGGCAGTGAGAGGCCATCTGGTGAAACCGGGGGAAACTCGTCAAGAACGGAGTACGGAGTACGGAGTACGGAGTTAAATAAGAACAAAAAAAAGTCGCCTTGAACCGGGTTTACGGGTTTCCGGGTTTCGAAACAGCAGCGACCGTACCGTTGACGAGCCATTGCATTCTGCAGAAATAATTTTCCTATTTGATGGGTCCGCCAGGGAGTAGTAGTCCGTACATGGTAGAGCTTCTCCAGCCGTAACCAGGACGTGCGTCATCCCAGGGGGCGGCATCGGATGTGGGTGAAGGATTCTGTGCATAATGCATGCATGCCGGACGGGCATGTATGTGTGTATTGTGTATTGTTAGGTGGTGATCCGTACGGATTACGCAAAACCCACTTCTGCGGCGAACGTTACCTCATGGTCGATTTTGTACTTTGCGAGATGGACGGCGAAGGAGGTACGGAGTAGATGGAGTCTACACGCCGAGATAGGGGAGGGAGTTCGGCTTGATGTTTTTTGTTTTTTTTTTCCATTTTGACAAGCGGCCGTTGTGGGTTTTTTTCTGTGGCCCCACCCCCTGCCTGTGCCGATGGGACGGAACGCTACAGTGTACTCCTGTTGCACCCACAAGGGCATAATTGATCCCTACCGCACGATAGTCTCACTATTTAACTAGCTAAGACAGGAATCCACCCTGCGCAAGTTATTTTCCAAGACCTCCGTAGTTTCATAGTATATTTTATTATTATACTAGTACCCCACTAATAGTATAGGTACTTAGGTATTTAGACTATAGTCCGCACCCTCTTATAGGGTTAGATAACTTAATAGAGGTTATTACATTAAACCCTAGCTTCGCGGTCTAACATAGTAGCAATTACGTGGTGTTTATAATAATTATACCTTTTTTCCAAATTAGTACTCTTCTCTTTAAATTAACCTATTATTTAATCTTTAAATAATTAGTATAAACATAGAAAAAGAGAGGCCTAATTTATTAATATTGTGATTAGGCGACCCTAGCACACTAGGATTAATATCACTATCTATTAGTTTAATAATAACACTATAGGCATCCTCACAATATCTAAGGAGTCTTTAAGGAGTAATAAGCTAGCTATTAAGCTACAGGAGCCTTACTACTAAGACCTATAGTATAAGATAGTTAAGGCAAGAGCTATTAAAGATAGAATCTAGGTATTTATTAATCCTAATTTAATTATATAGCTAGATTGCCCTCCTAAGCCTCTAATTCTTATAGAAAACAGAACTCTAGCGAAGAGAAAGGTAGCAAAGGCTATATAGAATTAATTATTTATAATAAATACTATAGGAGTTTAAATACACTTATAAAGTAGTAGAATAGTAGTTAGTAGCGCATAGTAACCCTAGGAAAGCTTTTCTAAAGGTTATAATATAGCTAGAGAGAGTTATTTTTAGTACCCTTAATAACCTAATAATACTAAAGATAGCGCTTAGTTTGCAGTCCTTAGTAGTTATTATTAGGTATTTAATAGCTAATTCTAAAGCCTTATAAAGGCCCTATAAGAGTATTACACTTAGTTTATAATAACACTTAGTCCTAAGTATAAGTAAATAACCTTAAGGCATATATCTCTTTATAATAAGCTTAAGGAGCTTATAAGGAATATAATACCTTTAAGTAAGACTATTAAGCATTATACTAAAGTTAATTTTAATAAGACTATTAAGCAAAACCTTATAAGAGTTAATATTAATAAGTGGCTTGCAAATACTTTAATTAGCTATAAGAGATACTTCTAAGTAAACTACCCTATTGCTAAAGGTAACTTACCTATAGAGATAATTAATAACGCTATTAGGGCATAATTCCTTACTATCTTAGCTTAAGTTAACTTATTAATTTATATAGTAAAGAGTAAGGGAAAGGTTCTAGATTTCTATAGCATTATAAGTAAAATTAGGCACCTAATTAAAGCCTAAGGGAGATCTTAGGTAAAGTCTAATAATGCCTTTAGAGCTAAGCTAACTCTTAATAGCAAAGCAAAGGATAAAGCAAAGAAGTTAGTAAAGAAGTTAGCAAAAAAAGACTATATCTACTACAAGAAGTATAAGGTAAAGAAGTTAAGAGACTTATAGAAGGTCTATAGGGCACTTTACCTAATAAAGGACTAGAAAGTTAATAAAGAGCTATTAAAGAAAGTAAAAGAAGTAATAAATTATTAGCCTAATAATATAAAGAAGGCATATAATACGTAGTTAAAGGATAATAGCGCAAAGGAACCTAAGGATAATAGCGTAAAGGAGCCTAAAGAAGTTAATATAGCGTTTTTAGCTATAGAAGAGTTAGAGTCTTTAGAGGCTTTCCTTGCCTAAGGCAAATCACAAGTTATACTTAATAGCGGCACCTTAATCTATATCTTTAATAATAAACGCTAGTTTATAGACCTTAATTATAGTTAATAACCTAGAATTTAAGCTAGTTATAGTATTACTAAGGCTCATAGCGTTAGCATAGCTTAGATTATCTTAATAGATAGCTAGACCCTTACCTTATTAAAGGCCTAGTACTAACTATTATTCTTTATAAACCTTATATCTCTTTAGCTACTTATAAAGAAAGGAATAAGGTAGGATAACCTTACTAGAAGGGTTATAGACCTAGCAAGAGGTAATTAGGAGATATTTTAAACTTAGATTATTAGTACATAGCTATATATAAAGGGCTTAAGCCTATTAGATATCTTTGCTATTAAGGGAGATTTAAGAGACCTAAAGGCTATAATAATAACGCCTATAGACCTATAGCATACTAGATTAGCGCATCTAGGCAAGGATATAATAGATTAAGTGCTTAAAAAGCTTTAAATCCCTTTAAAGGAAAGGAGCGTAAGGAAATATAAGGTCTATTAAATAGCTAAGGCATAGAGGTAGATATTATAAGCGTTATAGGTAGGGTTATTACCTTCTAGGCCGCTTTAGGTGGTTTCTTTTAATCTCTTTGCTTAATTATTAGGGTATAATAAAGACTAATACATTGCTCTTTTTACTTATAAAGCTATAGGATTACGCTATATCTTTATAATCCTATTAAAGATAGATATTACGCTTTGCTTTAATTAGTTAGAAGCTATGTATGTAAGGGTGTATAGCATTTATATTGCGGTTATAATAACTAATAAGGAGACTGCCTTTTAGACTAAAAAACAGGAAGAAGAGGTTATAAATAGAGGCATTATTATTAGGAAGTCTAGCCTAGCTTACCTACATTAAAACAGGCACGCTAAATAGTCTAGGGGGGTAATAATAAGGGTTATAATAACTCTTATAATATAATTAGGCTTCCTAGAAGACCTCTAGCCTATAGCTACTAAAGCAGCTATTTATATCTTAAACCGCATGCCTTAAAAGCTACTTAACTAGCAATCCCCTTAATAAGCGTTAAATAGGTGGTTAAGAGAGAATAAGCTTTAATAGAGTTACTTACTAGAGAATCTAGAAGCCTCTATAACTTACCTATAAGCCTTTAGTTATAAAGCATTTATAATAATATAAAGTAGGCTTTATAAGGCAGGTCTAAAGCTCGCATAGAGAGCTTATATTAGATACCTAGCTAAATACGTCTCCTCCACGTAATACCTAATTTAGGTGCTAATAATAAAGAAAAGCTACTAGTTCTTATTAAGTTATATTACCTTTAATAAGTTAATCTTCTATGCTTAAGAAAGAGGCCTATTACTAAGTGTAAAAGAGGTTAAAAAACACTTCCTAGAAGAGCTAGTTAATAATAATAAGGATAAAAGCTCTAATATAGGGCTTCTATAAATAGCGTACCTACTATTGCTATAATAACCACTTAATTAGCATTAATAGGATAAAACTCTTAATAGTTATAATTAATTAGACTATAAAGAAAAAGAAAAAGAGAGTTAAGAAACAAATCTGCTAACTCCTCTGAATTTACCTAAACAATTTCTAGGTTTAATAAATTACACACTATTAAGTATTAATAATTTGCTTAACCTACCTAATAGTAGCAATAGTCATAATGTGTTAACAAATCCATAAGATTATGATAATCTTAAAGCATTTACTATAGCCTTTAATCTAGGACCTAAAAGCAAAGAAAAGCCTTATATATTAAGGCTTCCCCTTTCTCTAGCTTATTATAATAATTTAGCTAGTTATCTAAAAGAAAAGGAATTCTAAAAAGCATAAGACAAAGAATATAATAAGATTATTAATAGAAAGGTAACTATAAAGGTTGTTAAAATAATGCTATTTATAGCACTATTTTATAGGCCCACTAGTTGCCTTGTTGCGTTGTTGCAACGTTAGTTACGAGCGTTGCTTGCAGCGTTGTTCTGTTGTGACCTGCGTTGTTCCACAACCAACCCGCGGGCTTGTATAACTAAGCCAACTAGGTTACCCTATAGGGAAGCTAAAATCAACTGTAACTAGGCAACTAGTAGTCGTATAAAAGGCTAACGTATACTATTTAAATCCTTGAATTTTTCTGGATTTAATAGTTTATTTTGTTAATAGGGTTGTCTATTAAAAATGCTTAGTTAGACTACCTAGGCAGCTAGTTTATATAGCTATGAGTTAATTTTTTATTTTTCCTATATAAATAAGTTTTATAGAAAATAAAAAGTAGCTCCTAAGACCTCTCTAGTAACCTAGATCCTTTAATATAGTTAGTAGGTCTATAAGGGGACTAGAAATCCTCTTATTGCTTATTAGACTATCTATACTAGCTAGGAATTAACTATATTTAACTATTAAAGCTCTCTATCTTACAAAATACGCTATAATCTAGTGAATCTAGAAGCCGCCGCATTAGAATCTAGTAGGGAGGTCTTCCTATCCCTCTAGCTAGATTCCCTTCCTATTTTTAATAGGTTATAAGCCTAGAAGGCCTATAGATTACTACATTACTACGTTATTCTACTGCGATTACTGCTTAATTTTAGGTATAGTTACTACCTACTATACCTATAGGCTCTTAAGATTACAAAGGAAACCACTAGAATTTAAAGCTCTTTATTTACTAGTACCACGCATTGCAATATCAGACCCTTGGCGTTAAAAATCATTTATAGCTACAACCGCAACCACCACATTACACCCGCAACCACCACATTGCAACCGTAACTATCTAGTTATAACCATAACCCTTTTAGTAATTCTATTTACTATTGTGACTATTATATTTAATATTATCTATAATAGTAGATACGCTATATCCTTCTGAAATCATTAGATATTTAGTATATTATATACTAGGCTTTTTAACCTATTACATTACGTTACACGCACTATACATTACATTGCGTTACGTTATAGCTTTTGTAATACCTATTATCTACGATTCCTATCCTTAGTGTTAAGAATTTTTCTCAGAGATTTTTCTTTGTTATTTTTTTGCTTGCGTATACTAAAGACTTACTTTTTAGACCTAAGGGCTACCCTCTTAAACAGCCCTGCCACATAAATTACGTACGTAACTAGATTGTAACATAATTAATTTCTAGCGCGCGTTATTTGTAATAGGAATAAATTTAGAGATTTAATATAGGGACTTTTAGAAGATAGCACCACCTAGTTATAAGGGTAAGGCCCTTGCTATAGGGTCTTCTAGCCCCCCTAGGGACCCTAGTAGGATAGATATAGAAGGTTAACTAGCTATTTAGGCTAGTGCTTTATAGCTATAGATATAAAGCTAAATTAAATAATAAGGCAAGACCTTATCTAATTTTATTAGGCATAGCAAGGAAAATTGTATTAAAAACAAGGCTAGCATTAATAATCTTCTAAAGAAATTAACGCAAACTATAACTATTATACAAGGTCTTTAGGCTTCTAATAGACCTAAGGAAGAAAATACTAAGGTTCTAGAAAAAGACCTAGCTACTACTTCTATAAGCGTACCTTTTAGTAACTTATAAGCTACCTTTAATATAGGTGCTATAAAGGAACTAAATAAGAAGGTTTACTCTATTCTAAAGGAAGCTAAGCTAAAAGGCCCTAAAAATTATAATTAGTGAAAGCAAGCCCTAAGTATATAATTTAGAGCCCTAGGATTACCTAAATTTATAGATAATCTAAGCCTAGTAGGCTATCTAGCTAACTATAACTAAGCTATTCTTTTAATAATATTAAGAGATAGTTATTAACTAGGACTATAGGCTACTATATATTAGCAAAAATCCCTTAAAAAAGCCTATAAAGTCCTTATTAGGTAGTATTCGCAGAGTACTAAAATCTAGCGTAGTATACTATACGCTAGCTATTACTCCCTAAACTTTTTAAGTTATAAGGGATCTTTAGAGGCTTTTAATGCTAATTTTAATAATTTACTAGCTAGACTATAACTTTATAGTGTAAAGATCGCCCCTATTAATCAAGTAAATTATTATATTAATGCATTAAAGCAAACCTTTCCTAGTTAGGCTAAGAGATAAAGATTTACTATTAGAGCTTCTAGGGTATAAGGACTGCCTATAAATACCCTAAATTTACAGTTCCTTATAGCGGATTTATTAGAAAAACAGAGGGACAAAACCTCCCCTATAGCTAAAGCCCTTAGTTATAAGGCTTCTAATAATAATAAGGGAAATTCTAAGGACTAGGAAAAGAAGTCTTCTAATCCTAACCCTAAGAAGGACTCTAACGCTACTAAAGAGTAGGATAAGAAGGATTTAAACCCTTCTAAGGCCTCTAAAAAGAAGTAGAAAAAGAAAAAGAGTAGTAATAGGGAAAAACAAAAAGGAAAAGAAGCTACTTTTGCTTTAGGCTATACCCTAGCCATAGGATACGTTAAAGAATTAGATTCTAATAAATCTAGCAGTGATAATAGTAGTGATTCTAAGTCTAACTTAGATACCTCTAGTACTACTAGTAACACTACTAGCAAGCCTACTTTTAGCTACTCTAACGATGTAGTTAAAAACTCCCTTTTGTATAATACAGGTTCTTCCTATTACATTTGTAATAATAAGGCTTCTTTTAGGGACTTTAAACCTCTAAAGAAAGGTAAAACTAGCGCTATAATTACAGCAGGAGGACCTATTTTTCCTAAAGGAAAAGGCATAGCTATTTTTAACGTTCTAGTCAAGAAAAATCCACTAGAATATAGGCCTTTAGCTCTGCTAGATGCCCTATATTTCCTAGGTATAGATACTAACCTAGTTAGTGGGTTATCCCACTATCTAAAGGGAGGTTATCTAGCTAAAGACTAGCTATTCCTAGCCAATAAAAGCCCCTGTGGGTTATTAGAACCTGCTAAACACGGCTTCTTTTTATAGATTAAGGGGCAACCTACTCCTACAATCTATAAGCATTTAACCTACCTCTCCTTTATAGGCTCTTAATTTTGTAACTAATAACAATAACTAAGAGCTTATAAGAATAAATTAGGGTTTTCCTACCCTATAGAGGTTTAAATTCCGTAACTAGCTTTTAATCCTAAGGAATATTAACGAATCGAAGAGCTAGAAGACAATGATTTAGAGATTTAGCCCTATGTCCTACCAAAGCTCCTCCTAGTTAGGTATCTTCTATAGGGGGTTTAGAAGGTCTATACCCTAATAACTTAGGTGATAATAGTGGCTGTTTACTGCCCCTAGAGGCCTGTGATTCTTAAGAGGCCTAGTAACAGAGGGAGCTAGGGGATAATAGCCCTAAAAAGCTAGATTCTAGTTATAAGAAGTTACTAGATTTAGCCCTTCTTTAGCACATTTAATTAGGCTATATAGGCCTCCCTTTACTAAAGAAGTTATTGAAATTAGCTAAAGGGATCCCTGATTTTTCCGCTATTAAAGAAAAGGATTTTAACTACATAGCCTATATATAATCTAAAGCTATTAGAAGACTAACTAAATAACCTATTTAGGACCCCCCTAGAGTTCTAGATATTCTAGAGGGAGATATAGTTAAAATTAAACCTATACTATATAATAAGAAGGCTACAGTCCTTATTCTTATTAATTAAAAATCCTAGTATAAATAGTGCTTTTTATTAGCTAATAAAGAAGGTTTAACCCTTTCTTTAGCTATTAAGGGCTTCTTTAAAGCCTTAAAAAATCAATATAACGCGTATCCTAGGCACCTTTACTTTAACGGAGGTACTAAAATTAACAACGAACTTTAGTTATAGTTATCTTCTAAGGGAATTTGCTTTAGCACCTCTTGCCCCTATATTCACAAATAGAATAGGCTAGTTAAGATGGCTATTAGGGTTATCCTAGACTAGCTTAGGGCTACACTTTAGTGGTCTAAGCTACCCTTATATCTATAGTCTTATATTCTTCTAGCTATAGTGGAATTAGTTAATATTATAGCTAATATAACTAAACCTTTAACCCCTAAGTAGCTATTTCTAGCTAATTTAGAGCCTAAGACTTTCTATAAGCCTAATTTCTTAAAAATTAGGGCTATAGGGTCTTATTATAAGGTCCTAATACCTCTAGAGAGCAGAGATCTAAGCTTTAAAAGCTAGCCCCTAGGACTATTCCTAGTTAGTTACTAGCTACTCTAGGTTCTACTGTTTATCTTATTTATATTCCCTCTAAAAGGTTAGTTATAAAGACTAGCTTTATTAAAATTATAGAGGATATAGGCTCTATAGGGTCCCCTAAGCCTTTAGGGACTAATCCTTTAGAGGGAGAAACTAATATCTTACGAGATAATCTAGGAGTTTAGGATAGTTACCTAAAGCCTAAAAGCCTAGCGCCCGCAGCGCCCGCAGCGCCTATACTAATAGCCCCTGGGGCAACTAATATAGCGCCTATAATAGCGCCTGCAATGCCTCTAGCGCTACCCCTAGAGAGCCCTAGCTCTAGCGCCCCTAATAAGGGTGCTATTAAAAAACTGTTTTTAGATTTAGATTCTTTAATTAATTCTAATTCTATGGATATTAATGATTTTAATATATCTTTATACGTTAAGGAGATATGCTTTAAGGCATAATAAAGGGCTAAATTATCCACTAAAAACAATGATTTAGATACCCCTAAGACCTAGAAACAAGCTTTAAAAAGCAAGGATAGTTAAAAATAGATAGATATAACTTTTAACAAATTTAAATAGCTTCTAGCTGCTAGAACCTTTAAATTTATAGGGATAGACTAAATTCCTAAGGGCTAGAGGGTTCTAAAGAATAGGCTTGTTTATAAGCTTAAAAAGGATAAAGAAAATAATCCTCTAAAGTATAAGGCCTAACTCGTTGCTAAAGGGTTTATGCAAATAGAAGGTTAAGATTATATTAAAACCTACGCTATAACTAGCATTCCCCCTAGTTAGCGGATTTTACTAGCCCTAGTGGCTTGTAATAACTAGGAAGTTAAACAGGTTAATTTTATAGGGGCCTTCCTAAATAGTTTACTAAAGGAAGCTATCTATATGTAAATTCCTAATGGATTTACTAAGTTTACTAAGTCTTTTACACCTAAAGTAGCTAAGTTACTTAAGAAGTATAGCTATAAACCCTCTTAAAAGCAAGTTATTTTCCTATAAAAAGCTTTATATAGATTAAAATAAAGCTCTAGAGAGTGGCAGCAGGTTTTAAAAGACCTTCTTCGGAAGCTAGGCTTTTAACCCCTTATATCTAACCTAGCTGTCTTCTTTAACCTAACTATATCTACATATATAGTGACTTATGTGGATAGCTACCTTCTAATAGGACTGGATCTAGCTTATATTAATAGGCTAAAGAAGCTACTTTATAAAGCTAATCCTATAGAAGACTGTGAGCTAGCTGAATTTTTCCTAGGCGTTTAAATCACTAGAAATTAAAAGAAAGGGACCCTAACTATTCACTAGTCCTAGTATATTTCTAAAGCCCTAGAAAGATTTAATATGAAAGATACTAGACCTATTAAAATTCCTCTATAACTAGGAATTATAAAATAGGTAGACTACCTAACTAAACCTCTTTCCCCCCCTAATTATAAGCTATATTAGAGTATTATAGGGATTATTATATACCTAATGCTCCTTATAAGACCTAATATTACCTTTCTAGTTTAGTGGCTTTCCATAGCGCTAGCTAAGCTATTTATAGAGTATCTTAATGCTTCTAAACATTTGCTTAGGTACCTTTTAGGCTCTATAGGTTATTCTATAACTTATAGAAGGTCTAAATCTGCTATTATAGCTTCTGTAACCCTTATTAGCTTCTATGATAGCGACTTCGCGGGTAATAAGTCCTCTAAATTAACCTATGCTTATCTCTATAAGCTAGCTAAAGGACCTATTAGCTAGAAATCAAAGAAAGTAACTATAATAGCTTTATTAACATTAGAGGCTAAATCTAATGCCTTATGTAAAGCTATTAGGGAGCTAGAGTGGCTTTATAGTCTCTTTAAAGAGATAAAGCTACCTATAGCACCTTTAGTACTAATTTTTAGTGATAACTAAGGCGCTATTACAACCGCTAATAACCTTGCTCTTTATAGCAGAATAAAGCATACCTTACTAAAATTTAACTATACTAGAGAAAAGGTACAAAAGGGTATAGCTAAGGTTATCTATATTAACACTAAAGAGATGCCTGCAATGTTTAACTAAGCCCCTGCCTAATAAAATTTTAACAATTTATCTAACTATTAGGCCTTACGAAATACAAAGGCTTAATCTAAACTAACAAAATTAACTAAAAAGTCAAAAAACCGAAAAATCAACAAAAACATTGAATTACGCCTAAAAGTTATTATTTTAAAAAGTTACTGTTTTTAGTTAAAAGTTATTGGATTTATTATTAAATTTATAGTTAACTTAGATATCTATTAAAGAGCTAAGTCTAGGTATTAAATTAGTTACCTTATACTTTTCTAGAGGGAGTGTTAAAATAATGCTATTTATAGCACTATTTTATAGGCCCACTAGTTGCCTTATTGCGTTGTTGCAACGTTAGTTACAAGCGTTGCTTGCAGCGTTGTTCTGTTATAACCTGCGTTATTCCATAACCAACCCGCGGGCTTATATAACTAAGCCGACTAGGTTACCCTATAGGGAAGCTAAAATCGACTGTAACTAGGTAACTAGTAGTCGTATAAAAGGCTAACGTATACTGTTTAAATCCTTGAACTTTTCTGGATTTAATGGTATATTTTGTTAATAGGGTTATCTATTAAAAATGCTTAGTTAGACCACCTAGGCAGCTAGTTTGTATAGCCATGAGTTGATTTTTTATTTTTCCTATACAAATGAGTTTTGCGGAAAATAAAAAGTAGCTCCTAAGACCTCTCTAGCAACCTAGATCCTTCGATATGGTTAGTAGGTCTATAAGGGGACTAGAAATCCTCTCATTGCTCGTTAGACTATCTGTACTAGCTAGGAATTAACTATATTTAACTATTAAAGCTCTCTATCTTGCAGAATACGCTATAATCTAGTGAATCTAGAAGCCGCCGCATTAGAATCTAGTAGGGAGGTCTTCCTATCCCTCTAGCTAGATTCCCTTCCCATTTTCAATAAAGGTATCTAGAGAAGAAGTTCCTTTATATATAAAGCCTCTAGGCCTCACTTAGGTCTTTGCTTATAAATTAGATAAGTAAGGCTACCTCCAATAATATAAAGCTTATCTTTGCGTTCTTAGGAATTATTAACTAAAGAGTTATCTATTAACTTAAGTAGTAACTCTAGCTACTAACACATTTAGGCTATTGTTAAAATAATGCTATTTATAGCACTATTTTATAGGCCCACTAGTTGCCTTGTTGCGTTGTTGCAACGTTGGTTACGAGCGTTGCTTGCAGCGTCTGTTGTGACTTGCGTTCCCACAACCAACCCACGGGCTTGTATGACTAAGCCAACTAGGCTACCCTATAGGGAAGCTAAAATCAACTGTAACTAGGCAACTAGTAGTTATATAAAAGGTTGACGTATACTATTTGAATCCTTGAATTTTTCTGGATTTAATGGTATATTTTGTTAATAGGGTTGTCTATTAAAATACTTAGTTAGACTACCTAGGCAGCTAGTTTGTATGGCTGTGAGTCGATTTTTTATTTTTCCTATATAAATGAGTTTTGCAGAAAATAAAAAGTAGCTCCTAAGACCTCTCTAGTAACCTAGATCCTCTAATATAGTTAGTAGGTCTATAAGGGGACTAGAAATCCTCTTATTACCTATTAGACTGTCTGTACTAGCTAGGAATTAACTATATTTAACTATTAAAGCTCTCTATCTTGTAGAATACGCTATAATCTAGTAAATCTAAAAGCTACCGCATTAGAATCTAGTAGGGAGGTCTTCCTATCCCTCTAGCTAGATTCCCTTCCTATTTTTAATAGGTTATAAGCCTAGAAGGCCTATACATTACTACATTACTACGTTATTCTACTGCAATTACTGCTTAATTTTAGGTACTAGTTACTACCTACTATACCTATAGGCTCTTAAGATTACAAAGGAAACCACTAGAAGTTAAAGCTAAAGCTTTTTATTTACTAGCGCCACGCATTATAACATTAGACCCTTAGTGTTAAAAATTAACTATAGCCATAACCTATAACCACTATATTATAACCTATAACTATCTAGTTATAACTATAACCTCTTGTGATTCTATTTACTACTATAACTGTTATATTTAATATTATTTACAATAGTAAATACGCTATATCCTTCTAAAATCATTAGATATCTAGTATATTATATACTAGGCTTTTTAACCTATTATATTACATTACACGCACTATACATTACGTTGCGTTGCGTTGTGGCTTCTGTAATACCTATTATCTATAATTCCTATTACTTAGTGTTAAGAAAAAATTTTCCTTGCGGAGATTCTTCTCCGCTATTTTTCTGCCTACGTATACTAAAGACTTACTTTTTAGACCTAAGGGCTACCCTCTTAAACGGCCCTGCTATATAATTTACGTATGTAACTAGATTGTAACATAAGCAATTTCTAGCGCGTGTTATTTGTAATAGGAATAAATTTAGAGATTTAACATAGTAACTAGAAGATAGCACTACCTAGTTATAAGGGTAAGGCCCCTGCTATAGGGTTTTCTAGCCCCCCTAGGGACCCTAGTAAGATAGATATAGAAGGTTAACTAGCTGTTTAGGCTAGTACTTTATACCTATAAAGTCAAATTAAATAATAAGGCAAGACCTTATCTAATTTTATTAGGCATAGCAAAGAAAATCGTATTAAAAACAAGGCTAGTATTAATAATCTTTTAGAGAAGTTAACGCAAACTATAACTATTATATAAGGTCTTTAGGCTTCTAATAGACCTAAGGAAGAAAATACTAAGGTTCTAGAAAAAGACCTAGCTATTACTTTTGCAAGCGTACCTTCTAGTAACTTATAAGCTACCTTTAATATAGGTGCTATAAAGGAACTAAATAAGAAGGTTCACTTTATTCCAGAGGGAGCTAAGCTAAAAGGCCCTGAAAATTATAATTAGTGGAAGCAAGCCCTAAGTATATAATTTAGAGCCCTAGGATTACCTAAATTTATAGATAATCTAAGCCTAGCAGGCTATCTAGCTAACTATAACTAAGCTATTCTTTTAATAATATTAAGAGATAGCTACTAACCTAGACTATAGGCTACTATATATTAGCAAAAATCCCCTAAAGAAGCCTATAAAGTCCTTATTAGGCAGTATTCGCAGAGTGCTAAAATCTAGCGTGGTACACTATACGCTAGCTACCACTCCCTAAACTTTTTAAGTTATAAGGGATCTTTAGAGGCATTTAATGCTAATTTTAATAATTTACTAGCTAGACTATAACTTTGTAGTGTAAAGATCGCCCCTATTAATTAAGTAAATTATTATATTAATGTATTAAAGCAAACCTTCCCTAGTTAGGCTAAGAGATAAAGATTTACTATTAGAGCTTCTAGGGCATAGGGACTGCCTGTAAATACCCTAAATTTACAGTTCCTTATAGCGGACTTATTAGAAGAATAGAGGGATAAAACCTCCCCTATAGCTAAAGCCCTTAGTTATAAGGCTTCTAATAATAATAAGGGAAATTCTAAGGACTAGGAAAAGAAGTCTTCTAATCCTAACCCTAAGAAAGACTCTAACGCTACTAAAGAGTAGGATAAGAAGGATTTAAACCCTTCTAAGGCCTTTAAAAAGAAGCAGAAGAAGAAAAAGAGTAGCAATAGGGAAAAATAGAAAGGAAAAGAAGCTACTTTTACTTTAGGCTACACCCTAGCCACGGGATACGTTAAAGAATTAGATTCTAATAAATCTAGCAGTGATAATAGTAGTGATTCTAAGTCTGACTTAGATACCTCTAGTACCTCTTCTAGTAACACTACTAGCAAACCTACTTTTAGCTACTCTAACGATATGGTTAAAAACTCCCTTTTGTATAATATAGGTTCTTCCTGTTACATTTATAATAATAGGGCTTCTTTTAGGGACTTTAAACCTCTAAAGAAAGGTGAAACTAGCGCTATAATTACAGCAGGAGGACCTATTTATCCTAAAGGAAGAGGCACAGCTGTTTTTAACGTTCTAGTTAAGAAAAATCCACTAGAATATAGGCCTTTAGCTTTGCTAGATACTCTATATTTCCTAGGCATAGATACTGTTAAAATAATGCTATTTATAGCACTATTTTATAGGCCCACTAGTTGCCTTGTTGCGTTGTTGCAACGTTAGTTACGAGCGTTGCTTGCAGCGTTATTTGTTGTGACCTGCGTTCCCACAACCAACCCACGGGCTTGTATGACTAAGCCGACTAGGTTACCCTATAGGGAAGCTGAAATCGACTGTAACTAGGCAACTAGTAGTCGTATAAAAGGCTAACGTATACTGTTCAAATCCTTGAATTTTTCTGGATTTAATGGTATATTTTGTTAATAGGGTTGCCTATTAAAAATGCTTAGTTAGTGCACCTAGGCAGCTAGTTTGTATGGCCATGAGTTGATTTTTTATTTTTCCTATACAAATAGGTTTTGCGGAAAATAAAAAGTAGCTCCTAAGACCTCTCTAGCGGTCTAGATCCTCTAATACAGTTAGTAAGTCTATGAGGGGACTAGAAATCCTCTTATTGCTTGTTAGACTATCCGTTTAGCTAGGAATTAACTATATTTAACTATTAAAGCTCTCTATCTTGCAGAATACGCTATAATCTAGTGAATCTAGAAGCCGCCGCATTAGAATCTAGTAGGGAGGTCTTCCTATCCCTCTAGCTAGATTCCCTTCCTATTTTCAATAGGTTATAAGCCTAGAAGGCCTATAGATTACTACATTACTGCGTTATTCTACTGCGATTACTGCTTAATTTTAGGTATAGTTACTACCTACTATACCTGTGGGCTCTTAAGATTACAAAGGAAACCACTAGAATTTAAAGCTCTTTATTTACTAGCGCCACGCATTGCAATATTAGACCTTTAGTGTTAAAAATCAACTACAGCCGCAACCCGCAACCACCACATTATAACCCATAACTACCTAGTTACAACCACAACCTTTTTAGTAATCCTATTCACTACTACAACCGTTATATTTGATATTATTTATAATAGTAGATACGCTGCATCCTTTGAAATTATTAGACATCTAGTATATCTATACTAGGCTTTTTGACCTATTACATTACGTTACACGCACTATACATTATGTTACGTTACGTTATAGCTTCTGTAATACCTATTATCTACGATTCCTATCCTTAGTGTTAAGAAATTTTCTCGGAGATTCTTCTCCGCCATTTTTCTGCCCGCGCATACCAAAGACCCACTTTTTAGACCTAAGGGCTGCCCTCTTAAACGGCCCCGCCACACATTTTACATACGCGACTAGATTGCAACACAAGCAATTTCTAGCACGCGTTATTTGCAATAGGAATAAATTTGGAGCTTTTACACAGGGATTCTTTTCAAGATTTAGAAGATAGCACCACCTAGTTATAAGGGTAAGGCCCCTATGGGGTCTTCTAGCCCCCCTAAGGACCCTAGTAGGATGGATATAGAAGGTCAACCAGCTGTTCAGGCCAGTGCTCTACAGCTACAGATGCAGAGCCAAATTGAACAACAAGGCAAGACCTTATCTGATTTTATTAGGCATAGCAAGGAAAATCGTATTAAAAACGAGGCTAGCATTAATAATCTTCTAGAGAAATTAACGCAAACTATAACTGTTATACAAGGTCTTTAGGCTTCTAATAGACCTAAGGAAGAAAATACTAAGGTTCTAGAAGAAGACCTAGCTACTACTTCTGCAAGCGTACCTTCTAGTAACTTACAAGCTACCTTTAACATAGGTGCTATAAAGGAACTAAATAAGAAGGTTCACTCTATTCCAGAGGGAGCTAAGCTAAAAGGCCCTAAAAACTATGATTAGTGGAAGCAAGCCCTAAGCATATAATTTAGAGCCCTAGGATTACCTAAATTTATAGATAATCTAAGCCTAGCAGGCTATCTAGCTAACTATAACTAAGCTATTCTTTTAATAATATTAAGAGATAGCTGCTAACCTAGACTATAGGCTGCTATATGTTAGCAAAAATCCCCTAAAGAAGCCTATAAAGTCCTTATTAGGTAGTATTCGCAGAGTGCTAAAATCTAGCGTGGTACACTATACGCTAGCTACCACTCCCTAAACTTTTCAAGTTATAAGGGATCTTTAGAGGCTTTTAATGCTAATTTTAATAATTTACTAGCTAGACTATAACTTTGTAGTGTAGAGATCGCCCCTATTGATTAAGTAAATTATTATATTAATGCATTAAAGCAGACCTTTCCTAGTTAGGCTAAGAGATAAAGATTTACTATTAGAGCTTCTAAGGCATAAGGACTGCCTGTAAATACCCTAAATTTACAGTTCCTTATGGTGGATTTATTAGAAGAACAGAGGGATAAAACCTCCCCTATAGCTAAAGCACTTAGTTATAAGGCTTCTAATAATAAGGGAAATTCTAAGGACTAGGAAAAGAAGTCTTCTAACCCTAACCCTAAGAAGGACTCTAACGCCACTAAAGAGTAGGATAAGAAGGATTTAAACCCTTCTAAAGCCTCTAAAAAGAAGCAGAAGAAGAAAAAGAGTAGTAATAGGGAAAAACAAAAAGGAAAAGAAGCTGCTTTTGCTTTAGGCTACACCCTAGCCACGGGATACGTTAAAGAATTAGATTCTAATGAATCTAGCAGTAATGATAGTAGTGATTCTGAGTCTGACTTAGATACCTCTAGTACCACTAGTAACACTACTAGCAAGCCTACTTTTAGCTACTCTAATAATGTAGTTAAAAACTCCCTTTTATATGATACGGGTTCTTCCTGTCATATTTGTAATAATAGGGCTTCTTTTAGGGACTTTAAACCTCTAAAGAAAGGTAAAACTAGCGCTATAATTATAGTAGGAGGACTTATTTTTCCTAAAGGAAGAGGCACAGCTGTTTTTAACGTTCTGGTCAAGAAAAATCCACTAGAATATAGGCCCTTAGCTCTGCTAGATGCCCTATATTTCCTAGGCATAGATACTAACCTAGTTAGTGGGTTATCTCACTATCTAAAGGGAGGTTATCTAGCTAAAGACTAGCTATTCCTAGCCAATAAAAGCCCCTATGGGTTACTAGAACCTGCTAAACATGGCTTTTTTCTACAGATTAAGGGGCAACCTACTCCTATAATCTGTAAGCATTTAACCCACCTCTCCTTTATAGGCTCTCAATATTGCAACTAACAACGGCAACGATAACTAAGAGCTTATAAGAACAAGTTAGGGTTTTCCTACCCTATAGAGGTTCAAATTCCGCAACTAGCTTTTAATCCCGAGGAATATCAATGAATCGAAGAGCTAGAAGACAATGATTTAGCCCTATGTCCCACCGAAGCTCCTCCTAGTTAGGTACCTTCTATAGGGGGTTTAGAAGGTCCATACCCTAATGACTTAGGTGACGATAGTGGCCGTCTATTGCCCCTAGAGGCCTGTGATTCTTAAGAGGCCTGGCAACAGAGGGAGCTAGGGGATAATAGCCCTAAAAAGCTAGATTCTAGTTACAAGAAGTTACTAGATTTAGCCCTTCTTTGGCATATTTAATTAGGCTACATAGGCCTCCCTTTACTAAAGAAATCATCGAAATTAGCTAAAGGGATCCCTGATTTTTCCGCCATTAAAGAAAAGGATTTTAACTACATAGCCTATATGCAATCTAAAGCTGTTAGAAGACTAACTAAATGACCTATTTAGGACCCCCCTAGAGTTCTAGATATTCTAGAGGGAGATACGGTTAAAATCGAACCTATACCGCATAATAAGAAGGCTACAGTCCTTATCCTTATTGATCGAAAATCCTGGTATAAATGGTGCTTTTTATTAGCTAATAAAGAAGGTTTAACCCTTTCTTTAGCTATTAAGGGCTTCTTTAGAGCCCTAAAAAACCGATATAACGCGTATCCTAGGCACCTTCACTTTAATAGAGGTACTGAAATTAATAACGAACTTTAGTTATAGTTATCTTCTAAAGGAATCTGTTTTAGTACCTCTTGCCCCTATATTTACGAATAGAATGGGCTAGTTAAGAGGGCTATTAGGGTTATCCTTGACTGGCTTAGGGCTACACTTTAGTGGTCTAAGCTACCCTTATATCTATAGTCTTATATCCTTCTAGCTATAGTGGAATTAGTTAATATCACAGCTAATATGACTAAACCTTTGACCCCTAAGCAGCTATTTCTAGCTAATTTAGAGCCTAAGACTTCCTATAAACCTAACTTCTCGAAGATTAGGGCTATAGGGTCTTATTATGAGGTCCTAATACCTTCGGAGCAGAGATCTAAGCTTTAAAAGCTAGCCCCTAGGACTATTCCTAGTCAGTTGCTAGCTACTCTAGGTTCTACTGTTTATCTTGTTTATATTCCCTCTAAAAGGTTAGTCATAAAGACTAGCTTTATTAAAATTATAGAGGATATAGGCTCTGTAGGGTCCCCTAAGTCTTTAGGGAGCAATCCTTTAGAGGGAGAAGCTAATATCTCACGAGATAATCTAGAAATTCAGGATAGTTACCTAAAGCCTCCTGAAAGCTTAGCGCCCGCAGCGCCCGCAGCGCCTGTACTAACAGCCCCTGGGGCGACTAACACAGCGCCTGCAACCCCTACAACGCCTGCAACGCCTCTAGCGCTACCCTTAGAGAGCCCTAGCTCTAGCGCCCCTAATAAGGGTGCTATTAAAAAACCGTTTTTAGATTTAGATTCTTTAATTAATTCTGATTCTATGGATATTGATTTTAATATATCTTTATACGTTAAGGAGATATGCTTTAAGGCATAATAAAGGGCTAAATTATCCACTAAAAACGATTCGGATACCCCTAAGACCTAGAAACAAGCTTTAAAAAGCAAGGATAGTTAAAAATGGATAGATGCAACTTTTAACGAATTTAAATAGCTTCTAGCTGCTAGAACCTTTAAATTTATAGGGATAGACTAAATTCCTAAGGGCTAGAGGGTTCTAAAGAATAGGCTTGTTTATAAGCTTAAAAAGGATAAAGAAAATAATCCTCTAAAGTACAAGGCCTAACTCGTTGCTAAAGGGTTTATGCAGATAGAAGGTTAAGATTATATTAAAACCTACGCTATAACTAGCATTCCCCTAGTTAGCGGATTTTACTAGCCCTAGCGGCTTGTAATAACTAGGAAGTTAAATAGGTTAATTTTATAGGGGCCTTTCTAAAAGTCCACTAAAGGAAGCTATCTATATGCAAATTCCTAATGGATTTACTAAGTTTGCTAAGTCTTCTACACCTAAAGTAGCTAAGTTACTTAAGAAGTATAGCTACAAACCCTCTTAAAAGCAGGTTATTTCCTAAAAAAGCTTTATATAGATTAAAACAAAGCTCTAGAGAGTGGCAACAGGTTTTAAAGACCTTCTTTAGAAGCTAGGCTTTTAACCCCTTATATCTAACCTAGCTGTCTTCTTTAACCTAACTATATCTACATATATAGCACTTATGTGATAACTGCCTTCTAATAGGACTAGGATCTAGCTTATATTAATAGGCTAAAGAAGCTACTTTATAAAGCTTATCCTATAGAAGACTATGGCTAGCCGAATTTTTCCTAGGCGTTTAAATCACTAGAAATCAAAGAAAGGGACCCTAACTATCCACTAGTCCTAGTATATTTCTAAAGCCTAGAAAGATTTAACATAAAGGATGCTAGACCTATTAAAATTCCTCTATAACCTGGAATTATAAAACAGGTAGACTACCTAACTAAACCTCTTTCCCCCCCTAATCACAAGCTATATTAGAGTATTATAGGGACTATTATGTACCTAATGCTCCTTATAAGACCTGATATTGCCTTTCTAGTTTAGTGGCTTTCCATAGCGCTAGCTAAGCTGTTTATAGAGCATCTTAATGCTTCTAAACATCTGCTTAGGTACCTTTTAGGCTCTATGGGTTATTCTATAACTTATAGAAGGTCTAAATCTGCTGTTATAGCTTCTGTAACCCTTATTGGCTTCTGTGATAGCGACTTCGCAGGTGATAAGTCCTCTAAATTAACCTATGCTTATCTCTATAAGCTAGCTAAAGGACCTATTAGCTAGAAATCAAAGAAAGTAACTACGATAGCTTTATCCATATTAGAGGCTAAATCTGATGCCTTATGTGAAGCTATTAGGGAGCTAGAGTGGCTTTATAGTCTCTTTAAAGAGATAAAGCTACCTATATTACCTCTAGTACCGATTTTTAGTGATAACTAAGGCGCTATTACAACCGCTAATAACCCTACTCTCTATAGCAGAACAAAGCATACCCTGCTAAAATTTAACTATACTAGAGAAAAGGTACAGAAGGGTATAGCTAAGGTTATCTACATTAATACTAAAGAGATGCCTGCAGATAGTTTAACTAAGCCCCTGCCTAATAATAAATTTTAACAATTTATCTAA
The DNA here is from genome assembly GCA_024072835.1 of Epichloe amarillans. Lineage (NCBI taxonomy): Eukaryota > Fungi > Ascomycota > Sordariomycetes > Hypocreales > Clavicipitaceae > Epichloe > Epichloe amarillans. The sequence continues at coordinate 2,124,999 of CP099639.1, forward strand.
CTATTAGGCCTTACGAATACAAAGGCTTAATCTAAACTAACAAAATCAACTAAAAAGTCAAAAAACCCCAAAAATCAACAAAAACACTGGAATTACGCCTAAAAGTTATCGATTTTACTGTTTTTAGTCTAAAAGTTATTGGATTTATTATTGGATTTATTATTGGATTTATAGTTAACTTAGATATCTATTAAAGAGCTAAGTCTAGGTATCGAATTAGTTACCTTATACTTTTCTAGAGGGAGTGTTAAAATAATGCTATTTATAGCACTATTTTATAGGCCCACTAGTTGCCTTGTTACGTTGTTACAACGTTGGTTACGAGCGTTGCTTGCAGCGTTGTTTGTTGTGACCTGCGTTCCTATAACTAACCCACGGGCTTGTATGACTAAGCCAACTAGGTTACCCTATAGGGAAGCTGAAATCGACTGTAACTAGGCAACTAGTAGTCGTATAAAAGGCTAACGTATACTATTCGAATCCTTGAATTTTTCTGGATTTAATGGTATATTTTGTTAATAGGGTTGCCTATTAAAAATGCTTAGTTAGTGCACCTAGGCAGCTAGTTTGTATGGCCGTGAGTCGATTTTTTATTTTTCCTATATAAATAGGTTTTGCGGAAAATAAAAAGTAGCTCCTAAGACCTCTCTAGCGGTCTAGATCCTCTGATACAGTCAGTAGGTCTATAAGGGGACTAGAAATCCTCTCATTGCTTGTTAGACTGTCCGTTTAGCTAGGAATCAACTGTATTTAACTATTAAAGCTCTCTATCTTGCAGAATACGCTATAATCTAGTGAATCTAGAAGCCGCCGCATTAGAATCTAGTAGGGAGGTCTTCCTATCCCTCTAGCTAGATTCCCTTCCCATTTTCAATAGATACTAACCTAGTTAGTGGGTTATCTTACTATCTAAAGGGAGGTTATCTAGCTAAAGACTAGCTATTTCTAGCCAATAAAAGCCCCTGTGGGTTACTAAAACCTGCTAAACACGGCTTCTTTTTACAGATTAAGGGACAACCTACTCCTACAATCTGTAAGCATTTAACCCACCTCTCCTTTATAGGCTCTTAATATTGTAACTAATAACGACAACCAAGAGCTTATAAGAACAAATTAGGGTTTTCCTACCCTATAGAGGTTCAAATTCCGCAACTAGCTTTTAATCCTAAGGAATATCAACGAATCAAAGAGCTAGAAGACAATGATTTAGCCCTATGTCCCACCGAAGCTCCTAGTTAGGCATCTTCTACAGGGGGTTTAGAAGGTCCATACCCTAATAACTTAGGTGACGATAGTGGCCGTCTACTGCCCCCAGAGGCCTGTGATTCTTAAGAGGCCTAGCAACAGAGGGAGCTAGGGGATAATAGCCCTAAATCTAACCTAGATTCTAGTTACAAGAAGTTACTAGATCTAGCCCTTCTTTGGCACATTCGATTAGGCCATATAGGCCTCCCTTTACTAAAGAAATCATCAAAATTAGCTAAAGGGATCCCTGATTTTTCCGCCGTTAAAGAAAAGGATTTTAACTACATAGCCTGTATGCAATCTAAAGCTATTAGAAGACTAACTAAACAACCTATTTAGGACCCTCCTAGAGTTTTAGATATTCTAGAGGGAGATACAGTTAAAATTAAACCTATACCACACAATAAGAAGGCAATAGTCCTTATTCTTATTAATCGAAAATCCCGGTATAAATAGTGCTTTTTATTAGCTAATAAAGAAGGTTTAACCCTTTCTTTAGCTATTAAGGGCTTCTTTAGGGCCCTAAAAAACCAATATAACGCGTATCCTAGACACCTTCACTTTAACGGAGGTACTAAAATTAACAACGAACTTTAGTTATAGTTATCTTCTAAGGGAATTTGCTTTAGTACCTCTTGCCCCTATATTCATAAACAGAATAGGCTAGTTAAGAGGGCTATTAGGGTTATCCTAGACTAGCTTAGGGCTATACTTTAGTGGTCTAAGCTGCCCTTATATCTATAGTCTTATATCCTTCTAGCTATAGTGGAATTAGTTAATATCATAGCTAATACAACTAAACCTTTAACCCCTAAGTAGCTATTTCTAGCTAATTTAGAGCCTAAGACTTCCTATAAGCCTAACTTCTCAAAAATTAGGGCTATAGGGTCTTATTGTAAGGTCCTAATACCTCCGGAGCAGAGATCTAAGCTTTAAAAGCTAGCCCCTAGGACTATCCCTAGCTAGTTACTAGCTACTCTAGGTTTTACTGTCTATCTTGTTTATATTCCCTCTAAAAGGTTAGTTATAAAGACTAGCTTTATTAAAATTATAGAGGATATAGGCTCTATAAGGTCCCCTAAGCCTTTAGGGACTAATCCTTTAGAGAGAGAAGCTAATATCTCACGAGATAATCTAGAAATTTAGGATAGTTACCTAAAGCCTCCTAAAAGCCTAGCGCCCGCAGCGCCCGCAGCGCCTATGCTAACAGCCCCTAGGGCAACTAATACAGCGCCCGCGACAACGCCTACAGCGCCTGCAACGCCTCTAGCGCTACCCCTAGAGAGCCCCAGCTCTAGCGCCCCTAATAAGGGTGCTATTGAAAAACCGGTTTCAGATTTGGATTCTTTAATTAATTCTAATTCTATGGATATTAATGATTTTAATATATCTTCATACGTTAAGGAGATATGCTTTAAGGCACAATAAAGATGTAAATCATCCACTAATAACGATTTGGATACCCCTAAGACCTGGAAATAAGCTTTAAAAAGTAAGGATAGTTAAAAATAGATGGATATAACATTTAACGAATTTAAATAGCTTCTAGCTGCCAGAACCTTTAAATTTATAGGGATAGACTAAATTCCTAAGGGCTAGAGGGTTCTAAAGAATAGGCTTGTTTACAAGCTTAAAAAGGATAAAGAAAATAATCCTCTAAAATACAAGGCCTAACTCATTGCTAAAGGGTTTATGCAGATAGAAGGTTAAGATTATATTAAAACCTACGCTGCAACTAGCATTCCCCCTAGTTAGCGGATTTTACTAGCCCTAGCGGCTTGTAATAACTAGGAAGTTAAATAGGTTAATTTTATAGGGGCCTTTCTAAACAGTCCACTAAAGGAATCTATCTATATGCAAATACCTAATGGATTTACTAAGTTTGCTAAGTTTTCTACACCTAAAGTAGCTAAGTTACTTAAGAAGTATAGCTATAAACCCTCTTAAAAGCAGGTTATTTTCCTACAAAAGGCTTTATATAGATTAAAATTATTGAAAATGGGAAGGGAATCTAGCTAGAGGGATAGGAAGACCTCCCTACTAGATTCTGATGCGGCGGCTTCTAGATTCACTAGATTATAGCGTATTCTTTAAGATAGAGAGCTTTGATAGTTGAATACAGTTAATTCCTAGCTAAACGGACAATCTAACGAGCAATGAGAGGATTTCTAGTCCCCTCATAGACCTACTAACCGTATCAGAGGATCTAGACCGCTAGAGAGGTCTTAGGAGCTACTTTTTATTTTCCGCAAAACCTATTTATATAGGAAAAATAAAAAATCAACTCACAGCCATACAAACTAGCTGCCTAGGTGCACTAACTAAGTATTTTTAATAGGCAACCCTATTAACAAAATATACCATTAAATCCAGAAAAATTCAAGGATTCGAACAGTATACGTTAGCCTTTTATACGACTACTAGTTACCTAGTTACAGTTGATTTCAGCTTCCCTATAGGGTAACCTAGTCGGCTTAGTTATACAAGCCCGTGGGTTGATTGTGGGAACGCAGGTCATAACAAACAACGCTGCAAGCAACGCTCGTAACTAACGTTATAACAACGTAATAAGGCAACTAGTGGGCCTATAAAATAGTGCTATAAATAGCATTATTTTAACACTCCCTCTAGAAAAGTATAAGGTAACTAATTCGATACCTAGACTTAGCTCTTTAATAGATATCTAAGTTAACTATAAATCTAATAATAAATCTAATAATAAATCCAATAACTTTTAGACTAAAAACAGTAAAATTGATAACTTTTAGGCGTAATTCCAGTGTTTTTGTTAATTTTTGGGGTTTTTTGACTTTTTAGTTGATTTTGTTAGTTTAGATTAAGCCTTTGTATTCGTAAGGCCTAATAGTTAGATAAATTGTTGAAATTTATCATTAGGCAAGGGCTTAGTTAAACCATCTGCAGGCATCTCTTTAGTATTAATGTAGATAACCTTAGCTATACCCTTCTGTACCTTTTCTCTAGTATAGTTGAATTTTAGTAGGGTATGCTTTATTTTGCTATAGAGAGCAGGGTTATTAGCGGTTGTAATAGCGCCTTAGTTATCACTAAAAATTAGTACTAGAGGTGCTATAGGTAGCTTTATCTCTTTAAAGAGACTGTAAAGCCACTCTAGCTCCCTAATAGCTTCACATAAGGCATTAGATTTAGCCTCTAATGTGAATAAAGCTATCGTAGTTACTTTCTTTGATTTCTAGCTAATAGGTCCTTTAGCTAGCTTATAGAGATAAGCATAGGTTAATTTAGAGGACTTATCACCCGCGAAGTCGCTATCACAGAAGCTAATAAGGGTTGCAGAAGCTATAACAGCAGATTTAGACCTTCTATAAGTTATAGAATAATCCATAGAGCCTAAAAGGTACCTAAGCAGATGTTTAGAAGCATGAAGATACTCTATAAATAGCTTAGCTAGCGCTATGGAAAGCCACTAAACCAGAAAGGCAATATTAGGTCTTATAAGGAGCATTAGGTATATAATAGTCCCTATAATACTCTAATATAGCTTGTGATTAAGGGGGGAAAGAGGTTTAGTTAGGTGGTCTACCTGTTTTATAATTCCTGGTTATAGAGGAATTTTAATAGGTCTAGCATCCTTTATGTTAAATCTTTCTAGGGCTTTAGAAATGTACTAGGACTAGTGGATAGTTAGGGTCCCTTTCTTTTGATTTCTAGTGATTTAAACGCCTAGGAAAAATTCGGCTAGCCCACGGTCTTCTATAGGATAAGCTTTATAAAGTAGCTTCTTTAGCCTATTAATATAAGCTAGATCTAGTCCTATTAGAAGGCAGTTATCCATATAAGTCGCTATATATGTAGATGTAGTTAGGTTAAAGAAGATAGCTAGGTCGGATATAAGGGGTTAAAAACCTAGCTTCTAAAGAAGGTCCTTTAAAACCTACTACCACTCTCTAGAGCTTTGTTTTAATCTATATAACGCTTTTTGTAGGAAAATAACCTGCTTTTAAGAGGGTTTGTAGCTATACTTCTTAAGTAACTTAGCTACTTTAGGTGTAGAAGACTTAGCAAATTCAGTAAATCTATTAGGTATTTGCATGTAGATAGATTCCTTTAGTGGACTGTTTAAAAAGGCCCCTATAAAATCAACCTATTTAACTTCCTAGTTATTACAAGCCGCTAGGGCTAGTAAAATCCGCTAACTAGGGGGAATGCTAGTTGCAGCGTAGGTTTCGATATAATCTTAACCTTCTATCTGCATAAAACCCTTAGCAACGAGTTAGGCCTTGTACTTTAGAGGATTATTTTCTTTATCCTTTTTAAGCTTGTAAACAAGCCTATTCTTTAGAACCCTCTAGCCCTTAGGAATTTAGTCTATCCCTATAAATTTAAAGGTTCCAGCAGCTAGAAGCTATTTAAATTCGTTAAAAGTTGCATCCATCCATTTTCAACTATCCTTGCTTTTTAAAGCTTGTTTCCAGGTCTTAGGGGTATCCGAATCGTTGTTTTTAGTGGATAATTTAGCTCTTTGTTATGCCTTAAAGCATATCTCCTTAACGTATGAAGATATATTGAAATCATCGATATCCATAGAATCAGAATTGATTAAAGAATCCAAATCTAAAAACGGTTTTTCGATAGCACCCTTATTAGGGGCGCTAGAGCTAGGGCTCTCTAGGGGTAGCGCTAGAGGCGTTGCAGGGGTTACAGGCGCTGTGTTGGTTGCCCCGGGGGCTGTTAGTACAGGCGCTGCGGGCGCTGCGGGCGCTAAGCTTTTAGGAGGCTTTAGGTAACTATCCTAAACTTCTAGATTATCTCGTGAGATATCGGCTTCTCCCTCTAAAGGATTAGTCCCTAAAGGCTTAGGGGACCCTACAGAGCCTATATCCTCTATAATTTTAACAAAGCTAGTCTTTATAACTAACCTTTTAGAGGGAATATAAACAAGATAAACAGTAGAACCTAGAGTAGCTAGCAACTAGCTAGGGATAGTCCTAGGGGCTAGCTTTTAAAGCTTAGATCTCTGCTCCGGAGGTATTAGGACCTCACAATAAGACCCTATAGCCCTAATTTTCAAGAAGTCAGGCTTATAGGAAGTCTTAGGCTCTAAATCAGCTAGAAATAGCTACTTAGGGGTTAAAGGTTTAGTTATATTAGCTGTGATATTAACTAATTCCACTATAGCTAGAAGGATATAAGACTATAGATATAAGGGTAGCTTAGACCACTGAAGTGTAGCCCTAAGCCAGTCAAGGATAACCCTAATAGCCCTCTTAACTAGCCTATTTTGTTTGTGAATATAGGGGCAAGAGGTACTAAAGCAAATTCCCTTAGAAGATAACTATGACTAAAGTTCGTTATTGATTTTAGTACCTCCGTCAAAGTGAAGGTGCCTAGGATACGCGTTATATCGATTTTTCAGGGCCCTAAAGAAGCCCTTAATAGCTAAAGAAAGGGTTAAACCTTCTTTATTAGCTAATGAAAAGCACTATTTATACCGGGATTTTCAATCAATAAGTATAAGGACTGTGGCCTTCTTATTATGCGGTATAGGTTCGATTTTAACCATATCTCCCTCTAAAATATCTAGAACTCTAGGGGGGTCCTAAATAGGTCGTTTAGTCAGTCTTCTAATAGCTTTAGATTGCATACAGGCTATGCAGTTAAAATCCTTTTCTTTAATGGCGGAAAAATCAGGGATCCCTTTAGCTAATTTCGATGATTTCTTTAGTAAAGGGAGGCCTATGTGGCCTAATCGAATATGCCAAAGAAGGGCTAAATCTAGTAACTTCTTGTAACTAGAATCTAGCTTTTCAGGGCTATCATCCCCTAGCTCCCTCTGTTGCTAGGCCTCTTGAGAATCACAGGCCTCTGGGGGCAGTAGACGGCCACTATCGTCACCTAAGTCATTAGGGTATGGACCTTCTAAACCCCCTGTAGAAGATGCCTGGCTAGGAGCTTCGGTGGGATATAGGGCTGAATCATTGTCTTCTAGCTCTTCGATTCGTTGATATTCCTCGGGATTAAAAGCTGGTTGCGGAATTTAAACCTCTATAGGGTAGGAAAACCCTAATTTAGTCTTATAAGCCCTTAGTTGTCGTTGCCGTTGTTAGTTGCAATATTGAGAGCCTATAAAGGAGAGGTGGGTTAAATGCTTACAGATTATAGGAGTAGGTTGCCCCTTAATCTGTAAAAAGAAGCCGTGTTTAGCAGGTTCTAATAACCCACAGGGGCTTTTATTAGCTAGGAATAGCTAGTCTTTAGCTAGATAACCTCCCTTTAGATAGTGAGATAACCCACTAACTAGGTTAGTATCTATGCCCAGGAAATATAGGGCATCTAGCAAAGCTAAAGGCCTATATTCTAGTGGATTTTTCTTAACTAGAACGTTAAAAACAGCTATGCCTCTTCCTTTAGGAAAAATAGGTCCTCCTGCTGTAATTATAGCGCTAGTTTTACCTTTTTTTTAGAGGTTTGAAGTCCCTAAAAGAAGCCCTATTATTATAAATATAACAGGAAGAACCTGTATTATACAAAAGGGAGTTTTTAACCACATTGTTAGAGTAGCTAAAAGTAGGCTTGCTAGTAGTGTTACTAGTGGTAGAGGCACTAGAACTATCTAAATTAGAATTAGAATCACTACTATTATCACTGCTAGATTTATTAGAATCTAATTCTTTAACGTATCCTGTGGCTAGGGTATAGCCTAAAGCAAAAGCAGCTTCTTTTCCTTTCTATTTTTCCCTATTGCTACTCTTTTTCTTCTTTTGCTTCTTTTTAGAGGCCTTAGAAGGGTTTAAATCCTTCTTATCCTACTCTTTAGTAGCGTTAGAGTCCTTCTTAGGGTTAGGATTAGAAGATTTCTTCTCCTAGTCCTTAGAATTTCCCTTATTATTAGAAGCCTTATAACTAAGGGCTTTAGCTATAGGGGAGGTTTTGTCCCTCTGTTTTTCTAATAAGTCTGCCATAAGGAACTGTAAATTTAGGGTATTTACAGGCAGTCCTTATGCCCTAGAAGCTCTAATAGTAAATCTTTGTCTCTTAGCCTAACTAGGAAAGGTTTGCTTTAATGCATTAATATAATAATTTACTTAATTAATAGGGGCAATCTCTACACTACAAAGTTATAGTCTAGCTAGTAAATTATTAAAATTAGCATTAAAAGCCTCTAAAGATCCCTTATAACTTAAAAAGTTTAGGGAGTGGTAGCTAGCGTATAGTGTACCACGCTAGATTTTAGCACTCTGCGAATACTGCCTAATAAGGACTTTATAGGCTTCTTTAGGGGATTTTTGCTAACATATAGCAGCCTGTGGTCTAGGTTAGCAGCTATCTCTTAATATTATTAAAAGAATAGCTTAGTCACAGTTAGCTAGATAGCCTGCTAGGCTTGGATTATCTATAAATTTAGGTAATCCTAGGGCTCTAAATTATATGCTTAGGGCTTGCTTTTACTAATCATAATTTTTAGGGCCTTTTAGCTTAGCTCCCTCTGGAATAGAGTGAACCTTTTTGTTTAGTTCCTTTATAGCACCTATATTAAAGGCAGCTTATAAGTTACTAGAAGGTACGCTTGCAAAAGTAGTAGCTATTAGGTCTTCTTCTAAAACCTTAGTATTTTCTTCCTTAGGTCTATTAGAAGCCTAAAGACCTTGCATAATAGTTATGGTTTGCGTTAATTTCTCTAGTAAATTATTAATGCTAGCCTTGTTTTTAATACGATTTTCCTCGCTATGCCTAATAAAATCAGATAAGGTCTTGCCTTATTGTTTAATTTAGCTCTGTATCTATAGCTATAGAGCACTAGCCTAAACAGCTAGTTAACCTTTTATATCTATCCTACTAGGGTCCCTAGGGGGGCTAGAAGACCCTATAGCAAGGGCCTTACCCTTATAACTAGGTAGTGCTATCTTCTAAAAGTCCCTAAAAAAGGAAAAGAATCCCTATATAAAAGCTCTAAATTTATTCCTATTACAAATAACGCGCGCTAGAAATTGCTTGTGTTACAATCTAGTCGCGTACGTAAATTATGTGGCGGGACTGTTTAAGAGGGCAGCCCTTAGGTCTAAAAAGTGGGTCTTTAGTATACGCGGGCAGAAAAATAGCAGAGAGGGGTCTCTAAGAAAATTTTCTTAACACTAAGGATAGGAATTGTAAATAATAGGTATTACAGAAGCCATAACGCAACGCAACGTAATGTATAGTGCATGTAACGTAATATAATAGGTTAAAAAGCCTAGTATAGATATACTAGATATCTAATGATTTTAAAGGATATAGCGTGTTTACTATTATAGATAATATTAAATATAACGGTTATAGTAGTAAATAGGATCACTAAAAAGGTTATAGTTATAACTAGGTAGTTACGGGTTGCAATGTGGTGGTTATAGGTTGCGGCTATAGTTAATTTTTAACACTAAAGGTCTAATGTTACAATGCGTGGCGCTAGTAAATAAAGAGCTTCAAATTCTAGTGGTTTCCTTTGTAATCTTAAGAGCCCATAGGTATAGTAGGTAGTAACTATACCTAAAATCAAGCAGTAATTACAGTAGAATAACGCAGTAATATAGTAATCTATAGGCCTTCCGGGCTTATAACCTATTAAAAATAGGAAGGGAATCTAGCTAGAGGGGATAGGAAGACCTCCCTACTAGATTCTAATGCGGTGGCTTCTAGATTCACTAGATTATAGCGTATTCTTTAAGATAGAGAGCTTTAATAGTTAAATACAGTTAATTCCTAGCTAAACGGATAATCTAACGAGTAATAAGAGGATTTCTAGTCCCCTTATAGACCTACCAACCGTATTAGAGGATCTAGACCGCTAGAGAGGTCTTAGGAGCTACTTTTTATTTTCCGCAAAACCTATTTATATAGGAAAAATAAAAAATCAACTCATAGCCATACAAACTAGCTGCCTAGGTGCACTAACTAAGCATTTTTAATAGGCAACCCTATTAACAAAATATACTATTAAATCCAGAAAAATTCAAGGATTCGAACAGTATATATTAGCCTTTTATACGACTACTAGTTGCCTAGTTACAGTCGATTTCAGCTTCCCTATAGGGTAACCTAGTTGGCTTAGTTATACAAGCCCATGGGTTGATTGTGGGAACGCAGGTCACAACAAACAACGCTGCAAGCAACGCTCGTAACCAACGTTGCAACAACGCAACAAGGCAACTAGTGGGCCTATAAAATAGTGCTATTAAATAGCATTATTTTAACAAAAATAAAGCTCTAGAGAGTGGCAGTAGGTTTTAAAGGACCTTCTTTGGAAGCTAGGCTTTTAACCCCTTATATCCGACCTAGCTATCTTCTTTAACCTAACTATATCTATATATATAGTAACTTATATAGATAACTGTCTTCTAATAGGACTAGATCTAGCTTATATTAATAGGCTAAAGAAGCTACTTTATAAAGCTTATCCTATAGAAGACTATAGGCTAGCCGAATTTTTCCTAGGCGTTTAAATCACTAGAAATCGAAAGAAAGGGACCCTAACTATTCACTAGTCCTAGTATATTTCTAAAGCCCTAGAAAGATTTAACATAAAAGATACTAGACCTGTTAAAATTCCCCTATAACCTAGAATTATAAAATAGGTAGACTACCTAACTAAACCTCTTTCCCCCCCTAATCATAAGCTATATCAGAGTATTATAGGGACTATTATATACCTAATGCTCCTTATAAGACCTAATATTACCTTTCTGGTTTAGTGGCTTTCCACAGCGCTAGCTAAGCTGTTTATAGAGCATCTTAATGCTTCTAAACATCTACTTAGGTACCTTTTAGGCTCTATAGGTTATTCTATAACTTATAGAAAGTCTAAAGCTGCTATAGCTTCTGTAACCCTTATTAGCTTCTGTGATAGCGACTTCGCAGGTGATAAGTCCTCTAAATTAACCTATGCTTATCTCTATAAGCTAGCTAAAGGACCTATTAGCTAGAAATCAAAGAAAGCAACTATAATAGCTTTATTTACATTAGAGGCTAAATCTAACGCCTTATATGAAGCTATTAGGGAGCTAGAGTGGCTTTATAGTCTCTTTAAAGAGATAAAGCTACCTATAGCACCTCTAGTACTGATTTTTAGTAATAACTAAGGCGCTATTATAACCGCTAATAACCCTGCTCTTTATAGTAGAATAAAGCATACCCTACTAAAATTTAACTATACTAGAGAAAAGGTATAGAAAGGTATAGCTAAGGTTATTTATATTAACACTAAAGAGATGCCTGCAAATAGTTTAACTAAGCCCCTACCTAATAATAAATTTCAACAATTTATCTAACTATTAGGTCTTATAAATACAAAGGCCTAGTTTAAAAATCAACTAAAAAGTCGAAAAACCCGAAAAATTAACAAAAACACTGGAATTACGCCTAAAAGTTATTGATTTTACTGTTTTTAGTCTAAAAGTTATTGGATTTATTATTAGATTTATAGTTAACTTAGATATCTATTAAAGAGCTAAGTCTAGGTATTAAATTAGTTACCTTATACTTTTCTAAAGGGAGTGTTAAAATAATGCTATTTATAGCACTATTTTATAGGCCCACTAGTTGCCTTGTTGCGTTATTGCAACGTTAGTTACGAGCGTTGCTTGCAGCGTCTGTTGTAACTTACGTTCCTATAACTAACCCACAGGCTTATATAACTAAGCTAACTAGGCTACCCTATAGGGAAGCTAAAATCAACTGTAACTAGGCAACTAGTAGTTGTATAAAAGGTTAACGTATACTATTTGAATCCTTGAATTTTTCTGGATTTAATGGTATATTTTGTTAATAGGGTTATCTATTAAAATACTTAGTTAGACTACCTAGGCAGCTAGTTTATATAGCTATAAGTTGATTTTTTATTTTTCCTATATAAATAAGTTTTGCGGAAAATAAAAAGTAGCTTCTAAGACCTCTCTAGCAACCTAGATCCTCCGATATAGTTAGTAGGTCTATAAGGGGACTAGAAATCCTCTCATTGCCTGTTAGACTATCCGTACTAGCTAGGAATTAACTATATTTAACTATTAAAGCTCTCTATCTTGCAGAATACGCTATAATCTAGTGAATCTAAAAGCCACCGCATTAGAATCTATAGGGAGGTCTTCCTATCCCTCTAGCTAGATTCCCTTCCCATTTTCAATAGCTATTTATAGCTATTATATGCTATTTTAACCTAGAAGCATACTAGTATAACTTTATTATAGCTTTCCTAAATTTAGACCTTAATAAAGAGATCTACTATAAGATACCTCTAGGCTATAAAGATAAATAAGCCTATCTAAAGCTCCTTAGAGTAGTTTATAGGCTACGGAGAGCGCCTCTCTTATAGATAAAAGAGCTAATTAGCTAGCTAATTAGTAAAGGCTTTATATAAATCTTTAAAGATATTTATGTGTTTATTAAAGATAGGTTAATTATTTTCTTCTATGTAGATAACCTTATTGCCTTATTTACTAAAGGGAAATCATATCTATATAATAAAATTTAAAGCAAGACTCTTTATAAAGTATAACATTAAGGACCTTAGAGAGCTTTAATAGTTCCTAGGCATTAAAATTATTAGAGATTATGCTAATAGGAAGGTATAGCTTAATTAGAAGTCCTATTAGGATAAAGCCACCACTAAATTTAACATAAAGATCCCTTAATAAAGGCTAATAGCCTTAATAACCACTATACCTCTAAAACCTTTTAAGGGAGAGGTTAGCGCTTAAGATCTTAAGTAATACTAATCTTTAATTAGAACCCTACTATACCTAATAATAGTTTTAAGACCTAATATTACTTTTATAGCTTTATAACTCTTATAATACTTATAAAACCTAGGGCTATAGTATATAGAAGCAGCTAAAAGAGCCCTTAAGTATAGGTATATATAGGCAAACCTAGTAATTAAATACAGTGGTAATAACCCTAAATTAGAGGCATATAGCAACGCCTCCTTTGCTAATAATCCTATAATAAGAAAGACCTTATAAGGCTATGTTATAAAGCTCTTTAGAGAACCTATACTCTTTAAGGCAAGAAGGCAAGCCACTATAATAATATTATTAACTAAAGCAAAGCTCCTAGCGCTTTCTTATTATAGTAAAGAGCTTATAGCCTTTAGATAATTATATTAAGAGGTTAGGCTATGCCTAGGTAATAACACACTTAAAATTAAATATAATAATATACAAACTATTTACCTCCTTAAGGAAGAGTTTATTAAGCTTATTATAAAGCTTTAGTATATTAATATTTATTACCACTAGCTTTATTAAGAGATTATAAAAGGAACCTTTAATATTACCTAGATTACCACTAAAGAGATAATTACTGTTAAAATAATGCTATTTATAGCACTATTTTATAGGCCCACTAGTTGCCTTGTTGCGTTGTTGTAACGTTAGTTACAAGCGTTGCTTGCAGCGTTGTTTGTTGTGACCTGCGTTCCCACAACCAACCCACGGGCTTGTATGACTAAGCCAACTAGGTTACCCTATAGGGAAGCTAAAATCGACTGTAACTAGGCAACTAGTAGTTATATAAAAGGCTAACGTATACTGTTTAAATCCTTAAATTTTTCTGGATTTAATAGTATATTTTATTAATAGGGTTGTATATTAAAATGCTTAGTTAGGCCACCTAGGTAGCTAGTTTGTATGGCCGTGAGTCGATTTTTTATTTTTCCTATACAAATAGGTTTTGCGGAAAATAAAAAGTAGCTCCTAAGACCTCGCTAGTGGTCTAGATCCTCTAATACGGTTAGTAGGTCTATAAGGGGACTAGAAATCCTCTTATTGCTTGTTAGACTATCCGTTAGCTAGGAATTAACTATATTTAACTATTAAAAGCTTCTAATCTTAAAGAATACGCTGTAATCTAGTGAATCTAGAAGCCGCCGCATTAGAATCTAGTAGGGAGGTCTTCCTATCCCTCTAGCTAGATTCCCTTCCATTTTCAATAATTACTAATAGCCTTATAAAGCCTCTTATAGGGACTGCTTTTATAAGCTTCTATAAGGCACTAGGGCTTATATAATTACTTACTAGTATGCTTAGTAAAGAACCTAAAGAACAAGCATTACATAATAACCTTAATTTAGATAGGATTATAACTAATTAACTGCTTTTTTACACTATAGAATTAATTTTAAATGTTATAACGTTAATTTAACTAATTTAATTAATTTAGAATTATTATAGGGAACCTTAAATAAGGTCCCTTAGGGGGGTGTGTTACACCTATAAGGGCATAATTAATCCTTACTATATAATAGTCTTACTATTTAACTAGCTAAGATAGGAATCCACCTTACGCAAGTTATTTTCTAAGACCTCCGTAGTTTTATAGTATGTTTTATTATTATACCAGTACCCCACTAATAGTACAGGTACTTAGGTATTTAGACCGTAGTCCGCACCCTCTTACAGGGTCGGACAACTCAATAGAGGTTATCACATTGAACCCTAGCTTCGCGGTCTAACAACTCCGTACATACAGGCTGCCCCACCGCTGTCAATCATGTACATGTACGTGGTTGCAGGTTTGACAGGCATCCATCCTCGAATGGCAGTCAATGGCAGTGCAGCTTTTTGATTCCTTTTCCAGTGTTAAGGCTAGTGAGCGGCTACGTCACGGGACCCACCCATCCCTCGATACCTCTCTGTACCTCCGAATAGCCCCAACAGCTATTGTACCTCCGGAAATCGCGAGTACTTATATCATCCCGGAGTTCGCACGTAAATACAAGTACCTCTCAACGCCCCTTGTGCCATCCTAAGCCAATTCGCGAATTATTCACGACGAGACAAGAGAAAACATGTCAACAGCCAACTAACTATTACCCTCAGTGCCTAGCATCTATCCCACCCCCCCCCCCCCTCCTGTCTTCTCGAGGGTTTCGATTTCGATTGGCTACATTTCCGTCATGCAAGATGGGTAGTAGTCGCCATTTCCACTTCCACGGCCGCAGTCAGGGCCGCGGGCTGGCTGGGCTGGCTGATTGGCTGACTGACGAGAGGCGTCGTCCAAGGTTTATCTTAGTATAACTAATATAATTTATTACTATACTTATTCGGGTTTTCGAGCTAGTTCGTGAGGCTCCCCCCCCACCCCCCGGGAGTGGCCTCCCTCACCCATTCCTCAATTACGGAGTACCGCGGAGTACCACGGAATGCTACGGAGTTTTATATGGCCCATTACTCCGTACAGATGGACGACTTGGTCCCGTTACCGGCGGAGTGCTAAGCATGGCCCAGGACTTTGCCCAATGGCAACTCTTACCAACCCGTGGTCTTTGTGGTAATATCGTTTGTGCTTGCTAGTGAATACGGATTAGGAGCTCCCCGCTGTTCACGTGCTTCCCGCGCACGTCGCTAAGCTCGTCTTTGAAAACGTCATCTTCGACTGCAAGGGCAAACAAGTTTCGTTTTGTTCCGAGAAGGGGAGGGGCGACAAAAAGAAGGAAAGAAAGGGGGGCAAGTTTTCAAACGACCCCCCTCCTTCTTCCTTTAGTTTAGCGCACCTTGAAGACGCGGCGGAATCGCAGCCGAAGAGGTCTTGGGAGGGACGGCTGCATATTAGAAAGCTAAGGGTGCGATCCAAGTCAGCGCAGTCGTTTCAAAATAAGCGTAGTTATATATAAAATTCTGGATTTGGGAACCAGATTGTAGAAGACGGGGATAGTTAGATAGAAGAATATCGTTGTAAGCAGTAGTAGCTTAGGTAACAAACATACACGAGACGGAACCATGTACGTAGCATAACATATCGTAGTAGGTTTTTGTTAAAATAATGCTATTTATGGCACTATTTTATAGGCCCACTAGTTGCCTTGTTGCGTTGTTACAACGTTAGTTACGGGCGTTACTTACAGCGTTTGTTATGACCTGTTATGCTAACAACTCACCTATAGCTAAATGACTAAGCTAACTAGGTTACCCTATAGGGAAGCTAAAATTAACTGTAACTAGGGAACTAGTAGTTATATAAAAGGCTAACGTATACTTGTTAGGGTTATGGAGGCTATAAAGCAACATAGGCAATAAAGGCAATAGTATTATATATAGTAAGACTTACTTAGGGCTTATAGTGCCTTAGCTATAAGGTTACTATAAGCTAGTTATATATATGCAAAGGGGGTATTTAGGCAAAGGTTATATATATAAAATATAGGAGGCTAAAGATTAAAACCCTTAAGTATTACTACTTACCTTTAGTAAGATAACTATTACTTAACTATACCTTTACCTTATTTTATTTATTCTAGCCTAAAAGCCTTAATAAGTTAATCTCTTTTTTTTACTAAGGTAATAGGCTATTAGTAAGTTAAGAATATTAGTATTATAAAGAATAAATACTTACTTAATAAATACTAATAACTCTAAAGTAAATATACTATATAAAGGTATACTTATAAATTAAAACTTACTCTTAGAGTATAAGTCTTCTAATTTAACTACCCTAGAGAATTCCTATATATTAAAGCCTATTATTAATAATAAAGAAAGTATACTAAACTATAGCCTTATATAAGTAAAAATATAGCTATAAATTACTTAAAAGAGATAAAAACTTAAATAGCTATAGAAAAATTTATAAGAAGTAAATACCTCTCCCTAGTTATATAATACTAATAAAGGCCTTACTTTTACCTTATAAACCTCTTTTACTTAAGACTTTACCCCTATTCCTAAGGAAGTACTAACCTTACTAAGACTTTATAAGTATAGTATAGTAAAAATATAGCTTAAAGCTTTTATATATAGAAGGGATACCTATAAAAACCTATAGATATTCTTAGTAAATTTAAATATAGTCTTTACTATAGATTAAAATATATTTACTAATAATATAATAAAGGTTATATATACTAGTAGCTACCTAGTAAATAAGGCAAAGTAATAGTAAATATACTTTATTACTATAAATAGTTATATAAATTACTAAAGCTATACTTGTTAGAACAAACACGATATTAATTGCGCTTAGGCAGCCGCAATTGCGGCCGGAAGAAGGTTAGCCTGCGCGCGCGCGCGCAAGCCCCACCTTCGCCTCATAAGCGGGCCCTATAATAGGGTAGGGCTAGCGTCACGTGGGGTCACGTGAACTATAATAGCTAGCTATTATCTCTTATAAAAGCCCTCTCTTTTGCTTCCCTTTTCTCTTCTTAGATTATATAGAATAATAAGCCTAGAATAGATTATTAATAATAATACTATTCTTCAGACTTTATATAACGCGTTATATCCCTATGGAACTAACACTAATTAGTGGTTAACCCCTAGGTAATTACTTTTAATTTGCAAGTGCTAACCACTCTCTTATAAATTATAATAACTATAGTCTAACTTATAAGTAAAGAATTACTCTCTTATAGACTATACTAACTATAAATTAGTAAGGTCTTTTTATAGAAAAGATTCTTATAAAAGTAATATAAATAAGTCCCTTTTAAGTAGCCTATTTATCATAAGATCCCTAGGAGTACTAAGGAAAAAGCCTATTATTTTAAAGAAGAGTTTAACTCTAGTAGCTTACCTATTCTATTATTTTCCTTAATATAATAGATAGAAGCCTAAACCTTAAAGAAGAGTTTAACTCTAGTAGCTTACCTATCCTATTATTTTTCTTAATATAATAGATAGAAGCCTAAACCTTAAAGAAGAGTTTAACTCTAGTAGCTTATCCTATTCTATTACTCTTCTCCTTAGTGCGTTTTATTATATAATAAAGCTAACTACTAAGCTTATAATCCTTTATATACCTCCTTACTTAAAATCTATTATCTCTCTTTTCTATTTTATTTTCTCTAAAGCCTAGAAGTTATAATAGTTAATAAGAAAAAGCAAATATAAGTCCTAGTAAGTTATAATAGCTTTTAAGTAAGAGATACTTTCTTAGAAGCTTATAAAGGGTAACTAAAGAGAAAACCTAGTATAATCCCTTTTCTCTATATCCCTTAGAACTTATACTATTATATTATAGAAGAATTACTTTATAAGATTAAAGGATTTAATATTAATAAAGATAACACACTAGAAATGCTTATAGCCTATATCCTTACTAAAGTAAAGGATTATAAAGTAAGAAAGGTAACTAGGAGAACCCTTTTTATAAAGTTTACTAATAACTTCTATAAATAGATACTATAAACACTTTAGAGTGCACTAGCCCTAGTAGTAAAGCACCTTTATAACTATTTTATAACTAATAGGGTGTATATAATAATTAACTAGACTATAAGTATTATAATAAACCTTTAAGAAGTTTTTAACTAAGAGGAATTTTACTTTTAGTTATAAGAAGAAGTAAATAATACCTATAAGTAGTATATAGACTTTTAAAGGAAGATTATAGTAAGTAAAGACTTCCTTAATAACCTCTTTAATAAAGGTAGCTTTTAGTAACCCTAAAATATAAGAATTACCTTCCCTTTTTATTAAGCCTTATATTAACCTTCCCTAGCTATTATACTAGTAATTTAGTAATAACTACCTTTTCTATAGCTCTCTCCCTTATCTTAGGAACTAGAACTAGCTTAATAGCCTTAGTTTCCTTCTCCCTAAGAGATAATAACGCTTATTAATAATTTGCTTATCCCCTTATAACTTATAGTAAAGTAAATTATTAATCTTATAAAGATATACACACTAGAGAAATAATATAGCACTATAAACTATAATATCTTTAAATTAAAGCTTCTAGTATTTAAGAGAAAGTATAAGCTCTTAGATATTAAGTAAAAGTAATTTAGCTATATACTAGAAGTAATACTAAAAGGGAAAGCCCTTAGGTATAACTTAAACTACCTCTTATAGCTAGGGAATCCTTAGGACTTTATAACCTTAGTAGTAAAAATAAAGTAAAGGTTTAAGATAAAGAATATAAGGTAAAAATACCTCCTTAAGTAGCATAATATATCCCTCTAGAAGTGTTAGAACAACACAATATTAATCGCGCTTAGCAGCCGCAATTGCGACTAGAAGAGGGTTAGCCCGCGCGCGCGCGCGCGGGCCTTACTTTCGCCCCGTAAGCAAGCCCTATAATAGGGCAAGGCTAGTGTTACGTAACCTATAATAGGTAGCTATTATCCCTTATGAAAGCCCTCTCTTTTGCTTCCCTTTTCTCTTCTTAGAGAATATAGAATAATAAGCCTAGAATAAATTATTAATAATAATACTATTCTTAAGGCTTTGCGTAACGCGTTATATCCCTATAAAACTAACACTAATTAGTAGTTAACCCCTAAGTAACCACTTTTAATTTATAAGTGCTAACCACTCTCTTATAAATTATAATAACTATAGTTTAACTTATAAGTAAAGATTACTTTCTTATAGACTATACTAACTATAAATTAGTAAGGTCTTTTTATAGAAGAGATTCTTATAGAAGTAGTATAAATAAGTCTCTTTTAAGTAGCCTATTTATTATAAAATCCCTAAGAGTGCTAAGGAAGAAGCCTATTATTTTAAAGAAAAGTTTAACTCTAGTAGCTTATTTATCCTATTATTTTTCTTAATATAATAGATAGAAGCCTAAACCTTAAAGAAGAGTTTAACTTTAGTAGCTTATCCTATCCTATTATTCTTCTCCTTAGTGTATTCTATTATATAATAAAGCTAATTACTAAGCTTATAATTATTTATATATCTCCTTACCTAAAATTTATTATCTCTCTTTCCTATTCTATCTCCTCTAAAGGCCTATAAGTTATAATAGTTAATAAGAAGGAGTAAATATAAGTCCTAGTAAGTTATAATAGCTTATAAGTAGGAGACACCTTCTTAGAAGCTTATAAAGGGTAGCTAAAGAGAAAACCAAGTATAATCCCCTTTCTTTATATCCCTTAGAACTTATACTATTATATTATAAAAGAATTACTTTATAAGATTAAAGGATTTTGTTAAAAATGGAAGGGAATCTAGCTAGAGGGATAGGAAGACCTCCCTAGTAGATTCTAGTGCGACGGCTTCTAGATTCACTAGATTATAGCGTATTCTTTAAGATAGAGAGCTTTAATAGTTAAATATAGTTAATTCCTAGCTAACGGACAGTCTAACAAGCAATGAGAGGATTTCTAGTCCCCTTATAGACCTACTAACTATATTAGGGGATCTAAATCGCTAGAGAGGTCTTAGGAGCTACTTTTTATTTTCTATAAAACGTTTTTATATAGGAAAAATAAAAAATCAACTCATAGCTATACAAACTAGCTGCCTAGGTAGTCTAACTAAGGATTTTAATATATAACCCTATTAATAAAATATACCATTAAATCCAGAAGAAATTAAGGATTTAAATAGTATATTATTATTATTATTTAAATACGCTAGTTAGCCTTCCCTGGCTATTTCTAGTACTCCTACAGATTAGTTAAAGAGGAAAACCTTTAGAAGGATAAAAAACCCCCTTATGTCTTTGTTTAGTCTAGCGCTAGCCCTAGACTAGGTTAGCGCCGCTATTAGTGTGGCTATTTGTAGTTATTTATTGCTAGCTTACGCTAGCCTTATCCCTTTATCTAAGTTTATTTTAAGTTAGAAAGACTACTAACTCTTCTCCTTTGCCTAGGTCCTAGCTTTCCTCTAAGCTAGTGCTAGCCTAATTAATATTATTGCCTATAAAGCGAATTTGAGTTTGTAATAATAATTCACTTTTCTCTTATAGTATTACTAACTCTTTTATTACCCCACTTTTTAGCTAAATCTACCTCTTCTCTAACCTAGGTTATTTATAAACTTAGAGTACTTAGTTTTATAAAACTTCTAAAGGGGGAGGGTAGGGCTAGTCTATAGTTACCTTAGTGTTAGTGCTTTTCTATTATTAAAGTTTTTATTTATTTGTAATATTAGTGTATTATCTTTATATTTATAATAATAACTTATAGCCCCCCCCCCCCTAGGGATTATAAGAAGAGTTTTTCCCCCCTTAGAATCCTAACCTTTTTCCTTCCTCCTATATTATACTTTCTTATAGGTTCTTTTTCTCTTCTTCTTTTAAGAACCCTTAGGCTCTATCCTAGGTTAGTGCTAGTCTAGAAGCTAATAATTACTATAGTTTTATGCGCTTATTACTATAGTTATAAAAATATCTCCCTCTCGCTTCCTATTACTAGTAAGTCTGCCTCTATTTCTATGCAATATAGGTGCTAATTCGCCTAGGAGCCTATGCTTTTACTATATTATCTAAAGAAGCTACTTACCCTAAAGTAGCTATAGTAAGCTCTTAAACATAAGCTTTAGGTAGGTCTCTTTTGCTCCTATGCTAGGCCTATTTTAATACTAATTTAGTTTAGTTAGGTAAGCCCTAATAATTTTAGTGTATTTCCTACTATATATAATCTATAAAGACTCTAGGCTATTAGTGCTATAACATTATTAGTTTGTTTTCTCTTTAGTTTTGCTGTGGTAGTAAGGCTAATCTATTTAGTTAGGGGCTATAACTAATGCCTACTTTAATTATTAGGTTAGGAATAGTAAGTATAAGAAGGTTTAATATAGTTACTCCTAGTCTAGTGCTACTACTAATCTAGTTAATAGGTTAAAATCGCTAGGCGTTAGGTAAAGCATTAGTAGCTAACTAAAATATTAGCTAAGATTGCTAGCAATGCTAAGGTAAGAGCTTCTCTAGTAGGTTAATTCTAGCTTTAAATTAGTGCTAATTTGTCTGTTTCCCTAGGTCCCTAAGGACTTTAATATATACGTAAAGAAGTTATACACTAAAAATTAAAGTAAGAAGAAATAGTCTATGTCTATAGCAGGCCTTAACTAGGGTGGCTCTAGGTCCACTAGGGACTAATATAATAAAACTATCTTTTAGCTACGTTACCTAGATATATAAATAGCGGAAATAAACTAGCTCCTAGTTACTTCCCTGCTTGCTAAGGGGCAGGCTAAAATCATAGAGAATACAGTTCCTATTCCTAAGAAGGAATAAGTTTATCTTTCTGTTTTGCGTTAGCATAGGGGCGTAATTAGTTTAGAGGTAACCTAAGGGGGGGGCTAATATACCTAGCGTTTAGTAGTTAGTCTTTTTTTAATCTAATAAAAAGTTCTAGAGCGTATTTCTTTCCTTATGCTTATTATAGTAGCCTTACCTTTAGTTTGCTTTTGCCCCTAAGTTATTTACGCTAAATCTTAGTTTCCGCTATCCCTGCTAGTTATTATTTCTATAGCCCTTAGTTCTTATCTCCTATGTCTAATATGCTCTAGTTCTAGCTCTAGAGCTCTTAACTTAGTGGCTAGGTTATATACTAGTGTGTAATATTATAGTCTCTTTATAGCTAGAAACTATTTAGCTATGATTTTCGCCTGCTAGGGATTATTTAGGGCTAGCCTTACTTCCTATGCGTTTATAGGCTAACGTTATTAGGGTTATATATAACTATATCTATAGCAATTAACTATTATATAGTACTAGTCTTCTTCCGCTTAGCTATAGCTATATAGAGGCAAAGCCACCCTAGAGATATTCTAGAGAAAAAGGAACTTATTAAGGCTAATCTTACCTATTTATAATTACATAATTATAAAGGAGATATGCTTATTAAGGTTATTATAGAATCTCTAGATATCTTTTAGGTGGCTTAGTGGTTAGTCCTTAGCTAGTTCTCTAACGCGCTAGTCCTAACCTAGTCTTTCTCTATTATGCTATGCTTCCTAGTGGCTTTTCCACTTATTATATAGGTTTACATTAGGTTTGTCTTCCTTATTATGTCTTCTCTATAGCCTCCTTTAGGGCAGGATAGTTACTACTAACCTAGCTATAGTCCTAATTACCTTTGCTATCTTACTATTAATAGTTCTTTCCTTAAACCTCTTTTTTAGGTAGTTTAGGTATAGGTTAAGTGGTAGAACTTTAGTTTTAGCTTCTAGCTATATAATTAGGGTAGCCTTAAACGCCCCTATAATAACTTAGAGGTAGGCTAACTAGTTAGTTATAAAGCTCTTAACTATGCCTTTTAGTTTCCCTCCCTTCTTAGTTAGTATATAGTAGGCGCTTACTTTATAGGTAATTATAAGGCAAACTACCTATATATATAGGAGGCATATATCTCTAAAGCTATAGCCCTATGCTAACGCTACTAGTAAGGTAAGTGTGAGTTATTACTAGGCTAGTTTTCCTTTAATAATTTTCCTATAAGCGCCCTAGGTAAGTTTCGTATTAATCTAAATTCTAAGGAACTAGTAAGCCTTTAAAAGCGCTATCTCCTTTACTTTAAGCTAGACTCTAGTCTAGGGTAGCTAATAGGACTTACTAAAGTATATAAGTTTTGTCTTAGCTAGGTTAAACTTTACTCCTACTTCCTTAGCCTATTCCTTATAGATCTTTTACGCTACCTTAAGTCTTCTCTAGGTCTAAGCTATATTCTTTCTAAAAGCTATAATATTTATATTATTAGCAAAGCCTATTGCTACTATACCTAGTATAGCTCTAAGATAGACATAGAGCTTTGCTAAGTATAGGAGAAAGAGAATAAGGGATAGGGGGGATCCCTATAGGGTGCTAGCCCTAATTTTAAAGGGTCTTAAGAGCCCTCTATTAAAGCTAAGCTAGCTTATTCTCCCTATAAGGAAGCTATATATTATTACTACTAGCTATTATAGGATGCCTATCTTAATAAGGAGAGCTATAAGGTATAGGTAGCTAACCCTATTAAATACTAATAAGATATCTATTTACATAAGCAAGGCTAATTTACCCCTCCCCTAGGCCTCTCTAACGCACTTTATTAGGGCTACTATTATAGTCTTTATTAATCTATTAACCCTATTTCCTATTTAGAGCTTAGGGAGGAGACTATTTATCTTAGTGTAAGTTATAAGCTACCTTACTATTACTACTTCTATAACCTTTTTTACTATATTAAGTAGCGAGATTAGTCTCTAAGCGTTAGTATATCTTATTTCTTTAGTTATTTTCCCTAGTTTCCTAATTACTACTACTCTAGCAGTGTAAAAGTAGGCTAGGAAATAGCTAACTATAATAGCTACGTTTAGTAGCCTAGTTATCGCAAGGCAGGCTAGTTCTTTATAGGCCTTAATAAATCCTATAGGGAGTTTATTATTACCTAGGGCCTTCTAATTACTTATGTCTAAGAGGATATTACTAATCTCCTAGGGGGCAAATAGGTCTAGATCTAGGGCTAGTATATTATTAAGCTTAGGGAAAGATAGGTCTAGGATATAGGATAGGTTTACTATAGGTTTAGGGAAGAATCTTTATATAAGTACGCTTGCCTTATCTTTATGTATAATAGCTAGGTTAGGGTTATTATTAGACCTCTCTAGCTCTAGTAGCCTAGGGAGCTCTAGGGGAGCCTAGCTTTAAAGCCTAGCCTATCTTTCTAGTCTCTATACTGCTTCTTCCTTGCCTTTAGTATTAGCTTATCTTAGCGTATCCCTCCACGCGTTTCTTCTCTCTTCTCTAATAACTCTTTCCTAGCTTTTATTCGCGTTTATATACACTTACTAATTTACTTTAGTTCTCTAGTGCCTCTATTATCTCTTAGCCTAATTAGCTTTAGTAACTAACTCTTTAGCCCTTCTAGACTACCACGCTTCTAGGCTAGGTAAGCCCCTAGGTTTTTAGGGGGTAACTATCTTAGCTATTTCCTAGAGATTTATAATTAACTATATAGTATAGGCATTAATGCCTTTCTTATTGCATAAGTCTAGGGCATTTTCTAGTTATAGTTAATTAATTACCTTTGCCTTTATAGTTCCTTTATCTATAGAGCTCTAAGTGTGTCTTAGGGTTAGGGGGGTGGCATCCTAGGGGTTAGTAAAGATACGAATTAGTTATAGTATATAGTTAGACCCTATTAGGTTATTAGCTCTATTATAATATACTTAGATATTAGGAGTTACCTACGCTAAGTCTATAGTGCTATCTCTATTACCTTTATTCTATCTAGTAGGTTTGCCCTGCGGCGTCACTAATCCAAGCCTTTACTAGCTCGCAAACTCTAGTAGTTCTTTCGCTTTATTACTAGTCCTATTAAATCTATCCTATAGTGAATGCTTCTAGTTAAAGTCCCTAACGAATACGCTTTAATTACAGGGCTCTTCCGCGTTAATAGTGCGAATAGGGGTGTTCTAATTATTGCTGTAATTTTCTAAGTAGAGAGAGTAGATGTTCACGCCATGTATTTTCACTAGGGACTAGTTAGTTCCGATTTAAATAGTATACTTTAGCCTTTTATATAACTACTAGTTACCTAGTTACAGTTAATTTTAGCTTCCCTATAGGGTAACCTAGTTAGCTTAGTTATATAAGCCCGTGGGTTAGTTGTGGGAATAACGCGAGTTATAATAGAAACGCTGCAAGCAACGCCTGTAACTAACGTTGCAATAACGCAATAAGGCAACTAGTGGGCCTATAAAATAGTGCTATAAATAGCATTATTTTAACACTCCCTCTAGAAAAGTATAAGGTAACTAATTTAATACCTAGACTTAGCTCTTAAATAGATATCTAAGTTAACCATAAATTTAATAATAAATCTAATAACTTTTTAAACTAATAATAGCAAAATCAATAACTTTTAGGCATAATTCTAGTGTTTTTGTTAATCTTTTTTTGGTTTTTTAACTTTTTAGTTGATTTTTTTTGTTTAGATTAAGCCTTTGTATTTATAAGGCCTAATAGTTAGATAAATTATTAAAATTTATTATTAGGCAGGGGCTTAGTTAAACTATCTGTAGGCATCTCTTTAGTGTTAATATAAATAACCTTAGCTATACCCTTCTATACCTTTTCTCTAGTATAGTTAAATTTTAGTAAGGTATGCTTTATTTTGCTATAAAGAGCAGGGTTATTAGCGGTTATAATAGCGCCTTAGTTATTACTAAAAATTAGTACTAGAGGTGCTATAGGTAGCTTTATCTCTTTAAAGAGACTATAAAGCTACTCTAGCTCCCTAATAGCTTTATATAAGGCATTAGATTTAGCCTCTAATATAGATAAAGCTATTATAGTTACTTTCTTTAATTTCTAGCTAATAGGTCCTTTAGCTAGCTTATAGAGATAAGCATAGGTTAATTTAGAGGACTTATTACCTGCGAAGTCGCTATTATAGAAGCTAATAAGGGTTATAGAAGCTATAGTAGTAGATTTAGACCTTCTATAAGTTTTAGAATAACCTATAGAGCCTAAAAGGTACCTAAGCAGGTGTTTAAAAGCATTAAGGTGCTCCATAAATAGCTTAGCTAGCGCTATTAAAAGCCACTAAACTAGAAAGGTAATATTAGGTCTTATAAGGAGCATTAGGTATATAATAGTTCCTATAATACTCTAATATAGCTTGTGATTAGGGGGGGAAAGAGGTTTAGTTAGGTAGTTTACTTGCTTTATAATTCTAGGTTATAGAGGAATTTTAATAGGTCTAGCATCCTTTATATTAAATCTTTCTAGGGCTTTAGAAATATACTAGGACTAGTGGATAGTTAGGGTCCCTTTCTTTTAATTTCTAGTGATTTAAACGCCTAGGAAAAATTCAGCTAGCCTATAGTCTTCTATAGGATAAGCTTTATAAAGTAGCTTCTTTAGCCTATTAATATAAGCTAGATCTAGTTCTATTAGAAGGCAATTATCTATATAAGTTACTATATATATAGATATAGTTAGGTTAAAGAAGATAGCTAGGTTAGATATAAGGGGTTAAAAGCCTAGCTTCTAAAAAAGGTCTTTTAAAACCTATTGCCACTTTGTAAAGCTCTGTTTTAATCTATATAAAGCTTTTTATAGGAAGATAACCTACTTTTAAGAGGGTTTATAGCTATACTTCTTAAGTAACTTAGCTACTTTAGGTGTAGACTTAGTAAATTTAGAGAATCCATTAGGGATTTGTATATAGATAGCTTCCTTTAGTGGACTATTTAAAAAGGCCCCTATAAAATTAACCTATTTAACTTCCTAGTTATTACAAGCTACTAGGGCTAGTAAAATCCGCTAACTAGGGGGAATGCTAGTTATAGCGTAGGTTTTAATATAATCTTAACCTTCTATTTGCATAAAACCTTTAGTAATAAGTTAGGCCTTATACTTTAGAGGATTATTTTCTTTATCCTTTTTAAGCTTATAAACAAGCCTATTCTTTAGAACCCTCTAGCCCTTAGGAATCTAGTCTATCCCTATAAATTTAAAGGTTCTAGTAGCTAGAAGCTGTTTAAATTCGTTAAATATTGCATCTATCTATTTTTAACTATCCTTGCTTTTTAAAGCTTGTTTCTAAGTCTTAGGGGTATCTAAATCATTATTAGTGGATAATTTAGCCCTTTATTATGCCTTAAGGCATATCTCCTTAACATATAAAGATATATTAAAATTATTAATATCTATAGAATTAGCATTAATTAAAGAATCTAAATCTAAAAACAGTTTTTTAATAGCACCCTTATTAGGGGCGCTAGAGCTAGGGCTCTCTAGGGGTAGCGCTAGAGGCATTGCAGGCGCTGTATTAGTTACTGTATTAGTCGCCGCGGGGGCTATTAGTATAGGCGCTACGGGCGCTGCGGGCGCTATAGGCGCTAGGCTTTTAGGAGGCTTTAGGTAACTATCCTAAATTTCTAGATTATGTTATAAGATATTAGCTTCTCCCTCTAAAGGATTAGTCCCTAAAGGTTTAGGGGACCCTATAAAGCCTATATCCTCTATAATTTTAATAAAGCTAGTCTTTATAACTAACCTTTTAGAGGGAATATAAATAAGATAAATAGTAAAACCTAGAGTAGCTAGTAATTAGCTAGGAATAGTCCTAGGGGCTAGCTTTTAAAGCTTAGATCTCTGCTCCAGAGGTATTAGGACCTTACAATAAGACCCTATAGCCCTAATTTTTAAGAAATTAGGCTTATAGAAAGTCTTAGGCTCTAAATTAGCTAGAAATAGCTACTTAGGGGTTAAAGGTTTAGTCATATTAGCTATAATATTAACTAATTTCACTATAGCTAGAAGGATATAAGACTATAGATATAGGGGTAGCTTAGACTACTAAAGTGTAGCCCTAAGCTAGTCTAGGATAACCCTAATAGCCCTCTTAACTAGCCTATTCTATTTGTAAATATAGGGGTAAGAGGTGCTAAAACAAATTCCTTTAGAAGATAACTATAACTAAAGGTTATTATTAATTTTAGTACCTTTATTAAAAAAAAGGTGCCTAGGATACGCGTTATATTAGTTTTTTAGGGCCCTAAAAAAGCCCTTAATAGCTAAAGAAAGGGTGAAGCCTTCTTTATTAGCTAATAAAAAGCACTATTTATACTAGGATTTTTAATTAATAAGAATAAGGACTACTGCCTTCTTATTATATAGTATAGGTTTAATTTTAACTATATCTCCCTCTAGAATATCTAGAACTCTAGGGGGGTCCTAAATAGGTTATTTAGTTAGTCTTTTAATAGCTTTAGATTACATATAGGCTATGCAGTTAAAATCCTTTTCTTTAACAGCGGAAAAATTAGGGATCCCTTTAGCTAATTTTAATAACTTCTTTAGTAAAGGGAGGCCTATATAGCCTAATTAAATATACTAGAAAAGGGCTAAATCTAGTAACTTCTTATAACTAGAATCTAGCTTTTTAGGGCTATTATCCCCTAGCTCCCTCTGTTACTAGGCCTCTTAAGAATTATAGGCCTCTAGGGGCAATAGACAGCCACTATTATTACCTAAGTTATTAGGGTATAGACCTTCTAAACCCCCTATAGAAGGTGCCTAACTAGGAGGAGCTTTAGTAGGACATAGGGCTAAATTATTATCTTCTAGCTCTTTAATTTATTAATATTCCTTAGGATTAAAAGCTAGTTACAGAATTTAAACCTCTATAGGGTAGGAAAACCCTAATTTAGTCTTATAAGCTCTTAGTTATTATTGCTATTATTAGTTATAATATTAAGAGCCTATAAAGGAGAGGTAGGTTAAATGCTTACAAATTATAGGAGTAGGTTGCCCCTTAATCTATAGAAAAAAGCCGTGTTTAGCAGGTTCTAATAACCTATAGGGGCTTTTATTAGCTAGGAATAGCTAGTCTTTAGCTAGATAACCTCCCTTTAGATAGTAAGATAACCCACTAACTAGGTTAGTATCTATGCCTAGGAAATATAGAGTATCTAGCAAAGCTAGGCTATATTTTTAGTGGATTTTTCTTAACTAAAACGTTAAAAAATAGCTATGCTCTTCCTTTAGGAAAATAAGTCCTCCTACTGTAATTATAGCGCTAGTTTTACCTTTCTTTAGAGGTTTAAAGTCTCTAAAAGAAGCCCTATTATTATAAATATAATAGGAAGAACCTATATTATATAAAAGGGAGTTTTTAACCACATCGTTAGAGTAGCTATGCCTCTTCCTTTAGGAAAAATAAGTCCTCCTACTGTAATTATAGCGCTAGTTTTACCTTTGTTTAGAGGTTTAAAGTCTCTAAAAGAAGCCCTATTATTATAAATATAATAGGAAGAACCTATATTATATAAAAGGGAGTTTTTAACTATATTGTTAGAGTAGCTAAAAGTAGGCTTACTAGTAGTGTAACTAGTGGTAGAGGCACTAGAAGTATTTAAATTAGAATAAGAATCACTACTATTATTACTACTAGATTCATTAGAATCTAATTCTTTAATATATCCTATAGCTAGAGTATAGCCTAAAGCAAAAGTAGCTTCTTTTCCTTTCTATTTTTCCTTATTACTACTCTTTTTCTTCTTCTTTTTAGAGGCCTTAGAAGGGTTTAAATCCTTCTTATCCTGCTCTTTAGTGGCGTTAGAGTCCTTCTTAGGGGTAGGATTAGATAATTTCTTCTCCTAATCCTTAGAATTTCCCTTATTATTATTAGAAGCCTTATAGCTAAGGGCTTTAGCTATAGGGGAGGTCTTATCCCTTTATTCTTCTAATAAGTCCGCTATAAGGAACTGTAAATTTAGGGTATTTACAGGCAGTGCTTATGCCCTAGAAGCTCTAATAGTAAATCTTTATCTCTTAGCCTAACTAGGAAAGGTTTGCTTTAATGCATTAATATAATAATTTACTTAATTAATAAGGGCAATCTCTACACTATAAAGCTATAGTCTAGCTAGTAAATTATTAAAATTAGCATTAAAAGCCTCTAAAGATCCCTTATAACTTAAAAAGTTTAGGGAGTGGTAGCCAGTGTATAGTGTACCACGCTAGATTTTAGCACTCTGCGAATACTGCCTAATAAGGACTTTATAGGCTTCTTTAGGGGATTTTTGCTAATATATAGCAGCCTATGGTCTAGGTTAGCAGCTATCTCTTAATATTATTAAAAGAATAGCTTAGTCACAGTTAGCTAGATAGCTTGCTAGGCTTGGATTATCTATAAATTTAGGTAATCCTAGGGCTCTAAATTGAATGCTTAGGGCTTGCTTCCACTAACTACCTAGTCTTAGTATAATAAAAGGCCCCTTACGCTATGTAACTATAGACTAGCTTTTCCCTTCCCTTTTACTAGGGAGTTAATCTTACTACTTTATCTTTATAAATCTAGGTTTTAATCTTATGCCTTCTATAGTAATTACGCTAATAGTTTATTTAGCCTAGATTAGTAAGGATTTAGTAATATAATAGCCTCTTAAATCTCTTATACTATACTAGTGTTTTAGACACACACTACTTTCTCCTAGAAATCCCCTTTATTTAGCTAACCTTTTACTAGATTTATAGTAGCTAACTAGCCTTCTAAGTAGGCTATATAAGCCTTTACTATAAGGGCTAGGCTATTTTCCTTCCCTAAAGGTATTTTACTATGCCTTTTTACTAAGATTAAGGTATTTTCCTCCCCTAAAGGTATCTTACTATATCTTCTTTAATATATTAGTATCTTTACCTTTATTAGTTCTTTAGTAAGTACTATTTTTTTCTAAAGTTCTAGTAGGAGTACCTTATTTATTAGGGGTTTGCTATTATAATTAAACTTTCTTAATAGTATATTTATAAGGTTACTTTTCCTTAGTCTATGCTTAATTATAAAGTAAAAAGGGTAAAGAAATATATACTATTTAGCTTGCCTTCTATTTAACTTTTACTACCTTATAAAGATTTATAAATTATAGTAGTCTAATAGGACCTTTACTAGGGTTACTATGCCTTTAATATAATATTACTAGTGTTTAAATAACTTTACTATAGTAAGTAACTTTTAATTAGCTATACTATAGTTATATTTAGTATCTATAAACTTTCTTAACTAAAAGGCTATAAGATAGTAGTAACCCTTATTATCCTATTAAGATAAGATTCCTACTATTATAAAGACTAAAGCATTTATTTTAATATATACTAGCTAACTTAGGTTATAATAATAGAGAAAAGGTGCTTACTAAAAGGCATCTTTTAGCTAGTAAAACGCTAGCTATTCCTTTACTCTAAACATAAACTTCCTAGTCTAAATGCTATTTTTACTACCCTTTATTAATATATATAGGGATACTATAATCCTAGAGTATTTATAGATAAATTATTAGTTAAATTTATAGAACCCTAGGAAGGATTATATATCCTTAAAGCTTATTAGCTTTGTCTAGTCCTAGATTATAGTAACCCTCTATATATCTATTAAAATCCTATTAACTAATAAAATAAACCCTAGGAATTTTACTAATTCCTAGTAAAATAAACACTTTAAGGGCTTTATATATAACTTTACTAACCTTATATATTTTAGAACTTCCTTAATATATATAGTATACTTCTCTTATATTTTAGAAAAGATAAGGATATTATCTAAATATAATATATAAATAGTATTAACTAGCCTATAAAGCGCTTTATAAATATAGTTTTAGAAAGTAGCTAGGGTATTAGTTAGCCTAACAGGCATTATAAGGTATTTATAGTATTTATAATATATATAAAAAGTAGTCTTTTACTTATTACTCTCTTTAATTTAAATTTAATAGTAAGCATCCTTAATATTAATCTTTAAGAAAAAGCAAGCCCCCTAGCACTAGTCCAGGATCTCTAAAATCAGGGGGAGGGCATAGTAATTCTTCTATATTACCTTATTAAGTCCTACATAGTTTATATATAGCTAGAGTATCCTATCCTTTTTTAGTATAAATAGGATAGGTATACCTTTAAGGCTTTTAGAGAGTCTTATATAGCCTTTCTATAGGTTTTTATTAATATATTTATAGAATTTCTTTAGCTTACCTTAGGAGAGAGGGTAAATTAGCCTATATAAAGGCATAGCCCCTAGTATTAGGTTAATTATATAGTTAGTTATTTTTCTAGAAGGTAGGATCCTTACCTTTTCTAATATAAATATATCTTTAAACTTATATAGTTCCTTAGGGATATCTTTAATAGTTTTATATACTTTTACTTTCTTTTTATCTTTAAGGGTAATAAATTTATTTTCTATAACCCTTATAATAGTATATATAGTAGTCTTATTATATATTACCCTTATAAACTTATAGGAAGTTATAAGTAAAAAGGCTATTTTCTATTTCTTAAACTATTACTCTTTAGAGTGTAAATAAAGTTATATATACTTTTCTATAAGTATATATATTTTAATTAATATAAGGCTTCCCCTAGGTCTTAGGTTTTTATCTATAGCTATATATAGTAGCTTAAGATCCCTTTCTTTTTCTCTAGAGTCTTTAATAGTAATAGATACCTTATAGACACTATATTAAGGGACTATAAGAGCCCTTACTACCTTAATAATAAGTGCTATAGCCTTAGCCTAATTAAGCTTATAAGTCTAAGTAAACTTAGTGCTAATAATATTAATCTTAGTATAACTATTAAGATCTACTACTATTTTAATATCTTTATGCCTATAAATAGTAACTAGTGTTTAAAATTAATACCCTATTAGTACCTTAATATTAGAGGTAAAGGTAAGGGTATTTACTTTTACCTTAGGAAGTTTTCCTAGCCCCTTTAGTATTCTTTCTTTAGCTTATTATAAATATATATAAGATACTCTATACTATTATAATTATAATATTGCCTTTTATACCTAGGTTTACTATTATTTAGGTAAGTAGCTAGTGTTTTCTCCTAGTCTTTATTTCTCTAATCTTTATAAGGTTTATAGCCTTATAGGGAGTTATATTATTAGTGTTAGGGAGCCTTATATAGGCCTTTATTTTCTAAGTACTTAGGCTTTTACTTACTCTTTAGCATTACCTTCTAAAATTACTAGGCTAGTTATATAACCTTTTCTTAAGTCTTTCTAGTAATAGAGGTATATAGGTTAATATAGTCTTATACTTTAGGGAGTAGTTTTATAAAGAATATAAGAGTATATAACTTTTTAGTAGCTCTTTCTAGGTATTTCTTAAGTAAATATAGGAAGATACTAAATTTAATAGGACTTTAGCCTTTATATTATTTTATGTTTTTAAGTTATATAGCTATTTAAGCATTATAATTAGTAATATCTTAGAGTAGCATAAGTGTTTACGTCTTAATTTTATCCTAGTTATCTTTAAGGTTATCCTAGCTATTAGCCTATTATTCCTTAAGGTATTAGTCCTATCTTACCTTATAGTTACTATATATATAATTAAGTGTAAATAGGATCTTTTAGTAATTATACTAATACTTTTGCTTTGCCTTATTAAAGGTATAGTTTAGGTTATTAATCTAGATCTTATGCTTTTATAGGTTTATAAGTGTTAAAATAATGCTATTTATAGCACTATTTTATAGGCCCACTAGTTGCCTTGTTGCGTTGTTGCAACGTTAGTTACAGGCGTTGCTTGCAGCGTTCTGTTATAACCTGCGTTGTTCCCACAAGCAACCCACAGGCTTGTATGACTAAGCTAACTAGGTTACCCTATAGGGAAGCTAAAATCGACTGTAACTAGGCAACTAGTAGTCGTATAAAAGGCTAAAGTATACTGTTCAAATTCTTGAATTTTTCTGGATTTAATGGTATATTTTATTCATAGGGTTATATATTAAAGTGCTTAGTTAGGCCACCTAGGCAGCTAGTTTGTATGGCCGTGAGTCAATTTTTTATTTTTCCCATACAAATGAGTTTTGCGGAAAATAAAAAGTAGCTCCTAAGACCTCTCTGTGAGGCGCTGTGTACGGGGACCATAGAAGGGAGCCCTAGGTGATAGGTCTTATAACCGGTTGTAAGGTGCAATGTTAGCAACGGCTAGCATTGGCGGATCTTTTGGTCTATTGGGGGCTCTAGCACACCTTCTAGGGTTCTTACACTCTCTAGCGACCTAGATCCTCCGATATGGTTAGTAGGTCTATGAGGGGACTAGAAATCCTCTCATTGCTTGTTAGACTATCCGTTAGCTAGGAATTAACTATATTTAACTATCAAAGCTCTCTATCTTAAAGAATACTGCTGTAATCTAGTGAATCTAGAAGCCGCCGCATTAGAATCTACTAGGGAGGTCTTCCTATCCCTCTAGCTAGATTCCCTTCCATTTTCAATAATAAGGTATTAGAGGTTAGTAATATTCTAGACTTTTACCTCTTAGCTACTATAGCTTAAGAAGGTGCTAGCTCTTTACTACCTTTTTATCTTATTTTCCCTTATATTTAGTTATAGTAAGCTAATAAGCTCTTATTCTATTTTCTATAGCTTCTAGAGTTTTTAAGCTAAGTAATTTACTTAGTTATTACTATAGTTTTAGCCCTAAGGTTAGAGAGTACTAGTTTAGTTTTAGTCTTAGTAAAATATAGTGTATTATTAGCTATAATACTACCCTTATTTAATTAAGTTTAGTAGTTATCTAATATTACTTTAGTAAATTAAGTAGTTCTCCCCCCTATATTACTCTTAGGTAGCTAGTAAGAGAAGCTTTAGAATTATAAGAATAATAGTAGCTAGGTAAAAGGTATAGGGGCACTTATATATTAACTAAAGCTTACTAGGTCTAAGTGTGTTATATATATAGGCTAGGAGCTTATAGCTAGTAGCTTGCTAGTATTACGCGGACCTAGCCCTAGGGCCTAACCTGCCGCGTGGTGCGTGTTAGCGTTCCGGGTGTTATTGTTATAAGTGGGGCCTCACACCTTAGCATATAAATAGGGGCACGCGTGAATGTTATTGCTTTAGAACGAAGCGTTAATTACAAGTAACTATCTAATAGAAGTCAAACTATAATAGTTATACTATTAATTTAGTTACCTATTACTCTAAAGGCTTTATAACCTATTGTGTAATTTAGGGCATAAGATTAATATTAAAGCTATTAAAAAGATAACAAAGGTCTGCCACTAATGTTAGATAAATGCTAATAGCCCCTATTGCTTTAAGTTTACCCTTAAGGATAACTATACCTTTAACTTTAAAGTAATAGTGGATATTATATATCTTAATAGTAACTAACCTACGCTTTATGCTATAGATATAGCTATAGTATTTAATATAGTAAGATTCCTTAAGGATATCTTAGCTAAAATAATATAGGAAGCTCTAAGAGTATGCTAGATTAACGCGTACCTTAGACCCCTAAATTAGGTTATTACTAATGCTAGCACTAACTTCTATAGCAAAGAATTTTAGTAATTTGTGATATTAATGTTAATTTCTATTAATATTAGAACAAACACGATATCAATCGCGCTTAACAGCCGCAATTGCGGCCGGAAGAAGGTTAGCCTACGCGCGCGCGCGCAGGCCCTACCTTCACCCCGCAAGCGGGCCCTATAATAGGGCAGGGCTAGCGTCACGTGACCCACAACGAGTAGCTATTATCCCTTATAAAAGCCCTCTCTTTTGCTTCCCTTTTCTCTTCTTAGATATATAGAATAATAAGCCTAGAATAGATTATTAATAATAATACTATTCTTAAGGCTTTACGTAATGCGTTATAATCCCTACGAAACTAACACTAATTAGTAGTTAACCCCTAGGTAACTACTTTTAATTTATAAGTACTAACCACTCTCTTATAAATTATAATAACTATAGTCTAACTTATAAGTAAAGAATTACTCTCTTATAAACTATACTAACTATAGATTAGTAAGGTTTTTTTATAAAAGAGATTCTTTAAGAAGTAGTATAAATAAGTCTCTTTTAAGTAGCCTATTTATTATAAAATCCCTAAGAGTGCTAAGGAAAAAGCCTATAATTTTAAAGAAGAGTTTAACTTTAGTAACTTACCTATTCTATTATTTTTCTTAATATAATAAATAGAAGCCTAAACCTTTAAAAAGAGTTTAACTTTAGTAGCTTATCTTATTCTATTATTCTTCCCCTTAGTATATTCTATTATATAATGAAGCTAACTACTAAGCTTATAATCCTTTATATATCTCCTTACCTAAAATTTATTATCTCTCTTTCCTATTCTATCTTCTCTAAAGCCTATAAGTTATAATAGTTAATAAGAAAAAGTAAATATAAGTCCTAGTAAGTTATAATAGCTTATAAGTAGGAGATACCTTCTTAGAAGCTTATAAAAGGTAACTAGAGAGAAAACCTAGTATAATTCCCTTTCTTTATATCCCTTAGAACTTACACTATTATATTATAAAAGAATTACTTTATAAGATTAAAGGATTTAATATTAATAAGAATAATATACTAGAAGCGCTTATAGCCTATATCCTTACTAAAGTAAAGGATTATAAAGTAAGAAAGGTAACTAGGAAAACCCTCTTTATAGAGTTTACTAATAACTTCTATAAATAGATAATATAAATATTTTAAAGAGCACTAGCCCTAGTAGTAAAGCACCTCTATAACTATCTTATAACTAATAGAGTATATATAATAATTAACTAAACTATAAGTATTATAATAAACCTTTAAGAAGTCCTTAACTAAGAGGAATTTCACTTTTAGTTACAAGAAGAAGTAAATAATATCTATAAGAAGTATATAGACTTGTAAAGGAAGATTATAGTAAGTAAAGACTTCCTTAATAACCTCTTTAATAAAGGTAGTGTCTAGTAACCCTAAAATATAAGGTTAAGGCATCTTATCTTATAGCGTAAGGAATTATAAGTAACCTACTATTAAGTACTTAGCTACTTTAGTGTTAGGCATAATACCTTAGAAGACCTTAGCTAAGTAATAGTCTTTAAGCATAAATATATATAAAGCTTTATTAGAGGCCTTATTACTAAAGAGGCTTTTCTTACTTAGCCTATGCTATATTACTTAGTTAGCAAGGATTTAGACTATTTTCTTGCTATTAAGTATTACTCCTTATATAAAGAAGCGTATAGGCACTAGGCTATCTTTCCCTTTAGTTTTATTATTAAACCCAATGCTCCCTATATATTAGGTAATCTTATTTTCTTTAGAAGGGAAGGAGAAAGGGTCTTAGCTAGGGGTTTCTTTATACTAAGTAAGGAATAACTTATATAAAGCTTTAGGGAATAGGGAAAAGTTAACTAAGTAGTAGTTTTTATAATATTTATATACCTTCTTTTACTTCTCTTTAGGATACTTTATTAACTAGTATTCTTCCTTACTATATATATAGTATTTCTTTAAGTAAGGGGCTTTTTTTATACCTTTATACCTCTAGGGAGAGTATTATAACTCTTTACCCTTACTATTATACCTTTTATTAGTCTAGAACTACTCCTAGGGTTTAGTGTTAGTAAGGAATTAGTATTAACCACTAGATTCTTCTATAATTAGGCAAATAGTTATCTAAACTTACTTATAGAATTATTAAAGGCTATTAGGAGGGTTAGTAAGGTAGCTCCTATACTTAGGGATTTTATTATAGGTAGTTATAATTTAATTTTAGAGGGCTTACTCTAATTAACCTATATTAAGGATAGCTTATTATAATATTAAGAGCTTCTCTATAATCTTATTTAAGCATTTTACCTTTAACTTATTAGGGTTATTATAGATTATTTTCTAGAGGGATATATTATACTACTTAAAAAGGTATTTCTACCTTATATTCTCTATCTTAAACCTTTACTTTATCTTTACTACTAAGGTTATAAGGTCCTAAGGATTCCCTAGCTATAAGAGGTAGTCTAAGTAATACCTAGGGCCTTTCCTTTTTAGTATTATTTCTAGTGTATAGCTAGATTACTTTTACTTAATATCTAAGATCTTACACTTTCTCTTAAACACTAGGAGCTTTAATTTAAAGATATTATAGTCCTTAGCGCTATATTATTTCTCTAGCGTATATATCTTTATAAGATTAATCATTTACTTTACTATAAGTTATAAGGGGATATATAAGTTATTAATAAGTATTATTCTCTCTTAAGGAGGAGAAAACTAAGGCTATTAAGCTAGTTCTAGTTCTTAAGGTAAGGGAGGGGGCTATAGAAAAGGTAGTTATTACTAAATTACTAGCGAAATAGCTAGGGAAGGTTAACTTAAGGCTTAATAAAAAGGGAAGGTAATCCTTATATTATAGGGTTACTAGAAGCTACCTTTATTAAGAGGTTATTAAGGAAGTCTTTGCTTACTATAATTTTCCCTTAGAAGTCTATATACTTCTTATAGGCATTATTTACTTTTTCTTATAACTAAAAGTAAAATTCCTCTTAGTTAAGGACTTCTTAAAGGTTTATTATAACACTTATAGTTTAGTTAATTATTATATACACCCTATTAGTTATAAGATAGTTATAGAGGTGCTTTACTACTAGGGCTAGTGCTCTCTAAAGTGTTTATAGTATCTATTTATAGAAGTTATTAGTAAACTCTATAAAGAGGGTTCTCCTAGTTACCTTTCTTACTTTATAGTTTTTTACTTTAGTATAGATATAGGCTATAAGCGTTTCTAGTGTGTTATCCTTATTAATATTAAATCCTTTAATCTTATAGAGTAATTCTTTTATAATATAATAGTATAAGTTCTAAGGGATATAGAGAAAGGGGATTATACTAGGTTTTCTCTTTAGTTACCCTTTATAAGCTTCTAAGAAGGTATCTCTTACTTAAGAGCTATTATAACTTACTATATTTATTTATTTATTTAATTACGCTAGTTAGCCTTTCCTAGCTATTTCTAGTACTCCTATAGATTAGTTAAAGAGAAAAACCTTTAGAAGGATAAAAAACCCCCTTATGTCTTTATGTAGTCTAGCGCTAGCCCTAGGCTAGGTTAGCGCTACTATTAGTATAGCTATTTATAGTTATTTATTACTAGCTTACGCTAGCCTTATCCCTTTATCTAAGTTTTTTAAATTAGAAAGACTACTAACTCTCTCCCTTTACCTAAGTCCTAGCCTTTCTCTAGGCTAGTGCTAGTCTAATTATTATTACTACCTATAAAGTAAATTTAAGTTTATAATAATAATTTACTTTTCTTTTATAGTATTACTAACTTTATTATTACCTTACTTTTTATCTAAATCTACCTCTCTTCTAACCTAGGTTATTTATAAACTTAAAGCAATAAGTTTTATAAAACTTTTAGAGAGAAAAGGTAAGGCTAGCCTATAGTTACCTTAGTATTAGCGCTCTCCTATTATAAGAGTTTTTGTTTATTTATAATATTAGTGTATTATCTTTATATTTATAATAATTGTTAAAATAATGCTATTTATAGCACTATTTATAGGCCCACTAGTTGCCTTGTTGCGTTGTTGCAACGTTGGTTACGAGCGTTGCTTGCAGCGTTGTTTGTTATGACCTGCGTTCCCACAACCAACCCACAGGCTTGTATGACTAAGCTAACTAGGTTACCCTATAGGGAAGCCAAAATCAACTGTAACTAGGCAACTAGTAGTCGTATAAAAGGCTAACGTATACTGTTTAAATCCTTGATTTTTTCTGGATTTAATGGTATATTTTATTAATAGGGTTGTATATTAAAGTGCTTAGTTAGGCCACCTAGGCAGCTAGTTTGTATGGCTGTGAGTTGATTTTTTATTTTTTCTATACAAATGAGTTTTGCGGAAAATAAAAAGTAGCTCCTAAGACCTCTCTAGTAACCTAGATCCTCTAATATAGTTAGTAGGTCTATAAGGGGACTAGAAATCCTCTTATTGCTTATTAGATTATCCGTATTAGCTAGGAATTAACTATATTTAACTATTAAAGCTCTCTATCTTGCAGAATACGCTATAATCTAGTGAATCTAGAAGCCGCCGCACTAGAATCTACTAGGGAGGTCTTCCTATCCCTCTAGTTAGATTCCCTTCTATTTTTAATAGGTTATAAGCCTAGAAGGCCTATAGATTACTATATTACTACGTTATTCTACTGCGATTACTGCTTGATTTTAGGTACTAGTTATTACTTACTATACCTATAGGCTCTTAAGATTACGAAGGAAACCACTAGAATTTGAAGCCTTTTATCTACTAGCGCCACGCATCGCAACATTAGACTATTAGTGTTAAAAATCAACTATAGCCGCACCCGTAACCACCACATTGCAACCTATAACTATCTAGTTACAACCATAACCTCCTTTTAGTGATTCTATTTACTATTGCAACTGTTATATTTAATATTATTTATAATAGTAGATACGCTACACCCTTTAAAATCATTAGACATCTAGTATATCTATACTAAGCTTTTTAACCTATTACACTACGTTACACGCACTATATATTACGTTACGTTGCGTTATAGC
This sequence comes from Epichloe amarillans, assembly GCA_024072835.1. Taxonomy (NCBI): domain Eukaryota; kingdom Fungi; phylum Ascomycota; class Sordariomycetes; order Hypocreales; family Clavicipitaceae; genus Epichloe; species Epichloe amarillans. The sequence continues at coordinate 2,165,735 of CP099639.1, forward strand.
TTCTGTAATACCTATTATCTATAATTCCTATTACTTAGTGTTAAGAAAATTTCTTAGAGATTTTTCTCTGTTATTTTTCTGCCCGCGCATACCGAAGACCCACTTTTTAGACCTAAGGGCTGCCCTCTTAAACGGCCCTGCCACACAATTTACGTACGCGACTAGATTGCAACACAAGCAATTTCTAGCGTGCGTTATTTGCAATAGGAACAAATTTGGAGATTTTACATAAGTAACTAGAAGATAGCACCACCTAGTTATAAGGGTAAGGCACCTGCTACAGGTCCTTCTAGCCCCCCTAGGGACCCTAGTAGGATAGATATTGAAGGTTAACTAGCTATTTAGGCTAGTACTTTGTAACTATAAAGTTAAATTAAATAATAAGGCAAGACCTTAGCTAATTTTATTAGGCATAGCGAGGATAATTATATTAAAAATAAGGCTAGCATTAATAATCTTCTAGAGAAATTAACGCAAACTATAACTATTATATAAGGTCTTTAGGCTTCTAATAGACGTAAGGAAGAAAATACTAAGGTTCTAGAAGAAGACCTAGCTACTACTTTTATAAGCGTACCTTCTAGTAACTTATAAGCTACCTTTAATATAGGTGCTATAAAGGAACTAAATAAGAAGGTTTACTCTATTCTAGAGGGAGCTAAGCTAAAAGGCCCTAAAAACTATAATTAGTGGAAGCAAGCCCTAAGTATATAATTTAGAGCCCTAGGATTACCTGAATTTATAGATAATCCAAGCCTAGTAGGCTATCTAGCTAACTATGACTAAGCTATTCTTTTAATAATATTAAGAGATAGCTGCTAACCTAGACTATAGGCTACTATATGTTAGCAAAAATCCCCTAAAGAAGCCTATAAAGTCCTTATTAGGTAGTATTTGTAGAGTGCTAAAATCTAGCGTGGTATACTATACGCTAGCTACCACTCCCTAAACTTTTTAAGTTATAAGGGATCTTTAGAGGCTTTTAATGCTAATTTTAATAATTTACTAGCTAGACTATAACTTTGTAGTGTAGAGATTGCCCCTATTAATTAAGTAAATTATTATATTAATGCATTAAAGCAAACCTTTCCTAGTTAGGCTAAGAGACAAAGATTTACTATTAGAGCTTCTAGGGCATAAGGACTGCCTGTAAATACCCTAAATTTACAGTTCCTTATGGCAGACTTATTAGAAAAACAGAGGGACAAAACCTCCCCTATAGCTAAAGCCCTTAGTTATAAGGCTTCTAATAATAAGGGAAATTCTAAGGACTAGGAGAAGAAATCTTCTAATCCTAACCCTAAGAAGGACTCTAACGCTACTAAAGAGTAGGATAAGAAGGATTTAAACCCTTCTAAGGCCTCTAAAAAGAAGCAAAAGAAGAAAAAGAGTAGCAATAGGGAAAAATAGAAAGGAAAAGAAGCTGCTTTTGCTTTAGGCTATACCCTAGCCATGGGATATATTAAAGAATTAGATTCTAATGAATCTAGCAGTAATAATAGTAGTGATTCTAATTCTGATTTAGATAGTTCTAGTGCCTCTACCACTAGTAACACTACTAGCAAGCCTACTTTTAGCTACTCTAATAATATAGTTAAAAACTCCCTTTTGTATAATACGGGTTCTTCCTATTATATTTGTAATAATAGGGCTTCTTTTAGGGACTTTAAACCTCTTAAGAAAGGTGAAACTAGCGCTATAATTATAGTAGGAGGACCTATTTTTCCTAAAGGAAGAGGCATAGCTATTTTTAATGTTCTAGTTAAGAAAAATCCACTAGAATATAGGCCTTTAGCTCTGCTAGATGCCCTATATTTCCTAGGCATAGATACTAACCTAGTTAGTGGGTTATCTCACTATTTAAAGGGAGGTTATCTAGCTAAAGACTAGCTATTCCTAGCCAATAAAAGCCCCTATGGGTTATTAGAACCTGCTAAACACGGCTTTTTTCTATAGATTAAGGGGCAACCCACGCCTACAATCTGTAAGCATTTAACCCACCTCTCCTTTATAGGCTCTTAATACTATAACTAACGGCAATGATAACCAAGAGCTTATAAGACTAAATTAGGGTTTTCCTACCCTATAGAGGTTCAAATTCCGCAACTAGCTTTTAATCCCGAGGAATATTAACAAATCGAAGAGCTAGAAGACGATGATTTAGAAGATTTAGCCCTATGTCTTACTAAAGCTCCTCCTAGTTAGGCATCTTCTATAGGGGGTTTAGAAGGTCCATACCCTAATGACTTAGGTGACAATAGTGGCCGTCTACTGCCCCTAGAGGCCTGTGATTCTTAAGAGGCCTGGCAACAGAGGGAGCTAGGGGATAATAGCCCTAAATCTAATCTAGATCCTAGTTACAAGAAGTTACTAGATCTAGCCCTTCTTTGGCATATTTGATTAGGCTATATAGGCCTCCCTTTACTAAAGAAATCATCGAAATTAGCTAAAGGGATCCCTAATTTTTCTGCTATTAAAGAAAAGGATTTTAACTGCATAGCCTGTATGCAATCTAAAGCTATTAGAAGACTAACCAAACAACCTATTTAGGACCCCCCTAGAGTTCTAGATATTCTAGAGGGAGATATAGTTAAAATCAAACCTATACTATATAATAAGAAGGCAACAGTCCTTATTCTTATTAATCGAAAATCCCAGTATAAATGGTGCTTTTTATTAGCTAATAAAGAAGGTTTAACCCTTTCTTTAGCTATTAAGGGTTTCTTTAGAGCCCTAAAAAATCAATATAACGCGTATCCTAGGCACCTTTACTTTAACGAAGGTACTAAAATTAATAACGAACTTTAGTTATAGTTATCTTCTAAAGGAATCTGTTTTAGCACCTCTTGCCCCTATATTCACAAACAGAATAGGCTAGTTAAGAGGGCTATTAGGGTTATCCTTAACTAGCTTAGGGCTATACTTTAGTGGTCTAAGCTACCCTTATATCTATAGTCTTATATCCTTCTAGCTATAGTGGAATTAGTTAATATTATAGCTAATATAACTAAACCTTTAACCCCTAAGCAGCTATTTTTAGCTAATTTAGAGCCTAAGACTTCCTATAAGCCTAACTTCTTGAAAATTAGGGCTATAGGGTCTTATTGTAAGGTCCTAATACCTCCGGAGCAAAGATCTAAGCTTTAAAAGCTAGCCCCTAGGACTATTCCTAGTTAGTTACTAGCTACTCTAGGTTTTACTGTTTATCTTATTTATATTCCCTCTAAAAGGTTAGTTATAAAGACTAGCTTTATTAAAATTATAGAGGATATAGGCTTTGTAGGGTCCCTTAAGCCTTTAGGGACTAATCCTTTAGAGGGAGAAGCTAATATCTCACAAGATAATCTAGAAATTTAGGATAGTTACCTAAAGCCTCTTAAAAGCCTAGCGCCTGTAGCGCCCGCAGCGCCTGTAATAATAGCCCCTAGGGCGACTAATACAGCGCCTATGACAGCGCCTGCAATGCCTCTAGCGCTACCCCTAGAGAGCCCTAGCTCTAGCGCCCCTAATAAGGGTGCTATTAAAAAACCGTTTTTAGATTTGGATTCTTTAATTAACTCTAATTCTATGGATATTAATAATTTTAATATATCTTTATACGTTAAGGAGATATGCTTTAAGGCATAACAAAGGTGTAAATTATCCACTAAAAACAATAATTCGGATACCCCTAAGACCTAGAAATAAGCTTTAAAAAGCAAGGATAGTTAAAAATAGATAGATATAACTTTTAACGAATTTAAATAGCTTCTAGCTACTAGAACCTTTAAATTTATAGGGATAGACTAAATTCCTAAGGGCTAGAGGGTTCTAAAGAATAGGCTTATTTATAAGCTTAAAAAGGATAAAGAAAATAATCCTCTAAAATATAAGGCCTAACTCGTTGCTAAGGGTTTTATGCAAATAGAAGGTTAAGATTATATTAAAACCTACGCTATAACTAGCATTCCCCCTAGTTAGCGGATTTTACTAGCCCTAGCGGCTTGTAATAACTAGGAAGTTAAATAGGTTAATTTTATAGGGGCCTTTCTAAATAGTCCACTAAAGGAATCTATCTATATGCAAATACCTAATGGATTTACTAAGTTTGCTAAGTCTTTTACACCTAAAGTAGCTAAGTTACTTCAGAAGTATAGCTATAAACCCTCTTAAAAGCAGGTTATTTTCCTATAAAAAGCTTTATATAGATTAAAACAAAGCTCTAGAGAGTGGTAGTAGGTTTTAAAAGACCTTCTTCGAAAGCTAGGCTTTTAACCCCTTATATCTAACCTAGCCGTCTTCTTTAACCTAACTATATCTACATATATAGCGACTTATATAGATAACTGCCTTCTAATAGGACTAGATCTAGCTTATATTAATAGGCTAAAGAAGCTACTTTATAAAGCTTATCCTATAGAAGACCGTGGGCTAGTAGAATTTTTCCTAGGCATTTAAATTACTAGAAATCGAAAGAAAGGGACCCTAACTATCCACTAGTCCTAGTACATTTCTAAAGCCCTAGAAAGATTTAACATAAAAGATGCTAGACCTATTAAAATTCCTCTATAACCTGGAATTATAAAATAGGTAGACTACCTAACTAAACCTCTTTCCCCCCCTAATCACAAGCTATATTAGAGTATTATAGGGACTATTATGTACCTAATACTCCTTACAAGACCTAATATTGCCTTTCCTATTTAGTGGCTTTCTATAGCGCTAGCTAAGCCATTTATAGAGCATCTTAATGCTTCTAAACATTTGCTTAGGTACCTTTTAGGCTCTATGGGTTATTCTATAACTTATAGAAAGTCTAAATCTGCTATTATAGCTTCTGCAACCCTTATTAGCTTCTGTAATAGTAACTTCGCAGGTAATAAGTCCTCTAAATTAACCTATGCTTATCTCTATAAGCTAGCTAAAGGACCTATTAGCTAGAAATTAAAGAAAGTAACTATAATAGCTTTATTAATATTAGAGGCTAAATCTAATGCCTTATGTAAAGCTATTAGGGAGCTAGAGTGGCTTTATAGTCTCTTTAAAGAGATAAAGCTACCTATAGCACCTTTAGTACTAATTTTTAGTGATAACTAAGGCGCTATTATAACCACTAATAACCCTGCTCTTTATAGCAAAACAAAGCATACCCTGCTAAAATTTAACTATACTAGAGAAAAGGTATAGAAGGGTATAGCTAAGGTTATCTATATTAACACTAAAGAGATGCCTGCAGATGGTTTAACTAAGCCCCTGCCCTATAATAAATTTCAACAATTTATCTAACTATTAGGTCTTACGAATACAAAGGCCTAGTTTAAAACTAACTAAAAAGTCGAAAAACCCGAAAAATCAACAAAAAAAACATTGGAATTACGCCTAAAAGTTATCGATTTTAAAAAGGTTACTGTTTTTAGTTAAAAGTTATTGGATTTGTTGTTAAATTTATGGTTGACTTAGATATCTATTAAAGAGCTAAGTCTAGGTATTGAATTAGTTACCTTATACTTTTCTAGAGGGAGTGTTAAAATAATGCTATTTATAGCACTATTTTATAGGCCCACTAGTTGCCTTGTTGCGTTGTTACAACGTTAGTTACGGCGTTGCTTGCAGCGTTCTGTTATGACCTGCGTTGTTCCCATAACTAACCCACGGGCTTGTATAACTAAGCTAACTAGGTTACCCTACAGGGAAGCTAAAATTAACTGTAACTAGGCAACTAGTAGTTGTATAAAAGGCTAATGTATACTGTTTAAATCCTTAAATTTTTCTGGATTTAATAGTATATTTTGTTAATAGGGTTGTCTATTAAAAATGCTTAGTTAGACTACCTAGGCAGCTAGTTTGTATAGCCATAAGTCGATTTTTTATTTTTCCTATACAAATGAGTTTTACAGAAAATAAAAAGTAGCTCCTAAGACCTCTCTAGCGACCTAGATCCTCCAATATGGTTAGTAGGTCTATAAGGGGACTAGAAATCCTCTTATTGCTCGTCAGATCGTTTATACTAGCTAGGAATTAACTATATTTAACTATCAAAGCTCTCTATCTTGCAGAATACGCTATAATCTAGTGAATCTAGAAGCCGCCGCATTAGAATCTAGTAGGGAGGTCTTCCTATCCCTCTAGCTAGATTCCCTTCCCATTTTCAATACTTACGAATACAAAGGCTTAATCTAAACTAACAAAATCAACTAAAAAGTCAAAAAACCGAAAAAAGATTAACAAAAACACTAGAATTACGCCTAAAAGTTATCGATTTTAAAAAGGTTACTGTTTTTAGTTAAAAGTTATTGGATTTGTTGTTAAATTTATGGTTGACTTAGATATCTATTAAAGAGCTAAGTCTAGGTATTGAATTAGTTACCTTATACTTTTCTAGAGGGAGTGTTAAAATAATGCTATTTATAGCACTATTTTATAGGCCCACTAGTTGCCTTGTTGCGTTGTTACAACGTTAGTTACGGGCGTTGCTTGCAGCGTTCTGTTATGACCCGCGTTGTTCCCATAACTAACCCACGGGCTTGTATAACTAAGCTAACTAGGTTACCCTACAGGGAAGCTAAAATTAACTGTAACTAGGCAACTAGTAGTTGTATAAAAGGCTAATGTATACTGTTTAAATCCTTAAATTTTTCTGGATTTAATAGTATATTTTGTTAATAGGGTTGTCTATTAAAAATGCTTAGTTAGACTACCTAGGCAGCTAGTTTGTATAGCCATAAGTCGATTTTTTATTTTTCCTATACAAATGAGTTTTACAGAAAATAAAAAGTAGCTCCTAAGACCTCTCTAGCGACCTAGATCCTCCAATATGGTTAGTAGGTCTATAAGGGGACTAGAAATCCTCTTATTGCTCGTCAGATCGTTTATACTAGCTAGGAATTAACTATATTTAACTATCAAAGCTCTCTATCTTGCAGAATACGCTATAATCTAGTGAATCTAGAAGCCGCCGCATTAGAATCTAGTAGGGAGGTCTTCCTATCCCTCTAGCTAGATTCCCTTCCCATTTTCAATACTTACGAATACAAAGGCTTAATCTAAACTAACAAAATCAACTAAAAAGTCAAAAAACCGAAAAAAGATTAACAAAAACACTAGAATTACGCCTAAAAGTTATCGATTTTGCTGTTTTTAGTTTAAAAGTTATTGGATTTATTATTGAATTTATGGTTAACTTAGATATCTATTAAAGAGCTAAGTCTAGGTATCGAATTAGTTACCTTATACTTTTCTAGAGGGAGTGTTAAAATAATGCTATTTATAGCACTATTTTATAGGCCCACTAGTTGCCTTGTTGCGTTATTGTAACGTTAGTTACAAGCGTTGCTTGCAGCGTCTGTTATAACCTACGTTCCTACAACTAACCCACGGGCTTGTATAACTAAGCCGACTAGGTTACCCTATAGGGAAGCTAAAATTGACTGTAACTAGGCAACTAGTAGTTATATAAAAAAGGCTAACGTATACTGTTCGAATCCTTAAACTTTTCTGGATTTAATAGTATATTTTATTAATAGGGTTATATATTAAAGTGCTTAGTTAGGCCACCTAGGTGGCTAGTTTATATGGCCGTGAGTTAATTTTTTATTTTTCCTATATAAATAGGTTTTGCGGAAAATAAAAAGTAGCTCCTAAGACCTCTCTAGCGATCTAGATCCTCTAATACCGTTAGTAGGTCTATAAGGGGACTAGAAATCCTCTTATTACTTGTTAGATTATCTGTATTAGCTAGGAATTAACTATATTTAACTATTAAAGCTCTCTATCTTGCAAAATACGCTATAATCTAGTGAATCTAGAAGCCACCGCATTAGAATCTACTAGGGAGGTCTTCCTATCCCTCTAGCTAGATTCCCTTCCATTTTTAATAGAACTAACGCAGATAATTTAGGGACGGAAACGGGCTAGAGGCGAAGTGACTATAATACGCATAAGGAAAGAAATGCGCTCTAGAACCTTTTATTAGATTAAAAAAAAAATAACTAACTATTAAACGCTAGGTATATTAGCCCCCCCTTAGGCTACCTCTAAACTAATTACGCCCCTACACTAACTTAAAATAGAAGAAAACAAATAGAAAACCTATTCCTCCTCTAGGATAGGAACTATATTTTCTATGATTTTAGCCTAGCCCTTAGCTAGTAGGGAGGTAACTAGGAGCTAGTTTATTTCCGCTATTTATGCATCTAGATAACATAGCTAAAAGATAGTCTTATTATATTAGTCCCTAGTAGACCTAGAACTGCCTTAGTTAAGGCCTGCTACTAACGCAAACTATTTCTTTTTGCTTTAATTTTTAGTGTATAATTTCTTAATATAGGCATTACAGTCCTTAGGGACCTAGAGAAATAGATAAATTAGCACTAATTTAGAGCTAGAATAGACCTACTAGAGAAGCACTTACTTCTACACCACTAGTAATCTTAGCTAATATTTTAGTTAGCTACTAATATTTTGCCTAATACCTAGTGATTTTAACCTATTAAATGGATTAGCAGTGGCGCTAGCCTAGAAGCAGCAATATTAAACCTTTTTATAACCTGTTAAAATAATGCTATTTATAGCACTATTTTATAGGCCCACTAGTTGCCTTGTTGCGTTGTTGCAACGTTAGTTATGAGCGTTGCTTGCAGCGTCTGTTGTGACTTGCGTTCCCACAACCAACCCACGGGCTTGTATGACTAAGCCGACTAGGCTACCCTATAGGGAAGCTAAAATCGACTGTAACTAGGCAACTAGTAGTCGTATAAAAGGCTGACGTATACTGTTCGAATCCTTGAATTTTTCTGGATTTAATGGTATATTTTGTCAATAGGGTTGTCTATTAAAATACTTAGTTAGACTACCTAGGCAGCTAGTTTGTATGGCCGTGAGTCGATTTTTTATTTTTCCTATACAAATAAGTTTTGCGGAAAATAAAATATAAAAGGCTGACGTATACTGTTTGAATCCTTGAATTTTTCTGGATTTAATAGTATATTCTGTTAATAGGGTTGTTTATTAAAATACTTAGTTAGACTACCTAGGCAGCTAGTTTGTATGGCCGTGAGTTGATTTTTTATTTTTCCTATATAAATAAGTTTTGCGAAAAATAAAAAGTAGCTCCTAAGACCTCTCTAGCGACCTAGATTCTCCGATACGGTTAGTAGGTCTATGAGAGGACTAGAAATCCTCTTATTGCTTGTTAGATTGTCTGTACTAGCTAGGAATTAACTATATTTAACTATTAAAGCTCTCTATCTTGCAGAATACGCTATAATCTAGTGAATCTAGAAGCCGCCGCATTAGAATCTAGTAGGGAGGTCTTCCTATCCCTCTAGCTAGATTCCCTTCCCATTTTCAATATAACCACTATTTCTAACCTAATAATTAAAATAGGCATTAGTTATAGCCCCTAACTAAATAGATTAGCCTTACTACTACGCTAAAACTAAAGAGAAAACGTACTAATAATGTTATAGCACTAATAGCCTAGAGTTTTAATAGACTATATATAATAAGATATACACTAGAACTATTAAGGCTTGCCTAACTACACTAAATTAGCGTTAAAATAGGCTTAGTGCTAGAGTGGAGGAGACTTACCTAAAGCTTACACTTAAGCGCTTACTATAATTACTTTAGGGTAAGTAGCTTCTTTAGATAATAAAGAGATAACTTAGGTTTCTAGATAGATTAGCACCTAGTCCGCATAGAAATAGAAGCAAACTTACTAGTAATATAAATTAAGAAAGGGATATTTTTGCGATAGTAAGAATAGGCATATAAAACTACTATAATTATTAGCTTCTAAATTAGCTCTAACCTAGGATAGGGCCTATAGGTTCTTAAAAGAAAAAGAGAAAAAGAACCTATAAGAAAGTGTAATATAAAAGGAAGGAAAAAGGTTAGGATTCTAAGGGGGGAAGAACTTTTCTTATAATCCCTAGGGGGGGGGGGCTATAAGTTATTATTGTAAATATAAAGATAATACACTAATATTATAAATAAATAAAAACTCTAGTAATAGAAAAGCGCTAACACTAAGGTAACTATAGGCTAGCCTTACCCTCCCCCTCTAGAAGTTTTATAAAACTAGGTGCTCTAAGTTTATAAATAGCCTAGGTTAGAAAAGAGATAAATTTAGCTAAAAAGTAAGGTAATAAAAGAGTTAGTAATACTATAAGAGAAAAGTGAATTATTATTATAAACTTAAATTCACTTTATAGGTAGTAATATTAATTAGGCTAGCACTAGCTTAGAGAAGGGCTAGGACCTAGGTAAAAGAGAAGAGTTAGTAGTCCTTCTAACTTAAAAAACTTAGATAAAGGGATAAGGCTAGCGTAAGCTAGTAATAAATAACTACAAATAGCCACACTAATAGCAGCGCTAACCTAGTCTAGGGCTAGCGCTAGACTAAACAAAGACATAAGGGGGTTTTTTATCCTTCTAAAGGTTTTCCTCTTTAACTAATCTATAGGAGTACTAGAAATAGCCAGAGGAGGCTAACTAGCGTAATTAAATAAAATAATAATAATAAATATTAATCTTAGCATAACTATTAAGATCCACTGCTATTTTAATGTCTTTTTGCCTATAAATAGTAACTAGTATATAAAATTAATACCCTATTAGTACCTTAGCGTTAGAGGCAAAGGTAAGGGCATTTACTTCTGCCTTAGGAAGTTTTCCTAGCCCCTTTAGTATTCTTTCTTTAGCTTATTATAATTATTTATAAGGTGCTCTATACTATTATAATTAAAACATTACCTTTTATACTTAGGTTTGCTATTATTTAGGTAAGTAGCTAGTGTCTTCTCCTAGTCTTTATTTCTCTAATCTTTATAAGATCTATAGCCTTATAGGGAGTTATATCTTTAGTGTTAGGAAGCCTTATATAGGCCTTTATTTTCTAAGTACTTAGGCCTTTGCTTGCTCTTTAGTATTACCTCTTAAAATTACTAGGTAAGTTATATAACCTTTTCTTAAGTCTTTCTAGTAATAGAGGCATATAGGTTAATATAGTCCTATAATTTAGGGAGTAGTTTTATAAAGAATATAAGAGCATATAACTTTTTAGTGGCTTTTTCTAGGTGTTTCTTAAGCGAATCTAGGAAGATACTAAATTTAATAGGACTCTAGCCTTTATATTATTTTACGTTTTCTAGCTATATAGCTATTTAGGCATTATAGTTAGTGGCGTCTTAGAGTAGCGTAAGTGTCTAGGTCTTAAATTTATCCTAGTTATCTTTAAGGTTATCCTAGCTATTAGCCTATTATTCCTTAAGGTATTAGTCCTATCTTGCCCTATAGTCACTATATATATAGTTAAGTGTAAATAGGATCTTTTAGTAATTACGCTAATACTTTTGCTTTGCCCTATTAAAGGTATAGTTTAGGTTATTAATCTAGATCTTATGCTTCTATAGGTTTATAAGGTAGCGAAGGTTAGTAATATTTTAGACTTTTACCTCTTAGCTACTATAGCTTAAGGAGGTGCTAGCTCTTTACTATCTTTTTATCTTATCTTCCCCTGCGTTTAGTTATAGTAAGCTAATAAGCTTTTATTCCCTCTCCTATAGCTTCTAGAGTTTCTTAAGCTAAGTAATTTACTTAGTTATTACTATAGTTTTAGCCCTAAGGTTAGAGGGTACTAGTTTAGTTCTAGTCTTAGTAAAACATAGTATATTATTAGCTATAGTACTGCCCTTATTTAATTAGGTCTAGTTATTATCTAATATTACTCTAGTGGATTAGGTAGTTCTCCCCCCTATATTACTCTTAGGTAGCTAGTGGGTAAAGCTTTAGAATTATAAGAATAATAGTAGCTAGGCAAGAGGTATAGGGGCATTTATATATTTACTAAAGCTTACTAGGTCTAAGTGTGTTATGTGTGCGAGCTAGGAACTTATAGTTAGTGGCTTGCTAGTGTTACATAGACCTAGCCCTAGGGCCTAACTAGCTGCGTGGTGCGCGTTAGCGTCTAGGTGTTGTTGTTATAAGTGGGGCCTCATAGTGATTAAGCTATTCTTTTAATAATATTAAGAGATAGCTATTAACTAGGACCACAGGCTGCTATATATTAGCAAAAATCCCCTAAAGAAGCCTATAAATTCCTTATTAGGTAGTATTCGCAGAGTGCTAAAATCCAGCGTGGTACGCTATATGCTAGCTACCACTCCCTAAACTTTTCAAGTTATAAGGGATCTTTAGAGGCTTTTAATGCTAATTTTAATAATTTACTAGCTAGACTACAACTTTATAGTGTAAAGATCGCCCCTATTAATTAAGTAAACTATTATATTAATACATTAAAGCAAACCTTTCCTAGTTAGGCTAAGAGATAAAGATTTACTATTAGAGCTTCTAGGGCACAAGGACTGCCTATAAATACCCTAAATTTATAGTTCCTTATAGCGGACTTATTAGAAGAACAGAGGGATAAGACCTCCCCTATAGCTAAAGCCCTTAGCTATAAGGCTTCTAATAATAACAAGGGAAATTCTAAGGACTAGGAAAAGAAGTCTTCTAATCCTAGAACTAAGAAGGACTCTAACGCCACTAAAGAGCAGGATAAGAAGGATTTAAACCCTTCTAAGGCCTCTAAAAAGAAGCAAAAGAAGAAGAGTAGTAACAGGGAAAAACAGAAAGGAAAAGAAGCTGCTTTTGCTTTAGGCTATACTCTAGCCACGGGATACGTTAAAGAATTAGATTCTAATGAATCTAGTAGTGATAATAGTAGTGATTCTAAGTCTAACTCAGATACCTCTAGTACCTCCTCTAGTAACACTACTAGCAAGCCTACTTTTAGCTACTCTAATAATGTGGTTAAAAACTCCCTTTTGTATAATACGGGTTCTTCCTATTATATTTGTAATAATAGGGCTTCTTTTAGAGACTTTAAACCTCTAAAGAAAGGTAAAACTAGCGCTATAATTATAGCAGGAGGACCTATTTTTCCTAAAGGAAGAGGCACAGCTGTTTTTAACGTTCTAGTCAAGAAAAATCCACTAGAATATAGGCCCTTAGCTCTGCTAGATGCTCTATATTTCCTAGGCATAGATACTAACCTAGTTAGTGGGTTATCTCACTATCTAAAGGGAGGTTATTTATCTAAAGACTAGCTATTCCTAGCTAATAAAAGCCCCTGTGGGTTATTAGAACTTGCTAAACACGGCTTTTTTCTATAGATTAAGGGGTAATCTACTCCTACAATCTATAAGCATTTAACCTACCTCTCCTTTATAGGCTCTTAATATTGTAACTAATAATAGCAACGATAACTAAGAGCTTATAAGACTAAATTAGGGTTTTCCTACCCTATAGAGGTTTAAATTCCGCAACTAGCTTTTAATCCTAAGGAATATTAACAAATCAAAGAGCTAGAAGACAATGATTTAGTCCTATGTCCCACTAAAGCTCATCCTAGTTAGGCACCTTCTATAGGGGGTTTAGAAGGTCTATACCCTAATAACTTAGGTGACGATAGTGGCTATCTACTGCCCCTAGAGGCCTATGATGCTTAAGAGGCCTAGCAACAGAGGGAGCTAGGGGATAATAGCCCTAAAAAGCTAGATTCTAGTTACAAGAAGTTACTAGATTTAGCCCTTCTTTAGCACATTTAATTAGGCTATATAGGCCTCCCTTTACTAAAGAAGTCATTGAAATTAGCTAAAGGGATTCCTGATTTTTCCGCCATTAAAGAAAAGGATTTTAATTGCATAGCCTATATGTAATCTAAAGCTATTAGAAGACTAACTAAATAACCTATTTAGGACCCCCCTAGAGTTCTAGATATTCTAGAGGGAGATATAGTTAAAATTAAACCTATACTATATAATAAGAAGGCAGTAGTCCTTATCCTTATTAATTAAAAATCCTAGTATAAATAGTGCTTTTTATTAGCTAATAAAGAAGGTTTAACCCTTTCTTTAGCTATTAAGGGCTTCTTTAGGGCCCTGAAAAATTAATATAACGCGTATCCTAGGCACCTTTACTTTAACAGAGGTACTAAAATTAATAACGAACTTTAGTTATAGTTATCTTCTAAAGGAATTTGTTTTAGCACCTCTTACCCCTATATTTATAAACAGAATAGGCTAGTTAAGAGGGCTATTAGGGTTATCCTAGACTAGCTTAGGGCTACACTTTAGTGGTCTAAGCTGCCCTTATATCTATAGTCTTACATCCTTCTAGCTATAGTGGAATAAGTTAATATTATAGCTAATATAACTAAACCTTTAACCCCTAAGCTATTATATCTAGCTAACTTAGAGCCTAAGACTTCCTATAAGCCTGATTTCTTAAAAATTAAGGCTATAGGGTCTTATTATAAGGTTCTAATACCTCCGGAGCAGAGATCTAAGCTTTAAAAGCTAGCCCCTAGGACTATTCCTAGTTAGTTACTAGCTACTCTAGGTTTTACTGTTTATCTTCTTTATATTCCCTCTAAAAGGTTAGTTATAAAGACTAGCTTTATTAAAATTATAGAGGATATAGGCTTTATAAGGTCCCCTAAGCCTTTAGGGACTAATCCTTTAGAGGGAGAAGCCAATATCTCACGAGATAATCTAGAAGTTTAGGATAGTTACCTAAAGCCTCCTAAAAGCTTAGCGCTTATAGCGCCCGCAGCGCCTATACTAACAGCCCCTGGGGCAACTAATACAGCGCCTACAACGCCTACAACGCCTACAACGCCTCTAGCGCTACCCCTAGAGAGCCCTAGCTCTAGCGCCCCTAATAAGGGTGCTATTAAAAACCCGTTTTTAGATTTGGATTCTTTAATTAATTCTGATTCTATAGATATTAATAATTTCAATATATCTTTATATGTTAAGGAGATATGCTTTAAGGCACAATAAAGGGCTAAATCATCCACTAATAACGATTCGGATACCCCTAAGACTTAGAAACAAGCTTTAAAAAGTAAGGATAGTTAAAAATAGATAGATGCAACTTTTAACAAATTTAAATAGCTTCTAGCTACTAGAACCTTTAAATTTATAGGGATAGACTAAATTCCTAAAGGCTAGAGGGTTCTAAAGAATAGGCTTATTTATAAGCTTAAAAAGGATAAAGAAAATAATCCTCTAAAGTATAAGGCCTAACTCGTTGCTAAAGGTTTTATGCAGATAGAAGGTTAAGATTATATTAAAACCTACGCTATAACTAGCATTCCCCCTAGTTAGCGGATTTTACTAGCCCTAGCGGCTTATAATAACTAGGAAGTTAAATAGGTTAATTTTATAGAGGCCTTTTTAAATAGTCCACTAAAGGAATCTATCTATATGCAAATACCTAATGGATTTACTAAGTTTGCTAAGTCTTCTACACCTAAAGTAGCTAAATTACTTAAGAAGTATAGCTACAAACCCTCTTAAAAGCAAGTTATTTTCCTATAAAAAGCTTTATATAGATTAAAACAGAGCTCTAGAGAGTGGTAGTAGGTTTTAAAGGACCTTCTTTAGAAGCTAGGCTTTTAACCCCTTATATCTAACCTAGCTATCTTCTTTAACCTAACTATATCTATATATATAGTGACTTATATAGATAACTGCCTTCTAATAGGACTGGATCTAGCTTATATTAATAGGCTAAAGAAGCTACGTTATAAAGCTTATCCTATAGAAGGCTATAGGCTAGCTAAATTTTTCCTAGGCGTTTAAATCACTAGAAATTAAAAGAAAGGGACCCTAACTATCCACTAGTCCTAGTATATTTCTAAAGCCCTAGAAAGATTTAATATAAAGGATGCTAGACCTATTAAAATTCCCTTATAACTAGGAATTATAAAATAGGTAGACCACCTAACTAAACCTCTTTCCCCCCCTAATCACAAGCTATATTAGAGTATTATAGGGACTATTATATACCTAATGCTCCTTATAAGACCTAATATTGCCTTTCTAGTTTAGTGGCTTTCCATAGCGCTATCTAAGCTATTTATAGAGCACCTTAATGCTTTTAAACACCTACTTAGGTACCTTTTAGGCTCTATAGGTTATTTTATAACTTATAGAAGGTCTAAATCTGCTATTATAGCTTTTGCAACCCTTATTAGCTTCTGTGATAGCGACTTCGCAGGTAATAAGTCCTCTAAATTAACCTATGCTTATCTCTATAAGCTAGCTAAAGGACCTATTAGCTAGAAATCAAAGAAAGTAACTACAATAGCTTTATTTACATTAGAGGCTAAATCTAATGCCTTATATAAAGCTATTAGGGAGCTAGAGTAGCTTTATAGTCTCTTTAAAGAGATAAAGCTACCTATAGCACCTCTAGTACTAATTTTTAGTGATAACTAAGGCGCTATTATAACCGCTAATAACCCTACTCTTTATAGCAAAACAAAGCATACCTTGCTAAAGTTTAACTATACTAGAGAAAAGGTATAGAAGGGTATAGCTAAGGTTATTTACATTAACACTAAAGAGATGCCTGCAGATAGTTTAACTAAACCCCTGCCTAATAATAAATTTTAACAATTTATCTAACTATTAGGTCTTACGAATACAAAGGCTTAATCTAAACTAACAAAATCAACTAAAAAGTCGAAAAACCCGAAAATCAATAAAAACACTGGAATTACGCCTAAAAGTTATTGATTTTGCTATTTTTAGTTTAAAAGTTATTGGATTTATTATTGAATTTATGGTTGACTTAGATATCTATTAAAGAGCTAAGTCTAGGTATTGAATTAGTTACCTTATACTTTTCTAGAGGGAGTGTTAAAATAATGCTATTTATAGCACTATTCTATAGGCCCACTAGTTGCCTTATTGCGTTATTACAACGTTAGTTACAAGCGTTGCTTGCAGCGTTGTTTATTATAACCTGCGTTCCTACAACTAACCCACGGGCTTGTATAACAAAGCTAACTAGGTTACCCTATAGGGAAGCTAAAATTAACTGTAACTAGGTAACTAGTAGTTATATAAAAGGCTAACGTATACTGTTTAAATCCTTGAATTTTTCTGGATTTAGTAGTATATTTTATTTATAGGCTTGTATATTAAAGTGCTTAGTTAGGCCACCTAGGCAGCTAGTTTGTATGGCTATGAGTTGATTTTTTATTTTTCCTATACAAATAAGTTTTGCGGAAAATAAAAAGTAGCTCCTAAGACCTCTCTAGTAACCTAGATCCTCCGATATAGTTAGTAGGTCTATGAGGGGACTAGAAATCCTCTTATTGCTTGTTAGACTATTCGTTAGCTAGGAATTAACTATATTTAACTATTAAAAGCTCCTAATCTTAAAGAATACGCTGTAATCTAGTGAATCTAGAAGCCGCCGCATCAGAATCTACTAGGGAGGTCTTCCTATCCCTCTAGCTAGATTCCCTTCTATTTTCAATAGAACTTATATACTTTAGCAAATCCTATTAACCTCCCTAGACTAAAGTCTAGCTTAGAGTAAAGAAGATAGTGCCTATAAAGGCTTACTAGTTCCTTAGAATTTAGGTTAATAGAAAACTTACCTAAGGCACTTATAAGAAAATTATTAAAGGGAAATTAGCCTAGTAGTAACTTACACTTACCTTACTAGTAGCGTTAGCATAGGGTTATAGCTTTAGAGATACACGCCTCCTATATATATAGGTAGTTTGCCTTATAATTACCTATAGAGTAAGTGCTTACTATATACTCACTAAGAAAGAAGGGAAACTAAAAGGCATAGTTAAGAGCTTTATAACTAACTAGTTAGCCTGCCTCTAAGTTATTATAGGGGTGTTTAAGGCTACCCTAATTATATAGCTAGAAGCTAAAACTAAAGTCCTACTACTTAACCTATACCTAAACTACCTAAAAAAGAGGTTTAAGGATAGAACTATTAATAATAGAATAGTAAAGGTAATTAGAACTATAGCTAGGTTAGTGGTAACTATCTTACCCTAGAGGAGGCTATAGAGAAGACATAATAATAAGGAGGATAAACCTAATGTAAACCTATATAATAAGTAAAAAAGCCGCTAGGAAGCATATGTCAGGGTTGTGGAGGCTACGGAGCGACACAGGCGATAGAGGCAATAGCATTATATATAGTGGGACCCACTTAGGGCTCGCAGCGCCCTAGCTACGAGGTCGCTACAAGCTAGTCATGTAAGCGCAGAGGGGGTATTTAGGCAAAGGTTACACACATAGAATGTGGGAGGCTAGAGATTAAAACCCTTAAGCATTACTACCTACCTTTAGCTATTTAGCTATTACTTATCTATACTATTACCCTATTTTATCTATTTTAGCCTAGAAGCCTTAATAAGTTAATCTCTCTTTCCTATTAGGGCAATAGGCTATTAGTAAGGTAAGAATGTTAGCACTATAAAGAATAAACACCTGCTTAAGGGGTACTAATAACTCTAAAGCAAACACGCTATATAAAGGTATACCTATAGATTAGAACCTATTTCTAGAACGTAAGTCCTCTTATCTAACCACACTAGAGAATTCCTATGTGTTAGAACCTATTATTAATAGTAAGGAAGCTATATTAAACCATAGCCTTATATAAGTAAAGATATAGCTATAAATCGCTTAAAAGAGGCGAAAACTTAAATAGCTATAGAAAAATTTGCAAGAAGTAAATACCCCTCCCTAATTAGTTAACGCTAATAAAGGCCCTACTCCTACCCTATAAACACCCTTTGCCTAAGACACTACCCCTATTCCCTAGGAAGCACTACCCTTACTTAGACTTTATAAATATAGCATAGTAAAGATATAGCTAAAAGCTTCTATATATAAGGGGGATACTTATAAGAACCTATAAATATTCTTAGCGGATTTAAATGTAACCTTTACTATAGATTAAAACACGTTTACTAATAATATAACAAAAGTTATATACACTAGTAACTACCTAGTAAATAAGGTAAAGTAATAGTAAATACGCTTTGCTACTATGGATAGTTATATAGATTACTAAAGCTACACTTAGGCAGAGTTTGTCTAATAGCTAAAAACCAAAGGAATAGATAAAGATAGTCACTGCCTAAAAGCTATAGGAACGCTACTAACCCTTTATTAAGGCAAGGATTAGTTATTCTAGACTTTTATTAAAGTCTAGGGGAAGGCAAAGGCAAAATTACCTAAGCCTATGCCTAAACCTCTAAGAATTACTTAGTTTATATAATGCCTAAATAGCACTATAAAGAAGCAGGTATTTAGCTAAGAGTACCCTATAAGTTAAAACTACCTTATTAGCTAAGGAAAGAAGGCAAAAGCAGTAACTAGGGAAGAGAAAGGGATCCCCTATAGAGGCCACTAAGGAGGTAACTAAGGAGGTAACTAATAGAAGAGAAGGAACTACTTAGTATCCCTAGAAAAAGAGCTATAGGAAGGACACTACGTAGAAGTAGGGGGCTTGCTAGTCTATTATAAGTGTAGGAAACTAGGCTACCTATTAACTAGGTGCACTAAACTAAACTATAGTATTTGCAGGAAAAACACTTACACCACTAAGACACACTAAGCTAGCACTAAATAGGCTAGGAGTTACTTAAACGCAAATAAGACTCTAATTAGCGTAGTAAAACCCTAGGAAGACGCTCTTAATATAACTTAACTTAATAAGAATAGTCTTTTAGACCTATAAATTTGTATAGATATTAAGTTACATTAAGATAACTACTAGGTAGCAGTGCTAACGCTATTTAACCCTAGCGCTACATATTCCCTAATCCACCCTAATATGCTAATAGACCTTAATTAGTTAAAAGTGTAACCTTGCGATAATACGCTTAAGAGTGCATTAGGTAATATTATACTATATTAAGGGATTTTAAAGAAAATAGTGTTAGTTAGGGATAGCATAGGCTATGTAAAGATATACTAACTTAGCTACTATGTTACTAATAGTAGCAAAAAATTAGTTTTAGGAGTTAATTAGGCAAGAGAGTATAAGCCTATAATAATGTCTTAGAAAGACAGACTTTAGAGACACCCTATAATAAAGGAATATATCTTATTAGTAGTAAGGTTATAGGATAGTTAAAAAGTGGCGAAATATATGTCTATTGTAGTAGTACTTAACCTATAGGCAATGCATATAATTAGACGCGTGGCTACTATTAGACCTATAGTAAATAAAGATAAAGGAAGTAGTAATAGTATAATAATAGAACTAGCTAATAAACCTAAGAAAGTAGAACTTCTAGAAGCTTATAAGGAGTTTAAAGATATGTTTTTAAATAAAGAGGCTAGTACCCTTCCTAGCTTAGGTAGCTATACGCATGCTATTAAATTAGAAAAAGGAAAAGCATTACTATAGGGTCTAATATATAACCTAGCTAAGAAAGAGTTATAGGTACTCTGTAAGTACCTAGTAACTACGTAGGAACGTGGGTAGATCTAAAGATCCGTTAGCCTAGTAGGCGCCCTAATCCTTTTTATGCTAAAAAAAGGGGGAAAGCTATAACTATGCGTGGATTATAGGGGCCTTAATAAGATTATGGTTAAAGACAAGGCCCCTTTGCCCCTAATATTAGAAATCTTAGATTAACTAGGGGGTGTAAAGATTTTCATAAAGTTAGACCTTAAAGATATGTACTATTAGCTATGTATTTGCGAGGGCGATAAGTAGAAAACAGCCTTCTAGTGTAGATATAGTCACTTTAAGTATTTTATAATACCATTTAGGCTTGTTAACGCGCTAGCATCCTTCTAAGAGTATATTAATAAAGCTTTAGAAAGCCTTAATAATCTTATTTATATTATCTACCTTAATAACACCCTAATATTTAGCTACGAGATCTTAGAGCATAAGGGTAATATTAAAAAGATCCTTAAGAGATTTTAGAAGGCTAACCTTTTTGTTAATTTAGATAAGTGCTAATTCTCCGTTAAGGAGGTTAAATTCCTTAGTTATGTAATCTTACTAAAAGGAATCTTAATAGACCTAAGCAAGGTAAAGGCAATTGTAATGTAGCTAATACCTATCTGCGTGTTTAATATCTAATCTTTCCTTAGGTTCACTAGATTCTATAGGCGTTTTATTAAGTTATATAGTAAAATAGTTATCCTATTAATAAACCGCTTACATAGGAACTAACTAGTAAGGTTTAAGCTAAATAATAGTGTTAAAATAATGCTATTTATAGCACTATTTTATAGGCCCACTAGTTGCCTTGTTGCGTTGTTGCAACGTTGGTTATTGCTTGCAGCGTTGTTCTGTTATGACCTGCGTTGTTCCACAACCAACCCGCGGGCTTGTATGACTAAGCCGACTAGGTTACCCTATAGGGAAGCTGAAATCGACTGTAACTAGGCAACTAGTAGTCGTATAAAAGGCTGACGTATACTGTTCGAATCCTTGAATTTTTCTGGATTTAATGGTATATTTTGTTAATAGGGTTGCCTATTAAAAATGCTTAGTTAGTGCACCTAGGCAGCTAGTTTGTATGGCCGTGAGTCGATTTTTTATTTTTCCTATACAAATAGGTTTTGCGGAAAATAAAAAGTAGCTCCTAAGACCTCTCTAGCGGTCTAGATCCTCCGATACGGTTGGTAGGTCTATGAGGGGACTAGAAATCCTCTCATTGCTTGTCAGACCGTCCGTTAGCTAGGAATCAACTGTATTTAACTATCAAAAGCTCCTAATCTTAAAGAATAAGCTATAATCTAGTAAATCTAAAAGCCGCCGCGTCAGAATCTACTAGGGAGGTCTTCCTATCCCTCTAGTTAGATTCCCTTCCATTTTCAATAGGTTATGAGCCCGGAAGGCCTATAGATTACTACATTACTGCGTTATTCTACTGCGATTACTGCTTGATTTTGGGTACTGTTACTACCTACTATACCTGTGGGCTCTTAAGATTACGAAGGAAACCACTAGAATTTGAAGCTCTTCATTTACTAGTACCACGCATCGCAACATCAGACCCTTGGTGTTGAAAATCAACTACAGCCGCACCCGCAACCACCACATTGCAACTGTAACTATCTAGTTACAACCACAACCTCTTTTTAGTGATTCTATTCACTATTGCGACCGTTATATTTGATATTATCTACAACAGTAGATACGCTGCATCCTTCTAAAATCATTGGACATCTAGTATATCTATACTAGGCTTTTTGACCTATTACATTACGTTGCACGCACTATACATTACGTTGCGTTGTGTTGTGGCTTCTGTAATACCTATTATCTACGATTCCTATCCTTGGTGTTGAGAAATTTTCCTCGCGGAGATTCTTCTCTGCCATTTTTCTGCCCGTGCATACCGAAGACCCACTTTTTAGACCTAAGGGCTGCCCTCTCAAACGGCTCCGCCACACAATTTACGTACGCGACCAGATTACAACACAAGCAATTTCTAGCGCGCGTTATTTGCAATAGGAACAAATTTGGAGATTCAACACAGCAACTAGAAAATGGCACCAGCTAGTTATAAGGGTAAGGCCCCTATGGGGTCTTCTAGCCCCCCTAGGGACCCTAGTAGGATGGATATAGAAGGTCAACCGGCTGTTCAGGCCAGTGCCCTACAGCTACAGATGCAGGGCCAAATTGAACAACAAGGCAAGACCTTAACTGATTTTATTAGGCATAGCGAAAGAAAATCGTATTAAAAACAAGGCTAGTATTAATGATCTTCTAGAGAAGTTAACGCAAACCATGACTGTTATGCAAGGTCTTCAGGCTTCTAATAGACCTAAGGAAGAAAATACTAAGGTTCTAGAAGAAGACCTAGCTACTACTTCTGCGAGCGTACCTTCTAGTAACTTACAAGCTGCCTTTAACACAGGTGCTATAAAGGAACTAAATAAGAAGGTTCACTCTATTCCAGAGGGAGCTAAGCTAAAAGGCCCTAAAAACTATGATCAGTGGAAGCAAGCCCTAAGCATACAATTTAGAGCCCTAGGATTACCTGAATTTATAGATAATCCAAGCCTAGCAGGCCATCTAGCTAACTGTGACCAAGCTATTCTTTTAATGATATTAAGAGATAGCTGCTAACCTGGACCACAGGCTGCTATATATTGGCAAAAATCCCCTGAAGAAGCCTATAAAGTCCTTATTAGGCAGTATTCGCAGAGTGCTAAAATCCAGCGTGGTACACTATATGCTAGCTACTATTCCCTAAACTTTTCAAGTTATAAGGGATCTTTAGAGGCTTTTAATGCTAATTTTAATAATTTACTAGCTAGACTACAGCTTTGTAGTGTAGAGATCGCCCCTATTGATCAAGTAAACCATTATATCAATGCATTAAAGCAGACCTTTCCTAGTTAGGCTAAGAGACAAAGATTTACTATCAGAGCTTCTAGGGCACAAGGACTGCCTGTAAATACCCTAAATTTACAGTTCCTTATGGCGGATTTATTAGAAGAACAGAGGGACAAAACCTCCCCTATAGCTAAAGCCCTTAGCTATAAGGCTTCTAATAATAACAAGGGAAATTCTAAGGACTAGGAAAAGAAGTCTTCTAATCCTGACCCTAAGAAGGACTCTAACGCCACTAAAGAGCAGGATAAGAAGGATTCAAACCCTTCTAAGGCCTCTAAAAAGAAGCAGAAGAAGAAAAAGAGTAGCAACCGGGAAAAACAGAAAGGAAAAGAAGCTGCTTTTGCTTTAGGCTATACCCTAGCCACGGGATACGTTGAAGAATTAGATTCTAATGAATCTAGCAGTGATAATAGTAGTGATTCTGATTCTGATTTAGATAGTTCTAGTGCCTCTACCACTAGTAACACTACTAGCAAGCCTACTTTTAGCTACTCTAACGATGTAGTTAAAAACTCCCTTTTGTATGATACAGGTTCTTCCTGTCACATTTGTAATAATAGGGCTTCTTTTAGGGACTTCAAACCTCTAAAGAAAGGTGAAACCGGCGCTATAATTACAGCAGGAGGACCTATTTTTCCTAAAGGAAGAGGCACAGCTGTTTTTAACGTTCTGGTCAAGAAAAATCCACCAGAATATAGGCCTTTAGCTCTGCTAGATGCCCTATATTTCCCAGGCATAGATACTAACCTAGTTAGTGGGTTATCTCACTATCTAAAGGGAGGTTATCTAGCTAAAGACTAGCTATTCCTAGCCGATAAAAGCCCCTGTGGGTTACTAGAACCTGCTAAACACGGCTTTTTTCTACAGATTAAGGGGCAACCTACTCCTACAATCTGTAAGCATTCAACCCACCTCTCCTTTATGGGCTCTCAATATTGCAACTAACAACGGCAACGACAACCAAGAGCTCATAAGAACAAGTTAGGGTTTTCCTACCCTATAGAGGTTCAAATTCCACAACCAGCTTTTAATCCCGAGGAATATCAACGAATCGAAGAGCTAGAAGACGATGATTCAGCCCTATGTCCCACCGAAGCTCCTAGTCAGGCATCTTCTACAGGGGGTTTAGAAGGTCCATACCCTAATGACTTGGGTGACGATAGTGGCCGTCTATTGCCCCCAGAGGCCTGTGATTCTCAAGAGGCCTGGCAACAGAGGGAGCTAGGGGATAATAGCCCTAAATCTAACCTAGATCCTAGTTACAAGAAGCTACTAGATCTAGCCCTTCTTTGGCACATTCGATTAGGCTATATAGGCCTCCCTTTACTAAAGAAGTCATCGAAATTAGCTAAAGGGATCCCTGATTTTTCCGCTGTTAAAGAAAAGGATTTTAACTGCATAGCCTGTATGCAATCTAAAGCTGTTAGAAGACCAACTAAACGACCTATTCAGGACCCCCCTAGAGTTCTAGATATTCTAGAGGGAGATACGGTTAAAATCGAACCTATACCGCATAATAAGAAGGCTACAGTCCTTATCCTTATTGATCGAAAATCCCGGTATAAATGGTGCTTTTCATTAGCTAATAAAGAAGGTTTAACCCTTTCTTTAGCTATTAAGGGCTTCTTTAGAGCCCTGAAAAACCGATATAACGCGTATCCTAGGCACCTTCACTTCGACGGAGGTACTGAAATTAATAACGAACTTCAGTCATGGTTATCTTCTAAAGGAATCTGTTTTAGTACCTCTTGCCCCTATATTCACGAACAGAATGGGCTAGTTGAGAGGGCTATTAGGGTTATCCTCGACCGGCTTAGGGCTACACTTCAGTGGTCTAAGCTACCCTTATATCTATGGTCTTATATCCTTCCAGCCATAGTGGAATTAGTCAATATCACAGCTAATACAACTAAACCTTTAACCCCTAAGCAGCTATTTCTAGCTGATTTAGAGCCTGAGACTTCCTATAAGCCTAACTTCTCGAAAATTAGGGCTATAGGGTCTTATTGTGAGGTCCTAATACCTCCGGAGCAGAGATCTAAGCTTCAAAAGCTAGCCCCTAGGACTATTCCTGGTCGGTTGCTAGCTACTCTAGGTTCTACTGTTTATCTTGTTTATATTCCCTCTAAAAGGTCAGTCGTAAAGACTAGCTTTGTTAAAATTATAGAGGATATAGGCTCTGTAGGGTCCCCTAAGCCTTTAGGGACTAATCCTTCAGAGGGAGAAGCCGATATCTCACGAGATAATCTAGAAATTCAGGATAGTTACCTAAAGCCTCCTGAAGGTCTAGCGCCCGCAGCGCCCGCAGCGCCTGTACTAACAGCCCCCGGGGCGACCGACACAACGCCTGCGACAGCGCCTACAGCGCCCACGACAGCGCCTGCAACGTCTCCAGCGCTACCCCTAGAGAGCCCTAGCTCTAGCGCCCCTAATAAGGGGCCTATCGAAAAACCGTTTTCAGATTTGGATTCTTTAATCAATTCTGATTCTATGGATATCGATGATTTCAATATATCTTCTTACGTTAAGGAGATATGCTTTAAGGCACAACAAAAGGCTAAATCATCCACTAAAAACAACGATTCGGATACCCCTAAGACCTGGAAACAAGCTGTAAAAAGTAAGGATAGTCGAAAATGGATGGATGCAACTTTCAACGAATTTAAACAGCTTCTAGCTGCTGGAACCTTCAAATTTATAGGGATAGACCAAATTCCTAAGGGCCGGAGGGTTCTAAAGAATAGGCTTGTTTACAAGCTTAAAAAGGATAAAGAAAATAATCCTCTAAAGTACAAGGCCCGACTCGTTGCTAAAGGGTTTATGCAGATAGAAGGTCAAGATTATATCGAAACCTACGCTGCAACTAGCATTCCCCCTAGTTGGCGGATTTTACTAGCCCTAGCGGCTTGTAATGACTGGGAAGTTGAACAGGTTGATTTTATAGGGGCCTTTCTAAACAGTCCACTAAAGGAATCTATCTATATGCAAATACCTGATGGATTTACTAAGTTTGCTGAGTCTTCTACACCTGAAGTAGCTAAGTTACTTAAGAAGTATGGCTACAAACCCTCTCAAAAGCAGGTTATTTTCCTACAAAAAGCTTTATATGGATTAAAACAGAGCTCTAGAGAGTGGCAACAGGTTTTAAAGGACCTTCTTCGGAAGCTAGGCTTTCAACCCCTTATATCCGACCCAGCTGTCTTCTTTAACCCAACTACATCTACATATATAGCGACTTATATGGATGACTGCCTTCTAATAGGACCGGATCTAGCTTATATTAATAGGCTAAAGAAGCTACTTCATAAAGCTTATCCTATAGAAGACCGTGGGCCAGCCGAATTTTTCCTAGGCGTTCAAATCACTAGAAATCAAAAGAAAGGGACCCTAACTATCCACCAGTCCCAGTACATTTCTAAAGCCCTAGAAAGATTCAACATAAAGGATGCTAGACCTGTTAAAATTCCTCTACAACCGGGAATTATAAAGCAGGTAGACCACCTAACTAAACCTCTTTCCCCCCCTGATCACAAGCTATATCAGAGTATTATAGGGACTATTATGTACCTAATGCTCCTTACAAGACCTGATATTGCCTTTCCGGTTCAGTGGCTTTCCACAGCGCTAGCTAAGCCGTTTATAGAGCATCTTAATGCTTCTAAACATCTGCTTAGGTACCTTTTAGGCTCTATAGGTTATTCTATAACTTATAGAAGGTCTAAATCTGCTGTTACAGCTTCTGCAACCCTTATTGGCTTCTATGATAGCGACTTCGCGGGTGATAAGTCCTCTAAATCAACCTATGCTTATCTCTATAAGCTAGCTAAAGGACCTATTAGCTAGAAATCGAAGAAAGCAACTACGATAGCTTTATCCACATTAGAGGCTAAATCTAATGCCTTATGTAAAGCTATTAGGGAGCTAGAGTGGCTTTACGGTCTCTTTAAAGAGATAAAGCTGCCTATAGCACCTCCAGTACCGATTTTTAGTAATAACCAAGGCGCTATTACAACCGCTAATAACCCTGCTCTTCATAGCAGAACAAAGCATACCCTACTAAAATTCAACTATACCAGAGAAAAGGTACAGAAGGGTATAGCTAAGGTTATCTACATTAACACTAAAGAGATGCCTGCAGATGGTTTAACTAAGCCCCTGCCCCATGATAAATTTCAACAATTTATCCAACTATTAGGTCTTACGAATACAAAGGCCTAGATTAAAAAACCAACTAAAAAGTCGAAAAACCCGAAAAATCAACAAAAACACTGGAATTACGCCTAAAAGTTATCGATTTTACTGTTTTTAGTCTAAAAGTTATTGGATTTATTATTGAATTTATGGTTGACTTAGATATCTATTAAAGAGCTAAGTCTAGGTATCGAATTAGTTACCTCATACTTTTCTAGAGGGAGTGTTAAAATAATGCTATTTATAGCACTATTTTATAGGCCCACTAGTTGCCTTGTTGCGTTGTTGCAACGTTGGTTACGAGCGTTGCTTGCAGCGTTGTTCTGTTGTGACCTGCGTTCCACAACCAACCGCGGGCTTGTATGACTAAGCCGACTAGGTTACCCTATAGGGAAGCTGAAATCGACTGTAACTAGGCAACTAGTAGTCGTATAAAAGGCTGACGTATACTGTTCGAATCCTTGAATTTTTCTGGATTTAATGGTATATTTTGTTAATAGGGTTGCCTATTAAAAATGCTTAGTTAGTGCACCTAGGCAGCTAGTTTGTATGGCCGTGAGTCAATTTTTTATTTTTCCCATACAAATAGGTTTTGCGGAAAATAAAAAGTAGCTCCTAAGACCTCTCTAGCGGTCTAGATCCTCCGATACGGTCGGTAGGTCTATGAGGGGACTAGAAATCCTCTCATTGCTTGTCAGACCGTCCGTTAGCTAGGAATCAACTGTATTCAACTATCAAAAGCTCCTAATCTTAAAGAATAAGCTATAATCTAGTAAATCTAGAAGCCGCCGCGTCAGAATCTACTAGGGAGGTCTTCCTATCCCTCTAGTTAGATTCCCTTCCATTTTCAATAAATAGTAAGCTAGTAGCGTTTAGGGAACTATAAAAGTTATTTTAAGAGGCTCTAATTTTAGTTTACTTTAACCTAACATTACCACTACAAGTAAAGACTAATGCCTCTAGATACGTAATTAGAGCTATCCTTATAATATTAGTGCTAGGTTACTAGCACCCTATAGTGTTTATATTAAGAAAGTTAAAGGACACTAAATTACGCTACGTAACACTAGACGTAAAGCTACTAGCGATTTAGAAGGCTTTTTAGACTTAGAGGTACTACCTTGCTTACTTAGCGTACCTAGTTACTATAATTACAAATTACCTAAACTATAAGTACCTTATAATAAAGCCTAAGCTAACTAGTTACTAGGTCACTATGTTAGATAAGCTATGCCTATTTAACTTTACTATTAAACACTAGGTAGGGAAGCTAAATTTTGCTAATCCTTTGTTATAAAGGTTAGACTATATTAGTAAGGAAAGGAAGGCTAAGGCTTTTATGTCTTAGTTACTAACCTTCCTTGCTAAGTTTACTACTATTAGGCTGCGGGGGCGCTACGTTAGTAATAGCTTAACTACTAGTTAGGCATGTCTATAGTGTGTTAGGTTTGTAGTTAAGGAGTAGCGTAAGAGTAATAGTGACTTAGTAAGTACCCTATGTTTACACTTACTACCCCTTAATAGTAAAGCAATAACCCTAATAGTAAGTAGGAAAACCTTTGCTATATTAATCTCTACTAGGCTAGGTAAAAGGCCTAAGCATGTGGTAATAAAGCTATAGGATTATAGCAATTAAACCTTACTAGCTAGTTTAAGAACCTTTTCTATATTAATCTTCGCTAGGCCTATAGAAGTAATAGCAAGCAAGTTAACCTTTGCTATATTAACCTTTACCACGCTAGTTAAAAAGTCTAAGAGCGTTACTAGGGAGCTATATACTTACAGTAGCATTAAGGTAAATTACCTAATAGTAAGTAAGAGAACCTCTTCTATATTAATCTTTACTATATTCACAAAAGTAATAGTAGGTAGGAGAACCTTTACTATATTAATCTCTACTAAGTTAGTTAATTTATCTAAGAGCGCTACTAAAGAGCCACTAGGCTATAGCAGTGTTATAATAAGAATCTTAGCGGTTTAGAGAACCTCTTCTAAGTTTAACTCTAACGTTAGGAGTGAGGCAGCGGAATTAAAAGCCCTAATTTAAGTCTTATTATTAGAAGCGTAGTAAGGGGATGCCTTTATTACATAGCGAAAGTTATTGCTAATAAGTAGTAACTCTAGTGCGTTAGGACTATAGTTAATTAGTCCCTCTAAGCTAGAGGCTAGAGAGCTATAGACATAGACTATAAGATTCTCTAAGTTACTAATGTACAAAAATCGTGTTTTTATCCTACTAGGATTACGAAAAGAAATTTTACTATTAACCTATAATAATCCTATAGTAGGTTATTAGGGGGTTAGCAAGACCCTTTATTGTATTATAGGCTAGTATTACTAGCTATTAATAAAGAAAGACATTAAGGTATATGTCTAGTCTTATGTTAATTATTAAGTTTTAAAGCTAAGGTTACACAAACCTTACGGCAAGTTAGCTACGTTACTAGTGCCTAATCGCCCCTTCTAAGAATTATTAATAGACTTTATTATAGGCTTGCTACTAGTAAAGAATTAGAAGTTTTAGCTATATAACGCGATTTTAGTTATTATAGACTAATTCTTAAAGTATAGTATTTATATACTAGTGTCCACATAACTAACTAGTAATAGCCTTGCTATAGTGTTCCTTAAGAATGTTTTTAAAGACTATAGCACCCTAGAAAGTATTATTATAAACTATAGGTTAATATTTACTAGTGGATTCTAGAGGACTTTCTGCCACCTTATTATAATAAAGCAGTGACTAAGCACCGCATTTTACCCCTAGATAGATAGGCAAATAAAGCAATTAAACTAGGTTCTTAAGTATTATCTAAGAGCTTACGCATACACTAAATAGGATAATTAGGTAGAACATTTGCTAATAGCATAGTTTACCTATAATATAAGCAAGCATAGCAGTTATAGCCTAACGCTAGCGAAGGCGCTATAAGGGTATAACCTAAGGGGATTACATTAGGCTATCCTAATGCCTAACTTAGTAAATAACTAGGTAGAAAATAGAGTCTTAGAATTAAGATAAAGACACTTAGAGATTAAGCGGCTACTTTATAATATATAAGCATAGTAAAAGAAGTATTATAATTATAAGAGAATGCTAATAGAGTTTAAGGTTAGGGACTATGTTTTACTATTTACTAAGAATATTAACCTAAGATAACTAAGCTAAAAGCTTGTAGCTAAGTACCTAAGGCCCTATAAAATTAAGAAGGTGGTTAGTAATTATAGCTTAGCCTATTAATTGCAATTACTAGCTAGCTTAAGACTTTATAACGTATTTAATATTACAAGCCTTAAACTATTTAGAGGGGATCCCACTAGCTATATAAATGCATCCTTGCTATAAGATAATGTTAAGGATAATAAAGAAGAGTTTAAGGTTAAGAGAATTATCTTATATTAGTATAATAGAAAATAGCGGAAATTCTTAGTGAAATAGAAGGGCTATAATAGCTTAGAGAATTTGTAGGTATTAAAAAGAGATTTTGTTATAAGGGATATTATAAACGATTATAAGCAGCAATTAAGTAGCTAGTTTGCAGAGACATTATTACTTTAGTAATTTAACACACGAAATTTTATAGTATAAAAAGTTATATTCTCTTAAAGCAAACTACTATGTAGCTACTAAGCACCTATTACTCTATTATTATATCCGCCACTGCATTTTCCTTTATAGTAGCTATAGGAGCTTTGTTATTAGAGGACCCCTCCTTATCCTTATAAATAAAGGAATAGAGCTCTTTAGGGAGCTTAGAGAGGCTAATATAAGCAGAAAGCTATAAAGCATAGGCTATAAACTAGCTATAAGTTAGCAAAGTAAAAGCTATGCTAGGGATAATAGGACTTACTATAGGAGCATTTTAAGCTATAAAGCGTAGGCTATTAGTGATATTAATCTAGACCTTAAGGTTAGTAGCATTAAATAGCTATAACATTACTACGCGCTTATTAGCATCCGCCTTGCAAGTAGCTTCTATAGTTAGATAGGCCTAATAAACTCTCCTATAGTAATTCACATTCTTTATAGTAAGAAAAGCATTATGTAATTTACGTTTTGCGCGCACTAGAGCCTAGTAATAAGTTAGCTCTAACTAAGTTACTAGAATTAATAATCTTACTAGGGATAAATAGTAATAGGTACTATTAGGAACCTCCTTTATAACCTTAAAAAACTTGTAATAGAGTATTATAATTCTTATAGGACACTAATAATAGGTTAGCTAGCTAAAAGCAGTGGCCTTAAAGGGGCACTTACGCTAGCATATGTTTTATTGTTTTTCGCGTAGTAAGCGCACTTTAAGGAATTACCTAACCTAAGTTAGTATTATAAGAGTAGGAAGGGAGTAGCTTAGTTATACTAGGGGAATAATAACACTTATTAGGAATTAGCTTCCTATTCACGATATACTAAGGTTTAGCTCTATTATCTTTAGGGGTAATCTGCTAAATTACCACCTACTAACTATAGTAAAGGTAAGGAATTTTAATTATACTACTTAGTAAGTTAGTAGCTATAACACTATAAATAAGAGGCAAACTTATATAGATGTTTTTAAAGCATGTAAAGCCCTCTTATAAGGGGATTTTTCTAGGGTAAGCGCTAAGGGTCCTAGAGTTATTAGGTAAATAGAAGATATTATAACTTATTTGTAAGTTAGTAGCAAGCAAGTAGGAAGTAAAGCAGTAAGATATAAACTATAATACTAACTATAAGAAGCAGAGAGATAATAAGATAATAAGGAGGAAGACTCTAAATAATATTAGTAACTACTAGGTAGTAGTAGTAAGAACGCTACTATAGGGCTAGTAAGGCTAACTTATAAATTTAATATTAAAAAGTAAGAGGGATAAGGAGGAAAGGAAGAGAAGAAGGAGGGGAAATTTAGTCTTTTTTATATTAACCGCGGACCCCTTAAGTGATTTACGTAGGCAGTGAAAGTAAGCTATAGGTTAAAAAGCTAGCGTTATAGCTATTAATAGCTAAAGTTATAGCTAACTACGCATACCTAGTAAGCTCGCAGTAACTTTACTAGAACTTATAATTAAATACACCCTAATGTATAGTGTCTAATACCCTATCCCTTTTAGCTAATAAGAAAATATAATATAGGGTGTTTACTTTTATAAAACTAGTAGGAATAAGGATATAAGCATTTATAAAGTAACTCTATAGCTATAACTACATTATAACTAAGAGCTTATAGGTAAGGTAGGGAATAATAGCTAGACTTATTGTTAATAGGGCTATTGTCTCCCTGTGTCTTGCGTTAGGACGCGTAAGGTAAGAATTACATAGGAAGTTTAAAATAGCGAGTTTACACTAACTAGGCAGTAAGTATAATTAAGGGCAATTATAAAGTAAAGGGGGTACTATATTAGGGTTATGAAGGCTATAGAGTAACACAGGCAATAGAGGCAATAGCATTATATATAGTAGGACCCACTTAGGGCTTGTAGCGCCCTAGCTATAAGGTTGCTATAAGCTAGTCACGTAAGCGCAAAGGGGGTATTTAGGCGAAGGTCGCACACATGGAATATAGGAGGCTAGAGATTAAAACCCTTAAGCATCACTACCTACCTTTAGCTATTTAGCTACTACTTATCTATACCATTACCCTATTCTATCCATTTCGGCCCAGAAGCCTTAACAGCATAGTATAATAGAGAAAGACTAGGTTAGGACTAGCGCGTTAGAGAACTAGCTAAGGACTAATTACTAAGCTACCTAAAAGATATCTAGAGATTTTATAATAACCTAGATAAGTATATCTTCTTTATAATTATATAATTATAAATAGGAAAGATTAGCCTTAATAAGTTTCTTTTTCTCTAGAATATCCCTAGGGTAGCTTTGCCTCTATATAACTATAGCTAAGCAAAAGAAGACTAGTACTATATAATAGTTAATTACTATAGATATAGTTATATATAACCCTAATAACATTAAACCTTTGCATACTTTTCCGCACTAACCCAAAGGTACGGAATTGCCTCTAAAATACAAACCAAGCTAATATTTAAATTCCTTGTTATTAATAACCCCCTTCTATAATATCGCATTATAACAGATCTAGAGGCAAGTGTAAGGATAAGGTGCTAATAGTTATTAATAAAGGAGAAAGGGGGCTAGTATAGAGCTACTACTACCCTAACGCTAGCATAGGACAGTTTAATATCTATAGGAGCAATAACAGACCTATAGTAAGATAGATTTAATTTAACTACCCTAAAGAAGAGAAATTCTATAAAGAAATAGCTAGTCTTATCCCTAGTAATAAGATTGCTAAAGTCTAGCGTATTACTAAGGCTATAACCCTCCTAATAGCAAACTATATCTAAGCTAAACTAAAATAGAAAAATAATAATAATAGCAATATTTATATAACTAAAGAAGCACTCTTATAAGTCCTTAAGGAGGTAATTAAGGAAGTAACTAAAGGTAGCACTACTCTAACCTAGGTAAGCATTACTATAGGACTTACTTTGCTAAAATAACTTAATACTACTTCACCCCCCCTATAAATCCTAGGTAAATAAGATAGAGAAGTCCTTATTAAAGGGAATACTATATAAGAATTACTCTAGTCTAGGACTACTAAAGATATAGTAATAGTAGTAAATAAGGCTATAGGCTAAGCTATAGTAATTATAGCTAGAAGACTCCTAAGTAAAGATATAATTATAATATTTAAAGGGACTGCTACCTAGTATAGAGATAACTAGAGATAGATTCCTACTGCCTTTAGACTAGAGATAGCTCTTTACTACTATATCCTTAGTGTTATAGTTAAGGGCTTCCTTATAAAGCATACCTCTATTAAGAACCTAGTAGCAAAGCTAGGTAAAGCAAACAAAGTTAACGTAATTAAGGTAATAGTAAGGTGCCCCTAACGCAAAGGAGCCCTAAGAACTACCCTTATCCTTAGACTAGCTAAAGTTAAAGATACTAATAAGATTTGTAAAGATAGAATAGTCTTTAAGGTAAAGCTATTTCGCACTAAACTATATAATAAGACCCTATAGCCCTAATAATACTATAACTACTTCTAAATAAGATATATTATAAAGTACTATAAGGTAGCCCTAAAGTGTAGGAGGTGCAAAGCTAGCTATTATAAGGGCAGAGAAATAACCTACCTAACTACTAATAAAAAAGTATAGGAGAAATACATTATATATTCTAGCCCTTACCTAGCCTAGTCTAGGGACTACCTAGTCCTAAAAAAGAAATAAAATATAGTAAAGGTAGGATACTTAGAGTAACTAGTATACTTTACTACTTACCCCTTAAATAAAAGCCTATCCCTAAGCTAGGAGAGACTTGCTATAGCCTAGGCGCTAACTACTATAGTAGGAAAGAAAAGAGGCTGCCTAACCCTAGCTAAGCAAAGCGCGAAATAGCCTAGAGCTATAAGGGCAGATAGTATTAGATAATACGTAAAGCAAATTAGGGCTAGCATAAAACTAGCGTAAGATAGAGAAGACCCCTAACCCCCCTAACTAATATAGTAATATTATAAGTTCTCTATTAGAATGTAATTAAGAAGGATAACCTTATATATATAGCGCTCTAGCACTACACTAATATAGATATAATAGTAATCTAAGAATAGAAACACATAAAAAACCCCTAGCCCCTAGCTCTAAGCCTTACTTACTTCTAACTTACACACTATAATAGATATAATGTAATATATATTAATAAGAAGCACGCTATAGGGTTATAAGTAGCCTAGGGAGGAACTAACTAGTCCCTAGTGAAAATATATAGTATAAATATTTACTCTCTTTACTTAGAAAATTATAGTAATAATTAGAACACCCCTATTTACACTATTAACATAGAAAAGCCCTATAACTAAAGCATATTTATTAGGGACTTTAACTAAAAATATCTACTATAGGATAGATTTAATAGGACTAGCAATAGGGTGGAAGAACTACTAGAGTTTATAAGCTAGTAAAGGCTTAGACTAGTAACGCTATAGGGTAAACCTACTAGATAGAATAAAGGCAATAGAGATAGCACTATAGATTTAGCGTAAGTAACTCCTAATATCTAAGTATATTATAATAAAGCTAATAACCTAATAGGCTCTAACTATATACTATAACTAATTTATATCTTTACTAACCCTTAGGAGGCTACCCCCCTAACCCTTAGACACACTTAGAGCGCTATAAATAAAGAAGCTATAGAGGCAAAGGTAATTAACTAGCTACTACTAGAAAACGCCCTAGACCTATGTAATAAGGAAGGCATTAACGCCTACACTATATAGTTAATTACAAATCTCTAGGAAATAGCTAAGATAGTAGCCCCCTAAAAACCTAGGGGCTTACCTAGACTAAAAGCGTAGTAGTTTAGAAGGGCTAAAGAGTTAGTTACTAAAGCTAATTAGGCTAAGAGATAATAAAGACACTAAAGGACTAAAGCAAATTAGTAAGCATATACTAACGTAAATAAGAACTAGGAAAGAATTATAAAAGAAAAGAGAAAAAACATATAAAGGGATACGCTAAGGCAGGCTAACACTAATAGTAAGGAGAGAGTAGTTTAGAGGCTAGAAAGATAGGCTAGGCTTTAAAGCTAGGCTCCCCTAAAGCTCCCTAGGCTACTAAAGCTAGAGAGGTCTAATAATAACCCTAACCTAGCTACTACACATAAAGATAAGGCAAGCGTGCTTGCATAAAGATTCTTCCCTAAACCTATAGTAGACCTATCCTATATCCTAGATCTATCTTTCCCTAAGCTTAATAATATACTAGCCCTAAACCTAGACCTATTTGCCCCCTAGGAGATTAGTAATATTCTCTTAGATATAAGTAATTAGAAGGTCTTAGGCAATAATAAACTCCCTATAGGATTTATTAAGGCTTATAGCAATCTAGCCTATCTCGTAATAACTAGGTTACTAAACGTAGCTATTATAGTTAGCTATTTCCTAGCCTGCTTTCACACTACTAGAGTAATAGTAATTAGGAAGCTAGGAAAAATAACTAAAGAAATAAGACACGCTAACGCCTAGAGACTAATCTCACTACTTAATATAGTAGGAAAGGTTATAGAAGTAGTAATAGTAAGGTAGCTTACTACCTACGCTAAGATAAATAGCCTTCTCCCTAAGCTCTAAATAGGAAATAGGGTTAATAGATTAATAAAGACTATAATAAAAGCCTTAATAAAGTACATTAAAGAGGCCTAGGGGAGGGGTAGATTAGCCTTACTTATGCAAATAGATATTTTATTAGTATTTAATAGGGTTAGCTACCTATACCTTATAGCTCTCCTTATTAAGATAGGTATCCTATAATAGCTAGTAGCAATAATACATAGCTTCCTCGCAGGGAAAATAAGCTAGCTTAGCTTTAATAAAGGACTTTTAAGACCCTTTAAAATTAAGGCTAGTACCCTATAGGGATCCCCCCTCTCCCCTATTCTCTTTCTCCTATACTTAGTAAAACTATATGTTTGCCTTAAAGCTATACTAGGAATAGTAGTAATAAGCTTTGCTAATAACATAAATATTATAGCTTTTAGAAAGAATATAGCTTAGACCTAGAGGAGACTTAAGGCTACGTAGAAGATCTATAAGGACTAGGCTAAGGAAGTAGGAGTAAAGTTTAACCTAGCTAAGATAGAACTTATACACTTTAGTAAATCCTATTAACCCCCCTAGACTAAAGTCTAGCTTAGAGTAAAGGAAATAGTGCCTATAGAGGCTTGCTACTTCCTTAGAATTTAGGTTAATAGAAAACTTATATAGGGCGCTTATAAGAAGATTATTAAAAGGAAATTAGCCTAGTAGTAACTTACACTACCTCGCTAGTGGTGTTAGTATAGGGTTATAGCTTTAGGGACACACGCCTCCTATACACATAGGTAGTTTGCCCTATAATTGCCTATAGAGTAAGCGCCTACTATATACTAACTAAGAAAGAAGAAAAACTAAAAGGTATAGTTAAGAGCTTTATAACTAACTAGTTAGCCTACCTCTAAGTTATTATAGGGGCGTTTAAGGCCACCCTAATTACATAGCTAGAAGCTAAAACTAAAGTCCTACTACTTAACCTATATCTAAACCACCTAAAAAAGAGGTTTAAGGATAGAACTATTAATAGTAAGATAGCAAAGGTAATTAGAACTATAGCTAGGTTAGCAGTAACTATCCTGCCCTAGAGGAGGCTATAGAGGAGATATAATAATAAGGAAGTATTGAAAAATGGAAGGGAATCTAGCTAGAGGGATAGGAAGACCTCCCTAGTAGATTCTGATGCGGCGGCTTCTAGATTCACTAGATTACAGCAGTATTCTTCAAGATAGAGAGCTTTAATAGTTAAATATAGTTAATTCCTAGCTAATACGGACAATCTAACAAGCAATAAGAGGATTTCTAGTCCCCTCATAGACCTACCAACTATATCGGAGGATCTAGGTCACTAGAGAGGTCTTAGGAGCTACTTTTTATTTTCCGCAAAACTCATTTGTATGGGAAAGATAAAAAATCGACTTATAGCCATACAAACTAGCTGCCTAGGTGGCCTAACTAAGCACTTTAATAAACAACCCTATTGTTAAAATAATGCTATTTACAGCACTATTTTATAGGCCCACTAGTTGCCTTGTTGCGTTGTTGCAACGTTGGTTACAGGCGTTGCTTGCAGCGGTCTGTTGTGACCTGCGTTGTTCACATAACCAACCCGCGGGCTTGTATGACTAAGCCGACTAGGTTACCCTATAGGGAAGCTAAAATCGACTGTAACTAGGCAACTAGTAGTCGTGGAAAAGGCTAACGTATACTGTTCGAATCCTTGAATTTTTCTGGATTTAATGGTATATTTTATTAATAGGGTTGTATACTAAAATGCTTAGTTAGGCCACCTAGGCAGCTAGTTTATATAGCTATAAGTCGATTTTTTATTTTTCCCATACAAATAGGTTTTGCGGAAAATAAAAAGTAGCTCCTAAGATCTCTCTAGTAACCTAGATCCTCTGATATAGTTAGTAGGTCTATAAGGGGACTAGAAATCCTCTTATTACCCGTTAGAATATCTATACTAGCTAGGAATTAACTATATTTAACTATTAAAGCTCTTTATCTTATAGAATACGCTATAATCTAGTGAATCTAAAAGCCGCCGCATTAGAATCTAGTAGGGAGGTCTTCCTATCCCTCTAGCTAGATTCCCTTCCTATTTTTAATAGGTTATAAGCCTAGAAGGCCTATAGATTACTATATTACTGCGTTATTTTACTGTGATTACTGCTTAATTTTAGGTACTAGTTATCACCTACTATACCTATAGGCTCTTAAGATTACAAAGGAAACCACTAGAATTTAAAGCTCTTTATTTACTAGCGCTACGCATTATAACATTAGACCTTTAGTGTTAAAAATCAACTATAGCCGCACCCGTAACCACTATATTATAACTATAACTATCTAGTTATAACTATAACCTCTTGTGATTCTATTCACTACTATAACCGTTATATTTAATATTATTTATAATAGTAGATACGCTATATCCTTCTAAAATTATTAGATATCTAGTATATCTATACTAGGCTTTTTAACCTATTACACTACGTTGCATGCACTATACATTACGTTGCGTTACGTTATAACTTCTATAATACCTATTATCTATAATTCCTTTACTTAGTGTTAAGAAAATTTTCTTAGAGACCCCTCTCCGCTATTTTTCTGCCCGCGCATACTAAAGACCCACTTTTTAGACCTAAGGGCTGCCCTCTTAAACAGTCCTGCCACATAATTTACGTGCGTGACTAGATTGTAACATAAGCAATTTCTAGCGCGCGTTATTTATAATAGGAATAAATTTAGAGCTTCTACATAGGGATTCTTTTCCTTTTTAGGGGATTTTTAGAAGATAGCACCACCTAGTTATAAGGGTAAGGCCCCTGCTATAGGGTCTTCTAGCCCCCCTAGGGACCCTAGTAGGATAGATATAGAAGGTTAACTAGCTGTTTAGGCTAGTACTTTATACCTATAAAGTTAAATTAAATAATAAGGCAAGACCTTATCTAATTTTATTAGGCATAGCAAAGAAAATCGTATTAAAAACAAGGCTAGTATTAATAATCTTCTAGAGAAATTAACGCAAACTATAACTATTATGCAAGGTCTTTAGGCTTCTAATAGACCTAAGGAAGAAAATACTAAGGTTCTAGAAGAAGACCTAGCTACTACTTTTACAAGCGTACCTTCTAGTAACTTATAAGCTACTTTAATATAGGTGCTATAAAGGAACTAAATAAGAAGGTTTACTCTATTCTAGAGGGAGCTAAGCTAAAGGCCCTAAAAAACTATAATTAGTAGAAGCAAGCCCTAAGCTATAATTTAGAGCCTAGGATTACCTAAATTTATAGATAATCTAAGCCTAGTAGGCTATCTAGCTAACTGTGACTAAGCTATTCTTTTAATAATAT
The DNA here is from genome assembly GCA_024072835.1 of Epichloe amarillans. Classification (NCBI taxonomy): domain Eukaryota; kingdom Fungi; phylum Ascomycota; class Sordariomycetes; order Hypocreales; family Clavicipitaceae; genus Epichloe; species Epichloe amarillans. The sequence goes on from CP099639.1 coordinate 2,205,570, forward strand.
TAAGAGATAGCTACTAACCTAGACTATAGGCTACTATATGTTAGCAAAAATCCTAAAGAAGCCTATAAAGTCCTTATTAGGCAGTATTCGCAGAGTGCTAAAATCTAGCGTGGTACACTATACGCTAGCTACTACTCCCTAAACTTTTTAAGTTATAAGGGATCTTTAGAGGCTTTTAATGCTAATTTAATAATTTACTAGCTAGACTATAGCTTTATAGTGTAGAGATTGCCCCTATTAATTAAGTAAAATTATTATATTAATGCATTAAAGCAGACTTTCCTAGTTAGGCTAAGAGACAAAGATTTACTATTAGAGCTTCTAGGGCATAAGGACTGCCTATAAATACCCTAAATTTACAGTTCTTATAGCGGACTTATTAGAAACAGAGGGATAAAACCCCTATAGCTAAAGCCCTTAGTTATAAGGCTTCTAATAATAATAAGGGAAATTCTAAGGACTAGGAAAAGAAGTCTTCTAATCCTAACCCTAAGAAGACTCTAACGCCACTAAGAGTAGGATAAGAAGGATTTAAACCTTTCTAAGGCCTCTAAAAAGAAGCAGAAGAAGAAAAAGAGTAGTAATAGGGAAAAACAGAAAGGAAAAGAAGCTGCTTTGCTTTAGGCTATACCTAGCTATAGGATACGTTAAAGAATTAGATTCTAATGAATCTAGTAGTGATAATAGTAGTGATTCTAATTCTAATTTAGATAGTTCTAGTGCCTACCACTAGTAACACTACTAGCAAGCCTACTTTTAGCTACTCTAACGATATAGTTAAAAACTCCCTTTTGTATAATACGGTTCTTCCTTACATTGTAATAATAGGGCTTCTTTTAGGACTTTAAACTCTAAAGAAAGGTAAAACTAGCGCTATAATTACAGTAGGAGGACCTATTTTTCCTAAAGGAAGAGGCATAGCTATTTTTAACGTTCTAGTTAAGAAAAATCCACTAGAATATAGGCCTTTAGCTTTGCTAGATGCCTATATTTCCTAGGTATAATACTAACTAGTTAGTGGTTATCCCACTATCTAAAGGGAGGTTATCTAGCTAAAGACTAGCTATTCCTATATAAAAGCCCTGTGGTTACTAGAACCTGCTAAACACGGCTTTTTCCTATAGATTAAGGGCAACCATGCCTATAATCTGTAAAGCATTTAACCCACCTCTCTTTATAGGCTCTTAATATTATAACCAATAATGGCAACAATAACTAAGAGCTTATAAGACTAAATTAGGGTTTTCCTACCCTATAGAGGTTTAAATTCCGTAACTAGCTTTTAATCCTAAGGAATATTAACAAATCAAAGAGCTAGAAGACAATGATTTAGCCCTATGTCCTACCGAAGCTCCTCCTAGTTAGGCATCTTTTATAGGGGGTTTAGAAGGTCTATACCCTAATGACTTAGGTAACAATAGTGGCTGTCTACTGCCCGAGGCTGTGATTCTTAAGAGGCCTAGTAACAGAGGACTAGGGATAATAGCCCTAAATCTAACCTAGATCCTAGTTATAAGAAGTTACTAGATCTAGCCCTTCTTTAGCACATCAATTAGGCATAAGGCCTCCTTTACTAAAGAAATCATTAAAATTAGCTAAAGGGATCCCTGATTTTTCCGCTATTAAAGAAAAGGATTTTAACTGCATAGCCTATATGCAATCTAAAGCTATTAGAAGACTAACTAAACAACCTATTTAGGACCCCCTAGAGTTCTAGATATTCTAGAGGGAGATACAGTTAAAATCAAACCTATACCATAATAAGAAGGCTATAGTCCTTATACTTATTGATTGAAATCCCAGTATAAATAGTGCTTTTTTATTAGCTAATAAAGAAGGTTTAACCCTTTCTCTAGCTATTAAGGGCTTCTTTAGGGCCCTAAAAACCGATATAATGCGTATCCTAGGCACTTCACTTTAACGAGGTACTAAAATTAACAACACTTTAGTTATAGTTATCTCTAAGGGAATTTGCTTTAGCACTCTTGCCTTATATTCACGAATAGAATAGGCTAGTTAAGAGGGCTATTAGGTTATCCTAAACTAGCTTAGGTACACTTTAGTGGTCTAAGCTGCCTTATTTATAGTCTTATATCCTTCTAGCTATAGTGGAATTAGTTAATATATAGCTAATACAACTAAACCTTTAACCCCTAAGTAGCTATTCTAGCTAATTTAGAGCTAAGACTTCCTATAAGCCTAACTTCTTAAAAATTAGGGCTATAGGGTTTATTATAAGGTCCTAATACCTTCGGAGCAGAGATCTAAGCTTTAAAAGCTAGCCCTAGGACTATTCCTAGTTAGTTACTAGCTACTCTAGGTTTTACTATCTATTTATTTATATTCCCTCTAAAAGGTTAGTTATAAAGCTTTGTTAAAATTATAGAGGATATAGGCTCTATAGGTCCCTAAGCCTTTAGGGACTAATCCTTTAGAGAGAGAAGCAATATCTTACGAGATAATCTAGAAGTTTAGGATAGTTACTTAAAGCTCCTAGAAGCTAGCGCCGAGCGCCCAGCGCCTGTAAACAGCCTAGGCAACTAACATAGCGCCTGCAACCCCTACAATGCTATAACGCCTCTAGCGCTACCCTAGAGAGCCTAGCTCTAGCGCCCCTAATAAGGGTGTTATTAAAAAACCGTTTTTAGATTTAGATTCTTTAATTAATCCTAATTCTATGGATATTAATGATTTCAATATATCTTTATACGTTAAGGAGATATGCTTTAAGGCATAATAAAGGTGTAAATCATTCACTAACAACGATTCAGATACCCCTAAGACCTGGAAACAAGCTTTAAAAAGTAAGGATAGTCAAAAATAGATAGATATAACTTTTAACAAATTTAAAAGCTTCTAGCTACTAGAACCTTTAAATTTATAGGGATAGACTAAATTCCTAAGGGCTAGAGGGTTTTAAGGAATAGGCTTGTTTATAAGCTTAAAAAGGATAAAGAAAATAATCCTCTAAAATATAAGGCCTAACTCGTTGCTAAAGGGTTTATGCAGATAGAAGGTTAAGATTATATTAAAACTACGCTAAAACTAGCATTCCCCTAGTTAGCGGATTTTACTAGCCTTAGCGCTTAATAACTAGGAAGTCAAACAGGTTAATTTTAGGGGCTTTCTAAATAGTCCACTAAAGGAATCTATATATGCAATACCTAATAGATTTACTAAGTTTGCTAAGTCTTTTACACCTAAAGTAAAGTTACTTAAGAAGTATAGCTACAAACCCTCTTAAAAGCAGGTTATTTTCCTACAAAAGGCTTTATATAGATTAAAACAGAGCTCTAGAGAGTGGTAATAGGTTTTAAAGGACCTTATTTGGAAGCTAGGCTTTTAACCCCTTATATCTAACCTAGCTGTCTTCTTTAACCTAACTATATCTATATATATAGCGACTTATGTGGATAACTGTCTTCTAATAGGACTAGATCTAGCTTATATTAATAGGCTAAAGAAGCTACTTTATAAAGCTTATCCTATAGAAGATTATAGGCTAGCAGAATTTTTCCTAGGCGTTTAAATCACTAGAAATCGAAAGAAAGGGACCCTAACTGTCTACTAGTCCTAGTACATTTCTAAAGCCCTAGAAAGATTTAATATAAAAGATACTAGACCTATTAAAATTCCTCTATAACCTAGAATTATAAAACAGGTAGACTACCTAACTAAACCTCTTTCCCCCCTTAATTATAAGCTATATTAGAGTATTATAGGGACTATTATATACCTAATGCTTCTTATAAGACCTAATATTGCCTTTCTGGTTTAGTGGCTTTCTATAGCGCTAGCTAAGCTATTTATAGAGTATCTTAATGCTTCTAAACATTTGCTTAGGTACCTTTTAGGCTCTATAGGTTATTCTATAACTTATAGAAGGTCTAAATCTGCTGTTATAGCTTCTGTAACCCTTATTGGCTTCTGTGATAGCAACTTCGCGGGTGATAAGTCCTCTAAATTAACCTATGCTTATCTCTATAAGCTAGCCTAAGGACCTATTAGCTAGAAATCAAAGAAAGCAACTATAATAGCTTTATTAACATTAGAGGCTAAATTTAATGCCTTATGTAAAGCTATTAGGGAGCTAGAGTGGCTTTATAGTCTCTTTAAAGAGATAAAGCTACCTATAGCACCTCTAGTACTAATTTTTAGTGATAACTAAGGCGCTATTATAACCGCTAATAACCCTGCTCTTTATAGTAAAATAAAGCATACCCTGCTAAAATTTAACTATACTAGAGAAAAGGTATAGAAGGGTATAGCTAAGGTTATCTATATTAACACTAAAGAGATGCCTGCAAATAGTTTAACTAAGCCCTTGCCTAATGATAAATTTCAATAATTTATCTAACTATTAGGCCTTATGAATACAAAGGCTTAATCTAAACCAACGAAATTAACTAAAAAGTTGAAAAACCGAAAAATCAACAAAAACATTGGAATTACGCCTAAAAGTTATCGATTTTAAAAAGTTACTGTTTTTAGTTAAAAGTTATTGGATTTATTGTTAAATTTATGGTTAACTTAGATATCTATTAAAGAGCTAAGTCTAGGTATCAAATTAGTTACCTTATACTTTTCTAGAGGGAGTGTTAAAATAATGCTATTTACAGCACTATTTTATAGGCCCACTAGTTGCCTTATTGCGTTATTACAACGTTAGTTACAGGCGTTGCTTGCAGCGGTCTGTTATGACCTGCGTTGTTCACATAACCAACCCGCGGGCTTGTATAACTAAGCTAACTAGGTTACCCTATAGGGAAGCTAAAATCGACTGTAACTAGGCAACTAGTAGTCGTATAAAAGGCTAGGGTATACTGTTCGAATCCTTGAATTTTTCTGGATTTAATTGTATATTTTATTAATAGGGTTATATACTAAAATGCTTAGTTAGGCCACCTAGGCAGCTAGTTTGTATGGCCATAAGTCGATTTTTTATTTTTCCTATATAAATAGGTTTTGCGGAAAATAAAAAGTAGCTCCTAAGATCTCTCTAGCGACCTAGATCCTCTAATATGGTTAGTAGGTTTATAAGGGGACTAGAAATCCTCTTATTGCCTGTTAGACTGTCTATACTAGCTAGGAATTAACTATATTTAACTATTAAAGCTCTCTATCTTGCAGAATACGCTATAATCTAGTGAATCTAAAAGCCACCGCATTAGAATCTAGTAGGGAGGTCTTCCTATCCCTCTAGCTAGATTCCCTTCCCATTTGCAATACCTATTAATAAAATATACTATTAAATCCAGAAAAATTCAAGGATTCGAACAGTATACGTTAGCCTTTTATACAACTACTAGTTGCCTAGTTACAGTTAATTTTAGCTTCCCCATAGGGTAACCTAGTTAGCTTAGTCATACAAGCCCGTGGGTTAGTTGTGGGAATAACGCGGGTCACAACAGAACGCTGCAAGCAACGCCCGTAACTAACGTTACAATAACGCAATAAGGCAACTAGTGGGCCTATAAAATAGTGCTATAAATAGCATTATTTTAACACTCCCTCTAGAAAGGTATAAGGTAACTAATTCAATACCTAGACTTAGCTCTTTAATAGATATCTAAGTTAACTATAAATTCAATAATAAATCCAATAACTTTTAAACTAAAAACAGTAAAATTAATAACTTTTAGGCGTAATTCCAGTGTTTTTGTTGATTTTTCGGTTTTTCGACTTTTTAGTTGGTTTTAAACTAGGCCTTTATATTCGTAAGACCTAACAGTTAGATAAATTGTTAAAATTTATTATTAGGCAGGGGCTTAGTTAAACTATCTGCAGGCATCTCCTTAGTGTTAATGTAGATAACCTTAGCTATACCCTTCTATACCTTTTCTCTAGTATAGTTAAATTTTAGCAAGGTATGCTTTATTCTGCTATAAAGAGCAGGGTTATTAGCGGTTATAATAGCGCCTTAGTTATCACTAAAAATTAGTACTAGAGGTGCTATAGGTAGCTTTATCTCTTTAAAGAGACTATAAAGCCACTCTAGCTCCCTAATAGCTTTATATAAGGCATTAGACTTAGCCTCTAATATAGATAAAGCTATTATAGTTGCTTTCTTTGATTTCTAGCTAATAGGTCCTTAGGCTAGCTTATAGAGATAAGCATAGGTTAATTTAAAGGACTTATCACCTGCGAAGTCACTATCACAGAAGCTAATAAGGGTTACAGAAGCTATAGCAGCAGATTTAGACCTTCTATAAGTTATAGAATAACTTATAAAGCCTAAAAGGTACCTAAGCAAGTGTTTAGAAGCATTTAGGTGCTCTATAAACGGCTTAGATAGCGCTGTAAAAAGCCATTAAACTAGAAAGGCAATATTAGGTCTTATAAGGAGCATTAGGTACATAATAGTCCCTATAATACTTTAATATAGCTTGTAATTAGGGGGGGAAAGAGGTTTAGTTAGGTAGTCTACCTGCTTTATAATTCTAGGTTATAGAGGAATTTTAATAGGTCTAGCATCCTTTATATTAAATCTTTCTAGGGCTTCAGAAATATATTAGGACTAGTGGATAGTTAGGGTCCCTTTCTTTTGATTTCTAGTAATTTAAATGCCTAGGAAAAATTTGGCTAGCCCACGGTCTTTAATAGGATAAGCTTTATAAAGTAGCTTCTTTAGCCTATAAATATAAGCTAGATCCGGTCCTATTAGAAGGCAGTTATTTATATAAGTTGCTATATATGTAGATGTAGTTAGGTTAAAGAAGACAGCTAGGTTAGATATAAGGGGTTAAAAGCCTAGCTTTTAAAGAAGGTCTTTTAAAACTTGCTGCCACTCTCTAGAGCTCTGTTTTAATCTATATAAAGCTTTTTGTAGGAAAATAACCTGCTTTTGAGAGGGTTTGTAGCTATACTTCTTAAGTAACTTAGCTACTTTAGGTGTAGACTTAGCAAATTTAGTAAATCCATTAGGTATTTGCATATAGATAGATTCCTTTAGTGGACTGTTTAAAAAGGCCCCTATAAAATCAACCTGTTTAACTTCCTAGTTATTATAAGTCGCTAGGGCTAGTAAAATCCGCTAACTAGGGGGAATGCTAGTTATAGCGTAGGTTTCAATATAATCTTAACCTTCTATCTGCATAAACCCTTTAGCAATGAGTTAGGCCTTATATTTTAGAGGATTATTTTCTTTATCCTTTTTAAGCTTGTAAACAAGCCTATTCTTTAGAACCCTCTAGCCCTTAGGAATTTAGTCTATCCCTATAAATTTAAAGGTTCTAGCAGCTAGAAGCTGCTTAAATTCGTTAAATATTATATCTATCCATTTTTGACTATCCTTGCTTTTTAAAGCTTATTTCCAGGTCTTAGGGGTATCCGAATCGTTGTTAGTGGATGATTTAGCCCTTTATTGTGCCTTAAAGCATATCTCCTTAACGTATAAAGATATATTAAAATCATTAATATCCATAGAGTCAGAATTGATTAAAGAATCTAAATCTGAAAACGGTTTTTCGATAGCACCCTTATTAGGGGCGCTAGAGCTAGGGCTCTCTAGGGGTAGCGCTAGAGGCGTTGCAGGCGCTGTCGGCGCTGTATTGGTCGCTGTATTGGTCGTCCCAGGGACTGTTAGTACAGGCGCTGCGGGCGCTGCGGGCGCTAGACTTTTAGGCTTTAGGTAACTATCCTGAACTTCTAGATTATCTTGTGAGATATCGGCTTCTCCCTCTAAAGGATTAGTCCCTAAAGGCTTAGGGGACCCTATAAAGCCTATATCCTCTATAATTTTAATAAAGCTAGTCTTTATAACTAACCTTTTAGAGGGAATATAAACAAGATAAATAGTAGAACCTAGAGTAGCTAGCAACTAACTAGGAATAGTCCTAGGGGCTAGCTTTTAAAGCTTAGATCTCTGCTCCGAAGGTATTAGGACCTCACAATAAGATCCTATAGCCCTAATTTTTAAGAAATTAGGTTTATAGAAAGTCTTAGGCTCTAAATTAGCTAGAAATAGCTGCTTAGGGGTTAAAGGTCTAGTCGTATTAGCTATGATATTAACTAATTCCACTATAGCTAGAAGGATATAAGACTATAGATATAAAGGCAGCTTAGACTACTAAAGTATAGCCCTAAGCTAGTCTAGGATAACCCTAATAGCCCTCTTAACTAGCCTATTCTGTTTATTATTATAGGGGCAAGAGGTGCTAAAGCAAATTCCTTTAGAAGATAACTATAACTAAAGTTCGTTGTTAATTTTAGTACCTCTGTTAAAGTGAAGGTGCCTAGGATACGCGTTATATCGGTTTTTTAAGGCTTTAAAGAAGCCCTTAATAGCTAAAGAAAGGGTTAAACCTTCTTTATTAGCTAATGAAAAGCACTATTTATACTAGGATTTTCAATTAATAAGAATAAGGACTATTGCCTTCTTATTATGCGGTATAGGTTTAATTTTAACCATATCTCCCTCTAGAATATCTAGAACTCTAGGGGGGTCCTAAATAGGTTATTTAGTTAGTCTTCTAATAGCTTTAGATTGCATATAGGCTATGTAGTTAAAATCCTTATCTTTAACAGCGGAAAAATCAGGGATCCCTTTAGCTAATTTTAATGATTTCTTTAGTAAAGGGAGGCCTATATAGCCTAATTAAATGTGCTAAAGAAAGGCTAAATCTAGTAACTTCTTATAACTAGAATCTAGCTTTTTAGGGCTATTATCCCCTAGCTCCCTCTGTTGCCAGGCCTCTTAAGAATCACAGGCCTCTAGGGGCAATAGACAGCCACTATCGTCACCTAAGTTATTAGGGTATAGACCTTCTAAACCCCCTATAGAAGGTGCCTAACTAGGAGGAGCTTTGGTAGGACATAAGGCTAAATCATTGTCTTCTAGCTCTTTAATTCGTTAATATTCCTTAGGATTAAAAGCTAGTTACAGAATTTAAACCTCTATAGGGTAGGAAAACCCTAATTTAGTCTTATAAGCTCTTAGTTATCGTTTTTGGTTGCAATATTAAGAGCCCATAAAGGAGAGGTGGGTTAAATGCTTACAGATTATAGGAGTAGGTTGCCCCTTAATCTATAGGAAAAAGCCATTTTAGCAGGTTCTAGTAACCCATAGGGGCTTTTATCGGCTAGGAATAGCTAGTCTTTAGCTAGATAACCTCCCTTTAGATAGTGAGATAACCCACTAACTAGGTTAGTATCTATGCCTAGGAAATATAGGGTATCTAGCAGAGCTAAAGGCCTATATTCTAGTGGATTTTTCTTAACTAGAACGTTAAAAACAGCTATGCCTCTTCCTTTAGGATAACTAGGTCCTCCTGCTGTAATTATAGCGCTAGTTTTACCTTTCTTTAGAGGTTTAAAGTCCCTAAAAGAAGCCCTATTATTACAAATGTAACAGGAAGAACCCGTATTATATAAAAGGGAGTTTTTAACCACATTGTTAGAGTAGCTAAAAGTAGGCTTGCTAGTAGTGTTACTAGTGGTAGAGGCACTAGAACTATCTAAATTAGAATTAGAATCACTACTATTATTACTACTAGATTTATTAGAATCTAATTCTGTAATGTATCCTATGGCTAGAGTATAGCCTAAAGCAAAAGCAGCTTCTTTTCCTTTCTGTTTTTCCCTATTACTACTCTTCTTCTTCTTTTGCTTCTTTTTAGAGGCTTTAGAAGGGTTTAAATCCTTCTTATCCTACTCTTTAGTGGCGTTAGAGTCCTTCTTAGGGTTAGGATTAGAAGACTTCTTTTCCTAGTCCTTAGAATTTCCCTTATTATTATTAGAAGCCTTATAACTAAGGGCTTTAGCTATAGGGGAGGTCTTATCCCTCTGTTCTTCTAATAAATCTGCTATAAGGAACTGTAAATTTAGGGTATTTATAGGCAGTCCTTATGCCCTAGAAGCTCTAATAGTAAATCTTTATCTCTTAGCCTAACTAGGGAAGGTTTGCTTTAATGCATTAATATAATAATTTACTTAATTAATAGGGGTAATCTCTATACTATAAAGCTATAGTCTAGCTAGTAAATTGTTAAAATTAGCATTAAAAGCCTCTAAAGATCCCTTATAACTTAAAAAGTTTAGGGAGTGGTAGCTAGCATATAGCGTACTACGCTAGATTTTAGCACTTTGCAAATACTGCCTAATAAGGACTTTATAGGCTTCTTTAGGGGATTTTTACTAATATATAGCAGCCTATAGTCCTAGTTAATAACTATCTCTTAATATTATTAAAAGAATAGCTTAGTTATAGTTAGCTAGATAGCTTACTAGGCTTGGATTATCTATAAATTTAGGTAATCCTAGGGCTTTAAATTATATGCTTAGGGCTTGCTTCTACTAATTATAGTTTTTAGGGCCTTTTAGCTTAGCTCCCTCTAGAATAAAGTAAACCTTCTTATTTAGTTCCTATATAGCACCTATATTAAAGGTAGCTTATAAGTTACTAGAAGGTACGCTCGCAGAAGTAGTAGCTAGGTCTTCTTTTAGAACCTTAGTATTTTCTTCCTTAGGTTTATTAGAAGCCTAAAGACCTTGTATAATAGTTATAGTTTGCGTTAATTTCTCTAGAAGATTATTAATGCTAGCCTTGTTTTTAATACAATTATCCTCGCTATGCCTAATAAAATTAGCTAAGGTCTTGCCTTATTATTTAATTTGACTTTATAGTTATAAAGTACTAGCTTAAATAGCTAGTTAACCTTCTATATCTATCCTACTAGGGTCCCTAGGGGGGCTAGAAGGACCTCTAGTAGGGGCCTTACCCTTATAACTAGGTGGTACTATCTTCTAAAAGTCCCTATGTTAAATCTCTAAACTTATTCCTATTACAAATAACGCGCGCTAGAAATTGCTTATGTTGCAATCTAGTTGCGTACGCAAATTGTGTGGCAGGACCGTTTAAAAGGGCAGCCCTTAGGTTTAAAAAGTGGGTCTTTAGTATACGCGGGTAGAAAAATAACAGAGAAGAATCTCCGAGCGAGAAATTTTCTTAACACTAAGTAATAGGAATCGTAGATAATAGGTATTACAGTAGTTATAACGCAACGCAACGTAATGTATAGTGCGTGCAACGTAATGTAATAGGTCAAAAAGCCTAGTATAGATATACTAGATGTCTAATGATTTCAAAGGGTGTAGCGTATTTACTATTATAGATAATATCAAATATAACGGTCGTAGTAGTGAATAGAATCACTAAAAGTGGTTGTGGTTGTAACTAGGTAGTTACGGGTTACGGCTGTAGATGATTTTTAACACTAAGGGTCTAATGTTGCGATGTGTGGCGCTAGTAAATGAAGAGCTTTAAATTCTAGTGGTTTCCTTTGTAATCTTAAGAGCCTATAGGTATAGTAAGTGGTAACTAGTACCTAAAATTAAGCAGTAATCGCAGTAGAATAACGCAGTAATGTAGTAATCTATAGGCCTTCTAGGCTTATAACCTATTCAAAATGGAAGGGAATCTAGCTAGAGGGATAGGAAGACCTCCCTAGTAGATTCTAATGCGGCGGCTTCTAGATTCACTAGATTACAGCGTATTCTTTAAGATTAGAAGCTTTTAATAGTTAAATATAGTTAATTCCTAGCTAACGGATAGTCTAACAAGTAATAAGAGTATTTCTAGTCCCCTTATAGACCTACTAACTATATCAGAGGATCTAGGTCGCTAGAGAGGTCTTAGGAGCTACTTTTTATTTTCCGCAAAACTCATTTGTATAGGAAAAATAAAAAATCAACTCATAGCTATACAAACTAGCTGCCTAGGTGGCCTAACTAAGCACTTTAATAAATAACCCTATTAATAAAATATACTATTAAATCCAGAAAAATTCAAGGATTTGAATAGTATACGTCAGCCTTTTATACAACTACTAGTTGCCTAGTTACAGTCGATTTTAGCTTCCCTATAGGGTAACCTAGTTGGCTTAGTTATACAAGCCTGTGGGTTGGTTGTGGGAACAACGCAGGTCACAACGGAACGCTGCAAGCAACGCCTGTAACTAACGTTGCAACAACGCAACAAGGCAACTAGTAGGCCTATAAAATAGTGCTATAAATAGCATTATTTTAACAGCTCCTATAGGAATCCGTATTTCCTTATTATAAAGAAGAATAGAGGGATTTGCCTAATCCTATTAGCCACTAAATATAATAAAGTGATAATATAAGACACTCTAATTCCCTAAGGAGCGAAGGCATTTAGTAAGAGCTTCGTAATATATAAAATTTTATCTATTATTAATCTACTATTAGGATATAACTAAGTAAAACTAGCAGAAAGGAGTAGGGATATAACTATAATCTCTACTATAATTAGGCTTTTATGGCTTTGCTACTTACTATAAGGAGCTACTAATTTAGTAGCTTAATTTATTAGAATTATAGGATAAATCCTATTTAACTTAATCCCTAAAATTTACACGCTATTCCTAGATAATATTATAGTTAAAGGCCTAACTATAATATATAATAAGGAGGAGTTATGCCTAGAGTGCGCAGATATATGCTAGAGCATTTAATTAACATTAATAAAGTTTTAGTTAATATTAAACTCTCTAGTTACATAGCTTTAGCATTAAAATTAAAGTTTTACTAGAAGTTAGTAAAAATTATAGGGTTTATATATAGGATAAATAGATAGAAACTAACTAAAGCGAAAATAATAAAGATCCTAGAATAGATAGTTTACTAGGACCTATCTAAGGTATATTCCTTTATTAGACTAATAGGAGTTTACTATATCTAGGTAAAGCACTATATATAAAAGGCAAAGCCACTAGTAATTTTACTTAGGAAGAAGATAAAATAGGTATAGGGGCTAGAATAGTAAGAAGCTATAGATATCTTAAAAAAGGCAATAACTATAGCCCTAATTCTTATTTTACTTAATCTAGGACTAGGTTTTAGGGAAATTATCCTTATAGTTAACGCAACCCTACTTAAATAGGGGGCTACACTGCTATAAATAGTTAAAGGTAAACACCACCCTATTTAATACAAAAGCGGCACCTAGACTATTGCTAAAGCTAAGTATAATATAACTAAGCAAGAATGCTAGGTAATTATCTACGCGTTATAAAGGCTACGAATTTATCTCTATAAAGTCCCTTTTACACTAGAGATAGATTTGCAGGTCCTTATACACTAGCTTAATAGCGCTATTAATAATATACCTAGAGCCCTTATTATATAGTAAATTAGTTATATACTACTCTTTGATTTTTCTATATAATATATTCCTAGCAAAAAGAACTAAATTACAGATGCTTTATCTAGAAAGGGTCCTAGACTATTAGATTAATTAGATTAAGAGGTTAAAGGGGATTATTATTTATTTAAATACGCTAGTTAGCCTTCCCTAGCTATTTCTAGTACTCCTATAGATTAGTTAAAGAGAAAAACCTTTAGAAGGATAAAAAACCCCCTTATGTCTTTGTTTAGTCTAGCGCTAGCCCTAGACTAGGTTAGCGCCACTATTAGTGTGGCTATTTATAGTTATTTATTACTAGCTTACGCTAGCCTTATCCCTTTATCTAAGTTTTTAAGTTAGAAGGACTACTAACTCTTTACCTTTACCTAAGTCCTAGCTCTTCTCTAAGCTAGTGCTAGCCTAATTAATATTACTACCTATAAAGTGAATTTAAGTTTATAATAATAATTTACTTTTCTCTTATAGTATTACTAACTCTTTTATTACCTTACTTTTTAGCTAAATCTGCCTCTCCTTTAACCTAGGTTATTTATAAACTTAAAGCACCTAGTTTTATAAAACTTCTAGAGGGGGAGGGTAAGGCTAGCCTATAGTTACCTTAGTGTTAGCGCTCTTTTACTATTAAAGTTTTTGTTTATTTATAATATTAGTGTATTATCTTTATATTTATAATAATAACTTATAGCCCCCCCCCCCCTAGGGATTATAAGAAGAGTTCTTCCCCCCTTAGAATCCTAACCTTCTTCCTTCCTCTTATATTACACTTTCTTATAGGTTATTTTTCCCTTCTTCTTTTAAGAACCTATAGGCCCTACCCTAGGTTAGTGCTAGTTTAGAAGCTAATAACTACTATAGTTTTATACGCTTATTGCTATAGTTATAAAAATATCTCTCTCTCACTCTTTGTTACTAGTAGGTTTGCCTCTATTTCTATGCGATTTAGGTGCTAATCCGCCTAGGAGCCTGTGCTTTCGCTGCATTATCTAAAGAAGCTACTCACCCTAAAGTAGCTATAGCAAGCTCTTAAACGCGAGCTTTAGGTGGGTCCGCTCTGGCGCCAGGCCTATTTTAATGCTAATTTGGTTTAGTTAGGCAAGCCCTGACAATTTCAGTGTATTTCCTGCTATACGCGATCCGTAAAGACTCTAGGCTATTAGTGCTATAACGTCGTTAGTTTGTTTTCTCTTCGGTTTCGCCGCGGTGGCGAGGCTAATCCGTTTAGTTAGGGGCTATAACCAATGCCTGCTTTGATTGTTAGGTTAGGAATAGCGGGTGTGAGAAGGTTCGATATGGCCGCTCCCGGTCCGGCGCCGCTGCTAATTCGGGTTAAAGGGGATATTAAAGACTTTATTAATCTACACCTAAATAGCGTTAAGATTAAAGAAGGTAGTAAGAAAGATTACTTAGGTAAGATACACTAAGTAATTAATTTCTTATTAACCCTCTAGAGACTAATTAATCTTAGCATAAGAGACTATAGGAAGCTATAAAATAAAGCTAAAAAGTTCTTTCTAGAAAATAGTTACCTTTAGAAAAGACTAATAGGAATTATAAAGGGACTAGCGTTAGTTATTAATATACCTAAGTAATAACGCGTAATAGTTAAGGTAATTTATAAGGAGCTTAGCTATAAAGGCATTAAGGTAGTGTTCTAAGTAATAAAGCAGTAATATTAGTAAAAAGGACTCTAGAATATAACTTAAGAGATATTAACTTGCTACAAGACATGCTAGAAGTTTACGCCCTAGTAGCCTTAAGAACTATTAGTGCTAGTTAAGCTAGGGAACCTAATAAGTAAGATTTACATTAACACTTAGTACCTTCTAATTAATTACAGATATAAGTATCTCTTAGAAGTAAGATATAACCTAATAGGCTAGGTAAAGGCTACGCTAGTCTAAAACATAACTATAGTAGTAATTAGGAAGTTTCTCTTATCCCTAATTAGTAGGTTTAGCCTTTTCTAATTTATAGTCTATAATAAAGAACCTAAAATATAAGGAAATCTTAAAGAAGCACTAGTAAATATTAGAATCATAGGCATCTAAACGTCTAGGTATAACCTAAAAGCAAACTCCCCTATTAAAGCTAGACACTAGTCTCTTATGTTTACTTTAGTAAAGTTAGGGGGATTAAATAGTTAATAGGTAAAGCACCTTAATAAAGCCCTTCTTATAGACCGCACTACTATTCGCAAATTACATAGGAAGTTTGCCTTCTATTTAATCTATAGATAGGAGCTAATCTTGCTACTAGAAGTTAAATTCCTAACCTAGAGGCTAATTAACTAGGATGCGGTTACTACTAGCTAGGACCTATTTAAAGCAAGAGTGTAAATACTTAAAAGGAAGGCAAAGGATATTAAGAAGGTAAAGAAAAAGGTATTTAACTTTAGGAAGTAACTTATAGGATAAACTAATAAGAATTAGGCTATCTCTCTAAGGAAGGATTAATTAAAACTAGGAGACCTTATGCTAGTATATAATATTAGGAGAAACGTTAATATATCTATAATAAAGAAGCTTATAATAAGATAGAATAGGCCCTTCTAAATTCATAAGTAAGCGCTAATTTCTAGGGCCTACTATTGCAAACACTAGATAGAGTTTACCTTATAAAAACAATCTTAGGGGACTATATTAAGAAGTTTATCCTAGATTTAGAAGGTTAGTAGACTTTAACTACAAAATAGATAGCTACATGCTTTATAATAAAGCTAAATAAGGGAAGAGGGTAGTGATTATAACTAAGAAGTCTTAATAATTATGCTAGTAGTATCCTAGCATAATATATTAGATTAAATAGTTAATAATAAAGAGGTTAAACTTCTACCTTAGAGAAGTCTATACTAAGGGATTAAGGTCTAACTACCCCTCCTTATAGCTAAGCAAAAACAAGAATACAAGGTATACCCTTAGACGCACTAATATGCGTACAGATTAAAAGAACATTCCCTTTATTCTCTTACTATTCTATTTTTCTTTTTTTTTCTTTTTTCTTTCCCTTTTCACATGCTAAAGATTAAGTAATTAAGGTATAAATCTAATTTCACACTACATATCTAGCTTATTTTCCCTTCCTACCCCCCTAGTATTTATGAATAGTTTAGAAAAGGAGGTAGCATATTAATTACTAAGTAAGGAGAGTTTTTAAGGTTAATAGTGTTTAAGTTAAGTAAAAGAGCTTCTACTACCTTAGTAAACCACTCTTTTCCTAAGAAAGGAGTAAGAGCTTACTCTTAGGAAAATCTAGTGTAATACCCTAACACAAAACGCTATTTACAGCTTACTACATAAGATCTATTCTAGACGTAGTTACTATATACACTATTACTAACCCTAAAAGAGCAAGATATATCTATAAAAAGGGAAGTATATATGCTTATTAAAGAAGGTAATATACTATATATATAAGTTTAAGTAGTGGGTATAGAATATACTATTTAATTTACTAAATATAGACACTAACAAAGCTTAATAGCGTTTAGGATATTATAAGAGGGCATATAAAAAGTACCTATTAGGATAAGCTATCTTAGTAGGTATAAGAACTAGAGAATAATAATTATTTTTAATAGTAAGGGCTAAGGCACTATCTAATTTAATATAGCTTTGTATAAATTCCTTTAATAATTTAGTCCCTTTTATAGTCTTAATAAGATAGGGAGGTGCTCTCTCTAGGGGATTCTTAGATAAACAGAGAGAAATCTCCGTGTATAATAGAACGCCACTAGTGCTAATATTAATCCTGCTTTAAACCTAGAAGGCAAAAAGGAACTTATACTATAAAACAGAAGCTATTAGCGTTAACTTAAAAACAAGATTAAATAATTTATATAAGACTAATATAGTCTTTTCTAAAGAAAGATAGGAAAAACTTAGCGTAGTTAGACTAGTCTATAGTCTTTATTACTAAAAGCTTGCCTTTAGGGACACTTGCCCTTATAATAGTAGTAATATTAGGGAGCTTTTAATAGGTTATGTTAAGAAATTTAGCTATAATTAATTAGTTAGGAAATAAAGTAAGAGATAGCAAGGCTAGGTATATAAAGAGAAGGAGCGAAAGAGGGTTAAAAAGTCTTAAGTTATAAGATAACACCTATAATAGGCGTTAATAACTAATAAGTAAGCGGCTACCTATAAGTGACTTATAATACTAAAAGTCTAAATCATAGGAGCCACTTAATCCTAATAGATAGCTACCTTATAAGGGTAACTAGTGCTACCTACTAATAACCACCCCTAGATCTAGGAAAAAGCATAAAAAGAAAGGTTAGGACTATAGGAACTATTTAATCTAACTTACTTCTTACACTAGCATACCTACTTCTTATACTAGCATATATTTTCCTAACTCTTAAAATCTTTAACCTTACTATCCCTTACCTATTTTCTCTTATTTCTCCCTCTTCTCTAGCTATACTTATTTAATCTTACCTAGAAAATAAAGCAGTATAAGTAGTCTATTATAAATAAAGGAGATTACACTAAGGTTAATAGTAACACTATTACTTACTTCCCTTATAGTAGATATCTTACTATATACTATATTTATATTTTAATATATAGGATAGAAAACTCCTTTTTTAGAGAGGGAAAGGGAGATACTATTAAGGTTAACCTAGCTAATCTCTTTAGATAGCAGCTACCTTTATTTTACCTGCGGAGAGACTAGCTATAGCCTTTATTAAGGTTTAAAGTCTATTAAGATAGCGATAATTTTAATCTAGTAATACTAATTAGACTAGGCTAGACTGCCGCACAATAGCGTGGTTATTTAATAGATATTTATAAATTCCTAAAAAAGGCTTGCAAAACACTAAGTAAGGACTAGCTTAATTAGTTTAAGCTAATAGCAATAGGGAAGATTATAAAATAAGGTCTTAAAGCAAAAGTAGCAGTGCTACTATAAGCATTTAAAATTAATAACATAGAAGACTTTAACATAAAAACATTATAAAGATTAATTAGTTTAAAGGCTAGAAGGCTTTATACTACCTATTAGCCTATTAATATTAAGTATAGCATTAAGTATAACCCTATTAACCTTTACTTAGACATAAGTAATTAGCGCCTTATTATAGGGTTTGCTTACTTTACGAATTACTAGACTGCCTTTATATTTAATAAAAAGCAAGGATACCTATACTATTTTAATAGCATAGATAAAGGAAGAATAACCTATTTTATAGACTTTATAGGTAGGTAGGGATAGATTATATAACTTATAAACTATCCCTATAGTTTTAAGGCAATTATAGTTCTAGTAATAGAGCAGAAAGGAAACTAGGAATACGAATATATATGCCTAGGGTTTCTTCTCTAGATAATTCGCTACTAAGTTAGTTACTAAGCACTTAATCTAATTATAGAGGACTAGAACACACTAAATAAGTATAATATTAAGCTTAAATAATTATATACTTTTAGTGGGGATTCTATTATTAGTTAATAGTTTAAGTTATATCTTAAGGATTAGTTAATATCTAATAATATCCTAGACCTAAAATATAGCTATAGTAAAGCACTTAAGAGAACTATTAGGGTGCTATAAGATATAGCTATAAACAAGCTTATAATAGGAAATTAGTTACTAAGGGAATTAAGGTACTAGAAAGATTTTAACCTTTAATATCTAGTATAAAACATAATAAAGTGCTTAATGCTACGCTTTATAACCTAGATAGTTAGTGGAGGGTTGCCTATTAGTATAGTAGTAATACCCTAGAAACTTTAGATTACTAATAGGAATTGCCTAATTAAATAGTATACTAATATAGCATAAAATAATAATCTCTGTGTTTAGGACTTTTAGTAGTTTATAGCCTGCATTTTTACTAATAACCCTAAGGTCTTTAATATTAGTATATAAGAGGTGCTATAAGATTAAGGAAGATAAATATAATAGGAAGCTAAAGATAAACCACCCTTAATTAATATAAAAGAATAGAGATTAAGTAAAAGGAAAAGTTATTAGATATTACTTATGTCTTTATTTATATTATTATCTATTATTAGACATAAGGTAATGCCGCTATCTTTAACTATAAAGCTTAAAGCACTTTAATATAGTAAGGAAGATTAAATAACCACTACTATAAGGAAGGCTTTTTAAGCATAGTAGGTGGCAATAAACGCACTTTTTTAGGTAAATATTAGGGAATAGCTAAGATTACTAAGGATCTATAGAGTTATTAGATAAAAGCAAGAATATAACTATAAGACCTTACTTAGATAGGCAGAAGAAAGGATAATCTAATAGCCTCTTAGAGATATAGGTTAAGCTATAATTGTTAAAATAATGCTATTTATAGCACTATTTTATAGGCCCACTAGTTGCCTTGTTGCGTTGTTGCAACATTAGTTACGGGCGTTGCTTGCAGCGTTCTGTTATGACTTGCGTTGTTCCCACAACCAACCCACAGGCTTGTATGACTAAGCCGACTAGGTTACCCTATAGGAAAGCTAAAATCGACTGTAACTAGGCAACTAGTAGTCGTATAAAAGGCTAACGTATACCGTTCGAATCCTTGAATTTTTCTGGATTTAATGGTATATTTTATTAATAGGGTTGTATACTAAAATGCTTAGTTAGGGCACCTAGGCAGCTAGTTTGTATGGCTATGAGTCGATTTTTTATTTTTCCTATATAAATGAGTTTTGCGGAAAATAAAAAGTAGCTCCTAAGACCTCTCTAGCGACCTAGATCCTTTAATACAGTCGGTAGGTTTATAAGGGGACTAGAAATCCTCTTATTACTCGTTAGACTATCCATTTAGCTAGGAATTAACTGTATTTAACTATTAAAGCTCTCTATCTTATAGAATACGCTATAATCTAGTGAATCTAGAAGCCGCCGCATTAGAATCTAGTAGGGAGGTCTTCCTATCCCTCTAGCTAGATTCCCTTCCTATTTTTAAAAGGTTATAAGCCTAGAAGGCCTATAGATTACTACATTACTACGTTATTCTACTGCAATTACTGCTTAATTTTAGGTATAGTTACTACCTACTATACCTATAGGCTCTTAAGATTACAAAGGAAACCACTAGAATTTAAAGCTCTTTATTTACTAGTACCACGCATTGCAACATCAGACCTTTAGTGTTAAAAATCAACTACAGCCGCAACCCGCAACCACCACATTACAACCTATAACTACCTAGTTACAACCACAACCTTTTTAGTGATCCTATTCACTACTACGACTGTTATATTTAATATTATTTACAATAGTAAATACGCTACATCCTTTAAAATCATTAGACATCTAGTATATCTATACTAGGCTTTTTAACCTATTACATTACGTTACACGCACTATACATTACGTTACGTTGCGTTATAGCTTCTGTAATACCTATTATCTACGATTCCTATCCTTAGTGTTAAGAAAATTTTCTTAGAGACCCCTCTCTGCCATTTTTCTGCCCGCGCATACTAAAGACCCACTTTTTAGACCTAAGGGCTGCCCTCTCAAACGGCCCTGTCACACAATTTACGTACGCAACTAGATTATAACATAAGCAATTTCTAGCGCGCGTTATTTGCAACAGAAACAAATTTAGAGCTTTTACACAGGGATTCTTTTCCTTTTTTAGGGACTTTTAGAAGATAGCACTATCTAGTTATAAGGGTAAGGCCCCTGCTATAGGGTCTTCTAGCCCCCCTAGGGACCCTAGTAGGATAGATATAGAAGGTTAACTAGCTATTTAGGCTAGTGCTCTACAGCTACAAATACAAAGCCAAATTAAACAATAAGGCAAGACCTTATCTAATTTTATTAGGCATAGCGAGGAAAATCGTATTAAAAACGAGGCTAGCATTAATAATCTTCTAGAGAAATTAACGCAAACTATAACTATTATGCAAGGTCTTTAGGCTTCTAATAGACCTAAGGAAGAAAATACTAAGGTTCTAGAAGAAGACCTAGCTACTACTTCTGCGAGCGTACCTTCTAGTAACTTACAAGCTGCCTTTAACACAGGTGCTATAAAGAAACTAAATAAGAAGGTTCACTCTATTCTAGAGGGAGCTAAGCTAAAAGGCCCTAAAAACTATAATTAGTGGAAGCAAGCCCTAAGCATATAATTTAGAGCCCTAGGATTACCTGAATTTATAGATAATCCAAGCCTAGCAGGCTATCTAGCTAACTGTGACTAAGCTATTCTTTTAATGATATTAAGAGATAGCTGCTAACCTAGACCACAGGCTGCTATATATTAGCAAAAATCCCCTAAAGAAGCCTATAAAGTCCTTATTAAGCAGTATTCGCAGAGTGCTAAAATCCAGCGTAGTACACTATACGCTAGCTACCACTCCCTAAACTTTTCAAGTTATAAGGGATCTTTAGAGGCTTTTAATGCTAATTTTAATAATTTACTAGCTAGACTATAACTTTATAGTGTAGAGATCGCCCCTATTAATTAAGTAAATCACTATATTAATGCATTAAAGCAGACCTTTCCTAGTTAGGCTAAGAGACAAAGATTTACTATCAGAGCTTCTAGGGCACAAGGACTGCCTATAAATACCCTAAATTTACAGTTCCTTATAGCGGATTTATTAGAAGAACAGAGGGACAAAACCTCCCCTATAGCTAAAGCCCTTAGCTATAAGGCTTCTAATAATAATAAGGGAAATTCTAAGGACTAGGAAAAGAAGTCTTCTAATCCTAACCCTAAGAAGGACTCTAACGCCACTAAAGAGTAGGATAAGAAGGATTTAAACCCTTCTAAGGCCTCTAAAAAGAAGCAGAAGAAGAAAAAGAGTAGTAACTAGGAAAAATAAAAAGGAAAAGAAGCTGCTTTTGCTTTAGGCTACACCCTAGCCACGGGATACATTAAAGAATTAGATTCTAATGAATTTAGCAGTAATAATAGTAGTGATTCTAAGTCTGACTCGGATACCTCTAGTACCACTAGTAACACTACTAGCAAGCCTACTTTTAGCTACTCTAATGATGTAGTTAAAAACTCCCTTTTGTATAATACGGGTTCTTCCTGTCACATTTGTAATAATAGGGCTTCTTTTAGGGACTTTAAACCTCTAAAGAAAGGTAAAACTAGCGCTATAATTACAGCAGGAGGACCTATTTTTCCTAAAGGAAGAGGCACAGCTGTTTTCAACGTTCTAATCAAGAAAAATCCACTAGAATATAGGCCTTTAGCTCTGCTAGATGCCCTATATTTCCTAGGCATAGATACTAACCTAGTTAGTGGGTTATCTCACTATCTAAAGGGAGGTTATCTAGCTAAAGACCAGCTATTCCTAGCCGATAAAAGCCCCTGTGGGTTACTAGAACCTGCTAAACACGGCTTTTTTCTACAGATTAAGGGGCAACCTACTCCTATAATCTATAAGCATTTAACCCACCTCTTCTTTATGGGCTCTCAATATTACAACTAACAACGGCAACAACAACCAAGAGCTTATAAGAACAAGTTAGGGTTTTCCTACCCTATAGAGGTTCAAATTCCGCAACTAGCTTTTAATCCCGAGGAATATTAACGAATCAAAGAGCTAGAAGACAATGATTTAGCCCTATGTCCCACCGAAGCTCCTCCTAGTTAGGCACCTTCTATAGGGGGTTTAGAAGGTCCATACCCTAATGACTTAGGTGATGATAGTGGCCGTCTATTGCCCCCAGAGGCCTGTGATTCTTAAGAGGCCTAGCAACAGAGGGAGCTAGGGGATAATAGCCCTAAAAAGCTAGATTCTAGTTACAAGAAGTTACTAGATTTAGCCCTTCTTTGGCATATTCGATTAGGCCACATAGGCCTCCCTTTACTAAAGAAATCATCGAAATTAGCTAAAGGGATCCCTGATTTTTCCGCCATTAAAGAAAAGGATTTTAACTGCATAGCCTGTATGTAATCTAAAGCTGTTAGAAGACTAACTAAACGACCTATTTAGGACCCCCCTAGAGTTCTAGATATTTTAGAGGGAGATACGGTTAAAATCGAACCTATACCGCATAATAAGAAGGCCACAGTCCTTATACTTATTGATCGAAAATCCCGGTATAAATGGTGCTTTTCATTAGCTAATAAAGAAGGTTTAACTCTTTCTTTAGCTATTAAGGGCTTCTTTAGGGCCCTAAAAAATCAATATAACGCGTATCCTAGGCACCTTCACTTTAACGGAGGTACTGAAATTAACAACGAACTTTAGTCATAGTTATTTTCTAAGGGAATTTGCTTTAGCACCTCTTGCCCCTATATTCACGAACAGAATGGGCTAGTTAAGAGGGCTATTAGGGTTATCCTCGACTAGCTTAGGGCTACACTTTAGTGGTCTAAGCTACCCTTATATCTATAGTCTTACATCCTTCTAGCCATAGTGGAATTAGTTAATATCATAGCTAATATGACTAAACCTTTAACCCCTAAGCAGCTATTTCTAGCTAATTTAGAGCCTAAGACTTCCTATAAGCCTAACTTCTTAAAAATTAGGGCTATAGGGTCTTATTGTGAGGTCCTAATACCTCCGGAGCAGAGATCTAAGCTTCAAAAGCTAGCCCCTAGGACTATCCCTGGTCGGTTGCTAGCTACTCTAGGTTCTACTGTTTATCTTGTTTATATTCCCTCTAAAAGGTCAGTCATAAAGACTAGCTTTGTTAAAATTATAGAGGATATAGGCTCTGTAGGGTCCCCTAAGCCTTTAGGGACTAATCCTTCAGAGGGAGAAGCTGATATCTCACGAGATAATCTAGAAATTCAGGATAGTTACCTAAAGCCTCCTGAAAGCCTAGCGCCCGCAGCGCCCGCAGCGCCTGTAACAACAGCCCCCGGGGCAACCAATACAGCGCCCACGACAGCGCCTGCAACGCCTCCAGCGCTACCCCTAGAGAGCCCTAGCTCTAGCGCCCCTAATAAGGGTGCTATCAAAAAACCGTTTTCAGATTTGGATTCTTTAATCAATTCTGATTCTATGGATATCAATGATTTCAATATATCTTTATACGTTAAGGAGATATGCTTCAAGGCACAACAAAAGGCTAAATTATCCACTAATAACAACGATTCGGACACCCCTAAGACCTAGAAACAAGCTTTAAAAAGCAAGGATAGTCGAAAATAGATGGATGCAATATTTAACGAATTTAAACAGCTTCTAGCTGCCGGAACCTTTAAATTTATAGGGATAGACTAAATTCCTAAGGGCTAGAGGGTTCTAAAGAATAGGCTTGTTTACAAGCTTAAAAAGGATAAAGAAAATAATCCTCTAAAATACAAGGCCTGACTTATTGCTAAAGGGTTTATGCAGATAGAAGGTCAAGATTATATCAAAACCTACGCTATAACTAGCATTCCCCCTAGTTAGCGGATTTTACTAGCCCTAGCGGCTTGTAATGACTAGGAAGTTAAACAGGTTGATTTTATAGGGGCCTTTCTAAACAGTCCACTAAAGGAAGCTATCTATATGCAAATTCCTAATGGATTTACTGAATTTGCCAAGTCTACACCTAAAGTAGCTAAGTTACTTAAGAAGTATAGCTACAAACCCTCTTAAAAGTAGGTTATCTTCCTACAAAAAGCTTTATATGGATTAAAACAGAGCTCTAGAGAGTGGTAACAGGTTTTAAAGGATCTTCTTCGGAAGCTAGGCTTTCAACCCCTTATATCCGACCTAGCTGTCTTCTTTAACCTAACTACATCTATATATATAGTGACTTATGTGGATGACTGTCTTCTAATAGGACCGGATCTAGCTTATATTAATAGGCTAAAGAAGCTACTTTATAAAGCTTATCCTATAGAAGATCATGGGCTAGCAGAATTTTTCCTAGGCGTTTAAATCACTAGAAATTGAAAGAAAGGGACCCTAACTATTCACTAGTCCTAGTATATTTCTGAAGCCCTAGAAAGATTCAATATGAAAGATGCTAGACCTGTTAAAATTCCTCTACAACCTAGAATTATAAAACAGGTAGACCACCTAACTAAACCTCTTTCCCCCCTTAATCACAAGCTATATCAGAGTATTATAGGGACTATTATGTACCTAATGCTCCTTACAAGACCTAATATTGCCTTTCTGGTTTAGTGGCTTTCCACAGCGCTAGCTAAGCCGTTTATAGAGTATCTTAATGCTTCTAAACATCTGCTTAGGTACCTTTTAGGCTCTATAGGTTATTCTATAACTTATAGAAGGTCTAAATCTGCTGTTACAGCTTTTGCAACCCTTATTAGCTTCTGTGATAGCGACTTCGCGGGTGATAAGTCCTCTAAATTAACCTATGCTTATCTCTATAAGCTAGCTAAAGGACCTATTAGCTAGAAATCAAAGAAAGCAACTACAATAGCTTTATTAACATTAGAGGCTAAATCTGATGCCTTATGTGAAGCTATTAGGGAGCTAGAGTGGCTTTACGGTCTCTTTAAAGAGATAAAGCTGCCTATAGCACCTCTAGTACCGATTTTTAGTGATAACTAAGGCGCTATTACAACCGCTAATAACCCTACTCTTTATAGCAGAATAAAGCATACCCTGCTAAAATTCAACTATACCAGAGAAAAGGTACAGAAGGGTATAGCTAGGGTTATTTACATTAACACTAAAGAGATGCCTATAGATGGTTTAACTAAGCCCCTGCCCTATGATAAATTTCAACAATTTATCTAACTATTAGGTCTTACGAATACAAAGGCCTAGTTTAAAACCAACTAAAAAGTCGAAAAACCCAAAAATCAACAAAAACACTGGAATTACGCCTAAAAGTTATCGATTTTACTGTTTTTAGTCTAAAAGTTATTGGATTTATTATTGAATTTATGGTTGACTTAGATATCTATTAAAGAGCTAAGTCTAGGTATTGAATTAGTTACCTCATACTTTTCTAGAGGGAGTGTTAAAATAATGCTATTTATAGCACTATTTTATAGGCCCACTAGTTGCCTTGTTGCGTTGTTATAACGTTAGTTACGGGCGTTGCTTGCAGCGTTCTGTTGTGACTTGCGTTGTTCCCACAACTAACCCACAGGCTTGTATGACTAAGCCGACTAGGTTACCCTATAGGGAAGCTAAAATCGACTGTAACTAGGTAACTAGTAGTTGTATAAAAGGCTAACGTATACTGTTTGAATCCTTGAATTTTTCTGGATTTAATGGTATATTTTATTAATAGGGTTGTATACTAAAATGCTTAGTTAGGGCACCTAGGCAGCTAGTTTGTATGGCTGTGAGTCGATTTTTTATTTTTCCTATACAAATGAGTTTTGCGGAAAATAAAAAGTAGCTCCTAAGACCTCTCTAGCGACCTAGATCCTTCAATACGGTTAGTAGGTCTATGAGGGGACTAGAAATCCTCTCATTACTTGTTAGACTGTCCGTTTAGCTAGGAATTAACTGTATTTAACTATTAAAGCTCTCTATCTTGCAGAATACGCTATAATCTAGTGAATCTAGAAGCCGCCGCATTAGAATCTAGTAGGGAGGTCTTCCTATCCCTCTAGCTAGATTCCCTTCCTATTTTCAAAAATAATAATTAATCTCCTTCTATTCCTTAGAGTATAGGGAGTAGCGTAAAGAGAAACTATTACACACCTACTAATATTATCTATATACGTGTCTATAGTACTACCTAGTTTAGTGCCTTACGGAATATAGGCTAAGATTATTAAAGCTTATTAGTAAGAAAGGAAGCGCGCTTAAGGATTAATTAATTAGCGTAAGAACTATAAAAAGAGAGTAACTTAATAAGAAGCTAAGTAACCTATAATTCGCACTCCCTTGCTAGTGTTACTAACTATATAACCTTAAACACTAAAGACACTAAAACTCTCTTAGGAGATAAGGAACTTAGGTCTCTAGCTAGGGAGGTATTATATAGATTTTTTTTTCTCTCTCTTTTCTTCCCTTTTCTCTTTCTTTCTCTTTCTTTTCTTTTACTTTTTTTACTTTTTTTCTTCCTTATTTACCTCTCCCTTTACTTAAATATACTAGATTAAATAATACCCTCCTTTAGCATTAGGCATTAGTTACTAACTACACTTATAGGGCACTTTAGTTATTAGTATGCACGCTTAGTTAGGGATAACTAGTGCATACCTAGGGAGGTGTTATATACTATAAGATACGCGCCTAGAAAACATGTAATTATAATAATAAGCGCTAGGGATTATTAAGATAGATAATATAATAAGGGATAATAATATTAGTTATCTAAACAAGGGGACTATTTAATCTATAAAGAGACTGCCTATAGCTAGATTCTTTAAGCAAACACACACACTATAAGATTCTTAATTTAACCCTTAAGTTTTACTAAGTTTTATTAAGAAAATACCTAAGCTTATAATAAGATAAACTAAGATTATTTCCCCTTATTTAATTAAGATAGCACTTCTAATCTAATAGACTATTTAATCTAAAGCATCTTTGCATAACGAGATATCTCTAGCCGTTGTTATAATTAATATTGTTAAGATAATTAACCCCTCTTGTTATGTGTAGGCTATAGCGCTACTTGTAACCGTGGGCTAGTATAGTGTCTTTTGGGGTGTTGTTTTCCGCTTGACAAAATACTATAGGGTGCTAGTAACCTAGCACTAATATTATAAGGATAGCTCTAATTACATATCTAGAGGCATTAGTCTCCACTTATAGTAATAACCTTAGATTAAAATAGACTAAAATTAGGGCCTCCTAGAATAGCTTTTATAGTTCTCTAAAAGCTACTAGCTTACTATCCTCTAGTTTAAACTTCGCTAGTTAGTTCCCTTATAGGCAATTTATTAATAGGATAACTATTTTACTATATACCTTAATAAAGCGCTTATAAAATCTAGTAAACCTAAGGAAAGATTAAATATTAAACGCATAGATAGGTATTAGCTATTGTTAAAATAATGCTATTTATAGCACTATTTTACAGGCCCACTAGTTGCCTTGTTGCGTTGTTGTAACGTTAGTTACAAGCGTTGCTTGCAGCGTTTTGTTGTGACCTGCGTTGTTCCTATAACTAACCCATAGGCTTGTATGACTAAGCTAACTAGGTTACCCTATAGGGAAGCTAAAATTGACTGTAACTAGGCAACTAGTAGTTGTATAAAAGGCTAAAGTATACTGTTTAAATCCTTGAATTTTTCTAGATTTAATAGTATATTTTATTAATAGGGTTATATATTAAAGTGCTTAGTTAGGCCACCTAGGCAGCTAGTTTATATAGCTACAAGTTAATTTTTTATTTTTCCTATATAAAAACGTTTTGTGGAAAATAAAAAGTAGCTTCTAACACCTCTCTAGTAACCTAGATTCTCTAATATAGTTAGTAAGTCTATAAGGGGACTAGAAATCCTCTTATTGCTTGTTAGACTATCTATATTAGCTAGGAATTAACTATATTTAACTATTAAAGCTCTCTATCTTAAAGAATATAGCTATAATCTAGTGAATCTAGAAGCCACTATATTAGAATCTACTAGGGAGGTCTTCCTATCCCTCTAGCTAGATTCCCTTCTATTTTTAATAGGTTATAAGCCTAGAAGGCCTATAGATTACTACATTACTACGTTATTTTACTGTGATTACTACTTAATTTTAGATACTAGTTATTACTTACTATACCTATAGGCTCTTAAGATTACAAAGGAAACCACTAGAAGTTAAAGCTTTTTATCTACTAGCGCCACGCATTGTAACATTAGACCCTTAGTGTTAAAAATTAACTATAGCTGCACCCGCAACCACTATATTATAACCTATAACTATCTAGTTATAACTATAACCTCTTTTAGTGATTTTATTTACTACTATAACCATTATATTTAATATTATTTATAATAGTAAATACGCTATACCCTTTTGAAATTATTAGATATCTAGTATATTTATACTAGGCTTTTTGACCTATTACACTACGTTACACGCACTACATATTACGTTGCGTTGCGTTATATCCTCTGTAATACCTATTATCTAATATTTCTATCCTTAGTGTTAAGAATGTTTCTTAGAGATTTTTCTCCATTATTTTTCTACCCGCGCATACTAAAGACCCACTTTTTAGACCTAAGGGCCCCTCTTTTAAATAGCTCTGCCACATAATTTATATACGTGACTAAATTATAACATAAGTAATTTCTAACGTGCGTTATTTACAATAGGAATAAATTTAGAGATTTAACATAGGGACTTTTAGAAGATAGCACCACTTAGTTATAAGGGTAAGGGCCTTACTATAGGTCCTTCTAGCCCCCCTAGGGACCCTAGTAAAATAGATATAGAAGGTTAACTAGCTATTTAGGCTAGTGCTTTATAGCTATAGATGCAAAGCCAAATTAAACAATAAGGCAAGACCTTAACTAAATTTATTAGGCATAGCGAGGATAATTATATTAAAAACAAGGCTAGCATTAATAATCTTCTAGAGAAATTAACGCAAACTATAACTATTATATAAGGTCTTTAGGCTTCTAATAGACCTAAGGAAGAAAATACTAAGGTTTTAGAAGAAAACCTAATAGCTACTACTTCTATAAGCATACCTTCTAGTAACTTATAAGCTACCTTTAATATAAGTGCTATAAAGGAACTAAATAAGAAGGTTTACTTTATTTTAGAGGGCGCTAAGCTAAAAGGCCCTAAAAACTATAATTAGTGGAAGTAAGCCCTAAGCATTTAATTTAGAGCCCTAGGACTACCTAAATTTATAGATAATCTAAGCATAGCAAGCTATCTAGCTAACTATAATTAAGCTATTCTTTTAATAATATTAAGAGATAGTTATTAACTAGGACTATAGGCTACTATATGTTAGCAAAAATCCCCTAAAGAAGCCTATAAAGTCCTTATTAGGTAGTATTTGTAAAGTGCTAAAATCTAGCGTGGTACGCTATACACTAGCTACCACTCCCTAAACTTTTTAAGTTATAAGGGATCTTTAGGGGCTTTTAATGCTAATTTTAATAATTTACTAGCTAGACTATAGCTTTATAGTGTAAAGATCGCTCCTATTAATTAAGTAAATTATTATATTAATGCATTAAAGCAAACCTTCCCTAGTTAGGCTAAGAGGCAAAGATTTACTATTAGAGCTTCTAGGGCATAAGGACTACCTATAAATACCCTAAATTTACAGTTCCTTATAGCAGATTTATTAGAAGAACAGAGGGATAAGACCTCCCCTATAGCTAAAGCCCTTAGCTATAAGGCTTCTAATAATAAGGGAAATTCTAAGGACTAGGAAAAGAAGTCTTCTAATCCTAACCCTAAGAAGGACTCTAACACTACTAAAGAGTAGGATAAGAAGGATTTAAACCCTTCTAAAGCCTCTAAAAAGAAGAAGAAGAAGAGTAGCAATAGGGAAAAATAGAAAGGAAAAGAAGCTACTTTTACTTTAGGCTATACTCTAGCCACGGGATACGTTAAAGAATTAGATTGTAATGAATCTAGCAGTAATAATAGTAGTGATTCTAATTCTAATTTAGATACTTCTAGTGCCTTTACCACTAGTAACACTACTAGCAAGCCTACTTTTAGCTACTCTAACGATGTAGTTAAAAACTCCCTTTTATATAATACAGGTTCTTCCTATTATATTTGTAATAATAGGGCTTCTTTTAGGGACTTTAAACCTCTAAAGAAAGGTAAAACTAGCGCTATAATTACAGTAGGAGGACCTATTTTTCCTAAAAAAAGAGGCATAGCTATTTTTAACGTTCAAGTTAAGAAAAATCCACTAGAATATAGGCCCTTAGCTCTGCTAGATGCTTTATATTTCCTAGGCATAGATACTAACCTAGTTAGTAGGTTATCTTACTATCTAAAGGGAGGTTATCTAGCTAAAGACTAGCTATTCCTAGCTAATAAAAGCCCCTGTAGGTTATTAGAACCTGCTAAACACGGCTTTTTTTTATAGATTAAGGGGCAACCTACTCCTACAATCTGTAAGTATTTAACCTACCTCTCCTTTATAGGCTCTTAATATTGCAACTAACGGCAATGACAACTAAGAGCTTATAAGACTAAATTAGGGTTTTCCTACCCTATAGAGGTTTAAATTCCGCAACTAGCTTTTAATCCCAAGGAATATTAACGAATCAAAGAGCTAGAAGACAATGATTTAGCCCTATATCCCACTAAAGCTCCTCCTAGTTAGGCATCTTCTATAGGGGGTTTTGAAGGTCTATACCCTAATAGCTTAGGTGACGATAGTGGCTATCTACTGCCCCCAGAGGCCTGTGATTCTTAAGAGGCCTAGCAACAGAGGGAGCTAGGGGATAATAGCCCTAAATCTAACCTAGATTCTAGTTACAAGAAGTTACTAGATTCAGCCCTTCTTTAGCATATTTAATTAGGCTATATAGGCCTCCTTTTACTAAAGAAGTTATTAAAATTAGCTAAAGGGATTCCTAATTTTTCCGCTATTAAAGAAAAGGATTTTAACTGCATAGCCTATATGCAATCTAAAGCTATTAGAAAACTAACTAAATAACCTATTTAGGACCCCCCTAGAGTTCTAGATATTCTAGAGGGAGATATAGTTAAAATTAAACCTATACTATATAATAAGAAGGCAGTAGTCCTTATTCTTTTTAATTAAAAATCCTAGTATAAATAGTGCTTTTTATTAGCTAATAAAGAAGGTTTAACCCTTTCTTTAGCTATTAAGGGCTTCTTTAGGGCCCTAAAAAACCAATATAACGCGTATCCTAGGCACCTTCACTTTAATAGAGGTACTAAAATTAATAACAACCTTTAGTTATAGTTATCTTCTAAAGGAATTTGTTTTAGCACCTCTTACCCCTATATTCACAAACAGAATAGGCTAGTTAAGAGGGCTATTAGGGTTATCCTAGACTAGCTTAGGGTCACACTTTAGTGGTCTAAGCTGCCCTTATATCTATAGTCTTATATCCTTCTAACTATAGTGAAATTAGTTAATATCATAGCTAATATAACTAAACCTTTAACCCCTAAGCAGCTATATCTAGCTAATTTAGAGCCTAAGACTTCCTATAAGCCTAATTTCTTAAACATTAGGGCAATAGGGTCTTATTATAAGGTCCTAATACCTCCGGAGCAAAGATCTAAGCTTTAAAAGCTAGCCCCTAGGACTATTCCTAGTTAGTTACTAGCTACTCTAGGTTTTACTATTTATCTTATTTATATTCCCGCTAAAAGGTTAGTTATATAGACTAGCTTTATTAAAATTATAGAGGATATAGCCTTTGTAGGGTCCCCTAAGCCTTTAGGGACTAATCCTTTAGAGGGAGAAGCTAATATCTTATAAGATAATCTAGAAGTTTAGGATAGTTACCTAAAGCCTCCTAAAAGCTTAGCGCCCATAGCGCCCGCAGCGCCCGCAGCGCCTATATTAACAGTCCCTAGGGCGACTAATACAGCGACTAATACAGCGCCTGCAACGCCTATAACGCCTCTAGCGCTACCCCTAGAGAGCCCTAGCTCTAGCGCCCCTAAAAAGGGTGCTATTAAAAGACCGTTTTTAGATTTAGATTCTTTAATTAATTCTAATTCTATAGATATTAATAATTTTAATATATCTTTATACGTTAAGGAGATATGCTTTAAGGCATAACAAAGGGCTAAATTATCTACTAATAATAACAATTTGAATACCCCTAAGACCTAGAAATAAGCTTTAAAAAGTAAGGATAGTTAAAAATAGATAGATACAACTTTTAACGAATTTAAATAGCTTCTAGCTACTAGAACCTTTAAATTTATAGGGATAGACTAAATTCCTAAGGGCTAGAGGGTTCTAAAGAATAGGCTTATTTATAAGCTTAAAAAGGATAAAGAAAATAATCCTCTAAAGTATAAGGCCTAACTTATTGCTAAAGGGTTTATACAGATAGAAGGTTAAGATTATATTAAAACCTACGCTATAACTAGCATTCCCCCTAGTTAGCGGATTTTACTAGCCCTAGTGGCTTGTAATAACTAGGAAGTTAAATAGGTTAATTTTATAGGGGCCTTTTTAAACAGTCTACTAAAGGAATCTATCTATATGCAAATCCCTAATGGATTCACTAAGTTTACTAAGTCTTTTACACCTAAAGTAGCTAAGTTACTTAAGAAGTATAGCTACAAACCCTCTTAAAAGCAGGTTATTTTCCTATAAAAGGCTTTATATAAATTAAAACAGAGCTTTAGAGAGTGGTAATAGGTTTTAAAGGACCTTCTTTAGAAGCTAGGCTTTTAACCCCTTATATCTAACCTAGCTATCTTCTTTAACCTAACTATATCTATATATATAGTAACTTATGTGAATAACTGCCTTCTAATAGGACTGGATCTAGCTTATATTAATAGGCTAAAGAAGCTACTTTATAAAGCTTATCCTATAGAAGACTAGGGGGTAGCTAAATTTTTCCTAGGCGTTTAAATCACTAGAAATTAAAAGAAAGGGACCCTAACTATCCACTAGTCCTAGTATATTTCTAAAGCCCTAGAAAGATTTAATATAAAGGATGCTAGACCTATTAAAATTCCTTTATAACTAGGAATTATAAAATAGGTAGACACCTAACTAAACCTCTTTCCCCCCTAATCATAAGCTATATTAGAGTATTATAAGGACTATTATATACCTAATGCTCCTTATAAGACCTAATATTACCTTTCTAGTTTAGTGGCTTTCTATAGCGCTAGCTAAGCCATTTATAAAGCACCTTAATGCTTCTATATATTTGCTTAGATACCTTTTAGGGTCTATAGGTTATTCTATAACTTATAGAAGGTCTAAATCTGCTATTATAGCTTCTGTAACCCTTATTAGCTTCTATAATAGCGACTTCGCGGGTAATAAGTCCTCTAAATTAACCTATGCTTATCTCTATAAGCTAGCTAAAGGACCTATTAGCTAGAAATTAAAGAAAGCAACTACAATAGCTTTATTTACATTAGAGGCTAAATCTAACGCCTTATGTAAAGCTATTAGGGAGCTAGAGTGGCTTTATAGTCTCTTTAAAGAGATAAAGCTACCTATAGCACCTCTAGTACTAATTTTTAGTGATAACTAAGGCGCTATTATAACCGCTAATAATCCTGCTCTTTATAGCAAAATAAAGCATACCCTACTAAAATTTAACTATACTAGAGAAAAGGTAAAGAAGGGTATAGCTAAGGTTATTTACATAAACACTAAAGAGATGCCTGCAAATAGTTTAACTAAACCCCTGCCTAATGATAAATTTCAACAATTTATCTAACTATTAGGCCTTATGAATACAAAGGCTTAATCTAAATTAACAAAATTAACTAAAAAGTCGAAAAACCGGAAAATTAACAAAAACACTAGAATTACGCCTAAAAGTTACTGTTTCTAGTTTAAAAGTTATTGGATTTATTATTAAATTTATAGTTAACTTAGATATCTATTAAAGAGCTAAGTCTAGGTATTAAATTAGTTACCTCATACTTTTCTAGAGGGAGTGTTAAAATAATGCTATTTATAGCACTATTTTATAGGCCCACTAGTTGCCTTGTTACGTTATTACAACGTTAGTTACGAGCGTTGCTTGCAGCGTCTGTTATAACTTGCGTTCCTATAACTAACCCACAGGCTTGTATGACTAAGCCAACTAGGTTACCCTTTAGGGAAGCTAAAATCGACTGTAACTAGGCAACTAGTAGTCGTATAAAAGGCTGAAGTACACCGTTTAAATTATTGACTTTTTCTGGATTTAATGGTATATTTTATTAATAGTGTTGTATATTAAAATCCTTAGTTAGACCACCTAGGCAGCTAGTTTGTATGGCTATAAGTTGATTTTTTATTTTTCCTATACAAAAACGTTTTGCGGAAAATAAAAAGTAGCTCCTAAGACCTCTCTAGCGATCTAGATCCCCTAATACGGTTAGTAGGTCTATAAGGGGACTAGAAATCCTCTTATTGCTTGTTAGACTATCCGTTAGCTAGGAATTAACTATATTTAACTATCACAGCTCTCTATCTTAAAGATCACACTGTAATCTAGTGAATCTAGAAGCCGCCGCATTAGAATCTAGTAGGGAGGTCTTCCTATCCCTCTAGCTAGATTCCCTTCCATTTTTAATAAATAGTTATCCTATTAACTAACTGCCTATAAGGGAATTAACTAGTAAAGTTTAAGCTAGAGAATAGCAAGCTAAAAGCGTTTAGAGAACTATAAAAGCTATTTTAGAAGGCCCTAATTTTAGTTTATTTTAACCTAAGGTTACTACTATAGGTAAAGACTAATACCTTTAGATATATAATTAAAGCTATCCTTATAATATTAGTGCTAGATTACTAGCACCCTATAGCGTTTATATTAAGGAAGTTAAAGGACACTAAATTACGCTATATAACACTAGACATAAAGCTCCTAGCGATTTAGAAGGCCTTTTAGACTTAGAGGCATTACCTTACTTACTTAGTATACCTAGTTATAGTAATTATAGATTACTTAAACTATAAGTACCTTATAATAAAGCTGTGAGGCCCCACACACAATAACAACACCCGGAACGCTGACGCGCACCACGCGGCGGGTTAGGCCCTAGGGCTAGGTCCACGTGACACTGGCGAGCCACTAACTATAAGTTCCTGACTCGCACACATAACACACTTAGACCTAGCAAGCTTTAGTAAATATACGAAAGCCCCCATACCTCTTGCCTAGCTACTATTGTTCTTACAAAAGCTAAAGCTTACTAATTACTAGGTTACTATATTAGATAAGCTATGCCTATTTAACTTTACTATTAAACACTAGGTAAGGAAGCTAAATCTTACTAACTCTTTATTATAAAGACTAGACTATATTAGTAAGGAAAGGAAGGCTAAGGCTTTTATATCTTAGTTACTAACCTTCCTTACTAAGTTTACTATTATTAGGCTATAGGGGCGCTATATTAGTAATAGCTTAACTACTAGTTAGGTATGTTTATAGTATATTAGGTTTATAGTTAAGGAGTAGCGTAAGAGTAGTAGTAACTTAGTAAGTACCTTATATTTATATTTACTACCCCTTAATAGCAAAGTTAGAACCCTAATAGTAAGTAAGAGAACCTTTTCTATATTTATTGAAAATGGGAAGGGAATCTAGCTAGAGGGATAGGAAGACCTCCCTACTAGATTCTAATGCGGCGGCTTCTAGATTCACTAGATTATAGCTTATTCTTTAAGATTAGGAGCTTTTGATAGTTAAATACAGTTAATTCCTAGCTAACGGACGGTCTAACAAGCAATGAGAGGATTTCTAGTCCTCTCATAGACCTACTAACCGTATTAAAGGATCTAGGTTGCTAGAGAGGTCTTAGGAGCTACTTTTTATTTTTCGCAAAACTCATTTATATAGGAAAAATAAAAAATCAACTTATAGCTATACAAACTAGCTGCCTAGGTGCACTAACTAAGCACTTTAATAAACAACCCTATTTATAAAATATACCATTAAATCCAGAAAAATTCAAGGATTTAAACAGTATACATTAGCCTTTTATATAACTACTAGTTGCCTAGTTACAGTCGATTTCAGCTTCCCTATAGGGTAACCTAGTTAGCTTAGTCATACAAGCCCGTGGGTTAGTTATAGGAACGCAGGTCACAACAAACAACGCTGCAAGCAACGCTCGTAACTAACGTTGCAATAACGCAATAAGGCAACTAGTGGGCCTATAAAATAGTGCTATAAATAGCATTATTTTAACACTCCCTCTAGAAAAGTATAAGGTAACTAATTTAATACCTAGACTTAGCTCTTTAATAGATATCTAAGTTAACTATAAATCTAATAATAAATCTAATAACTTTTAGACTAAAAACAGTAAAATCAATAACTTTTAGGCGTAATTCTAGTATTTTTGTTGATTTTTTGGGTTTTTCGACTTTTTAGTTGATTTTTAAACTAGGCCTTTGTATTTATAAGACCTAATAGTTAGATAAATTGTTAAAATTTATCATTAGGCAAGGGCTTAGTTAAACCATCTACAAGCATCTCTTTAGTGTTAATATAAATAACCTTAGCTATACCCTTCTGTACCTTTTCTCTAGTATAGTTAAATTTTAGTAGGGTATGCTTTATTCTACTATAAAGAGTAAGGTTATTAGCGGTTATAATAGCGCCTTAGTTATTACTAAAAATTAGTACTAGAGGTGCTATAGGTAGCTTTATCTCTTTAAAGAGACTATAAAGCCACTCTAGCTCCCTAATAGCTTCACATAAGGCGTTAGATTTAGCCTCTAATGTAGATAAAGCTATTATAGTTGCTTTCTTTAATTTCTAGCTAATAGGTCCTTTAGCTAGCTTATAGAGATAAGCATAGGTTAATTTAGAGGACTTATCACCCGCAAAGTCGCTATCACAGAAGCTAATAAGGGTTGCAGAAGCTATAGTAGCTTTAGACCTTCTATAAGTTATAGAATAACCCATAGAGCCTAAAAGGTACCTAAGCAAATGTTTAGAAGCATTAAGATGCTCTATAAATGGCTTAGCTAGCGCTATGGAAAGCCACTAAACTAGAAAGGCAATATTAGGTCTTATAAGGAGCATTAGGTATATAATAGTCCCTATAATACTCTAATATAGCTTGTGATTAAGGGGGGAAAGAGGTTTAGTTAGGTAGTCTACCTGTTTTATAATTCCTAGTTATAGAGGAATTTTAATAGGTCTAGCATCTTTTATATTAAATCTTTCTAGGGCTTTAGAAATGTACTAGGACTAGTGAATAGTTAGGGTCCCTTTCTTTTAATTTCTAGTGATTTAAACGCCTAGGAAAAGTTTAGCTAGCCTACAGTCTTCTATAGGATAAGCTTTATAAAGTAGCTTCTTTAGCCTATTAATATAAGCTAGATCTAGTCCTATTAGAAGACAGTTATCTATATAAGTCGCTATATATATAGATATAGTTAGGTTAAAAAAGACAGCTAGGTTAGATATAAGGGGTTAAAAGCCTAGCTTTTAAAGAAGGTCCTTTAAAACCTGCTGCTACTCTCTAGAGCTCTGTTTGAATCTATATAAAGCCTTTTATAGGAAAATAACCTACTTTTAAGAGGGTTTGTAGCTATACTTCTTAAGTAACTTAGCTACTTTAGGTGTAAAAGACTTAGCAAACTTAGTAAATCCATTAGGTATTTGCATATAAATAGATTCCTTTAGTAGACTGTTTAGAAAGGCCCCTATAAAATTAACCTATTTAACTTCCTAGTTATTACAAGCCGCTAGGGCTAGTAAAATCCGCTAACTAGGGGGAATGCTAGTTATAGCGTAGGTTTTAATATAATCTTAACCTTCTATTTGCATAAACCCTTTAGCAATGAGTTAGGCCTTGTATTTTAGAGGATTATTTTCTTTATCCTTTTTAAGCTTATAAATAAGCCTATTCTTTAGAACCCTCTAGCCCTTAGGAATTTAGTCTATCCCTATAAATTTAAAGGTTCTAGTAGCTAGAAGCTATTTAAATTTGTTAAATGTTACATCTATCTATTTTTAACTATCCTTACTTTTTAAAGCTTGTTTCTAGGTCTTAGGGGTATCTGAATTGTTATTAGTGGATGATTTACATCTTTGTTATGCCTTAAAGCATATCTCCTTAACGTATAAAGATATATTAAAATCATTAATATCTATAGAATTAGAATTAATTAAAGAATCTAAATCTAAAAACGGTTTTTTAATAGCACCCTTATTAGGGGCGCTAGAGCTAGGGCTCTCTAGGGGTAGCGCTAGAGGCGTTGCAAGCGCTGTAGGCGTTGTCGCGGGCGCTGTATTAGTTGCCCTAGGGGCTGTTAGCATAGGCGCTGCGGGCGCTGCGGGCGCTAGGCTTTTAGGAGGCTTTAGGTAACTATCCTAAATTTCTAGATTATCTTATGAGATATTAGCTTCTCCCTCTAAAGGATTAGTCCCTAAAGGCTTAGGGGACCTTACAAAGCCTATATTCTCTATAATTTTAATAAAGCTAGTCTTTATAACTAACCTTTTAGAGGGAATATAAACAAGATAGATATTAAAACCTAGAGTAGCTAGTAACTAGCTAGGGATAGTCCTAGGGGCTAGCTTTTAAAGCTTAGATCTTTGCTCCGGAGGTATTAGGACCTTATAATAAGACCCTATAGCCCTAATTTTCAAGAAATTAGGCTTATAGGAAGTCTTAGGCTCTAAATTAGCTAGAAATAGCTACTTAGGGGTTAAAGGTTTAGTTGTATTAGCTATAATATTAACTAATTCCACTATAGCTAGAAGGATATAAGACTATAGATATAAGGGTAGCTTAGACCACTAAAGTATAGCCCTAAGCTAGTCTAGGATAACCCTAATAGCCCTCTTAACTAGCCCATTCTGTTCGTAAATATAGGGGCAAGAGGTGCTAAAGCAAATTCCCTTAGAAAATAACTATAACTAAAGTTCGTTATTAATTTTAGTACCTCCGTTAAAGTAAAGGTGCCTAGGATACGCGTTATATTGATTTTTTAGGGCTCTAAAGAAGCCCTTAATAGCTAAAGAAAGGGTTAAACCTTCTTTATTAGCTAATAAAAAGCACCATTTATACTAGGATTTTCGATTAATAAGAATAAGGACTGTAGCCTTCTTATTATGTGGTATAGGTTTGATTTTAACCGTATCTCCCTCTAGAATATCTAGAACTCTAGGGGGGTCCTAAATAGGTTATTTAGTTGGTTTTCTAATAGCTTTAGATTGCATACAGGCTATGTAGTTAAAATCCTTTTCTTTAACAGCGGAAAAATCAGGGATCCCTTTAGCTAATTTCGATGATTTCTTTAGTAAAGGGAGGCCTAAGTGGCCTAATTGAATGTGCTAAAGAAAGGCTAAATCTAGTAACTTCTTATAACTAGAATCTAGCTTTTTAGGGCTATTATCCCCTAGCTCCCTCTGTTGCTAGGCCTCTTAAGAATCATAGGCCTCTGGGGGCAGTAGATAGCCACTATTGTTACCTAAGTTATTAGGGTATAGACCTTCTAAACCCCCTATAGAAAATGCCTAACTAGGAGAAGCTTTAGTAGGACATAGGGCTAAATCTTCTAAATTATTATCTTCTAGCTCTTTGATTTGTTAATATTCCTTGGGATTAAAAGCTAGTTACGGAATTTAAACCTCTATAGGGTAGGAAAACCCTAATTTAGTCTTATAAGCTCTTGGTTATTGTTGCTGTTGTTGGTTGTAATATTAAGAGCCTATAAAGGAGAGGTAGGTTAAATGCTTATAGATTGTAAGAGTAGGTTGCCCCTTAATCTATAGGAAAAAGCTGTGTTTAGCAGGTTTTAGTAACCTATAGGGGCTTTTATTAGCTAGGAATAGCTAGTCTTTAGCTAGATAACCTCCTTTTAGATAGTAAGATAACCCACTAACTAGGTTAGTATCTATGCCTAGGAAATATAGAGCATCTAGCAAAGCTAAGGGCCTATATTCTAGTGGATTTTTCTTAACTAGAATGTTAAAAATAGCTATGCCTCTTCCTTTAGGAAAAATAGGTCCTCCTGCTGTAATTATAGCGCTAGTTTCACCTTTCTTTAGAGGTTTAAAGTCCCTAAAAGAAGCCCTATTATTACAAATGTGATAGGAAGAACCTGTATTATACAAAAGGGAGTTTTTAACCACATTATTAGAGTAGCTAAAAGTAGGCTTGCTAGTAGTGTTACTAGTAGTAGAGGCACTAGAACTATCTAAATTAGAATTAGAATCACTACTATTATTACTACTAGATTTATTAGAATCTAATTCTTTAACGTATCCTATAGCTAGGGTATAGCCTAAAGCAAAAGTAGCTTCTTTTCCTTTTTGTTTTTCCCTATTGCTACTCTTTTTCTTCTTCTGCTTCTTTTTAGAGGCCTTAGAAGGGTTTGAATCCTTCTTATCCTGCTCTTTAGTGGCGTTAGAGTCCTTCTTAGGGTTAGGATTAGAAGACTTCTTTTCCTAGTCCTTAGAATTTCCCTTATTATTAGAAGCCTTATAACTAAGGGCTTTAGCTATAGGGGAGGTTTTGTCCCTCTGTTCTTCTAATAAGTCCGCTATAAGGAACTATAAATTTAGGGTATTTATAGGCAGTCCTTATGCCCTAGAAGCTCTAATAGTAAATCTTTGTCTCTTAGCCTAACTAGGAAAGGTCTGCTTTAATGCATTAATATAATGATTTACTTAATTAATAGGGGCGATCTCTACACTACAAAGCTATAGTCTAGCTAGTAAATTATTAAAATTAGCATTAATAGCCTCTAAAGATCCCTTATAACTTAAAAAGTTTAGGGAGTAGTAGCTAGCGTATAGTGTACTACGCTAGATTTTAGCACTCTATAAATACTACCTAATAAGGACTTTATAGGCTTCTTTAGGGGATTTTTGCTAATATATAGCAGCCTGTGGTCTAGGTTAGCAGCTATCTCTTAATATTATTAAAAGAATAGCTTAGTTATAGTTAGCTAGATAGCCTACTAGGCTTAGATTATCTATAAATTTAGGTAATCCTAGGGCTCTAAATTGTATGCTTAGGGCTTGCTTTTACTAATTATAGTTTTTAGGGCCTTTTAGCTTAGCTCCCTCTGGAATAGAGTGAACCTTCTTATTTAGTTCCTTTATAGTACCTGTGTTAAAGGTAGCTTATAAGTTACTAGAAGGTATGCTTGCAGAAGTAGTAGCTATTAGGTCTTTTTCTAGAACCTTAGTATTTTCTTTCTTAGGTCTATTAGAAGCCTAAAGACCTTATATAATAGTTATAGTTTGCGTTAATTTCTCTAGAAGATTATTAATACTAGCCTTGTTTTTAATATGATTTTCTTCGCTATGCCTAATAAAATTAGATAAGGTCTTGCCTTGTTGTTTAATTTAACTTTGTAGGTGTAAAGTACTAGCCTAAATAGCTAGTTAACCTTCTATATCTATCCTACTAGGGTCCCTAGGGGGGCTAGAAGACCCTATAGCAAGGGCCTTACCCTTATAACTAGGTAGTGCTATCTTCTAGTTACTATGTTAAATCTCTAAATTTATTCCTGTTACAAATAACGTGCGCTAGAAATTGCTTGTGTTATAATCTAGTTACGTACGTAAATTATATGGCGGGGCTGTTTAAGAGGGTAGCCCTTAGGTCTAAAAAGTGGGTCTTTAGTATGCGCGGGCAGAAAAATAGCGGAGAAGAATCTCTGCGAGGAAAATTTTTTCTTAACACTAAGTAATAGGAATCGTAGATAATAGGTATTACAAAAGCCACAACGTAACACAACGTAATGTATAGTGCGTGCAACGTAATGTAATAGGTTAAAAAGCCTAGTATATAATATACTAGATGTCTAATGATTTTAGAAGGATGTAGCGTATTTACTATTGTAAATAATATTAAATATAATGGTTGTAGTAGTGAATAGAATGAAAAGAGGTTATAGTTATAACTAGATAGTTATAGGTTATAATGTGGTGGTTGCAGGTTATGGCTATAGTTAATTTTTAACACTAAGGGTCTAATGTTATAATGCGTGGCGCTAGTAGATAAAAAGCTTTAGCTTTAACTTCTAGTGGTTTCTTTTATAATCTTAAGAGCCTATAGGTATAGTAAGTGGTAACTAGTACCTAAAATCAAGCAGTAATCACAGTAGAATAACGCAGTAATGTAGTAATCTATAGGCCTTCTAGGCTTATAACCTATTGAAAATGGGAAGGGAATCTAGCTAGAGGGATAGGAAGACCTCCCTACTAGATTCTAATGCGGTGGCTTTTAGATTTACTAGATTATAGCTTATTCTTTAAGATTAGGAGCTTTTAATAGTTAAATATAGTTAATTCCTAGCTAATAGATAGTCTAACAAGCAATAAGAGGATTTCTAGTCCCCTTATAGACCTACTAACTGTATTAAAGGATCTAGGTTGCTAGAGAGGTCTTAGGAGCTACTTTTTATTTTCCGCAAAACTTATTTGTATAGGAAAAATAAAAAATCGACTTATAGCTATACAAACTAGCTACCTAGGTGCACTAACTAAGCACTTTAATAAACAACCCTATTTATAAAATATACTATTAAATCTAGAAAAATTCAAGGATTCGAATAGTATACGTTAGCCTTTTATATAACTACTAGTTGCCTAGTTACAGTTAATTTCAGCTTCCCTATAGGGTAACCTAGTTGGCTTAGTCATACAAGCCCGTGGGTTAGTTATGGGAACGCAGGTCACAACAAACAACGCTGCAAGCAACGCTCGTAACTAACGTTGCAACAACGCAACAAGGCAACTAGTGGGCCTATAAAATAGTGCTATAAATAGCATTATTTTAACAATATTAATCCTTACTAGGCTAGGTAAAAGGCCTAAGCATATAGTAATAAAGCTATAGGTTTATAGTAATTAAACCTTACTAGCTAGTTTAAAAACCTCTTTTATATTAATCTCCGCTAGGCCTATAGAAGTAATAGTAAGTAAGTTAACCTTTGCTATATTAACCTTTACTACGCTAGTTAAAAAGTCTAAGAGCGCTACTAAGGAGCTATATACTTATAGTAGCATTAAGGTAAATCCCCTAATAGTAAGTAAGAGAACCTTTTCTATATTAATCTTTACTATATTTATAGAAGTAATAGTAAGTAAGAGAACCTTTTCTATATTAATCTCTACTAGGTTAGTTAATTTATCTAAGAGCATTACTAGAGAGCTACTAGGCTATAGTAGTGTTATAATAAGAATCTTAGTAGTTTAGAGAATCTCTTTTAAGTTTAACTCTAATATTAGAAGTAAGGCAGTGGAATTAAAAGCCTTAATTTAAGTCTTATTATTAGAAGCATAGTAAGGGGATGCCTTTATTATATAGCGAAAGTTATTACTAATAAGTAGTAACTCTAGTGCGTTAGAACTATAGTTAATTAGTCTCTCTAAGCTAGAGGCTAGAGAGCTATAGACATAGACTATAAGATTCTCTAAATTACTAATATATAAAAATTATATTTTTATCTTACTAGGATTACAAAAAGAAATTTTACTATTAACCTATAATAATCCTATAGTAGGTTATTAGGGGGTTAGTAAGACCCTTTATTATATTATAGGCTAATATTACTAGCTATTAATAAAGAAAGATATTAAGGTATATATTTAGTCTTATATTAATTATTAAGTTTTAAAGCTAAGGTT
Organism: Epichloe amarillans; assembly: GCA_024072835.1. NCBI lineage: Eukaryota > Fungi > Ascomycota > Sordariomycetes > Hypocreales > Clavicipitaceae > Epichloe > Epichloe amarillans. Next base: position 2,249,792 of record CP099639.1, read on the forward strand.
ACATAAACCTTATAGTAAGTTAGCTATATTACTAGTGCCTAATTACCCTTTCTAAGAATTATTAATAGACTTTATTATAGGCTTACTACTAGTAAAGAATTAGAAGTATTAGTTATATAATATAATTTTAGTTATTATAGACTAATTCTTAAAGTATAGTATTTATATACTAGTGTCTATATACCTAACTAGTAATAGCCTTACTATAGTGTTTCTAAAGAATATTTTTAAAGACTATAGCACCCTAGAAGGTATTATTAGAAACTAAGGGTTAATATTTACTAGCGAATTTTAGAGGACTTTCTACTACCTTAGTATAATAAAGTAATAACTAAGCACTGCGTTTTACCCCTAAATAAATAGGTAAATAAAGCAATTAAACTAGGTTCTTAAGCATTATCTAAGAGCTTACGCGTATGCTAAATAGGATAATTAGGTAGAATATTTGCTAATAGTATAGTTTGCCTATAATATAAGTAAGCATAGTAGTTATAGCCTAACGCTAGTAAAGGCGCTATAAGGGTATAACCTAAGGGGACTATATTAGGCTATCCTAATACTAAATTTAGTAAATAACTAAGTAAAAAAAACGTCTTAGAATTAAGAAAAGACACTTAGAGATTAAGTAGCTACTTTATAATGCATAAGTATTGTAAAAGAAGTATTATACTTATAAGAGAATGCTAATAGAGTTTAAGGTTAGGGACTATATTTTACTATTTACTAAGAATATTAACCTAAGATAACTAAGCTAGAAGCTTATAGCTAAGTACCTAGGGCCTTATAAGATTAAGAAGGTAGTTAGTAATTATAGCTTAGCCTATTAATTATAATTACTAGCTAGCTTAAGACTTTATAATATGTTTAATATTATACTTTTCCGCACCGACCCAAAGGTACGAAATCGCCTCTAAAATACAAACCAAGTTAATATTTAAATTCCTTGTTATTAATTACCCCCTTTTATAATGTTACATTATAATAGATCTAGAGGCAAGTGTAAGGATAAGGTGCTAATAGTTATTAACAAAGGAGAAAGGGGGTTAGCATAAAGCTACTACTACCCTAATGCTAGCATAGGATAGTTTAATGTCTGTAGGAGTAATAACAGACCTGTAGTAGGATAGATTTAATTTGATTATTCTAAAGAAGAGAAATTTTACAAAGAGATAGCTAGTCTTATCCCTAGCGATAAGGTGGCCGAAGTCTAGCGCATCACTAAGGCCGTGACCCTCCTAACAGCAAACCGCATCCGAACCGCGGGGACCTAGGATAACAGACGAATTAGCACCAGTCCAGAGCCGGAATCGACCCGCCAGAGAAGCTCCTACCTCTGCACCGCTAGCAATCTTAGCTAATATTTTAGTTAGTCACTAATGCTCCGCCTAACGCCTAGCGATTTTAACCTATTAAACGGATTAGCAGTAGCGCTAGACTAGAAGTAGTAATATTAAACCTTTTTATACCTGCTATTTCTAACCTAATAATTAAAACATACATTAGTTATATGTTAGGGTCGTGGAGGCTACGGAGCGACACAGGCAATAGAGGCAATAGCATTATATATAGTGGGACCCACTTAGGGCTCGCAGCGCCCTAGCTGCGAGGTTACCACAAGCTAGTTACGTGAGCGTAGAGGGGGTATTTAGGCGAAGGTTATATATATAGAATATAGGAGGCTAGAGATTAAAACCCTTAAGCATTACTACCTACCTTTAGTAATCTAGCTACTACTTAGCTATACTATTACCCTATTCTATTTATATCTAGCCTAAAAGCCTTAATAAGTTAATCTCTCTTTCCTATTAGGGTAATAGGCTATTAGTAAGGTAAGAATATTAGCACTATAGAGAATAAATACCTGCTTAAGGGGTACTAATAACTCTAGAGTAAATATACTATATAAAGGTATACCTATAGATTAGAACTTACTTCTAGAATATAAGTCCTCTTATTTAACTACACTAGAGAATTCCTATATATTAGAACCTATTATTAATAGCAAGGAAGCTATATTAAACTATAGCCTTATATAAGTAAAGACATAGCTATAAATTACTTAAAAGAGGCAAAAACTTAAATAGCTATAGAAAAATTTATAGAAAGTAGATATCTCTCCCTAATTAGTTAATACTAATAAAGGCCTTACTTTTACCTTATAAACACCTTTTGCCTAAGACACTACCCCTATTCCCTAGGAAGCATTACCCTTACTAGGACTTTATAAATATAGTATAGTAAAGATATAGCTAAAAGCTTCTATATATAAGGGAGATACCTATAAGAACCTATAAATATTCTTAGTAAACTTAAATATAACCTTTACTATAGATTAAAACACATTTACTAATAATATAATAAAAGTTATATATATTAGTAGCTACCTAGTAAATAAGGCAAAGTAATAGTAAATATACTTTACTACTATAGATAGTTATATAGATTACTAGAGCTACACTTAGGCAAAGTTTATTTAATAGCTAAAAACTAGAGGAATAGATAAAGATAGTTACTACCTAGAAGCTTTACTACCTAGAAGCTATAGGAATACTACTAACCCTTTATTAAGGTAAGGATTAGTTATTCTAGACTTTTATTAAAGTCTAGGGGAAGGCAAAGGTAAAATTACCTAAACCTATACCTAAACCTCTAAGAATTACTTAGTTTATATAATACCTAAATAGCACTATAAAGAAGTAAGTATTTAGCTAAGAGTACCCTATAAGTTAGAACTACCTTATTAGCTAAGGAAAGAAGGTAAAAGTAGTAACTAGGGAAGAGAAAGGGATCCCTTATAAAGGCTACTAAAAAGGTAACTAAGGAGGTAACTAGTGGAAAAGGAGAAACTACTTAGTATCCCTAGAAAAAGAGCTATAGAAAGGATATTACTTAGGAGCAAGGGGCTTGCTAGTCTATTATAAGTGTGAAAAACTAGGCTACTTATTAACTAAGTGCACTAAACTAAACTATAGCATTTACTAGAAAAATACCTATACTACTAAGATACACTAAGCTAGTACTAAATAGGCTAGAAGTTACTTAAACGCAAATAAGACTCTAATTAGCGTAGTAAAACCCTAGGAAAACACTCTTAATATAACTTAACTTAATAAGAATAGTTTTCTAAACCTATAAATTTATATAGATATTAAGTTACATTAAGATAACCACTAGGTAGTAGTGCTAACGCTATTTAACCCTAGCGCTATATATTCCTTAATCCACCCTAATATACTAATAGACCTTAATTAGTTAAAAGTGTAACCTTATAATAATACGCTTAAGAGTGTATTAAGTAATATTATACTATATTAAGGGATTTTAAAGAAAATAGTGTTAGTTAGGGATAGTATAGGCTATATAAAGATATGCTAACTTAGCTACTATATTACTAATAGTAGCGAAAAATTAGTTTTAGGAGTTAATTAGGTAAGAGAGTATAAGCCTATAATAATATCTTAGAAAGATAGACTTTAGAGATACCCTATAATAAAGGAATATATCTTATTAGTAATAGGGTTATAGGATAGTTAGAAAGTAGTAAAATATATATCTATTATAGTAATACTTAACCTATAGGTAATATATATAATTAGATATGTAGCTACTATTAGACTTATAGTAAATAAAAAGAAAGGAAGTAGTAATAGCGTAATAATAAAACTAGCTAATAAACCTAAGAAAGTGAAACTTCTAGAAGCTTATAAGGAGTTTAAAGATATATTTTTAAATAAAGAGGCTAGCACCCTTCCTAGCTTAGGTAGCTATATATATACTATTAAATTAGAAAAAGGAAAAGCATTACTATAGGGTCTAATATATAACCTAGCTAAGAAAGAGTTATAGGTGCTCTATAAGTACCTAGTAACTACATAGGAATGTAGATAGATCTAAAGATTAGTTAGCCTAGTAAGCGCCCTAATCCTTTTTATACTAAAAAAAGGGGGAAAGCTATAACTATATATAGATTATAGGGGCCTTAATAAGATTATAGTTAAAGATAAGGCCCCTTTACCCCTAATATTAGAAATCTTAGATTAACTAGGGGGTATAAAGATTTTTATAAAGTTAGACCTTAAAGATACATACTATTAGCTATATATCTGTAAGGGTAATAAGTAGAAAATAGCCTTCTAGTGTAAATATAGTTACTTTAAGTATCTTATAATGCTATTTAGGCTTATTAACACGCTAGCATCCTTCTAAGAGTATATTAATAAAGCTTTAGAAAGCCTTAATAATCTTATTTATATTATTTACCTTAATAACACCCTAATATTTAGCTATAAGATCTTAGAGCATAAGGGTAATATTAAAAAGATCCTTAAGAGATTTTAGAAGGCTAACCTTTTTATTAATTTAGATAAGTGCTAATTCTCTATTAAGGAGGTTAAATTCCTTAGTTATATAATCTTACTAAAAGGAATCTTAATAAACCTAAGCAAGGTAAAGGTAATAGTAATATAGCTAATACCTATCTATATGTTTAATATCTAATCTTTCCTTAGGTTTACTAGATTCTATAGGTGTTTTATTAAGTTATATAGTAAAATAGTTATTCTATTAATAAACCACCTATAAGGGAACTAACTAGCGAAGTTTAAGCTAAATAATAGTAAGCTAGTAGTATTTAAGGAACTACAAAAGCTATTTTAGGAGGCTCTAATTTTAGTTTACTTTAATCTAATATTATTACTATAAGTAAAGACTAATACCTCTAGATACGTAATTAGAGCTATCCTTATAATATTAGTGCTAGGTTACTAGCACCCTATAGCGTTTATATTAAGAAAGTTAAAGGACGCTAAATTACACTATATAATACTAGACATAGAGCTACTAGTGATTTAGAAGGCTTTTTAGACTTAGAGACACTACCTTACTTACCTAGCGCACCTAGTTACTATAATTATAAATTACCTAAACTATAAGTACCTTATAATAAAGCCTAAGCTAACTAGTTACTAGGTTACTATATTAGATAAGCTATGCCTATTTAACTTTACTATTAAACACTAGGTAAGGAAGCTAAATCCTACTAATCCTTTATTATAAAGGTTAGACTATATTAGTAAGGAAAGGAAAGCTAAGGCTTTTATATCTTAGTTACTAACCTTCCTTACTAAGTTTGCTGCTATTAGGCTATAGGGGCACTATATTAGTAATAGCTTAACTACTAGTTAGGCATGCCTATAGTATATTAGGTTTATAGTTAAGGAGTAGCGTAAGAGTAATAGTAACTTAGTAAGTACCCTATGTCTACGCTTACTACCCCTTAATAGCAAAGTAATAACCCTAATAGTAAGTAAAAGAACCTCTTCTATATTAATCTTTACTAGGCTAGGTAAAAGGCTTAAGCATATAGTAATAGAGCTATAGGATTATAGTAATTAAACCTTACTAGCTAGTTTAAGAACCTCTTTTATATTAATCTTTGCTAGGCCTATAGAAGTAATAGTAAGTAAGTTAACCTTTGCTATATTAACCTTTACTATACTAGTTAAAAAGTCTAAGAGCACTACTAGGAAGCTACGTGCTTATAGTAGCATTAAGGCAAATTACCTAATAGTAAGTAAGAGAATCTCTTTTTATATTAATCTTTACTATATTTATAGAAGTAATAGTAAGTAAGAAAACCTTTACTATATTAATCTTACTAGGTTAGTTAATTTATCTAAGAGCGCTACTAGAGAGCCACTAGGCTATAGTAGTGTTATAATAAGAATCTTAGTAGTTTAGAGAACCTTTTCTAAGTTTAACTCTAACGTTAGGAGCGAGGCAGCGGAATTAGAAGCCCTAATTTAAGTCTTATTATTAGAAGCGTAGTAAGGGGATGCCTTTATTACATAGTAGAAGTTATTGCTAATAAGTAGTGACTCTAGTGCGTTAGGACTATAGTTAATTAGTCTCTCTAAGCTAGAGGCTAGAGAGCTATAGATATAGACTATAAGATCCTCTAAGTTACTAATGTATAAAAATCGTGTTTTTATTTCACTAGGATTATAGAAAGAAATTTTACTATTAACCTATAATAATCCTATAGCAAGTTATTAGGGGGTTAGTAAGACTCTCTATTATATTATAAGCTAATATTACTAGCTATTAATAAAGAAAGATATTAAGGCATATATCTAGTCTTACGTTAATTATTAAGTTTTAAAGCTAAGGTTATATAAACCTTATAGTAAGTTAGCTATGTTACTAGTGCCTAATTACCCCTTCTAAGAATTATTAATAGACTTTATTATAGGCTTACTACTAATAAAGGATTAGAAGTTTTAGTTATATAATGTAATTTTAGTTATTATAGACTAATTCTTAAAGTATAGTATTTATATACTAGTGTTTACATAACTAACTAGTAATAGCCTTACTATAGTGTTCCTTAAGAATGTTTTTAAAGACTATAGCACCCTAGAAGGTATTATTATAGACTATAGGTTAATATTTACTACTAGATTCTAGAGGACTTTCTACTACCTTATTATAATAAAGCAGTAACTAAGCACTGCATTTTACCCCTAGATAGATAGGTAAATAAAGCAATTAAACTAGGTTCTTAAGCATTATCTAAGAGCCTATATATGCGCTAAATAGGATAATTAGGTAAAATATTTGCTAATAGCATAGTTTGCCTATAATATAAGTAAGCATAGTAGTTATAGCCTAATGCTAGCAAAGGCACTATAAGGGTATAACCTAAGGGGACTATATTAGGCTATTCTAATGCCTAACTTAGTAAATAACTAAGTAGAAAATAAAGTCTTAGAATTAAGATAAAGACACTTAGAGATTAAGTAACTACTTTATAATATATAAGTATAGTAAAAGAAGTATTATAATTATAAGAGAATGCTAATAGAGTTTAAGGTTAAGAACTATATTTTACTATTTACTAAGAATATTAACCTAAGATAACTAAGCTAGAAGCTTATAGCTAAGTACCTAGGGCCCTATAAAATTAAGAAGGTAGTTAGTAATTATAGCTTAGCTTATTAATTATAATTACTAGCTAGCTTAAGACTTTATAATATGTTTAATATTATAAGCCTTAAACTATTTAGAGGGGATCCTACTAGCTATTAAATATCCTTACTATAAGATAATATTAAGGATAATAAAGAAGAGTTTAAGGTTAAGAGAATTATCTTATATTAGTATAATAGAAAACAGCGGAAATTCTTAGTAAAATAAAGGGCTATAATAGCTTAGAGAATTTATAGGTATTAAAAAGAGATTTTATTATAAGGGATATTATAAATAATTATAAGGTAATTAAGTAGCTAGTTTATAAGATATTATTACTTTAGTAATTTAATATATAAAATTTCATAACACAAAAAGTTATATTCTCTTAAAGTAAACTACTATATAGCTACTAAGTACCTATTACTTTATTATTATATTTACTACTATATTTTCCTCTATAGTAGCTATAGGAGCTTTATTATTAGAGGACCCTTCCTTATCCCTATAAATAAAGAAATAAAGCTTTTTAGGGAGCTTAGAGAGGCTAATATAAGTAGGGAGCTATAAAGCATAGGCTATAAACTAGCTATAAGTTAGTAAAGTAAAAGCCACGCTAGAGATAATAGGACTTATTATAGGAGCATTTTAAGCTATAAAGCGTAGGCTATTAGCGATATTAATCTAGACCTTAAGGTTAGTAGTATTAAATAGCTATAATATTACTACGCGCTTATTAGCATTTGCCTTATAAGTAGCTTTTATGGTTAGATAGGCCTAATAAACTCTCCTATAGTAATTTGCATTCTTTATAGTAAGGAGCGTATTATATAATTTACATTTTACACGCACTAGAGCCTAGTAATAAGTTAGCTCTAACTAAGTTACTAGAATTAATAATCTTACTAGATACTTATAGTAATAGCTACCTTTAGGAACCTCCTTTATAATCTTAAAGAACTTATAATAAAGATTATAATTCTTATAGGACACTAGTAATAGGTTAGCTAGCTAAAAGCAGCCTTAAAGGGGCACTTACTAGTATATATTTTATTATTTTTTGTAGTAAGCGCACTTTAAGGAATTACCTAACCTAAGTTAGTATTATAAGAGTAGGAGGGGAGTAGCTTAGTTATACTAGGGGAATAATAACACTTATTAGGAATTAGCTTCCTATTTATAATATACTAAGGTTTAGCTCTATTATCTTTAGGGGCAATCTACTAGATTACTACTTACTAACTATAGTAAAGGTAAGGAATTTTAATTATACTACTTAGTAAGTTAGTAGCTATAACACTATAAATAAGAGGTAAACTATAGATTTTTTAAAGCCTATAAAGCCCTCTTATAAGGGGATTTCTAGGGTAGGCGCTAAGGGTCCTAGAGTTATTAGGCAAATAAAGATATTATAACCTAGCTATAAGTTAGTAGTAAGTAAGTAGGAAGTAAAGCAGTAAGATACTAACTATAATACTAACTATAAGAGCAAATAATAAGATAAGATAATAAGAGAACTCTAGATAATATTAGTAACTACTAGGTAGTAGTAGTAAGAACGCTACTATAGGGCTAGTAAGGCTAACTTATAAATTTAATATTAAAAAGTAAGAGATAAGGAGAAAAGGAAGAGAAAAAGGAGGGGAAATTTAGTCTTTTTTATATTAACTATAGACCCCTTAAGTAATTTATATAGGTGAAAGTAAGCTATAGGTTAAAAAGCTAGCGTTATAGCTATTAATAGCTAAAGTTATAGCTAACTACATATACCTAGCAAGCTTACAGTAACTTTGCTAAAACTTATAATTAAATACACCCTAATGTATAGTGTCTAATACCCTATCCCTTTTAGCTAATAAGAAAATATAATATAAAGGTGTTTACTTTTATAGAACTAGTAGGAATAAGGATATAAGTATTTATAAAGTAACTCTATAGCTATAACTACATTATAACTAAGAGCTTATAGGTAAGGTAAGGAATAATAGCTAAACCTATTATTAATAGGGCTATTATCTCCTTATGCCTTGCGTTAGGACACGTAAGGTAAGAGTTACATAGGAAGTTTAGAATAGCGAGTTTACACTAACTAGGCAATAAGTATAATTAAGGGCAATTATAAAGTAAAGGGGGTACTATATTAGGGTTATAGAGGCTATAAAGTAACATAGGTAATAGAGGCAATAGTATTATATATAGTAGGACCTACTTAGGGCTTATAGCGCCCTAGCTACAAGGTTACCACAAGCTAGTCATATAAGCATAGAGGGGGTATTTAGGCAAAGATTACACACATAGAATGTGGGAGGCTAGAGATTAAAACCCTTAAGCATCACTACCTACCTTTAGCGATCCAGCTGCTACTTATCCATACCATCACCCTGTTTTATTCACATCCGGCCTAGAAGCCTTGACAAAGAGGTGCTAAAGCAAATTCCTTTAGAAAATAACTATAACTAAAGTTCGTTATTAATTTCAGTACCTCCGTTAAAGTGAAGGTGCCTAGGATACGCGTTATATTGATTTTTTAGGGGCCCTAAAGAAGCCCTTAATAGCTAAAGAAAGGGTTAAACCTTCTTTATTAGCTAGTGAAAAGCACTATTTATACTAGGATCTTTGATTAATAAGGATAAGGACTACTGCCTTCTTATTATATAGTATAGGTTTAATTTTAACTATATCTCTCTCTAGAATATCTAGAACTCTAGGGGGGTCCTAAATAGGTTGTTTAGTTAGTCTTCTAACAGCTTTAGATTGCATATAGGCTACGCAGTTAAAATCCTTGTCTTTAATAGCGGAAAAATTAGGGATCCCTTTAGCTAATTTCAATGATTTCTTTAGTAAAGGGAGGCCTATATAGCCTAATCAAATGTGCTAAAGACGGGCTAGATCTAGTAATTTCTTATAACTAGAATCTAGGTTAGATTTAGGGCTATTATCCCCTAGCTCCCTCTATTGCTAGGCCTCTTAAGAATCACAGGCCTCTGGGGGCAATAGACGGCCACTATTGTCACCTAAGTTATTAGGGTATAGACCTTCTAAACCCCCTATAGAAGGTGCCTAACTAGGAGGAGCTTTGGTGGGACATAGGGCTAAATCATTGTCTTCTAGCTCTTTAATTTGTTAATATTCCTTAGGATTAAAACCTAGTTGTGGAATTTGAACCTCTATAGGGTAGGAAAACCCTAATTTGTTCTTATAAGCTCTTAGTTGTCGTTGTTAGTTGTAATATTAAGAGCCTATAAAGGAGAGGTGGGTTAAATGCTTATAGATTATAGGAGTAGGTTGCCCCTTAATCTATAGAAAAAAGCTATGTTTAGCAGGTTCTAGTAACCCACAGGGGCTTTTATTGGCTAGGAATAGCTAGTCTTTAGCTAGATAACCTCCCTTTAGATAGTGAGATAACCCACTAACTAGGTTAGTATTTATACCTAGGAAAGATAGAGTATCTAGCAAAGCTAAGGGCCTATATTCTAGTGGATTTTTCTTAACTAGAATGTTAAAAATAGCTATGCCTCTTCCTTTAGGAAAAATAGGTTCTCCTACTGTAATTATAGCGCTAGTTTTACCTTTCTTCAGAGGTTTAAAGTCTCTAAAAGAAGCCCTATTATTACAAATATTACAGGAAGAACCCGTATTATACAAAAGGGAGTTTTTAACCACATCGTTAGAGTAGCTAAAAGTAGGCTTGCTAGTAGTATTACTAGTGGTAAAGGCACTAGAACTATCTAAATTAGAATTAGAATCACTACCATTATTACTGCTAGATTCATTAGAATCTAATTCTTTAACGTATCCTATGGCTAGAGTATAGCCTAAAGCAAAAGCAGCTTCTTTTCCTTTTTATTTTTCCCTATTGCTACTCTTCTTCTTCTTCTTCTTTTTAGAGGCCTTAGAAGGGTTTAAATCCTTCTTATCCTGCTCTTTAGTGACGTTAGAGTCCTTCTTAGGGTTAGGATTAGAAGATTTCTTTTCCTAGTCCTTAGAATTTCCCTTGTTATTATTAGAAGCCTTATAACTAAGGGCTTTAGCTATAGGGGAGGTCTTATCCCTTTATTCTTCTAATAAATCCGCTATAAGAAACTATAAATTTAGGGTATTTATAGGCAGTCCTTATGCCCTAGAAGCTCTAATAGTAAATCTTTATCTCTTAGCCTAACTAGGAAAGGTCTGCTTTAATGCATTAATATAATAATTTACTTAATTAATAGGGGCGATCTCTACACTACAAAGCTATAGTCTAGCTAGTAAATTATTAAAATTAGCATTAAAAGCCTCTAAAGATCCCTTATAACTTAAAAAGTTTAGGGAATAGTAGCTAGTGTATAGCGTACTACGCTAGATTTTAGCACTCTATAAATACTACCTAATAAGGACTTTATAGGCTTCTTTAGGGGATTTTTGCTAATATATAGCAGCCTAAGGTCTAGGTTAGCAGCTATCTCTTAATATTATTAAAAGAATAGCTTAGTTATAGTTAGCTAGATAGCTTACTAGGCTTAGATTATCTATAAATTTAGGTAATCCTAGGGCTCTAAATTAAATGCTTAGGGCTTACTTCCACTAATTATAATTTTTAGGGCCTTTTAGCTTAGCTCCCTCTAGAATAAAGTGAACCTTCTTATTTAGTTCCTTTATAGTACCTATATTAAAGGTAGCTTATAAGTTACTAGAAGGTACGCTCGTAGAAGTAGTAGCTAGGTCTTCTTCTAGAACCTTAGTATTTTCTTCCTTAGGTCTATTAGAAGCCTAAAGACCTTATATAATAGTTATAGTTTGCGTTAATTTCTCTAGAAGATTATTAATGCTAGCCTTGTTTTTAATATAATTATCCTCGCTATGCCTAATAAAATTAGCTAAGGTCTTGCCTTATTATTTAATCTAGCTCTATATCTATAGCTATAGAGCACTAGCCTAAATAGCTAGTTAACCTTCTATATCTATCCTACTAGGGTCCCTAGGGGGGCTAGAAGGACCTATGGTAGGTGCCTTACCCTTATAACTAGGTGGTGCTATCCTCTAAATCTTAAAAAGAATCCCTATATAAAAGCTCTAAATTCGTTCCTATTGCAAATAACGCACGCTAGAAATTGCTTATATTATAATCTAGTTGCGTACGCAAATTGTGTGGCAGAGCCGTTTGAAAGGGTAGCCCTTAGGTCTAAAAAGTAGGTCTTTAGTATGCGCGGGCAGAAAAATAGCGAAGAGGGGTCTCTAAGAAAATTTTCTTAACACTAAGTAATAGGAATCGTAGATAATAGGTTACAGAAGTTACAACGTAACGTAACATAATATATAGTACATGCAACGTAGTGTAATAGGTTAAAAAGCCTAGTATAGATATACTAGATGTCTAATGATTTTAAAGGATATAGCGTATCTACTATTGTAAATAATATTAAATATAATAGTCGCAGTAGTAAATAAAATCACAAGAGGTTGTGGTTATAACTAGATAGTTACAAGTTACAATGTAGTGGTTGCGGGTGTGGCTATAGTTAATTTTTAACACCAAGGGTCTAATGTTACGATGCATAGCGCTAGTAAATAAAGAGCTTTAAATTCTAGTGGTTTCCTTTGTAATCTTAAGAGCCTATAGGTATAGTAAGTAATAACTAGTACCTAAAATCAAGCAGTAATCGCAGTAGAATAACGCAGTAATATAGTAATCTATAGGCCTTCCGGGCTTATAACCTATTAAAAATAGAAGGGAATCTAGCTAGAGGGATAGGAAGACCTCCCTAGTAGATTCTAATGCGGCGGCTTCTAGATTCACTAGATTATAGTGTATTCTTTAAGATAGAGAGCTTTAATAGTTAAATATAGTTAATTCCTAGCTAACGGACAGTCTAACAAGTAATAAGAGGATTTCTAGTCCCCTTATAGACTTACTAACTATATCGGAGGATCTAGGTCACTAGAGAGGTCTTAGGAGCTACTTTTTATTTTCCGTAAAACTCATTTATATAGGAAAAATAAAAATTCGACTTATAGCTATATAAACTAGCTGCCTAGGTGGCCTAACTAAGCACTTTAATATATAACCCTATTAATAAAATATACTATTAAATCCAGAAAAATTCAAGGATTTAAACAGTATACGTTAGCCTTTTATACGACTACTAGTTACCTAGTTAAAGGCTATTTTAGCTTCCCTATAGGGTAACCTAGTCGGCTTAGTCATACAAGCCCGTGGGTTGGTTATGAGAACGCAGGTCACAACAAACAACGCTGCAAGCAACGCTCGTAACCAACGTTGCAACAACGCAACAAGGCAACTAGTGGGCCTATAAAATAGTGCTATAAATAGCATTATTTTAACACATAGGAAGCTCTAAGGGTATGCTAGATTAATGTGTACCTTAGACCCCTAGATTAGGTTATTACTAATGCTAGCACTAACTTCCGTGGCAAAGAATTCTATTAATTTGTGGCATTAATGTTAATTTCTATTAAGGAGGTCCTAATTAAAGCACACTATAGCATTAGAAAGGTTAAGAGATATTATAGGCCGCTCTATAAAGCCTATAATATTATATAATAGGAATGCCTAATAACCCCTAAGCCTATAGCCCTATAAATAGCTATAAAAGCTCTTAATAATATAGCAAGACTAAATAGCCTTATTCTAACCCTTCTAGTCTTTAGGGCATATCTATGTATAATAAGCGAATCCCCTCCTTCACTAGAGATATTATAGCGTGTAATTACTATATAAAAGGTAATAAAGGAAGTTAAATGCCTCTACGCTATCTAGAAAGTTAACAAAGCCCTTATAATAAGAAATAGCCTAGATATAGCATTAACCCTTAGCCTATTGCTTAGATTGCTAGTATAAGTGTGGTAAGAAGGTAATAGTTAGTAAGGCCTATATAACCTCCTTTTAATTAATAAAGAGACCTATATGCTTAACCTTCTAAGAGGCCTAAAGGCCTTTTAGTTAACCTCTATTAGGCCCTATTAGGAGGACCTAAACGTAAAGGCCCTCTTACCTTAGCTAGCTAAAGAAGAGAGAGAGGCCTAAGAAAGGCTAGTAGCTAGACCCCTAGAGATCCCTCTAAAGAGATAGCTAGGTAAACTATATAAGAACCCTCTAGCAATTATTAATAAGACTAATGTGTTTGTCTTAGCTAAGGAGGAAGCTAACCTTGCCCTTATAATTAGACTACGTAAGGAAGGCGTAATTATAACCCTAGGAGAGCTCTTTAAGCTCTTTACTAAAGCTAAGATTAATGCCTTAATTAACTAAGGCGTGTTTAAATTTATAGTCTTTAATAAAAGGGAGCATAGTAGTGTAAGGATCTTTAACTCCCGCATTATTAATAAGGTTAAAGAGAAGATAGGCTAGCTATATAAGAAATCGTAGCTTGTAATCTAAGGCTTTAGTAATAAGGCAAAGCAAGGCATCTTAATATAAGCCCTAACAATCTAATAGGCTAGTTAATGCCTCCTCCTTATAATTGCTCCCTTACTAATAAAGAAAGACTTTATCCTATAGATTTGCAATATTACATAGGCCTATGTTTAATTAAGAACCCTATTAAATAGAGTTATCTTAGCTAGACTTCTAGTTTAGATTCGTAACTAATACCCTAAAGAAATAATTATAAGGGTTATTAAGCCTCTCTATAGTATTATAAAGGCTAGAACGCACTAGTGGGTAATGTATTATAAGTATTACAAAGAGAAGCTCTAGATAGAGACTTCTATATACAATCCTTGCCTGCTTATAACAATAGAAAAGAGCCCTTAATTTGCATATATAGGCATATAGACTAATAATACACTAGGGCTATTAGATAAGGAGTTCTCTAAGAAGGAAGAAAAGAAGCTAGCTACTATAGCCTTTATAGCAAAGCTAAAGTAATTTCTCCTTAAGAGCAATCCCCTTACCTTTAATAGGGGAATTATTATAATAGTGGCTAATATAGCTATTACCCTTTAGCAAAAGGGGTAGAGTAGTAAACTTAAAGTAATTTTACTTATAGACTTAAAGCAAAAGTATATTAAGCAATAAGCTTAAGGCGCCTATATTACCTTAATTTGCTAACTAAAAGCCTGCTATAACCTATCTATTACTACATAATACTAAAAACTAATAGTTAAGAATATTAAAGCCCTTAATTATTAGATTTAGTAGCAAATAGACTACCTAGAGAGAGGCCTTACGTTTGTTCTAATTAACCTTGCTAAAGCAAAGCTTTATGCCTTTATAAATAATTAAGACCTTACTTTATAACTTAGTTATATACTAATCCTAGCTAATAAAGACTATAAGGATAGTAAGTTTATAATTATAAGCAATATTATACACTTTAGCTTAATAAAGAGTAAGAGAGTTATATAAAGTATACTAGCCTCTAAAGTCTATAGCATAGTTACTAGCGTTAATATAGCCTACGCAATTGCTATAACACTAGGATTAATTATAAACTAATTAAATACCCCTCTAACCCTAGTTATAGTCTATATAGACTTATACTCCCTATATAAATGCCTTATTAAGCTTAGTATAACTAAAGAGAAGCGCCTAATAATTAACATTATAGCCCTATAATAATTATATAAGCGCCACAAGCTCTGCGAGATCTAATAGATTAACGGAGCTAATAACCTAGCTAATGCCTTTATAAAGGCATTGCTAAATAAGGCCCTAGAGTAATTTATCTCTAGCAATAGGATAACTATCTAGATAGAGGGGTAGGTAACCTACATAGGTAATAGGGATAGTTACTATAGGTAATAGGGATAGTTACTATAGGTAATAAGATAGTTACTATAGGTAATAGTATTAGGGCTAGGGCCCTAACCTAGAGAAAGTCCACTAGGAGGAGAAAGGGGAGGATATCTCCTTAGGTAATAGTAGTAAGAGGAGTTACTATAAGTAATAGTATTAGGGCTAAGGCCTTAACCTAGAGAAAGTGCACCTAGGGAGGGGAAAGGAGGGAGAAAATATCTCCCTAGGTAATAAGAAAAGGTAAAAAAAGGAGGAAAAATAGTAACTCCTATAGGGTAGTTCCTATAGGAGCTACTTTTATTATAGCTCCTAGCCTTATAGGAGTTACTAAGAGCCTCCTAGTTATCTAGAGATTATCTCTAACGCTATATAACGCCCTTAAGGGCCTTAGAGGCTATTCTTTAGCTTTATATACCCTAGCGTAGCTGTTTTTGCCTCTGTGTTATCTATATAAAGTATAAAGGTAGAAAAACCATTATAGTAAATAACTAGGGGGGGGGGGAAGTTAATAGAGTATAGAGAGCTAAATAAAGCATAGAGATGCTAAAATAGTTATATTAAATAACTAGGAGGAGGAGAGGGAGTTACTAGAGCATAGAGGTACTAAGATAGTAATAGTAAATAATAAGGGGAGGAGAGGAGAGTTAGAAAGTAGCCACGTAAAGGGGAGGAATTTAGAGGGTAGCTACGTGAATATTATTAATAATATTAAGAGGCAAAAGGGATTAGGGGGAGGCCTACTTATTCTTTTAAAGGGTTATTATAGTCTTTTCCTTCTTTTCTCACTACTATAGGTATATATAGCCCTTATTTTTCCTTTTCTCTTGTATATTAATATATAACCTATATTGTTATTATTTTCTTTTTCTTTTTTTAATTAATATTATGCGTTAATAGTTATGTTAAAGAGAGAGTTCCTAGTGTTAGAATAACAGAATATTAATTACGCTTAATAGCTGTAATTGCAACTAGAAGAGGGTTAGCCCGCACGCGCGCGCGCAGGCCCCACTTTTCGCCCCGTAAGCGGGCCCTGTGATAGGGTAGGGCTAGCGTTACGTGACCTACAACGGGTAGCTATTATCCCTCGCGAAAGCCCTCTCTTTTGCTTCCTTTTTCTTTTCTTAGATAATACAAAATAACAAGCCTAGAATAGATTATTAACAACGATACTATTCTCAAGGCTTCGCGTACGCGTTATTAATCCCTGCGGAACTAACACTTTTATAGACTATTATTTATTTATATATCCCCCTATTATAACTTAAACCTATCTAGTGCCTCTATGTCTAAAACGCTTTCTAATAGTTCCTATATTAGCTATATATAACCTTTTTATTTTACTAATATATTGTAATTTAACCCCTAACCTTATGCGTTTTTAGCTATAAGAATCTCCTTTACCTAGTACTTAGCAAGGTTATTATTAGTGTCTATTATAATTAGCTCTAGGGGTAGGCGTTTATTAGCTAACTTTTAGCTTAGAAATAGATTATTTACTACCCTCTATACTAAGTTAATATAAAATATAAGGTATATCCCCCTTAGCATATCTAATTTAACTATTAGTAGTATTAGGACCTTAAGTACCTTATACTTTACTATTACCTAATCTAGTTTCTTATATAGGTAGTTTATCTTAATATTTTAAAGACTTAGCTATATATAGTCTCCTACTTAGAACTATTCCGCTAGCCTATGCCTATTATTTATATTTTCCTATTACTATTATTAGATAAAAGCTATAGTAGCCTATATTAGGTCTATGCTATCTTTTAAATATTTAAAAAATACCTAGGCCCTCCCCTTTACTAAAGTTACTAAGGTGCCTATATATAATGCTTCCTAGATAGTTAGCATATTAAATCTATATAGTGCTATGTTTATGCTTACTCCTATTACTAATAAGTCCCTATTATTTAACACTAATTAATAAGCTAGTAAGTAATCTAGCTAGTTAAACTAAGAGAAGGATAGTAATACTTATAAAACTATAAGCACCTCCTAATAAGCTTATTCTATATTACTATTAGTTTATAAATAATATAATATTAATAGGAGTTATTCTATGCCTACATTCTAGCAAAGCTTTATCTAAAAGCTACTTAACTAGTCTAATCCTTAATCTATAATAATTTAATTTAGGAAACTATAGAAACGCCACTAGTACTATTTAAACTATTTTACACACGCTTTAGCCCTTATTAATATTATAGCTTAAAGCTATATATATTTAGAGAGTTAGTCTATAATAACTATAAGGAACTATAGGTTATCTAGCTTCTTTACTAGAAGGTTAGTTATAAAGTCTATTAAGATTTATAACTAATATCTATTAGGCAATAGTATTAGTTTTAATAAGCCTTGCCTTAGCTAGTGGCTTTTTTATCCCCTATAGTAATAATAGTTATAGACTACTTATACTATATCCTATAATATACTATCCTAATAAAAGTCCCTATAAAGCGCCTTAAAAGTAGTGTTTTGCCCTAGATAACTTAGTAAGGGAGAGTTATAGGCCTATTAAATAAGAGTTATAGTTAAAGGCTCTTACTTTAGGACCTATATCTAGCCCTAAAATTAAAGCGCCTCCCCTATACTAATCTAGTAGTCTATAATCTATTCTCTTATACTTACTACTTCTAGGAACTTTTATTCTCCTAACTTTATTGCATTTAGCTATACCTTATATATTTTATCTTAAACTATAGTTTAGTCCTAAAGTAACTATAAGTAAGTATTTACAAACATTACCACGCCCTTAGGTAAGTCTATGTTATAACTAGAATTATCCCCTATTTATATGCTTTTTGCTACTATAACTAGTTATATACTTATGCTTAGCGTCCCTTTCTTAAAGGTATAACCTATTAGTATTAAAGCTAATTATACTATTAATACTATTAGTCTACTTACTTACAAATCTTCTTAATATTATCTTAATAGTGTATCTAGTTATCTTACTTATATGCTAAGTCTATAATATAAATAGAAGTTAAAGAGTGTAAGAGTCTTTGCCTATCTAGCCTAGTGTTTTAATATCTCCCTTAGTGTAGTAAAGTACTCTAGGTTCTTATAGTCTATTAGGATTATAAATAGTTTACTAACACTCTATAGCTTTACTAACTATACTTTAAGGTAGGAGATAATTATAAGTAACTCCTTATTATAAATTATATAGTTCCTTTTTACTAGCTATAAGTAAGCTAAGTAATATACCACTAGATATAATATACTACTATTACTAGCCTATAAGAGATAACTACCTAATACTATCCTAAAGTAGTTTGCCTTAATTACTATGTCTTTCTTAGGATCCTATTATATAAGGATAGGATATAATATAAAAGCTAGCTTTAAAGCTTTAAATGCCTTTTTACACTTCTCTATCTAATAGAATAGTATGCCTTTTTTTATTAAGTCTAATAGGGGTCCTATAACTTCTAAAAATTAGGGTATAAAGTTATAATAGAAGTTAGTAAAGCCTAGAAACCTATATACTCCCTATATCCTTATTAGTGCCTCCTAGTCCTTAATTACTATAATCTTCTTAGGGTCTAGATAAATCTCTTTTCCTATGTAAATAATAAACCTAAGATATTTAACTTCTTTTATTATAAACACGTACTTCTTAATGTCTAGATTTAAGCTAGCCTAGCGTAGCCTAGCTAGCACCCCCTAGACTTTCTCTATATAGTCTTTTTATAAGCCCCCTAAGTAAACTAATATATTATTAAGATATACTATTATATAGTCTCTAAGAATCCTACTAAGTGCCTTATTAATATACCTCTAAAAGGTTATAAGGGCGCTTACTAGACTAAATAGGCAAATAAGCCACTTAAATAATCTATATTATATATAAAATGCTATCTAGTGTTCCTTGCCTTTTATAATCTATATATAGTAAAACGCTACTCTTATATCTAGTTTTATAAACCACTTTACCTCTAATAATAATTATAATATTTCCTTAACTAGTAGTAAGGGGTAATAGTCTTATTCTATAATCTTATTAAATATATAATAGTCTATATAAAACCTCTATCTACCCCCTAGCTTCTTTACTAATAGCACTAGTGCTACTACTAATAATAAGCTTACCTAAATCTAACCCTTATCTATAAGGTTAGTAACTTACTTCCTAATCTCTAGTAGGTGTTAGTAAGGTATGCTATATAATAGTGCCTATAGTAAGGCTAGTGTGTTTCCTTCTATATCTTTCTTAAGGCAAATATAGTAATCTAACTTCCCCTAATATAGGGGCAAAACATTTACCTTACTCTCTAAGAATAGGTCCTTAAAGTCCTATAATATTTCTAGTAAGAAAGCTAAGAGCTCTTATTCTAACGCCTTTAGCGTAGCATTAATCTATAAGATAGATATTATTTCTCGTAGACTTATAGCTAAAAGCTAGATATATTACTTCTATTGCTTTGCCCTATATACTATCCTTATAAATATTAATCTAAGGATTACTACTATAGGTTATTCTATCTTTCTATTTATAGAAGCCTATATAACTAGGTTATTTACTAAACTAATCCTTAGTTAATATTATTTTATCTATAGGGTTATATTATAACGCATTATCTATAGTGTCCTTAGGATTAACTCTTTAGTTAATCCTAGGATTAAGTATACTATAATTAGTGTCTCCTATCTATCTATATCTATCTAAAAGCGCATAATATATAATACAAATAAATGCTTTTCCTATCTCTCCTTTCCCCCTTTTTTTACACTAACTATAGTGTATACTAACCTCCTAGATAGTAAGGGAATGCGTTCTAGTTAAAGCTTTTAGATAAGGTACTTACTTATAGTAGTATAGTAGTTATAACCTATATTAATCTAAGTATTTATAAAGGTAGTCTTATTAATTAATACTAGGACTAAAAAGGGTATTAAATCTATATTATTCTAAATCTATTTAAAGTCCTTATCTATAATAACTATATACTATAATGCCTCCTTCTACTCCCTTCTCTTAACCCCTCTTAAATAACTTAATAAAGGGGTTATTCTTTTCCTAACTACTTATTAAAATTACTCCCTAGCTCTTTAGGCTTAGTCTTTGCTAAATTATATATATTAATAGATAATTTTCCCTATAGGGGAATAGTAATATATAATATATATCCTAAGATAAAATGCTTAGTAAATCCATAATATATATATTTGCCCTTCTCCTATTATATTACTAGCACTATCTCTAAGACCTACTTAGCTTACTTCTTTAGCTAAGAGGACTATCCTAGGGACTATCTAGATTTCCTTTAGATGCTAGCTATACCTATAGATTATATATCTATTATTAGTGTGTCTTTATTATATACCTATTATTTAGCTACGCTAGCTATAGGTAAGGCAAATTTTTAAGCCTAATACTTTTCCTCTAATTAATAGGACTTAATATCTAAGGCAATAGTATAATATTAAGCCACTACTAACGCATAATCTATATAAGGCATATCCTTACCTATACTATAATCCCTTATTTACTTATTAAGTGCTATATGTAACTTAGCTAGCTTTATAGTATTAGCCTATTCTAACTCTTCTATAAAAGCTAATTTTTATTTAAATTAAATATAGAAGTTACTAAAACACTTATTCTATTATTATATAAGCTAGTTAAGTTCTATAATAGCTATTTCCTATTAATAAGGGTTATTAAATATTTCCCTAAGGTACTTAAAAAACTATTTTAAATAGTAGTTAAGTAAGTAACCCTTTTTAAAGAAAGAAGCTATATATACTTAGACCTTAGGAGATAGGTTTTAGAAGATATAAAACCACTAGTCCTATATAATACTAATAAAGTCTTAGTCTAAAACTAGCTTATATATTATAAAACCTTTCTATAATAAGAATAGTACCTTATCCCTATTAAATAAGGGACCTATAGGGATTAGTTTTTATTTTAGTTAAGCTATATATAGTAATGCCTCTAGCTACTTAATTAGGTAATTTATCTATATATTTTACTTAGTAACTACCTTATATAGTCCTAATATTTTATCTATTTCTATTTCTAGGGGTAATAGTATATTTGCTAGTATCTAAGTGCTTATAGTAAAGAATATTAAATATTATAAACTAGCCTTATAGCTACTATATATAAGCGTTTAGAGTGTAATTAATATTCTTATAAAAGAAGAAAAAGACTAAGCTTAGGGTTATATAATATCCCCCTTTATAAGGGTTATACCTAGTCTATGCGCGGAGCGCGTACTAACTAGTGTTCTTTCGCGTATAGCCCGCTTACTTTACGGAGCCTCTTTGGATCCCCCTTTCCTCCGCTAAAGACCTAAGCTCGTAGCTTAAGTCCATAATAGCTAATGCTAATAAACGCGCTATAATATTATAGCTCTTTAACGCTACTATTGAAAATGGGAAGGGAATCTAGCTAGAGGAATAGGAAGACCTCCCTACTAGATTCTAATGCGACGGCTTCTAGATTCACTAGATTATAGCTTATTCTTTAAGATTAGGAGCTTTTGATAGTTAAATACAGTTAATTCCTAGCTAACGGACAGTCTAACAAGCAATGAGAGGATTTCTAGTCCCCTTATAGACCTACTAACTGTATCGAAGGATCTAGGTTACTAGAGAGGTCTTAGGAGCTACTTTTTATTTTCCGCAAAACTCATTTATATAGGAAAAATAAAAAATCGACTTATAGCCATATAAACTAGCTGCCTAGGTGCACTAACTAAGCACTTTAATAAACAACCCTATTTACAAAATATACTATTAAATCCAGAAAAATTTAAGGATTTAAATAGTATACGTTAGCCTTTTATACGACTACTAGTTACCTAGTTACAGTCGATTTTAGCTTCCCTAAAGGGTAACCTAGTTGGCTTAGTTATACAAGCCTGTGGGTTAGTTGTGGGAACGTAGGTTATAACAAACAACGCTGCAAGCAACGCTCGTAACTAACGTTATAATAACGCAATAAGGCAACTAGTAGGCCTATAAAATAGTGCTATAAATAGCATTATTTTAACACTCCCTCTAGAAAAGTATGAGGTAACTAATTCAATACCTAGACTTAGCTTTTTAATAGATATCTAAGTTAACTATAAATTTAATAATAAATCTAATAACTTTTAGACTAAAAACAGTAAAATCGATAACTTTTAGGCGTAATTCCAGTGTTTTTGTTGATTTTTCGGGTTTTTTGACTTTTTAGTTGGTTTTAAACTAGGCCTTTGTATTTATAAGACCTAATAGTTAGATAAATTATTAAAATTTATTATAGGGCAGGGGCTTAGTTAAACTATCTACAGGCATCTCTTTAGTGTTAATGTAAATAACCTTAGCTATACCCTTCTATACCTTTTCTCTAGTATAGTTAAATTTTAGTAGGGTATGCTTTGTTTTACTATAAAGAGCAGGGTTATTAGCGGTTGTAATAGCGCCTTAGTTATTACTAAAAATTAGTACTAGAGGTGCTATAGGTAGTTTTATCTCTTTAAAGAGACTATAAAGCCACTCTAACTCCCTAATAGCTTTACATAAGGCATTAGATTTAGCCTCTAATGTGAATAAAGCTATCGTAGTTGCTTTCTTTGATTTCTAGCTAATAGGTCCTTTAGCTAGCTTATAGAGATAAGCATAGGTTAATTTAGAGGACTTATTACCCATGAAGTCACTATCACAGAAGCTAATAAGGGTTGCAGAAGCTATAATAGCAGATTTAGACCTTTTATAAGTTATAGAATAACCTATAGAGCCTAAAAGGTACCTAAGCAAATGTTTAGAAGCATTAAGATGCTCTATAAATAGCTTAGCTAGTGCTATGGAAAGCCACTAAACCAGAAAGGCAATATTAGGTCTTATAAGGAGCATTAGGTATATAATAGTCCCTATAATACTCTAATATAGCTTGTAATTAAGGGGGGAAAGAGGTTTAGTTAGGTAGTCTACCTATTTTATAATTCCTAGTTATAGAGGAATTTTAATAGGTCTAGTATCTTTTATGTTAAATCTTTCTAGGGCTTTAGAAATGTACTAGGACTAGTGGATAGTTAGGGTCCCTTTCTTTTGATTTCTAGTGATTTAAACGCCTAGGAAAAATTTAGCTAGCCTACAGTCTTCTATAGGATAAGCTTTATAAAGCAGCTTCTTTAGCCTATTAATATAAGCTAGATCCGGTCCTATTAGAAGGCAGTTATCCACATAAGTTACTATATATGTAAATGTAGTTAGGTTAAAGAAGACAGCTAGGTTAGATATAAGGGGTTAAAAGCCTAGCTTCTAAAGAAGGTCCTTTAAAACCTATTGCTACTCTCTAGAGCTTTGTTTTAATCTATATAAAGCTTTTTATAGGAAGATAACTTGCTTTTAAGAGGGTTTATAGCTATACTTCTTAAGTAACTTAGCTACTTTAGGTGTAGACTTAGCAAATTTAGTAAATCTATTAGGAATTTACATATAGATAGCTTCCTTTAGTGGACTATTTAGAAAGGCCCCTATAAAATCAACCTATTTAACTTCCTAGTTATTACAAGCCACTAGGGCTAGTAAAATCCGCTAACTAGGGGGAATGCTAGTTATAGCGTAGGTTTTAATATAATCTTAACCTTCTATCTGTATAAACCCTTTAGCAATGAGTTAGGCCTTATACTTTAGAGGATTATTTTCTTTATCCTTTTTAAGCTTATAAACAAGCCTATTCTTTAGAACCCTCTAGCCCTTAGGAATTTAGTCTATCCCTATAAATTTAAAGGTTCTAGCAGCTAGAAGCTATTTAAATTCGTTAAAAGTTGCATCCATCCATTTTTAACTATCCTTGCTTTTTAAAGCTTATTTCTAGGTCTTAGGGGTATCTAAATCATTGTTTTTAGTGGATAATTTAGCCCTTTATTATGCCTTAAAGCATATCTCCTTAACATATAAAGATATATTAAAATCATTAATATCTATAGAATCAGAATTAATTAAAGAATCTAAATCTAAAAACGGTTTTTTAATAGCACCCTTATTAGGGGCGCTAGAGCTAGGGCTCTCTAGGGGTAGCGCTAGAGGCGTTACAGGCGCTGTTATAGGCGCTGTATTAGTCGCCCTAGGGGCTATTAGTACAGGCGCTGCGGGCGCTGCAGGCGCTAAGCTTTTAGGAGGCTTTGGGTAACTACCCTAAACTTCTAGATTATCTCATAAGATATTAGCTTCTCCCTCTAAAGGATTAGTCCCTAAAGGCTTAGGGGACCCTATAGAGCCTATATCCTCTATAATTTTAATAAAGCTAGTCTTTATAACTAACCTTTTAGAGGGAATATAAATAAGATAAACAGTAGAACCTAGAGTAGCTAGCAACTAACTAGGAATAGTCCTAGGGGCTAGCTTTTAAAGCTTAGATCTCTGCTCTAGAGGTATTAGGACCTTATAATAAGACCCTATAGCCCTAATTTTTAAGAAATTAGGCTTATAGGGAGTCTTAGGCTCTAAATCAGCTAGAAATAGCTACTTAGGGGTTAAAGGTTTAGTTATATTAGCTATAATATTAACTAATTCCACTATGGCTAGAAGGATATAAGACTATAGATATAAGGGCAGCTTAGACCACTAAATTGTAGCCCTAAGCTAGTCTAGGATAACCCTAATAGCCCTCTTAACTAGCCTATTCTGTTTGTAAATATAAGGGCAAGAGGTGCTAAAGCAAATTCCCTTAGAAGATAACTATAACTAAAGTTTGTTATTAATTTTAGTACCTCCGTTAAAGTAAAGGTGCCTAGGATACGCGTTATATTAATTTTTTAGGGCCTTAAAGAAGCCCTTAATAGCTAAAGAAAGGGTTAAACCTTCTTTATTAGCTAATAAAAAGCACTATTTATACTGGGATTTTTGATTAATAAGAATAAGGACTATAGCCTTCTTATTATATAGTATAGGTTTAATTTTAACTATATCTCCCTCTAGAATATTTAGAACTCTAGGGGGGTCCTAAATAGGTTATTTAGTTAGTCTTCTAATAGCTTTAGATTGCATATAGGCTATGCAGTTAAAATCCTTTTCTTTAATAGCAGAAAAATCAGGGATCCCTTTAGCTAATTTCAATGATTTCTTTAGTAAAGGGAGGCCTATATAGCCTAATTAAATGTACTAAAGAAGGGCTAAATCTAGTAACTTCTTGTAACTAGAATCTAGCTTTTTAGGGCTATTATCCCCTAGCTCCCTCTGTTACTAGGCCTCTTAAGAATCACAGGCCTTTAGGGGTAGTAGATAGCCACTATTGTCACCTAAGTTATTAGGGTATAGACCTTCTAAACCCCTTATAGAAGATGCCTAACTAGGAGGAGCTTTGGTGGGACATAGGGCTGAATCATCTAAATCATTATCTTCTAGCTCTTTAATTCGTTAATATTCCTTAGGATTAAAAGCTAGTTACGGAATTTAAACCTCTATAGGGTAGGAAAACCCTAATTTATTCTTATAAGCTCTTAGTTATCGTTGCTATTATTAGTTATAATATTAAGAGCCTATAAAGGAGAGGTGGGTTAAATACTTACAGATTATAGGAGTAGGTTGCCCCTTAATCTATAGGAAAAAACCGTGTTTAGCAGGTTCTAGTAACCCATAGGGGCTTTTATTGGCTAGGAATAGCTAGTCTTTAGCTAGATAACCTCCTTTTAGATAGTAAGATAACCCACTAACTAGGTTAGTATCTATGCCTAGGAAATATAGAGCATCTAGCAAAGCTAAGGGCCTATATTCTAGTGGATTTTTCTTAACTAGAATATTAAAAATAGCTATGCCTCTTCCTTTAGGAAAAATAGGTCCTCCTACTGTAATTATAGCGCTAGTTTTACCTTTCTTTAGAGGTTTAAAGTCCCTAAAAGAAGCCCTATTATTACAAATGTAATAGGAAGAACCTATATTATATAAAAGGGAGTTTTTAACTATATTATTAGAGTAGCTAAAAGTAGGCTTGCTAGTAGTGTTACTAGTAGTAAAGGCACTAGAACTATCTAAATTAGAATTAGAATTACTACTATTATTACTGCTAGATTTATTAGAATCTAATTCTTTAACGTATCCCATAGCTAGGGTATAGCCTAAAGCAAAAGCAGCTTCTTTTCCTTTCTATTTTTCCCTATTGCTACTCTTTTTCTTCTTTTGCTTCTTTTTAAAGGCCTTAGAAGGGTTTAAATCCTTCTTATCCTGCTCTTTAGTGGCGTTAGAGTCCTTCTTAGGGTTAGGATTAGAAGACTTCTTTTCCTAGTCCTTAGAATTTCCCTTATTATTATTAGAAGCCTTATAACTAAGGGCTTTAGCTATAGGGGAGGTTTTATCCCTCTATTCTTCTAATAAGTCCGCTATAAGGAACTGTAAATTTAGGGTATTTATAGGCAGTCCTTATGCCCTAGAAGCTCTAATAGTAAATCTTTATCTCTTAGCCTAACTAGGAAAGGTTTGCTTTAATGCATTAATATAATAATTTACTTAATTAATAGGGGCGATCTTTACACTACAAAGTTATAGTCTAGCTAGTAAATTATTAAAATTAGCATTAAAAGCCTCTAAAGATCCCTTATAACTTAAAAAGTTTAGGGAGTAATAGCTAGCGTATAGTGTACCACGCTAGATTTTAGCACTCTATAAATACTACCTAATAAGGACTTTATAGGCTTCTTTAGGGGATTTTTGCTAACATATAGTAGCCTATAGTCCTAGTTAATAACTATCTCTTAATATTATTAAAAGAATAGCTTAGTTACAGTTAGCTAGATAGCTTGCTAGGCTTACATTATCTATAAATTTAGGTAATCCTAGGGCTCTAAATTGTATGCTTAGGGCTTGCTTCCACTAATTATAATTTTTAGGGCCTTTTAGCTTAGCTCCCTCTAGAATAGAGTAAACCTTCTTATTTAGTTCCTTTATAGTACCTATGTTAAAGGCAGCTTATAAGTTACTAGAAGGTACGCTTGCAAAAGTAGTAGCTAGGTCTTCTTCTAGAACCTTAGTATTTTCTTCCTTAGGTCTATTAGAAGCCTAAAGACCTTATATAATAGTTATAGTTTGCGTTAACTTCTCTAGAAGATCATTAATACTAGCCTTGTTTTTAATATAATTTTCTTCGCTATGCCTAATAAAATTAGATAAGGTCTTGCCTTGTTATTTAATTTGACTTTATAGGTGCAAAGTACTAGCCTAAACAGCTAGTTAACCTTCTATATCTATCCTACTAGGGTCCCTAGGGGGGCTAGAAGACCCTATAGCAAGGGCCTTACCCTTATAACTAGGTAGTGCTATCTTCTAAAAGTCCCTATGTTAAATCTCCAAATTTATTCCTATTGCAAATAACGCACGCTAGAAATTAATTATGTTACAATCTAGTCACGTATGTAATTTGTGTGGCAGGGCCGTTTAAGAGGGCAGCCCTTAGGTCTAAAAAGTGGGTCTTTAGTATACGCAGGCAGAAAAATAACAGAGAAGAATCTCTAAGAAAAATTCTTAACACTAAGGATAGGAATCGTAGATAATAGGTATTACAGAAGCTATAACGCAACGCAACGTAATGTATAGTGCGTGCAACGTAATATAATAGGTTAAAAAGCCTAGTATATAATATACTAGATGTCTAATGATTTTAGAAGGATGCAGCGTATCTACTATTATAGATAATATCAAATATAACGGTCATAGTAGTAAATAGGATTACTAAAAAGGTTATGGTTATAACTAGATAGTTACGGGTTGTAATATGGTGGTTGCGGGTGCGGCTATAGTTAATTTTTAACACTAAGGGTCTGATATTACAATGCGTGGTACTAGTAAATAAAGAGCTTCAAATTCTAGTGGTTTCCTTTGTAATCTTAAGAGCCTATAGGTATAGTAGGTAGTAACTATACCTAAAATCAAGTAGTAATCGCAGTAGAATAACATAGTAATGTAGTAATCTATAGGCCTTCTAGGCTTATAACCTATTAAAAATAGGAAGGGAATCTAGCTAGAGGAATAGGAAGACCTCCCTACTAGATTCTAATACAACGGCTTCTAGATTCACTAGATTATAGCTTATTCTTTAAGATTAGGAGCTTTTGATAGTTAAATACAGTTGATTCCTAGCTAATGGACAGTCTAACGAGCAATAAGAGGATTTCTAGTCCCCTTATAGACCTACTAACTATATCGAAGGATCTAGGTTGCTAGAGAGGTCTTAGGAGCTACTTTTTATTTTCCGCAAAACTCATTTATATAGGAAAAATAAAAAATCAACTTATGGCCATACAAACTAGCTGCCTAGGTGCACTAACTAAGCACTTTAATAAACAACCCTATTTACAAAATATACTATTAAATCCAGAAAAATTCAAGGATTTAAACAGTATACGTTAGCCTTTTATACGACTACTAGTTGCCTAGTTACAGTTGATTTTAGCTTCCCTATAGGGTAACCTAGTTAGCTTAGTCATACAAGCCCGTGGGTTGGTTGTGGGAACGCAGGTCACAACAAACAACGCTGCAAGCAACGCTCGTAACTAACGTTGCAACAACGCAACAAGGCAACTAGTGGGCCTATAAAATAGTGCTATAAATAGCATTATTTTAACAGCTACTAATCTTAAGGTATAGATTAATATTACTAATAGCCTACGCTTTATTGCTTAATATACCCCTATAGTAAGTCCTATTATCTCTAGTATAGCTTTTAATTTGCTAACTTATAGCTAGTTTATAAACTACGCTTTTACGCTTCTTACTTATATTAGCCTCTTTAAGCTCCCTAAAGAGCTTTATGCCTTTATCTATAGGGATAAGGAGGGGTTTTTTAATAATTAAGCTTTTATAGCTATTATAAAGGAAAATATAGCTATAGATATAATAATAAAGTAATAGGTGCTAGGTAGCTATATAGTAATTTATTTTAAGAAAATATAACTTTTTATATTATAAAATTTTATATATTAAATTACTAAAGTAATAATATCTTTATAAACTAGCTACTTAATTGCTACTTATAATTATTTATAATATCCTTTTTAATAAAATCTCTTTTTAATACTTATAAATTCTCTAAGCTATTATAGCCCTTTTATTTCACTAAGAGTTTTCGCTATTTTCTATTATACTAATATAAGATAATTCTCTTAACTTTAAACTCTTTTTTATTATCTTTAATATTATCTTATAGTAAGGATATATTTATATAGCTAGTAGGATCCCCTCTAAATAGTTTAAAGCTTATAATATTAAACACATTATAAAGTCTTAAGCTAGCTAGTAATTATAATTAATAAGCTAAGCTATAATTACTAACCACCTTCTTAATCTTATAGGGCCCTAAGTACTAAGCTATAAGCTTCTAGCTTAGTTATCTTAGGTTAATATTCTTAGTAAATAGTAAAATATAGTCCCTAACCTTAAACTCTATTAGTATTCTCTTATAATTATAATACTTCTTTTACTATACTTATATATTATAAAGTAGTTACTTAATCTCTAAGTATCTCTATCTTAATTCTAAGACTCTATTTTCTACCTAGTTATTTACTAAATTAAGCATTAGAATAGCCTAATATAGTTTACTAAGGTTATACCCTTATAGCGCCTTTACTAGCATTAGGCTATAACTACTATGCTTACTTATATTATAGGCAAACTATGCTATTAGTAAATATTTTACCTAATTATCCTATTTAGCGCATATAGCCTCTTAGATAATGCTTAAGAACCTAGTTTAATTGCTTTATTTACCTATTTATTTAGGGGTAAAACGCAATGCTTAGTTACTACTTTATTATAATAAGGTAGTAAAAAGTCCTCTAGAATTTGCTAGTAAATATTAACCCTTAGTTTATAATAATACCTTTTAGGGTATTATAGTCTTTAAAAACATTCTTAAGGAATACTATAGTAAGGCTATTACTAGTTAGGTATATAAACACTAGTATATAAATACTATACTTTAAGAATTAGTTTACTATAACTAAAATTATATTATATAACTAAAACTTCTAATCCTTTACTAGTAGTAAGCCTATAATAAAGTCTATTAATAATTCTTAGAAGAGGTAATTAGGCACTAGTAATATAGCTAACTTACTATAAGGTTTATATAACCTTAGCTTTAAAACTTAATAATTAACGTAAGACTAAACATATACCTTAATATCTTTCTTTATAATAGCTAGTAATATTAGCCTATAATATAATAGAGAGTCTTACTAACCCCCTAATAACCTACTATAGGATTATTATAGGTTAATAGTAAAATTTCTTTTTGTAATCCTAGTGGGATAAAAATATAATTTCTATATATTAGTAACTTAGAGAATCTTATAATCTATATCTATAGCTCTCTAGCCTCTAGCTTAGAGGGACTAATTAACTATAGTCCTAACGCACTAGAGTTATTACTTATTAGTAATAACTTCTACTATATAATAAAGGTATCCCCTTACTATACTTCTAATAATAAGACTTAAATTAGGGCTTCTTATTCTATTGCCTTACTCCTAATATTAGAGTTAAACTTAGAAAAGGTTTTTTAAACCACTAAGATTCTTATTATAACATTACTATAGCCTAGTAGCTTTCTAGTAGCGCTCTTAGATAAATTAACTAACCTAGTAAAGATTAATATAGGAAAGGTTCTCTTACTTACTATTGCTTTTATAAATATAGTAAAGATTAATATAGAAAAGGTTCTCTTACTTACTATTAGGGGATTTACCTTAATACTACTATAAGCATATAGCTTCTTAGTACACTCTTAGACTTTTTAACTAGTATAGTAAAGGTTAATATAGGAGAGATTAACTTACTTACTATTGCTTCTATAGGCCTAGTAAAGATTAATATAGAAAAGGTTTTTAAACTAGCTAGTAAGGTTTAATTACTATAAACCTATAGCTTTATTACTATATACTTAGGCCTTTTACCTAGCTTAGTAAAGATTAATATAAAAGAGGTTCTCTTACTTACTATTAGGGTTCTTGCTTTACTATTAAAGGGTAGTAAATATAAATATAGGGTACTTACTAAGTTACTACTACTCTTATACTAGTCCTTAACTATAAACCTAATATAATGTAGATATGCCTAACTAGTAGTTAAGCTATTACTAATATAGCGCCCCTATAGCCTAATAGTAGTAAACTTAGTAAGGAAGGTTAGTAACTAAGATATAAAAGCCTTAGCCTTCCTTTCCTTACTAATATAGTCTAGTCTTTATAATAAAGGGTTAGTAGGATTTAGCTTCCTTACTTAGTGTTTAATAGTAAAGTTAAATAAGTATAGCTTATCTAATATAGTAACCTAGTAACTAGTTAGCTTTAGCTTTATTATAAGGTACTTATAGTTTAAGTAATTTATAATTACTATAACTAGGTATACTAAGTAAGTAAGGTAATGCCTCTAAGTCTAAAAGGCCTTCTAAATTACTAGTAGCTTTATGTCTAGTGTTATATAGCGTAATTTAGTGTCCTTTAATTTTCTTAATATAAACACTATAGGGTGCTAGTAACCTAGCACTAACATTATAAGGATAGCTTTAATTACATATCTAAAGGCATTAGTTTTCACTTATAGTAATAACCTTAGATTAAAATAGACTAAAATTAGGGCCTCCTAGAATAGCTTTTATAGTTTTCTAAAAGCCACTAGCTTACTATTCTCTAGCTTAAACTTTACTAGTTAACTCCCTTATAGGTAGTTTATTAATAGGATAACTATTTTACTATATACCTTAATAAAGCGCCTATAAAATCTAGTAAACCTAAGGAAAGATTAGATATTAAACACGTAAATAGGTATTAGCTATATTATAATTGCCTTTACCTTACTTAGGTCTATTAAAATTCCTTTTAGTAAGATTATATAACTAAGGAATTTAACCTTCTTAATAGAGAATTAGCACTTATTTAGGTTAATAAAAAGGTTAGCCTTCTAAAATCTCTTAAGGATCTTTATAATATTACCCTTATGCTCTAAGATCTTATAGCTAAATATTAAGGTATTATTAAGGTAAATAATATAAATAACATTATTAAGGCTTTCTAAAGCTTTATTAATATACTCTTAGAAGGATACTAGCGTATTAATAAGCCTAAATAGCATTATAAGATACTTAAAGTAACTATATTTACACTAAAAGGCTATTCTTTACTTATTGCCCTTGCGAATACATAGCTGTTAAAATAATGCTATTTATAGCACTATTTTATAGGCCCACTAGTTGCCTTGTTGCGTTGTTGCAACGTTGGTTACGAGCGTTGCTTGCAGCGTTGTTTGTTATGACCTGCGTTCCCATAACTAACCCACAGGCTTGTATGACTAAGCCAACTAGGTTACCCTATAGGGAAGCTAAAATCGACTGTAACTAGGTAACTAGTAGTCATATAAAAGGCTAACGTATACTGTTCGAATCCTTGAATTTTTCTGGATTTAATAGTATATTTTATAAATAGGGTTGTTTATTAAAGTGCTTAGTTAGTGCACCTAGGCAGCTAGTTTATATGGCCGTGAGTCGATTTTTTATTTTTCCTATATAAATAAGTTTTGCGGAAAATAAAAAGTAGCTCCTAAGACCTCTCTAGCAACCTAGATCCTTTGATACGGTTAGTAGGTCTATAAGGGGACTAGAAATCCTCTCATTGCTCGTTAGACTATCCGTACTAGCTAGGAATCAACTATATTTAACTATTAAAGCTCTCTATCTTGCAGAATACGCTATAATCTAGTGAATCTAGAAGCCGCCGCATTAGAATCTAGTAGGGAGGTCTTCCTATCCCTCTAGCTAGATTCCCTTCCCATTTTCAATAATAGCTAATAGTATATATCTTTAAGGTCTAACTTTATAAAAATCTTTACACCCCCTAGTTTTAATCTAAGATTTCTAATATTAGGGGCAAAGGGGCCTTATCTTTAACTATAATCTTATTAAGGCCCTTATAATTTACATATAGTTATAGCTTTCTCCCTTCTTTTAGTATAAAAAGGATTAGGGCACTTACTAGGCTAATAGATCTTTAGATCTATTTGTATTCCTATATAGTTACTAGGTACTTATAAAGCACCTATAACTCTTTCTTAGCTAGGTTATATATTAGACCCTATAGTAGTGCTTTTCCTTTTTCTAATTTAATAGTATAAGTTTAGCTACCTAAGCTAGGAAAGGTACTAGCCTCTTTATTTAAAAATATATCTTTAAACTCCTTATAAGCTTTTAGAAGCTTTACTTTCTTAGGTTTATTAGTTAGTTTTATTACTATATTATTACTACTTCCTTTCTTCTTATTTACTATAAGCCTGTAAGGGCTTGGGCTTTGCCTAAGCATTCACATAGTGCACGCGGGTAGGGATAGTCCCGCACAGGCAAGGACGTAGAAAAGGGGGCTTACATAAGGTAGTTAGGGGGTATAAGGGGCCCTAGTAAGGATAGGTTTCCTACCTTTCTCTTTCCTCTCCTTAAGTTTCTTAATACTATATTAACGCCCTATTATAGTAGCCTAGGGGCTAGTCTATAATAATTAAGAAACTTTCTTTAGTCCTTTATAATAGCTACTAAAATTTATAATAGATACACTAATAGATATATTAATAAATATAATAGACACGCTTTACCTATAAGACTAACCTAGCTAGGGGATAGTAACACCCCTATCTAACGCTATAGTACTATAGGTAGCCTAATAAGCCTAATTTAAAACGCTTTAACTTATACTATGTAAATAAGTAGCAAAGCTTAAATGCCTTTAGGAGCATATATATGTAAATGCCTTAGGGCCCTTAGCCTAGCTACCCCCTCTAGCTTAGCCTAGCGCCCTTAACCTAGTCCTTCCTATACCTAGAATAAAACAAAAGCTAATCCCCTTAAGTAACCTATATAATAGTAATAAAGCCTTATTTACTATATAGAGGCTCCTAATAAAATATAAGTTATAGGTAAATTAGGGCTTTATTAGTTCTAATAAGGATAGATAAATACTTATTTATTAAAACCTTTCTTCTAAGGTTTAGTCCTAGGTAGCTACTTACTTTAAATAAGGTAGTGCTATTAGATTTAACCTTACTTACTTTCTAGATTACCTAGGGACTATATTCTCTAACCCCTATAGATAGGAGATAGCCCTTATAGAGCTTAACTAAATAAAGTAAGGTCTAGGGGAGATATTTTCTATATTCTTTATTTACTTTTCTAAGAAGCTCTTACTAGTAAGAGGGGAGCGCTAAATAGGTAAGGTAAAGCTAGTAAAGCTCTAATATGCGCTTAATAAGCGTTTAAGAGAGATTAGTATAGGATAAGGTATTAGCTAGAGTAATTAGTATATAGCTATTAGGTAATATTATAAGATTATAGTTAATATAGAAGCCCTTACCCTAGAGAATAAGTACTAGACTTATTACAAACCCTAACTAGTAAAACTAGTAGCCTAGATTAACTATAAGGGTAATACACTAATAACTAGGGTTTATGTAGCTAGGACTTGCCTAGGGTAGCTAAATAAGTTAGCTAAGAAGGAGAAGGGAATAAAGGCTACTATAAATACAAAATAAGTAAAATAAGTATTAGAGGCAAAATTAGCTAAACGCTACTAAGAGGGACACTACCTATAGTATATGTCTAAGGACTACTTTATCTAGGAGTACACTACCCTCCTAGCCTACTACCTAAAGGTTAGTATTAACTTATATAAGGCAGACAAGAAAAGTATAAATAAGGAAGTAAATATTCCCCCTATAGAAAATAAGTAGCCTCTAAGTAAAGTCTTATATAGGGGTAAAGAGGCTAGCTAACTACTACACTATAAGATAATTATAACTACTATATAGAGATAGAATAGGATATAGTATAATACATAGACTAACTACCTTTCTTAATTCCTATACTCTTTAATATATATTATTATATTAATATCTAGATTAATTATAGTTATAATTACTATAGTGTAGTAAGTAAATTAGTAGTAAGATAGCTTAGCCTAGAGCTTATATAGTTACTAAAACAAAGGCATATTTACACTATAGTAAAAGTAAAACAAAGGGGGAAGTGGGTTAAGGAAGACTTCTCTTCTATTACCTATATAATACACACTAGAATTAATATAGATAGCTAGGAGTTATTTATATACTTATATATTATCCTAGGTCTTACCTAGGATATAATATTTAGAATGCCTTAGTTAGAGTAATATAATATAGTAATTTACATAGCAAAATAATAACTAGTTATTAAAGTAGTAAAGGGCCTTTATGTCTCTAAGGCCACTA
The DNA here is from genome assembly GCA_024072835.1 of Epichloe amarillans. NCBI lineage: Eukaryota > Fungi > Ascomycota > Sordariomycetes > Hypocreales > Clavicipitaceae > Epichloe > Epichloe amarillans. Next base: position 2,285,718 of record CP099639.1, read on the forward strand.
CTTATAAAGTAAAGGCACCTATATAGGGAATTATTAGATCCCTTTACGCTACTAAGGCTTATAGGGCATAATAAAATAAAGACACTACTATAAGGTTTATTACTATAAGCCTAAGAGAGATAATAATAGTGCTATAGATTATAGTACCTAAGATAGATCTAGCTAGTCCTAATATATTAACATTGCCTAAGGAGTTATTAGACTTTATAGACCTCTTTAATAAAGCTAAGGCTAATAGACTACCCCCCTATAGGGGCTCTCTTAATTACTATATATACCTATATAAGAACCTAAATAGCTCTAAGCTAGCACTCCTATAGGGACTATTATATAATATGCCATAGGACTAGCTCCTAGAGGTCTAGCATTAGATTATAGACTTAATAGATAAGAGCTAGATTTATGCTAGCTTCTTATTAGCTATAGCCCCTATCCTTCTTATTAAAAAGGCTAATAAGGGTTAGCGTTTTTATGTAAACTACTACGCTCTTAATAAGATAATAACATAGGATTATTACCCTCTCTTACTAATTAAGGAGACACTATAATCCCTATCCTAGGCACGCTAGTTTACTAAAGTAAATATTTATATAGTATTTTATAAACTATAGATAGCTAAGGGTAAGGAGTACCTTATAGGGTTTTATATAAGGTTTAGCCTATTTAAGTGGCTAGTTTGCCCCTTTAGCCTAGCTAGTGCCCTAGTAACCTTTTAGCGCTATATTAATTAATCCTTAGGGGATGCATTAGGGGACTTTATTATAGCTTACCTTAATAATATCTTAGTTTACTTAGGGGGGTTAAGAAAAGACTATATAGCTAAGGTTTAGTTAGTTCTAGGCTACCTAAGGGCTATAGGCTTATACCTAGATCTTAATAAGTTAATATTTGCTATAAAGGAGGTCTAGTACCTAGGATATATTATTATAGTAAGACGCTTAGTTTGCCTAAATCCTATAAAGGTTATAGCTATAAGGGAATAGGCAGTACCTATAAAATTATAAGGGGTCTATAGCTTCTTAGGATTTGTAAATTTTTACTATAACTTTATTAGGGACTTCTCTAAGCTAGCTACCTTACTTATATAGCTTACTAAGAAAAATATCCCTTTCTAATAGGGACTAGAAAAGGATAAGGCCTTTAAGAGGCTAAAAGCCACGTTTATTATGTATCTAGTGCTAGCATAATAGGACCTAGACTACCCTATAGTAGTAAAAGCTAATTACTTAGGCATAGCTCTTAGTAAATGCCTCTTATAATAAGGCCCTAATAATGTCTTATATTTAGTTACTTACTATTCCGCTAGTCTTATGCCCTTACAAAAAAACTATATAATTTATAATAAGGAACTATTAGCTATTATCTTATGTCTTAAGGCATAGTTAGCAAAGCTTTAGGGTGTATCCTATTTATTTATAATTTACACTAATTATAAAAACCTAGAATACTTTATAACTCCTTAACTTATATTAGAGAGGCAGGCCTAATAGGCAAATATACTTATGCTATTTAACTTTTACCTTTACTATAGGCCTAGTATATAAGCTTAATGCCTAGATACCCTTTCCTAAAGGGAATAGGATTAAAGTAAGTTAGCTTTAAGGATAGGGTAAATCTTATAACCTATTACTATTACATAACTCTTACTATTACTAGTTATATAAGGGGATAGCTCTAAACTAGTACTATATATACTGCCACTAGTAAGAGAGGCCCTCTTTGCCTTAAAACACCTCTAGACCCTATAGGACTAGGCTATTACATTAGACCCTATGTATAGTATTTAATTAAAAGCTATATAGGAAGGGGCTTAGAAGTTTCCCCCTAATATACTAATAAGGAAGTAGGTTACTGATTACTTTATAAGCGTATATAGGGTGCTTTAGTTTTAGGGTTATACTTAGATCCTAGCTTAGGAACCCCTTATAATAACCCTTATATAATAATGCTATAACTTACTAGTAGTAGGATACCTAGGCTATAACACTACTTTTTAGATTCTATAATAGCAGTTTTATTAGGATAGGATATTATAGGATATTGCTTAGTTTATTTATAACTATTACTACTTTAGTAGCTATAAGAGCTACTAATAGCAGTAGGGCTTACTAAAACCCTTACTAATCCCTAATTAGTTTTAGTCTTAGATTTCTATTAACTTTATAATAGACTTACTAGTAGCGTCCCTAGAGAAGCTATAATACCTTATAGTTATTACTAATAGACTCTTAAAGTTTATATAGCTAGAAGCTATAACCTCTATTAGGGCTAAGGAGTGCGTAGAATAATTTAAAATAGTTTAGTAAAGGTTCTAAGGATTTCCCTAATCTATTATTATAAACTAGGGGTTAGACTAGCTAGGGAAATTCTAGATAATATTATGCTCCCTAGTTAGGATTAATTAGTTACTTTCTACTTTATATTACCTATAGACTAATAGTAGCATAGAGCAAGCAAACTAGGAAGTGTAAGTAATCTTATATATAATAGTTTCCTTCTCGTAGTTTAATTAGCTAGAATATCTAGCTACTTACTAGCTTATAATTAATAATAGGTTTTCTTTAGTAATAGGGGTAAGTCTAAATAAATTACTATATAGATATAACTTAGAACTAATTTAGTTATAACTAGACTATTTTGCTTTTATAATATTACCTAAAGGGCAGGCTATACGTTTCCTAGAGCACCTATAAGAGAGTACCTTTCTAGCGTAAGCCGCAATAGCCTATGTTTAATAAAGGCAGCAAGACATTACCTTAGCTTTTTAATGTCTAGTAAAATAGTTTTAGATTAGAGATAAGGTATAGCTTTTACTTAAGAATATTAAGATAAACTGCCCTTTATAGAAACTTAACTAGGTTATAGCAAAGTATATAGTTATTAATATACTAACGCTACTTATAGTATAGTTAGATATCCTAAGGGGCATTTACTTACTTTTCTATATAGACCTTATTAAATAGGCTATAAAAAACCCTCTTCCTAGTTAGAAGCTCTAGGACTCCTGTCTAGGGCTAGAATAGGTCCTAGCAAAGGATAATAATAAACTTATAGAGAAATACTAAGTTAAATAAATCTTAGTGGCTTAAAATGCCCTAGGCTAAGGCAAGAGGCATAATGTCCTAGTTAAGTAAGTAGGTTATATATAGCTAATATAGGAACCGCTAGAAAGTATAATATAAATATAAGCCCTTAATAAGTTTAAAGCAAAGTAAGGAGATATATATTATAATAATAGACTAAATTAATTATAGACTATATATCTATTAAAGGAGATATCTTCTAGCGTATAAGGCATACCTATCCTAAACCTAGCTAATTCCTTATAGTTACTAAAATATATTTAGATCCCCTTGACCCCTATAGCGTAGGGGTTACTTAGACTAGGGGTTAGTTAGGCTATTAGTAAGGCTATTATTATTAGATAAGATAGTAACTAGTGTTACCTTACGTCTAATAGGGATATAACCTATGCTACGTTAGGTGCTATAGCTACTATAGCTAGCATTATAGCTACTATAGCCACTACTATAGTTCTAAATAGTAAGAGCAAAATAGTAGTTAGGGAGTGTAAAGTAAGTGTAAGGTAAAGGCACTATATTATTAGATTAACTTTTATTAGAGAAGGACTAGTAAATAATAATAGTTATAAAGGGATAGCTACTACCTATAGTGTAATTAGCATAGTAATTAGTTAGACCTAGGATAGACCTAGGTTAGGAGCGCTTTTAGCGCTAATATAAGGGCAAATTATTACTAGCTTTAATAAGCTACTAGTAGCCCTAGGTGCCACTATAGTAATAGAGGGAGAGTGCCTTAAAAAGGCATATAAACTAATTATAGAATTCTTATTATATAGAATTTAGTTTACTAATAATCTATTAGTTCTATTAGAATAGAACACTAGTAACTTACTATATAAAGCTACCTATACTATAGCTACTAGTAGGACTACTATTACTAAGGGGGATAACCTTAAGCCTAGTTATATTTATAGTAGGAGTGTTATAGGAGGGGGGGGGCCTAAGGGTAAAGTAAATAAGTGCTAGATTAAATTAAGCCTAATTTAGGAGCGTATTTTATTAGCTTATAAGGGCATAGAACTATTAGAAAAGAACTAGTATTTTCTTTTTAGTAGTTAGAGTCCTTTTAACCCTAGGTATAATAATATACGTACTTATAGTAATTAAAGCCTTAAGATCCTTAAGGTAATAATAAAGCTATAGGTTAGTAAATAGGTACCTAGTTAACTAGATATAGGTTATATGTTACTACTAATATAAGGGATAGGACTTACTACTTTTAGGGGGGTAATAGTTTAATATACCTATAGTAAGGCATTATTTAATATAAGGCCTATAGGGCTAAAAAAGCATATAAGGGGTGGCATGCTTATTATTATCTAAGTCCCTCTCTATAAGGAACTTGCTAATAGACCTAGCTATTAGCATAATAAGGGTAGTAGGGGATATAGTAGTAGTAGCAAGGGATATAGTAGTAGTAGCTAGAGCTTAAGTAAATCTATAAGTATTTATTTTATAATAAGGCATATTTATTATAAGTCTAATAAGGGAATAATAATTATTTAGAATAATAGGATAGGAAGGAGTAATAGGGTTATAATATTTAAAAAATGTTTTTAGTGTAAGAAAGTTAAGACTATAAAATAAAAATAAATAGTAAGTAGTAAGTAAGGGGATAAATAAGTAAGGGTAGGGCTAGTGTTATTATAATAATAATGTAGTAGCTAGAAGCATATATTACATGTCTTACCTAGACCTAGGTTAAAATAATAAGCACTTATAACGCGTTATAAAGGGTAAGCACCTATATTAACTATAGGCAAGGGAAAAAGAAAGGGAGGAGTAAGGGCATATGTAAGGGCTTAGGCTTTGCCTAAGCATTTACATAATGCACGCAGGTAAGAATAGTCTTGCATAGGCAAGGACATAGAAAAGGGGGCTTATATAAGGTAGTTAGGGGGTATAAGGGGCCCTAGTAAGGATAGGTTTCCTACCTTTCTCTTTCCTCTCCTTAAGTTTCTTAATACTATATTAACGCCCTATCGCAGCAGCCTAGGGGCTAGTCCATAACAAAGCCTAATAATAGCTACACACCTAATTATATACATTGCCTATAGGGTAAGTACTACTATAATAAATATATATTTTACTACTTTCTAACTATTCTATAACCCTACTACTAATAAGATATATTTCTTTATTATAGGGTATCTCTAAAGTTTATCTTTCTATAATATTATAATAGGCTTATATTATCTTACCTAATTAATGCCTAAAACTAATTTTTTACTACTATTAGTAATATAGTAGCTAAGTTAGCATATCTTTATATAGCCTATACTATCCCTAACTAATACTATTTTCTTTAAAATCCCTTAATATAGCATAATATTACCTAATACACGGGAATAGGAACCGCATCTTCCATAATTTTGGCCCGGCCCTTGGCAGGCAGGGAGGCGACTAGGAGCTAGTTTGTTTCCGCTATTTATGTGTCTAAGTAATGTAGCTAAAAGATAGTTTTATTATATTAGTCCCTAGTGAACCTAGAACCGCCCTAGTTAAGGTGTTAGAATAATGCTATTTATAGCACTATTTTATAGGCCCACTAGTTGCCTTGTTGCGTTGTTGCAACGTTAGTTACGAGCGTTGCTTGCAGCGTTGTTCTATTGTGACCTGCGTTGTTCCATAACCAACCCGCGGGCTTGTATGACTAAGCCGACTACGTTACCCTATAGGGAAGCTAAAATCGACTGTAACTAGGCAACTAGTAGTTATATAAAAGGCTGACGTATACTGTTTAAATCCTTGAATTTTTCTAGATTTAATGGTATATTTTGTTAATAGGGTTGTCTATTAAAATACTTAGTTAGACTACCTAGGTAGCTAGTTTGTATGGCTGTGAGTCGATTTTTTATTTTTCCTATACAAATAAGTTTTGCGGAAAATAAAAAGTAGCTCCTAAGACCTCTCTAGCAACCTAGATCCTCTAATACGGTTAGTAGGTCTATAAGGGGACTAGAAATCCTCTTATTGCTTGTTAGACTATTTATACTAGCTAGGAATTAACTATATTTAAATATTAAAGCTCTCTATCTTGCAGAATACGCTATAATCTAGTGAATCTAGAAGCTACCGCATTAGAATCTAGTAGGGAGGTCTTCCTATCCCTTTAGCTAGATTCCCTTCCTATTTTCAATAGGTTATAAGCCTAGAAGGCCTATAGATTACTATATTACTGCGTTATTCTACTGCGATTACTGCTTGATTTTAGGTACTATTACTACCTACTATACCTGTGGGCTCTTAAGATTACAAAGGAAACCACTAGAATTTCAAGCTCTTTATTTACTAGTACCACGCATCGCAACATCAGACCCTTGGTGTTAAAAATCATTTACAGCCGTAACCGCAACCACCATATTACAACCGTAACTATCTAGTTACAACCACAACCACTTTTAGTGATTCTATTCACTACTGCGACCGTTATATTTGATATTATCTACAATAGTAAATACACTACACCCTTTGAAATCATTAGACATCTAGTATATTATATACTAGGCTTTTTAACCTATTACATTACGTTGCACGCACTATACATTACGTTGCGTTGCGTTATAGCTTCTGTAATACCTATTATCTACGATTCCTATCCTTAGTGTTAAGAATTTTTCTCGGAGATTCTTCTCTGTTATTTTTCTACCTGCGTATACTAAAGATCCACTTTTTAGACCTAAGGGCTACTCTCTTAAATAGCCTTGCCACACAAATTACATACGTGACTAGATTATAACATAATTAATTTCTAGCGCGCGTTATTTATAACAGGAATAAATTTAGAGATTTAACACAGGGACTTTTAAAAGATAGCACCACCTAGTTATAAGGGTAAGGCCCTTGCTATAGGGTCTTCTAGCCCCCCTAGGGACCCTAGTAGGATGGATATAGAAGGTTAACTAGCTATTTAAGCTAGTGCTCTATAGCTACAAATGCAAAGCCAAATTAAATAACAAGGCAAAACCTTATCTAATTTTATTAGGCATAGCGAGGAAAATCGTATTAAAAACAAGGCTAGTATTAATAATCTTCTAGAGAAATTAACGCAAACTATAACTATTATACAAGGTCTTTAGGCTTCTAATAGACCTAAGGAAGAAAATACTAAGGTTCTAGAAGAAGACCTAGCTACTACTTCTGCAAGCGTACCTTTTAGTAACTTATAAGCTACCTTTAATATAGGTGCTATAAAGGAACTAAATAAGAAGGTTCACTCTATTCTAGAGGGAGCTAAGCTAAAAGGCCCTAAAAATTATAATTAGTGGAAGCAAGCCCTAAGCATATAATTTAGAGCCCTAGGATTACCTAAATTCATAGATAATCCAAGCCTAGCAAGCTATCTAGCTAACTGTGACTAAGCTATTCTTTTAATAATATTAAGAGATAGTTATTAACTAGGACTATAGGCTGCTATATGTTAGCAAAAATCCCCTAAAGAAGCCTATAAAGTCCTTATTAGGCAGTATTCGCAGAGTGCTAAAATCCAGCGTGGTATGCTATACGCTAGCTACTATTCCCTAAACTTTTTAAGTTATAAGGGATTTTTAGAGGCTTTTAATGCTAATTTTAATAATTTACTAGCTAGACTATAGCTTTGTAGTGTAAAGATCGCCCTTATTAATTAAGTAAATTATTATATTAATGCATTAAAGCAGACCTTTCCTAGTTAGGCTAAGAGATAAAGATTTACTATTAGAGCTTCTAGGGCATAAGGACTGCCTATAAATACCCTAAATTTACAGTTCCTTATAGCAGACTTATTAGAAGAATAGAGGGATAAAACCTCCCCTATAGCTAAAGCCCTTAGTTATAAGGCTTCTAATAATAAGGGAAATTCTAAGGACTAGGAAAAGAAGTCTTCTAATCCTAACCCTAAAGAGGACTCTAACGCCACTAAAGAGTAGGATAAGAAGGATTTAAACCCTTCTAAGGCCTCTAAAAAGAAGCAAAAGAAGAAAAAGAGTAGCAATAGGGAAAAACAGAAAGGAAAAGAAGCTGCTTTTACTTTAGGCTATACCCTAGCCATGGGATACATTAAAGAATTAGATTCTAATGAATCTAGTAGTGATAATAGTAGTGATTCTAATTCTAATTTAGATAGTTCTAGTGCCTCTACCACTAGTAACACTACTAGCAAGCCTACTTTTAGCTACTCTAATAATGTGGTTAAAAACTCCCTTTTATATAATACGGGTTCTTCCTATTACATTTATAATAATAGGGCTTCTTTTAGGGACTTTAAACCTCTAAAGAAAGGTAAAACTAGCGCTATAATTACAGCAGGAGGACCTATTTTTCCTAAAGGAAAAGGCATAGCTGTTTTTAACGTTCTAGTTAAGAAAAATCCACTAGAATATAGGCCCTTAGCTCTGCTACATGCTCTATATTTCCTAGGCATAGATACTAACCTAGTTAGTGGGTTATCTCACTATCTAAAAGGAGGTTATCTAGCTAAAGACTAGCTATTCCTAGCTAATAAAAGCCCCTATAGGTTACTAGAACCTGCTAAACATGGCTTTTTTCTATAGATTAAGGGGCAACCTACTCCTACAGTCTATAAGCATTTAACCCACCTCTCCTTTATAGGCTCTTAATATTACAACTAATAACAGCAATAACAACTAAGAGCTTATAAGACTAAATTAGGGTTTTCCTACCCTATAGAGGTTTAAATTCCGTAACTAGCTTTTAATCCCAAGGAATATTAACGAATCAAAGAGCTAGAAGACAATGATTTAGCCCTATGTCCCACCAAAGCTCCTCCTAGTTAGGCATCTTCTACAGGGGGTTTAGAAGGTCTATACCCTAATAACTTAGGTGACAATAGTGGCTGTCTACTGCCCCCAGAGGCCTATGATTCTTAAGAGGCCTAGCAACAGAGGGAGCTAGGGGATAATAGCCTTAAAAAGCTAGATTCTAGTTACAAGAAGTTACTAGATTTAGCCCTTCTTTAGCACATTTAATTAGGCTATATAGGCCTCCCTTTACTAAAGAAGTTATTAAAATTAGCTAAAGGGATCCCTGATTTTTCCGCCATTAAAGACAAGGATTTTAACTGCATAGCCTATATGTAATCTAAAGCTATTAGAAGACTAACTAAACAACCTATTTAGGACCCCCCTAGAGTTTTAGATATTCTAGAGGGAGATACGGTTAAAATCAAACCTATACTACATAATAAGAAGGCTATAGTTCTTATACTTATTAATCGAAAATCCTAGTATAAATAGTGCTTTTTATTAGCTAATAAAGAAGGTTTAACCCTTTCTTTAGCTATTAAGGGCTTCTTTAGGGCCCTAAAAAACCAATATAATGCGTATCCTAGGCACCTTTAATTTAACAGAGGTACTAAAATTAATAATGAACTTTAGTTATAGTTATCTTCTAAAGGAATTTGTTTTAGCACCTCTTGCCCCTATATTTACAAATAGAATAGGCTAGTTAAGAGGGCTATTAGGGTTATCCTAGACTAGCTTAGGGCTACACTTTAGTGGTCTAAGCTGCCCTTCTATCTATAGTCTTATATCCTTCTAGCCATAGTGAAATTAGTTAATATCATAGCTAATATAACTAAACCTTTAACCCCTAAGTAGCTATTTCTAGCTAATTTAGAGCCTAAGACTTCCTATAAGCCTAACTTCTTAAAAATTAGGGCTATAGGGTCTTATTGTAAGGTCCTAATACCTCTAGAGCAGAGATCTAAGCTTTAAAAGCTAGCCCCTAGGACTATCCCTAGCTAGTTGCTAGCTACTCTAGGTTCTACTGTCTATCTTATTTATATTCCCTCTAAAAGGTTAGTTATAAAGACTAGCTTTGTTAAAATTATAGAGGATATAGGCTCTGTAGGGTCCCCTAAGCCTTTAGGGACTAATCCTTTAAAGGGAGAAGCTAATATCTCATGAGATAATCTAGAAATTTAGGATAGTTACCTAAAGCCTCCTAAAAGCCTAGCGCCCGCAGCGCCCGTAGCGCCTGTGCTAACAGCCCCTGGGGTGACTAATATAGTGCCCGCGACAACGCCTATAGCGCCTGCAACGCCTCTAGCGCTACCCCTAGAGAGCCCTAGCTCTAGCGCCCCTAATAAGGCTGCTATTAAAAACCCGTTTTTAGATTTAGATTCTTTAATTAATTCTGATTCTATGGATATTAATGATTTTAATCTATCTTTATACGTTAAGGAGATATGCTTTAAGGCATAACAAAGATGTAAATTATCTACTAATAATAATTCGGATACCCCTAAGACCTAGAAACAAGCTTTAAAAAGTAAGGATAGTTAAAAATAGATAGATGCAATATTTAACAAATTTAAACAGCTTCTAGCTGCTAAAACCTTTAAATTTATAGGGATAGACTAAATTCCTAAGGGCTAGAGGGTTCTAAAGAATAGGCTTGTTTATAAGCTTAAAAAGGATAAAGAAAATAATCCTCTAAAATACAAGGCCTGACTCGTTGCTAAAGGGTTTATGCAGATAGAAGGTTAAGATTATATTAAAACCTACGCTATAACTAGCATTCCCCCTAGTTAGCGGATTTTACTAGCCCTAGCAGCTTGTAATAACTAGGAAGTTAAATAGGTTAATTTTATAGGGGCCTTTCTAAACAGTCCACTAAAGGAATCTATCTATATGCAAATACCTAATGGATTTACTAAGTTTGCTAAGTCTTTTACACCTAAAGTAGCTAAGTTACTTAAGAAGTATAGCTACAAACCCTCTTAAAAGCAGGTTATTTTCCTACAAAAGGCTTTATATAGATTAAAACAGAGCTCTAGAGAGTGGCAGCAGGTTTTAAAGGACCTCCTTTGGAAGCTAGGCTTTTAACCCCTTATATCTAACCTAGCTGTCTTCTTTAACCTAACTATATTTACATATATAGCGACTTATGTGAATAACTGTCTTCTAATAGGACTGGATCTAGCTTATATTAATAGGCAAAAGAAGCTACTTTATAAAGCTTATCCTATAGAAGACCATAGGCTAGCTAAATTTTTCCTAGGCGTTTAAATCACTAGAAATTAAAAGAAAGGGACCCTAACTATCCACGAGTCCTAGTATATTTCTAAAGCCCTAGAAAGATTTAATATAAAAGATGCTAGACCTATTAAAATTCCCCTATAACCTGGAATTATAAAACAGGTAGACTACTTAACTAAACCTCTTTCCCCCCCTAATCACAAGCTATATCAGAGTATTATAGGGACTATTATGTACCTAATGCTCCTTACAAGACCTAATATTGCCTTTCTAGTTTAGTGGCTTTCCACAGCGCTAGCTAAGCCGTTTATAGAGTATCTTAATGCTTCTAAATATCTACTTAGGTACCTTTTAGGCTCTATAGGTTATTCTATAACTTATAGAAGGTCTAAATCTGCTATTATAGCTTCTGCAACCCTTATTGGCTTCTGTGATAGCGACTTCGCGGGTGATAAGTCCTCTAAATTAACCTATACTTATCTCTATAAGCTAGCTAAAGGACCTATTAGCTGGAAATCAAAGAAAGCAACTATGATAGCTTTATTAACATTAGAGGCTAAATCTGATGCCTTATGTGAAGCTATTAGGGAGCTAGAGTGGCTTTATAGTCTCTTTAAAGAGATAAAGCTGCCTATAGCACCTCTAGTACCGATTTTTAGTGATAACTAAGGCGCTATTATAACCGCTAATAACCCTGCTCTTTATAGTGTGTGGCTAGGAATGTGACCCCTAGAGACCTCTTTTCTCACGAGGCCTCTAGCCCCTTAGACCTTGGCTTGTCGGATCCCTCGGAAATTAGCCACATCGGATCCCTAGTCATGTGGCCTAGCAGACCTCGTATCCCTTAGCTTATTAGATAAAATTAGCCACATCGGATCCCTAGTCATGTGGCCTAGCCTCTAACCTCTAGCTAGATAAAAGCCCTAGATTCCCTCCCTTTTCATAGAAAATTAACTCTCCCTTCGTTGCCTTTAGCACGGATTGTTTAAATTATAGTGTTTTTACCTGCCTTCCCCTTTGAGATTATAAGAAGATTTAAGATTATCTAGCTGCCTAGCTAGGCTGCTTTCTTGCTTGGATCCTCGCGATGGATTAAAAATATCGCAGACCTAGATCCCGTTATCTAGGTTTAGTTATTAATATTATTAGGTCCCTCTTTTCCGTTGTTTTAGGGTGGTTATTTTTCCCTAATAAAAATAGTAGAGAAACAGGGAATAGTCCTATTAGACCTTCCGCCGTTAAATTCAACAATAACTTCCTAACATTGCTTCTATTATCCCCTCTAGTTATCCCCTTGTATAATTATTATAATCATTAGCAGCGTCTTACCTCTTTTCTATTTAATCTAGGTTAGCTACATTAGATCCCTTTGTTCTAATTAACTACTACAACCCTTTTCCCCTTTAATCTTGGCAGCTAGATTAAATTCCTTCGTTCTAATTAATTAATCTAGGTTATCTAACTAGTCTAATATCGTTAAAATCATCGGATTAGTTAGACTAATTAATCGCGACTACTACGACCTTTTTCCTCTTAGCCTAGGTTAGCTAGGTTAAACGCTTCCTTTCTATCTTTAACCTTTTCTTCTAATTTTTAACCTTCCTTTTCTATCTTTAACCTTTTCTTCCGATTTTTAACCTTCCTTTCTATCTTTAACCTTACCTTCTGATTTTTAACCTTCTAAACTGCCCTAGCTAGCTTACTAGCTAGCCTAAATCAATTTAATACCCTAGTTTTGCTTAGCTATCCGTTAGGGAGGCAAGCAGCTAGACCTTTAAAATCAATCTTAAATAAATCAGGTCTTTTATTATTAGATTAATTAATCTATTGTCTAATAAGACCTCTAACCGTTAAAGACCTCTCTAACTAATAATTCCTCTGACTTTTAAAGGGGAATCTAATGTTAGAAGGTTTGCTAAGGGGGTCTCTAATAATTAAAAAGGTCCCTTTTCATTGGATTAATTAATCTGTTATCTAACGAGGCCTCCGACCGTTAAAGACCTCTCTAACTAATAATTCCTCTAACGATTAACAAGGAATCTAATGTTAGAAGGTCTGCTAAGGGGGTCTCTAATAATTAAAAAGGTCCCTTTTTATTGGATTAGTCTGACAAGGCCTCTGACTATTAAAGACCTCTCTAACTAATAATTCCTCTAACAATTAAAGAGGAATCTAATATTAGAAGGTTTGCTAAAGGGGTCTCTAATAATTGAAAAGGTCTCTTTTTATTAGATTAATTAATCTATTGTCTAACAAGACCTCTGACCGTTAAAGACCTCTCTGACTAATAATTCCTCTAACGATTAACAAGGAATCTAATGTATAGAGGGTCTTCTAAAGAGGTCTCTAACCGATTGAAAAGGTGCCCTTATCATTAGATCAATTGATCTATCGTCTAACAAGACCTCTGACCGTTAAAGACCTCTCTGACTAATAATTCCTCTAACAATTGACAAGGAATCTGATGTATAGAGGGTCTTCTAAAGAGGTCTCTAACCGATTGAAAAGGTGCCCTTATCATCGGATTGATTGATCTATCGTCTGACGAGACCTCTAACCGTTAAAGACTTCTCTGACTAATGATTCCTCTAACGATTAACGAGGAATCTAATGTACAGAGGGTCTTCTAAAGAGGTCTCTAACCGATTGAAAGAGCCCCTTTTCATTGGATTAGTCTAACGAGGCCTCTGACCGTTGAAGACCTCTCTGACTAATGATTCCTCTAACGATTAACGAGGAATCTGATGTACAGAGGGTCTTCTAAAGAGGTCTCTAACCGATTAAAAGAGTTCCTTATCATCGGATTAACTAATCTATTGTCTGACAAGACCTCCGACCGTTAAAGACCTTTCTAACTAACGATTTCTCTAACAATTGAAGAGGAATCTAATGTCAGAAGGTCTGCTAAAGGGGTCTCTGATGATTGAAAAGGTCTCTTTTCATTAGATCAATTAATCTATTGTCTAACAAGGCCTCTAACCGTTAAAGACCTCTCTAACTAACGATTTCTCTGACAATTAAAGGGGAATCTAATGTTAGAAGGTCTGCTAAAGAGGTCTCTAATAGTTAAAAAGGTCCCTTTTTATCAGATTAATTAATTTATTGTCTAACAAGACCTCTGACCGTTAAAGACCTCTCTAACTAATAATTCCTCTAACAATTAAAGGGGAATCTAATGTTAGAAGGTCTGCTAAAGGGGTCTCTAATAATTAAAAGAGTCCCTTTTCATCGGATTAGTCTAACAAGACCTCTGACCGTTAAAGACCTCTCTAACTATTGATTCCTCTAACGATTGATAAGGAATCTAATGTACAGAAGGTCTTCTAAAGAGGTCTCTAACTAATTAAAGGAGCCCTTTTCATCCATCGGATTAATTAATCTATTGTCTAACAAGACCCCTAACCGTTAAAGACATCTCTAACTAACGATTTCTCTAACAATTAATAAGGAATCTAATGTATAGAGGGTCTTCTAAAGGGGTCTCTAACGATTAAAAGAGTCCCTTTTTATCGGATTTGTCTAATAAGACCTCTAATCGTTAAAGACCTTTTCTAACTAACGATTTCTCTAACAATTAAAGAGGAATCTAATAATAGAGGGTCTTTTAAAGAGGTCTCTAACTAACTAAAAGAACCCCCTTTTTTATTAGATTAATTAATCTATTGTCTGACGAGACCCCTAACCGTTAAAGACCTCTCTAACTAACGATTTCTCTAACAATTAATAAGGAATCTAATGTTAGAAGGTTTACTAAAGGGGTCTCTAATGATTAAAGGAGCCTTTTTATTAGATTAATTGATCTACTATCTAACAAGACCCCCTAACCGTTAAAGACCTCTCTAACTAACGATTTCTCTAATAATTAAAGAGGAATCTAATGTTAGAAGGTCTGCTAAAGGGGTCTCTAATAATTAAAAAGGTCTCTTTTTATTAGATTAATTAATCTATTATCTAACAAGGCCTCCAACCGTTAAAGACTACTCTAACTAATAATTCCTCTAATAATTAAAGGGGAATCTAATGTTAGAAGGTCTTCTAAAGAGGTCTCTAATAATAGATAAAGAGGGGGGGGCCTAAAAATCACGATTTTTTTTATCTAATAATTATACTATTTATTTCCCTTCTTATTATTTCTTTAGTTACTATTTTCCCTTTCCTAGGGACTAGGAAGGGAAAACAGTTAGGGAGGTGTTATATAGCTAGGAATGTGACCCCTAGAGACCTCTTTTCTTACAAGGCCTCTAGCCCCTTAGACCTTAGCTTGTCAGATCCCTTGGAAATTAGCTATATTAGATCCCTAGTTATGTGGCCTAGTAGACCTTGTATCCCTTAGCTTATTAGATAAAATTAGCCACATCGGATCCCTAGTTATATAGCCTAGCCTCTAACCTCTAGCTAGATAAAAGCCCTAGATTCCCTCCCTTTTTATAGAAAATTAACTCTCCCTTTATTGCCTTTGGCATGGATTGTTCAAATTGTGGTGTTTTTACCTGCCTTCCCCTTTGAGATTATGAGAAGATTTGAGATTATCTAGCTGCCTAGCTAGGCTGCTTTTCTTGCTTGGATCCTTGCGATGGATTGAAAATATCGCAGACCTAGATCCCGTTATCTAGGTTCGGTTATTAATATCATCGGGTCCCTCTTTTCCGTTGTTTTAGGGTGGTTGTTTTTCCCTAACAAAATAGCAGAACAAAGCATACCCTACTAAAATTTAACTATACTAGAGAAAAGGTACAGAAGGGTATAGCTAAGGTTATCTACATTAACACTAAAGAGATGCCTGCAAATAGTTTAACTAAGCCCCTGCCTAATGATAAATTTCAACAATTTATCTAACTATTAGGCCTTACGAATACAAAGGCTTAATCTAAACCAACAAAATCAACTAAAAAGTCGAAAAACCGAAAATTAACAAAAACATTGGAATTACGCCTAAAAGTTATTGATTTTAAAAAGGTTACTGTTTTTAGTTAAAAGTTATTGGATTTATTATTAAATTTATGGTTAACTTAGATATCTATTAAAGAGCTAAGTCTAGGTATTAAATTAGTTACCTTATACTTTTCTAGAGGGAGTGTTAAAATAATGCTATTTATAGCACTATTTTATAGGCCCACTAGTTGCCTTATTGCGTTATTGCAACGTTAGTTACGAGCGTTGCTTGCAGCGTTATTCTGTTGTGACATGCGTTATTCCATAACTAACCCGTGGGCTTGTATAACTAAGCTAACTAGGTTACCCTATAGGGAAGCTAAAATCAACTGTAACTAGGCAACTAGTAGTTGTATAAAAGGCTAACGTATACTGTTCGAATCCTTGAATTTTTCTGGATTTAATGGTATATTTTGTTAATAGGGTTGTCTATTAAAATACTTAGTTAGACTACCTAGGCAGCTAGTTTGTATAGCCATAAGTTGATTTTTTATTTTTCCTATATAAATAAGTTTTACGGAAAATAAAAAGTAGCTCCTAAGACCTCTCTAGCAACCTAGATCCTCCGATACGGTTAGTAGGTCTATAAGGGGACTAGAAATCCTCTCATTGCTTGTTAGACTATCTGTACTAGCTAGGAATTAACTATATTTAACTATTAAAGCTCTCTATCTTGCAGAATACGCTATAATCTAGTGAATCTAGAAGCCGCCGCATTAGAATCTAGTAGGGAGGTCTTCCTATCCCTCTAGCTAGATTCCCTTCCCATTTTCAATATAAGGCCTACCACTAATATAGACTATTTCTTCTTACTTTAATTTTTAGCGTATAACTTCTTTATATAGGTATTAAAGTCCTTAAGGACCTAGGATAATAGATAAATTAGTACTAGTCTAAAGCTAGAATTAACTTACTAAAGAAGCTCTTACCTTTATACTACTAGTAATCTTAGCTAATATTTTAGTTAGCTACTAATGCTTTGCCTAACACCTAGCGATTTTAACCTATTAAATAGATTAGTAGTAACATTAGACTAGAAGTAGTAATATTAAACCTTTTTACACCTACTATTCCTAACCTAATAATTAAAACATGTATTAGTTATAGCTCCTAACTATATAGATTAGCCTTACTACTATAGCAAAACTAAAGGGAAAACTTACTAATAACGTTATGACACTAATAGCCTAGAGTCTTAATAGATTATATATAATAAGATATACACTAAAACTATTAAGGTTTACCTAACTACACTAAATTAGCGTTAAAATAGGCTTAGAGCTAGAGCAAAAGTAACTTACTTAAAGCTTATATTTAAGCGCTTACTATAGCTACTTTAGGGTAAGTAGCTTCTTTGGATAATAAAGAGATAATATAGGTTCGTAGGCAAATTAGCACCTAGTTTGCATAAAAATAGAGGCAGACTTACTAGTAATATAGATTAGGAAAGGGATATTTTTATAACTATATAAATATGCATATAAAACTACTATAATTCTTAGCTTCTAAACTAGTACTAACCTAGGCTAGTGCCTATAGGTTCTTAGAAGAAAAGAAGAAAAAAAACCTATAAGAAAGTGTAATATAAAGGAAAGGAAAGAGGTTAGAAACCTAAGGTAAGAAGAACTTCTCTTATAATCCCTAGAGGGGGGGGGGCTATAAGTTATTATTATAAATATAAAGATAATTTACTAATATTATAAATAAATAAAAATTCTAATAATAGAAGAGCGCTAATACTAAGGTAACTATAGGCTAGCCTTACCCTTTCCCTTTAGAAGTTCTATAAAACTAAGTGCTTTAAGTTTATAAATAACCTAGGTTAGAAAAGAGGTAGATTTAGCTAAAAAGTAAGGTAATAAAAGAGTTAGTAATACTATAAGAGAAAAGTAAATTATTATTATAAACTTAAATTTACTTTATAAGTAGTAATAGTAATTAGGCTAGCACTAGCTTAGAGAAGGGCTAGGACCTAGGCAAAGCAGGGGAGTTAGTAGTCCTTCTAACTTAAAAACTTAGATAAAGGGATAAGGCTAGCGTAAGCTAGTAATAAATAACTATAAATAGCTACACTAATAGCGGCGCTAACCTAGCCTAGGGCTAGCGCTAGACTACATAAAGATATAAGGGGGTTTTTTATCCTTCTAAAGGTTTTCCTCTTTAACTAATCTATAGGAGTACTAGAAATAGCTAGGGAAGGCTAACTAGCGTAATTAAATAAATAAATACCTAATACACTCTTAAGTATATTATTATAAGGTTACACTTTTAACTAATTAAGGTCTATTAGCATATTAGGGTAAATTAAGGAATGTATAGCACTAGGGTTAAATAGCGTTAGCACTATTACCTAGTAGTTATCTTAATATAACTTAATATCTATATAAATTTATAGGTCTAAAAGACTATTCTTATTAAGTGAAGTTATATTAAAAGTGTCTTCCTAGGGTTATACTAAGCTAATTAAGGCCTTATTTAGGTTTAAGTAACTCCTAGCTTACTTAGTGCTAGCTTAGTGCTACTTAGTAGTATAAGTATTTTTCTAGTAAATACTATAGTCTAGTGTAGTATACCTAGTTAAGGGGTAGCCTAGTTTCTTACACTTATAATAAACTAGTAAGCCCCTTACTCTTATATAGCGTTTTTCCTATAGCTTTTTTTCTAGGGACACTAAGTAATTCCTTCTCTTTTACTAATTACCTCCTTAGTAGCCTTTATAGGGAATCCCTTTCTCTTCCCTAGTTATTACTTTTACTTTCTTTCCTTAGCTAATAAGGTAGTTCTAACTTATAAGGTAAACCTTTGCATACTTTTCCGCACTAACCTAAAGGTACGGAATCGCCTCTAAAATACAAACTAAGTTAATATTTAAATTCCTTATTATTAATTACCCCCTTTTATAATATTGCATTATAATAGATCTAGAGGTAAGTGTAAGAATAAGGTGCTAATAGTTATTAATAAAGAGAAAGAGGGCTAGTATAAAGCTACCACTACCCTAGCGCTAGTATAGGATAGTTTAATATCTATAGGAGTAATAATAGACCTATAGTAAGATAGATTTAATTTAATTATCCTAAAGAAAAGAAATTCTATAAAGAGATAGCTAGTCTTATCCCTAGTAATAAGGTAGCTAAAGTCTAGCGTATTACTAAGGCTATAACCCTCCTAATAGCAAACTATATCTAAGCTAAACTAAAATAGAAAAATAATAATAATAGTAATATTTATATAACTAAAAAAGCACTCTCTTAAGTTCTTAAGAAGGTAATTAAGGAAGTAACTAAGGGTAGTATTACTCTAACCTAAGTAAGTATTACTATAGGACTTACTTTGCTAAAATAACTTAATATTACTTTACCCCCCCTATAAATCCTAGGTAAATAAAATAGAGAAGTCCTTATTAAGGGGAATACTATATAGGAATTACTTTAGTTTAGGACTACTAAAGATATAGTAATAGTAGTAAATAAGGCTATAGGCTAAGCTATAGTAGTTATAGCTAAAAGACTCCTAAGTAAAGATATAATTATTATATTTAAAGGGACTACTACTTAGTATAAAGATAACTAGAAATAGATTTCTATTGCCTTTAGACTAGAGGTAGCCCTTTATTACTATATCCTTAGTGTTATAGTTAAGGGCTTTCTTATAAAGTATATCTCTATTAAGAACTTAGTAGTAAAGCTAGGTAAAGTAAATAAAGTTAATATAATTAAGGTAATAGTAAGGCACCCCTAATATAAAGGAGCCTTAAGAACTACCCTTATCCTTAGATTAGCTAAAGTTAAAGATACTAATAAGATTTATAAAGATAGAATAGTCTTTAAAGCAAAGCTATTTTACACTAAACTATATAATAAAACCTTATAACCCTAATAATACTATAACTACTTTTAAATAAGATATATTATAAAGTACTATAAGGTAGCCCTAAAGTGTAAAAGGTATAAAGCTAGCTATTATAAGGGTAAAGAAATAACCTACCTAACTACTAATAAATAAGTATAGGAGAAATGTATCCTATATTCTAGCCCTTACCTAGCCTAGTCTAGGGACTACCTAGTCCTAAAAGAGAAATAGAATATAGTAAAAGTAAGATACCTAGAGTAGCTAGTATACTTTACTACCTACCCCTTAAATAAAAGCCTATCCCTAAGTTAGAAGAGACTTACTATAGTCTAGGCACTAGCTACTATAGTAAGAAAAAAAAGAGGCTACCTAACCCTAGCAAAGCAAAGCATAAATAGCCTAGAGCTATAAGGGTAAATAGTATTAGATAATACGCAAAGTAAATAAAGGCTAGCATAAAACTAGCGTAAGATAAAGAAAACCCCTAACCCCCCTAACTAATATAGTAATATTATAAGTTCTCTATTAGAATATAAATAAGAAAGATAATCTTATATATATAGCGCTCTAATATTACACTAATATAGATATAATAGTAATCTAAGAATAGGAATATATAAAAAACCCTTAGCTCCTAGCCCTAAGCCTTACTTACTTCTAACTTATATACTATAATAGATATAATACTATATATATTAATAAAAAGCATACTATAGGGTTATAGGTAGCCTAAGGAGGAACTAACTAGTCCCTAGTAGAAATATATAGCGTATATATTTACTCTCTTTACTTTAAAAATTATAGTAATAATTAAAACACCCTAATTTACACTATTAATATAAAAGAGCCTTATAACTAAAGTGTATTTATTAGGGACTTTAACTAGAAGTATCTATTATAAAATAGATTTAATAGGACTAGTAATAAAGCAAAAGAATTACTAGAGTTTATAGGCTAGTAAAGGCTTAGACTAGTAATACTATAAAGCTGTCAAGGCTTAGTTGTGAGGCGCTGTGTACGGGGACCACAGAAGAGGGAGCCCTAGGTGACAGGTCTTATAACCAGTTGTAAGGTGCAATGTTAGCAACGGCTAGCATTAGCGGATCTTTTAGTCTATTAGGAGCTCTAGCACACCTTCTAGGGTTCTTACAATTATACTAGCCGTTACGGGTCTTCTAGTTATGCTAGTCCTAGGTTCGAATCCAGTGGGCTACGTGGTGCGGGATTAAAGTGAGGCTAGGCAGCTTACGTTAGGCTCACAGGGTAGCTAGGGCATCCGCCCTAGTGGGCCTTAGGGGTTCGCAATTGGTTAGATTATCTTAGAGGCCACGGAGTCCGGGCCTAATCCCTTAAAGGTTGCGTACCGCAGAGACCCAAAGCGGCTTAGGGCGAGCCTCTAGACGGGAAGGGATAGTTGTGAGGCGCTGTGTACAGGGACCACAGAAGAGGGAGCCCTAGGTGACAGGTCTTATAACCAGTTGTAAGGTGCAATGTTAGCAACGGCTAGCATTGGCGGATCTTTTGGTCTATTAGGAGCTCTAGCACACCTTCTAGGGTTCTTACAAAAGCAAACCTACTAAATAAAATAAAGGTAATAAAGATAGCACTATAGATTTAGCTTAGGTAACTCCTAATATCTAAGTATATTATAATAAAGCTAATAACCTAATAAGGTCTAACTATATACTATAACTAATTTATATCTTTACTAACCCTTAGAAAGCCACCCCCCTAACCCTTAGGTATACTTAAAGCGCTATAAATAAAGGAATTACAAAGGCAAAGGTAATTAACTAACTACTACTAGAAAATGCCTTAGACTTATATAATAAGGAAGGCATTAACGCTTACACTATATAGTTAATTATAAATCTCTAGGAAATAGCTAAGATAGTAGCCCCCTAAAAACCTAAGGGCTTACCTAGACTAAAAGCGTAGTAGTTTAAAAGGGCTAAAGAGTTAGTTAGTAAAGCTAATTAGGCTAAGAGATAATAGAGGCACTAGAGGACTAAAGTAAATTAGTAAGTATATACTAATATAAATAAGAACTAGGAAAGAGTTATTAAAGAAAAGAGAAAAAACACGTAAAGGGATGCGCTAAGGCAAGCTAATACTAAAGGTAAGGATAGAGAAGTATAGAGGCTAGAAAGATAGGCTAGGCTTTAAAGCTAGGCTCCCCTAGAGCTCCCTAGGCTACTAGAGCTAAAGAGGTTTAATAATAACCCTAACCTAGCTACTATACATAAAGATAAGGTAAGTATACTAGTATAAAGAATTTTCCCTAAACCTATAGTAAAACTATCCTATATTCTAAACCTATCTTTCCCTAAGCTTAATAATATACTAGTTCTAAACCTAGACCTATTTACCCCCTAGGAGATTAGGAATATTCTTATAGATATAAGTAATTAAAAAGCCCTAGGTAATAATAAACTCCCTATAGGATTTATTAAGGCTTATAGTAATCTAGCCTATCTTATAATAACTAGGCTACTAAATATAGCTATTATAGTTAGCTATTTTATAGCCTACTTTTACATTACTAAAGTAGTAGTAATTAGGAAACTAGGAAAAATAACTAAAGAAATAAGATATACTAATGCTTAGAGACCTATCTTACTACTTAATATAGTAAGAAACATTATAGAAGTAGTAATAGTAAGGTAGCTTATAACTTATACTAAGATAAATAGCCTCCTCCCTAAGCTTTAAATAGGAAATAAAGTTAATAAATTAATAAAGACTATAATAAAAGCCCTAATAGAGTGCATTAGAGAGGCCTAGGGGAGGGGTAAATTAGCCTTACTTATATAGATAGATATTTTATTAGTATTTAATAAGGTTAGCTACCTATACTTTATAGCTTTCCTTATTAAAATAGGTATTTTATAATAGCTAGTTATAATAATATATAGCTTTCTTATAAGGAGAATAAGCTAGCTTAGCTTTAATAAAGGACTTTTAAGACCCTTTAAAATTAAGGTAAGTACCCTATAGAAATCCTCTCTCTTCCTTATTCTCTTTTTCCTATACTTAGTAAAACTTTATATTTATCTTAAAGCTATACTAAGTATAGTAGTAATAGGCTTTGCTAATAATATAAATATTATAGCCTTTAGAAAAAATATAGCTTAGACTTAGAGAAGGCTTAAGGCTATATAAAAGATTTATAAGGACTAGGTAAAGAAGGTAAAAGTAAAGTTTAACTTAGCTAAGATAAAACTTATACACTTTAGTAAATCCTACTAACCCCCTTAAACTAAAGTCTAGCTTAAAGTAAAGGAAATAATGCTTATAAAGGCTTGCTATTTCCTTAGAATTTAGATTAATAAAAAACTTACCTAAGGTACTTATAAGAAAATTATTAAAGGGAAATTAGCCTAGTAGTAACTTATACTTACCTTACTAGTAGCATTAGTATAGGGTTATAGCTTTAGGAACGCATGCCTTTTATATACCTAGGTAGTTTACCTTATAATTACTTATAGAGTAAGCGCTTACTATATACTAACTAAGAAAGAAGGGAAACTAAAAGGCATAGTTAAGAGCTTTAAAACTAACTAGTTAGCCTACCTCTAAGTTATTATAAAGGCATTTAAGGCTACCCTAATTATATAGCTAGAAGCTAAAACTAAAGTCCTATTACTTAACTTATACCTAAATTACCTAAAAAAGAGGTTTAAGAATAAAACTATTAAGAGTAGGATAGTAAAGGTAATTAGGGCTATAGCTAGGTTAGTGGTAACTATCCTACCCTAAAGGAGGCTATAGAGAAGACGTAATAATAAGGAAGATAAACCTAATGTAAACTTATATAATAAGTAAAAAAGCTACTAGGAAGTATAGTATAATAAAGAAAGACTAGGTTAGGACTAGTGTATTAGAGAACTAGCTAAGGACTAGCCACTAAGCTACCTAAAAGATATCTAGAAATTCTATACTAACCTAGATAAGTATATCTTCTTTATAATTATATAATTATAAATAGGAAAGATTAGCCTTAATAAGTTCCTTTTTCTCTACAATATCTCTAGGGTAGCTTTGCCTCTATATAGCTATAGCTAAGCGAAAGAAGACTAGTACTATATAATTATTAATTATTACTAATATAGCTATATATAACCCTAATAACGTTAGCCTATAAATACATAGGAAGTAAGGCTAGCCCTAAATAATCCCTAGTAAGCAAAAGTTATAGCTAAATAGTTTCTTGCTATAAAGAGATTATAATATTATACGCTAGTATATAACCTAGTAGCTAAGTTAAGAGCTCTAAAGCTAGAACTAAGGTATATCTAATGTAAAAGACTAGAACTAAGGACTCTAGAAATAATAACTAGTAGGGATAGCAAAAACTAGGAACTAATATAGATAATTTAGGGGCAAAAATAGGCTAGAGGTAAAGTAACTATAATATATACAAGAAAAGAAATATGCTCTAAAACTTATTATTAGATTTATATAAACTAACTACTAAACACTAGGTATATTAGCCCCCTTTCTAGGTTATTTCTAATCTAATTACGCCCCTATGCTAATATAAAATAATATAAAGAAACTACTTTTCCTTAGGGATAGAAATAGTATTCTCTAGGATTTTAGCCTACCCCTTAGTAAGGAGGGAGGCGCCTTAGAGATAGTTTATCTTTACTATTTATATATCTAGTTAATATAACTAAAAGATAGTCTTATTATAATAGTCCCTAGTAAACCTAGAACTAGAGTAGTTAAGGCTTACTACTAACGTAGACTATTTCTTCTTACTTTAATTTTTAGTATATAATTTCTTAATATAGGCATTAAAATCCTTAGGGACCTAGGAAAATAAATAAATTAGTACTAGTATAAGGCTAGAATTAAACCACTAAAAAAGCACTTACCTTAGCCTTACCTATAATTTTAGCTAATATCTTAGTTAGCTACTAATATTTTACCTAATATCTAGTAATCTTAACTTATTAAATAAGTTAGTAGTAGCTTTAGGCTAGAAATAGTAGTATAAACCTTTTTATTACTATTATTCCTAACCTAGTAATTAAAACACGCGTTAGTTATAGCCTTTATTTAAATAGATTAGCCTTGCTACTATAGTGGAATTAAAGGAAAAACATACTAATAATATTATAACACTAATAGCCTAGAGTTTTAATAGACTATATATAATAGGAAATACACTAAAACTATTAAGGCTTGCCTAACTAAACTAAATTAGCATTAAAATAAGCCTAGTGCTAAAGCAAAAGAGACTTACCTAAAGCTTGTAATTAAGAGCTTACTATAGCTACTTTAAGGTAAATAGCTTTTTTAGGTAATATAGTAAAAGCATAGGCTCCTAGGTAAATTAGCACCTAAATTACATAGAAATAGAGGTAAACTTACTAGTAATAGGGAGTAAGAAAGAGATATTTTTATAACTATAGTAATAAGCGTATAAAACTATAGTAATTATTAGCTTCTAGACTAGCACTAACCTAGGATAAGGCCTATAGGTTCTTATAAGAAGAAAAGAAAAAGAACCTATAAGAAAGTGTAATATAGGAGAAAGGAAAGAGGTTAGGATTCTAAGGTAAGAAAAACTTCTCTTATAGCCCCTAAGGGGGGGGGGGCTATAAGTTATTATTATAAATATAAAGATAATACACTAATATTATAAATAAACAAAAACTCTAATAATAGAAAAGCGCTAACACTAAGGTAACTATAGGCTAGCCTTACCCTCCCCCTCTAGAAGTTTTATAAAACTAAGTGCTTTAAGTTTATAAATAACTTAGGCTAGGAAAGAGGCAAATTTAGCTAAAAAGTAAGGTAATAATAAAGTTAGTAATACTATAAAAGAAAAGTAAATTATTATTATAAACTTAAATTTACTTTATAGGTAGTAATAATATTTAGACTAGCACTAACCTAGAGAAAGGCTAGGACCTAGGCAAAGGGAAAGAGTTAGTAGTCCTTCTAACTTAAAAAAAAAAACTTAGATAAAGGGATAAGGCTAGCGTAAGCTAGTAATAAATAACTATAAATAGCCACACTAATAGCAGCGCTAACCTAGCCTAGGGCTAGCGCTAGACTACACAAAGACATAAGGGGGTTTTTTGTCTTTCTAAAGGTTTTCCTCTTTAACTAATCTATAGGAGTACTAGAAATAGCTAGGAAAGGCTAACTAGCGTAATTAAATAAATAACTTATAAGGTACTTTTAGCTAAATACTTGCTTTTTTTGTGAGGCCCCACTCACAACAACAACACCCGGAACGCTAACGCGCACTACGCGGCAGGTTAGGCCCTAGGGCTAGGTCCACGTGACGCTAGCGAGCCACTAGCTATAAGCTCCTAGCTCGCACACATATAACACACTTAGACCTAGCAAGCTTTAGTAAATATATAAAAGCCCCTATACCTCTTGCCTAGTTACTATTATCCTTATAATTCTAAAGCTTTACCTACTAGCTACCTAAGAGCGATATAGGGGGGAGAACTACCTAATCCGCTAGAGTAATATTAGATAATAACTAGACCTAATTAAATAAGGGTAGCACTATAGCTAATAATACACTACGCTTTACTAAGACTAGAACTAAATTAGTACCCTCTAACCTTAGGGCTAAAACTATAGTAATAACTAAGCGAATTACTTAGCTTAAGAAACTCTAGAAGCTATAGGAGAGGGAATAAGAGCTTATTAGCTTACTATAACTAAACATAGGGGAAGATAAGATAAAAAGATAGTAAAGAGCTAGCACCTCCTTAAGCTATAGTAGCTAAGAGGTAAAAGTCTAGAATATTACTAACCTCTAACACCCTATAAACCTATAGAAGCATAAGATCTAGATTAATAACCTAAACTATGCCTTTAATAGGGCAAAGCGAAAGTATTAGTATAACTACTAAAAGATCCTATTTACACTTAACTATATATATAGTAACTATAGGGTAAGATAGGACTAATACCTTAAGGAATAATAGGCTAATAGCTAGGATAACCTTAAAGATAACTAGGATAAATTTAAGACCTAGACACTTATACTACTCTAAGACACTACTAACTATAACGCTTAAATAGCTACGTAGCTAGAAAACGCAAAATAATACAAAGGCTAGAGCCCTATTAAATTTAGTATCTTCCTAGATTTGCTTAAGAAACACCTAGAAAGAGCTACTAAAAAGTCACATGCTCTTATATTCTTTACAAAACTACTCCCTAAATTATAGGACTATATTAACCTATATACCTCTATTACTAGAAAAACTTAAGAAAAGGTTATATAACTTACCTAGCGATTTTAGGAGGTAATACTAAAGAGTAAGCAAAGGCCTAAGTACTTAGAAGATAAAGGCCTATATAAGGCTCCCTAGCACTAAAGATATAACTCCTTATAAGGCTATAAACCTTATAAAGATTAGAGAAATAAAGACTAGGAGAAGACACTAGCTACTTACCTAAATAATAGCAAACCTAGGTATAAAAGGTAATGTTTTAATTATAATAGCATAGAGGACTTTATAAATAGATATAATAAGCTAAAGAAAGAATACTAAAGGGGCTAGGAAAACTTCCTAAGGCAAAAGTAAATGCCCTTACCTTTGCCTCTAATACTAAGGTACTAATAGGGTGTTAATTTTATATATTAGTTACTATTTATAGGCATAAAGACATTAAAATAGCAGCGAATCTTAATAGTTATGCTAAGATTAATATTATTAGCGCTAAGTTTGCCTAGACCTATAAGCTTAATTAGGCTAAGGCTATAGCACCTATTATTAAGGTAGTAAGGGCGCTTATAGTCCCTTAATATAGTGTCTATAAGGTACCTATTACTATTAAAGACTCTAAAGGAGAAGAAAAAGACCTTAAGCTACTATATATAGCTATAGATAGGGACTTAAGACCTAGGGGAAGCCCTATATTAATTAGAATACATATACTTATAAAAAAGTGTGTATATCTTTATTTATACTCTAAAGAGTAGTGGTTTAAGAAGTGGAAAATAGCCTTTTTGCTTATAACTCCCTATAAGTTTATAAGGGTAATGTGTAATAAGACTATTATATACACTATTATAGGGGTTATAGAAGATAAGTTTATTGCCCTTAAAGATAAAGAGAAAGTAAAAGTATATAGAACTATTAAAGATATCCCTAAGGAACTATATAAGTTTAAAGATATATTTATATTAGATAAGGTAAGGAGCTTACTCTCTAGAAAAATAACTAACTATATAATTAACCTAATACTAGGGGCTATGCCTTTATATAGGCTAATTTACCCTCTCTCCTAGGGTAAGCTAAAGGAGCTTTGTAAATATATTAATAAAAACCTATAGAAGGGCTAGATAAGACCCTCTAAGAGCCCTATAGGCATACCTATTCTATTTATACTAAAGAAGGATAGGATGCTTTAGCTATATAGAAACTATAGGGGACTTAATAGGGTAATATAAAAGAATTACTATACCCTCCCCCTAATTTTAGAGATCCTAGACTAGTGCTAAGGGGCTTATTTTTTCTTAAAGATTAATATTAAGAATGCTTACTATTAAATTTAAATTAAAGGGGGTAATAAGTAAAAGACTACTTTTTGTATATATTATAGACACTATAAATACCTTATAATGCCTTTTAGGCTAACTAATGCCCTAGCTACTTTCTAAAACTATATTTACAAAGCGCTTTATAGGCTAGTTAACACTATTTATATGGTATATCTAGATAATATCCTTATTTTCTCTAAAACGCAAGAAAAGCATACTATATATATTAAGGAAGTTCTAGAATATATAAGGTTAGTAAAGTTATATATAAAGCCCTTAAAGTGTTTATTTTACTAGGAATTAGTGGAATTCCTAGGGTTTATCCTATTAGTTAATAGGATTTTAATAGATATATAAAGGGTTACTATAATCTAAGACTAGAAGGAGCTAATAAGCTTTAAGGATATTTAATCCTTCCTAGGGTTTTATAACTTTTACTAATAATTTATCTATAGATACTCTAGGATTATAGCACCCCTACACGCGTTAATAAAAGGCAGTTAAAATAGCATCTAGACTAGGAAGTTTATATTTAAAGTAAAGGAATAGCTAGCGTTTTACTAGCTAAAAGACACCTTTTAGCAAGCACCTCTCCTCTATTATTATAACCTAAGTTAGCTAGTGTGTATTAAGATAAATACTTTAGTCTTTATAATAGTAGGAATCTTATCTTAATAGGATAATAAGGGTTACTAGTATCCTATAGCCTTTTAGTTAAGGAAGTTTATAGACACTAAATATAACTATAGTATAGCTAATTAAGAGTTACTTACTATAGTAAAGTTATTTAAACACTAGTAATATTACGTTAAAGGCATAGTAACCCTAGTAAAGGTCCTATTAGACTACTATAATCTATAAACCTTTATAAGGCAGTAAAAGTTAAATAAAAGGTAGGCTAGATAGTGTATATTCCTTTGCCCCTTTTACTTTATAATTAAGCATAGACTAGGGAAGAGTAACCTTATAAATACGCTATTAAGAAGGTCTAATTATAAGAGCAAACCCCTAATAAATAGGGTACTCCTACTAGAACTTAAAAAAAAGATAGTAGCTACTAAAAAACTAGTAGAAGTAAAGATACTAATATATTAAAGAAGATATAGTAAGATACCTTTAGGGGAGGAAAATACCCTAGTCTTAGTAAAGAGGCATAGTAAGATGCCTTTAGGGAAGGAAAATATCCTAGCCCCTATAGTAAAGGCTTACGTAGCCTAGTTAGAAGGCTAGATAGCTACTATAGATTTAGTAAAAGGTTAGCTAAATAAAGGTAATTTCTAGGAGAAGGTAGTGTGTATCTAGGACACTAGTATAGTATAAGAGATCTAGGGGGCTATTATATTACTAGATCCTTACTAATCTAGACTAAATAAACTATTAGCGTAACTACTATAAAAGGCATAGGATTAAGACCTAGATTTATAAAGACAAAGCAGTAAGATTAACTCCCTAGCAAAAGGGAAGGGAAAAGCTAGTCTATAGTTACGTAGCATAAGGGGTTTTCTAATATACTAAGACTAGGTAGTTATTCCCTAAGAGCCTATCTTATAATAGGAGCTTTTATAGCTACACTATAATAATTTGCTAGTAGGTTACTTTAGGACTAAGCACACTCTTAAGCTATTAAAGCGCTACTTCTAGTAGCTAGCTATAAGTAAGTCTATATTAGACTATGTTATAAGCTATGTGACTTACTAATAAGTAGTAGCTAGAAGGCATTGCCTATATAGAAGCCTTAAATCCTTACTAATACTAGGGTAACTATAGGTAAAAATCTTAATAGATTTCGTTATAAGGCTACCTATTATGCAAATAGGCAAGCAAGAAGCTAACGTAATCCTAGTAATTATAGACTAATTTACTAAGTACTCTGTCTTCCTACTAGTAACTACTATAATTAATATAGCTAAATTAGTAAAGCTTTTCTATAAAAAAATCAAACTATAATTTAGGGCACTAATAGGCATTATATCTAATAGGGGATCTGTCTTTATAAGCTAATTCTAGTTAGACTTATACTACCTATTCTATATAAAACATAGGCTTTTTATAGTGTTTTACCCCTAAACTAATAGGCAAACAGAGAGGATAAACTAGGTACTTAAGCATTATTTGCAATGCTTTATTATAGAAAATTAGCAAATATAGCCTAAGCTACTCCCTATAGCGTAATTTGCCTATAATAATATAGTAAACAAAACTATAGGCTACTCTTTAAACTACTCCCTTATAGGCTATTCCCCTAAGTTTTGCCTTACTCTTAGGGATAAGATTATAGAAAGGGAGGTGCTAGAGGCCTATACTTATATTATAAAGCTATATAAAGTTAGGGAGTAACTAAAGTAAAACTAGGCAAAAGCCACTAAAATATAGGCAAAGTACTATAATAAATATTACTAGCTACTAACCCTATAAAGAGGTAACCTAGTACTACTATTAATAAAAAACATTAGGCTTAAGAAGGTAAAATAAAAGCTAACCCCTAGGTTTATTAGGCTATTTTAAATACTTAACACTATAGGCAAATAAGCGTATTAACTTATATTACCTAAAAAGTATAGTTAATTATATAATGTATTTTATATTAGCCTACTAGAGCTATAAAATAGTTATAAAGAGGCTATAAATAAAGATATACTAATGCTAGACCTTAAGGATAAAGATAATAAGTATAAAGTTAAGGAAGTTAAGGACTATAGGAAGACTTATAAAGGTAATAAATACCTAGTGAAATAGAAGGGTTAGCCTAGCAAATATAACTAGTGGATTCTAGCAGAAGACATAGAAAGCACTTAATGCGTAATTTAAAAATTTTACTAAAGTAAATTAAGGAAGAAAGGTAGTAAGATATAAGTAAGTTATAAGCAAAGAGATATAAGGTTCCTGTAAAAAAGGCTTAGCCTTATTAGCTACTATTACACTCTATAAAAAAAAAGTAACTTAGACTATTTACTAAATAACAAAGGAAAACACACCTATAACTAGGGGAGAGTTAGGGGAAACCCTTCTATTATAGCCCTATTATAAGTTAAGATCTTACTATTTAAAATAAGGTACTTAGCCTTACTCTTATTCTCTATAACCGCTATCTCTATTACTAGGTAAAAGCAATAGACTACTATAGCCTAGGGCATAAAACCTAGATTAGTTAAACGTAAACGCAAAACTATCTTCGCGTTTTACGCAAATATAAGCTATAAGTAGTTTAGCTACTAAAATATTAGCAAATAGATAGCAAAACTAGACTAAAATGTAACTTACTACCCTAGGAACTAGAGCTAGGAATATAGACACTAATAATTATTAGCGGGAAATAACGTACTACTAGTATAAAATAAAGGCATCCTACCTAGAAATATAAGTAATAAGCTAGCAAATAGGTAATAAAAATATAAACTTAATAGACCTTAGTAGCCCCTATTAAACTAAATATAACGTAATACACTATATTAGCATAGTTAAAACCTACTATTAGATAGAGGTAATAGGTGCTAAAATAGCAATAAGTTACCTCTAAAAATATAGGATTATTAGGGTTTTCTAGATTCTTATTGCTATAGGTGTCTATAAGCGCCTAGACTTAGTTAAGATAAGCTAAGAGATTATGAAAATCTCCCTATATAGTAGGCATAGCCTATATTAAATATTAGTAATAAGCTACTAAGAAACTAAGGAAAAGTAGTATAGTTATAGTGTTATAAGTATTGCCGCGTTTATAGCATTAGATATAGCGCTTAAAATGCTTTATTTATAAAGCAGTAGTAAATAGATAGTAAGGGAATTAATAGTTTATTTATAGTAATTATAGCTTAGCTAGTGGGTGTTTCTTAAAGTTAGCGCACCTAGTGTGTAAATAATGCACATAAGAGTAGCGCTTAAAGGGAATAGTTTCCTTATCTATAGTAAGAGAGTAGTAAGTAATAAGGTAAAAGTTAGGGTAGTGTAAGGTATTGTGTGGCTAGGAATGTGACCCCTAGAGACCTCTTTTCTCACGAGGCCTCTAGCCCCTTAGACCTTAGCTTGTCGGATCCCTCGGAAATTAGCCACATCGGATCCCTAGTCATGTGGCCTAGCAGACCTCGTATCCCTTAGCTTGTTAGATGAAATTAGCCACATCAGATCCCTAGTTATATGGCCTAGCCTCTGACCTCTAGCTAGATAAAAGCCCTAGATTCCCTCCCTTTTCATAGAAAATCAACTCTCCCTTCGTTGCCTTTAGCACGGATTGTTTAAATTGTGGTGTTTTTACCTGCCTTCCCCTTTAAGATTATAAGAAGATTTAAGATTATCTAGCTGCCTAGCTAGGCTGCTTTTCTTGCTTAGATCCTCGCAATAAATCGAAAATATCGCAGACCTAGATCCTGTTATCTAGGTTTGGTCATCAAAATCATTAGGTCCCTCTTTTCCGTTGTTTTAGGTTAGTTATTTTTCCCTAACAAAAATAGTAAAGAAACAGGGAATAGTCCTATTAGACCTTCCGCTGTTAAATTTAACAATAACTTCCTAACATTGCTTCTATTATCCCCTCTAGTTATCCCCTTATATAATTATTATAATCATTAGCAGTGTCTTACCTCTTTTCCGTTTAATCTAGGTTAGCTATATTAGATCCCTTCGTTCTAATTAACTACTATAACCCTTTTCCCCTTTAATCCAGGCAGCTAGATTAAATTCCTTCGTTCTGATTAATTAATCTAGGTTATCTAACTAGTCTAATATCGTTAAAATCATCAGATTAGTTAGACTAATTAATTGTGACTGCTATAACCTTTTTCCTCTTAGCCTAGGTTAGCTAGGTTAAACGCTTCCTTTCTATCTTTAACCTTTTCTTCTAATTTTTAACCTTCCTTTCTATCTTTAACCTTACCTTCTGATTTTTAACCTTCTAACCTGCCCTAGCTAGCTCGCTAGCTAGCCTAAATCGATTTAATACCCTAGTTTTGCTTAGCTATCCGTTAGGGAGGTAAGCAGCTAGACCTTTAAAATCAATCTTAAATAAATTAGGTCTTTTATTATTAGATTAATTAATCTATTATCTAACGAGACCTCTGACTGTTAAAGACCTCTCTAACTAATGATTCCTCTGACTTTTGAAGGGGAATCTAATGTCAGAAGGTCTGCTAAGGGGGTCTCTAATGATTAAAAAGGTCCCTTTTCATTGGATTGATTAATCTGTTATCTAACAAGGCCTCTAACCGTTAAAGACCTCTCTAACTAATGATTCCTCTAATAATTAACGAGGAATCTAATGTTAGAAGGTCTGCTAAGGGGGTCTCTAATGATTAAAAAGGTCCCTTTTCATCGGATTAGTCTGACAAGGCCTCTAACCGTTAAAGACCTCTCTAACTAATAATTCCTCTAACGATTAAAGAGAAATCTAATATTAGAAGGTCTGCTAAAGGGGTCTCTAATAATTAAAAAGGTCTCTTTTCATTAGATCAATTGATCTATTGTCTAACAAGACCTCTAACTGTTAAAGACCTCTCTAACTAATAATTTCTCTAATAATTAACGAGGAATCTAATATACAGAGGGTCTTCTAAAGAGGTCTCTAACCGATTGAAAAGGTGCCCTTATTATCAGATTAATTGATCTATTGTCTGACAAGACCTCTGACCGTTAAAGACCTCTCTAACTAATGATTCCTCTGACGATTAATGAGGAATCTAATGTACAGAGGGTCTTCTAAAGAGGTCTCTAACCGATTGAAAAGGTGCCCTTATCATCGGATTGACTAATCTATCGTCTGACAAGACCTCTGACCGTTAAAGACCTTTCTAACTAACGATTTCTCTGACGATTGAAGAGGAATCTAATGTCAGAAGGTCTGCTAAAGGGGTCTCTAATGATTGAAAAGGTCTCTTTTTATTAGATCAATTAATCTATTGTCTAACAAGGCCTCTGACCGTTAAAGACCTCTCTAACTAACGATTTCTCTAATAATTAAAGGGGAATCTAATGTTAGAAGGTCTGCTAAAGAGGTCTCTAATAGTTAAAAAGGTCCCTTTTCATTAGATTAATTGATTTATTGTCTAACGAGACCTCTAACCGTTAAAGACCTCTCTAACTAATGATTCCTCTAATAATTAAAGGGGAATCTAATGTTAGAAGGTCTGCTAAAGGGGTCTCTAATGATTAAAAGAGTCCCTTTTTATCGGATTAGTCTAATAAGACCTCTGACTGTTAAAGACCTCTCTAACTAATGATTCCTCTAACGATTGACGAGGAATCTAATGTACAGAAGGTCTTCTAAAGAGGTCTCTAACTAATTGAAGGAGCCCTTTTCATTGGATTAATTAATCCATTGTCTAACAAGACCCCTAACCGTTAAAGACATCTCTAACTAACGATTTCTCTAATAATTAACGAGGAATCTAATGTATAGAGGGTCTTCTAAAGGGGTCTCTAACGATTAAAAGAGTCCCTTTTTATTGGATTTGTCTAACAAGACCTCTAATCGTTAAAGACCTTTTCTAACTAACGATTTCTCTAATGATTAAAGAGGAATCTAATAATAGAGGGTTTTCTAAAGAGGTCTCTGACTGGCTAAAAGAACCCCCTTTTTCATTAGATTAATTAATCTATTGTCTAACGAGACCCCTAACCATTAAAGACCTCTCTAACTAACGATTTCTCTAACAATTAACGAGGAATCTAATGTTAGAAGGTCTGCTAAAGGGGTCTCTAATGATTAAAGGAGCCTTTTTATTGGATTAATTAATCTACTATCTGATAAGACCCCCTAACCATTAAAGACCTCTCTAACTAACGATTTCTCTGACAATTAAAGAGGAATCTAATGTTAGAAGGTTTGCTAAAGGGGTCTCTAATAATTAAAAAGGTCTCTTTTTATTAGATTAATTAATCTATTGTCTAACAAGGCCTCTAACCGTTAAAGACCGCTTTAACTAATAATTTCTCTAATAATTAAAGGGGAATCTAATGTTAGAAGGTCTTCTAAAGAGGTCTCTAATAATAGATAAAGAGAGGGGGCCTAAAAATCACGATTTTTTTTTATCTAATGATTATACTATTTATTTCCCTTCTTATTATTTCTTTAGTTACTATTTTCCCTTTCCTAGGGACTAGGAAGGGAAAATAGTTAGGGAGGTGTTATATGGCTAGGAATGTAACCCCTAGAGACCTCTTTTCTTACGAGGCCTCTAGCCCCTTAGACCTTAGCTTGTTGGATCCCTTGGAAATTAGCCACATTGGATCCCTAGTTATGTGGCCTAGCAGACCTTGTATCCCTTAGCTTATTAGATGAAATTAGCCACATCGGATCCCTAGTTATGTAGCCTAGCCTCTAACCTCTAGCTAGATAAAAGCCCTAGATTCCCTCCCTTTTCATAGAAAATCAACTCTCCCTTCGTTGCCTTTAGCATAGATTGTTTAAATTGTGGTGTTTTTACCTGCCTTCCCCTTTGAGATTATGAGAAGATTTAAGATTATCTAGCTACCTAGCTAGGCTGCTTTTCTTGCTTGGATCCTCGCGATAGATTGAAAATATCGCAGACCTAGATCCCGTTATCTAGGTTCGGTCATCAATATCGTTAGGTCCCTCTTTTCCGTTGTTTTGGGGTGGTTGTTTTTCCCTGACAAAGTATAATAGTATTTATAAGAATAAATTACTAGTGTTAAGGGGAGGAAAAGGCTATAATAAAGGGGAGAGTTATAGATAAATTTATACCTAAGCGCTACTTATTATTTATTATTGTTTTAATATATTTACTACTTAGCGAATAGCTATAGAATAGCTAGCAAAAGCCGTTTAGAAGCCTAGCTAAAAGTAGGGGGATAATTATAAGGCCCCACTTATAATAATAACACCTAGAACGCTAACGCGCACTACGCGGCAGGTTAGGCCCTAGGGCTAGGTCTACGTAACGCTAGCGAGCTACTAGCTATAAGCTCCTAGCTCACATACACATAACACACTTAGACCTAGCAAGCTTTAGTAAATATACGAAAGCCCCTATACCTCTTGCCTAGCTACTATTGTCCTCACATTTTTATTATACTATTTAGGCACTATATAAACTAGGTAATTCTTAGAGGTTTAGGCATAGGTTTAGGTAATTTTACTTCTACCTTTCCCTAGATTTTAATAAATATCTAGAATAACTAATCCTTACCTTAATAAAGGGTTAGTAGTATTCCTATAGCTTCTAAGTAATAACTATTCTAATTTATTTCTCTAGTTTTTAGCTATTAGATAAACTCTACCTAAGTGTAGCTTTAGTAATCTATATAACTATTTATAGTAGTAAAGCATATTTACTATTACTTTGCCTTATTTACTAGGTAGCTACTAGTATATATAACTTTTATTATATTATTAGTAAATCTATTTTAATCTATAGTAAAGGTTATATTTAAATTTACTAAGAATATCTATAGATTCTTATAAGTATCCCCTTTATATATAGGAGCTTTAAGCTATATCTTTACTATACTATATCTATAAAGTTTTAGTAAAAGTAATACTTTTTAAGGAATAGGGGTAAAGTCTTAAGTAAAAGGTATTTATAGGGTAGGAGTAAGGCCTTTATTAGTATTAACTCATTAGGGAGAGGTATTTACTTTCTATAAATCTTTCTATAGCTATTTAAGTTTTTGCCTTTTTAAGTAATTTATAGCTATAGTTTAATATAGCTTCCTTACTATTAATAATAAGCTTTAATATATAGGGATTCTCTAATGTAGTTAGATAAAAAGACTTATGCTTTAGAAGTAAGTTTTAATCTATATATATACCTTTATATAGTGTGTTTACTTTAGAGTTATTAGTACCCCTTAAGTAAGTGTTTATTCTTTATAATACTAATATTCTTAACTTACTAATAGCCTATTACCCTAATAGGAAAGAGAGATTAACTTATTAAGGCTTTTAGGCTAGAATAAATATAATAAGGTAATAGTATAAATAAGTAGTAGCTAAATTACTAAAAGGTAAGTAGTAATACTTAAGGGTTTTAATCTCTAGCCTCCTATATCCTATATATATAACCTTTACCTAAATACCCCCTTTACACATATATAACAAGCTTATAGTAGCCTTATAGCTAGGGCGCTATAAGCCCTAAGTAGGTCTTACTATACATAATGCTATTGCCTCTATTGCCTATGTCGCTCCGTAGCCTCCACAACCCTAACAAGTATATACTATATAAGTAAGTTAGGCCTTAGGGCTAGGTTTATATTACACTAGTAAGCCACTAGCTATAAGCTCCTAACTTACATATATAACACACTTAGACCTAGCAAGCTTTAGTTAATATACAAGTGCCCCTATATCTCTTGCCTAGCTACTATTATTCTCACAATCCCCTTATATATTAATAAGGAAAGGTATTATAAATATTATAAAGTAAGCTCCTTACCTAAATCTATAGCTAATTTATCCTTATAGTGGTCTTAAGTGTGCTAGCTTTTAAATAACTGCGCTAACTTAGATCGCACCCTAAGTGTTAATTGGCCTTGTGCCTCACTCGTCCATTCCCGGCCTGCATTCGCACGCTGGCCATGAGCAGCGTGTTTGTGGCCTTTTTTTTTTGCTCGTCTATGTATATTGCTCTCTAGGCCTTTTCCAATACTTTTTTCATCATCACCTTTTTGATTCTTGTTGCTTGTTTGCTTGCTTGCTTGCATGCTTGCGTGCTTGCATGCTCGCCTAAAACCCACGTGGCCCCGATTTGCGATATATTAATGCCTTGACCTTCTGCCAAACTGGCGTCCTCGCCGAGCTGCCTCCTCACTTACTGCCAGCCCCAATTCGAGCTTGAGAGGACAGCCTACTTAGTAACTTGAAGGTATCAACATCTCGCTCGGTGCCTCGCTCCTTGTCAGGTCTTTCGCGTCTGTGTTTGTCTTTCGTCGTCTTCGGCAACGCCTCCACAGCCTCCACAGCCTCCACAGCCTCGTCGCATTTCAGCCACTTTCCCGTCCAACCAACAAGTCTCGATCGTGGATTGTGCGGGGTTCAGGCAGGCCAGGATTCCGAACTCCGACGTAAGCGACTTCTTCTTTTTTTTTTTTGGTCTTTCCTCCATGACAGCCACAAAGCGCCAACAGCCGAGGGCTCGCTAATCTGCCGCTAGGACATCTTTCCGTTGTGGTTGTGGTTGTGCCCGTGCCCGCGCGCTATATAGCTTCCTGGGCCATATAGACGTAGCAGAACTGCTCACCGTCACCGTCACGACCTTCAGGCCCGGCTCTTGCTGGCCTGCGGCTGCTACCGCCCGCACCCCTATTATTAAACATCGGTTGTGATAGAGCGTCGGGCTCCACCCACCCACAGACCACAGACTGTCCAAGTTCCCCGCGAGAGTTGGTTTGTCGGGTCGTCGGGTCGTCGTTAATACGGAGTGTAATGTAGACGGAACGGACGGGCCTTCCTTCACACCTCGCACAGCTCAAGCGACGTCGAGTCAACGTCCGACGTCCAACCCGCTTGTTCGATTTACTCGGCTGCCCTCTCTTCTCTTCTCCCGCTGCCATCACCCTCGCTCATAAAGGCTCATAAAGGCTCATAAAGGCTCATAAAGGCTTATCAAGGCTTATAAAGGCTCATACGGGCGGCATGTTCCAGCCGCAACCAAGCCCGTTTCCCTCGTCCTCGTCCCTGTCCTCGTCCTTCTTCTCTTCTTCACTGCCCTCGCCCCATGGCCTAGACTTCGCACCCGTCTTCGACCTGTCCCCAGCTGCACATGCAGGAGGCGGGGAGCAGCCCAGCCCCACTCCCCGAGCATTGTCACCACAGTTCCTGGCCCAAGCCCATAGCTACAATAGCTACAGCTACAGCTACAGCCACCACAGTGCTTCATCTCCCAGCTCGCCGCCGCCGCCATCGTCCTGCGCCGCGGCTGCGCTCAACCCACAACCGCACCTCCATTCGAATCAACGACTCACACAACATCCTTCACCATCAGAAGACCCATCCGTTGGTCATAGTTTGCATCCCCATCCGCATCCCCATCCGCATCCCCATCCGCATCCCCATCCCCATCCGCATAATCCGCCTCCGCCCAGGCCACACGGGAGCATGGAGGACCAGACCACCCATGACATGGTGGCCCAGCAGGAAGCTGCCAAAGATTATCAGCCGGAGATGCAGGTATAGTAAAGCTCGCGCACCCCGTCTGTTCCTCCTCATCCTCAGCTGCTTCGAGAGTCGTTTGTGAGCAAAGAATGAGCACCTGTCCAGACGGCTAATCTTCAAGACACAAACAGGGCCCTCTGGTCGGAGACAAAACACCCAGCCACGCCATTGCTCAGGAATACGCCAAGGCTGATCCAGTATATATCGAGAAGACCACTGTGAGCATCTTGTCCCTTCTCCGTCATCCGGTGTACTTACTTACTAATCGCGGCCCTCCGGATCCAGACATTGCCCGAGACGTATTCACATTATCGACCCATACAGGGCGATGGCAACTGCGGTTGGCGAGGTATGTCATGGACGAGGATCGATCCAGCAGCCCCAATCATGGCGGCAGCGAGAGACAAAGTAACCATCGTCTTGTGCCGTGATACTTCTCCCATGCCTGGGTATACTAATCCCGTTCTCGTCAACTAGCCATTGGATTCTCCTACTTTGAAAAGCTGATCGAGGGCGGTGATCAAGCTCAAGTCGAAGGAGAGGTCGCCCGCTTAAAAAGCTTGAATCATCTTCTCGCAACGGTCGGGGGCTACAGCTATTTCGAGGACTTTGCGGAAGAGGTCTTTGATCTTCTACGCCAAGTGGCAACAATAATCGACGACCCCGAATCGGCATGTGAGGTCGTTCGTCAGAGATGGAACGACGCCGGAGTAGAGGGCAGCCTGATATTCTATTTCCGATTCCTGGCTGCAACCTTCCTCAAGGCAAATGCTGCGACCTATGAGCCATTCATTCCCGGCGGGCAAACCATTGCCACCTATTGCAGTCAAAACATTGAAATGGTCAATCGAGAGATTGAGCAGCTTGGCATCATTGCATTGGTCAACATACTTCTCAAACCGCTCAACTTCGTCCTCGAGATCGCCTACCTGGATCGCAGTTCTGGCAGCCAAGTCAACCGGTATCGCTTTCCGGATGAGGCCAATGAGAAGGATGTGACGGATCTGGGCCCCATCATCCATCTCCTGTACAGGCCAGATCATTACGACATCCTATACCGATCATTCCCCGTCCACCTACCAGCCACGACGTCGTCGTCGTCGCCGCCGCCGCCGCCGCCACAGCTTACCGTGCACGTCAATCGTGTTGCAGGCTTTACACACAATACAGCGTTTACAAACACGGCCGCCGCCCTGGGTGCTTTCTCGACACTCGACTTTGGGGCGCTGAGTATGATTCCGGGAATCAGCAACGGCGGAGGCGATGCATTGGCCAGCATCATGTCCATGTCGGCGGCGGCGGCGCCTGCGACCGCCACTTCAGTGGTTGGGAATGGCTTCTCGCCGAGTCAGCAGGATCCGTGGATAAATCCTTACGCGTCAGAAGTGCAGTCTGCCGAGGGCGAATCTCCATCCCAGCCACCGCCCGTCATCGCGGCCGTCCATCAAGCATCGCAGTCTGCTCCACTGACACCAGTGACGAACCTAGTCTCCCATCAACAGCTAGCCCTCCATGCGACGACGACAGCCGGAGGGGCCGGCTATCCGATTCGCTTCAGCCCCCATCAGTTGGAGTATGAGAACAAGAGCTTCCCCGAGCCTACGTTCCAGGTGACGACCAACACTTTCAAGAACAGCGTCTGGAACCGAGCGCACTACGGCAACCCAGACTTCCAGCCTGAAGAATGGAACCCCGAGGAAGAAGGCGTTGATACCCGACTGGTGGGAAAGAGAAGAGCCAGGAAAGATTCTTGACCGCCAAAGCTCATAATCATGGGGCCGGGTTTTTTTTTTTTTTTTTTTCCTTCTTCTGTTAATGGCGCACGCGACTTATCAAACATGCCGAATGTGCTCAATCAGCAGCACAAGCAAGGGTGAACAGCGTTCAATAGTTCGTACGGACGTACACTACACAAAAAATTAGAGGACGGTGGGGCATTTGTTCATGCAATTGCAATGATTCCTACATGTATCCGTAATGCGTGTGTAATGACAAGGGTGCTGGCGTCTGAAACGTAGGCCGTCAACCTGCGAGCAGTAACAAGCAAGCAGGCAAGCAG
The DNA here is from genome assembly GCA_024072835.1 of Epichloe amarillans. Taxonomy (NCBI): domain Eukaryota; kingdom Fungi; phylum Ascomycota; class Sordariomycetes; order Hypocreales; family Clavicipitaceae; genus Epichloe; species Epichloe amarillans. Next base: position 2,327,251 of record CP099639.1, read on the forward strand.
GCAAACATGATCGATGGGTCGGTCACCCCAGCTCGTTGTTGGCCACGTGGGGGGTCTGGGTCGGTCCGGGTCGGTCCGGGGTGCCACGGCCAGATTATCGAAACAGAAATCCCATCAACTTCATCAATTCGTCGTTACAGTAAGATGGTTTTCTTGTTCCGCGACAGCTCTAAAAGACAGGGTAGGGTACCTCCGTTCCCCATCCCACGCCATCCGCAACGACCGTGTCTCCGCGCGCCGTATGGAGGCCGTCTTTGCGGGCGAAAACCCCGTGAGGTGAAGATGGAAGACTTCAGCTGGGGGCGATCGCGCTTCGTAGAAACGAAGCCGTTCATCGAGATGCAGGGATGGTCTAATCCCTGGTTTTTCGCACAGGTCAGGTGCATTACTAGGGGCAGCGGGCTAATTGAGATCTTTCCGTGGCACAAAGGTACCTCTATTCTGATCCCTTGTTCTTACAGGTGCATGAGCGGGGACAGCAGAATGACAGATCTCTACAGAGCACCTTACCTCACTTGGGTAAGTGGTACTTTTACCACTTGGTAGTACCTTTACGGCCCTGATAGCTTTACTTACTACTTACCAAGTTACTACTGGCTGAGAGCGAAGTAGCCGCCCCACGCGGGGCTCGTAGCCATTGTAAAAGTACGGAAACTACTCCGCTCCGGAGAATCTAATCCACGGTTCATGACTACTCCGTTCCGTACCGCCTTGGAGTCTACGACAAACCTTTCTCGAACATCATGTCACCATGGGCATAAGATATCATCGCTTATGAAGGGGGTTAAAAAAAATAGAAAATAGACACGTACTCCGTGCATCCATGCAGGCGCCCAGTGGCGTGCGCTCGCCCCTACTACATGTTTGCTTTTCTTTCGGCAAATTCCGCTCTGGACACGTCTGCGCCTCGGATCTTTCCGTTCATCTTGCGGCATGTTTTGAACGCCGTCAATTCGTTCAATCCCGATTCAACCCCCCCCCCCTCCCTCCCCTTTTTGCGCTGGTACCTCAATTCCCAGATTCAGTCAATTACACATAATTTCCTACTGACACTGACACGAGTTGTATCTTGGTTCTCACATGGGCTTATCCCTCTGCCTTTTTAAAAAAAAACGATTTGATCCTCTGTTTCTTTCAACGAGAAAGAGCGTCGCGCATCATTTGTCTTGGACACGGGCGATAACGAAGAAAAGTGGCAAGTCCCCTGCCGCTCCGTGAGGGAGACAACACGTCTGAGCCTACGGACTACAGCACCACCTTTTGATGCTCTGTCTCGACGGGAATCTCACAGTGTCAAAAGTCTTCGAGAAAATTAAAGAGGTTGGCTCGTTTGACAATTCATGAGGCAACAGGCCGAGCTTGTGGGAAAGAAAGATTCTCAGACTAGAGACGCCAAGAAGCAGCAAGTTCACGTCCCGATTCCGACTGATAGAAAGGTCTAATATGATATACAGTTACATGTTAGAAATCAGTCGTTGGTTCCTGCTAGTAAAGATTAGATACCATGGAGTCCGTAGATTCACAAGGAACCGAAGACGGTCCAATGCAGCCAACATACAAATTCGTCCCTGTGCTCGCTTGTGCATGCATATGTTGTTATCCAGGATGGGGAGGGGGGGCGGTATCGCGGTCGCCGGCTGAGTCGTCCCATCCCACGACCTTGTTCATACTGTTTCTATGTAGCGCTTCATTTCCCTGATAAAGACGTTAGCCAGAGTACGCGATGTGCAAGTTTGTGTCATGGAGTGGACCAGAAACTCACCAGTCCGTTACAGCTTCATCAAACAGCCGCACTTCATTCTCCCTGGTTCCGCCAAAGTGATCCACAAAGTCATCGCCAAAGATTTCGCGAGCGATGCTTTCCTTGCGCATAAACCTCGCGGTGGCTTCCTTCAAACTCTTGGCTAGCCGCTCTCCCATGTCGTTTGAGCCACCAGTATCCTGGCCCAGAGCCAACGGGGGGCAAGGAATTTCCAGCTTCTTCTCAACGCCTCGCCATCCGCAGCCCAGAATGGCAGCGAGGACGAAATGGGGATTCGAATCAGCGCCGGGGGTACGAACCTCGAACCTCGTGGCACCGGCCTTGGACGTCGGTGGCGAAATCAGCCTTATGGATGCGGCACGGTGCTCCAGGCCCCACGACACTGTGACGGGGGCCCAAAAGTTCTCAACGAGCCTCTTGTATGAGTTCACAGTCGGTGCCAACATGGGCATGATATCGGGCAATCCCTCCAGCAACCCGGCCAAGAAATGACGGCCGAGGTCAGACAGAGCTGCAACGTCGGACCACTTGGCATCCTCATCCATGCCGTCTCTCGCAAAGAGATTCTTGCCGTTCTTGTCCACCAAGGAAATGTGCATGTGGCCGCTGTTTCCAGGCAGACCCTGCTTGGGCTTGGCCATGAAGCAGGGGGTGATGCCGTGGTTGATTCCCACACTCTTGACGACGTACTTGAACAGGCTTGCGCGGTCAGCCATTTGCGAGATCTCGCCGAATTCAAGCGCCGCTTCGTAAACACCCGGACCAGACTCGGTGTGCCAGCCCTCAATGTCGCAGGAGAACTTGACGCATGTATTATATACATCGTAGTACCAATCTTTGGTGTGAACGGGCCGGCTGAGCGAGTAGCCAAACATGCCTTCGGTGAGAGAAGGCAGCTGAGAAGGAGGGTTTTGCTGGAGGAACGCTGCGGGGGAGGCGGAAGAGGAATCTGGGCTGCGGAACGTGTAGAATTCGTACTCAGCTGCGTTGTTTAAACAAGAGACATTAAAAAAAATGTTCATCGGTGCTCAGTTCGTATCCCCTCAAACAGACAACTTACCGCCAGCCATGGCCCCATAGCCTTGGGCCTGCACCTTGTCCAACTGCGTCTTCAACAGACCTCTTGGACAAGCAGCAATGGGCTGCTTGGTCTCGGGATCAAAAAAGTTGACGAGGAAGAGCGGGATGTCATTTTCCCACGGCACGCGACGGAAGGTAGACAGGTCAGGAATGGCCAGCATGTCGCGATAGCCATTTTCAGCGTTTGACACCTTGAGCTCCTTCAGATAAACCTGGTCGTGCATGTCCCATCCGAAAATGACGGAACAGAAGCCGAATCCGGCTTCGGCAATGGACAAGAACTTCTTCTTAGAGACGAGCTTGCCGCGGAGCATGCCATCGACGTCGATGCCGGCGAGTTTGACACAGTTGTCGTCGAAGAGAAGCTCCTGTAGGTCACAAGGTCTTATTTCTGTAGGCGTCATGATGGCGGCTCGTCGTGGCCACGAGGTTGACTTGTCTGGGGGGGGGGGGGGAATAAAATGGAAGGACAAGATGGCAAGATGGGAGAAGGAACAAGGCAGAGGCAGAGGCAGAGGAAGCTTCGTCTGGGAGGTCGGGGTCGGGGTCGGGGGCAGCACACCAAACGGCCAGCTGCACCAGCTGCAACAGCATTTCTATCGTCATGACTTTGAAGCGGCACAGTGAGTGGCATTACTAATTTAGCATGTGGGCGGCAGGGATCAGGCGCAGATGTGCTGAATTCCCCAATAGACCAAATGTCAAATGTCAAAGGTAGGGGTGTAAAAAGTAGGTAAAAATCGTTCAATTCAATCAATCAGGGGTGCAGACGGCACCTGACTTTTGTACCTGAAAGGTACATAGTGCGCTATAATAATAACTAGGCTAATTTAGTACCTTTAATACATTATATCCACTAATGTCTTAAGGAGGGTCTAACCATTAACCTACGATGTTATAGCGTTATTAAAGCCTTCTCCCTAACACACCCCCCTAGCTAATATCTAAATAAATAAAGCTATAGGTTATATATGTTATATATAATTTTAATAGATTTCTAGTGTTTTTAGGTATTTAGGCATTAGTTATAGCCTAATTCTATAATAGAAGTCCTTATGCTTTAGGCCTATTAAAGGCTTTATAAACCTATTAGTAAGTATCTCTAAGGTCTTTATCTAGTTAACCTTAATATTACTAAGGGCATATTACTCTTAAATCTATATTTAATTTATATTAAGGTGCTTAAGGCTAGTTTAAAGCCTTTTTTCCTTATATTTTATAATATAAATTATCTATTTATTATTACACTAGATAATTAAGAGGGGAGGAGCTTAAACCTTAATATTATAAAGTAGTTTACCTAGTGATATGCGCTCTTTTACACTATGGTTTAAAGCAAAGAGCTTTGCCTCTTTGCTAGAAGTTATTATATAATATTGCCTACCTAACTTCTAATCTATTATAGCTTTATATATAATAAAAACATAGCCTTAAGTTAATTTCCTAGTATTAGGGTTATTACTAAGCAAGGTATTAGTGCTTAAGAATAGCGTATTAAAGCTATTGTCTCTAGAGTTGCAAATACAAAGCTTCTTTATGTTTTATACATACCTAATAATTCCTTTAGCGAGCTTAATATATTTTACTAATAGGTTAGTTAAGAAAGTATCTAGCTTTAAAGCTATAAAGGCAGTATCTAGTTTTCTAATAATATAAAGATATATAATTAATCTAATTATAGCTTAAAAGAGGTTAATATCCTCCTTTGTAGCTTAGTTATTATTTAGATAGATAGTAGCTATAGAAAGAGGAGTAGTAAGTCCCTTTAAATTATCTTCTATAATATTAGGAAGGAATTTCTATGTAATCTTATAGATATAGGATTCTTAAGATAACTATATCTCTTTTATAGCTTAATTATAAATAATCTTAATCCCTAGAAACCACTTTAAATTGCCCTAATCCTTAACATCTAGGTTGTTTATTAATTAATTATATAGGGCTTTGAATTTAGCCTTAAATTCATTAGGGTATATTACTATAATATTATTAATATAGAAAAAGAGAATTATTCTATCCTTTATAAAGATATATAGGTTTTCCTTCCCTTAAATAAATCTAATCTTTAGCAGGAATTATATTAGATATAAGAACTATTATTTAGGAGCTTCCCTTAGGCTATATAACGCTTATATTATCTTCTAAAGATAACCTTTTGCCTTTAAGCCTTCTAGTAGCCTATAAAAGATAGGTTCTTTAAGTTTTATATGTAGGAAAGCGTTCTAAATATTATATTATTAGGTATTAAAGTTATTTATATAGTAGATAGCAAGTAGTATGCGTAGAGATTAAGAAGTAAGTATAGTAGTGTAGTTATTAAGGTTATCTTTTAGTTATTAATTCCCTTATACTACTATATAGGCTTTAAACTCTATAACTATGCCTTTTTTATTAGTTTTATACTTAAAAACCTATCTAAGGTTAATAAGTCCCTTATAAGAGTTAAGATTAATTACTTTCTCTAGGATATCTTCCTAGTAATTTAAGGATAGAAGCTTAGTGACCTCTTTTGTAATCACTTCCTTCTAGTAGTTATAATATGCTAAGGCTATTGCTTAATAATAATATATAGGTTTAGGGGGTATATCCTTAATTCTAAGGGTATGCTAGGCACCTTATAATACCGCTATAAAGGCAAAAGAGAATTATGCCTATTAAGCTTTCCTTAATTCCTTTTAAAGTCTTTTCTTAGTAATAATGTTATTAGGGTTAATACTATTATTATGTAACTATAAGGCTTTATATAGATTCTCTAAGCCCTTACTATGTTTAGTAGTAATTTCGCTAGCATTAGTAGTAACCTTTATATATTTAGGTATTGCCTTACTTATAATATTATTAAACTCTTAAAAAAGCGTGTTCTCTTCTTATAATAAAAGCTTTACGTTCTCTATAGAAACTAAGAGCTTATAAGAGAAGTTAGGAGGGGTTAGAAATACACTAGAATATCCCTTTTCTTACTAAGAGGCTTAGATTAGCATTTCTACCCTAATCTAATAGGTTTCTTATAATGTGTTTATAGGCACTAAAGAGAGGTTATTATTATCTTTAAGTTCTATTCCTATAAGGTCCTAACTAATTTCTTTATCTATATCTATATCTTTAGCCTTAAGTTCCTTAAGTAAGTTAATTATTAGAATCTTCTCCTTTTAAACTAATTTAAGCTTTTCTTTAGGTTTAAAGAAAGCATTCTTATTAAAATAAATATAAGCTAATATAATTACCTTTTAATTCCTTAGCATAGGGACCTAGATAATATACTAGGACTTCCCTCTATAGCTAATAAGGTAACTAATATAAGCCTTTTGCTTAAGCTAAGGTAATAAATTATTTAATTTTACATGCTCTAGAGCTTTTGTAGTTATTAGAAAGGCCTTATAACTATAAGCTTAGAGGTATAATATTAAGGGCTTCTAGTTCTCTAATATTATTAAATAGGTAGGAATAGTCTTTCTTACCTAATTTTACTAAAGCTTATATAGCATACTCTATTTCCCTTAATACTTATAAGGCATTTAATTTAGAAAGTATATAGCTATATTAAAGACCTTATTATTAAGCTCTTTTAGAAGCTATGCCTCTAAGCTTAGGGTTCTTGCTTTTTGCTTTACTACCCCCCTAGATCTCTTTACCTTACTATTCTAACTAGGTGTTAAGGGAGCTAAATTATATACTAAGATACCTAAAAAGGCTATCTTATCTCTTATCTCCCCTATAAAGAGGGCTTTTTTAATATTACTATGTAAAAGGCAAAGCTAAATCCTAAATTATATGCTTAGGAAGCTTATTATTATATAAAAGTAATTATAAATCCTATCCTTTAATTTAAATAAATAAAAGAAATGCATTAAGGTTATAAGGCATGTAAAAACATACTAATACTAATCACTATTCTAGCAATCTAAGTTATAATAGTTAAGATTAACTAATAATCTATAACTAGGTCCTTAAGAAAGTCCTTCTAGTGTAACCTTTAATCTCTAGCGCTTAGCTTTACCTATAGTATAAATCTTATACTCTATAAGACTAGGTCTAGTTATTTTAATACCTAGAGTTATATTTATAAGCTATATAAAGGCTTCTTTGCCTAGATAACTACATTATTAATGCCATAGGTCTAAATCTCCCTTTATAGGAGGTTTTAGTAGTCTAGAAGCTACGTTAGCCTCCTTCTAATCCTTAGAGAGCTTTAATAACATAAAGAGATTATTAACCTTATATATTCTAGCTATAGGACTTATTCCTTAGACTAGCATGTTTTTCTTCTAGTTCTAAAAGACTCCTTTATTTATTAGGATCTTTGCTAATACAATATTAACGTGGAATTCTAGGATAAATAGAGTATCTACTAGTATAATTATCCTTATGCCTTAGGTAATAGGGTTAGTAATTATAATCTTTGCTATACCTTAACTAGTAGCTATATAGACTATACCTCTAGCTATAACCTCTATATTAATGTTATTATTAAATTTAGATTGCTTAAACTAGTGTATATTATTAAAGATATAAGCATTTACTCTAGAATTATATAGAACTATATTCTTCTTTATTTCTATATTACTTACTATGTTAGAAGTAGTGATTATAACTTCTTTTAATAGCTAAGAGTGCTTAGATCTAATAGATAATAATATATTAGCAGTCTTCTTACCTAGCGTTATTGTAATTAAGTTATTTATAGGGCTTTGCAAAGGAATAATAATATCTTTACCTTTATCCTATTTCTTAGGCTTCTAATTTATAGCCTTTATTTTCTCTTTAGGGTTATCCTTAAGGTACTTCTTAATATTATCCTTTAAGTTCTTCCTAACTAACTAATCCTTTAGAGTAACCTCTAGCTTATATAGGGTCTTAAAGGAATTATAATACTCCTACTACTTTAAGGCATCCTTAATGTTATAGCTAGAGTAGCTAGGGCACTTAGAACGCTCTAACTTAGCTTAACTAGTTAATCTCTCTAATATAAGGGCATTTACTAACTTTCCTAAGCTTTATAAAGCTTTATAATTATATTTAAACTTAGCTATAGCCTTTAAGAAGCTATAGTTTACTCCTTTATTAAGTAGGTTATTTTATTTCTTCTAGAATAATTTATACTTACTTTAAAGAGATATAATAAACTTATATAGTATTATCTCCTTAGTTTATTAAGTCTTAAGGTCTAGGTAATTCCTCTATAGTACCTTAGTTATTATAGCCTACTTGTAAGGGCTTGGGCTTTGCCTAAGCATTCACATAGTGCACGCGGGTAGGGATAGTCCTGCATAGGCAAGGACGCAGAAAAGGGGGCTTACATAAGGTAGTTAGGGGGTATAAGGGGCCCTAGTGAGGATAGGTTTCCTACCTTTCTCTTTCCTCTCCTTAAGTTTCTTAATACTATATTAACGCCCTATTATAGTAGCCTAAGGGCTAGTCTATAATAATTAAGAAACTTCCTTTAGTCCTTTATAATAGCTACTAAAATTCACAATAGATACACTAATAGATATATTAATAAACATAATAGACACGCTTTACTTATAAGACTAACCTAGCTATAGGATAGTAACACCCCTATCTAACGCTATAGTACTATAGGTAGCCTAATAAGCCTAATTTAAGACGCTTTAACTTATACTATATAAATAAGCAACAGAGCTTAAATGCCTTTAGGAGCATATACACGCAAATGCCTTAGGACCCTTAGCCTAGGCACCCCCTCTAGCTTAGCCTAGCACCCCTAACTAGCCTAGTGCCTCTAACCTAGTCCTTCCTATACCTAGAATAAAACAAAAGCTAATCCCCTTAGGTAACCTATATAATAGTAATAAAGCCTTATTTACTATATAGAGGCTTCTAATAGAATATAAGTTATAGGTAAACTAGGGCTTTATTAGTTCTAATAAGGATAGATAAATACTTATTTATTAAAACCTTTTTTCTAAGGTCTAGTCCTAGGTAGCTACTTACTTTAAATAGGGCAGTGCTATTAGATTTAACCCTACTTACTTTCTAGATTACTTAGGGACTATATTCTCTAACCCCTATAGATAGGAGATAGCCCTTATAAAGCTTAACTAGATAGAGTAAGGTCTAGGGGAGATATTTTCTATATTCTTTATTTGCTTTTCTAAGAAGCTCTTACTAGTAAGAGGGGAGCGCTAGATAGGTAAGGTAAAGCTAGTAAAGCTCTAATATATGCTTAATAAGTGTTTAAAAGAGATTAGCGTAGGATAGGGCGTTAGCTAGAGCGATTAGTATATAGCTATTAGGTAATATTACGAGATTATAGTTAATATAGAAGCCCTTGCCCTAGAGGATAAGTACTAGACCTATTACAAACCCTAACTAGTAAAACTAGTAGCCTAGATTAACTATAAGGGTAACACACTAATAACTAGGGTTTGCGTAGCTAGGACTTGCCTAGGGTAGCTAAATAAGTTAGCTAAGAAGGAGAAGGGGATAAAGGCTACTATAAACATAGAATAAGCAAAATAGGTATTAGAGGCGGAATTAGCTAAATACTACTAAGAGGGACGCTACCTATAGTATGCGTCTAAGGACTACTTTATCTAGGAGTGCACTACCCTCCTAGCCTACTGCCTAAAGGTTAGCATTAACTTATATAGAGTAGATAAGGAAAGCGTGGATAAGGAAGTGAATATTCCCCTTATAAAAAATAAGTAGCCCCTAAGCAAAGTCTTATATAGGGGCAAAGAGGCTAGCTAACTATAACACTATAAGATAATTATAACTACTATATAGAGACAGAATAGGACATAGCATAATACATAGACTAATTACCTTTCTTAATTCCTATACTCTTTAATACATATTATTATATTAATATCTAGATTAATTATAGTTATAATTACTATAGTGTAGTAAGCAAATTAGCAGCGAAATAGCTTAGCCTAAAGCTTATATAGTTACTAAAACGGAGGCATGTTTACACTATAGTAGAAGTAAAATAGAGGGGGAAGCGGGTTAAGGAGGACTCCTTTTCTATTACCTATATAATACGCACTAGAATTAACATAGATAGCTAGGAGTTATTTATATACTTATATATTATCCTAGGTCTTACCTAGGACATAATATTTAGAATGCCTTAGTTAGAGTAATGTAACGTAGTAATTTACGTAGCAAAACAATAACTAGTTATTAAAGTAGCAGAGGGCCTTTATATCTCTAAGGCTACTACTTATAAGGTAAAGGCACTTATATAGGGAATTATTAGATCCCTTTATGCCACTAAGGCTTATAGGGCATAATAGAATAAAAACACTACTATAAGGTTTATTGCTATAAGCCTAAGAGAGATAATAATAGTGCTATAGATTATAGCACCTAAGATAGATCTAGCTAGTCCTAACACATTAACGTTACCTAAGGAGTTATTAGACTTTGCGAACCTCTTTAATAAGGCTAAGGCTAATAGACTGACCCCCTATAGGGGCTCTCTTAATTACTATATACGCCTATATAAGAACCTAGATAGCTTTAAGCTAGCACTCCTATAGGGACTGTTATATAATATGCTATAGGACTAGCTCCTAGAGGTCTAGCGCTAGATTATAGACTTAATAGATAAGGGCTAGATTTATACTAGCTTCTTATTAGCTATAGCCCCTATCCTTCTTGTTAAAAAGGCTAATAAGGGTTAGCGTTTTTGCGTGGACTACCGCGCTCTTAATAAGATAATAGCATAGGATTATTACCCTCTCTTACTAATTAAGAAGACACTATAATCCCTATCCTAGGCGCGCTAGTTTACTAAAGTAAATATTTATATAGCGTTTTATAAACTATAGATAGCTAAGGGAGAGAAGCACCTTATAGCGTTTTATATAAGGTTTAGCCTATTTAAGTAGCTAGTTTGCCCCTTTAGCCTAGCTAGCGCCCTAGTAACCTTTTAGCGCTATATTAATAATCCTTAGGGGATATTAGGGGACTTTATTATAGCTTACCTTAATAATATCTTAGTTTACTTAGGGGGGTTAAGAAAAGACTATATAGCTAAGGTTTAGTTAGTTCTAGGCTGCCTAAGGGCTATAGGCTTATACCTAGATCTTAATAAGTTAATGTTTGCTATAAAAGAAGTCTAGTACCTAGGATATATTATTATAGCAAGACGCTTAGTCTGCCTAAATCCCACGAAGGTTATAGCTATAAGGGAATAGGTAGTACCTATAAAATTATAAGGGGTCTGTAGCTTCTTAGGATTCGCAAACTTTTACTATAACTTTATTAGGGACTTCTCTAAGCTAGCTACCCACTTATATAGCTTATAAAGAAGAATATCCCTTTCTAATAGGGACTAGAAGAGGATAAGGCCTTTAAGAGGTAAAAGCCGTTTATTATATATCTAGTGCTAGCATAATAGGACCTAGACTGCCCTATAGTAGTAAAGCTAATTATTTAGGCATAGCTCTTAGGGATGCCTCTTTAATAAGGCCCTAATAATGTCTTATATCTAGTTACTTACTATTCCCTAGTCTTACGCCCTTGAAAAGAACTATATAATTTATAATAAGGAACTATTAGCTATTATCTTATGTCTTAAGGCATAGTTAGCAAAGCTTTAGGGTGTATCCTATCTATTTATAATCTATACTAATTATAAGAACCTAGAATACTTTATAACTCCTTAACTTATATTAGAGAGGCAGGCCTAGTAAGCAAATACACTTACGCTATTTAACTTTTACCTTTACTATAGGCCTAGTATATAAGCTTAATACCTAGATACCCTTTCCTAAAGGGAATAGGATTAAAGTAAGTTAGCCTTAAGGATAGGGCGAATCTTATAACCTATTACTATTATATAACTCTTACTATTACTAGTTATATAAGGGGATAGCTCTAAACTAGCATTACATATGCTGCTGCTAGTAGGAGAGGCCCTCTTTGCCTTAAAACACCTCTAGACCCTATAGGACTAGGCTATTATATTAGACCCTATGTATAGTATTTAACTAAAAGCTATATAGGAAAGGGCTTAGAAGTTTCCCCCTAATACACTAATAAGGGAATAGGTTACTGATTGCTTTATAAGCGTATATAGGGCGCTTTAGTTTTAGGGCTATACTTAGATCCTAGCTTAGGAACCCCTTATAATAACCCTTATATAATAATGCTATGACTTACTAGTAGCAGGATACCTAGGCTATAACACTACGTTTTAGATTCTATAATAATAGTTCTATTAGGATAGGATATTATAGGATATTGCTTAGTTTATTTATAACTATTATTGCTTTAGTAGCTATAAGAGCTACTAACAGTAGCAGGGCTTACTAAAACCCCTACTAATCCCTAATTAGTTTTAGTCTTAGATTTCTATTAACTTTATAATAGACTTACTAGTAGCGTCCCTAGAGAAGCTATAATACCTTATGGTTATTACTAATAGACTCTTAAAGTTTATATAGCTAGAAGCTATAACCTCTATTAGGGCTAAGGAATGCGCGAAATAATTTAAAATAGTCTAGTAAAGGTTCTAAGGATTTCCCTAATCTATTATTATAGACTAGGGGTTAGACTAGCTAGGGAAATTCTAGATAACGTTATGCTCCTTAGTTAGGATTAATTAGTTACTCTCTATATTACATTACCTATAGACTAATAGTAGCATAGAGCGGGCGAACTAGGAAGTGTAGGTAATATTACGTGTAATAGTCTCCTTCTCGTAGTTTGATTAGCTAGAATATCTAGCCACTTGCTAGCTTGTAATTAATAATAGGTCTTCTTTAGTAATAGGGGTAAGCCTAAACAAATTGCTATATAGATATAACTTAGAACTAATTTAGTTATAACTAGACTATTTTGCTTCTATAACATTACCTAAGGGGCAGGCTATATATTTCCTAGAGCACCTATAAGAGGGTACCCTTCTAGCATAAGCCACAATAGCCTATGTTTAATAAAGGCAGTAGGATATAACCTTAGCTTTTTAATATCTAGTGAAATGGTTTTAGGTTAGAGATAAGGTATAGCTTTTACTTAAGAATATTAAGACAAACCACCCCTTATAGAAACTTAACTAGGTTATAGCAAAGTATATAGTTATTAATATACTAACGCTACTTATAGTATAGTTAGATATCCTAAGGGGCATTTACCTAGTTTTCTACGTAAACCTTATTAAATAGGCTATAAAGGACTCTCTTCCTAGTTAGAAGCTCTAGGACTTCTATCTAGGGCTAGAATAGGTCCTAGCAAAGGATAATAATAAACTTATAGAGAAATACTAAGTTAAGCAAATCTTAGCGGCTTAAAATGCCCTAGGCTAAGGCAGGAGGCGTAATATCCTAGTTAAGTAGAGGTTATATATAGCTAATAGGAACCGCTAGAAAGTATAATATAGATATAAGCCCTTAATAAGTTTAAAGCAAAGTAAGGAGATATATTATAATAATAGACTAAATTAATTATAGACTATATATCTATTAAAGGAGATATCTTCTAGCGTATAAGGCACCTATCCTAAACTTAGCTAATTCCTTATAGCTACTAAAATATTTAGACCCCTTATCCCCTATAGTGTAGGGGTTACTTAGACTAGGGGTTAGTTAGGCTATTAGTAAGGCTATTATTATTAGATAAGATAGTAACTAGTGTTACCTTGTCTAATAGGGATAACCTATGCTATATTAGGTGCTATAGCTACTATAGCTAGCACTATAGCTACTATAGCTACTACTATAGTTTAGATAGTAAGAGCAAAATAGTGTTAGGGAGCGTAAAGTAAGTGTAGTAGGGGTGCTTATTATTAGATTAACTTTTATTAGGGGAGGACTAGTATAATAATAGTTATAGAGGGATAGCTACTACCTATAGTGTAATTAGCATAGTAATTAGTTAGACCTAGGATAGACCTAGGTTAGGAGCGCTCCTAGCGCTAATATAAGGGCAAATTATTACTAGCTTTAATAAGCTACTAGTAGCCCTAGGTGCTACTATAGTAATAGGGGGAGAGTGCCTTAAGGAGGCATATAATTATAGAATTCTTATTATATAGAATTTAGTTTGCTAATAATCTATTAGTTTATTAGAATAAACGCTAGTAACTTACTATATAGAGCTACCTATGCTATAGCTACTAGTAGGACTACTACTACTAAGGGGGATAACCTTAAGCCTAGTTATGTTTATAGTAAGAGCGTTATAAAAGGGGGGGGGCCTAAGGGCAAAGCAAATAGGTGCTAGATTAAATTAAGCCTAATTTAGGAGCGTATTTTATTAGCTTATAAGGGCATAGAACTATTAGGAGAGAACTAGTATTTTCTTTTTAGTGGTTAGAGTCCTTTTAACCCTAGGCATAATAATATATATACCTATAGTAATTAAGGCCTTAAGATCCTTAAGGTAATAATAAAGCTATAGGTTAGCAAATAGGTACCTAGTTAACTAGATATAGGTTATATATTGCTACTAATATAGGGGATAGGACTTACTACTTTTAGGGGGGTAATAGTTTAACACACCTATAGTAAGGCATTATTTAATATAAGGCCTATAGGGCTAAAAAAGCGCGTAAGGCGTAGCATGCTTATTATTATCTAAGTCCCCCTCTATAAGGAACTTACTAATAGACCTAGCTATTAGTGTAATAGGGGTAGTAAGGGATATAGCAGTAGTAGTAAGGGATATAGTAGCAGTAGCTAGAGCTTAAGTAAACCTATAAGTATTTATTTTATAATAAGGCATATTTATTATAAGTCTAATAGGGGAATAATAATTATTTAGAATAATAGAATAGGAAGGAGTAATAGGGTTATAATATTTAGAAAATGTTTTTAGTGTAAGGAAGTTAAGACTATAGGATAAAAACAAATAGTAGGTAGTAAGTAAGGGGATAAATAAGTAAGGGTAAGGCTAGTGTTATTATAATAATAATATAGTGGCTAGAAGCATATATTACATGTCTTGCCTAGACCTAGGTTAAAATAATAAGTACCTATAACGCGTTATAAAGGGTAAGCACCTATATTAACTATAGGTAAGGGAAAAAGAAAGGGAGGAGTAAGGGTATATATAAGGGCTTAGGCTTTGCCTAAGCATTTATATAGTGCACGTAGGTAGGGATAGTCCTATATAGGCAAGGACGCAGAAAAGGGGGCTTATATAAGGTAGTTAGGGGGTATAAGGGGCCCTAGTGAGGACAGGTTTCCTACCTTCCTCTTTCCTTTCCTTAAGTTTCTTAATACTATATTAACGCCCTATCGCAGTAGCCTAGGGGCCAGTCCATAACATACTTATACTAATTATAGGTACCTTTAGCTTATAGATAGTTATTAAGATAGGTTTCTATAAGGATAAGCATTTTCTTAGTGTTTAGTTAATACTAGTCTTAAAGAAGCTTTAATATCCTTTAGGTATAGGCTTAAATAAACTCTTTCTCTTTAACCTTAGTATTAAAATTAAGAGAGTCTTAAATATTCTTAGAAAGGGTTTTATAAATAAACTCCCTAATCTTTAGTAACTACTTTAATAAGGTTATATACTTTATAAGGTTAAATTAGAGCTCCTTATATTAAAAATTAAAGCAGTCTTTTATATCTTTATAAGTAAGTTTCTAATCTTTAAGGGTATTAGGGTTTTCTAGTAAGATAATAGGTCTCTTACCCCTCTATAGGTAAGTAAGTATTATAGGTTCTTTAAGTAATTTAACCTTATTTAGGTTAATATACTCCTAAACGCTATAGGATTCTATATAATTCTTAATTTATATATACTATTTAATCTAGTCCTTCTCTAATAATAATACTATATTTAGAGTTTCTTTAGATATTATAAAGGGGAATATATACTAGGGTTTAAAGGTATATTAAAAGAGAGCTTATCTTATAAGACTAGTAAGTATTAATTATATTAAATAAAGTATATAATTTAAAGATAATAATAATAAGGGCATTAGAAGCCTCCTAGGCTTATAACTATTAAAGGTAGGGGTATAAAAAGTAGGTAAAAATCGTTTAATTTAATCAATTAGGGGTGTAAATAGTACCTAACTTTTATACCTAAAAGGTATATAGTGCGCTATAATAATAACTAGGCTAATTTAGTACCTTTAATACATCGTATCCACCGATGTCTTAAGGAGGGTCTGACCATCGACCTGCGACGTTACAGCGTTGTCAGAGCCTTCTCCCTGACACCAAAAGATCCGTCAACGCTAAGCCGCTGCTAACATTGTGTTCCTACAATGGATTATAAGACCTGTGGCACGCTATACGTCGCGCCCCCACAGCACCTCACAATTTATCTCTTCCCTTCTACGAAGTCCGCCTTCCATGCAACATCGAGAAGATTCAATTTCAATGCAGCAGAATTGCAACAGCAGCCGTCTCATCGAACAGCAGCTGTCCGTCTTGAGCAATAGATATTGCAGCCTCACATCTCAGGCATCACTTTGCCTTTGTTGATGCAGCCACCCGTATCGCGTAGTCACATTACTTTTTCGCTCATCGCTTTTATTCTAGGTATGAGGGTAATATTCGCACATCCACTCCGACGTCAAAAAGAGAGAGAAGTGGAGTCACGCACGGATGCCCTTTGACGATGTCTCATGGGAGGAGAGCGAAAACATTGAAAGCGCTTGGGTGGAATCTATTCTTGAAGAAACCTCTCTTCGAGCGACAGGCGATTTCATAAGCTATAATAACGATATTGATGACGTCATGGGAAAGTAGCGCCCCGAGTCCCCAACCTCCTT
The DNA here is from genome assembly GCA_024072835.1 of Epichloe amarillans. Taxonomy (NCBI): domain Eukaryota; kingdom Fungi; phylum Ascomycota; class Sordariomycetes; order Hypocreales; family Clavicipitaceae; genus Epichloe; species Epichloe amarillans. Next base: position 2,343,795 of record CP099639.1, read on the forward strand.
CCACATCGCACTCGAGGCATCCATCCGCATTACAACAACAAGGCCGCGGGATGAAAAGTCCAAGAATCCACTCATCACTCGCCATCGCCCGAAGCCAAATCCCGTCACCCTCCAAAGCCTCGAACAGAGTCATTCCTTCATTGCCACGCTTTGGACACGCCATGACCGCGACGCCACCACTCGACGAGATCGCCATCGATCTTCCAGAGGGTCTTACCCCAGGACAGTTGAGGTCTTTCCGACCATTTAAGGTAGCAAAGTCGACGACCTAGAAAGGACATGTCCCTGCTCACACTTGAACAGGAATGGATCGCCAACATCAACAAGAGTCTTGCTCTCCAAGCCAGCACCTCTCATCCCTTCCACCTCGATCCGTATGTCTTGCGGTCCATCAGGATTCAGTCTTTTGACCGCTTCGGCAGCAAACGCCTGGGTTTCGTCAAGGTCGCCGCCTCCGTTTCCAACTCTTCCGGCGAATCTCTCCCTGCGATATCCCTCCTCCGGGGGCCCAGTGTCGCCATGCTCGTCATGCTCATCCCCGACGATGTCCCCGAAGGATCAGATGAGCGATACGTCGTGCTGACGGTGCAGCCTCGCGTACCTGCGGGGAGTTTGAGCTTTGTGGAGCTACCCGCCGGTATGGTGGATGACTCGGGGAGCTTCAAAGGCGCCGCGGCCAAGGAAATTGAAGAGGAGCTCGGCCTGTCCATCCAAGAGGAGGAGTTGGTCTGCCTGAGTGAACTGGCGGATAATGCTACCAACAAGGGTTCGGGGCCAGAAGGGGAGCAACTTCCGGCGGCCGTGTTTCCCAGCGCGGGCGGCTGTGATGAGCATGTGACGATATATAGCCACGAAAGGAGGATACCGAGGTCCAAACTGAAGGAATGGAGCGGGCGTCTGACCGGGTTGAGATCCAAAGGGGAAAAGATTACACTCAAGGTGGTTCCTATGAAGGATCTCTGGAAGGAGGGTGCCAGAGATGCGAAGTGTTTGGCGGCGGTCGCGCTCTGGGAAGGGTTGAGAAGGGAGAAACGGCTTTGAGCAAACAGAATCCAGACCACAGGCGCAAGATGGATAAGCAGATACTAAGAACAAATATATTTATCATTGATGACTGCCTTCCCTCCAGGCCCTCTGGGGGGGGTTCATCGATTTCCCCCATGTCCAATGACAAACTGTTCCGCCGTCACCAGGATCTATAGATTGAGCTTTTGCGCCAGCAGGATCCCTTCAGCAACCGTTCCTACTCTCGCATCGATGGCGCATCCCTCCTTTTCTAATTTCTTGCACTCCTCCCACAGATCCGCCAGCTTGACCGTAAACACCTCGATGAACTCCCCGTCCTCTAATTGCGGCTGCGGGTTTTGATTCTCGGGAAGGCTTACATCAATCTTCATGTGGACTATGCGGGTGTTGGTGTTGCAGAAGCCAGGGTCATTGTACATGATGGACGTGACCTCTGTAACCACACCAGCATAGCCTGTTTCCTCTCGCAGCTCTCGAACGGCAGCTTCCTCAGCTGATTCTCCGGCGTCAATCAGCCCCGCTGGCAGTTCTATCGTGACCATTCCGACCGGGGGTCGAAATTGTCTCTGTAGAATGATTTCTTTGCCCGTTGGCTTGTCGAGGATGGCAATCATTCCGACGCCGTCAATCTCGGCGCCCTTGGGGCGGGTTCGACGCTCGGCAGATTCCCATGTTCGAGAGGCGCCGCTGGGATCTTGATAGGTAATTCTGGGAGATGCAGAGCCCATCAGCCGCGGCTGAAGAGAAGACTTGGCTGGAGCAAAACGGGGGAGACTCTGGGAGATGGCTCTCTCGTCTTGCTTACCTGGTCAGCTTGATCCAGCGAGCTTCGCTGTCTGGCTGCGGATGGTAATGTACTTGTGAGTGAGAGGATTCATTGCGCTGGCAAGGAGCTGGGCCGCGTTGAATCGGAAGGATTGGAAGTGGCTTCTCGTACCAAAGGCCCCGAGGAAAGTATTTTCGACTCTGCGGGTGACATGGTGAGTGTAGAGAGTGATGCGATGGAGAATTGGTGAAGCTGGCTGGGGCTGGGGCTGGGCACACGAAGTGCACAAAGTCGGCTGCACCTCCACAGGTTCCACCCACCTTGCTTTTGCTTGATGGATTGATTCGGCGGGGCAAAAGTTCATCACAGGCGAAATCTCCATTTCCAACCCGTCACAGAAATGCGAGTGGCCGCAAGGACCAACGCGGCAGCCAACATGACAGAAGCACCCCAGATCTGAGCCCCCAAGTATTCCCCCCCCGACCGATCAATGATTGCTCCTGCTGTGGGAGGACCGCCCAAGGCGGAAAACGCGCACAGCGTCTCAACCATGCCGAACCGGATCCCCATCTTTTGAGGGTCCCTGGTCAAACTCGCCAGTGACGAAACATACGTGGCTTGGTTCGCGCTGACGACCACGCCATAAAATATACTAAAGGCATACATGCTTGCTCGAGTGGTGATGACGCTCCAAATGAAAAGCATGACGCCTATCGAAGCAGTTGCTAAGATGTAAACATTGATAGGACCAAGACACTGATTCGCCAAGTGTCCCGCAAGCGGCCTTACTCCGATGCCCACCGCGTTGGTGATGAGAAGCAGATTTACCGACTCGAGTGACGAAAACCCAACAACGTTGCGCGCAAAACTATTGATCTGCGTTGCGATGCCGATGCGTCAGTCGATTCTCATCAATAGTAATGGTGAGGCGTGGTGATACCGTCTGCCCGCACGGAGTATACATACATAAAACAGGCCGAAATACATGCCGTAGAAGTTCAAAAAAGCACCCACCGCGAATAGCACATATGTGGTCTCTCTGAAAGCCGCCCATTCGATCCACGGGCCCGTCTTCCGTCCGGGGAGACGTGGACGTAGGAGTGCACATGAACCTGTGCAGAGCACAAGAGCGACAAGAGCCGCGACTCGAGAAGCCCACCGAAAGCCTACCTGGGGGATCAGGTACTGCACGGTCGCGGGGAATATAACTCCTCCTGCGGACGTCCCTATGGCTGAAATGGACAGTGCCAGAGGCCTGCGTTCCTTGAAGTAGGAGCTGGTGATGGTGACGGCGGGCGTCGAACCAATGCCGATGCCAAGCCCGAGGCAGACACCCTGAGCAAGCATGATCTGCCAGTATTCGGAGCAGAAGCTCGTCATGTATGAGCCGAGCACAACGAAGAAACATCCAACAATGATGACTTCGTGCGAGTATCCAGCGTCTGCAATGCGACCAGAGGGGGCGCAGACCAGAAATGCGATGAAGACTTGGATGGACCCGATCCATGATACATCTGCCGCAGCCATACCAAGGCTGTCGACATAGTAAAGCTGGTACACTCCCCACGTCGCGGCGTAGCCCCAGGACACCGCATTGGCGAGGTTGGCAGCAAACACCTGCGACCAAGCCCGCCATCCGCCGTCCGGGGGGTCGAAGTCGAAGTCGAGGTCGAGGTCGAGGTCGAGGTCGGATGACGGCGTATCAGAGGCAGGCTTTTCGGAAACGCATCGTCGAGGAGCATGGTGGGGATCGCAGACTGTGATGACTGACGATGACGAAGATGAAGAGGATCTGCCCCCACCCACTTCTGCAATATCGTGAACAAGGCAAGTCTCCTTCTTCCCATCGTAGACCCCAGAGTCGCCCATGATGTAAGCAAAAACACCATGGACGTGAATGAGCAGGAACAAGAAAGAACATGTCGTACCCGGGTCGGAAAGGGCGGTGTTGGCGTTTTCAACAAGTTCTAAGCTCGCTATTCTCTCCGAAAACTAGACATATCTTCTACATTCCGCATCATCGTCCTCGTCCTCGTAGCTTCTCGAGTTGCAACTCGGCTTGTTTCAGTCTACATGCCGAGGCGGCATCGAATTTGACAGTGCGGCAATGAGTAAAGCCAAGCCTTTTTTCCCTTCCATATCCTGTTTCTGCATACGTGCGTCGTGGACCTGGTAAGATGCCATCGGCCGGCAGGGCAGAGCCCCCCAGCCTTTTTTTGGAGTTTTACATTCCTCAGGGCAGCGCATTCCAAGTTCCCGAGTCCCGCAGGGCGAATTCGGTTCGCGGCACGACTGCCAATGAGATTGGTCATAAGCACCACGATTTTCATGACTTCTCCAATGAGACATGGCTCATATGTGAGACTTGATTCTTTCCCCCTGATCGGCTCGCCGGGGCTGGTAAATGATGGATGAACCAGCCTCCCACCGATTTCTTTTTTTTTTCTCGCAGCTGAGTTCCGCCAAAAAGCAACAAGAATATATTAGTAAGCGTTATCTTTAAATTCCTATTATTTTGTCAAGGTAATGCAAGTGGCAGTTAACCTGCTCTATGAGGTTTTTCACACCCTTGATACAGAAGTATGGGTGGTCTGGGCAACCTTTGCAGAGCATGTAGAGGCCTTCGTCAACTTCCCACTCGTCGGGACTACCTGTCTGGCAGACTTTGAACTTTTTCCTGCAATTCCTTGCTTCACACGCGTATGAGTTATGCTCATTGTTAGCGTGGCTGCCGATACTGCAAAACCTTCTGGCTCCAGAACTGACTGACATTCTTTCAAGCGAGATGTGACTACATATGTCAGCCGCAAGCTTCGATCAAGAAGTAACTCAGACTTGAAAATGGCGATAGTTGCTGAAAAGCTGAAAGGTGTTAGCAGAAAGCGGGATGTTCGTAGTCTGAAGATAGAATAGTGGCCAGATCCCTTCAAGACCTGGCCTTTATATTGTGTGGCTAAAATTGTGACCTTCAGAGCTCTCTAGCTTCTGGGCCTTGGTTCAATTGGCTTCGCTGGTCGTCGGCTTCGTCGGCTTAATTCTGCTACATCGGATCCCCAGGCATGGCATCTAGACTCCCTAGTCACAAGTCCTTGGCTGGGTGAAACCCCCTAGCATCTCCCCTTTTCATAGAAAAAAAGATGACTTGAATTACGGACTTGAATTAAAATATGGTGTTATTTTCTAGCTAGCTAGCTATAGCCCGACAAGATGACCAATCCGATCTATCACGAAGATGGCTTCCTTTGAGGTTATCAACCTCTTTGATGTGCGCAGGCATTATTATCAACAACATCGTCATTGAGTCTTTTCGGTGGTTGTTTCTGCGTTTCCACACCCAGTCACGTTTCATTCATCAACTACTACGTCCGTACAGCACTACCCACGGCCTGTCCCATCGTTGCCCCTCCATTTTGGACGACGCAGTTCGAATAAGCGCCGAAGGTTTTGTTTCATTTATGAAGAGAGTTTCAAAGCTTGGGCTTGACTCTATGCTAACGTTGTGGAGAAATCCAGACTTCCAGCCCAGGCACTTGCTGTTCAAGATGTCTGTCAAGAACATCCAGTCCTGCCACGCAATATAAGGCTAAAGCGTAACCAGAGAGGAGCTTTTGCCATGGGGAAATCTATATAGAGTTCTAAAGGAACGAAGTGCGAGTGCAAACTGCCGCCATTTTAACAACCAGTACGCCTCAGGGATGCGGTGAAGAAGCCAGTCTCATTGTCAATCTCCAAGTCAGGCGAGAGCCAGAATGCAGATTTCTTATGCTTCATGCGCGATCAAAACTGTCTTTCCGTACTTATGCTAGCTTGGACATGTATCCTTTCGGCCCGCTGGACAGAAATTATGCCGGGAACTTGCTCTCTTGCCTACACCGAAAGTCAAGCGACAACTTGCCACAGCATACCCCAATGCAAAGACAAAGGAAACCCCATCAGCATTGAGCTTGGAAATGTGAGTCCACAAGAAGCTCGATGGTGGGCAGCGATTCTTGCTCCAGGGCAGGGCTGGCAAGCAGACATGACCTTTGAAGAACAAACATCTCTAGCACCCTGGTCAATCCGCCTTCAGCAAAGCCCTCGTTTTTGTTTAGCGGTATTGTGTCATGGGATGTTTGTCGCTGGGGTGATTTCTGGCGCGGACCCTTCAGCCGTGTGAACTCAGGCGAGGAGACACCTACATCAGCATTCAATTTTAGCCATTCGAGCCGGAAAGCGTGATACCCGTCATTGCCTCTGGGACCATGCGAACCCAGGCATTGATGCGCCCACGAAGCATCCGCATCGATTGGTTTGAAGCCTAGCCTATACCACGAGGGCTTTGAGGCGAACTGTAATGGCGTAGACTATCTTCACCAAGAACCACTCATTGCCCTACTAATTAGTGCTGGCGCTAACCCTCACTGCAAGCCTCGTGGCGAAAACCTCGTCATTCATCAAAGCTGCATCAAATTGTCGATCTAGCCGGCGGTTAAAGACGAGAGAACAAGATTCCATTAACACCAGATAACAATACCTCCTAGGTAGAACGGAAAACTACCTGCTTACGTTTAACTATTCAATTCATCATTAAGCTTTGTTTGATGCCCTGGATATTGTTTTCATGCAACATACTGATCAGAGATAGATGTCGGTGGTGTATACTATGGAAAACATCTTGCAACGACACGTCTGTCTCGAACTGTTGTATTGTATGACAGGGCCGGACCATTCTAGTTCTCACGGTCCGGCGGCGGAGCAGGTGGAAAAAAGGTGTGTTTCTCCCGGTCCTGGACTTCGCACGTAACCCTGCTGGTAAATTCTCTTAGACCATTCCTAGAGAAGGTGCACCCACGGTTCGTCCCCATTTTCAATGTGTTGAGGGGACCCGTCTTCATCACAATCGAAGCCATCACGCATATTGAGGATAACCGTCCTGCCATGACACTCGCCACGCTTCGTATCCCCGCCCGTGTTGCCAATACTGACCGTGCTATATGCGGATGTCGTGTGGCCGTCTATCTCGGCGAGCCAGTGCTCTCGTGAAGGATCGATGTGGAGATGAAAGACTTGTTCTGTGTCAGTATTTGCATTGATACGACGAACGTCAACTGCAGTAAGTTCATGGCATATCCGAGATATAAGCCAGCACGGTCAAGTCTAATAATTGCATGACGACAATTTCAAGGCTGTCAACTGGCGTGTTGCACGGGGTTCTCAGATGCACGCTGGGTCCAATAGCGGCCATACAGGCATCTGGGTCGGGCATGGGTCTTCTCTTGGTTTATCGGATGTTTGAGTTGAAAGAGGGTGGAACGGCATTTTCCACCAGGGCCATCAGCAGATGGATTACAAGAACATAAACTTCCCTCCAAAACACCAACGGGATGCGAATTGATGGGGGGCAACGTGAACACTGGCGCTGATCTTGGTGTATTTAAGATTTAGTGGATTTTCATAAAGTACAGGCGGCGGCTAGCCGATTCTACCGTTAGCTAAGCCTATATTCATGATTCTGGTCCGAACAGGCTTTCTATACACACAGCATGATTGTATTCCAGACGTATGGAAATACACCGGAAGAATGTTGGTCATTTCCAGAGGTCCGCAGCAGGGGATTATTCGCAGATCAATGAGTGTGTAAAACCAACGCGTAGTTGGTGTCGCTTCACTGGCATTGCGATCCAAGGGATCCTATGGAGGCATCGACGAGAATTACCCGAGTGACACGTTGTTGAAGGGTGTGCTGACGGTCAAGTCGACCCACTGGCTCAATGTCAAAGAATCCGTTCATCGAAAAATTATAGCAGATCATCTGCTCGCTCTCATGAGCTGGACACGGCAAAAGCTGGCCGAGTAAAATATAGGACAGTGATCAACATTATTATTAGGTATCGAGATTTGATCCGTGTTGGTTTTAGCAATTCAGTCGCTTCGCATAGTTCGTCCACTTCACGGATCGTTGTGGCCCTGAATTAGGGACAAGCAACCAAGTCTCTTGAGTTCCCCACTGCTTCAAGGCTAGTAGCTTCCAAGATAAGGGCCATAAGACGATCCCGTAGAGTGTCAAGCGGTTCAAAGGGTATGGCGGTGAGCTGGATTGATAAAGATTGTGGCGTTGGCGGAACGAGAGCTACATTGTCCACCATGGCCAGGAAAATGGATGAAACCGTCGTCGAGTAAAGGTGCAGCAATGCGTTCCCGTCGGGCCCGACGCTCGTGTATAATAGTTTTGACTATACAACGTTAGTTATGTGCTCACGATAGACGACTTTCATCCTTCAAGGATACATACCCGCACTCCAGAGACACGCTTTCTCGTGGCCGGACCCAAGGTCCTCCATTGTTGCTGGGCTAGTGCAATCAAGACAGCCACAAGGTAAGGCTCACGCAGCGGTTCCGTAGGGACCAGTCTCTTTAATCTCAAAGAGGCCAGTTTCACCCCAGGTTGATTATAGCGAGCGCTACGGCCGTAAAGAGGTTGAATTTTTCTCTTGCGCATAAACGCGATATGGCCTTGATCGATGTGGGCGACAATGGGCGGCGGCGGTACGGATCCGGCGTCGTCGGTACATTCGTTGCGCAGGCAAAAGTACGAACAAGGCAGTATAATACCTGGGTAGTCCCCGAAGCGCAGTTCGAGATGCATACTATTTGGTTCTTCTCCGTTAGACTGGGGGGGGGGGGTATTTGGACGAAGAAAAGAGGTATGTATAGGCAGGCAAAACGGAAAACTCACAACCACTCCAGAGGAACCTCGGAGCCCCCCAGCAGAGCCCGCATTCCGCCCTCTCTGTTCCCGTATCCAGGACAAAACTCGCTCTTGAAGCCTCTCAAGCGGCGCTCGTCGCCAGGATATTCGAGCTTCATGACGACGTCTGGCGGCGCTGGCGAGGGCCCGATGAAGTCGCAGCCAAGTAGGTCGAGGTGCAGCTCGGTCCAGAGTAGAGGTTCGACGAGGATGCGTGATCTGGAGTAATGGCCGAGTCTCTGGCGAATGGAAAGGCCATTCAGACGGCGAGTCGAGCTGTCTTGCGCCCCCGACGTTGCCATTGCGGGTTAAAAGTGCGTTGTCGTGTAGACATGAATGTGGAGTTGGCAGGGTCGCACGTTTGGAGAAGAGACTAGTTAGCAAGAGCTTGAAGATCGACGCAGAGTACAAGAGCCACCTCATGTAGTTGCAAGGCTAACCCGCCACGAGTACGTGTAATTACATATTCTTTTAGCACCACAGTACAGTGCTCCACAATTATTCCTGTCCATTCTTCGCCCTGCGAGTGCATCCGGAAAAACCTCCTCATGAATGCCTGGAAGCGACGCTGCGAAGATAAGCCAAACCTTTGGGCGCCGAAGATCGACAATAGTTATAACCCGGCGGGTTGCACCTCGACGAAACAGACGGAGATTAATTACCAACTGAACGTTGAATATGATGCTGCCAAGACTCGTGCGCACCGTGAGAGCTCCTCAACACGCTCGTCGAAGTCTAAGAAAGGCGCAATCGAGGAGCGTTATCTCGGACCATTCTCCGCTAAACTGAAGTCGGGCGAAGGATCTGCCTTATGGGAGATGACAGATTTGGGAGACGGCGTTACGAAAGATCAGAGAAGCTGGACTAAGCCGGCGCACTGCTTGATCTATGGCACCCTTATCGAGTAAGGCTTCAGCGGGGGTATTCGCATATGGTTCACCTATCTGGCCTAAATCTGGTCAGAGAACAGCGTCACTATGACCGAGTACAGTCATAGTGTCAAATATCGATTGCTGGCTCTCACGAAACCAGCACTCTGACATGTGGCGGCTTGAGGCGGCTCGTAAGTGGTAGGTGTGAACGTGTCGACTCAAGCCTGGCCGTCCGAAGCATAGTTGCGGATGTGGGCTAGTTCCACTTAACCCTGTAAGCCTCTCTAGATTTATTATTATAATTTTGACCTCTTTCTCATTGGCAAAATATTCTTCAACCATCCACCATAGGCAACCATGACCTCGCAGCAAAGCTCTGAGCTAGCCGCGCAGAACCTGCGAAAGCACTTTGCAAGCATATCCAAAAAAGATGTACTAGAAACCACGTCAAAGGGGAACCTGCATCTTACCACTTCCTTGGTTGCGTATATGGGAATTCCGGAAAAGGTCTCGGCACCTGTAAAGTTCCTCGACTTGGCTTGCGGGAGCGGCTTGGTCACCGAGTCTTTGCAGGCTCGACTGCCTCAGGATATTCTGGAGAGGAGCTCGTTCACGGCGTCAGATGCATCTCCAAACTTGGTGGAGGTTGGGGCGAACAGAGCTGAGAAAGAAAAGTGGAAGAATGTGAAAACTTTGGTGCTTGATGCGCAGGTCAGCTCATCCCTTTCCCCCACTTTGTTTGGAATAATGCTGCTGGTAATTGGACCTGGCGATGGGAGTACGAAGTTGCTGACTCACTATGAAACAGGATACTGGCCTACCAAGTAACTCATTTACGCATGTGGCCGTGGCTTTGGGTTTGCAGATCATTCCGAACCCTGATGCCGTGGTCAAAGGTACGTGTGCCAAGCTCCCCTTGTGAACACTCCATCCTTCGAATACAACCGTATAATAAACTAGCTACTTATATAAAATCTTTAGAAGTAATAGTGTCTTAGCTAGTAGGATTCGTTGCTAACACTCCGCTAGCGAAGCTTAGACCTAGGTCATTAACTTCCTCCCTAGCTAACTTGTTAGCACGCTCAATCGCCTTGTCTCTCTTCTGTTTTGCCCAGTCCCTGCCGTTCCGATACGCAGCAGCGCCTTTACGAAATGTGTCCAGACTGCCGGTCATGGCCCAGCCATCAATCTGGTTCATCACGTACCCAGGTTTCCCTCCCGGCGCGGAGGGCTCTATCGAGTGCGTGGCGTACATCTTGAGCTGTCCATCTTGATATGTGTAGCCAAGTGTGGATGCCTTGTTATCAAATATTGGTTCTGGAGCCATGAAAGACCGAAGAGAGACCAGGGCTCGCTCTCCAAGTGCCATGTCGTAAGATATCTGGCGTTTTGCCACGGCTGCTGACCCATCCGGACCTTTGACTTCGAGAAACACATTTGGTGCGATAGGCAGATCTTGCTGGGGAGAAGGAATGATATGGCCGTCCAATTCCCTGCGCACCCTCCGGTCGAGCTGCTCCGGTCGGGCACCATAGTATATATCTGGCTTGGCAGCTACCAGGGTACCGTCGGTTAGAGGGGCGAGGTTTGTGAATGCAATATCACTAGCGGTGCATTTGCTATAACCGATATTGCCTTGAATAAAGGGAATAACTTTTGAGACAACTTCGGTCTCGTTCCTTGCATCCGCATCTGCCTGTTGGAAGCTCTCAAACTGTGCGTTTGAGAATAGAGACGGAGAAAGAGATTCCCGGTCACGTTCTAATGCTTGTCTCAACTCGTCCAGATTTTCTTGCCTTGATGGAAGTCGGCCATCGGGATACCTGTATCGGTCGGGAAGGATGCCATGGTCGATAAGGTGTTGCTGGAAATCCGGGTCATATGCCTTCGTACTTCGACTTACGGTCGTATTCGACGAGTCACGCTTCTTTGGAGACTGGCAGCCTCGTTTTCGTCGCCCAAGACTTGACTGGCTGGAGCTCATATCCTGCTCGGCGGCTCGAGGTGCGCGGCCCTGCTGCCCATTAGCTTCGTCGATAGGGCGGCTCTAAGCGCCCACTTACCCCCCTTAGCTCGGTCAGGTCGGGACCGCCGTGTTTTGCTAGACGCTTGACCCCTTCCAGAGACTTCGTGGAGCACCGTCGGGGGAACTGGTCGGCGAGGAGGCGACCGTCGTCTGTCGCGGCACGGCGGGCTCGGAGATGGCGGCTTTGACGCGTTAAGTCGGGAGAAACGTGAGAGTCTTTCCCAGCGAGCGCTCGCCCTCTGTTCCTTCGATCCAGCTCCCGCAAAGCACTCGCACACAGAGGCACCTCTGATAAGCCGTCCCAGAATGCTGGTGGCGGAACGGCTGGGTGCTCGAGCTTTGGTCGCTTCGGCGAGCCGTGCGCTGCGTCGTCTTGCGGCGATGAACTTGACTCGGAATGTCGGTGCTTGCGTTTGCTGAGATTCTGTTGTCGGTCGCGCGGAGGGGTTTGTGACACGATCATCCTTGAGTGCTTGAGTCGATGCACAGGTAAGTGCAGGACACTGCACTGTGCTCTTATGCGCGATATGAGGGGGAGAGCACGGCGGAGAACACGGCGGAGAACAGATCACCGCGACTACGTGGTGCGCCGCGCTCCTTCCGTTGGAAAGTCACAATTGAGATGCAATACAATGATGGATTTTAGTGGAAACTGCATCGCCCTTTCGCGTTATGACGACAACAATATAGACGAGTTGCGCCTCATCGTAGGTGGTTGGGACTTAAGCGAGTGGTTATCACATAATGCCTGCACCAAGGCCTGACGGCGCTTGCGTTTGCGTAGCGCGCGGGTAGAGTGCTTACGTCATCCATGCCCTGGCATTGGGTCTGTCCCCTTCAATGCACTCTTAACCAAGAAACCGACCTTCAATCATGACTCACCGTAGTCCATACCTTGATGGTAACGATGAGAAACCCGTCTTTGGCTGTGCGGCGCTGTCAACTGCTTCTGCCTCCTTTTTTTCTCCTACCAGCAGTTCCATCTAGGGGTTTTCGCTGCCCTCAAACTCAGCATTGGCCTTCATCACATCGCCTTATGAGCAGATCAGCAACGCAGTCCTCGCATGAGAGTGCGGCATCCGACTCGGAATTGGCCGTCCGCTTCCATCCTATTGACGACGCCGAACCTTTTTACAGATATGGCCCTGGCGGATACCATCCTGTGTCCATCGGCGATCGACTTGGAGGTCATTACCGTGTCCTCCATAAGCTCGGCCATGGCAGCTATTCCACTGTCTGGCTCGCGCGAGATGAGACGCTCCAGCGACTTGTTGCGGTCAAAGTCTGCACGGCGGACGCGAGTCCGCGTGAGTCTGAGATTCTGTCCCTATTAAATAATCTGGCCGAGGTTGGCGACGATGGCGACGATGGCGACGACGCCGCCTTGGGGCGAGGCATGGTACCTAGACTTCTCAACACATTTCAAATCAATGGGTCGCACGGCACGCATACGTGCCTGGTCACTGACGTTGCACGGTGCAGCTTGAATGGGGCAAAGAGCAGCGGGTGCTACGCACCTTTAATGCTACCGGTTGCACGTGCTATCGCCGCTCAGTTGATTCTCGCAGTTACCTACCTACATCGCAAAGGATTTGTCCACGGGGGTGAGGGCTGGTATCCTTTTAGCTCTTCTGCTATCTGACTGACTTGACTGAGTGCAGATCTTCATCTTGGCAACGTCCTACTTAAGCTCCCACAGGAATTTCATTTCTGGTCTGACGAGGAGCTGTTGGCGCAATGTGGGGAGCCGGAACTTGAGCCGGTTCAGACATTTGATGACAAGCCAATTCCACCGCACGTTCCGACAGTCGCCACTCTACCCGTCTGGTTCCCCACGGACAGAATCAATAAACTGTCGCTGTCGGATGCCCAGATCGTCCTCGCTGATTTCGGCGAATCGTACCGCCCTTCGCAAGAGTTAAGATTCCAGTGTTGCACGCCAGAGCATTCTCGCCCACCGGAGAGTAGATTTCAGCTAACGACGCCAAAGTCATTCCCTAGCGACATCTGGACCCTCGCATGTGCTGTTTGGGCCACCCTGGCTCAGCGGTCCTTGTTCGAGGTATCCTGGGGTACCGAGGACAGCGTGACGTGGATGCAGATTCAAGCGCTTGGAAAGCTGCCTGATGAATGGTGGGAGAAGTGGGATGCACGCTTAGAAGACTTTACAGAGGATGGCCAGCTTATCCAAGCCGATAACAGTCCTGTCTATACTTTTGATTATCAATTTGAGGACGCGATGCAGAAGGGTCGCAGAAGATATAAAATGGAGACAATGGGTGTGGCTGAGAAGGAGGCTATGCTCGCCATGTTGCGGCCGATGCTAGCGTACAGACCGGAGCAACGCTGCAGCATCGATGAGGTTCTTAGTTCGGAGTGGATGACTAAGTATGCTATGCCTGACTACGAGGAGATACGTTCGTGCAGGTAGCGGAGGCCAGTTGGCGGTCGTTGCGGGCCGAAGCCGAGATAACTTGCTTCAAACTCGACAAAGTTTTATCACGCATCGGCTTAACTGGGAAAAGCTACAACCTAGAGAAAGCGATTCCTGCTGCGCCAACTCTCACAAACAAAAGGATGATAAAGAAATGAGGGTGGAGAAGGAAAAGAAGAAGAGAGACGAGAAGAGAAATGGAGAGACTCCGCGACGCAGGATGCTTTTCGTTACAAGATTACCCTGTACCTGACGGTGGTTGACTCTCCCAACTCGTTCCGGGACTCTACGTGATGAGATGGTTTCGATCCGCGGCAGATTGCCTATCCGACCCTCCCATAGCGGACAAAGGGTCAGATAGTATTGGTCAGCAGGAGCTTACGCCAGATACTTCATTAATGGGACAAGGGCCGCTGGAGAGGAAGAGTCCAGTCAAAAATCGTAAGAGTGAGAGAGTTCTATACACTGTACTGTAATCCATGTGTTGCAGTTAGCGCTTCCGCTTTCTGATTCGCTCCGCGACCTAATCACATGGTCTCGAACGCTAACGTTAGCCCACCTACACGCTAATTACCTTAACCACTTTTATGTCTCTCCTCCCTCTACTTATAAGTACCTCTATTTGCACTAACTATTATAAACTAGCCTTATAGCTGCTGCACATAAGCGTTTAGAGTGTGATTAATATTCTTATAGAAAAAGAAAAAGACTAAGCTTAGGGTTATATAGCATCCCCCTTTATAGGGGTTACACCTAGTCTATATATAGGGCGCGCATAAACTAGTGTTTTTCTATATATAGCTTACTTACTTTATAAAGCCTCTTTAAATCCCCCTTTTCTTTACTAAAAACCTAAGCTTATAGCTTAAGTCTATAATATACCCCCTTACTTATTCTCTTCTATTCTTTCCTTATCTAGCTAAACTAAATATAAATATATATTATTAACTTATAAGGTATAGCTTTAGTATATATAAAGCTTACCTTATTTCATATAGGTATAAGGTAAATCCTAGACTTAACTAAGTAAAGTTAAAAAATTTTTACTATAAACTTACCTTACTTCTAACTATCTCTATTACACTACTACCCTATATATACTAACTTTACTTATAAAAAACACTAGCTTATTCTTTTTTTTAGTCTATTACTAATTACTTTTAATACTTTATATTATTACTTATTTCTTACCTTTTACCTATTACTACTTAAATACTAACTTTACTTTAGCTTTTACCTTAACTCTAACTACTATAACCCTATTATTATAATATATTACCCTTATCTAATACTAGCTATTTTCTAGCTATGCGTTTACTCTAGCCTTTAACTAAAGACTATAAGTATTCTCTAAGAAATATAAATACTTCCTTTCTTTTCCCCTTTAAAATCTAATCCTTTCTCTTTATAATATTACTACTTGTAAGGGCTTAGGCTTTGCCTAAGCATTCACATAGTGCACGCGGGTAGGGATAGTCCCGCATAGGCAAGGACATAGAAAAGGGGGCTTATATAAGGTAGTTAGGGGGTATAAGGGGCCCTAGTAAGGATAGGTTTCCTACCTTTCTCTTTCCTCTCCTTAAGTTTCTTAATACTATATTAACACCCTATTATAGTAGCCTAGGGGCTAGTCTATAATAATTAAGAAACTTCCTTTAGTCCTTTATAATAGCTACTAAAATTTATAATAGATATACTAATAGATATATTAATAGATATAATAGATATGCTTTACCTATAAGACTAACCTAGCTAGGGGATAGTAATACCCCTATCTAATGCTATAGTACTATAAGTAGCCTAATAAGCCTAATTTAAGACGCTTTAACTTATACTATAAAAATAAGTAGTAAAGCTTAAATGCCTTTAGAAGTATATATATATAAATACCTTAGGGCCCTTAGCTTAGCTACCCCCTTTAGCTTAGCCTAGTGCCCCTAACCTAGTCCTTCCTATACCTAGAATAAAACAAAAGCTAATCCCCTTAGGTAACCTATATAATAGTAATAAAGCCTTATTTATTATATAAAGGCTTCTAATAAAATATAAGTTATAGGTAAACTAAGGCTTTATTAGTTTTAATAAGAATAGATAAATACTTATTTATTAAAACCTTTTTTCTAAGGTCTAGTCCTAGGTAGCTACTTACTTTAAATAAGGTAATACTATTAGATTTAACCTTACTTACTTTTTAGATTACTTAGGGACTATATTCTCTAACCTTTATAAATAGGAGATAGCCCTTATAAAGCTTAACTAAATAAAGTAAGGTCTAAGGGAGATATTTTCTATATTCTTTATTTACTTTTCTAAGAAGCTTTTACTAGTAAGAGAGAAGCACTAGATAGGTAAGGTAAAGCTAGTAAAGCTTTAATATACACTTAATAAGCGTTTAAAAGAGATTAGCATAGGATAGGGTATTAGCTAAAGTAATTAGTATATAGCTATTAGGTAATATTATAAGATTATAGTTAATATAGAAGCCCTTACCTTAGAGGATAAATACTAGACTTATTATAAACCCTAACTAGTAAAACTAGTAGCCTAGATTAACTATAAGGGTAACACACTAATAACTAGGGTTTATATAGCTAGGACTTACCTAGGGTAGCTAAATAAGTTAGCTAAGAAAGAGAAGGGGATAAAGGCTACTATAAACATAGAATAAGCAAAATAGGTATTAGAGGTAAAATTAGCTAAACACTACTAAGAGAGATATTACCTATAGTGTGTGTCTAAGGACTACTTTATTTAGGAGTATACTACTCTCCTAGCTTATTACCTAAAGGTTAGTATTAACTTATATAAGGTAAATAAGGAAAGCGTAAATAAGGAAGTAAATATTCCCCCTATAGAAAATAAGTAGCCCCTAAGTAAAGTCTTATATAGGGGTAAAGAGGCTAGCTAACTACTATACTATAAGATAATTATAACTACTATATAGAGATAGAATAGGATATAGTATAATATATAGACTAACTACCTTTCTTAATTCCTATACTCTTTAATATATATTATTATATTAATATCTAGATTAATTATAGTTATAATTACTATAGTGTAGTAAGCAAATTAGTAGTAAGATAGCTTAGCCTAAAGCTTATATAGTTACTAAAACAGAGGTATATTTACACTATAGTAAAAGTAAAATAGAGAGAGAAGTAAGTTAAGGAAGACTTCTCTTCTATTACTTATATAATATACACTAGAATTAATATAAATAGCTAGGAGTTATTTATATACTTATATATTATCCTAGGTCTTACCTAGGATATAATATTTAGAATGCCTTAGTTAAAGCATTATAATATAGTAATTCACGTAGTAAAATAATAACTAGTTATTAGAGTAGTAAAGGGCCTTTATATCTCTAAGGCTATTACTTATAAGGTAAAGGCACTTATATAGGGAATTATTAGATCCCTTTACGCTACTAAGGCTTATAAGGTATAATAGAATAAGGACACTACTATAAGGTTTATTACTATAAGCCTAAGAGAGATAATAATAGTGCTATAGATTATAGCACCTAAGATAGATCTAGCTAGTCCTAATATATTAACATTACCTAAGGAGTTATTAGACTTCATAGACCTCTTTAATAAGGCTAAGGCTAATAAACTACCCCCCTATAGGGGCTCTCTTAATTACTATATACGCTTATATAAGAACCTAGATAGCTCTAAGCTAGCACTCCTATAGGGACTATTATATAACATGCTATAAGACTAGCTCCTAAAGGTCTAGCGCTAGATTATAGACTTAATAAATAAGGGCTAGATTTATACTAGCTTCTTATTAGCTATAGCCCCTATTCTTTTTATTAAAAAGGCTAATAGGGGTTAGCGTTTTTGCGTGGACTACCACGCTCTTAATAAGATAATAGTATAGGATTATTACCCTCTCTTACTAATTAAGAAGACACTATAATCCCTATCCTAAGCATACTAGTTTACTAAAGTAAATATTTATATAGCGTTTTATAAACTATAGATAGCTAAGGGTAAGAAGCACCTTATAGCGTTTTATATAAGGTTTAGCCTA
Organism: Epichloe amarillans; assembly: GCA_024072835.1. Classification (NCBI taxonomy): domain Eukaryota; kingdom Fungi; phylum Ascomycota; class Sordariomycetes; order Hypocreales; family Clavicipitaceae; genus Epichloe; species Epichloe amarillans. Next base: position 2,361,690 of record CP099639.1, read on the forward strand.
TTTAAGTAGCTAGTTTACCCCTTTAGCCTAGCTAGCACCCTAGTAACCTTTTAGCGCTATATTAATTAATCCTTAGGGGATATATTAGGGGAATTTATTATAGCTTACCTTAATAATATCCTAGTTTACTTAGGGGGGTTAAGAAAAGACTATATAGCTAAGGTTTAGTTAGTTCTAGGCTACCTAAGGGCCGTGGGCTTATACCTAGATCTTAATAAGTTAATGTTTACTATAAAGGAGGTCTAGTACCTAGGATATATTATTATAGTAGGACGCTTAGTTTGCCTAGATCCTATAAAGGTTATAGCTATAAGGGAATAAGTAGCACCTATAAAATTACAAGGGGTCTATAGCTTCTTAGGATTTGCAAATTTTTACTATAACTTTATTAGGGACTTCTCTAAGCTAGCTACCTTACTTATATAGCTTACTAAGAAAAATATCCCTTTCTAATAGGGATTAGAAGAGAATAAGGCCTTTAAGAGGCTAAAAGCCGCGTTTATTATATATCTAGTGCTAGCATAATAAGACCTAGACTGCCCTATATTAGTAAAAGCTAATTACTTAGGCATAGCTCTTAGTGAATGCCTCTTGTAATAAGGCCCTAATAATGTCTTATATCTAGTTACTTACTATTCCGCTAGTCTTACGCCCTTATAGAAAAACTATTATTGAAAATAGGAAGGGAATCTAACTAGAGGGATAGGAAGACCTCCCTAGTAGATTCTAACGCAGCGGCTTCTAGATTCACTAGATTATAGCTTATTCTTCAAGATTAGGAGCTTTTAATAGTTAAATACAGTTAATTCCTAGCTAACAGACAGTCTGACAAGCAATGAGAGGATTTCTAGTCCCCTCATAGACCTACTAACTGTATCGGAGGATCTAGGTCGCTAGAGAGGTCTTAGGAGCTACTTTTTATTTTCCGTAAAACTCATTTATATAGGAAAAAATAAAAAATTAACTTATAGCCATACAAACTAGCTGCCTAGGTAGTCTAACTAAGTATTTTAATAGATAACCCTATTAATAAAATATACTATTAAATCCAGAAAAATTTAAGGATTTAAACAGTATACGTTAGCCTTTTATACAACTACTAGTTGCCTAGTTACAGTTGATTTTAGCTTCCCTATAGGGTAGCCTAGTTGGCTTAGTTATATAAGCCTGTGGGTTAGTTATAGGAACGCAAGTTATAACAGACGCTGCAAGCAACGCTCGTAACTAATGTTATAATAACGCAATAAGGCAACTAGTAGGCCTATAAAATAGTGCTATAAATAGCATTATTTTAACACTCCCTCTAGAAAAGTATAAGGTAACTAATTTAATACCTAGACTTAGCTCTTTAATAGATATCTAAGTTAACTATAAATTCAATAATAAATCTAATAACTTTTAAACTAAAAACAATAGTAAAATCAATAACTTTTAGGCGTAATTCTAATGTTTTTGTTAATTTTTCGGTTTTTTAACTTTTTAGTTAATTTTATTAGTTTAGATTAAGCCTTTGTATTCGTAAGGCCTAATAGTTAGATAAATTATTAAAATTTATCATTAGGCAAGGGCTTAGTTAAACTATCTGCAGGTATCTCTTTAGTGTTAATATAGATAACCTTAGCTATACCCTTCTATACCTTTTCTCTAGTATAGTTAAATTTTAGTAGGGTATGCTTTATTCTACTATAAAGAGCAGGGTTATTAGCGGTTATAATAGCGCCTTAGTTATTACTAAAAATTAGTACTAGAGGTGCTATAGGTAGCTTTATCTCTTTAAAGAGACTATAAAGCCACTCTAGCTCCCTAATAGCTTTATATAAGGCATTAGATTTAGCCTCTAATGTTAACAAAGCTATTATAGTTACTTTCTTTAATTTCTAGCTAATAGGTCCTTTAGCTAGCTTATAGAGATAAGCATAGGTTAATTTAGAGGACTTATTACCCGCGAAGTCGCTATTACAGAAGCTAATAAGGGTTATAAAAGCTATAACAGCAGATTTAGACCTTCTATAAGTTATAGAATAACCTATAAAGCCTAAAAGGTACTTAAGCAGGTGTTTAGAAGCATTAAGATACTCTATAAATAGCTTAGCTAGCGCTATGGAAAGCCACTAAACTAGAAAGGCAATATTAGGTCTTATAAGGAGCATTAGGTATATAATAGTCCCTATAATACTCTAATATAGCTTGTGATTAGGGGGGGAAAGAGGTTTAGTTAGGTAGTCTACCTGCTTTATAATTCCTAGTTATAGAGGAATTTTAATAGGTCTAGCATCCTTTATATTAAATCTTTCTAGGGCTTTAGAAATATACTAGGACTAGTAGATAGTTAGGGTCCCTTTCTTTTAATTTCTAGTGATTTAAATGCCTAGGAAAAATTCGGCTAGCCTACGGTCTTTTATAGGATAAGCTTTATAAAGTAGCTTCTTTAGCCTATTAATATAAGCTAGATCTAGTCCTATTAGAAGGCAGTTATCACATAAGTTACTATATATATAGATATAGTTAGGTTAAAGAAGACGGCTAGGTTAGATATAAGGGGTTAAAAGCCTAGCTTCTAAAGAAGGTCTTTTAAAACCTGCTACCACTCTCTAGAGCTTTGTTTTAATCTATATAAAGCTTTTTATAGGAAAATAACCTGCTTTTAAGAGGGTTTGTAGCTATACTTCTTAAGTAACTTAGCTACTTTAGGTGTAGAAGACTTAGTAAACTTAGTAAATCCATTAGGTATTTACATATAGATAGATTCCTTTAGTGGACTATTTAGAAAGGCCCCTATAAAATTAACCTATTTAACTTCCTAGTCATTACAAGCTGCTAGGGCTAGTAAAATCCGCTAACTAGGGGGAATGCTAGTTACAGCGTAGGTTTTAATATAATCTTAACCTTCTATCTGCATAAAACCCTTAGCAATGAGTTAGGCCTTGTACTTTAAAGGATTATTTTCTTTATCCTTTTTAAGCTTATAAACAAGCCTATTCTTTAGAACCCTCTAGCCCTTAGGAATTTAGTCTATCCCTATAAATTTAAAGGTTCTAGTAGCTAGAAGCTATTTAAATTCGTTAAAAGTTACATCTATCTATTTTTAACTATCCTTGCTTTTTAAAGCTTGTTTCTAGGTCTTAGGGGTATCCAAATCGTTGTTTTTAGTGGATAATTTAGCCCTTTATTATGCCTTAAAGCATATCTCCTTAACATATAAAGATATATTAAAATCATTAATATCCATAGAATCAGAATTAATTAAAGAATCTAAATCTAAAAACGGTTTTTTAATAGCACCCTTATGAGGGGCGCTAGAGCTAGGGCTCTCTAGGGGTAGCGCTAGAGGCATTGCAGGGGTTATAGGCGCTGTGTTAGTCGCCCTAGGGGCTATTAGTATAGGCGCTGCGGGCGCTGCGGGCGCTAAGCTTTTAGGAGGCTTTAGGTAACTATCCTAAACTTCTAGATTATCTCAAAAGATATTAGCTTCTCCCTCTAAAGGATTAGTCCCTAAAGGCTTAGGGGACCTTACAAAGCCTATATCCTCTATAATTTTAATAAAGCTAGTCTTTATAACTAACCTTTTAGAGGGAATATAAGTAAGATAAACAGTAAAACCTAGAGTAGCTAGTAACTAACCAGGAATAGTCCTAGGGGCTAGCTTTTAAAGCTTAGATCTTTGCTCTAGAGGTATTAGGACCTTATAATAAGACCCTATAGCCCTAATTTTTGAAAAGTTAGGCTTATAGGAAGTCTTAGGCTCCAAATTAGCTAGAAATAGCTACTTAGGGGTTAAAGGTTTAGTCATATTAGCTATAATATTAACTAATTCCACTATAGCTAGAAGGATATAAGACTATAGATATAAGGGTAGCTTAGACCACTAAAGTGTAGCCCTAAGCTAGTCTAGGATAACCCTAATAGCCCTCTTAACTAGCCTATTCTATTTGTGAATATAGGGGCAAGAGGTGCTAAAGCAAATTCCCTTAGAAGATAACTATAACTAAAGTTTGTTATTAATTTTAGTACCTCCGTTAAAGTAAAGGTGCCTAGGATACGCGTTATATTGATTTTTTAAGGCTCTAAAGAAGCCCTTAATAGCTAAAGAAAGGGTTAAACCTTCTTTATTAGCTAATAAAAAGCACTATTTATACTAGGATTTTTAATTAATAAGAATAAGGACTATAGCCTTCTTATTATATAGTATAGGTTTAATTTTAACTATATCTCCCTTTAGAATATCTAGAACTCTAGGGGGGTCCTAAATAGGTTATTTAGTTAGTTTTCTAATAGCTTTAGATTGCATATAGGCTATGCAGTTAAAATCCTTTTCTTTAACAGCGGAAAAATTAGGGATCCCTTTAGCTAATTTTAATAATTTCTTTAGTAAAGGGAGGCCTATATAGCCTAGTTAAATGTGCTAAAGAAGAGCTAAATCTAGTAACTTCTTATAACTAGAATCTAGCTTTTTAGGGCTATTATCCCCTAGCTCCCTCTATTGCTAAGCCTCTTAAGAATCACAGGCCTCTAGGGGCAGTAGACAGCCACTATCGTCACCTAAGTCATTAGGGTATAGACCTTCTAAACCCCCTATAGAAGATACCTAACTAGGAGGAGCTTTAGTAGGACATAGGGCTAAATCTTCTAAATCATTGTTTTCTAGCTTTTCGATTCGTTAATATTCCTTAGGATTAAAAGCTAGTTGTGGAATTTAAACCTCTATAGGGTAGGAAAACCCTAATTTAGTCTTATAAGCTCTTGGTTGTTATTGCCATTGTTAGTTACAATATTAAGAGCCTATAAAGGAGAGGTAGGTTAAATAATTACAGATTATAGGAGTAGGTTACCCCTTAATCTATAGGAAAAAGCTATGTTTAGCAGGTTCTAGTAACCCATAGGGGCTTTTATTAGCTAGGAATAGCTAGTCTTTAGCTAGATAACCTCCCTTTAGATAGTAAGATAACCCACTAACTAGGTTAGTATCTATACCTAGGAAATATAGGGCATCTAGCAAAGCTAAAGGCCTATATTCTAGTGGATTTTTCTTAACTAGAACGTTAAAAACAGCTATGCCTCTTCCTTTAGGAAAAATAGGTCCTCCTACTATAATTATAGCGCTAGTTTTACCTTTCTTTAGAGGTTTAAAGTCCCTAAAAGAAGCCCTATTATTACAAATGTGATAGGAAGAACCTATATTATATAAAAGGGAGTTTTTAACCACATTGTTAAAGTAGCTAAAAGTAGGCTTACTAGTAGTGTTACTAGTAGTAGAGGCACTAGAACTATCTAAATTAGAATTAGAATCACTACTATTATTACTACTAGATTTATTAGAATCTAATTCTTTAATATATCCCGTGGCTAGGGTATAGCCTAAAGCAAAAGCAGCTTCTTTTCCTTTCTGTTTTTCCCTATTACTACTCTTTTTCTTCTTCTGCTTCTTTTTAGAGGCCTTAGAAGGGTTTAAATCCTTCTTATCCTGCTCTTTAGTGGCGTTAGAGTCCTTCTTAGGGTTAGGATTAGAAGACTTTTTTTCCTAGTCCTTAGAATTTCCCTTGTTATTATTAGAAGCCTTATAACTAAGGGCTTTAGCTATAGGGGAGGTTTTATCCCTCTATTCTTCTAATAAATTTGCTATAAGGAACTATAAATTTAGGGTATTTATAGGCAGTCCTTATGCCCTAAAAGCTCTAATAGTAAATCTTTGTCTCTTAGCCTAACTAGGGAAGGTTTGCTTTAATGCATTAATATAATAATTTACTTAATTAATAGGGGCGATCTTTACACTATAAAGTTATAGTCTAGCTAGTAAATTATTAAAATTAGCATTAAAAGCCTCTAAAGATCCCTTATAACTTAAAAAGTTTAGGGAGTGGTAGCTAGTGTATAGTGTACCACGCTAGATTTTAGCACTTTATAAATACTGCCTAATAAGGACTTTATAGGCTTCTTTAGGGGATTTTTGCTAACATATAGTAGCCTATAGTCCTAGTTAGTAGCTATCTCTTAATATTATTAAAAGAATAGCTTAGTTATAGTTAGCTAGATAACCTGCTAGGCTTAGATTATCTATAAATTTAGGTAATCCTAGGGCTTTAAATTATATGCTTAGGGCTTGCTTCCACTAATTATAATTTTTAGGGCCTTTTAGCTTAGCTCCCTCTAGAATAAAGTGAACCTTCTTATTTAGTTCCTTTATAGCACCTATATTAAAGGCAGCTTATAAGTTACTAGAAAGTACGCTTATAGAAGTAGTAGCTATTAGGTTTTCTTCTAGAACCTTAGTATTTTCTTCCTTAGGTCTATTAGAAGCCTAAAGACCTTATATAATAGTTATAGTTTGCGTTAATTTCTCTAGTAAATTATTAATGCTAGCCTTGTTTTTAATATAATTTTCCTCGCTATGCCTAATAAAATCAGATAAGGTCTTGCCTTATTGTTTAATTTAGCTTTGTATTTATAGCTATAAAAGCACTAGCCTAAACAGCTAGTTAACCTTCTATATCTATCCTACTAGGGTCCCTAGGGGGGCTAGAAGACCCTATAGTAGGGGCCTTACCCTTATAACTAGGTGGTGCTATCTTCTAAAAGTCCCTAAAAAAGGAAAAGAATCCCTATGTAAAAGCTCTAAATTTGTTCCTATTATAAATAACGCGCGCTAGAAATTACTTATATTATAATCTAGTTGTGTACATAAATTATGTAGCGGGGCTGTTTAAGAGGGCAGCCCTTAGGTCTAAAAAGTGGGTCTTTAGTATGCGTAGGTAAAAAAATAGCAAAGAGAGGTCTCTAAGAAAATTTTCTTAACACTAAGGATAGGAATCATAGATAATAGGTATTACAGAAGCTATAACGCAACGCAACGTAATGTATAGTGCGTGTAACGTAATGTAATAGGTTAAAAAGCCTAGTATAGATATACTAGATATCTAATGATTTTAAAGGATATAGCGTATTTACTATTATAAATAATATTAAATATAATAGTTATAGTAGTAAATAGGATTACTAAAAAGGTTATAGTTATAACTAGGTAGTTACAGGTTGCAATGTGGTGGTTGCGGGTTACGGCTATAGTTAATTTTTAACACTAAAGGTCTAATATTACAATGCGTAGCGCTAGTAAATAAAGAGCTTTAAATTCTAGTGGTTTCCTTTGTAATCTTAAGAGCCTATAAGTATAGTAAGTAGTAACTATACCTAAAATCAAGCAGTAATCACAGTAGAATAACGCAGTAATATAGTAATCTATAGGCCTTCTAGGCTTATAACCTATTAAAAATAGGAAGGGAATCTAACTAGAGGGATAGGAAGACCTCCCTAGTAGATTCTAACGCAGCGGCTTCTAGATTCACTAGATTATAGCTTATTCTTTAAGATTAGGAGCTTTTAATAGTTAAATATAGTTAATTCCTAGCTAACAGACAGTCTGACAAGTAATAAGAGGATTTCTAGTCCCCTTATAGACCTACTAACTGTATTAGAGAATCTAGGTCGCTAGAGAGGTCTTAGAAGCTACTTTTTATTTTCCGCAAAACTCATTTGTATAGGAAAAATAAAAAATCAACTTATAGCTATACAAACTAGCTGCCTAGGTAGTCTAACTAAGTATTTTAATAGACAACCCTATTAACAAAATATACTATTAAATCCAGAAAAATTCAAGGATTTGAACAGTATACATTAGCCTTTTATACAACTACTAGTTGCCTAGTTACAGTTGATTTTAGCTTCCCTATAGGGTAGCCTAGTTGGCTTAGTCATATAAGCCCGTGGGTTAGTTGTGGGAACGCAATTCACAACAGACGCTGCAAGCAACGCTCGTAACTAACGTTGCAACAACGCAACAAGGCAACTAGTGGGCCTATAAAATAGTGCTATAAATAGCATTATTTTAACAACTATATAATTTATAATAAGGAACTATTAGCTATTATCTTATATCTTAAGGCATAGTTAGCAAAGCTTTAGGGTATATCCTATTTATTTATAATTTACACTAATTATAAGAACCTAGAATACTTTATAACTCCTTAACTTATATTAGAGAGGCAGGCCTAATAGGTAAATACACTTATGCTATTTAACTTTTACCTTTGCTATAGGCCTAGTATATAAGCTTAATGCTTAGATACCCTTTCCTAAAGGGAATAGGATTAAAGTAAGTTAGCTTTAAGAATAAGGTAAATCTTATAACCTATTACTATTATATAACTCTTACTATTACTAGTTACATAAGGGGATAGCTCTAAACTAGCACTATATATGCTACTACTAGTAGGAAAGGCCCTCTTTACCTTAAAATACCTCTAGACCCTATAGGACTAGGCTATTATATTAGACCCTATATATAGTATTTAATTAAAAGCTATATAGGAAGGGGCTTAGAAGTTTCCCCCTAATACACTAATAAGGGAGTAAGTTATAAATTACTTTATAAGCGTATATAAGGCGCTTTAGTTTTAGGGTTATACTTAGATCCTAGCTTAGGAACCCCTTATAATAACCCTTATATAATAATACTATAACTTACTAGTAGCAGGACACCTAGGCTATAATACTATATTTTAGATTCTATAATAGTAGTTCTATTAGGATAGGATATTATAGGATATTACTTAGTTTATTTATAACTATTACTGCTTTAGTAGCTACTAATAGTAGTAGGGCTTACTAAAACCCCTACTAATCCCTAATTAGTTCTAGTCTTAGATTTCTATTAACTTTATAATAGACTTACTAGTAGTATCCCTAGAGAAGCTATAATACCTTATAGTTATTACTAATAGACTCTTAAAGTTTATATAGCTAGAAGCTATAACCTCTATTAGGGCTAAGGAGTGCGTGAAATAATTTAAAATAGTCTAGTAAAGGTTCTAAGGATTTCCCTAATCTATTATTATAGACTAGGGATTAGACTAGCTAGGGAAATTCTAGATAACGTTATGCTCCCTAGTTAGGATTAATTAGTTACTTTTCACTTTATATTACCTATAGACTAATAGTGGCATAGAGCAAGTAAACTAAGAAGTGTAGGTAATCTTATATATAATAGTTTCCTTCTTATAGTTTAATTAGCTAGAATATCTAGCTACTTACTAGCTTGTAATTAATAATAAGTCTTCTTTAGTAATAGCGGTAAGTCTAAATAAATTGCTATATAGATATAACTTAGAACTAATTTAGTTATAACTAGACTATTTTGCTTTTATAATATTACCTAAGGGGTAAGCTATATATTTCCTAAAGCACCTATAAGAGAGTACCCTTCTAGTATAAGCTATAATAGCCTATATTTAATAAAGGTAGTAGGATACTACCTTAGCTTCTTAATATCTAGCAAAACAGTTTTAGGTTAGAGATAAGGTATAGCTTTTACTTAAGAATATTAAGATAAACCACCCCTTATAAAAACTTAACTAGGTTATAGCAAAGTATATAGTTATTAATATACTAATATTACTTATAGTATAGTTAGATATCCTAAGGGGTATCTACCTAGTTTTTTATATAAACCTTATTAAATAAGCTATAAAGAACCCTTTTCCTAGTTAGTGTAAGGGCTTAGGCTTTGCCTAAGCATTCACATAGCGCACGCGGGTAGGGATAGTCCTACATAGGCAAGGACGCAGAAAAGGGGGCTTACATAAGGTAGTTAGAGGGTATAAGGGGCCCTAGTAAGAATAGGTTTCTTACCTTTCTCTTTCCTCTCCTTAAGTTTCTTAATACTATATTAACGCCCTATTATAGTAGCCTAGGGGCTAGTCTATAATAATTAAGAAACTTCCTTTAGTCCTTTATAATAGCTACTGAAATTTATAATAGATACACTAATAGATATATTAATAGATATAATAGACACGCTTTACCTATAAGACTAACCTAGCTATAGGATAGTAACGCCCTTATCTAACGCTATAGTACTATAGGCAGCCTAATAAGCCTAATTTAAGACACTTTAACTTATACTATATAAACAAGTAGCAAAGCTTAAATGCCTTTAGAAGCATATGCACGTAAATGCCTTAGGACCCTTAGCCTAGGCACCCCCTCTAGCTTAGCCTAGCGCCCCTAACTAGCCTAGCGCCTCTAACCTAGCCCTTCCTATACCTAGAATAAAACAAAAGCTAATCCCCTTAGGTAACCTATATAATAGTAATAAAGCCTTATTTACTATATAGAGGCTCCTAATAGAATATAAGTTATAGGTAGACTAAGGCTTTATTAGTTCTAATAAGGATAGATAAATACTTATTTATTAAAACCTTTTTTCTAAGGTTTAGTCCTAGGTAACCACTTACTTTAAATAGGGTAGTACTATTAGATTTAACCCTACTTACTTTCTAGATTACCTAGGGACTATATTCTCTAACCCCTATAGATAGGAGATAGCCCTTATAAAGCTTAACTAAATAAAGTAGGGTTTAAGGAAGATATTTTCTGTGTTCTTTATTTGCTTTTCTAAGAAGCTCTCGCTAGTAAGAGGGGAACGCTAGATAGGCAAGGTAAAGCTAGCAAAGCTCTAATATACACTTAATAAGCATCTAAGAGAGATTAGCATAGGATAGGGTATTAGCTAAAGCAATTAGTATATAGCTATTAGGTAATATTATAAGATTGTGGTTAATATAAAAGCCCTTGCCTTAGAGAATAAGTACTAGACTTATTACAGACCCTAACTAGTAAAACTAGTAGCCTAGGTTAACTATAAGGGTAACACACTAATAACTAGGGTTTATATAGCTAGGACCTACCTAGGGTAGCTAAATAAGTTAGCTAAGAAGGAGAAGGGGATAAAGGCTACCTTAAACATAAAATAAGCAAAATAGGTATTAAAGGCAAAATTAGCTAAACGCCACTAAGAGGGACACTACCTATAATATATATCTAAAAACTACTTTATCTAGGAGTATACTACCCTTCTAGCTTACTACCTAAAGGTTAGCATTAACTTACATAGGGTAGATAAGGAAAGCATAAATAAGGAAGTAAACATTCCCCCTATAGAAAATAAGTAGCCTCTAAGCAAAGTCTTATATAAGGGCAAAGGGGCTAGCTAACTACCACGCTATAAGATAATTATAACCGCTATATAGAGATAGAATAGGATATAGTATAATACATAAACTAACTACCTTTCTTAATTCCTATACTCTTTAATATATATTATTATATTAATATCTAGATTAATTATAGTTATAATTACTATAGTGTAGTAAGCAAATTAGCAGTAAGATAGCTTAGCCTAGAGCTTATATAGTTACTAAAACAGAGGCATATTTACACTATAGTAAAAGTAAAACAAAGGGGGAAGCAAGTTAAGAAAGACTTCTCTTCTATTACTTATATAATACGCACTAGAATTAATATAAATAGCTAGGAGTTATTTATATACTTATACGTTATCCTAGGTCTTACCTAGGACATAATATTTAGAATGCCTTAGTTAGAGTAACGTAATATAGTAATTCACGTAGCAAAATAATAATTAGTTATTAGAGTAGTAAAGGGCCTTTATATCTCTAAGGCTATTACTTATAAGGTAAAGGCACTTATATAGGGAATTATTAGATCCCTCTACACCACTAAGGCTTATAGGGCATAATAAAATAAAGATACTACTATAAGGTTTATTGCTATAAGCCTAAGAGAGATAATAACAGTGCTATAGATTATAGCACCTAAGATAAATCTAGCTAGTCCTAATATATTAACATTACCTAAGGAGTTATTAGACTTCGTAGACCTCTTTAATAAGGCTAAGGCTAATAGACTACCCCCCTATAGGGGCTCTCTTAATTACTATATATGCCTTTATAAGAACCTAGATAGCTTTAAGCTAGCACTCCTATAGGGACTATTATATAATATGCTATAGGACTAGCTCCTAGAGGTCTCGCACTAAATCACAGACTTAATAGATAAGGGCTAGATTTATACTAGCTCCTTATTAGCTATAGCCCCTATCCTTCTTGTTAAAAAGGCTAATAAGGGTTAGCGTTTTTATATAGACTACTACGCTCTTAATAAGATAATAGCATAGGATTATTACCCTCTCCTGCTAATTAAAGAGATACTATAATCCCTATCCTAGGCACGCTAGTTTACTAAAGTAAATATTTATATAGTGTTTTATAAACTATAAATAGCTAAGGGAGAGAAGCACCTTATAGCGTTTTATATAAGGTTTAGCCTATTTAAGTAGCTAGTTTGCCCCTTTAGCCTAGCTAGTGCCCTAGCAACCTTTTAGCGCTATATTAACTAATCCTTAGGGAATGTGTTAAGGGACTTTATTATAGCTTACCTTAATAATATCCTAGTTTACTTAGGGGGGTTAAGAAAAGACTATATAGCTAAGGTTTAGTTAGTTTTAGGCTACCTAAGGGCCACGGGCTTATACCTAAATCTTAATAAGTTAATGTTTACTATAAAAGAAGTCTAGTACCTAGGATACATTATTATAGCAAGACACTTAGTCTGCCTAAATCCTATAAAGGTTATAGCTATAAGGGAATAGGTAGCACCTATAAAATTACAAGAGGTCTATAGCTTCTTAGGATTCGCAAACTTTTACTATAACTTTATTAGGGACTTCTCTAAGCTAGCTACCCTACTTATATAGCTTATAAAGAAGAATATCCCTTTCTAATAGGGACTAGGAGAGAATAGGGCCTTTAAGAGGTTAAAAGCTATGTTTATTATATATCTAGTGCTAGCATAATAGGACCTAGACCGCCCTATAGTAATAGAAGCTAATTATTTAGGCATAGCTCTTAGGGGATACCTCTTATAATAAGGCCCTAACAATATCTTATATCTAGTTACATACTATTCCACTAGTCTTACGCCCTTGCAAAAGAACTACATAATTTACAATAAGGAACTATTAGCTATTATCTTATATCTTAAAGTATAGTTAGCAAAGCTTTAGGGTATATCCTATTTATTTATAATCTACACTAATTATAAGAACCTAGAATACTTTATAACTCCTTAACTTATATTAGAGAGGCAAGCCTAGTAGGCAAATACACTCACACTATTTAACTTTTACCTTTACTATAGGCCTAGTATATAAGCTTAACGCCTAGATACCCTTTCCTAAAGGGAATAGGATTAAAGTAAGTTAGCCTTAAGGATAGGGCAAATCTTATAACCTATTACTATTATATAACTCTTACTATTACTAGTTACATAAGGGGATAGCTCTATACTAGCACTATATATGCCACTGCTAGTAGGAAAGGCCCTCTTTACCTTAAAATACCTCTAGACCCTATAGGACTAGGCTATTGCATTAGACCCTATGTATAGTATTTAACTAAAAGCTATATAAGAAGGGGCTTAGAAGTTTCCCCCTAATACACTAATAAGGGAATAGGTTATGAATTACTCTATAAGCATATATAGGGCGCTTTAGTTTTAGGGCTATACTTAGATCCTAGCTTAGAAACCCCTTATAATAACCCTTATATAATAATGCTATAACTTACTAGTAGTAGGATACCTAGGCTATAACACTATATTTTAGATTCTATAATAATAGTTCCATTAGGATAGGATATTATAGGACATTACTTAGTTTATTTATAACTATTATTGCTTTAGTAGCTATAAAAGCTACTAATAGTAGCAAGGCTTACTAAAACCCCTACTAATCCCTAATTAGTTTTAGTCTTAGATTTCTATTAACTTTATAATAGACTTACTAGCAGCATCCCTAGAGAAGCTATAATACCTTATAGTTATTACTAATAGACTCTTAAAGTTTATATAGCTAGAAGCTATAACCTCTATTAGGGCTAAGAAGTGCGCGGAATAATTCAAAATAGTCTAGTGAAGGTTCTAAGGATTTCCCTAATCCATTATTATAGACTAGGGGTTAGACTAGCTAGGGAAATTCTAGATAACGTTATACTCCCTAGTTAGAATTAATTAGTTACTTTCCATATTACATTACCTATAGACTAATAGTAGCATAGAGCAGGCAAACTAGGAGGTATAGGTAATATTATATATAATAGTCTCCTTCTTACAGTTTAATTAGCTAGAATATCTAGCTACTTACTAGCTTGTAATTAATAATAGGTCTTCTTTAGTAATAGGGGTAAGCCTAAACAAATTACTATATAGATATAACTTAGAACTAATTTAGTTATAACTAGACTATTTTGCTTTTATAATATTACCTAAGGGGTAGGCTATACATTTCCTAGAGCACCTATAAGAGGGTACCCTTCTAGCATAAGCCACAATAGCCTATGTTTAATAAAGGCAGTAGGATATAACCTTAGCTTTTTAATATCTAGTAAAATAGTTTTAGGTTAGAGATAAGGTATAGCTTTTACTTAAGAATATTAAGATAAACCACCCCTTATAGAAACTTAACTAGGTTATAGCAAAGTATATAGTTATTAACATACTAATGCTACTTATAGTATAGTTAGATATCCTAAGGGGTATCTACCTAGTTTTCTATATAGACCTTATTAAATAAGCTATAGAGAACCCTCTTCCTAGTTAGAAGCTCTAGGACTCCTATCTAGGGCTAGAATAAGTCCTAGTAAAGGATAATAATAAACTTATAGAGAAATACTAAGTTAAGCAGGTCTTAGTGGCTTAAAATGCCTTAGGCTAAGGCAAGAGGTATAATGTCCTAGTTAAGTAAGCAGGTTATGTGTAGCTAATATAAGAACCACTAAAAAGTATAATATAAATATAAGCCCTTAATAAGTTTAAAGCAAAGTAAGGAGATATATATTATAATAATAAACTAAATTAATTATAGACTATATGTCTATTAAAGGAGATATCTTTTAGCGCATAAGGCATACCTATCCTAAACTTAGCTAATTCCTTATAGCTACTAAAATGTATTTAGACCCCCTTATCCCCTATAGCATAGGGGTTACTTAGACTAGGGGTTAGTTAGGCTATTAGTAAGGCTATTATTATTAGATAAGATAGTAACTAGTGTTACCTTATATCTAATAAGGACATAACCTATGTTACGTTAGGTGCTATAGCTACTATAGCTAGCACTATAGCTACTATAGCTACTACTATAGTTCTAGATAGTAGGAGCAAAATAGTAGTTAGGGAGCGCAAAGCAAGTATAACATAGGGGTAGCTTATTATTAGATTAACTTTTATTAGGGAAGGACTAGTAAATAATAATAGTTATAAAGGGATAGCTACTACCTATAGTGTAATTAGCATAGTAATTAGTTAGACCTAGGATAGACCTAGGTTAGGAGCGCTCCTAGCGCTAATATAAGAGCGAATTATCACTAGCTTTAATAAGCTACTAGTAGCCCTAGGTGCTACTATAGTAATAGGGGGAGAGCGCCTTAAGGAGGCATATAAATTAATTATAGAATTCTTATTATATAGAATTTAGTTTACTAATAATCTATTAGTTTTATTAGAATAGAATGCTAGTAACTTACTATATAAAGCTACCTATGCTATAGCTACTAGTAAGACTACTACTACTAAGGGGGATAACCTTAAGCCTAGTTATATTTATAGCAGGAGTATTATAGGAGAGAGGGGGCCTAAGGGCAAAGCAAATAAGTGCTAGATTAAACTAAGCCTAATTTAGGAGCGTATTCTATTAGCTTATAAGGGTATAAAACTATTAAGAGAAAACTAGTATTTTCTTTTTAGTAGTTAGAGTCCTTTTAACCCTAGGTATAATAATATATATACCTATAGTAATTAAAGCCTTAAGATCCTTAAGGTAATAATAAAGCTATAGGTTAGCAAATAGGTACTTAGTTAACTAGACATAGGTTATATATTGCTACTAATATAGGGGATAGGACTTACTACTTTTAGGGGGGTAATAGTTTAACACGCCTATAGTAAGGTATTATTTAATATAAGGCCTATAAGGCTAAAAAAGCACGTAAGGGGTAGTATGCTTATTATTATCTAAGTCCCCCTCTATAAGGAACTTACTAATAGACCTAGCTATTAGTATAATAAGGGCAGTAGGGGATATAGTAGTAGTAGCAAGGGATATAGTAGTAGTAGCTAGAGCTTAAGTGAACCTATAAGTATTTATTCTATAATAAGGCATATTTATTATAAGTCTAATAAGGGAATAATAATTATTTAGAATAATAGGATAGGAAGGAGTAATAAGGTTATAATATTTAAAAAATATTTTTAGTATAAGAAAGTTAAGACTATAGGATAAAAATAAATAGTAAGTAATAAGTAGGGGGATAAATAAGTAAGGGTAGGGCTAGTGTTATTATAATAATAATACAGTAGCTAGAAGCACACGTTACGTGTCCTACCTAAACCTAGGTTAAAATAATAAGCATCTATAATATATTATAAAGGGTAAGCACCTATATTAACTATAGGCAAGGGAAAAAGAAAGGGAGAAGTAAGGGCATATATAAGGGCTTAGGCTTTGCCTAAGTATTTACATAGCGCACACAGGTAGGGATAGTCCTACATAGGCAAGGACATAGAAAAGGGGGCTTACATAAGGTAGTTAGGGGGTATAAGGGGCCCTAGTAAGGACAGGTTTCCTACCTTCCTCTTTCCTCTCCTTAAGTTTCTTAATACCATATTAACGCCCTATCGCAGTAGCCTAGGGGCTAGTCTATAACAGTTAGAAGCTCTAGGACTCCTATCTAGGGCTAGAATAGGTCCTAGCAAAGGATAATAATAAACTTATAGAGAAATACTAAGTTAAATAGATCTTAGTAGCTTAAAATGCCCTAGGCTAAGGCAGGAGGCATAATATCTGTTAAAATAATGCTATTTATAGCACTATTTTATAGGCCCACTAGTTGCCTTGTTGCGTTGTTGCAACGTTGGTTACGAGCGTTGCTTGCAGCGTTGTTTGTTGTGACCTGCGTTCCCACAATCAACCCACAGGCTTGTATAACTAAGCCGACTAGGTTACCCTATAGGGAAGCTAAAATCGACTGTAACTAGGCAACTAGTAGTCGTATAAAAGGCTGACGTATACTGTTCGAATCCTTGAATTTTTCTGGATTTAATAGTATATTTTGTTAATAGGGTTGCCTATTAAAAATGCTTAGTTAGTGCACCTAGGCAGCTAGTTTGTATGGCTATGAGTCGATTTTTTATTTTTCCCATATAAATAGGTTTTGCGGAAAATAAAAAGTAGCTCCTAAGACCTCTCTAGCGGTCTAGATCCTCCGATACGGTTGGTAGGTCTATGAGGGGACTAGAAATCCTCTCATTGCTCGTTAGATCGTCCGTTTAGCTAGGAATTAACTGTATTTAACTATTAAAGCTCTCTATCTTAAAGAATACGCTATAATCTAGTGAATCTAGAAGCCGCCGCATTAGAATCTAGTAGGGAGGTCTTCCTATCCCTCTAGCTAGATTCCCTTCCCATTTTCAATAGGTTATAAGCCCGGAAGGCCTATAGATTACTACATTACTGCGTTATTCTACTGCAATTACTGCTTGATTTTAGGTACAGTTACTACCTACTATACCTATGGGCTCTTAAGATTACAAAGGAAACTACTAGAATTTGAAGCTCTTCATTTACTAGCGCCACGCATCGCAACATCAGACCTTTGGTGTTGAAAATCAACTACAGCCGCAACCCGCAACCACCACATTGCAACCCGTAACTACCTAGTTACAACCACAACCTTTTTATTAATCCTATTCACTACTGCGACCATTATATTTGATATTATTTACAATAGTAGATACGCTGCATCCTTTGAAATCATTGGACATCTAGTATATCTATACTAGGCTTTTTAACCTATTACACTACGTTGCACGCACTATACATTACGTTGCGTTGCGTTGTAACTTCTGTAATACCTATTATCTACGATTCTTATTACTTAGTGTTAAGAAAATTTTCTCGGAGACCCCTCTCCGCCATTTTTCTGCCCGCGCATACCAAAGACCCACTTTTTACACCTAAGGGCTACCCTCTCAAACAGCCCCGCCACACATTTTGCGTACGCAACCAGATTGCAACACAAGCAATTTCTAGCGCGCGTTATTTGCAACGGGAACGAATTTAGAGCTTTTACACAGGGATTCTTTTCAAGATTTAGAAGATGGCACCACCTAGTTATAAGGGTAAGGCCCCTATGGGGTCTTCTAGCCCCCCTAGGGACCCTAGTAGGATGGATATAGAAGGTCAACCAGCTATTCAGGCCAGTGCCCTACAGTTACAGATGCAGGGCCAAATTAAACAACAAGGCAAGACCTTAACTGATTTTATTAGGCATAGCGAGGAAAATCGTATTAAAAACGAGGCTAGCATTAATGATCTTCTAGAGAAGTTAACGCAAACCATAACTATTATACAAGGTCTTCAGGCTTCTAATAGACCTAAGGAAGAAAATACTAAGGTTCTAGAGGAAGACCTAGCTACTACTTCTGCGAGCGTACCTTCTAGTAACTTACAAGCTACCTTTAACATAGGTGCTATAAAGGAACTAAATAAGAAGGTTCACTCTATTCCAGAGGGAGCTAAGCTAAAAGGCCCTGAAAATTATAATCAGTGGAAGCAAGCCCTAAGCATACAATTTAGAGCCCTAGGATTACCTAAATTTATAGATAATCCAAGCCTAGCAAGCCATCTAGCTAACTGTAACCAAGCTATTCTTTTAATGATATTAAGAGATAGTTATCAACCAGGACCACAGGCTGCTATATGTTAGCAAAAATCCCCCGAAGAAGCCTATAAAGTCCTTATTAGGCAGTATTCGCAGAGTGCTAAAATCCAGCGTGGTACACTATACGCTAGCTACCACTCCCTAAACTTTTCAAGTTATAAGGGATCTTTAGAGGCTTTTAATGCTAATTTTAATAATTTACTAGCTAGACTACAACTTTGTAGTGTAGAGATCGCCCCTATTAATCAAGTAAATCATTATATTAATGCATTAAAGCAGACCTTCCCTAGTTAGGCTAAGAGACAAAGATTTACTATCAGAGCTTCTAGGGCACAAGGACTGCCTGTAAATACCCTAAATTTACAGTTCCTTATAGCGGACTTATTAGAAGAACAGAGGGACAAAACCTCCCCTATAGCTAAAGCCCTTAGTTATAAGGCTTCTAATAATAAGGGAAATTCTAAGGATCAGGAGAAGAAATCATCTAATCCTACCCCTAAGAAGGACTCTAACGCCACTAAAGAGCAGGATAAGAAGGATTCAAACCCTTCTAAGGCCTCTAAAAAGAAGCAGAAGAAAAAGAGTAGCAACGGGGAAAAACAGAAAGGAAAAGAAGCTGCTTTTGCTTTAGGCTATACCCTAGCCACGGGATACGTTAAAGAATTAGATTCTGATAAATCTAGCAGTAATAATAGTAGTGATTCTAAGTCTAACTCGGATACCTCTAGTACCACTAGTAACACTACTAGCAAGCCTACTTTTAGCTACTCTAATAATGTAGTTAAAAACTCCCTTTTGTATGATACGGGTTCTTCCTGTCACATTTGTAATAATAGGGCTTCTTTTAGGGACTTCAAACCTCTAAAAAAAGGTGAAACCAGCGCTATAATTACAGCAGGAGGACCTATTTTTCCTAAAGGAAGAGGCACAGCTATTTTCAACGTTCTAGTCAAGAAAAATCCACTAGAATATAGGCCCTTAGCTTTGCTAGATACTCTATATTTCCCGGGCATAGATACTAACCTAGTTAGTGGGTTATCTCACTATCTAAAGGGAGGTTATCTAGCTAAAGACCAGCTATTCCTAGCCGATAAAAGCCCCTATGGGTTACTAGAACCTGCTAAACACGGCTTCTTTTTACAGATTAAGGGGCAACCTACTCCTACAATCTGTAAGCATTCAACCCACCTCTCCTTTATAGGCTCTCGATATTGCAACTAACAACGACAACCAAGAGCTCATAAGACTAAATTAGGGTTTTCCTACCCTATAGAGGTTCAAATTCCGCAACCAGCTTTTAATCCCAAGGAATATTAACGAATCGAAGAGCTAGAAGACGATGATTTAGAAGATTTAGCCCTATGTCCCACCGAAGCTCCTCCTAGTCAGGCACCTTCTATAGGGGGTTTAGAAGGTCCATACCCTAATGACTTAGGTGACGATAGTGGCCGTCTATTGCCCCTAGAGGCCTGTGATTCTCAAGAGGCCTAGCAACAAAGGGAGCTAGGGGATAATAGCCCTAAATCTAACCTAGATCCTAGTTACAAGAAGCTACTAGATCTAGCCCTTCTTTGGCACATTCGATTAGGCCATATAGGCCTCCCTTTACTAAAGAAGTCATCGAAATTAGCTAAAGGGATCCCTGATTTTTCCGCCGTTAAAGAAAAGGATTTTAACTGCATAGCCTATATGCAATCTAAAGCTATTAGAAGACCAACTAAACGACCTATTCAGGACCCCCCTAGAGTTCTAAATATTCTAGAGGGAGATACAGTTAAAATCGAACCTATACCGCATAATAAGAAGGCTATAGTCCTTATCCTTATTAATCGAAAATCCCGGTATAAATAGTGCTTTTCATTAGCTAATAAAGAAGGTTTAACCCTTTCTTTAGCTATTAAGGGCTTCTTTAGAGCCCTAAAAAACCGATATAACGCGTATCCTAGGCACCTTCACTTCGACGGAGGTACTGAAATTAATAACAAACTTTAGTCATGGTTATCTTCTAAAGGAATCTGTTTTAGTACCTCTTGCCCCTATATTCACGAACAGAATAGGCTAGTTAAGAGGGCTATTAGGGTTATCCTCGACCGGCTTAGGGCTACACTTTAGTGGTCTAAGCTACCCTTATATCTATGGTCTTATATCCTTCCAGCCATAGTGGAATTAGTTAACATCACAGCTAATACGACTAAACCTTTAACCCCTAAGCAGCTATTTCTAGCTGATTTAGAGCCTAAGACTTCCTATAAGCCTGACTTCTCGAAAATTAGGGCTATAGGGTCTTATTGTGAGGTCCTAATACCTCCGGAGCAGAGATCTAAGCTTCAAAAGCTAGCCCCTAGGACTATTCCTAGTCGGTTGCTAGCTACTCTAGGTTCTACTGTTTATCTTGTTTATATTCCCTCTAAAAGGTCAGTCATAAAGACTAGCTTTATTAAAATTATAGAGGATATAGGCTCTGTAAGGTCCCCTAAGCCTTTAGGGACTAATCCTTCAGAGGGAGAAGCCGATATCTCACGAGATAATCTAGAAGTTCAGGATAGTTACCCAAAGCCTCCTAAAGCTTAGCGCCCGCAGCGCCCGCAGCGCCTGTACTAACAGCCCCGGGGCACTACACAGCGCCTGAACCCCTGCAACGCCTCCAGCGCTACCCCTAGAGAGCCCTAGCTCTAGCGCCCCTAATAAGGGTGCTATCGAAAAACCGTTTTCAGATTTGATTCTTTAATCAATTCTGATTCTATGGATATCGATGATTTTAATATATCTTCATACGTTAAGGAGATATGCTTTAAGGCATAACAAAGGGCTAAATTCCACTAAAAACAACGATTCGGATACCCCTAAGACCTGAAACAAGCTTTAAAAAGCAAGGATAGTCAAAAATGGATGGATGCAACTTTTAACGAATTTAAACAGCTTCTAGCTGCTGGAACCTTCAAATTTATAGGGATAGACTAAATTCCTAAGGGCCAGAGGGTTCTAAAGAACAGGCTTGTTTATAAGCTTAAAAAGGATAAAGAAAATAATCCTCTAAAGTACAAGGCCCGACTCGTTGCTAAGGGTTTTATGCAGATAGAAGGTCAAGATTATATCGAAACCTACGCTGCAACTAGCATTCCCCCTAGTTAGCGGATTTTACTAGCCCTAGTGGCTTGTAATAACTGGGAAGTTAAACAGGTTAATTTTATAGGGGCCTTTCTAAACAGTCCACTAAAGGAATCTATCTATATACAAATACCTGATGGATTTACTAAGTTTGCTAAGTCTTCTACACCTAAAGTAGCTAAGTTACTTAAGAAGTATAGCTACAAACCCTCTTAAAAGCAGGTTATTTTCCTACAAAAGGCTTTATATGGATTAAAACAAAGCTCTAGAGAGTGGCAGCAGGTTTTAAAGGACCTTCTTCGGAAGCTAGGTTTTCAACCCCTTATATCCGACCTAGCTGTCTTCTTCAACCTAACTACATCTACATATATAGCGACTTATGTGGATAACTGCCTTCTAATAGGACCGGATCTAGCTTATATTAATAGGCTAAAGAAGCTACTTCATAAAGCTTATCCTATAGAAGACCGTGGGCCAGCCGAATTTTTCCTAGGCGTTTAAATCACTAGAAATCGAAAGAAAGGGACCCTAACTATCCACCAGTCCTAGTACATTTCTAAAGCCCTAGAAAGATTTAACATAAAGGATGCTAGACCTATTAAAATTCCTCTACAACTAGGAATTATAAAACAGGTAGACCACCTAACTAAACCTCTTTCCCCCCCTAATCACAAGCTATATTAGAGTATTATAGGGACTATTATGTACCTAATGCTCCTTACAAGACCTAATATTGCCTTTCCGGTTCAGTGGCTTTCCACAGCGCTAGCTAAGCCGTTTATAGAGCATCTTCATGCTTCTAAACATCTGCTTAGGTACCTTTTAGGCTCTATGGATTATTCTATAACTTATAGAAGGTCTAAATCTGCTGTTATAGCTTCTGCAACCCTTATTAGCTTCTGTAATAGCGACTTCGCGGGTAATAAGTCCTCTAAATCAACCTATGCTTATCTCTATAAGCTAGCTAAAGGACCTATTAGCTGGAAATCGAAGAAAGCAACTACGATAGCTTTATCCACATTAGAGGCTAAATCTAATGCCTTATGTGAAGCTATTAGGGAGCTAGAGTGGCTTTACAGTCTCTTTAAAGAGATAAAGCTACCTATAGCACCTCTAGTACCGATTTTTAGTGATAACTAAGGCGCTATTACAACCGCTAATAACCCTGCTCTCTATAGCAGAACAAAGCATACCCTGCTAAAATTTAACTATACCAGAGAAAAGGTACAGAAGGGTATAGCTAAGGTTATCTACATTAATACTAAAGAGATGCCTGCAGATGGTTTAACTAAGCCCCTGCCTAATGATAAATTTCAACAATTTATCCAACTATTAGGCCTTACGAATACAAAGGCTTAATCTAAACCAATAAAATCAACTAAAAAGTCGAAAAACCCCAAAAATCAACAAAAACACTGGAATTACGCCTAAAAGTTATCGATTTTACTGTTTTTAGTCTAAAAGTTATTGGATTTATTATTGGATTTATTATTGGATTTATTATTGGATTTATAGTTGACTTAGATATCTATTAAAGAGCTAAGTCTAGGTATTGAATTAGTTACCTCATACTTTTCTAGAGGGAGTGTTAAAATAATGCTATTTATAGCACTATTTTATAGGCCCACTAGTTGCCTTGTTGCGTTGTTGTAACGTTGGTTACAAGCGTTGCTTGCAGCGTTGTTTGTTGTGACCTGCGTTCCCACAATTAACCCACAGGCTTGTATGACTAAGCCGACTAGGTTACCCTATAGGGAAGCTGAAATCGACTGTAACTAGGTAACTAGTAGTCGTATAAAAGGCTGACGTATACTGTTTAAATCCTTAAATTTTTCTGGATTTAATGGTATATTTTGTTAATAGGGTTACCTATTAAAAATGCTTAGTTAGTGCACCTAGGCAGCTAGTTTGTATGGCTATGAGTCGATTTTTTATTTTTCCTATATAAATAGGTTTTGCGGAAAATAAAAAGTAGCTCCTAAGACCTCTCTAGCGGTCTAGATCCTCCAATACGGTTAGTAGGTCTATGAGGGGACTAGAAATCCTCTCATTGCTCGTTAGATTGTCCGTTTAGCTAGGAATTAACTGTATTTAACTATCAAAGCTCTCTATCTTGAAGAATACGCTATAATCTAGTGAATCTAGAAGCCGCCGCATCAGAATCTAGTAGGGAGGTCTTCCTATCCCTCTAGCTAGATTCCCTTCCCATTTTCAATAATATCCTAGTTAAGTAAGCGAGTTATATATAGCTAATATAGGAACCGCTAGAAAGTATAATATAAATATAAGCCCTTAATAAGTTTAAAGTAAAGTAAGGAGATATATATTATAATAATAGACTAAATTAATTATAGACTATATATTTATTAAAGGAGATATTTTCTAGCATATAAGGCATACCTATCCTAAACCTAGCTAATTCCTTATAGTTACTAAAATATATTTAGATCCCCTTACCCCCTATAGTGTAAGGGTTACTTAGACTAGGGGTTAGTTAGGCTATTAGTAAGGCTATTATTATTAGATAAGATAGTAACTAGTATTACCTTATGTCTAATAGGGATATAACCTATACTATGTTAGGTACTATAGCTACTATAGCTAGCACTATAGCTACTATAGCCACTACTATAGTTTTAGATAATAAGAGCGAAATAGTAGTTAGGGAGCGTAAAGTAAGTGTAGGCTAAGGGTAGCATATTATTAGATTAACTTTTATTAGGGGAGGACTAGTAAATAATAATAGTTATAAAGGGATAGCTACTACCTATAGTGTAATTAGCATAGTAATTAGTTAGACCTAGGATAGACCTAGGTTAGGAGTGCTCCTAGTGCTAATATAAGGGCAAATTATTACTAGCTTTAATAAGCTACTAGTAGCCCTAGGTACTACTATAGTAATAAGGGGAGAGTGCCTTAAGGAGGTATATAGATTAATTATAGAATTCTTATTATATAGAATTTAGTTTGCTAATAATCTATTAATTTTATTAGAATAGAATACTAGTAACTTACTATATAAAGCTACCTATACTATAGCTACTAGTAAGACTACTACTACTAAGGGGGATAACCTTAAGCCTAGTTATATTTATAGTAGGAGTGTTATAGAAGGGGGGGGGCTAAGGGCAAAGCAAATAGGTGCTAGATTAAATTAAGCCTAATTTAGGAGCGTATTTTATTAGCTTATAAGGGCATAGAACTATTAGGAAAGAACTAGTATTTTCTTTTTAGTAGTTAGAGTCCTTTTAACCCTAGGTATAATAATATATATACCTATAGTAATTAAAGCCTTAAGATCCTTAAGGTAATAATAAAGCTATAGGTTAGCAAATAAGTACTTAGTTAACTAGATATAGGTTATGTGTTACTGCTAATATAGGGGATAGGACTTATTACTTTTAGGGGGGTAATAGTTTAATATACCTATAGTAAGGTATTATTTAATATAAGGCCTATAAGGCTAAAAAAGCGTGTAAGAGGTAGTATACTTATTATTATCTAAGTCCCCCTTTATAAGGAACTTGCTAATAGACCTAGCTATTAGCATAATAGGGGTAGTAAGGGATATAGTAGTAGTAGTAAGGGATATAGTAGTAGTAGTAAGGGATATAGTAGTAGTAGCTAGAGCTTAAGTAAACTTATAAGTATTTATTTTATAATAAGGTATATTTATTATAAGTCTAATAGGGGAATAATAATTATTTAGAATAATAGGATAGGAAGGAGTAATAGGGTTATAATATTTAAAAAATGTTTTTAGTATAAGGAAGTTAAGACTATAGGATAAAAATAAATAGTAGGTAGTAAGTAAGGGGATAAATAAGTAAGGGTAAGGCTAGTGTTATTATAATAATAACGTAGTAGCTAGAAGCATATATTATATATCTTACCTAGACCTAGGTTAAAATAATAAGCACCTATAACGTATTATAAAGGGTAAGTACCTATATTAACTATAGGTAAGGGAAAAAGAAAGGGAGGAGTAAGGGTATATATAAGGGCTTAGGCTTTGCCTAAGTATTTACATAGTGCATATAGGTAGGGATAGTCTTATATAGGCAAGGACATAGAAAAGGGGGCTTATATAAGGTAGTTAGGGGGTATAAGGGGCCCTAGTAAGAATAGGTTTCCTACCTTTCTCTTTCCTCTCCTTAAGTTTCTTAATACTATATTAACGCCCTATCGCAGTAGCCTAGGGGCTAGTCTATAACACTACTTCCCCTTAAAAATCCTTATTACTTTCTTTTTAAATTCTTTTATTTTTTTATTAGCTTATATTTTACTACTATTATATCTAATATTACTACTACCCTTACTAATACTATATTTATACTACCTTTGCCTTTTTTTTCTTTTTCTTTTAGCTTACCTAAGGGTATATACCTTAGTAAGTATATTCTTAAAGGTAACTTTAGTAATAAAGCCCTCTTTAATAAAGAGAAGTATAAGTTTCCTTATATACTATATATTAATAATCTTTTTACTAAGGGTATATATACCTATATACTAGGCATAAACTAGGCCTATGCCCCTTACTATACTATCTATTATTTATATATCTAAGAGATATACTTATACTATATAGACCTAAAATTATATTATACCTTTAAGTACCTTAATACTCTTATAGGTACTAATAAAGCTATTAAGACTTTAGCTATAAAGTAAACTACCTTTAAAAAGAGATATTATACTATTCTTACTAAAACTTTTATTTATTACTAAAAATATTTTAATAGTATACTTACTATTACCTAAATTAATCCTACTAAAGCTATACCTTTAGCTACTTCCCCTATAGGTATAGCCTATACCTAAGGTATAACTAAAGCATAAGCCCTTATACTTACTTAAACTATACTTACTTAATAAGGCTCTAACTCTTTTACTACTAAATTTTTCTATAGTATATCTAATATAAATAAGACTCTTTAGTAGTCTATTTAAGCCTAGGAGTAAGCTATAAAGGAATCCTATAACCTAACTATAGCTATTATATAGTTAACTAAAAAGGTTACTTAAGACTATTACCCTTACCCTTACTTTTCTTCTCCTTCTTAATTTTTTCTTTAGTTTTTTATTTTCTCCTTTATTATAAAATAATAGCACTATATTATATGTAAGCTAGAGGATAGCTATATTAATAGTTTTTAGTAGTTAAATTAAATTATACCCTTTATAGACTATTATTTATCTATATATCTGTTAAAATAATGCTATTTATAGCACTATTTTACAGGCCCACTAGTTGCCTTGTTGCGTTGTTGCAACGTTGGTTACGAGCGTTGCTTGCAGCGTCTGTTGTGACTTGCGTTCCCACAACCAACCCACGGGCTTGTATGACTAGGCCGACTAGGTTACCCTATAGGGAAGCTAAAATCAACTGTAACTAGACAACTAGTAGTCATATAAAAGGCTAACGTATACTGTTTAAATCCTTGAATTTTTCTGGATTTAATGGTATATTTTATTAATAGGGTTATATACTAAAGTGCTTAGTTAGGCCACCTAGGTAGCTAGTTTGTATAGCTATAAGTTAATTTTTTATTTTTCCTATACAAATAAGTTTTACGGAAAATAAAAAGTAGCTCCTAAGACCTCTCTAGCGACCTAGATCCTTTAATACGGTTAGTAAGTCTATGAGAGGACTAGAAATCCTCTTATTGCTTATTAGACTATCTATACTAGCTAGGAATTAACTATATTTAACTATTAAAGCTCTCTATCTTAAAGAATAAGCTATAATTTAGTGAATCTAGAAGCCGCCGCATTAGAATCTAGTAGGGAGGTCTTCCTATCCCTCTAGCTAGATTCCCTTCCTATTTTTAATAGGTTATAAGCCTAGAAGGCCTATAGATTACTACATTACTGCGTTATTTTACTATGATTACTGCTTGATTTTAGGTATAGTTACTACCTACTATACCTATAGGCTCTTAAGATTACAAAGGAAACCACTAGAATTTAAAGCTCTTTATTTACTAGCGCTATACATTATAACATTAGACCTTTAGTGTTAAAAATTAACTAGAGCTATAACCCACAACTACCATATTGCAACCCGTAACTATCTAGTTATAACTATAACCTCTTGTGATTCTATTCACTACTACAACCATTATATTTAATATTATCTATAATAGTAGATACACTATATCCTTTAAAATCATTAGATATCTAGTATATCTATACTAGGCTTTTTAACCTATTACACTACGTTACACGCACTATACATTACGTTACGTTACGTTATAGCTTCTGTAATACCTATTATCTATAATTCCTATCCTTAGTGTTAAGAAAATTTTCTTAGAGACCCCTCTTTGCTATTTTTCTGCCCGCGCATACTAAAGACCCACTTTTTAGACCTAAGGGCTGCCCTCTTAAACGGCCTCGCTATGTAATTTACATACGCAACTAGATTGCAACATAAGTAATTTCTAGCGCGTGTTATTTGCAATAGGAAAGAATTTAAAGCTTTTACATAGGGATTTTTTTTAAGATTTAGAGGATAGCACCACCTAGTTATAAGGGTAAGGCCCTTACTATAGGGTCTTCTAGCCCCCCTAGGGACCCTAGTAAGATAGATATAGAAGGTTAACTAGCTGTTTAGGCTAGTGCCCTATAGCTATAGATATAGGGCTAAATTAAACAATAAGGCAAGACCTTAACTAATTTTATTAGGCATAGCAAGGAAAATCGTATTAAAAACAAGGCTAGCATTAATAATCTTCTAGAGAAGTTAACGCAAACTATAACTATTATGCAAGGTCTTTAGGCTTCTAATAGACCTAAGGAAGAAAATACTAAGGTTCTAGAAGAAGACCTAGCTACTACTTTTGCGAGCGTACCTTCTAGTAACTTATAAGCTACCTTTAACATAGGTGCTATAAAGGAACTAAATAAGAAGGTTTACTCTATTCTAGAGGGAGCTAAGCTAAAAGGCCCTAAAAACTATAATTAGTGGAAGCAAGCCCTAAGTATATAATTTAGAGCCCTAGGATTACCTAAATTTATAGATAATCCAAGCCTAGTAAGCTATCTAGCTAACTATAACTAAGCTATTCTTTTAATAATATTAAGAGATAGCTACTAACCTAGACTATAGGCTGCTATATATTACTAAAAATCCCCTAAAGAAGCCTATAAAGTCCTTATTAGGCAGTATTCGCAGAGTGCTAAAATCTAGCGTAGTATACTATACACTAGCTACCACTCCCTAAACTTTTTAAGTTATAAGGGATCTTTAGAGGCTTTTAATGCTAATTTTAATAATTTACTAGCTAGACTATAGCTTTGTAGTGTAGAGATCGCCCCTATTAATTAAGTAAATCACTATATTAATGCATTAAAGCAGACCTTTCCTAGTTAGGCTAAGAGATAAAGATTTACTATTAGAGCTTCTAGGGCATAAGGACTGCCTATAAATACCCTAAATTTACAGTTCCTTATAGCGGACTTATTAGAAGAATAGAGGGACAAAACCTCCCCTATAGCTAAAGCCCTTAGTTATAAGGCTTCTAATAATAATAAAGGAAATTCTAAGGACTAGGAAAAGAAGTCTTCTAATCCTAACCCTAAGAAAGACTCTAACGCCACTAAAGAGTAGGATAAGAAGGATTTAAACCCTTCTAAGGCCTCTAAAAAGAAGCAGAAGAAGAAAAAGAGTAGCAATAGGGAAAAACAGAAAGGAAAAGAAGCTACTTTTGCTTTAGGCTATACCCTAGCTATAGGATACGTTAAAGAATTAGATTCTAATAAATCTAGCAGTGATAATAGTAGTGATTCTAAGTCTAACTCAGATACCTCTAGTACCACTAGTAACACTACTAGCAAGCCTACTTTTAGCTACTCTAATAATATAGTTAAAAACTCCCTTTTATATAATATAGGTTTTTCCTGTTATATTTGTAATAATAGGGCTTCTTTTAGGGACTTTAAACCTCTAAAAAAAGGTAAAACTAGCGCTATAATTACAGTAGGAGGACCTATTTATCCTAAAGGAAGAGGCATAGCTGTTTTTAACGTTCTAGTTAAGAAAAATCCACTAGAATATAGGCCTTTAGCTCTGCTAGATGCCCTATATTTCCTAGGCATAGATACTAACCTAGTTAGTGGGTTATCTTACTATCTAAAGGGAGGTTATCTAGCTAAAGACTAGCTATTCCTAGCTAATAAAAGCCCCTGTGGGTTATTAGAACCTGCTAAACACGGCTTTTTTCTACAGATTAAGGGGTAACCCACGCCTATAATCTATAAGCATTTAACCTACCTCTCCTTTATAGGCTCTTAATATTGCAACTAACAATGGCAACGACAACCAAGAGCTTATAAGACTAAGTTAGGGTTTTCCTACCCTATAGAGGTTTAAATTCCGCAACTAGCTTTTAATCCTAAGGAATATTAACGAATCGAAGAGCTAGAAGATGATAATTTAGCCCTATGTCCCACCGAAGCTCCTAGTTAGGCATCTTCTACAGGGGGTTTAGAAGGTCTATACCCTAATGACTTAGGTGACGATAGTGGCTATCTACTGCCCCCAGAGGCCTGTAATTCTTAAGAGGCCTAGTAATAGAGGGAGCTAGGGGATAATAGCCCTAAAAAGCTAGATTCTAGTTACAAGAAGTTACTAGATTTAGCCCTTCTTTAGCACATTTGACTAGGCTATATAGGCCTCCCTTTACTAAAGAAGTCATTAAAATTAGCTAGAGGGATCCCTGATTTTTCCGCTATTAAAGAAAAGGATTTTAACTGCATAGCCTATATGCAATCTAAAGCTATTAGAAGACTAACTAAACGACTTATTTAGGACCCCCCTAGAGTTCTAGATATTCTAGAGGGAGATATAGTTAAAATTAAACCTATACTATATAATAAGAAGGCAACAGTCCTTATTCTTATTAATTAAAAATCCTAGTATAAATAGTGCTTTTCATTAGCTAATAAAGAAGGTTTAACCCTTTCTTTAGCTATTAAGGGCTTCTTTAGAGCCCTAAAAAATTAATATAACGCGTATCCTAGGCACCTTCACTTTAACGGAGGTACTGAAATTAATAACAAACTTTAGTTATAGTTATCTTCTAAGGGAATTTGCTTTAGTACCTCTTACCCCTATATTCACAAATAGAATAGGCTAGTTAAGAGGGCTATTAGGGTTATCCTTAACTGGCTTAGGGCTATACTTTAGTGGTCTAAGCTACCCTTATATCTATAGTCTTATATCCTTCTAGCCATAGTGGAATTAGTTAATATCACAGCTAATATAACTAAACCTTTAACCCCTAAGCAGCTATTTCTAGCTAATTTAGAGCCTAAGACTTCCTATAAGCCTGACTTCTTGAAAATTAGGGCTATAGGGTCTTATTATAAGGTCCTAATACCTCCGGAGCAGAGATCTAAGCTTTAAAAGCTAGCCCCTAGGACTATTCCTAGTTAGTTACTAGCTACTCTAGGTTCTACTATTTATCTTATTTATATTCCCTCTAAAAGGTTAGTTATAAAGACTAGCTTTATTAAAATTATAGAGGATATAGGCTCTATAGGGTCCCCTAAGCCTTTAGGGACTAATCCTTTAGAGGGAGAAGCCGATATCTCATAAGATAATCTAGAAATTTAGGATAGTTACCTAAAGCCTCCTAAAAGCCTAGCGCCCGCAGCGCCCGCAGCGCCTGTAACAACAGCCCCTAGGGCAACTGTTAAAATAATGCTATTTATAGCACTATTTTATAGGCCCACTAGTTGCCTTGTTGCGTTGTTACAACGTTAGTTACAAGCGTTGCTTGCAGCGTTATTCTATTGTGACCTGCGTTGTTCCACAACTAACCCGCGGGCTTGTATGACTAAGCCAACTAGGTTACCCTATAGGGAAGCTAAAATCGACTGTAACTAGGCAACTAGTAGTCGTATAAAAGGCTGACGTATACTGTTCGAATCCTTGAATTTTTCTGGATTTAATGGTATATTTTGTTAATAGGGTTATCTATTAAAAATGCTTAGTTAGACCACCTAGGTAGCTAGTTTATATAGCTATGAGTTGATTTTTTATTTTTCTCAAACAAATAAGTTTTACAAAAAATAAAAAGTAGCTCCTAAGACCTCTCTAGCGACCTAGATCCTTCGATATAGTTAGTAGGTCTATAAGGGGACTAGAAATCCTCTTATTGCTTGTCAGACTGTCTATACTAGCTAGGAATCAACTATATTTAACTATTAAAGCTCTCTATCTTGCAGAATACGTTATAATCTAGTGAATCTAAAAGCCGCTGCATTAGAATCTAGTAGGGAGGTCTTCCTATCCCTCTAGCTAGATTCCCTTCTAATTTTTAATAGGTTATAAGCCTAGAAGGCCTATAGATTACTACATTACTACGTTATTCTACTGCGATTACTACTTAATTTTAGGTATAGTTACTACCTACTATACCTATGGGCTCTTAAGATTACAAAGGAAACCACTAGAATTTAAAGCTCTTTATTTACTAGTACCACGCATTGCAACATTAGACCTTTAGTGTTAAAAATCAACTATAGCCATAACCCGCAACCACTACATTACAACCTGTAACTACCTAGTTATAACCACAACCTTTTTAGTAATCCTATTTACTACTATAACTGTTATATTTAATATTATCTATAATAGTAAATACGCTATATCCTTTAAAATCATTAGATATCTAGTATATCTATACTAGGCTTTTTAACCTATTACATTACGTTACACGCACTATATATTACGTTACGTTGCGTTGTGGCTTCTGTAATACCTATTATTTACAATTCCTATCCTTAGTGTTAAGAAAATTTTCTTAGAGACCCCTCTCTGCTATTTTTCTGCCTATGTATACTAAAGACCCACTTTTTAGACCTAAGGGCTGCCCTCTTAAACGGCCCCGCCACACAATTTACGTACGCAACTAGATTATAATATAAGCAATTTCTAGCGCGCGTTATTTGCAATAGGAACAAATTTAGAGCTTTTACATAGGGATTCTTTTCCTTTTTTAGGGACTTTTAGAAGATAGCACCACCTAGTTATAAGGGTAAGGCCCCTGCTATAGGGTCTTCTAGCCCCCCTAGGGACCCTAGTAGGATAGATATAGAAGGTTAACTAGCTGTTTAGGCTAGTGCTCTATAGCTATAGATACAGAGCCAAATTAAACAATAAGGCAAGACCTTATCTAATTTTATTAGGCATAGCGAGGAAAATCGTATTAAAAACAAGGCTAGCATTAATAATCTTCTAGAGAAATTAACGCAAACTATAACTATTATGCAAGGTCTTTAGGCTTCTAATAGACCTAAGGAAGAAAATACTAAGGTTCTAGAAGAAGACCTAGCTACTACTTCTATAAGCGTACCTTCTAGTAACTTATAAGCTACCTTTAATACAGGTGCTATAAAGAAACTAAATAAGAAGGTTTACTTTATTCTAGAGGGAGCTAAGCTAAAAGGCCCTAAAAACTATAATTAGTGAAAGCAAGCCCTAAGCATATAATTTAGAGCCCTAGGATTACCTAAATTTATAGATAATCTAAGCCTAGCAGGCTATCTAGCTAACTATAACTAAGCTATTCTTTTAATAATATTAAGAGATAGCTACTAACCTAGACTATAGGCTGCTATATGTTAGCAAAAATCCCCTAAAGAAGCCTATAAAGTCCTTATTAGGCAGTATTCGCAGAGTGCTAAAATCCAGCGTAGTACACTATACGCTAGCTACCACTCCCTAAACTTTTTAAGTTATAAGGGATCTTTAGAGGCTTTTAATGCTAATTTTAATAATTTACTAGCTAGACTATAACTTTATAGTGTAGAGATCGCCCCTATTAATTAAGTAAATCATTATATTAATGCATTAAAGCAGACCTTTCCTAGTTAGGCTAAGAGACAAAGATTTACTATTAGAGCTTCTAGGGCACAAGGACTGCCTGTAAATACCCTAAATTTACAGTTCCTTATGGCGGATTTATTAGAAAAACAGAGGGACAAAACCTCCCCTATAGCTAAAGCACTTAGTTATAAGGCTTCTAATAATAAGGGAAATTCTAAGGACTAGGAAAAGAAGTCTTCTAACCCTAACCCTAAGAAGGACTCTAACGCCACTAAAGAGTAGGATAAGAAGGATTTAAACCCTTCTAAAGCCTCTAAAAAGAAGCAGAAGAAGAAAAAGAGTAGTAATAGGAAAAAACAAAAAGGAAAAGAAGCTACTTTTGCTTTAGGCTACACCCTAGCCATAGGATACGTTAAAGAATTAGATTCTAATAAATCTAGTAGTAATAATAGTAGTGATTCTAAGTCTAACTTAGATACCTCTAGTACCACTAGTAACACTACTAGCAAGCCTACTTTTAGCTACTCTAATAATGTAGTTAAAAACTCCCTTTTGTATAATACAGGTTCTTCCTGTTACATTTGTAATAATAGGGCTTCTTTTAGGGACTTCAAACCTCTAAAGAAAGGTAAAACTAGCGCTATAATTATAGCAGGAGGACCTATTTTTCCTAAAGGAAGAGGCATAGCTATTTTTAACGTTCTAGTCAAGAAAAATCCACTAGAATATAGGCCTTTAGCTTTGCTAGATGCCCTATATTTCCTAGGCATAGATACTAACCTAGTTAGTGGGTTATCTCACTATCTAAAGGGAGGTTATCTAGCTAAAGACTAGCTATTCCTAGCTAATAAAAGCCCCTATAGGTTACTAGAACCTACTAAACATAGCTTTTTTTTACAGATTAAGGGGCAACCTACTCCTACAATCTATAAGCATTTAACCCACCTCTCCTTTATAGGCTCTTAATATTGTAACTAACAATAGCAATGACAACCAAGAGCTTATAAGAATAAGTTAGGGTTTTCCTACCCTATAGAGGTTTAAATTCCGCAACTAGCTTTTAATCCTAAGGAATATTAACAAATCAAAGAGCTAGAAGACAATGATTTAGCCCTATGTCCCACCGAAGCTCCTCCTAGTTAGGCACCTTCTATAGGGGGTTTAGAAGGTCCATACCCTAATAACTTAGGTAACAATAGTGGCTGTCTATTACCCCCAGAGGCCTGTGATTCTTAAGAGGCCTAGCAACAGAGGGAGCTAGGGGATAATAGCCCTAAAAAGCTAGATTCTAGTTACAAGAAGTTACTAGATTTAGCCCTTCTTTGGCATATTTAATTAGGCCACATAGGCCTCCCTTTACTAAAGAAATCATCGAAATTAGCTAAAGGGATCCCTGATTTTTCCGCCATTAAAGAAAAGGATTTTAACTGCATAGCCTATATGCAATCTAAAGCTATTAGAAGACTGACTAAACAACCTATTTAGGACCCCCCTAGAGTTCTAGATATTTTAGAGGGAGATATGGTTAAAATTAAACCTATACCGCATAATAAGAAGGCCATAGTCCTTATACTTATTAATTAAAAATCCCGGTATAAATAGTGCTTTTCATTAGCTAATAAAGAAGGTTTAACTCTTTCTTTAGCTATTAAGGGCTTCTTTAGGGCCCTAAAAAATCGATATAACGCGTATCCTAGGCACCTTCACTTTGACGGAGGTACTAAAATTAACAACGAACTTTAGTCATAGTTATCTTCTAAGGGAATTTGCTTTAGCACCTCTTACCCCTATATTTACAAATAGAATAGGCTAGTTAAGAGGGCTATTAGGGTTATCCTTAACTGGCTTAGGGCTACACTTTAGTGGTCTAAGCTACCCTTATATCTATAGTCTTATATCCTTCTAGCCATAGTGGAATTAGTTAATATCATAGCTAATACAACTAAACCTTTAACCCCTAAGTAGCTATTTCTAGCTAATTTAGAGCCTAAGACTTCCTATAAGCCTAATTTCTTAAAAATTAGGGCTATAGGGTCTTATTGTGAGGTCCTAATACCTCCGGAGCAAAGATCTAAGCTTTAAAAGCTAGCCCCTAGGACTATTCCTAGTTAGTTACTAGCTACTCTAGGTTCTACTGTTTATCTTATTTATATTCCCTCTAAAAGGTTAGTCATAAAGACTAGCTTTGTTAAAATTATAGAGGATATAGGCTTTTGTAGGGTCCCCTAAGCCTTTAGGGACTAATTCTTTAGAGGGAGAAGCTAATATCTCACGAGATAATCTAGAAGTTTAGGATAGTTACCTAAAGCCTCCTAAAAGCTTAGCGCCCATAGCGCCCGCAGCGCCTGTACCAATAGCCCCTAGGGCGACTAATACAGCGCCCACAACAGCGCCTACAACGCCTCTAGCGCTACCCCTAGAGAGCCCTAGCTCTAGCGCCCCTAATAAGGGAGCTATTAAAAAACCGTTTTTAGATTTAGATTCTTTAATTAATTCTGATTCTATAGATATTAATAATTTTAATATATCTTCATACGTTAAGGAGATATGCTTTAAGGCATAACAAAGGGCTAAATTATCCACTAAAAACAACGATTCGGATACCCCTAAGACCTGGAAACAAGCTTTAAAAAGCAAGGATAGTCAAAAATAGATAGATGCAACTTTCAACGAATTTAAATAGCTTCTAGCTACTAGAACCTTCAAATTTATAGGGATAGACTAAATTCCTAAGGGCTAGAGGGTTCTAAAAAAATAGGCTTATTTATAAGCTTAAAAAGGATAAAGAAAATAATCCTCTAAAGTACAAGGCCTAACTCGTTGCTAAAGGGTTTATGCAGATAGAAGGTTAAGATTATATCGAAACCTACGCTGCAACTAGCATTCCCCCTAGTTAGCGGATTTTACTAGCCCTAGCGGCTTGTAATAACTAGGAAGTTAAACAGGTTGATTTTATAGGGGCCTTTCTAAACAGTCCACTAAAGGAAGCTATCTATATGCAAATTCCTAATGGATTTACTAAATTTGCCAAGTCTACACCTAAAGTAGCTAAGTTACTTAAGAAGTATAGCTACAAACCCTCTTAAAAGCAGGTTATCTTCCTACAAAAAGCTTTATATAGATTAAAACAGAGCTCTAGAGAGTGGCAATAGGTTTTAAAGGACCTTCTTTAGAAGCTAGGCTTTTAACCCCTTATATCTAACCTAGCTATCTTCTTTAACCTAACTATATCTACATATATAGCGACTTATATAGATAACTGCCTTCTAATAGGACTGGATCTAGCTTATATTAATAGGCTAAAGAAGCTACTTCATAAAGCTTATCCTATAGAAGACTATAGGCTAGCTGAATTTTTCCTAGGCGTTTAAATCACTAGAAATCAAAAGAAAGGGACCCTAACTATCCACTAGTCCTAGTACATTTCTAAAGCCCTAGAAAGATTTAACATGAAAGATACTAGACCTATTAAAATTCCTCTATAACTAGGAATTATAAAATAGGTAGACTACCTTACTAAACCTCTTTCCCCCCTTAATCACAAGCTATATCAGAGTATTATAGGGACTATTATATACCTAATGCTCCTTACAAGACCTAATATTGCCTTTCTAGTTTAGTGGCTTTCCACAGCGCTAGCTAAGCCATTTATAGAGTATCTTAATGCTTCTAAACATCTGCTTAGGTACCTTTTAGGCTCTATGGGTTATTCTATAACTTATAGAAGGTCTAAATCTGCTATTATAGCTTCTGCAACCCTTATTGGCTTCTGTGATAGTGACTTCGCGGGTGATAAGTCCTCTAAATTAACCTATGCTTATCTCTATAAGCTAGCTAAAAGACCTATTAGCTAGAAATTAAAGAAAGCAACTATCATAGCTTTATCCACATTAGAGGCTAAATCTAATGCCTTATGTGAAGCTATTAGGGAGCTAGAGTGGCTTTATAGTCTCTTTAAAGAGATAAAGCTGCCTATAGCACCTCTAGTACTAATTTTTAGTAATAACTAAGGCGCTATTACAACCGCTAATAACCCTGCTCTTTATAGCAGAACAAAGCATACCCTACTAAAATTCAACTATACTAGAGAAAAGGTACAGAAGGGTATAGCTAAGGTTATCTACATTAACACTAAAGAGATGCCTGCAGATAGTTTAACTAAGCCCCTGCCCTATGATAAATTTCAACAATTTATCTAACTATTAGGTCTTACGAATACAAAGGCCTAGTTTAAAACCAACTAAAAAGTCAAAAAACCCGAAAAATTAACAAAAACACTGGAATTACGCCTAAAAGTTATCGATTTTACTGTTTTTAGTCTAAAAGTTATTAGATTTATTATTAAATTTATGGTTAACTTAGATATCTATTAAAGAGCTAAGTCTAGGTATCGAATTAGTTACCTTATACTTTTCTAGAGGGAGTGTTAAAATAATGCTATTTATAGCACTATTTTATAGGCCCACTAGTTGCCTTGTTGCGTTGTTACAACGTTAGTTACGAGCGTTGCTTGCAGCGTTGTTCTATTGTGACCTGCGTTGTTCCATAACTAACCCGCGGGCTTGTATGACTAAGCCAACTAGGTTACCCTATAGGGAAGCTAAAATTAACTATAACTAGGCAACTAGTAGTTGTATAAAAGGCTAACGTATACTGTTCGAATCCTTGAATTTTTTTGGATTTAATGGTATATTTTGTTAATAGGGTTGTCTATTAAAAATGCTTAGTTAGACCACCTAGGTAGCTAGTTTATATGGCCGTGAGTTAATTTTTTATTTTTCTTATACAAATAAGTTTTGCGGAAAATAAAAAGTAGCTCCTAAGACCTCTCTAGCGACCTAGATCCTTCGATACGGTTAGTAGGTCTATGAGGGGACTAGAAATCCTCTTATTGCTTGTTAGACT
Organism: Epichloe amarillans; assembly: GCA_024072835.1. Classification (NCBI taxonomy): domain Eukaryota; kingdom Fungi; phylum Ascomycota; class Sordariomycetes; order Hypocreales; family Clavicipitaceae; genus Epichloe; species Epichloe amarillans. Next base: position 2,400,165 of record CP099639.1, read on the forward strand.
GTCCGTACTAGCTAGGAATTAACTATATTCAACTATTAAAGCTCTCTATCTTGCAGAATACGTTATAATCTAGTGAATCTAGAAGCCGCCGCATTAGAATCTAGTAGGGAGGTCTTCCTATCCCTCTAGCTAGATTCCCTTCCAATTTTCAATAAAGTTTAAGACCTTTTATTAGAAAGAAGGCATTATCTATTAGACTAGCGCTCCTTATATTCTAGCTTATTAGGGTATTATAGAACGCGCTAGCTAAACCCTTATAGAGATAGTAAAAGCCTTAATAATTAAAGCGAAATTACTAGAGCTTCTTTAGCTATACGCAATAAAGCACGTAGCTAAAATCACTAACTTATTGCCTATATATAGTAATAAGAATAACTAGTTACCTTAGCAGGCTTTATTTAACGCTTTAGGCCTTAATAACACCGCGTTAATCTAACATTTACGCACCTAGGGATGTATTATATACGTATAAATTCCTAATAAACGCTATATTTAATCTTAGAAGATAGCACTAAGGGCTAAGAAAGGCTAACTTATAGGCATAGATAGCCCTAAATATCACTTGTACAAGGTCTAGATCCCTAAGGAGTAAAGAGTTATTTAAGCATAAGATATTCGCTTTAATAAGACTAACTTACTTATGCCTCTTAAAGATAATAAAGTTATCTATATTACAGATCTAATTAATCCTTCCTTTGCTAAAGAAGGCCACTAAATTATTAATATTCTAACTACTAGTTAGGAGAAACCTTAACTATAGGAGAAGGTAACTCTAGGTAAGAAAGTAGTTTGCTTTAAGGAAAGCTTATTAAGTATCTTAGAAATAGATAAGAATTACTACTCTTTTAAGAAAGAGAATAATCCTCCCCTCCTAGAGAAGCCTAGAACCTACCTTCTAATGCTATCTAAGAGTCCTTTGTAATAATAGGAATAGTGTTAACCTAGGGCCTTCCTAGATAAGGAAGCTAAAGATAATAATAACTAGGAGGTCTATTAATAACTTAAATCTAAAGCCACGCTAAGACAATTGCTCCAAAAAGACATATAATAAGACTATCTTAAAATTCAGACCTTAGGAAAGAAGAAAGCTCTTCCTTAGGGCTCTTGCTAATTAAACCTAGTGATTTGTTACTACAATAATAACCTAGATAATAATAAAGTGGAGGAAATTCACTAATTATATGCCTTTCTAATAATAGAAGTAGCTAATATAGCTAACATAAAGATTAACATTCTGTCTAATTAGTATAAGGCAAAAGCTATAAATAACTACCATATATTCTAGAAACCTACTAAGAAAAAGGAACTCCTTAAGATCTATAAAAAGGACTGCTAGGATCTTATTTTTCCTATAAAAGATATAAAGGTCTTTAATAGTTAGTGGGTTTATACCATAAAGTATCTAATTAATTAAGAACCCTACGCTAAAGTAAGGTAAGTTACTTAAGGGGATTAAAATCCAGAAATTTTTAATAATAAAGACCTTTACATAGCAGTGGCTTACTTAGTTTTACTATAAGTATTCTATACGCTTATTATAGCCTTTAATTACAAGTGGTAGTAGTGTAATATTATAAATGCCTTCCTTAATGCTAAAGCGTAAGGAGATATCTATGTTAAATAACCACATAGTTATACTAATAGCATTAGCAGGGTTTGCAAGCTTAAGAGAGCTCTTTATAGCTTACTTATTTCTCCTCTTTAGTGGTTAGAAGATATTACTAAGGAACTTAAAAAGCAGGGCTTTTATTAATTAATAAGCAAGCTCTGTATTTTTTAACGTAATAATATTATACTTCTCCTCTATATAGATAATATAATTATTATAGGAAAGACCCTAGTGATTATTAAAGATATTATTAAGTAACTAGAGAAACACTACAAATTAAAGTAACTAGGTAAGGTTAAGCTATTCCTTAGCATTAAATTTATACATAATTATACTAACTAAACTATCCTTCTTTACTAGAAGCTTTACGTATAGAGTATTATAAAGAAATTTAATATTAAGAACATTAACGCTTTAAATATTCTATAGCTTCTAAAGACTGTAATCCTATTAGACTAGAAAGAGCTTAATATAGTCTTTAATCTCTCTAACTAGGCAAAATGCATAGGAAGCTTTAATTAGCTCTCTATATCTATAAGACCTAATATTACATTTATAACAAATTAACTTTGCGGTGTGAATTCTATACTAAAGTAGGTTTACATAGATCTATAGAAGCATCTTTAGAGATACCTTTATAGCTTAGAGAATTTAAGGATTATTCTTAGAGAAAGAGACCTTTTAGATCCTAAAGCAGTCCTCTAGGTTAAGGGATTTAGTAATGCTTTACTTACTAATAACTTAGATATAAGACATTTAACTATAGGGCATATTATAATGCTAGCTAGAGGATTAATCCTTTAGTAATTAAAGAAGCAAACTCTTATAGCCCTTAGCTTAACTAAAGCAAAAATTTATTAACCTCACGCTAACTAGGTTATCTATGCTCTAGGTAGTATATTTACTTAAGGACTTTAGGATTAAGCAATTACGCCTATTATTATTATTTACTAATAGCTAGAACGCAAAAGCTAATGTGCTTAATAAGAAGCATAAGGGATATACGCGTTTATATTAATTTATAATATAAATAGATTATATAGAAGGCATAAGAGGGGGAATTCTAACTTTAATAGATTAGAATAAACTAAATAATAGCTAATAGCTTTATAAAGGGCTTAGAACGCGTTAAATACGCTAATTTTATACGCTTTCTTTGTATAATAAAGGCTAGGGACTTTAAAAAAGGTTATGTTTTATAAGAGGCCTTAAAGGCCTAATTTTATATAATTATTTTCTCTCTTTCTTTCTTTTCTTATAGTAGCTAGATATACTACTAGGGGCAGTGTTAAGGGTATTCATAGCCTTATATCATAGCCTTAGGCATTAGCCTTATTATCTAACAATGCAGCCTCCTATGCCGCGTTTGTTACCGCGATTAATATGATTTATCGTAACCTCTGTTTAGAGGCTTTGTTTAGATATCTAGATTCATCGGATTAGTAGATTTAAAGCTTATAAGCTTCTCTTTTCTCTGCTAGATTCCGAATTCCTAGATAGCAATTCTACATCATTATCTTCTCTTCTGATCTCTTTGCCTTCTATCCTTCCACACAACTTGACTTTCTGTTCTTTGCATATTGGCTCTGCCAGTGCGCGATACGAATCGCTTACCAAGATACTCGAGATTTCGCCATGAGATGGTCTTTTGCACGATGGAGAACATTTCAGTTGGAAAATGGTTCAAAGCGATACAATGCAGCACTTTTTAGTAACCTGGGAATAGACACGAAAAGCTTACGGGTTACTCCGCATCACTATACTTCAGCTTGAACTTATCTGCACAGGCTCTGAACCAAGTAAGCGTGCCCGTCTAAAAGATTTGCCAATGTTTAAGCAATAGCGAAGTTTGTGGCGGTAGATTCACTGATCCGCAATGAAGTACTTAGAGTGTAAGTTACGTTGCCCATCGAGATCGCGTTCGATGGCACCATACATTAATATATGTACTACATCTCAAGGCCTTACATGAGTTATCCAACGATTAATTGATGACAAGTCTGATTGACCGACAGTCCGTAGTCAAATCAGACCCAACCAGGCTCGTCTGCCCACATTCTGTCCAGTGTCTTGAAATGCATTACCTTCGTGTTGATGCACTAGTGCGCCCATTATGAGCCAGTTGGCATTGCCGTCTCGTGAACCACCATTCTAAGGTACCATAGCAGGAAACCTCTAGGTCTACCCCTAAATTAGCAGGGGAGAGATTTTGCGCAGTGTTTACCGTATAGACCAGAACGCTGCGAACATAGGGGCATTGCTCGGGTGTCCGTGATAAAATAAATCGAATAGTTGCATTATGAGGCACCTGTTTTACCTCCATGAATGCATCTAGCCTTACCTCTCCTAGGCTTGCTCGCGAACCATCATGGTAACATAATAATAAGCCCATGATAATGCTACCAGAACCGTAGATATTAATAGTATCAAGGTTCTCCAGCGACGCAGATGTATAAAAATAACTCTCAACTGAAGTAAGTTTTGGGTAGTGTGATTGAGGTACTGGTATACGCAGGTTTTGTGTGTAGTTGACTTCCGGTGCTGGTTTAAGAGCTAACTCACGTATTCCAGTTGTGTCGTCAATAAAAATATAATCTGGTTTTTTTTGGAGTTTTGCGACGAGAGAATATGTATATGTTTGACCTGGCATTGGATATGTCCCTAGCACATGTACACGGCCTGTCGTAGTTACCAGAATCAAGTCCATTAGTTGTTGACGATTCATGTTGCAATCACGACGCCAAATCTCGTCTAATAGCTCGTCGCGGCCAACAGGAATATGCAGCCATATTGTAGCGGCATCTTCGGATATATCAGTGTAGCGAGACGTATTATCATGAATGGCTGCGTGCTGTATAATTCTGGACGCTCGGTAACTGGCATTCCATGCTACCGAGTAGCCTGTTGTTCCCGGTTCGTTGATCATAACGCGGTTGAACCTAGCCGGCCCTGAATTTGCTAATAGAGGAAATCGAATAAGCTCCGGACGGAATACCGGGGTTGACCATAGTGATAATTGTAAGTCTGTATTATCGTCCCTTTGAAGACCACGAATTTTAAGTCCCTAAATTAATTAATACGCATTAGTATAATTAATAATTGCCAGAGGAATGACAGAGTAGGCTAGTATTACATCGAACTCAAAAAGAAGTCTGCAGCCTTCACTTAATGGAAGGACTTGCCACCAGTCCTGGGAGCAACTTTCAATTTCTATAGTCTCTGTTGAGCAGGCAAATATCACTTTCTTTACGCCTAGAGGACCACGTGCGATATAAATAACGTCAATCCTTGATTCTGTTCTGGCGTCGTAAACAAGGTTATCTGTAGGTTGATTACTCAGAGCTGAAACGTAGGTTTCGCCATGTAGTGTCACAGATGTTGTCCATATAGAGCGAGACGTTGTTACTGTACCTCTCGATTCTTCACTTATCTTCTGTTGAATCCGCAAAGTCGATCGTGCTAAATTAAGCTTTGAAGCGCCAGTGCGCGCCAGCTCACGCTCAAAGTAAAACGACCGGCCAATAGGTAGCTCAAATCCAGGGTCCCAACTAGTCACTTTATAGGTTCCTGAAGATGGTAGACCTTCTCCAGCACAAATTGAGTGGCAGGCTAATGCTAAGCCATTTAGGTGTCGGCAGTTTAATATTATGCAAGGGCAATACGTGGTCTCTTTTTCTTGAAAGTACGGTTCGTTCTCCGATGATACTAAGATTCTTAGCCACATTTCATCTCTGAGATAAGAGAGAGCTTACTTACCAACAACAATGCGATCATCTTCTTCCATTTCGAGCGTGCAAAGCACGCAGTGGGGGTCCACGCAACTATCCATTTGTGAATTTCTGAAGTCGCTAGCTCAATGGTTAGATAGTTTCGCTTGGTGGGTAGCCTGGTATGCAATTTTAGACGTTAATGCGAAGGTCTCGAGGATGATATTGATGATATCTTCTTCCAAGGGAAATTTTTAGTGTCGTTCAAAGAGGCACGCGCAATACCTTATTACGGCACGATCTTACATTAATCCGCATAGCGGGTCTTGGTCACATGCGCGGGCAACGGAAGGACTAACGTTTGTCCCTCCAGGCAACACAGTCCAATACCAATGTGCACACACAAGCCTGCAGCACGTGACTAAATTCTGCACACCCAAACTTTCAGGTCGCAATTTTGACTTCAATGCTTCGGCTGCATAATCGCGCGTAAGGTCGCTGATTCGCTTCTGGACTTTCTTTAGTTCCTTGTCGTAGCATTGGGGCTGGTTATAATCTCAGGCCACAAGAAAAGAAATACCGAACTTACTCGGGGTCATCAAGTTTCTGACGGGGCAAATCGAGTGCGGCTGGCTGGCTCGTTGCCGCTTGCTACCAAGCTGCAAAAGATGGGATATGGCTCCACGTCATGCTTGCATTTCAGCCCCATGCATCGCCAGATATCCCGTGGTCGGGCCATGACCCTAAAAGGAGTCGATTCTGCAAAGGGCACAACTTCTCCACTGGTAGTTCCCACGACAACAGTGTAGCTGAATGTCCCTTGTATCTGCACAGGGCTGACCTGCCCATCAGCATGAGCTTGCGCGAAATCGTCGCACTGCTGCTTCGTTACGCTAGTGTTTGATTCAAAGAACGAACTAACTGCGTCGTCGAGGCAGTAGCAATTAGCCATTACGGTTGAAACTTTTGAGGTCAGATGATGCTTGTGCTGGTCTCTGAACAGGAAGAGCCAGCTGTATATATTTTGGTCGGTGTGGCGCAAGACAAGCAAAAGGCGGGGACGATGAGCCGTTGCGGGGCTGAAAGTAGCAGGATGCCTGCGTATGAGGATTTGATGGTAGGGCCACATTCGGCATCGCCGCCGAACGTCCAAGACACAGGTTTAGGATTTTGAGCATCTATTTCCTCAGTTCAGAGTTAAGCGAATCTCATAGTTACATCACACGCGTTTGCAAAGCGACAAATCAGGAGCAAATAACAGCATGTGAGATTACTGATGTTAAAACGGCCTATGTTATTATGGCAAGAATTTACTAGATGCTCGGAAGAACTTTGACTGTATCCTAATGTCAGACATATGACATGTTCATCATCTTACAACTTGACCCAGCATCTGTTGAGACATAACACGACAAATCATATATCTTGGCATACTCTGTCTACTCGCGAAGGTCCGTTTTCCAGTTACTTGCAAGCACTAAACGAAGCCAACTCCTTCACAGGCCGCGGCCTCTGATGAGACAATAAAAAGTGATTGCACAAATTCGTCAACTTGGTCCAAGTCAATTCCTCCTTTAAGAAGCATGCCTACTGTGCCAGACGAAGCTCTTTATCGCAGCACCCCCATGTTTCGTTTCTTCCATTTTGCTTTCAACCTCAGGCTGCTACAGTAGCCTGTAGACTCGATACGGCTCCCAGTAATAAACAATACCTATTTCATACTGCCAACTTGTGACAACTGGGTGCTCATAATATTTGTTAATTCGATGACAAGAGCATATCACGAATTCGTCTCGCTCAGCCTAATCTCTGCTATAGTCTCATCAAAAGCTTTGATGATCGGATCGTACAGAATATTTGGGTCTTGTGGAGTACTAGTGAAGAGGCCATCCTTGTGCGGAAACAGTACATCTCTCACTGACCTGCACAACGGCTTGACACAATCAAAGATTGGTGAATATTCTCTTAATATAGCTTCAAGTCCATTTTTGTCCATGTCTCCACGTTTGTTTCGAGCGATGTCCTTATAGGTTCCAGTGTACTAATGCGTAAGTATGGTTGCCGTCTTCTTCGAACGACCAGCTAATGCCCAACCGCGACGAGCACATAGCCAAATAAGAACATAGAAGAAGGCTTCAAGGTCATGTCGATAAGTGTGCGAAGTGCTAAGAAGCACCTCGATCGCTATGAACTCCATTGTACTAGTCCGGTGTCGGGCCTTGCTTAGGCCCTTACTATCTTCCTTTGCTAAATCTAAGTCTATAAGTATGCCTTTAAAGCCGTTTGCCTTTTTTGAATTAGTGATAATAATATTATTTTTAGAAATGTCTTAATATAGGATTTTGCTGTCTAAGAAGAGCGATTAATAAACTTTGATAGCGTCGCGAAGACTTTTAAGAAGTTCTATTACAGACTCAAACTAGCTAATAGATTGGCTGGCCGGAGAGATTGCCAATACACGTAAAATACGGTTGCTGTATGGGGTCTAGTCTTGTTCTATGAGGCTAGTACCCTCTGGCTCTTGAACGGGATAACTTATCCCATTCAATGCTTGTTCTGTGTTAGCGAGCTAGCTATTTAACGTAGATCTCTTAGATAGGCAACCTAACTAATCCATTAACTTCCTCTTACTGTGTCTATCACTAGCAATACTAAGGCCGTGAAACTAGCTAAAAGAATAACTTAGTGGAGGTTAGGATTGTGAGAAGGATGTGTTAGCACTGCGTAGCACACCACAAAACTTATACGGAGCCAAAAAAACTAGACCTACGCGGAGTTTGCTTATGCTAGTGACCTCTTCTTTATAGCTAACTACTTTTGTAAGACCCTTAACTCCGCGTTCGTTTGCCTTATTTAGAAGATCGGCCTCTAGAGGCCGCATGCTAGATTCTAGGAGTATTTAATAACCCTGTTAAATTTAGGCGCCTTAGTAGTCTTAGCGAGAAAGCAGGTGGTGCTATAACAAATAATAGCTTGCTAGCAGGCAATTAAAGTCGGGTTAAGTTTAAGTCATTGTTTTCGTTTTCTCCTATAGGCTACAATAGGTATATTAATAAAAAGCTTGTTATTTTTTGCTGTGGTAAAAAAATCCAAGCCTAGCTCCTCGTTGCTTATTATTAGATACGCGCAAAGCTATTAAGGCTTCTAGGCCGGATGTGAATAGAACAGGGTAATAGTATAGATAAGTAGCAGCTAGATAGCTAAAGCTAGGTGGTAATGCTTAAGGGTTTTAATCTCTAGCCTCCCACATTCTCTGTGTGTAACCTTTGCCTAAATACCCCCTTTATGCTTATATAACTAGCTTATAGCAACCTTATAGCTAGGGCGCTATAAGTCCTAAGTAAGTCCTACTATATATAATGCTATTGCCTTTATTACCTATGTTACTCTATAGCCTCTATAACCCTAATATAGTACCCCCTTTACTTTATAATTACCCTTAATTATACTTGCTGCCTAGTTAGTGTAAACTTACTATTTTAAACTTCCTATGTAATTCTTACCTTACGTGTTCTAATGTAAGACATAGGGAGATAATAGCCTTATTAATAATAGGTCTAGCTATTATTCCTTACCTTGCCTATAAGCTCCTAGTTATAATATAGTTATAGCTATAGAGTTACTTTATAAATGCTTATATCCCTATTCTTACTAGTCCTATAAAAGTAAACACCCTATATTATATTTCCTTATTAGCTAAAAAGGATAGGGTATTAGATACTATACGTTAGGGTGTATTTAATTATAAGTTCTAGTAAAGTTACTATAAGCTTACTAGGTGTGTGTAGTTAGCTATAACTTTAGCTATTAATAGCTATAACGCTAGCTTTTTAACCTATAGCTTACTTTCGCTACCTATATAAATTACTTAAGGGGTCCGCGGTTAATATAAAAAAGACTAAATTTCCCCTCCTTCTTCTCTTTCTTTTCTCCTTATCTCTCTTACTTTTTAATATTAAATTTATAAGTTAGCCTTACTAGCCCTATAGTAGCATTCTTACTACTACTGCTTTATAGTTACTAATATTATCTAGAGTCTTCTTCCTTATTATCTTATTATCTCTCTGCTTCTTATAGTTAGTATTATAGTTAGTATCTTACTGTTTTGCTTCCTACTTGCTTACTACTAACTTATAGATAGGTTATAATATCTTCTATTTACCTAATAACTCTAAGACCCTTAGCGCCTACCCTAGAAAAATCCCCTTATAAGAGGGCTTTATATGCCTTAAAAACGTTTGCGTAAGTTTACCTCTTATTTATAGTGTTATAGCTACTAACTTACTAAGCAATATAATTAAAATTCCCTACCTTTGCTATAGTTAGTAAGTAGTAATCTAGCAAATTACCCCTAAAGATAATAGAGCTAAACCTTAGTATATTATAGATAGGAAGCTAATTCCTAATAAGTGCTATTATTCCCCTAGTATAACTAAGCTACTCCTCTCTTACTCTTATAATACTAACTTAGGATAGGTAATTCCTTAAAGTGCGCTTATTACATAAAAAATAACAAAACATATACTAGTGTAAGTACCCCTTTAAGGCCACTACTCTTAGCTAGCTAACCTGTTATTAGTATTGTTAAAATAATGCTATTTATAGCACTATTTTATAGGCCCACTAGTTGCCTTGTTGCATTGTTGCAACGTTGGTTACGAGCGTTGCTTGCAGCGTCTGTTGTGACTTGCGTTCCCACAACTAACCCACAGGCTTATATAACTAAGCTAACTAGGCTACCCTATAGGGAAGCTAAAATCGACTGTAACTAGGCAACTAGTAGTCGTATAAAAGGCTAACGTATACTGTTTAAATCCTTGAATTTTTCTGGATTTAATGGTATATTTTATTAATAGGGTTGTCTATTAACATACTTAGTTAGACTACCTAGGCAGCTAGTTTATATGGCTATGAGTTGATTTTTTATTTTTCCTATACAAATGAGTTTTGCGGAAAATAAAAAGTAGCTCCTAAGACCTCTCTAGTAACCTAGATCCTCTAATACAGTTAGTAGGTCTATAAGGGGACTAGAAATCCTCTTATTGCTTGTTAGACTATCTGTACTAGCTAGGAATTAACTATATTTAACTATTAAAGCTCTCTATCTTATAGAATACGCTATAATCTAGTGAATCTAGAAGCCGCCGCATTAGAATCTAGTAGGGAGGTCTTCCTATCCCTTTAGCTAGATTCCCTTCCTATTTTTAATAGGTTATAAGCCTAGAAGGCCTATAGATTACTACATTACTGCGTTAATCTACTGCGATTACTGCTTGATTTTAGGTACTAGTTATTACCTACTATACCTATAGGCTCTTAAGATTACGAAGGAAACCACTAGAATTTAAAGCTCTTTATTTACTAGCACCACGCATCGTAACATTAGACCCTTAGTGTTAAAAATTAACTATAGCTGCACCCATAACCACCACATTGCAACTGTAACTATTTTGTCGGGGAAAAACAACCACCCCAAAACAACGGAAAAGAGGGACCCGACGATATTGATAACTGAACCTAGATAACGGGATCTAGGTCTACGATATTTTCGATCTATCGCGAGGATCCAAGCAAGAAAAGCAGCCTAGCTAGGCAGCTAGATAATCTCAAATCTTCTCATAATCTCAAAGGGGAAGGCAGGTAAAAACACCATAATTTAAATAATCCATGCTAAAGGCAACGAAGGGAGAGTTAATTTTCTATAAAAAGGGAGGGAATCTAGGGCTTTTATCTAGCTAGGAGGTTAGAGGCTAGGCCATATAACTAGGGATCCGATATGGCTAATTTTATCTAATAAGCCAAGGGATACGAGGTCTGCTAGGCTATATGACTAGGGATCTAATGTGGCTAATTTCCAAGGGATACGAGGTCTGCTAGGCCACATAACTAGGGATCCGATGTGGCCAATTTCCGAGGGATCTAACAAGCCGAGGTCTAAGGGGCTAGAGGCCTCGTGAGAAAGAGGTCTCTAGGGGTCACATTCCTAGCCATATAATACCTCCCTAACTGTTTTCCCTTCCTAGTCCCTAGGAAAGGGAAAACAGTAACCAAAGAAAACAACAAGGGAAACAAGTAGTACAATCATTAGATAAAAAAAATCGTGATTTTTAGGCCCCCCCCTATTATCTATTATTAGAGACCTCTTTAGAAGACCCTCTATACATTAGATTCCTCGTTAATCGTCAGAGAAATCGTTAGTCAGAAAGGTCTTTAACGGTCGGAGGTCTCGTCAGACGATAGATTAATCAATCCGAAGATAAGGGACCCTTTCAATCGGTCAGAGACCTCTTTAGAAGACCCTCTGTATATCAGATACCTCGTTAATCGTTAGAGGAATTATTAGTCAGAGAGGTCTTTAACGGTCGGAGGCCTTGTTAGACGATAGATTAATTAATCTGACGAAAAGGGACCTTTTTAATCATCAAAGCCCCCTTTAGCAGACCTTCTGACATTAGATTCCTCTTTAATCGTTAGAGGAATTATCAGTCAGAGAGGTCTTTAACAGTCAGAGGCCTTGTTAGACGATAGATTAATTAATCCGATGAAAAGGGACTCTTTCAATCGGTCAGAGACCTCTTTAGAAGACCCTCTGTACATTAGATTCCTCGTCAATCGTCAGAGGAATCATCAGTCAGAGAGGTCTTCAACGGTCAGAGGCCTCGTTAGACTAATCCAATGAAAAGGGGCTCTTTCAATCGGTCAGAGACCTCTTCAGAAGACCCTCTGTACATCAGATTCCTCGTCAATCGTCAGAGGAATCATTAGTCAGAGAGGTCTTTAACGGTCAGAGGCCTCGTCAGACTAATCCAATAAAAAGGGGCTCTTTCAATCAGTCAGAGACCTCTTCAGAAGACCCTCTGTACATCAGATTCCTCGTCAATCGTTAGAGAAATCATTAGTTAGAGAGGTCTTTAACGGTCAGAGGCCTTGTCAGACGATAGATCAATTAATCTAACGAAAAGGGACCTTTTTAATCATTAGAGACCCCCTTTAGCAAACCTTCTAACATTAGATTCCTCTTTAATCGTCAGAGAAATCGTTAGTTAGAAAGGTCTTTAACGGTTAGAGGCCTCGTTAGACGATAGATCAATCAATCCAATGAAAAGGGACCTTTTCAATCATCAGAGACCCCCTTAGCAGACCTTCTAACATTAGATTCCTCGTCAATTGTCAGAGGAATTATTAGTTAGAGAGGTCTTTAACGGTCAGAGGTCTCGTTAGATAACAGATCAATCAATCCAATGAAAAGGGACCTTTTCAATCATTAGAGACCCCTTTAGCAAACCTTCTGACATTAGATTCCTCTTCAATTGTCAGAGAAATCGTTAGTCAGAAAGGTCTTTAACGGTCAGAGGCCTCGTCAGACAATAGATCAATTGATCTAATGAAAAGGGACCTTTCAATCGGTCAGAGACCTCTTTAGAAGACCCTCTGTACATTAGATTCCTCGTCAATTGTCAGAGGAATTATCAGTCAGAGAGGTCTTCAACGGTCGGAGGTCTCGTCAGATGACAGATCAATCAATCCAATGAAAAGGGACCTTTTCAATCATCAGAGACCCCTTCAGCAAACCTTCTGACATTAGATTCCTCTTCAATCGTCAGAGAAATCGTCAGTCAGAAAGGTCTTCAATCGGTCAGAGACCTCTTTAGAAGACCCTCTGTACATCAGATTCCTCGTCAATCGTCAGAGGAATCATCAGTCAGAGAGGTCTTCAACGGTCGGAGGCCTCGTCAGACGATAGATCAATTGATCTAATGATAAAAGACCCGATTTATTTAAGATCGATTTCAAAGGTCTAGCTGCTTGCCTCCCCAACGGATAGCTAAGCAAAACTAGGGTATTAAATCAATTCGGGCTAGCTAGCGAGCTAGCTAGGGCAGGTCGGAAGGTCGAAAATCAGAAGAAAAGGTTGAAGATAGAAAGGAAGGTCGAAAATCGGAAGAAAAGGTCAAAGATAGAAAAGGAAGCGTTTGACCTAGCTAACCTAGGCTAAGAGGAAAAAGGTCATAGCGGTCGCGATTAATTAGTCTGACTAATCCGATGATTTTGACGATATTAGACTAGTTAGATAACCTAGATTAATTGATCGGAATGAAGGAATTCAATCTAGCTACCCGGATTAAAGGGGAAAAAGGTCGTAGTAGTCTCGATAGATCCTAGATTAATTGATTAGAACGAAGGGATCCGATCTAGCTAACCTAGATCGAAAGGAAAAGAGGTAAGAAGCTGCTAATAATTATAATAATCGTACAAGGGGATAACCAGAGGCAATAAAAGAGGCAATGTTAGGAGGGTATCGTCAAATTTAACAGAAGGTCTGACAGGACTATTCCCTGTTTCTCCACCATTTTTGTTAGGGAAAAACAACCACCCTAAAACAACGGAAAAGAGGGACCTAACAATATTAATAACCAAACCTAGATAACGGGATCTAGGTCTGCGATATTTTCGATCTATCGCGAGGATCCAAGCAAGAAAAGCAGCCTAGCTAGGTAGCTAGATAATCTTAAATCTTCTTATAATCTCAAAGGGGAAGGCAGGTAAAAACACCACAATTTAAACAATCCGTGCTAAAGGCGACGAAGGGAGAGTTAATTTTCTATGAAAAGGGAGGGAATCTAGGGCTTTTATCTAGCTAGGAGGTTAGAGGCTAGGCCACATAACTAGGGATCCAATATAGCTAATTTCATCTAATAAGCTAAGGGATACGAGGTCTGCTAGGCCACATGACTAGGGATCCGATGTGGCCAATTTCCAAGGGATACGAGGTCTGCTAGGCCACATGACTAGGGATCCGATGTGGCTAATTTCCGAGGGATCTAACAAGCCAAGGTCTAAGGGGCTAGAGGCCTCGTGAGAAAGAGGTCTCTAGGGGTCACATTCCTAGCCACATACTATCTAGTTACAACCATAACCACTTTTAGTGATTTTATTCACTACTACAACCGTTATATTTAATATTATCTATAATAGTAAATACGCTACACCCTTTGAAATTATTAGATATCTAGTATATTATATACTAGGCTTTTTAACCTATTACATTACGTTACACGCACTATACATTACGTTGCGTTACGTTATGGCTTTTGTAATACCTATTATCTACGATTCCTATCCTTAGTATTAAGAAATTTTCCTCGCGGAGATTCTTCTCTGCTATTTTTCTACCCGCGCATACTAAAGACTTACTTTTTAGACCTAAGGGCTACCCTCTTAAACGGCCCTGCCACATAATTTACGTACGTAACTAGATTGCAACACAAGCAATTTCTAGCGCGCGTTATTTGCAATAGGAATAAATTTCAAGATTTAACATAATGACTAAAAGATAGCACCACCTAGTTATAAGGGTAAGGCCCTTGCTATAGGGTTTTCTAGCCCCCCTAGGGACCCTAGTAGGATAGATATAGAAGGTTAACTAGCTGTTTAGGCTAGTACTTTGCACCTATAAAGTCAAATTAAACAATAAGGCAAGACCTTATCTAATTTTATTAGGTATAGCGAAGAAAATCATATTAAAAACAAGGCTAGTATTAATAATCTTCTAGAGAAGTTAACGCAAACTATAACTATTATATAAGGTCTTTAGGCTTCTAATAGACCTAAGGAAGAAAATACTAAGGTTTTAGAAGAAGACCTAATAGCTACTACTTCTGTGAGCGTACCTTCTAGTAACTTATAAGCTGCTTTTAATATAGGTGCTATAAAGGAACTAAATAAGAAGGTTCACTCTATTCTAGAGGGAGCTAAGCTAAAAGGCCCTAAAAATTATAATTAGTGAAAGCAAGCCCTAAGCATATAATTTAGAGCCCTAGGATTACCTAAATTTATAGATAATCTAAGCCTAGCAAGCTATCTAGCTAACTGTAACTAAGCTATTCTTTTAATGATATTAAGAGATAGTTATTAACTAGGACTATAGGCTGCTATATATTAGCAAAAATCCCCTAAAGAAGCCTATAAAGTCCTTATTAGGTAGTATTCGTAGAGTGCTAAAATCTAGCGTAGTACACTATACGCTAGCTACCACTCCCTAAACTTTTTAAGTTATAAGGGATCTTTAGAGGCTTTTAATGCTAATTTTAATAATTTACTAGCTAGACTATAACTTTATAGTGTAGAGATCGCCCCTATTAATTAAGTAAATTATTATATTAATGCATTAAAGCAGACCTTTCCTAGTTAGGCTAAGAGACAAAGATTTACTATTAGAGCTTCTAGGGCATAAGGACTACCTATAAATACCCTAAATTTACAGTTCCTTATGGCGGACTTATTAGAAGAACAGAGGGACAAAACCTCCCCTATAGCTAAAGCCCTTAGTTATAAGGCTTCTAATAATAATAAGGGAAATTCTAAGGACTAGGAAAAGAAGTCTTCTAATCCTAACCCTAAGAAGGACTCTAATACCACTAAAGAGTAGGATAAGAAGGATTTAAACCCTTCTAAGGCCTCTAAAAAGAAGCAAAAGAAGAAAAAGAGTAGTAATAAGGAAAAACAAAAAGGAAAAGAAGCTGCTTTTACTTTAGGCTATACCCTAGCCATAGGATACGTTAAAGAATTAGATTCTAATGAATCTAGTAGTAATAATAGTAGTAATTCTAATTCTGATTTAGATAGTTCTAGTGCCTCTACCACTAGTAACTACTAGCAAGCCTACTTTTAGCTACTCTAACGATGTGGTTAAAAACTCCCTTTTATATAATATGGGTTCTTCCTATTACATTTGTAATAATAGGGCTTCTTTTAGGGACTTTAAACCTCTAAAGAAAGGTAAAACTAGCGCTATAATTACAGTAGGAGGACCTATTTTTCCTAAAGGAAGAGGCATAGCTATTTTTAACGTTTTAGTCAAGAAAAATCCACTAGAATATAGGCCCTTAGCTCTGCTAGATACTCTATATTTCCTAGGCATAGATACTAACCTAGTTAGTAGGTTATCTCACTATCTAAAAGGAGGTTATCTAGCTAAAGACTAGCTATTCCTAGCTAATAAAAGCCCCTATAGGTTACTAGAACCTACTAAACACGGTTTTTTCCTATAGATTAAGGGGTAACCTACTCCTACAATCTGTAAGCATTTAACCCACCTCTCCTTTATAGGCTCTTAATATTATAACTAACAACGGCAACGACAACCAAAAGCTTATAAGAATAAGTTAGGGTTTTCCTACCCTATAGAGGTTTAAATTCCGCAACTAGCTTTTAATCCCAAGGAATATTAACAAATCGAAGAGCTAGAAGACAATAATTTAGATAATTTAGGCCTATGTCCCACTAAAGCTTCTCCTAGTTAGGCATCTTCTACAGGGGGTTTAGAAGGTCTATACCCTAATAACTTAGGTGACAATAGTGGCTATCTACTGCCCCTAGAGGCCTGTGATTCTTAAGAGGCCTAGCAACAGAGGGAGCTAGGGGATAATAGCCCTAAATCTAACCTAGATCCTAGTTATAAGAAGTTACTAGATCTAGCCCTTCTTTGGCATATTTGATTAGGCCACATAGGCCTCCCTTTACTAAAGAAATCATCGAAATTAACTAAAGGGATCCCTGATTTTTCCGCTGTTAAAGAAAAGGATTTTAACTGCATAGCCTATATGCAATCTAAAGCTATTAGAAGACTAACTAAACAACCTATTTAGGACCCCCCTAGAGTTCTAGATATTCTAGAGGGAGATACGGTTAAAATCGAACCTATACTATATAATAAGAAGGCTATAGTCCTTATTCTTATTGATCGAAAATCCTAGTATAAATAGTGCTTTTCATTAGCTAATAAAGAAGGTTTAACCCTTTCTTAAGCTATTAAGGGCTTCTTTATAGCCCTGAAAAATCAATATAACGCGTATCCTAGGCACCTTTACTTTAACGGAGGTACTAAAATTAACAACAAACTTTAGTTATAGTTATCTTCTAAGGGAATTTGCTTTAGCACCTCTTACCCCTATATTTACAAACAAAATAGGCTAGTTAAGAGGGCTATTAGGGTTATCCTAGACTGGCTTAGGGCTACACTTTAGTAGTCTAAGCTACCCTTATATCTATAGTCTTATATCCTTCTAGCTATAGTGGAATTAGTTAATATCATAGCTAATATAACTAAACCTTTAACCCCTAAGCAGCTATTTCTAGCTAATTTAAAGCCTAAGACTTCCTATAAGCCTAACTTCTCGAAAATTAGGGCTATAGGGTCTTATTATAAGGTCCTAATACCTCTAGAGCAGAGATCTAAGCTTTAAAAGCTAGCCCCTAGGACTATTCCTAGTTAGTTACTAGCTACTCTAGGTTCTACTGTTTATCTTGTTTATATTCTCTCTAAAAGGTTAGTTATAAAGACTAGCTTTATTAAAATTATAGAGGATATAGGCTCTATAAGGTCCCCTAAGCCTTTAGGGACTAATCCTTTAGAGGGAGAAGCTAATATCTCACGAGATAATCTAGAAGTTTAGGATAGTTACCTAAAGCCTCCTAAAAGCTTAGTGCCCGCAGCGCCTATAGCGCCTGTACTAACAGCCCCTAGGGCGACCAACACAGCGCCTGTAACCCCTACAACGCTTGCAACGCCTCTAGCGCTACCCCTAGAGAGCCCTAGCTCTAGCGCCCCTAATAAGGGTGCTATCAAAAAACCGTTTTCAGATTTGGATTCTTTAATTAATTCTAATTCTATGGATATTAATGATTTTAATATATCTTCATACGTTAAGGAGATATGCTTCAAGGCATAACAAAGGTATAAATCATTCACTAATAACAATTCGGATACCCCTAAGACCTAGAAACAAGCTTTAAAAAGTAAGGATAGTTAGAAATAGATAGATATAACTTTTAACGAATTTAAACAGCTTCTAGCTACTAGAACCTTCAAATTTATAGGGATAGACTAAATTCCTAAGGGCTAGAGGGTTCTAAAGAATAGGCTTATTTATAAGCTTAAAAAGGATAAAGAAAATAATCCTCTAAAGCATAAGGCCTAACTTATTGCTAAAGGGTTTATATAGATAGAAGGTTAAGATTATATTAAAACCTACGCTATAACTAGCATTCCCCCTAGTTAGCGGATTTTACTAGCCCTAGCGGCTTATAATAACTAGGAAGTTAAATAGGTTAATTTTATAGGGGCCTTTCTAAACAGTCCACTAAAGGAAGCTATCTATGTGCAAATTCCTAATAGATTTACTAAGTTTGCTAAGTCTTTTACACCTAAAGTAGCTAAGTTACTTAAGAAGTATAGCTACAAACCCTCTTAAAAGCAGGTTATTTTCCTACAAAAGGCTTTATATAGATTAAAACAAAGCTCTAGAGAGTGGCAGTAGGTTTTAAAAGACCTTCTTTAGAAGCTAGGCTTTTAACCCCTTATATCTAACCTAGCTGTCTTCTTTAACCTAACTACATTTACATATATAGCGACTTATGTAAATAACTATCTTCTAATAGGACTGGATCTAGCTTATATTAATAGGCTAAAGAAGCTACTTTATAAAGCTTATCCTATAGAAGATCATAGGCTAGCAGAATTTTTCCTAGGCGTTTAAATCACTAGAAATCAAAAGAAAGGGACCCTAACTATCCACTAGTCCTAGTACATTTCTAAAGCCCTAGAAAGATTTAATATAAAAGATGCTAGACCTATTAAAATTCCTCTATAACCTAGAATTATAAAATAGGTAGACTACCTAACTAAACCTCTTTCCCCCCTTAATCACAAGCTATATCAGAGTATTATAGGGACTATTATATACCTAATGCTCCTTACAAGACCTAATATTACCTTTCTAGTTTAGTGGCTTTCCATAGCGCTAGCTAAGCTATTTATAGAGCATCTTAATGCTTCTAAACATCTACTTAGGTACCTTTTAGGCTCTATAGGTTATTCTATAACTTATAGAAGGTCTAAAGCTACTATAGCTTCTGCAACCCTTATTAGCTTCTGTGATAGCGACTTCGCAGGTAATAAGTCCTCTAAATTAACCTATGCTTATCTCTATAAGCTAGCTAAAGGACCTATTAGCTAGAAATCAAAGAAAGTAACTACAATAGCTTTATCTACATTAGAGGCTAAATCTAATGCCTTATGTGAAGCTATTAGGAAGCTAGAGTGGCTTTATAGTCTCTTTAAAGAGATAAAGCTACCTATAGCACCTCTAGTACTAATTTTTAGTAATAACTAAGGCGCTATTACAACCGCTAATAACCCTGCTCTTTATAGCAAAACAAAGCATACCCTACTAAAATTTAACTATACTAGAGAAAAGGTACAGAAGGGTATAGCTAAGGTTATCTAAATTAACACTAAAGAGATGCCTATAGATAGTTTAACTAAGCCCCTACCTAATAATAAATTTCAACAATTTATCTAACTATTAGGTCTTACGAATACAAAGGCCTAGTTTAAAAATCAACTAAAAAGTCAAAAAACCCGAAAAATCAACAAAAACACTGGAATTACGCCTAAAAGTTATCAATTTTACTGTTTTTAGTCTAAAAGTTATTAGATATATTATTGGATTTATAGTTAACTTAGATATCTATTAAAGAGCTAAGTCTAGGTATTAAATTAGTTACCTTATACTTTTCTAGAGGGAGTGTTAAAACAATGCTATTTATAGCACTATTTTATAGGCCCACTAGTTGCCTTGTTGCATTATTGCAACGTTAGTTACAAGCGTTGCTTGCAGTGTCTGTTATGACTTGCATTCCCACAACTAACCCACGGGCTTATATAACTAAGCTAACTAGGCTACTGTATAGGGAAGCTAAAATCAACTGTAACTAGGCAACTAGTAGTCGTATAAAAGGCTAACGTATACTGTTTAAATCCTTGAATTTTTCTAGATTTAATAGTATATTTTGTTAATAGGGTTGTCTATTAAAATACTTAGTTAGACTACCTAGGCAGCTAGTTTGTATGGCTGTGAGTTGATTTTTTATTTTTCCTATACAAATGAGTTTTGCGGAAAATAAAAAGTAGCTCCTAAGACCTCTCTAGCGACCTAGATCCTCTAATATAGTTAGTAGGTCTATAAGGGGACTAGAAATCCTCTCATTGCTTATTAGACTATCCGTACTAGCTAGGAATCAACTATATTTAACTATTAAAGCTCTCTATCTTGCAGAATACGCTATAATCTAGTGAATCTAGAAGCCGCCGCATTAGAATCTAGTAGGGAGGTCTTCCTATCCCTCTAGCTAGATTCCCTTCCCATTTTCAATAAGTATCCTATAAGAATTATAATACTTTATTATAAGTTCTTTAAAGTTATAAAGGAGATTCCTAATAGCACCTATTACTATCTATCCCTAGTAAGATTATTAATTCTAGTAACTTAGCTAGAGCTAACTTATTGCTAGGCTTTAGTGCGCGTAAAATATAAATTATATAATACTCTCCTTACTATAAAGAATGCTAATTACTATAGGAGAGTTTATTAGGCCTATCTAACTATAGAGGCTACTCGTAAGGTAAATACTAATAAGCAAGTAGTAATATTATAGCTATTTAATGCTACTAACCTTAAGGTCTAAATTAATATTACTAATAGCTTACGCTTTATAGCTTAAAATGCCCCTATAGTAAGTCCTATTATCTCTAGCGTAGCTTTTACTTTACTAACTTATAGCTAGTTTATAGTATACGCTTTATAGCTCTCTATATGCGTTAGCCTCTCTAAGCTCCCTAAAGAGCTTTATTCCTTTATTTATAGGGATAAGGAGGGGTCCTTTAATAATAAAGCTCCTATAGCTACTGTAAAGGAAAATATAGGGGTAAATATAATAATAGAGTAATAGGTGCTTAGTAGCTATATAGTAGTTTACTTTAAGAGAATATAACTTTTTTATATTATAAAATTTCATGTGTTAAATTACTAAAGTAATAATATCTTTATAAACTAGCTACTTAATTGCTACTTATAATTATTTATAATATCCCTTATAATAAAATCTCTTTTTAATACCTATAAATTCTCTAAGCTATTATAGCCTTTCTATTTTACTAAGAATTTCCGCTATTTTCTATTATACTAATATAAGATAATTCTCTTAACCTTAAACTCTTCTTTGTTTTCTTTAATATTATCTTATAGTAAGGATATATTTATATAGCTAGTAGGATCCCCTCTAAATAGTTTAAGGCTTATAATATTAAATATATTATAAAGCCTTAAGCTAGCTAGTAATTATAATTAATAGGCTAAGCTATAATTTCTAACTACCTTCTTAATTTTATAGGGACTTAGGTACTTAGCTATAAGCTTTTAGCTTAGTTATCTTAGGTTAATATTCTTAGTAAATAGTAAAACATAGTCCCTAACCTTAAACTCTATTAGTATTCTCTTATAATTATAATACTTCTTTTACTATACTTATATATTATAGAGTAGCTACTTAATCTCTAAGTGTCTTTATCTTAATTCTAAGACTTTATTTTCTACCTAGTTATTTACTAAGTTAGGCATTAGGATAGCCTAATATAGTCCCCTTAGGTTATACCCTTATAGTGCCTTTGCTAGCATTAGGCTATAACTACTATGCTTGCTTATATTATAAGCAAACTATGCTATTAGCAAATGTTTTACCTAATTATCCTATTTAGCGTATATATAGGCTCTTAGATAATGCTTAAGAACCTAGTTTAATTACTTTATTTGCCTATCTATTTAGGGATAAAATGTAGTACTTAGTTACTACTTTATTACAATAAGGTAGTAAAAAGTCCTTTAGAATCCGCTAGTAAATATTAACCTATAGTCTATAATAATACCTTCTAGGGCATTATAGTCCTTAAAAATATTCTTAAGGAATACTATAGTAAGGCTATTACTAGTTAGGTATGTAAACACTAGTATATAAATACTATACTTTAAGAATTAGTCTATAATAACTAAAATCGCGTTATATAACTAAAACTTCTAATCCTTTACTAGTAGTAAGCCTATAATAAAGTCTATTAATAATTCTTAGAAGGGGTAATTAGGCACTAGTAACATAGCTAACTTACTATAAGGTTTATATAACCTTAGCTTTAAAACTTAATAATTAATATAAGACTAGATATATACCTTAATGTCTTTCTTTATTAATAGCTAGTAATACTAGCCTATAATATAATAAAGAGTCTTACTAACCCCCTAATAACTTACTATAGGATTATTATAGGTTAATAGTAAAATTTCTTTTTGTAATCCTAGTGGGATAAAAACATAATTTTTATATATTAGTAACTTAGAGGATTTTATAGTCTATATCTATAGCTCTCTAGCCTCTAGCTTAGAGGGACTAATTAACTATAGTCCTAACCCACTAAAGTTACTACTTATTAGCAATAACTTCCGCTATATAATAAAGGCATCCCCTTACTATACTTCTAATAATAAGACTTAAATTAAGGCTTTTAATTCCGCTACCTTACTCCTAATATTAGAGTTAAACTTAGAAGAGGTTCTCTAAACCACTAAGATTCTTATTATAACACTACTATAGCCTAGTAGCTCTTTAGTAATGCTCTTAGATAAATTAACTAACCTAGTAGAGATTAATATAGCAAAGGTTCTCCTACTTACTATTGCTTCTATAAATATAGTAGAGATTAATATAAAAGAGGTTCTCTTACTTGCTATTAAGTAGTTTACCTTAATACTACTATAAGTATATAGCTCCCTAGTAGCGCTCTTAGACTTTTTAATTAGTGTAATAGAGGTTAATATAGTAAAGGTTAACTTACTTACTATTACTTTTATAGGCCTAGTGGAGATTAATATAGAAGAGGTTCTTAAACTAGCTAGTAGGGTTTAATTACTATAATCCTATAGCTTTATTACTATATGCTCTAGCCTTTTACCTAGCCTAGTAGAGATTAATATAGAAGAGATTCTCCTACTTACTATTAGGGTTATTACTTTGCTATTAAGGGGTAGTGAATATAGACATAGGGTACTTACTAAGTTATTATTACTTTTACGCTACTCCTTAACTATAAACCTAATATACTATAAATACACCTAACTAGTAGTTAAGCTATTACTAATATAGTGCCCCTATAGCCTAATAGCAATAAACTTAGTAAGGAAGGTTAGTAACTAAAATATAAAAGCCTTAGCCTTCCTTTCCTTACTAATATAGTCTAACCTTTATAATAAAGAATTAGCAGGATTTAGCTTCCTTACCTAGTGTTTAATAGTAAAGTTAACTAGGCATAGCTTATCTAACGTAGTAACCTAGTAACTAGTTAGCTTAGGCTTTATTATAAGGTACTTATAATTTAGGTAATTTATAATTATAATAACTAGGTACGCTAAGTAAGTAAGGTAATGCCTCTAAGTCTAAAAAGCCTCCTAAATTACTAGTAGCTTTATATCTAGTGTTACGTAGCGTAATTTAGTGTCCTTTAATTTCCTTAATATAAACGCTATAGGGTGCTAGCTACCTAGCACTAATATTATAAGGATAGCTCTAATTACGTATCTAAAGGCATTAGTCTCTACTTATAGTAGTAATATTAGATTAAAGTAAACTAAAATTAGAGCCTCCTAGAATAGCTTTTATAGTTCCCTAAATGCTACTAGCTTACTATTATCTAGCTTAAAATTTGCTAGTTAGTTCCCTTATAGGCAGTTTATTAATAGGATAACTATTTTGCTATATAACTTAATAAAGCGCCTATAAAACCTAGTGAAGCTAAGGAAAGATTAGATATTAAACACATAGATAGGTATTAGCCACGTTATGATTGCCTTTACCTTGCTTAGGTCTATTAAGATTCCTTTTAGTAAGATTATATAACTAAGGAATTTAACCTCCTTAATAGAGAATTAGCACTTATCTAAATTAATAAAAAGGTTAGCTTTCTAAAATCTCTTAAGAATCTTTTTAATATTGCCCTTATGCTCTAAGATTTTATAGCTAAATATTAGGGTGTTATTAAGGTAGACAATGTAAATAAGGTTATTAAGGCTTTCTAAAGCTTTATTAATATACTCTTAGAAGGATGCTAGCGCGTTAATAAGCCTAAATAGCATTATAAGATACTTAAAGTAACTATATTTACACTAGAAGGCTATTTTCTACTTATTACCCTTATAGATATGTAGCTAATAGTACGTATCTTTAAGGTCTAACTTTATGAAAATCTTTACACCCCCTAGTTAATCTAAGATTTCTAATATTAAAGGCAGAGAGGCCTTGTCTTTAACTATAATCTTATTAAGGCCCCTATAATCCACGTATAGTTATAGCTTTCCCCCTTTTTTTAGCATAAAAAGGATTAGGGCGCCTGCTAGGCTAATGGATCTTTAGATTTACCCTATGTAGTTACTAGGTACTTATAGAGCACCTATAACTCTTTCTTAGCTAGGTTATATATTAGACCCTATAGTAGTGCTTTTCCTTTTTCTAATTTAATAGTATACATATAGCTACCTAAGCTAGGAAGGGTACTAGCCTCTTTATTTAAAAATATATCTTTAAACTCCTTATAAGCTTCTAGAAGTTTTACTTTCTTAGGTTTATTAGCTAGTTTTATTATTACGCTATTACTACTTCCTTTATCTTTATTTACTATAGGTCTAATAGTAACTATATATCTAATTATATATATTGCCTATAGGTTAAGTACTACTATAATAGATATATATTTTGCTACTTTTTAACTATCCTATAACCTTACTACTAATAAGATATATCCCTTTATTATAGGGTATCTTTAAAGTCTATCTTTCTAATATATTATTATAGGCTTATACTCTCTTGCCTAATTAACTCCTAAAACTAATTTTTTACTACTATTAGTAATATAGTAGCTAAGTTAGTATATCTTTATATAGCCTATGCTATCCCTAACTAACACTATTTTCTTTAAAATCCCTTAATATAGCATAATATTACCTAATACACTCTTAAGCATATTATTATAAGGTTATACTTTTAACTAATTAAGGTCTATTAGTATATTAGGGTAGATTAAGGAATATATAGCGCTAGGGTTAAATAGCATTAGCACTACTACCTAGTAGTTATCTTAATGTAACTTAATATCTATATAAATTTATAGGTTTAGGAGACTATTCTTATTAAGTTAAGTTATATTAAGAGCGTTTTCCTAGGGTTTTACTATGCTAATTAAAGTCTTATTTGCGTTTAAGTAACTCCTAGCTTGCTTAGTGCTAGCTTAGTGTGTCTTAGTAATATAGGTGTTTTTTTAGTAAATGCTATAGTCTAGTTTAGTGCACCTAGTTAATAGGTAGCCTAGTTTTCCACACTTATAATAAACTAGTAAGCCCCTTACTCCTATATAGTGTCTTTCCTATAGCTTTTTTTCTAGAGATACTAAGTAATTCCTTCTTTTCTATTAGTTACCTCCTTAGTTACCTTCTTAGTAGCCTTTATAAGGGATCCCTTTCTCTTTCCTAGTTATTACTTTTACTTTCTTTCCTTAGCTAATAAGGTAGTTCTAACTTATAGGGTACTCTTAGCTAAATACCTACTTCTTTATAGTGCTATTTAGGCACTATATAAACTAAGTAATTCTTAGAGGTTTAGGCATAGGCTTAGGTAATTCTACCTCTGCCTTCCCCTAGACTTTAATAAAAGTCTAGAATAACTAATCCTTACCTTAGCAAAAGGTTAGTAGTGTTTCTATAGCTTCTAGGTAGTAACTATCTTTATCTATTTCTCTAGTTTTTAGCTATTAGATAAACTTTGCCTAAGTATAGCTCTAGTAATCTATATAACTATCTATAGTAGTAAAGCATATTTACTATTACTTTGCCTTATTTACTAGGTAGCTACTAGTATATATAACCTTTATTATATTATTAGTAAATATATTTTAATTTATAGTAAAGGTTATATTTAAATTTACTAAGAATATTTATAGGTTCTTATAGGTATCCCCCTTATATATAAAAGCTTTTAGCTATATCTTTACTATACTATATTTATAAAGTCCTAGTAAGGGTAATGCTTCCTAGGGAATAGGGGTAGTGTCTTAGGTAAAAGATATTTATAGGGTAAAAGTAAGGCCTTTATTAGTGTTAACTAATTAGGGAGAGGTATTTACTTTTTATAAATTTTTCTATAGCTATTTAAGTTTTTACCTCTTTTAAGTAATTTATAGCTATATCTTTACTTATATAAGGCTATAGTTTAATATAGCTTCCTTACTATTAATAATAGGCTTTAATATATAGGAATTCTCTAGTGTAGTTAAATAAGAAGACTTATATTCTAAAAGCAGGTTTTAATCTATAGGTATACCTTTATATAGTATATTTACTCTAGAGTTATTAGTACCCCTTAAGTAAGTATTTATTCTTTATAGTGCTAATATTCTTACCTTACTAATAGCCTATTACCCTAATAGGAAAGAGAGATTAACTTATTAAGGCTTCTAGGCTAGATATAAATAGAATAAGATAATAGTATAAATAAGTAGTAGCTAAATAGCTAAAGCTAGGTAGTAATACTTAAGGGTTTTAATCTCTAGCCTCCTATATTCTCTATATATAACCTTTGCTTAAATACCCTCTTTATGCTTATATAACTAGCTTATAGTAACTTTATAGCTAAGGCGCTATAAGTCCTAAGTAAGTCCTACTGTATATAATGCTATTGCCTCTATTGCCTGTGTCACTCCGTGGCCTCCACGACCCTAACAAAAGCACCTATATAAATTTCTTAGGTTCTTAGTGAATGTTAAATGTAGCATTGCTAAATAGCCTAGACTAGTTAAAGACCTAAGTCTCTATCTCTATCCTAGTTAGAGTAAAGGCGTGCACAAATAAGCGTGTTAGCTGCTAGGTAAAAACATTTCGCATAGCATTACTAACTTAAAGCCAGAGGCTCTTGTTTTTTAGGTCGGATTTCTTAAGCTCGCTAATCACTAGCACATAGCTCTAGTTATGTTTCGCACCTGCTGCTCTATCTTTTCTTATCTTAACAAAAAGATCCAGCTGCCTTGTTAAAGACTTGGTACCAACCTTATTGCGTCCGTCGCTTCTGAAGTATGCGGCTCGTTTGGCTGCCATTAGTTCTTGTTGTAAATTAAGCCACTAACTACATACCTCTTCCTTAGTAGCAGCGGCTAGTAGCCCTGTCTACCTTTTCTTGCTATTATTATAGTAACTCTTAGCGCTTTGCTATATTTGCTTAGCCTGCCTGTTTCACTTATGCCCTTAGAAATATTTTTTATAGAATCCTTTGACCACATAGTGCGTATAATAGCGAATCTCTTTGAACACCTAGTGTTTCACTTTCCTTTGTGTTTGCTTAGAGCCTTGTTATAAAGCGGATAAATAAGTGATAGGAGTTTCTAAAGAAGGGGGAGCGCTTGGCGGTGAAGTGAAATAAGAAATTAATAGAACGGCGGCAATAATAGCAATCCAAATATCCTTATCTAGTGCCTGTTTGATCACAAGCTGCGATAATGAGCGAAAGTGCTTAAACTTAAAGTTACCCTTCTATATACGCAAACGAATAACTAATAGATTAGACACAAGAGCGTCCCTTCCTATTCTAGAAGCTAGTGCTAGTGAAACGTTAGACATAAAGAGAATAGAAAATAGTTTGCTAATTACTAACACAAACAAGCGCGGTTGTTTTAGCTTACGCGTGCTGTTATCTAATTGAGATACTTTGGGTTGTGTTTCTCGTTTTGCTTCGCGTAATGCCTCGCGAACGCTATTAAGCGCGTTGCCTAGAGGATACTTATTAATAGTATTGCGCTTGTCTTAAGAAAGATGCGCTATTTTATAGGCTATTAAGCCAGCGGCATTTTATTGTTGCACTATATTTAATAAAGAAGATAAAGACATGTAATGTTTAGTAGCTAGAAGGAGAACTACTAAAAATAGCGGGCTTCTTGTTGACCACTAACTAGCTAGCTCTACTGAGTAAGCTAAGCCGAGGGCCTAGCGAGCACACTAAGTGATAGGCAGGGCTGCAGCGGACATCTTTAATTAATAGCCGAATCCCCTACGTAGGCAGTGGAGTTGATGCGTTTCTGATATAAACGGACTGACTAGTAAGAAGAGCAAATAATACAGGCAGGCACTACTCTTGTGGAACTAGATGTCTTATTCATGGGTTTGTGAAGTAGAGATTTTGAGGCTAGCGAGGCGCTAGGAAGTCGTGACATATAGCTAGTGAAATGTAGCCAGTGGTAGCCCTCTAGTAACAACGAAACGATAAACAATTAAAAAGCCTCGAACAAACTGCCCTCGCATAGAACAAGTAGTATAGCTTTTATATGGATGGCAAAACACAGTGCAAGCTACGATAGTTCTCAACATTCGCATAGCGGTAATTATACTAATTGTAGCATGTATACAATATTTAGCGCAAAGTAATGCCATGATTCGTGGATTGACCTAGGCATGTAATAGACAACTCGTTCGCACTAACACTTTGAAGATCTAACGGATGCGCTAGCCTGTTAAGTGCAGTGACCTAGCCTAGCAAAGCCTATCTCGCTTGTTATCTAACCGAGATGAGACCTAGCTATAACGCCGTAGTAAAGGAGCAGACTGAAGTAGAGATACAAGTTTTAGAGAGCTAGCTAGTTACGTCTAGAGCACCCGTGACACAAATAGGCTAGCGCGCGTACATAGAGAGCCGAGATTCTTGTTAGCCTCTAGACTTGCTCTCCCTTTAAGGCCACTAGTCCATTGTGTTTAGTAGTCATGCACACTGTGCTTGTCTAGTAGTGAATAACACCCACGACCACGAGATCTTACGAGCTTTGCCTCTGCGTTCTCGTGCGGGGGCAACGCTAGTTTCAAGCACAGAGCAGAGACTTTTTTGCAAACCACCATAAATTGGCTTGGAAAAATAAATTTCCCGACCAAGCATCAAGCGATAAGGCGTGCTCACGTCAGAAATGCTGCAACCAAAGCAGGCCACGCACCAGTCCAAAGGTCATCATCAAATAGCAGAGCGCCTTTGACCAAGGCCTCCGCCCCCGAGACCAAAAAAATGCATCAGCTGGCAGCGCTATCAAACCCAACCATAATCATCAACAGCTGCGGAGGCATGCAGTGGAACTCGTATTTTTCAGTGCTGGAACTGCGCTTCCATGTAAAGAGACATGTCGTCACTGGCTGCCCTGAACTTGATATTCGGTAAAGCTTCATATACAGGCGGGATGGCCATTGTGTTGGCCAATGCTAGTCTTTAGCCGGCGTACAATCCATGATCGTTGTTGGGTGGACGAGAGCGCTTATGCAAGGTGGTGATGCCCAATGGCAAGGTGGTTACGTCCATGCGACGCCTCAGCCAACCACATGCGTGGACGGGTTGCGAGGCTGGTCGGCCGAAGCAAGCCAAGCTATCCCGTCTCTCTTCGTGCCAATTTTTTGGACAATAACCATTGATTTCTTTTACTGTTTGTTCCCTGTTCCCTCCGGCGAAAAGGCTCGAATCAGACTTGACGATACAACGGTATCAGCCCGATCGGACATGACCCCGCCACCTCAAGACGCTTTCCACATCGGCTGGATATGCGCTCTACCAGTAGAAATCGCTGCAGCCAGATTAATGCTAGATGAGCAGTTCGGGAGTCTAGAGGAGCAAGATGCGGACATAAACGGGTACACCCTTGGCCGGGTGGGCAAACACTACGTAGCGATTGCCGTATTACCCGAGGGCCAGTACGGCACGACTTTAGCTACAGCTGTGGCAATCCACATGAAGCGGACGTTCTCTCGATCTCTACGTGTTAGGTTGATGGTTAGCATTGGAGGCGGCATGCTATCCGCCGAGCACGATATACGACTAGGCGATATTGTGGTGAGCACACCAGATGGCATCTGTGGCGGCGTGCTCTAATACGATATGGGCAAAGTTGTGGACGGCTAACTGCAGCGAATTGGCTCTCTAGATAGCCCACCTTGACTCCTTTTGATTGCTGCCGCAAATATGAAGCAAGCTGCTTTAGTTGATGACCTAAGTTACCTAAAATACATTGACAAAGCGATCCAAAAGAATGAGCGAACGAGGCGAAACTTCGGTAGGCCTAATGCATTAACAGACAGGTTGTTCTAGATTACACGCGAGCATCCTGCATATGCAGCAACATGCCAGCCCTGCTTGTTAGACTAGGAAGAACACCGGGAACCACGGGATAGTATTAAGCCATAGGTATACTACGGCATTATTGCGTTAGGAAACGCTATTATTAAACATAGCGTCACGAGAGAATAGCTTTGTTAAGACACTACGGTATTGTGCTTTAAAATGGAAGCGGTTGGTTTAATGCTGGATTTCCTATGTATAGTGATCCGTGGAATCTGTGACTATGCTG
This sequence comes from Epichloe amarillans, assembly GCA_024072835.1. Taxonomy (NCBI): domain Eukaryota; kingdom Fungi; phylum Ascomycota; class Sordariomycetes; order Hypocreales; family Clavicipitaceae; genus Epichloe; species Epichloe amarillans. Next base: position 2,430,778 of record CP099639.1, read on the forward strand.
ACTCTTACAAAAATAAGTAGTAGCAAGGGTACGCCGCTTTGGCCGCGGCATTATACGCAAAAGAGTTACTTAGCTACGTGCCCGTTGCTTAGTTATTGAAAGAGAGCTTGGTCGCACATATATGTAGTAAGTAGGAAGTGAATTTATGTTCTTATGTAGAGCGAGATCACGTCCAAGACACATGGATTAATCCTCAATGCAGCCTTAATTGTTAATGAAGTTAAAACCGTTAACAAGGGCTTAGACTTAGCATACGAATAACGAGAAGGCTATCATCGCGAGAACGTGGCAAGATATTTGACTAAAGAGCAACAAGAGTGTCACTAGGCATTTAAAACCTCTACCTTCAAACGACATAAGAACATTAACCCTGATTGCATAGAAGGGATATGCCGATGGATCTTAGAGGACTCTTAGTATTTGTCTTGGTTGAGTAGTAATCATGATGATCTACTATGGATATTAGCCGATCTAGGTTGTGGCAAATTAGTTCTTGCAAAATCTCTTATTGATAATGACCTAAAAGTTGGCTCCTCTGTCACTGTGTGCTATTTCTTCTTCAAAGATAACGACGAGTAAAATAGTCTCTCTACAGCGCTCTGTGCTATACTCCACTAATTATTTGGGAAACAGCTAGACCTTACTTAGCATGCTCTGCCGGCTTGGCAGAAGATTGGCACTAAGATACAACAAGAGGTTAACGAGCTCTGGCGCATTTTCAGGTTAGCGACATTAGACTCTATAAGTACTAGCACAGTGTGCGTCTTTGATGTATTGGATGAATGCCGGCCTAGTGATCGTCTTTAGTTGATTAAGAAGCTTAGGGAATTTTACTCTTAAGGCTATTTATCTATTAGACTAAGCTAGCTTAAGTTTCTTATTACTAGTCGCGCCTATGATGATGTACATTAAGATTTTTGTCCTACCACGCAAATATTTCCTTATATTTATGTGCTTAGGGAGGAAAAGAACGATTAAATCCAGCAAGAAATTAGTCTTATTGTGAGAGTGCGGGTGGCGGATCTTGGCATTTAGTTGGATTTAGAGTCATAACTATAGCAACGTTTAGAACAGCAACTGCTTCAAATGGAACATTGCATACACTTATAGCTACATTTGGCTATAGAAGACATACGTCTGACGCTACAGACCAGTCTTTAACCTAAAGAGGAATCCATTCGAATGATTCTAGACTTAGTTAGTGCCGCCTATACGAAAATTCTTAGCAGAGTGCCTGTTAATAAAGTATTGGACGTGAGATTAATTCTCTAGATTGTTATCTGTGCTCGTTATCCTTTAACAATAGAGGAAATGTCTATAGCATTAGGACTTGCACGGTTAGCTAGCCTAAACTTATTAACTAAAGCTAGACCTAGTCCTACGGGATTAGGCAAGAGAATCCGTGATTTATGTGGACTCTTTGTTTTTGTTAATTACTCTAAAATCTATCTTATCCACTAAACTGCGAGAGAATTTCCTATCAAGAATAACACACAAAATGCTTAATGGAAATGGTTATTTGAACAATCCGACATGGAAGACTTAATGTCAAAGATCTGTATTGCCTATTTGCTCTTCGAAGATACTAATGCTGTTTCTTTAAAGAGTAGCAGGAGCACTTTAAGTTTCTTGGATTACACATCAGAGTATTAGCCTGACCATGTCCGAGGGATGTCTTCTTTAGCAGAATCAAACAAGGAAGTCCGGCTACAACAATGGTATGACGTCGATAATCCACGATTTGCTCGATGGTACCAAACTTTTTCGAAAACAAAGATCTAGATCGAACCCCCACAAACTTCCATTTGTATAGCTACCATGAACGGGCACAGAAATGTGGTTCTTCAATCACTTCGAGACAATGGCAGCGTAAGTAACACTTCTGATGGAAATCACGGAATTGCGTTACACTGTGCTTCTGTAATGGGTCACGTTGGAACGGTACAGGTACTTTTAGATAATGGAAGAGATGTAAACGCGCCACAAGGGGAGTATAGTAATGCTCTTTAGGCTGCCTCTTTTGCAGGACACGCTGAGGTTGTGCAACTGCTTCTCAATGAAGGAGCTGATGTGAACACGCGACAAGGAATATACGGTGGTACTGCTATTCAAGCTGCTGCTAGTGAAGGACATACTGGGATTGTGCAACTGCTGCTTAGCAGAAGAGCACATGTGAATACTCAGGGAGGTTCTTGTGGTAGCGCTCTTCAGGCTGCCTGTGGTGGAGGACACTATGAGATTGTGCAGCTGCTGCTTAATAAAGGGGCAGATGTGAATGCTTAAGGAGGTTATTACGGTAGCGCTTTTTAGGCTGCCTCTAATGGAGGACACAGTAAGATTGTGCAGCTGCTACTTAATAAAGGGGCAGATGTGAACGTGCAAGGAGGGCAATACAGTAGCGCTCTTTGGATAGCCTCTAATAGGGGACGTAGAAAGATTATACGGCTGCTGCTTAATAAAGGAGCAGATGCAAACGCGCGGGGGAAGATAAACAATAATAGCGCTCTTCAGGTTGCCTCTGCTAGGGGACGTGGTCAGATTGTGCAGCTACTAGTTAAAAGCGAAGCAGATATACACTCGCGAGAAGGGGAATACGGCAGCGCTCTTTAGATAGCCTCTAATTGGGGGCATAGAAAGATCGTGTAGTTTTTACTTAAAAGAGGAGCAGATGTAAATACTGAAGGAAGGTATTATAACGCTCTTTGTGCTGCTTCCATAGGAGGACATACTGGAACAGTGCGGTTGCTTCTTGATAAAGGAGCAAAACTGAATTCTCGGGGAGAGCGCAGCAATGCTCTTCGATCCGTTGTAGAAAGGCGTGCCGAAATTGTGTAGCTGCTAGAAAGGCACCAACTCAGGAAGCTTCGGCGCTCTTTTCAGAGGAACAAGTATCGGGATTGCAAGCGGCGATTATCCGGTATTCATTAATTCTTAATGCTTTGATGGGATTGCCTGTTAAACAAACCAGTTTTCCGAAATTATGTTAGAGACTAATAAATGGTAAAGACAAAATAACTCTGCAAAAGTGATTATGCTGAATTCATAGTGCGGTAAAGCAATAGTATCTTCCAACTTACGCCAAGATCTATTAATTATCGTCTCAAGCTAGATATTGGCTATTTTTGCCCCTCAGCTCTATACCTTTCACATATATTATTAAATCAGTCCGTAATATAAGTGATGTATTATATGTCTCCCCTAATGCAATACATTTGTAGTGTATTATTAGAGCCTTTCCTTTCTTACTGTAGGAATCTTATAAGAATATATTATATTACCTTTTGTAACCTTGTGTTAATACTAGTGTTAGGGTCGTGGAGGCTACGGAGCAACATAGGCAATAGAGGCAATAGTATTATATATAGTAGGACTTACTTAGGACTTATAGCGCCCTAGCTATAAGGTTACTATAAGCTAGTTATATAAGCGTAAAGGGGGTATTTAGGCAAAGGTTATATATAAAGAATATAGGAGGCTAGAGATTAAAACCCTTAAGTATTACTACCTAGCTTTAGCTATCTAGCTACTACTTATTTATACTATTACCCTATTCTATTTATATCTAGCCTAAAAGCCTTAATAAGTTAATCTCTCTTTCCTATTAAGGTAATAAGCTATTAGTAAGGTAAGAATATTAGCACTATAAAGAATAAACACTTGCTTAAGGGGTACTAATAACTCTAAAGTAAACACACTATATAAAGGTATACCTATAGATTAAAACCCACTTCTAAAATATAAGTTTTCTTATCTAACTACACTAGAGAATTCCTATATATTAAAGCCTATTATTAATAGTAAGGAAGCTATATTAAACTATAGCCTTATATAAGTAAAGATATAGCTATAAATTACTTAAAAGAGGTAAAAACTTAAATAGCTATAGAAAAATTTATAGGAAGTAAATACCCCTTCCTAATTAGTTAATACTAATAAAGGCCTTACTCTTACCTTATAAATACCTTTTACCTAAGACACTACCCCTATTCCTTAGAAAGCACTACTCTTACTAAAACTTTATAGATATAGTATAGTAAAGATATAGCTAAAAGCTCTTATATATAAGAGGGATACCTATAAAAACCTATAGATATTCTTAGTAAATTTAAATATAACCTTTACTATAAATTAAAACACATTTACTAATAATATAATAAAGGTTATATATACTAGTAGCTACCTAGTAAATAAGGTAAAGTAATAGTAAATATACTTTACTACTATAAATAGTTATGTAAATTACTAGAGCTACACTTAGGTAGAGTTTATCTAATAGCTAAAAACTAGAGAAATAGATAAAGATAGTTACTACCTAGAAGCTATAGGAACACTACTAACCCTTTACTAAGGTAAGGATTAGTTATTCTAGACTTTTATTAAAGTCTAGGGGAAGGTAAAGGTAAAATTACCTAAGCCTATACCTAAACCTTTAAGAATTACTTAGTTTATATAATACCTAAATAGCACTATAAAGAAGTAAGTATTTAGCTAAGAGTACCCTATAAGTTAGAACTACCTTATTAGCTAAGGAAAGAAGGTAAAAGTAATAACTAGGGAAAAGAAAGGGATCCCCTATAAAGGCTACTAAGAAAGTAACTAAGGAGGTAACTAATTAAAAAGGAGGAATTACTTAGTGTCTTTAGAAAAAGAGCTATAGGAAGGATACTATATAGGAGTAAGGGGCTTACTAGTTTATTATAAGTATAGGAAACTAGGCTACCTATTAACTAGGTATACTAAACTAAACTATAGTATTTACTAAAAAAATACCTATATTACTAAGACATACTAAGCTAGCACTAAGCAGGCTAGGAGTTACTTAAATATAAATAAGACCCTAATTAGCATAGTAAAACCCTAGGAAAACACTCTTAATATAACTTAACCTAATAAGAATAGTCTCCTAAACCTATAAATTTATATAGATATTAAGTTATATTAAAATAACCACTAGGTAGTAGTGCTAATGCTATTTAACCCTAGCGCTATATATTCCTTAATTTACCCTAATATACTAATAGACCTTAATTAGTTAAAAGTGTAACCTTATAATAATACACTTAAAAGTATATTAGGTAATATTATACTATATTAAGGGATTTTAAAGAAAATAGTATTAGTTAGGGATAGCATAGGCTATATAAAGATATACTAACTTAGCTACTATATTACTAATAGTAATAAAAAATTAGTTTTAGGAGTTAATTAAGTAAGAGAGTATAAGCCTATAATAATATCTTAGAAAGATAAACTTTTAAGATACCCTATAATAAAGGGATATATCTTATTAGTAGTAGGGTTATAGGATAGTTAAAAAGTAGCAAAATATATATCTATTATAGTAGTAATTAACCTATAGGTAATATATATAATTAAATATATAGCTACTATTAGACCTATAGTAAATAAAGATAAAGGAAGTAATAATAGCGTAATAATAAAACTAGCTAATAAACCTAAGAAAGTAAAACTTCTAGAAGCTTATAAGGAGTTTAAAGATATATTTTTAAATAAAGAGGCTAGCACCCTTCCTAGCTTAGGTAGCTATATATATACTATTAAATTAAAAGAAGGAAAAGCATTACTATAAGGTCTAATATATAACCTAGCTAAGAAAGAGTTATAGGTACTTCGCAAGTACTAAGTAACTATATAGGAACGCAAGTAAATCTAAAGATCTATTAGCCTAGTAAGCGCCCTAATCCTTTTTATGCTAAAAAAAGGGGGAAAGCTATAACTATATATAAATTATAGGGGCCTTAATAAGATTATAGTTAAAGATAAGGCCCCTTTACCCCTAATATTAGAAATCTTAGATTAACTAGGGGGTGCAAAGATTTTCATAAAGTTAGACCTTAAAGATACGTACTATTAGCTATATATCTATAAGGGTAATAAGTGGAAAATAGCCTTTTAGTGTAGATATAATTACTTTAAGTATCTTATAATGCTATTTAGGCTTATTAACGCGCTAGCATCCTTCTAAGAGTATATTAATAAAGCTTTAGAAGGCCTTAATAACCTTATTTACATTATCTACCTTAATAACACCTTGTTAGGGTCGTGGAGGCTACGGAGCGACACAGGCAATAGAGGCGATAGCATTATATATAGTAGGACCCACTTAGGACTTATAGCGCCCTAGCTATAAGGTTACTATAAGCTAGTTATATAAGCACAAAGGGGGTATTTAAGCAAAGGTTACACATAGAGAATATAAGAGGCTAGAGATTAAAACCCTTAAGTATTACTACCTAGCTTTAGCTATCTAGCTACTACTTATCTATACTATTACCCTATTCTATTTATATCTAGCCTAGAAGCCTTAATAAGTTAATCTCTCTTTCCTATTAAGGTAATAGGCTATTAGTAAGGTAAGAATATTAGCACTATAAAAAATAAACACTTGCTTAAGGGGTACTAATAACTCTAGAGTAAACACACTATATAAAGGTATACCTATAGATTAAAACCTACTTCTAAAATATAAGTCTTTTTATCTAACTATACTAGAGAATTCCTATATATTAAAGCCTATTATTAATAGTAAGGAAGCTATATTAAACTATAGCCTTATATAAGCAAAGATATAGCTATAAATTGCTTAAAAGAGGCAAAAACTTAAATAGCTATAGAAAAATTTATAGGAAGTAAATACCCCTTCCTAATTAGTTAATACTAATAAAAGCCTTACTCCTACCCTATAAACACCTTTTGCCTAAGACACTACCCCTATTCCTTAGGAAGCATTACCTTTACTAAGACTTTATAAATATAGTATAGTAAAAACATAGCTAAAAGCTCCTATATATAAGGGGGATACCTATAAGAACCTATAGATATTCTTAGTAAATTTAAATATAACCTTTACTATAGATTAAAATACATTTACTAATAATATAATAAAGGTTATATATACTAGTAACTACCTAGTAAATAAGGCAAAGCAATAGTAAATATACTTTACTATTATAGATAGTTACGTAAATTACTAAAGCTACACTTAGGTAGAGTTTATCTAATAGCTAAAAACTAAAGAAATAAATAAAGATAGTTACTACCTAGAAGCTATAGGAATACTACTAACCCTTTGATAAGGTAAGGATTAGTTATTCTAGACTTTTATTAAAGTCTAAGGGAAGGTAAAAGTAAAATTACCTAAGCCTATACCTAAACCTCTAAGAATTACTTAGTTTATATAGTGCCTAAATAGCACTATAAAGAAGTAAGTATTTAGCTAAGAGTACCTTATAAGTTAAAACTACCTTATTAGCTAAGGAAAGAAAGCAAAAGCAATAACTAGGGAAGAGAAAGGGATCCCTTATAAAGGCTACTAAGGAGGTAACTAAGGAGGTAACTAATAAAAAAGAAGGAATTACTTAGTATCTCTAGAAAAAAAGCTATAGGAAGGATACTATATAGGAGTAAGGGGCTTGCTAGTTTATTATAAGTGTAGGAAACTAGGCTACCTATTAACTAGGTATACTAAACTAAACTATAGCATTTACTAAAAAAACACCTATACTACTAAGACACACTAAGCTAGCACTAAGCAAGCTAGGAGTTACTTAAACGCAAATAAGACCCTAATTAGTGTAATAAAACCCTAGGAAGACGCTCTTAATATAACTTAACCTAATAAGAATAGTCTCCTAAACCTACGAATTTATATAAATATTAAGTTATATTAAGATAACCACTAGGTAGTAATACTAACGCTATTTAACCCTAGCGCTACACATTCCTTAATTCACCCTAATATACTAATAGAACTTAATTAGTTAAAAGTATAACCTTATAATAATACACTTAAGAGTGTATTAGGTAATATTATGCTATATTAAGGGATTTTAAAGAAAATAGTATTAGTTAGGGATAGCATAGGCTATATAAAGATATACTAACTTAGCTACTATATTACTAATAGTAGTAAAAAGTTAGTTTTAGGAGTTAATTAGGCAAGAGAGTATAAGCCTATAATAATATCTTAGAAAGATAGACTTTAAAGACACCCTATAATAAAGAGATATATCTTATTAGTAATAGAGTTATAGGATAGTTAAAAAGTAATAAAATATATATCTATTATAGTAGTACTTAACCTATAGGTAATATATATAATTAGATATATAACTGCTATTAAACCTATAGTAAATAAAGATAAAGGAAGTAGTAATAGTATAATAAGGAAACTAGCTAATAAACCTAAGAAAGTAAAACTTCTAGAAGCTTATAAGGAGTTTAAAGATATATTTTTAAATAAAGAGGCTAGTACCTTTCCTAGCTTAGGTAGCTATATATATACTATTAAATTAGAAAAAGGAAAAGCACTACTATAAGGTCTAATATATAATCTAGCTAAGAAAGAGTTATAGATACTCTATAAGTACCTAGTAACTACATAGGAACGCAAGTGAATCTAAAGATCTATTAGCCTAGCAAGCGCCCTAATCCTTTTTATGCTAAAAAAAGGGGGAAAGCTATAACTATACATAGATTATAAGGGCCTTAATAAGATTATAGTTAAAGATAAGGCCCCTTTGCCCCTAATATTAGAAATCTTAGATTAACTAGGGGGTGTAAAGATTTTCACGAAGTTAGACCTTAAAGATACATACTATTAGCTATGTATCTATAAGGGTAATAAGTGGAAAATAGCCTTCTAGTGTAAATATAGTTACTTTAAGTATCTTATAATACTATTTAGGCTTATTAACACGCTAGTATCCTTCTAAGAGTATATTAATAAAGCTTTAGAAGGCCTTAATAACCTTATCTATATTATCTACCTTAATAACACCCTAATATTTAGCTATAAGATCTTAGAGCATAAGGGTAACGTTAAAAAGATCCTTAAGAGATTTTAGAAGGCTAACCTTTTTATTAATTTAGATAAATACTAATTCTCTATTAAGGAGGTTAAATTCCTTAGTTATATAATCTTACTAAAAGGAATCTTAATAGACCTAAGCAAGGTAAAGGTAATTATAATATAGCTAATACCTATTTACGTGTTTGATATCTAATCTTTCCTTAGGTTTACTAGATTTTAGGCGTTTTATTAAGTTATATAGCAAAATAGTTATCCTATTAATAAACTACCTATAAGGGAACTAACTAGCGAATTTAAGCTAGATAATAGTAAGCTAGTAGCGTTTAGGGAACTATAAAAGCTATTTAGGAGGCTTAATTTTAGTCACTTTAATCTAATATTACTACTATAAGTAAAGACTAATGCCTTAGATATGTAATTAGAGCTATCCTTATAATATTAGTGCTAGGTACTAGCACCCTATAGCGTTTATATTAAGAAAATTAAAGGATACTAAATTACGCTATATAACACTAGATATAAAGCTACTAGTAATTTAGGAGGCTTTTTAGACTTAGAGGCATTACCTTACTTACTTAGTACCTAGTTACTATAATTATAGATTACCTAAATATAAGTACCTTATAATAAAGCCTAAGCTAACTAGTTACTAGGTTACTATTAGATAAGCTATGCCTATTTAACTTCACTATTAAACACTAGGTAAGGAAGCTAAATCCCACTAATCCTTTATTATAAAGGTTAGACTATATTAGTAAGGAAAGGAAGGCTAAGGCTTTTATATCTTAGTTACTAACCTTTCTTACTAAGTTTACTGCTATTAGGCTATAGGGGCGCTATATTAGTAATAGCTTAACTACTAGTTAGGTATATCTATAGTGTGTTAGGTTTATAATTAAGGAGTAGCGTAAGAGTAATAGTAACTTAGTAAGTACCCTATGTTTATGCTTACTACCCCTTAATAGTAAAGTAATAACCCTAATAGTAAGTAAGAGAACCTCTTCTATATTAATCTTTACTAGGCTAGGTAAAAGGCTAGAGTATATAGTAATAAAGCTATAGGATTATAGTAATTAAACCCTACTAGCTAGTTTAAGAACCTTTTCTATATTAATCTTTGCTAGGCTTATAGAAGTAATAGTAAGTAAGTTAACCTTTACTATATTAACCTTTACTATGCTAGTTATAAAGTCTAAGAGCATTACTAAGGAGCTATATACTTATAGTAGTATTAAGGTAAACTACCTAATAGTAGGTAAGAGAACCTCTTTTATATTAATCTTTATTATATTTATAGAAGTAATAGTAAGTAGGAGAACCTTTGCTATATTAATCTCTACTAGGTTAGTTAATTTATCTAAGAGCGCTACTAAAAAGCCACTAGGCTATAGTAGTATTATAATAAGAATCTTAGTGGTTTAGAAAACCTCTTCTAAGTTTAACTCTAATATTAGGAGTAAGGCAGCGGAATTAGAAGCCTTAATTTAAGTCTTATTATTAGAAGCGTAGTAAGGGGATGCCTTTATTATATAGCAGAAGTTATTGCTAATAAGTAGTAACTCTAGTGTGTTAGGACTATAGTTAATTAGTCCCTCTAAGCTAGAGGCTAGAGAGCTATAGATATAGACTATAAGATCCTTTAAGTTACTAATATATAAAAATTATATTTTTATCCCACTAGGATTATAAAAAGAAATTTTACTATTAACTTATAATAATCCTATAGCTAGTTATTAGGGGGTTAGTAAGACCCTTTATTATATTATAGGCTAGTATTACTAGCTATTAATAAAGAAAGATATTAAGGTATATATTTAGTCTTACGTTAATTATTAAGTTTTAAAGCTAAGGTTATATAAACCTTATAGTAAGTTAGCTATATTACTAGTGCCTAATTGCCCTTTCTAAGAATTATTAATAGACTTTATTATAGGCTTACTACTAGTAAAGGATTAGAAGTTTTAGTTATATAACGCGATTTTAGTTATTATAGACTAATTCTTAAAGTATAGTATTTATATACTAGTGTTTACACGCCTAACTAGCAATAGCCTTACTATAGTGTTTCTTAAGAATATTTTTAAAGACTATAGCGCCCTAGAAGGTATTATTATAGACTATAGGTTAACATTTACTAGTGGATTTTAGAGGACCTTTTGCTACCTTATTATAATAAAGCAGTAACTAAGCACCGTATTTTATCCCTAAATAAATAGGCAAATAAAGTAATTAAACTAGGTTCTTAAGCATTATCTAAGAGCCTATATATACGCTAAATAGGATAATTAGGTAGAATATTTACTAATAGTATAGTTTGCCTATAATATAAGTAAGTATAGTAGTTATAGCCTAACGCTAGTAAAGGCGCTATAAGGGTATAACCTAAGGGGACTATATTAGGCTATCCTAATACCTAACTTAGTAAATAACTAGGTAGAAAATAAAGTCTTAGAATTAAGATAAAGATACTTAGAGATTAAGTAGCTACTTTATAATATATAAGTATAGCAAAAGAAGTATTATAATTATAAGAGAATACTAATAGAGTTTAAGGTTAGGGACTATGTTTTGCTATTTACTAAGAATATTAACCTAAGATAACTAAGCTAAAAGCTTATAGCTAAGTACCTAAGTCCCTATAAAATTAAGAAGGTAGTTAGAAATTATAGCTTAGCCTATTAATTATAATTACTAGCTAGCTTAAGGCTTTATAACGTGTTTAATATTATAAGCCTTAAACTATTTAGAGGGGATCCTACTAGCTATATAATATATCCTTACTATAAGATAATATTAAAGATAAAAAGAAGAGTTTAAGGTTAAGAGAATTATCTTATATTAGTATAATAGAAAATAGCGGAAATTCTTAGTAAAATAAAAAGGCTATAATAGCTTAGAGAATTTATAGGTATTAAAAAGAGATTTTATTATAAGGGATATTATAAATAATTATAAGTAGTAATTAAGTAGCTAGTTTATAGAGATATTATTACTTTAGCAATTTAACATATAAAATTTATAATATAAAAAGTTATATTCTCTTAAAGCAAACTACTATATAGCTACTAAGCACCTATTACTCTATTATTATATTTACTATATTTTCCTCTTAGTAGCTATAGGAGCTTTATTATTAAGAACCCCTCTTATCCCTATAAATAAAGGAATAAAGCTCTTTAAGGAGCTTAGAGGGGCTAATATATATAGGGAGCTATAAAGTATACACTATAAACTAGCTATAAGTTAGCAAAGTAAAAGCTATACTAGAGATAATAGGACTTACTATAGAGGTATTTTAAGCTATAAAGCGTAAGCTATTAGTAATATTAATTTAGACCTTAAGGTTAGTAGCATTAAATAGCTATAACATTACTACTTACTTATTAGCTTATGAAAATGGGAAGGGAATCTAGCTAGAGGGATAGGAAGACCTCCCTACTAGATTCTGATGCGGCGGCTTCTAGATTCACTAGATTATAGCGTATTCTGCAAGATAGAGAGCTTTGATAGTTGAATACAGTTGATTCCTAGCTAAACGGACGATCTGACGAGCAATGAGAGGATTTCTAGTCCCCTCATAGACCTACTGACCGTATTGGAGGATCTAGACCGCTAGAGAGGTCTTAGGAGCTACTTTTTATTTTCCGCAAAACCTATTTGTATAGGAAAAATAAAAAATCAACTCACAGCCATACAAACTAGCTACCTAGGTGCACTAACTAAGCATTTTTAATAGACAACCCTATTAACAAAATATACCATTAAATCCAGAAAAATTCAAGGATTCGAACAGTATACGTTAGCCTTTTATATGACTACTAGTTACCTAGTTATAGTTGATTTCAGCTTCCCTATAGGGTAACCTAGTCGGCTTAGTCATACAAGCCCGCGGGTTGGTTGTGGAACAACGCAGGTCACAACAGAACAACGCTGCAAGCAACGCTCGTAACCAACGTTGCAACAACGCAACAAGGCAACTAGTGGGCCTATAAAATAGTGCTATAAATAGCATTATTTTAACACTCCCTCTAGAAAAGTATGAGGTAACTAATTTAATACCTAGACTTAGCTCTTTAATAGATATCTAAGTTAACTATAAATCCAATAATAAATCCAATAATAAATCCAATAACTTTTAGACTAAAAACAGTAAAATCGATAACTTTTAGGCGTAATTCCAGTGTTTTTGTTGATTTTTCGGTTTTTCGACTTTTTAGTTGATTTTGTTGGTTTAGATTAAGCCTTTGTATTTGTAAGGCCTAATAGTTGGATAAATTGTTAAAATTTATCATTAGGCAGGGGCTTAGTTAAACCATCTACAGGCATCTCTTTAGTATTAATGTAGATAACCTTAGCTATACCCTTCTATACCTTTTCTCTGGTATAGTTGAATTTTAGCAGGGTATGCTTTGTTCTGCTATGAAGAGCAGGGTTATTAGCGGTTATAATAGCGCCTTAGTTATCGCTAAAAATCGGTACTGGAGGTGCTATAGGCAGATTTATCTCTTTAAAGAGACCGTAAAGCCACTCTAGCTCCCTAATAGCTTCACATAAGGCGTCAGATTTAGCCTCTAATGTTAATAAAGCTATCGTAGTTGCTTTCTTTGATTTCCAGCTAATAGGTCCTTCAGCTAGCTTATAGAGATAAGCATAGGTTAATTTAGAGGACTTATCACCCACGAAGTCGCTATCACAGAAGCCAATAAGGGTTGCAGAAGCTGTAGCAGCTTTAGACCTTCTATAAGTTATAGAATAACCCATAGAGCCTAAAAGGTACCTAAGCAGATGTTTAGAAGCATTAAGATGCTCTATAAACGGCTTAGCTAGCGCTGTGGAAAGCCACTAAACCGGAAAGGCAATATTAGGTCTTGTAAGAAGCATTAGGTACATAATAGTCCCTATAATACTCTAATATAGCTTATAATCAGGGGGGGAAAGAGGTTTAGTTAGGTGGTCTACCTGTTTTATAATTCCTAGTTGTAAAGGAATTTTAACAGGTCTAGCATCTTTTATGTTAAATCTTTCTAGGGCTTCAGAAATGTACTAGGACTGGTGGATAGTTAGGGTCCCTTTCTTTCGATTTCTAGTGATTTAAACGCCTAGGAAAAATTCTGCTAGCCCACGGTCTTCTATAGGATAAGCTTTATGAAGTAGCTTCTTTAGCCTATTAATATAAGCTAGATCCGGTCCTATTAGAAGGCAGTCATCCACATAAGTCGCTATATATATAGATGTAGTTAGGTTAAAGAAGACAGCTAGGTCGGATATAAGGGGTTAAAAGCCTAGCTTCCGAAGAAGGTCCTTTAAAACCTGTTGCCACTCTCTAGAGCTCTATTTTAATCTATATAAAGCCTTTTGTAGGAAAATAACCTGCTTTTGAGAGGGTTTGTAGCTATACTTCTTAAGTAACTTAGCTACTTTAGGTGTAGACTTGGCAAATTCAGTAAATCCATCAGGAATTTGCATATAGATAGCTTCCTTTAGTGGACTGTTTAGAAAGGCCCCTATAAAATCAACCTGTTTAACTTCCCAGTCATTACAAGCCGCTAGGGCTAGTAAAATCCGCCAACTAGGGGGAATGCTAGTTGCAGCGTAGGTTTCGATATAATCTTGACCTTCTATCTGCATAAACCCTTTAGCAACGAGTCAGGCCTTGTACTTTAGAGGATTATTTTCTTTATCCTTTTTAAGCTTGTAAACAAGCCTATTCTTTAGAACCCTCTGGCCCTTAGGAATTTAGTCTATCCCTATAAATTTGAAGGTTCTAGCAGCTAGAAGCTATTTAAATTCGTTAAATGTTGCATCCATCCATTTTCGACTATCCTTGCTTTTTAAAGCTTGTTTCCAGGTCTTAGGGGTGTCCGAATCGTTGTTATTAGTGGATAATTTAGCCTTTTGTTATGCCTTAAAGCATATCTCCTTAACGTATGAAGATATATTGAAATCATCGATATCCATAGAATCAGAATTGATTAAAGAATCCAAATCTGAAAACGGTTTTTCAATAGCACCCTTATTAGGGGCGCTAGAGCTGGGGCTCTCTAGGGGTAGCGCTGGAGGCGTTGCAGGCGCTGTAGGCGTTGTCGCGGGCGCTGTATCGGTCGCCTCGGGGGCTGTTAGTACAGGCGCTGCGGGCGCTGCGGGCGCTAGACCTTCAGGCTTTGGGTAACTATCCTGAACTTCTAGATTATCTCGTGAGATATCGGCTTCTCCCTCTGAAGGATTAGTCCCTAAAGGCTTAGGGGACCCTACAGAGCCTATATCCTCTATAATTTTAACAAAGCTAGTCTTTATGACTGACCTTTTAGAGGGAATATAAACAAGATAAACAGTAGAACCTAGAGTAGCTAGCAACCGACTAGGAATAGTCCTAGGGGCTAGCTTTTGAAGCTTAGATCTCTGCTCCGGAGGTATTAGAACCTCACAATAAGACCCTATAGCCCTAATTTTCGAGAAATCAGGCTTATAGGAAGTCTTAGGCTCTAAGTCAGCTAGAAATAGCTGCTTAGGGGTTAAAGGTTTAGTCGTATTAGCTGTGATATTAACTAATTCCACTATGGCTGGAAGGATGTAAGACCATAGATATAAGGGTAGCTTAGACCACTGAAGTGTAGCCCTAAGCCGGTCGAGGATGACCCTAATAGCCCTCTTAACTAGCCCATTCTGTTCGTGAATATAGGGGCAAGAGGTGCTAAAGCAAATTCCCTTAGAAGATAACCATGACTAAAGTTCGTTATTGATTTCAGTACCTCCGTCAAAGTGAAGGTGCCTAGGATACGCGTTATATTGATTTTTCAGGGCTCTAAAGAAGCCCTTAATAGCTAAAGAAAGGGTTAAACCTTCTTTATTAGCTAATGAAAAGCACCATTTATACTGGGATTTTCGATCAATAAGGATAAGGACTGTTGCCTTCTTATTATGCGGTATAGGTTCGATTTTAACCGTATCTCCCTCTAGAATATCTAGAACTCTAGGGGGGTCCTGAATAGGTCGTTTAGTCGGTCTTCTAATAGCTTTAGATTGCATACAGGCTATGCATTTGAAATCCTTTTCTTTGATAGCGGAAAAATCAGGGATCCCTTTAGCTAATTTCGATGACTTCTTTAGTAAAGGGAGGCCTATATGGCCTAGTCGAATGTGCCAAAGAAGGGCTAAATCTAGTAACTTCTTGTAACTAGAATCTAGCTTTTCAGGGCTATTATCCCCTAGCTCCCTCTGTTGCCAGGCCTCTTAAGAATCACAGGCCTCTGGGGGCAATAGACGGCCACTATCGTCACCCAAGTCATTAGGGTATGGACCTTCTAAACCCCCTATAGAAGGTGCCTGACTAGGAGGAGCTTCGGTGGGACATAGGGCTAAATCATCGTCTTCTAGCTCTTCGATTCGTTGATATTCCTCGGGATTAAAAGCTGGTTGCGGAATTTGAACCTCTATAGGGTAGGAAAACCCTAACTTGTTCTTATGAGCTCTTGGTTGTCGTTGCCGTTGTTGGTTGCAATATTGAGAGCCTATAAAGGAGAGGTGGGTTGAATGCTTACAGATTGTAGGCGTGGGTTGCCCCTTAATCTGTAGAAAAAAGCCGTGTTTAGCAGGTTCTAATAACCCACAGGGGCTTTTATCGGCTAGGAATAGCTGATCTTTAGCTAGATAACCTCCCTTTAGATAGTGAGATAACCCACTAACTAGGTTGGTATCTATGCCCAGGAAATATAGGGCATCTAGCAGAGCTAAAGGCCTATATTCTGGTGGATTTTTCTTGACTAGAACGTTGAAAACAGCTGTGCCTCTTCCTTTAGGAAAAATAGGTCCTCCTGCTGTAATTATAGCGCCAGTTTCACCTTTCTTTAGAGGTTTGAAGTCCCTAAAAGAAGCCCTATTATTACAAATGTGACAGGAAGAACCCGTATCATACAAAAGGGAGTTTTTAACTACATCATTAGAGTAGCTAAAAGTAGGCTTGCTAGTAGTGTTACTAGTGGTACTAGAGGTATCCAAGTCAGACTTAGAATCACTACTATTATCACTGCTAGATTCATCAGAATCTAATTCTTCAACGTATCCCGTGGCTAGGGTGTAGCCTAAAGCAAAAGCAGCTTCTTTTCCTTTTTGTTTTTCCCCGTTGCTACTCTTTTTCTTCTTCTGCTTCTTTTTAGAGGCTTTAGAAGGGTTTAAATCCTTCTTATCCTGCTCTTTAGTGGCGTTAGAGTCCTTCTTAGGGTTAGGGTTAGAAGACTTCTTTTCCTGGTCCTTAGAATTTCCCTTATTATTAGAAGCCTTATAACTAAGTGCTTTAGCTATAGGGGAGGTTTTGTCCCTCTGTTCTTCTAATAAATCCGCCATAAGGAACTGTAAATTTAGGGTATTTATAGGCAGTCCTTGTGCCCTAGAAGCTCTGATAGTAAATCTTTGTCTCTTAGCCTAACTAGGAAAGGTCTGCTTTAATGCATTAATATAATGATTTACTTAATCAATAGGGGCGATCTCTACACTACAAAGTTGTAGTCTAGCTAGTAAATTATTAAAATCAGCATTAAAAGCCTCTAAAGATCCCTTATAACTTGAAAAGTTTAGGGAGTGGTAGCTAGCGTATAGTGTACCACGCTGGATTTTAGCACTCTGCGAATACTGCCTAATAAGGACTTTATAGGCTTCTTCGGGGGATTTTTGCTAACATATAGCAGCCTGTGGTCTAGGTTAGCAGCTATCTCTTAATATCATTAAAAGAATAGCTTGGTCACAGTTAGCTAGATGGCCTGCTAGGCTTGGATTATCTATAAATTTAGGTAATCCTAGGGCTCTAAATTGTATGCTTAGGGCTTGCTTCCACTGATCATAGTTTTCAGGGCCTTTTAGCTTAGCTCCCTCTGGAATAGAGTGAACCTTCTTATTTAGTTCCTTTATAGCACCTGTATTAAAGGCAGCTTGTAAGTTACTAGAAGGTACGCTCGCAGAAGTAGTAGCTGTTAGGTCTTCTTCTAGAACCTTAGTATTTTCTTCCTTAGGTCTATTAGAAGCCTGAAGACCTTGCATAACAGTCATGGTTTGCGTTAATTTCTCTAGAAGATCATTAATGCTAGCCTCGTTTTTAATACGATTTTCCTCGCTATGCCTGATAAAATCAGATAAGGTCTTGCCTTGTTGTTTAATTTGACTTTGTAGGTGCAAAGTACTGGCCTGAACAGCCGGTTGACCTTCTATATCTATCCTACTAGGGTCCCTAGGGGGGCTAGAAGACCCCATAGCAGGGGCCTTACCCTTATAACTAGGTGGTGCTATCTTCTAAAAGTCCCTGTGTTAAATCTCCAAATTTATTCCTGTTGCAAATAACGCGCGCTAGAAATTGCTTGTGTTGCAATCTGGTCGCGTACGTAAAATGTGTGGGGGGGCCGTTTAAGAGGGCAGCCCTTAGGTCTAAAAAGTGGGTCTTTGGTATGCGCGGGCAGAAAAATGGCGGAGAGGGGTCTCCAAGAAAATTTTCTCAATACCAAGTAATAGGAATCGTAGATAATAGGTATTACAGAAGCCACAACGCAACGCAACGTAATGTATAGTGCGTGCAACGTAATGTAATAGGTCAAAAAGCCTAGTATATAATATACTAGATGTCTAATGATTTCAGAAGGATGCAGCGTATCTACTGTTGTAAATAATATCAAATATAACGGTCGCAGTAGTAAATAGAATCACTAAAAAGGTTGTGGTTGTAACTAGATAGTTATAGGTTGCAATGTGGTGGTTACGGGTGCGGCTGTAGTTGATTTTCAACACTAAGGGTCTGATGTTACGATGCGTGGTACTAGTAAATAAAGAGCTTCAAATTCTAGTGGTTTCCTTCGTAATCTTAAGAGCCCACAGGTATAGTAGGTACTGTACCCAAAATCAAGCAGTAATCGCAGTAGAATAACGCAGTAATGTA
The DNA here is from genome assembly GCA_024072835.1 of Epichloe amarillans. Taxonomy (NCBI): domain Eukaryota; kingdom Fungi; phylum Ascomycota; class Sordariomycetes; order Hypocreales; family Clavicipitaceae; genus Epichloe; species Epichloe amarillans. Next base: position 2,449,527 of record CP099639.1, read on the forward strand.
GTAATCTATAGGCCTTCCAGGCTCATAACCTTATGAAAATAGGAAGGGAATCTAGCTAGAGGGATAGGAAGACCTCCCTACTAGATTCTGATGCGGCGGCTTCTAGATTCACTAGATTATAGCGTATTCTGCAAGATAGAGAGCTTTGATAGTTGAATACAGTTGATTCCTAGCTAAACGGACGATCTAACAAGCAATGAGAGGATTTCTAGTCCCCTCATAGACCTACTGACCGTATCGGAGGATCTAGACCGCTAGAGAGGTCTTAGGAGCTACTTTTTATTTTCCGCAAAACCTATTTGTATGGGAAAAATAAAAAATCGACTCATAGCCATACAAACTAGCTGCCTAGGTGCACTAACTAAGCATTTTTAATAGACAACCCTATTAACAAAATATACCATTAAATCCAGAAAAATTCAAGGATTTGAACAGTATACGTCAGCCTTTTATACGACTACTAGTTACCTAGTTACAGTCGATTTCAGCTTCCCTATAGGGTAACCTAGTCGGCTTAGTCATACAAGCCCGCGGGTTGGTTGTGGAACAACGCAGGTCACAACAGAACAACGCTGCAAGCAACGCTCGTAACCAACGTTGCAACAACGCAACAAGGCAACTAGTGGGCCTATAAAATAGTGCTATAAATAGCATTATTTTAACATTAGCCTTTGCCTTATAAGTAGCCTCTATAGTTAGATAGGCCTAATAAACTCTCCTATAGTAATTAGCATTCTTTATAGTAAGGAGAGTATTATATAATTTACATTTCGCGCACTCTAAAGCCTAGCAATAAGTAAGCTCTAACTAAGTTACTAGAATTAATAATCTTACTAAGGATAGATAGTAATAGGTACTATTAGAAACCTCCTTTATAACTTTAAAGAACTTATAATAGAGTATTATAATTCTTATAGGATACTAATAATAGGTTAGCTAGCTAAGAGTAGTGGCCTTAAAGGGGCACTTATACTAGTATATATTTTATTATTTTTTATATAGTAAGCGTACTTTAAGGAATTACCTATCCTAAGTTAGTATTATAAGAGTAGGAGAGAAGTAGCTTAGTTATACTAGGGGAATAATAGCACTTATTAGGAATTAGCTTTCTATCTATAATATACTAAGGTTTAGCTTTATTATCTTTAGGGGTAATTTACTAGATTACTACTTACTAACTATAGTAAAGGCAAGGAATTTTAATTATACTACTTAGTAAGTTAGTAGTTATAATACTACGAATAAGAGGTAAACTTATATAGACATTTTTAAGGCACGCAAAGCCCTCTTATAAGGGGATTTTTCTAGGGCAGGCGCTAAGGGTCCTAGAGTTATTAGGTAGATAGAAGATATTATAACCTATCTATAAGTTAGTAATAAGTAAGTAAGAAGCAAAGCAGTAAGATACTAACTATAATACTAACTATAAGAAGCAAAGAGATAATAAGATAATAAGGAGGAAGACTCTAAATAACATTAGTAATTACTAGGTAGTAGTAGTAAGAACACTACTATAGGGCTAGTAAGGCTAACTTATAAATTTAATATTAAAAAGTAAGAGGGATAAGGAGGAAAGGAAAAGAAAAAGGAGGGGAAATTTAGTCTTTTTTATATTAACTATAGACCCCTTAAGTAATTTACGCAGGTAGCGAAAGTAAGCTATAGGTTAAAAAGCTAGCGTTATAGCTATTAATAGCTAAAGTTATAGCTAACTACACACACCTAGTAAGCTTATAGTGACTTTGCTAGAACTTATAATTAAATATACCCTAATATATAGTGTCTAATACCCTATCCTTTTTAGCTAATAAGGAAATATAATATAGGGTATTTACTTTTATAGGACTAGTAGGAATAAGGATATAAGCATTTATAAAGCAACTCTATAGCTATAACTACATTATAACTAGGAGCTTATAGGTAAGGTAAGGAATAATAGCTAGACTTATTATTAATAGGGCTATTATCTCCCTATATCTTGCGTTAGGATATGTAAGGTAAGAATTATATAGGAAGTTTAAAATAGCAAGTTTACACTAACTAAGTAGCAAGTATAATTAAGGGCAATTATAAAGTAAAGAGAGTACTATATTAGGGTTATAGAGGCTACGGAGTAATATAGGCAATAGAGGTAATAGTATTATATATAGTAGGACCTACTTAGGACTTGTAGTGCCCTAACTATAAGGTTGCTATAAGCTAGTTATATAAGCATAGAGGGGGTATTTAGGTAAAGGTCACACATAGAGAATGTAGGAGGCTAGAGATTAAAACCCTTAAGCATTACTACCTAGCTTTAGCTATCTAGCTACTACTTATCTATACTATCACCCTGTTCTATTTACATCCGGCCTAGAAGCCTTAACACACCCTAATATTTAGCTATAAGATCTTAGAGTATAAGGGTAATATTAAAAAGATCCTTAAGAGATTTTAGAAGGCTAACCTTTTTATTAATTTAGATAAGTGCTAATTCTCTATTAAGGAGGTTAAATTCCTTAGTTATGTAATCTTACTAAAAGGAATCTTAATAGACCTAAGTAAGGTAAAGGTAATTACAACGTGGCTAATACCTATCTACGTGTTTAATATCTAATCTTTCCTTAGCTTTACTAGGTTTTATAGGCACTTTATTAAGTTATATAGTAAAATAGTTATCCTATTAATAAACTGCCTATAAGGGAACTAACTAGTGAATTTTAAGCTAGATAATAGTAAGCTAGTAGTGTTTAGGGAACTATAAAAGCTATTCTAGGAGGCTTTAATTTTAGTTTACTTTAATCTAATATTACTACTATAAGTAAAGACTAATGCCTCTAGATACGTGATTAGAGCTATCCTTATAATGTTAGTGCTAGGTTACTAGCACCCTATAGCGTTTATATTAAGGAAATTAAAGAACGCTAAATTACGCTATATAACACTAGACGCAAAGCTACTAGTAATTTAGGAGGCTTTTTAGTTATAGAGGCACTACCTTACTTACTTAGCGTACCTAGTTACTATAATTATAAATTACCTAAATTATAAGTACCTTATAATAAAGCCTAAGCTAACTAGTTACTAAGTCACTATATTAGATAAGCTATGCCTATTTAACTTTACTATTAAACACTAGGTAAGGAAGCTAAATCCTGCTAATCCTTTATTATAAAGGTTAGACTATATTAGTAAGAAAAGGAAGGCTAAGGCTTTTATGTCTTAGTTACTAACCTTCCTTACTAAGTTTACTACTATTAGGCTATAGGGGCGCTATATTAGTAATAGCTTAACTACTAGTTAGGCATGTCTATAGTGTATTAGGTTTATAGTTAAGGAGTAGTGTAAAAGTAATAGTAACTTAGTAAGTACCTTATATCTATGCTTACTACCCCTTAATAGTAAAGTAATAACCCTAATAGTAAGTAGGAAAATCTCTTCTATATTAATCTTTACTAGGCTAGGTAAAAGGCTAAAGCGTATAGTAATAGAGCTATAGGATTATAGTAATTAAACCTTACTAGCTAGTTTAAGAACCTCTTCTATATTAATCTCTGCTAGGCCTATAGAAGTAATAGTAAGTAAGTTAACCTTTGCTATATTAACCTTTACTATACTAGTTAAAAAGTCTAAGAGCGCTACTTAGGAGCTATATGCTTATAGTAGTATTAAGGTAAACTACCTAATAGTAAGTAAGAGAACCTTTTCTATATTAATCTTTACTATATCTATAGAAGTAATAGTAAGTAAGAGAACCTTTCCTATATTAATCTTTACTAGGTTAGTTAATTTATCTAAGAGTGCTACTAAAGAGCCACTAGGCTATAGTAGTGTTATAATAAGAATCTTAGTGGTTTAGAGAATCTCTTCTAAGTTTAACTCTAATATTAGAAGTAAGGTAGCGGAATTAGAAGCCCTAATTTAAGTCTTATTATTAGAAGCATAGTAAGGGGATACCTTTGTTATATAGCAGAAGTTATTACTAATAAGTAGTAACTCTAGTGCGTTAGGACTATAGTTAATTAGTCCCTCTAAGCTAGAGGCTAGAGAGCTATAGATATAGACTATAAGATTCTCTAAGTTACTAATGTATAAAAATCATGTTTTTATCCTACTAGGATTGCAAAAAGAAATTTTACTATTAACCTATAATAATCCTATAGTAGGTTATTAGGGGGTTAGTAAGACTCTCTATTATATTATAGGCTAGTATTACTAGCTATTAATAAAGAAAGATATTAAGGCATATATTTAGTCTTACATTAATTATTAAGTTTTAAAGCTAAGGTTATATAAACCTTATAGCAAGTTAGCTATATTACTAGTGCCTAATTGCCCCTTCTAAGAATTATTAATAGACTTTATTATAGGCTTACTACTAGTAAAGAATTAGAAGTTTTAGTTATATAATGCGATTTTAGTTATTATAGACTAATTCTTAAAGTATAGTATTTATATACTAGTGTCTATACGCCTAACTAGCAATAGCCTTACTATAGTGTTCCTTAAGAACGTTTTTAAAGACTATAGTGCCCTAGAAGGTATTATTATAGACTATAGGTTAATATTTACTAGTAGATTCTAGAGGACCTTTTACTACCTTATTATAATAAAGTAGTAACTAAGCACTATATTTTATCCCTAGATAGATAGGCAAATAAAGCAATTAAACTAGGTTCTTAAGCATTATCTAAGAGCCTATATATACGCTAAATAGGATAATTAGGTAAAATATTTGCTAATAGCATAGTTTGCCTATAATATAAGTAAGCATAGTAGTTATAGCCTAACGCTAGTAAAGGCGCTATAAGGGTATAACCTAAGGGGACTACATTAGGCTATCCTAATACCTAACTTAGTAAATAACTAGGTAGAAAATAGAGTCTTAGAATTAAGATAAAGACACTTAGAGATTAAGTAACTACTTTATAATATATAAGTATAGTAAAAGAAGTATTATAATTATAAGAGAATGCTAATAGAGTTTAAGGTTAGGGACTATATTTTGCTATTTACTAGGAATATTAACCTAAGATAACTAAGCTAAAAGCTTATAGCTAAGTACCTAAGTCCCTATAAAATTAAGAAGGTAGTTAGAAATCATAGCTTAGCCTATTAATTGCAATTACTAGCTAGCTTAAGGCTTTATAATGTGTTTAATATTATAAGCCTTAAACTATTTAGAGGGGATCCTACTAGCTATATAAATGCGTCCTTACTATAAGATAATATTAAAGAAAATAAAGAAGAGTTTAAGGTTAAGAGAATTATCTTATATTAGTATAATAGAAAACAGCGGAAATTCTTAGTAAAATAGAAAGGCTATAATAGCTTAGAGAATTTATAGGTATTAAAAAGAGATTTTATTATAAGGGATATTATAAATAATTATAAGTAGCAATTAAGTAGCTAGTTTATAGAGACATTATTACTTTAGTAATTTAATATATAAATTTTTATAATATAAAAAAGTTATATTCTCTTAAAGCAAACTACTATATAGCTACTAAGCACCTATTACTCTATTATTATATTTACTACTATATTTTCCTCTATAATAGCTATAGGAGCTTTATTATTAGAGAACCCCTCCTTATCCCTATAAATAAAGAAATAAAGCTCTTTAGGAAGCTTAAAGGGGCTAATATATATAGGGAGCTATAAAGCGCACGCTATAAACTAGCTATAAGTTAGTAAAGTAAAAGCTACGCTAGAGATAATAGGACTTACTATAGGGGTATTTTAAGCTATAAAGCGTAAGCTATTAGTAATATTAATTTAGACCTTAAGGTTAGTAGCATTAAATAGCTATAATATTACTGCTTGCTTATTAGCATTTGCCTTATAAGTGGCTTCTATAGTTAGATAGGCCTAATAAACTTTCCTATAGTAATTCGCATTCTTTATAGTAAGGAGAGTATTATATAATTTACGTTTTATATGCACTAGAGCCTAGGAATAAGTTAGCTCTAACTAAGTTACTAGAATTAATAATCTTACTAAGGATAGATAGTAATAGGTGCTATTAGGAACCTTCTTTATAACTTTAAAGAACTTATAATAAAGTATTATAATTCTTATAAGACACTAATAATAGGTTAGCTAGCTAAGAGCAATAGCCTTAAAAGGGCACTTATACTAGTATATATTTTATTATTTTTTATATAGTAAGCATACTTTAAGGATTACCTATCCTAAGTTAGTATTATAAGAGTAGGAGAGAAGTAGCTTAGTTATACTAGGGGAATAATAGCACTTATTAGGAATTAGCTTTCTATCTATAATATACTAAGGTTTAGCTTTATTATCTTTAGGGGTAATTTACTAGATTACTACTTACTAACTATAGTAAAGGCAGGGAATTTTAATTATACTACTTAGTAAGTTAGTAGTTATAATACTACGAATAAGAGGTAAACTTATATAGACATTTTTAAGGCACGCAAAGCCCTCTTATAAGGGGATTTTTCTAGGGCAGGCGCTAAGGGTCCTAGAGTTATTAGGTAGATAGAAGATATTATAACCTATCTATAAGTTAGTAATAAGTAAGTAAGAAGCAAAGCAGTAAGATACTAACTATAATACTAACTATAAGAAGCAAAGAGATAATAAGATAATAAGGAGGAAGACTCTAGATAATATTAGTAATTACTAAGTAGTAGTAATAAGAACCGCTACTATAGGGCTAGTAAGGCTAACTTATAAATTTAATATTAAAAAGTAAGAGGGATAAGGAGAAAAGGAAGAGAAAAAGGAGGGGAAATTTAGTCTTTTTTATATTAACTATAGACCTCTTAAGTAATTTACGCAGGTAGCGAAAGTAAGCTATAGGTTAAAAAGCTAGCGTTATAGCTATTAATAGCTAAAGTTATAGCTAACTACATATACCTAGTAAGTTTGTAGTAACTTCGCTAGAACTTATAATTAAATACACCCTAATATATAGTGTCTAATACCTTATTCTTTTTAGCTAATAAGGAAATATAACATAGGGTATTTACTTTTATAGGACTAGTAGGAATAAGGATATAAGCACTTATAAAGTAACTCTATAGCTATAACTATATTATAACTAGGAGCTTATAGGTAAGGTAAGGAATAATAGCTAGACCTATTATTAATAAGGCTATTATCTCCCTATGTCTTACATTAGGATATGTAAGGTAAGAATTACATAGGAAGTTTAAAATAGTAAGTTTACACTAACTAGGTAGTAAGTATAATTAAGGGTAATTATAAAGTAAAGGGGGTACTATATTAGGGTTATAAAGGCTACGGAGCGATATAGGTAATAGAGGTAATAGCATTATATATAGTAAGACCTACTTAGGACTTATAGCGCCCTAGCTATAAGGTTACTATAAGCTAGTTACATAAGCGTAGAGGGGGTATTTAGGCAAAGGTTATATATAGAGAATGTAGGAGGCTAGAGATTAAAACCCTTAAGCATTACTACCTAGCTTTAGCTATCTAGCTACTACTTATCTATACCATCACCCTGTTCTATTTACATCTGGCCTAGAAGCCTTAACAACTAGCCCTCTAAGATTTTCAACTGTTATACTATAGTATAAAATGATTCATTTAGTCGGAAAGTCTTACTATAGGTTTAATGCGCATGTGCTTTAAAGGCGGTTAGGTTAATACACACTTTAAAACATACGGGACACTCCACTGCTTCTCTATTCGCTAACTTAAGATAATCCTTAAGATGGTTCTATAACATAGCTCTTTGCGTATAAACTTTCTTACACTAAATGTAAGATTTAGGTATCTTTCGGGCCTAAACAGTACTACGCTCTGAACCGCACCCGGAATCTAAGAGACTATATAGCGGGGGCAGCGTGGAAGGGTGTGTGTCTATGTTGCTTATGTTTGTTGGCTAGGGCGCGATAGGGCGTCCTACGCGTCTAGGCAAGAGTGTATTGTTGTGTATTGTTATTATTCTAAGCTCACTCCTCTTAGAGGCTCTTATAAGCGGCTTAGCTATAAAAGCGTATGTAACTATAGTGTTAATGGCTTTAATCTTCCTGTTGATAATCTCCTTATCTATGAGGTTTTCCTTTACGTCGCATAGAATGGAGGCGATCTTTTTGCGGTCTAGTAAAAGTTAGACTTGTTATACTACTAGGGACGTTACTGGAATGCCTTGAAGTTGGTTTTATAGTTCTTCCTTATCCTTTTTATTAAAGTGGCCCTTCTGTATGATTTTGAACGCTTTACGTTAATGCTTCTGCTAGGCTATTCTAAGATCTGACTTTGTCTTTGCATATTTTGCTTTTTCGCTAGGTGTTGCATAACTTAGGTATCTAAACTTCTTAGTTAACTTTTATTGAAAATGGGAAGGGAATCTAGCTAGAGGGATAGGAAGACCTCCCTACTAGATTCTAACGCGACAGCTTCTAGATTCACTAGATTATAGCTTATTCTTTAAGATTAGGAGCTTTTGATAGTTAAATATAGTTGATTCCTAGCTAACGGACAGTCTAACAAGCAATGAGAGGATTTCTAGTCCCCTTATAGACTTACTAACTATATCGGAGGATCTAGACCGCTAGAGAGGTCTTAGGAGCTACTTTTTATTTTCCGCAAAACCTATTTGTATGGGAAAAATAAAAAATCGACTCACGGCTATACAAACTAGCTACCTAGGTGCCCTAACTAAGCACTTAAATAAACAACCCTATTTATAAAATATACCATTAAATCCAGAAAAATTCAAGGATTCGAACAGTATACGTTAGCCTTTTATATGACTACTAGTTACCTAGTTATAGTTGATTTTAGCTTCCCTATAGGGTAACCTAGTTGGCTTAGTTATACAAGCCTGTGGGTTAGTTGTGGGAACGCAGGTTATAACAAACAACGCTGCAAGTAACGCTTGTAACTAACGTTGCAACAACGCAATAAGGCAACTAGTGGGCCTATAAAATAGTGCTATAAATAGCATTATTTTAACACTCCCTCTAGAAAAGTATAAGGTAACTAATTTAATACCTAGACTTAGCTCTTTAATAGATATCTAAGTTAATTATAAATCTAATAATAAATCCAATAACTTTTAGACTAAAAACAGTAAAATTAATAACTTTTAGGCGTAATTCTAGTGTTTTTGTTGATTTTTCGGGTTTTTGACTTTTTAGTTGATTTTAAACTAGGCCTTTGTATTCGTAAGACCTAATAGTTAGATAAATTATTGAAATTTATTATTAGGCAGGGGCTTAGTTAAACTATCTGCAGGCATCTCTTTAGTGTTAATATAGATAACCTTAGCTATACCCTTCTATACCTTTTCTCTAGTATAGTTAAATTTTAGCAGGGTATGCTTTGTTTTGCTATGAAGAGCAGGGTTATTAGCGGTTGTAATAGCGCCTTAGTTATCACTAAAAATTAGTACTAGAGGTGCTATAGGTAGCTTTATCTCTTTAAAGAGACTATAAAGCCACTCTAGCTCCCTAATAGCTTTACATAAGGCGTTAGATTTAGCCTCTAATGTAAATAAAGCTATTGTAGTTGCTTTCTTTGATTTCTAGCTAATAGGTCCTTTAGCTAGCTTATAAAGATAAGCATAGGTTAATTTAGAGGACTTATTACCCGCGAAGTCACTATCACAGAAGCTAATAAGGGTTGCAGAAGCTGTAACAGTAGATTTAGACTTTCTATAAGTTATAGAATAACCTATAGAGCCTAAAAGGTACCTAAGCAGATGTTTAGAAGCATTAAGATACTCTATAAATAGCTTAGCTAGCGCTGTGGAAAGCCACTAAACTAGAAAGGCAATATTAGGTCTTGTAAGGAGCATTAGGTATATAATAGTCCCTATAATACTCTGATATAGCTTGTGATTAGGGGGGGAAAGAGGTTTAGTTAGGTAGTCTACCTGTTTTATAATTCCTAGTTATAGAGGAATTTTAATAGGTCTAGTATCTTTTATGTTAAATCTTTCTAGGGCTTTAGAAATGTACTAGGACTAGTGGATAGTTAGGGTCCCTTTCTTTTGATTTCTAGTGATTTAAATGCCTAGGAAAAATTCTGCTAGCCCATAGTCTTCTATAGGATAAGCTTTATAAAGTAGCTTCTTTAGCCTATTAATATAAGCTAGATCTAGTCCTATTAGAAGGCAGTTATTCACATAAGTTACTATATATGTAGATGTAGTTAGGTTAAAGAAGATAGCTAGGTTAGATATAAGGGGTTAAAAGCCTAGCTTCTAAAGAAGGTTCTTTAAAACCTATTGCCACTCTCTAGAGCTTTGTTTTAATCTATATAAAGCCTTTTATAGGAAAATAACCTGCTTTTAAGAGGGTTTATAGCTATACTTCTTAAGTAACTTAGCTACTTTAGGTGTAGAAGACTTAGCAAACTTAGTAAATCCATTAGGAATTTGCATATAGATAGCTTCCTTTAGTGGACTGTTTAGAAAGGCCCCTATAAAATTAACCTATTTAACTTCCTAGTCATTACAAGCCGCTAGGGCTAGTAAAATCCGCTAACTAGGGGGAATGCTAGTTATAGCATAGGTTTCGATATAATCTTAACCTTCTATCTGCATAAACCCTTTAGCAATGAGTTAGGCCTTATACTTTAGAGGATTATTTTCTTTATCCTTTTTAAGCTTGTAAATAAGCCTATTCTTTAGAACCCTCTAGCCCTTAGGAATTTGGTCTATCCCTATAAATTTGAAGGTTCTAGCAGCTAGAAGCTGTTTAAATTCGTTGAAAGTTGCATCTATCCATTTTCGACTATCCTTACTTTTTAAAGCTTATTTCCAGGTCTTAGGGGTATCCGAATTATTGTTATTAGTGGATAATTTAGCCCTTTGTTATGCCTTAAAGCATATCTCCTTAACGTATAAAGATATATTAAAATCATTAATATCCATAGAATTAGAATTGATTAAAAAATCCAAATCTGAAAATGGTTTTTCAATAGCACCCTTATTAGGGTCGCTAGAGCTAGGGCTCTCTAGGGGTAGCGTTGGAGGCGTTGCAGGCGTTGTAGGGGTTGCAGGCGCTGTGTCGGTCGCCCCGGGGGCTGTTAGTACAGGCGCTGCGGGCGCTAGACTTTCAGGCTTTAGGTAACTATCCTAAATTTCTAGATTATCTCGTGAGATATTGGCTTCTCCCTCTGAAGGATTAGTCCCTAAAGGCTTAGGGGACCCTACAGAGCCTATATCCTCTATAATTTTAACAAAGCTAGTCTTTATAACTAACCTTTTAGAGGGAATATAAATAAGATAAACAGTAGAACCTAGAGTAGCTAGTAACTAGCTAGGGATAGTCCTAGGGGCTAGCTTTTAAAGCTTAGATCTCTGCTCCAGAGGTATTAGGACCTCACAATAAGACCCTATAGCCCTAATTTTTGAGAAGTTAGGCTTATAGGAAGTCTTAGGCTCTAAATTAGCTAGAAATAGCTGCTTAGGGGTTAAAGGTTTAGTTATATTAGCTGTGATATTAACTAATTCCACTATAGCTAGAAGGATATAAGACTATAGATTTAAGGGTAGCTTAGACCACTAAAGTGTAGCCCTAAGCTAGTTAAGGATAACCCTAATAGCCCTCTTAACTAACCTATTTTGTTCGTAAATATAGGGGCAAGAGGTGCTAAAGCAAATTCCCTTAGAAGATAACTATAACTAAAGTTCGTTATTAATTTTAGTACCTCTGTTAAAGTAAAGGTGCCTAGGATACGCGTTATATTGATTTTTCAGGGCCCTAAAGAAGCCCTTAATAGCTAAAGAAAGGGTTAAGCCTTCTTTATTAGCTAATAAAAAGCACCATTTATACTAGGATTTTCGATTAATAAGGATAAGGACTGTAGCCTTCTTATTATGCGGTATAGGTTTGATTTTAACTATATCTCCCTCTAGAATGTCTAAAACTCTAGGGGGGTCCTAAATAGGTTATTTAGTTAGTTTTCTAATAGCTTTAGATTGCATATAGGCTATGTAGTTAAAATCCTTTTCTTTAACGGCGGAAAAATTAGGGATCCCTTTAGCTAATTTTAATGATTTCTTTAGTAAAGGGAGGCCTATATAGCCTAATTAAATGTGCTAAAGAAAGGCTAAATCTAGTAACTTCTTATAACTAGAATCTAGCTTTTTAGGGCTATTATCCCTTAGCTCCCTCTGTTGCTAGGCCTCTTAAGAATCACAGGCCTCTAGGGGTAGTAGACGGCCACTATTGTTACCTAAGTCATTAGGGTATAGACCTTCTAAACCCCCTGTAGAAGATGCCTAACTAGGAGGAGCTTTGGTGGGACATAGGGCTAAATTATTGTCTTCTAGCTCTTTGATTCGTTAATATTCCTTGGGATTAAAAGCTAGTTACGGAATTTGAACCTCTATAGGGTAGGAAAACCCTAATTTGTTTTTATAAGCTCTTGGTTGTTATTGCCATTGTTAGTTGTAATATTAAGAGCCTATAAAGGAGAGGTGGGTTAAATGCTTATAGATTGTAGGCGTGGGTTGCCCCTTAATCTATAGAAAAAAGCTATGTTTAGCAGGTTCTAATAACCCACAGGGGCTTTTATTAGCTAGGAATAGCTAGTCTTTAGCTAGATAACCTCCCTTTAGATAGTGAGATAACCCACTAACTAGGTTAGTATCTATGCCTAGGAAATATAGGGCATCTAGCAAAGCTAAGGGCCTATATTCTGGTGGATTTTTCTTAACTAGAACGTTAAAAATAGCTATGCCTCTTTCTTTAGGATAAATAGGTCCTCCTGCTATAATTATAGCGCTAGTTTTACCTTTCTTTAGAGGTTTAAAGTCCCTAAAAGAAGCCCTATTATTACAAATGTAATAGGAAGAACCCGTATTATACAAAAGGGAGTTTTTAACTATATTATTAGAGTAGCTAAAAGTAGGCTTGCTAGTAGTGTTACTAGTGGTACTAGAGGTATCTAAGTTAGACTTAGAATCACTACTATTATTACTGCTAGATTCATTAGAATCTAATTCTTTAATGTATCCCATGGCTAGGGTATAGCCTAAAGTAAAAGTAGCTTCTTTTCCTTTCTGTTTTTCCTTGTTATTACTCTTTTTCTTCTTCTGCTTCTTTTTAGAGGCCTTAGAAGGGTTTAAATCCTTCTTATCCTGCTCTTTAGTGGCGTTAGAGTCCTTCTTAGGGTTAGGGTTAGAAGACTTCTTTTCCTAATCCTTAGAATTTCCCTTGTTATTATTAGAAGCCTTATAACTAAGGGCTTTAGCTATAGGGGAGGTTTTATCCCTATGTTCTTCTAATAAGTCCGCTATAAGAAACTGTAAATTTAGGGTATTTATAGGCAGTCCTTATGCCCTAGAAGCTCTAATAGTAAATCTTTGTCTCTTAGCCTAACTAGGAAAGGTTTGCTTTAATGCATTAATATAGTAATTTACTTAATTAATAGGGGCGATCTCTACACTATAAAGTTATAGTCTAGCTAGTAAATTATTAAAATTAGCATTAAAAGCCTCTAAAGATCCCTTATAACTTAAAAAGTTTAGGGAGTGGTAGCTAGCATATAGCGTACCACGCTGGATTTTAGCACTTTGCGAATACTACCTAATAAGGACTTTATAGGCTTCTTCGGGGGATTTTTGCTAACATATAGCAGCCTGTGGTCCTGGTTGGCAGCTATTGTGTGGCTAGGAATGTGACCCCTAGAGACCTCTTTCTCACGAGGCCTCTAGCCCCTTAGACCTCGGCTTGTTAGATCCCTCGGAAATTGGCCACATCGGATCCCTAGTCATGTGGCCTAGCAGACCTCGTATCCGATGAAATTAGCCACATCGGATCCCTAGTCATATGGCCTAGCAGACCTTGTATCCGATGAAATTGGCCACATCGGATCCCTAGTTATGTGGCCTAGCCTCTGACCTCTTAGCTAGATAAAAGCCCTAGATTCCCTCCCTTTCATAGAAAAACAACTCTCCCTTTGTTGCCTTTGGCACGGATTGTTTAAAATTGTGGTGTTTTTACCTGCCTTTTACTTGAGATTATGAGACGATTCTAGCTACCTAGCTAGGCTGCTTTCTGACTTAGATCCTCGCGATGGATCGAAAATCTCGCAGACCTAGATCCCGTTATCTAGGTTCGGTTATCAATATCGTTAGGTCCCTCTTTTCCGTTGTTTTAGGGTGGTTGTTTTTCCCTAACAAAAATGGTGGAGAAACGGGGAATAGTCCTGTTAGACCTTCTGCCGTTAAATTTGACAATACCTTCCTAACATTGCCTCTTCTATTATCCCCTCTAGTTATCCCCTCGTACGATTATCATAATCGTCAGCAGCTTTTTACCTCTTTTCCTTTCGATCTGGGTTAGCTAGACTAGACCCCTTCGTTCCAATTAACTACTACGACCTTTTTCCCCTTCAATCCGGGCAGCTAGATTGAATTCCTTCATTCCGATCAATTAATCTAGGTCATCTAACTAGTCTAATATCGTCAAAATCATCGGATCAGTTAGACTAATTAATCGCGACCGCTACGACCTTTTTCCTCTTAGCCTGGGTTAGCTAGGTTAAACGCTTCCTTTCTATCCTTGACCTTTTCTTCTAACTTTTGACCTTCCTTTCTATTTTCGACCTTCTTTCTATCTTCAACCTTTTCCTCTGATCTTTGACTTTACCTTCTGATTTTCGACCTTCCGACCTGCCCTAGCTAGCTCGCTAGCTAGCCTAAATCGATTTAATACCCTAGTTTTGCTTAGCTATCCGTTAGGGAGGCAAGCAGCTAGACCTTTGAATTCGATCTTTAATAAATCAGGTCTTTTTTTTCTTTTTATCGGATCAATTGATCTATCGTCTGACGAGACCCCCGACCGATAAAGACCTCTGACTGATGATTTCTCTGACGATTAAAGAGGAATCTGATGTCAGAAGGTCTACTAAAGGGGTCTCTGATAATTAAAAGAGCCCTTTTCATTGGATTGATTGATCCATTGGCTGACGAGGCCTCCAACCGTTAAAGACCTCTCTAACTAATGATTCCTCTGACTTTTGAAGGGGAATCTGATGTACAGAGGGTCTGCTGAAGAGGTTTCTAACCGATTGAAAGAGCCCCCTTTTTCATTAGATCAATTAATCTATCGTCTAACGAGGCCCCTAACCGTTAAAGACCTCTCTAACTAACGATTTCTCTGACGATTGAAGAGGAATCTGATGTCAGAAGGTCTGCTAAGGGGGTCTCTAATGATTAAAAGAGCCCCTTTTCATCGGATTGATTAATCTATTATCTGACGAGACCTCTAACCGTTAAAGACCTCTCTAACTAATGATTCCTCTAACGATTAAAGAGAAGTCTAATGTCAGAAAGTCTGCTAAAGGGGTCTCTAACGATTAAAAAGGTCCCTTTTCATTAGATCAATTGATCTATTGTCTAACGAGGCCTCTGACTATTAAAGACCTTTCTAACTAATGATTTCTCTAATAATTGACGAGGAATCTAATATACAGAGGGTCTTCTAAAGAGGTCTCTAACCGATTAAAAGAGTCCCTTTTTATCGGATTGACTAATCTATTGTCTAACGAGGCCTCTAACTGTTAAAGACCTTTTCTAACTAATGATTTCTCTGACGATTGAAGAGGAATCTAATGTTAGAAGGTCTTCTAAAGAGGTCTCTGACTGATTAAAAGAGTCCCTTTTCATTGGATTAGTCTGACAAGACCTCTG
The DNA here is from genome assembly GCA_024072835.1 of Epichloe amarillans. Taxonomy (NCBI): domain Eukaryota; kingdom Fungi; phylum Ascomycota; class Sordariomycetes; order Hypocreales; family Clavicipitaceae; genus Epichloe; species Epichloe amarillans. Next base: position 2,465,158 of record CP099639.1, read on the forward strand.
ACCGTTGAAGACCTTTCTAACTGACGATTTCTCTGACGATTGACGAGGAATCTGATGTACAGAGGGTCTTCTAAAGAGGTCTCTGACTGATTGAAAAGAGTCCCTTTTCATCGGATTAGTCTGACGATACCTCTGACCGTTGAAGACCTCTCTGACTAATAATTCCTCTAACAATTGACGAGGAATCTAATGTACAGAGGGTCTTCTGAAGAGGTCTCTGACCGATTGAAAGAGTCCCTTTTCATTGGATTAGTCTGACAAGACCTCTGACCGTTAAAGACCTTTCTGACTGACGATTTCTCTGACGATTGACGAGGAATCTGATGTATAGAGGGTCTTTTAAAGAGGTCTCTGATGATAAGGAGGGGGGGCCTGAAAATCACGATTTTTTTTTTTATCTAATGATTATACTACTTGTTCCCCTTCTTGTTGTTTTCTTTTAGTTACTATTTTCCCTTTCCTAGGGACTAGGAAGGGAAAACAGTTAGGGAGGTGTTATGTGGCTAGGAATATAACCCCTAGAGACCTCTTTCTCACGAGGCCTCTAGCCCCTTAGACCTTGGCTTGTTGGATCCCTCGGAAATTGGCCACATCGGATCCCTAGTCATGTGGCCTAGCAGACCTCGTATCCGATGAAATTAGCCACATCGGATCCCTAGTCATGTGGCCTAGCAGACCTCGTATCCGATGAAATTAGCCACATCGGATCCCTAGTTATGTGGCCTAGCCTCTGACCTCTTAGCTAGATAAAAGCCCTAGATTCCCTCCCTTTTATAGAAAAACAACTCTCCCTTTGTTGCCTTTGGCACGGATTATTCAAAATTGTGGTGTTTTTACCTGCCTTTTACTTAAGATTATAAGACAATTCTAGCTGCCTAGCTAGGCTACTTTCTGACTTGGATCCTCGCGATAGATCGAAAATATCGCAGACCTAGATCCCGTTATCTAGGTTTGGTCATCAATATCGTCGGGTCCCTCTTTTCCGTTGTTTTAGGGTGGTTGTTTTTCCCCGACAAACTATCTCTTAATATCATTAAAAGAATAGCTTGGTTACAGTTAGCTAGATAGCTTGCTAGGCTTGGATTATCTATAAATTTAGGTAATCCTAGGGCTCTAAATTGTATGCTTAGGGCTTGCTTCCACTAATCATAGTTTTCAGGGCCTTTTAGCTTAGCTCCCTCTGGAATAGAGTGAACCTTCTTATTTAGTTCCTTTATAGCACCTATGTTAAAGGTAGCTTATAAGTTACTAGAAGGTACGCTTGTAGAAGTAGTAGCTAGGTCTTCTTCTAGAACCTTAGTATTTTCTTCCTTAGGTCTATTAGAAGCCTAAAGACCTTGCATAATAGTTATAGTTTGCGTTAACTTCTCTAGAAGATTATTAATGCTAGCCTTGTTTTTAATACAATTTTCCTCGCTATGCCTAATAAAATTAGATAAGGTCTTGCCTTATTGTTTAATTTAGCTTTGTATTTATAGCTATAGGGCACTAGCCTAAACAGCTAGTTAACCTTCTATATCTATCCTACTAGGGTCCCTAGGGGGGCTAGAAGACCCTATAGCAGGGGCCTTACCCTTATAACTAGGTAGTGCTATTTTCTAAAAGTCCCTGTGTTAAATCTCTAAATTTATTCCTATTACAAATAACGCGCGCTAGAAATTACTTATGTTACAATCTAGTCACGCATGTAAATTATATAGCAGGACTATTTAAGAGGGCAGCCCTTAGGTCTAAAAAGTGGGTCTTTAGTATGCGCGGGCAGAAAAATAGCAGAGAAGAATCTCTATGAGGAAAATTTCTTAACACTAAGGATAGGAATCGTAGATAATAGGTATTACAGAATCTATAACGCAACGTAACGTAATGTATAGTGCGTGTAACGTAATGTAATAGGTTAAAAAGCCTAGTATAGGTATACTAGATGTCTAATGATTTCAAAGGATATAGCGTATCTACTATTGTAAATAATATTAAATATAACAGTCGCAGTAGTGAATAGAATTACAAGAGGTTATGGTTATAACTAGGTAGTTACAGGTTGCAATGTGGTGGTTGCGGGTGCGGCTAAAGTTGATTTTTAACACTAAAGGTCTAATGTTGCAATGCGTGGCGCTAGTAAATAAAGAGCTTTAAATTCTAGTGGTTTCCTTTGTAATCTTAAGAGCCCATAGGTATAGTAAGTAATAACTAGTACCTAAAATTAAGTAGTAATCGCAGTAGAATGACGCAGTAATGTAGTAATCTATAGGCCTTCTAGGCTTATAACCTATTAAAAATAGGAAGGGAATCTAGCTAGAGGGATAGGAAGACCTCCCTGCTAGATTCTAACGCAATGGCTTCTAGATTCACTAGATTATAGCTTATTCTTTAAGATTAGGAGCTTTTAATAGTTAAATATAGTTAATTCCTAGCTAACAGATAGTCTAGCAAGCAATAAGAGGATTTCTAGTCCCCTTATAGACTTACTAACTGTATCGGAGGATCTAGACCGCTAGAGAGGTCTTAGGAGCTACTTTTTATTTTCCGTAAAACCTATTTGTATAGGAAAAATAAAAAATCGACTCATGGCTATACAAACTAGCTACCTAGGTGCCCTAACTAAGCACTTTAATAAACAACCCTATTTATAAAATATACTATTAAATCCAGAAAAATTCAAGGATTTGAACAGTATACGTTAGCCTTTTATACGACTACTAGTTGCCTAGTTACAGTCGATTTTAGCTTCCCTATAGGGTAACCTAGTTGGCTTAGTCATACAAGCCCGTGGGTTGGTTGTGGGAACGCAGGTTACAACAAACAACGCTGCAAGCAACGCTTGTAACTAACGTTGCAACAACGCAACAAGGCAACTAGTGGGCCTATAAAATAGTGCTATAAATAGCATTATTTTAACAACTTTACCTTTAGATAACTGGATTTATCTTCAAGCCGGTGGATAGCTCTATTAGAACCTATTAACCTTATTAGGTTATTGCATATAGTTATTAGCGCATTCTTATCTATCCTAAGGCCTATGTGATTTAGAAGCGCTAAGTATAGAGAATTAGTTTAACGGCCAAGAAAGGCATCCTATACAACAGCATTTATGCGCGCGTTATAATAGTAGCTTTAGTAGGTGGTGCTGTTAGGCCTGTGCCTTAGACTTTGATCTCTAACTAATTAGCGATAATTCTCTGGACTTAGTTAGTCTTAAGCATCCACTTAGTGCTTTTTAAAACTTACTGTTAAAATAATGCTATTTATAGCACTATTTTATAGGCCCACTAGTTGCCTTGTTGCGTTGTTGCAACGTTGGTTACGAGCGTTGTTTACAGCGTTGTTCTGATGTAACCTGCGTTGTTCCACAACCAACCCGCGGGCTTGTATGACTAAGCCGACTAGGTTACCCTATAGGGAAGCTAAAATCGACTGTAGCTAGGCAACTAGTAGTTGTATAAAAGGCTAACGTATATTGTTTAAATCCTTGAATTTTTCTGGATTTAATGGTATATTTTGTTAATAGGGTTGTCTATTAAAAATGCTTAGTTAGACTACCTAGGCAGCTAGTTTGTATAGCCGTGAGTCGATTTTTTATTTTTCCTATACAAATGAGTTTTGCGGAAAATAAAAAGTAGCTCCTAAGACCTCTCTAGCAACCTAGATCCTTTAATACAGTTGGTAGGTCTATAAGGGGACTAGAAATCCTCTTATTACTTATTAGATTATCTATACTAGCTAGGAATTAACTATATTTAACTATTAAAGCTCTCTATCTTGCAGAATACGCTATAATCTAGTGAATCTAGAAGCCACTGCATTAGAATCTAGTAGGGAGGTCTTCCTATCCCTCTAGCTAGATTCCCTTCCTATTTTTAATAGGTTATAAGCCCGGAAGGCCTATAGATTACTACATTACTGCGTTATTCTATTGCGATTACTGCTTGATTTTAGGTACTAGTTATTACTTACTATACCTATGGGCTCTTAAGATTACAAAGGAAACCACTAGAATTTAAAGCTTTTTATTTACTAGCGCCACGCATCGCAACATCAGACCTTTGGTGTTGAAAATTAACTATAGCCACACCCGTAACCACTATATTGCAACCGTAACTATCTAGTTATAACCACAACCCTTTTAGTGATTTTATTCACTACTGCGACCATTATATTTAATATTATCTACAATAGTAAATACGCTATATCCTTCTAAAATTATTAGATATCTAGTATACTATATACTAGGCTTTTTAACCTATTACATTACGTTACACGCACTATACATTACGTTACGTTACGTTATGGCTTCTGTAATACCTATTATCTACGATTCCTTTACTTAGTGTTAAGAAAATTTTCTCGGAGACCCCTCTCCGCTATTTTTCTGCCTATATATACTAAAGACCTACTTTTTAGACCTAAGGGCTGCCCTCTTAAACAGTCCCGCCACATAATTTACATGCGTGACTAGATTGCAACATAAGCAATTTCTAGCGCGCGTTATTTGCAATAGGAACGAATTTAGAGCTTTTACATAGGGATTCTTTTTAAGATTTAGAAGATAGCACTACCTAGTTATAAGGGTAAGGCCCCTGCTATAGGGTCTTCTAGCCCCCCTAGGGACCCTAGTAGGATGGATATAGAAGGTTAACTAGCTGTTTAGGCTAGTACTTTGCACCTATAAAGTTAAATTAAACAATAAGGCAAGACCTTATCTAATTTTATTAGGCATAGCGAGGAAAATCGTATTAAAAACGAGGCTAGCATTAATAATCTTCTAGAGAAATTAACGCAAATTATAACTGTTATGCAAGGTCTTTAGGCTTCTAATAAACCTAAGGAAGAAAATACTAAGGTTCTAGAAGAAGACCTAATAGCTACTACTTCTGCGAGCGTACCTTCTAGTAACTTATAAGCTGCCTTTAATACAGGTGCTATAAAGGAACTAAATAAGAAGGTTTACTCTATTCTAGAGGGAGCTAATCTAAAAGGCCCTAAAAACTATAATTAGTGGAAGCAAGCCCTAAGCATATAATTTAGAGCCCTAGGATTACCTAAATTTATAGATAATCCAAGCCTAGCAGGCTATCTAGCTAACTATAACTAAGCTATTCTTTTAATGATATTAAGAGATAGTTATTAACTAGGACTATAGGCTGCTATATGTTAGCAAAAATCCCCTAAAGAAGCCTATAAAGTCCTTATTAGGCAGTATTTGCAGAGTGCTAAAATCCAGCGTGGTACACTATACGCTAGCTACCACTCCCTAAACTTTTTAAGTTATAAGGGATCTTTAGAGGCTTTTAATGCTAATTTTAATAATTTACTAGCTAGACTATAGCTTTGTAGTATAGAGATTGCCCTTATTAATTAAGTAAATCACTATATTAATGCATTAAAGCAGACCTTTCCTAGTTAGGCTAAGAGACAAAGATTTACTATTAGAGCTTCTAGGGCACAAGGACTGCCTGTAAATACCCTAAATTTACAGTTCCTTATAGCGGACTTATTAGAAGAATAGAGGGATAAAACTCCCCTATAGCTAAAGCACTTAGTTATAAGGCTTCTAATAATAAGGGAAATTCTAAGGACTAGGAAAAGAAGTCTTCTAATCCTAACCCTAAGAAGGACTCTAACGCCACTAAAGAGCAGGATAAGAAGGATTTAAACCCTTCTAAGGCCTCTAAAAAGAAGCAGAAGAAGAAAAAGAGTAGCAATAGGGAAAAACAAAAAGGAAAAGAAGCTACTTTTGCTTTAGGCTATACCCTAGCCACGGGATACGTTAAAGAATTAGATTCTAATGAATCTAGCAGTAATAATAGTAGTGATTCTAAGTCTAACTTGGATACCTCTAGTACCACTAGTAACACTACTAGCAAGCCTACTTTTAGCTACTCTAACGATGTAGTTAAAAACTCCCTTTTATATGATACGGGTTCTTCCTGTCACATTTGTAATAATAGGGCTTCTTTTAGGGACTTTAAACCTCTAAAGAAAGGTAAAACTAGCGCTATAATTACAGTAGGAGGACCTATTTTTCCTAAAGGAAGAGGCACAGCTATTTTTAACGTTCTGGTCAAGAAAAATCCACTAGAATATAGGCCCTTAGCTCTGCTAGATGCTCTATATTTCCCGGGCATAGATACTAACCTAGTTAGTGGGTTATCTCACTATCTAAAGGGAGGTTATCTAGCTAAAGACTAGCTATTCCTAGCCAATAAAAGCCCCTGTGGGTTATTAGAACCTGCTAAACACGGCTTTTTTCTATAGATTAAGGGGCAACCCACGCCTACAATCTGTAAGCATTTAACCCACCTCTCCTTTATGGGCTCTTAATACTGCAACCAACGGCAATGACAACCAAGAGCTCATAAGACTAAATTAGGGTTTTCCTACCCTATAGAGGTTCAAATTCCGTAACTAGCTTTTAATCCTAAGGAATATTAACAAATTAAAGAGCTAGAAGACAATGATTTAGAAGATTTAGCCCTATGTCCCACCGAAGCTCCTCCTAGTTAGGCATCTTCTACAGGGGGTTTAGAAGGTCCATACCCTAATGACTTAGGTGACAATAGTGGCTGTCTACTGCCCCCAGAGGCCTGTGATTCTCAAGAGGCCTAGTAACAGAGGGAGCTAGGGGATAATAGCCCTAAATCTAATCTAGATCCTAGTTATAAGAAGTTACTAGATCTAGCCTTTCTTTAGCATATTTGATTAGGCTATATAGGCCTCCCTTTACTAAAGAAGTCATTAAAATTAGCTAAAGGGATCCCTAATTTTTCCGCTGTCAAAGAAAAGGATTTTAACTACATAGCCTATATGTAATCTAAAGCTATTAGAAGACTAACTAAACGACCTATTTAGGACCCCCCTAGAGTTCTAGATATTCTAGAGGGAGATACAGTTAAAATTAAACCTATACTATATAATAAGAAGGCAACAGTCCTTATTCTTATTAATTGAAAATCCTAGTATAAATAGTGCTTTTTATTAGCTAATAAAGAAGGTTTAACCCTTTCTTTAGCTATTAAGGGTTTCTTTAGAGCCCTAAAAAATCAATATAACGCGTATCCTAGGCACCTTTACTTTAACGGAGGTACTGAAATTAATAACGAACTTTAGTTATAGTTATCTTCTAAGGGAATTTGCTTTAGTACCTCTTGCCCCTATATTCACGAACAGAATAGGCTAGTTAAGAGGGCTATTAGGGTTATCCTTAACTAGCTTAGGGCTACACTTTAGTGGTCTAAGCTACCCTTATATCTATAGTCTTATATCCTTCTAGCCATAGTGGAATTAGTTAACATCATAGCTAATACGACTAAACCTTTAACCCCTAAGCAGCTATTTTTAGCTAATTTAGAGCCTAAGACTTCCTATAAGCCTAACTTCTTGAAAATTAGGGCTATAGGGTCTTATTATAAGGTCCTAATACCTCCAGAGCAGAGATCTAAGCTTTAAAAGCTAGCCCCTAGGACTATTCCTAGTCAGTTACTAGCTACTCTAGGTTCTACTATTTATCTTATTTATATTCCCTCTAAAAGGTTAGTTATAAAGACTAGCTTTGTTAAAATTATAGAGGATATAGGCTCTGTAGGGTCCCCTAAGCCTTTAGGGACTAATTCTTTAGAGGGAGAAGCCGATATCTCATAAGATAATCTAGAAATTTAGGATAGTTACCTAAAGCCTCCTAAAAGCCTAGCGCCCGCAGCGCCCGCAGCGCCTGTAATAACAGCCCCTAGGGCAACTAATACAGCGCCTATAACAGCGCCTGCAACGCCTCTAGCGCTACCCCTAGAGAGCCCTAGCTCTAGCGCCCCTAATAAGGGTGCTATTGAAAAACCGTTTTTAGATTTGGATTCTTTAATTAACTCTGATTCTATGGATATTAATGATTTTAAAATATCTTCATACGTTAAGGAGATATGCTTTAAGGCATAACAAAGGGCTAAATCATCCACTAACAACGATTTGGATACCCCTAAGACCTGGAAACAAGCTTTAAAAAGTAAGGATAGTTAAAAATGGATGGATGCAACTTTCAACGAATTTAAACAGCTTCTAGCTGCTAGAACCTTTAAATTTATAGGGATAGACCAAATTCCTAAGGGCTAGAGGGTTCTAAAGAATAGGCTTGTTTATAAGCTTAAAAAGGATAAAGAAAATAATCCTCTAAAGTACAAGGCCTGACTCGTTGCTAAAGGGTTTATGCAGATAGAAGGTTAAGATTATATCGAAACCTACGCTACAACTAGCATTCCCCCTAGTTAGCGGATTTTACTAGCCTTAGCGGCTTGTAATAACTAGGAAGTTAAACAGGTTGATTTTATAGGGGCCTTTCTAAACAGTCCACTAAAGGAAGCTATCTATATGCAAATTCCTAATGGATTTACTAAGTTTGCTAAGTCTTTTACACCTAAAGTAGCTAAGTTACTTAAGAAGTATAGCTATAAACCCTCTTAAAAGCAGGTTATTTTCCTATAAAAGGCTTTATATAGATTAAAACAAAGCTTTAGAGAGTGGCAACAGGTTTTAAAGAACCTTCTTTGGAAGCTAGGCTTTTAACCCCTTATATCTAACCTAGCTGTCTTCTTTAACCTAACTACATCTATATATATAGCGACTTATATGGATAACTGCCTTCTAATAGGACCGGATTTAGCTTATATTAATAGGCTAAAGAAGCTACTTTATAAAGCTTATCCTATAGAAGATCGTGGGCTAGCAGAATTTTTCCTAGGCGTTTAAATCACTAGAAATCGAAAGAAAGGGACCCTAACTATCTACTAGTCCTAGTATATTTCTAAAGCCCTAGAAAGATTTAATATGAAAGATGCTAGACCTATTAAAATTCCTCTATAACTAGGAATTATAAAACAGGTAGACCACCTAACTAAACCTCTTTCCCCCCCTAATCACAAGCTATATTAGAGTATTATAGGGACTATTATGTACCTAATGCTCCTTACAAGACCTAATATTGCCTTTCTGGTTTAGTGGCTTTCCACAGCGCTAGCTAAGCTATTTATAGAGCATCTTAATGCTTCTAAATATCTGCTTAGGTACCTTTTAGGCTTTATGGGTTATTCTATAACTTATAGAAGGTCTAAAGCTACTACAGCTTCTGCAACCCTTATTGGCTTCTGTGATAGCGACTTTGCGGGTGATAAGTCCTCTAAATTAACCTATGCTTATCTCTATAAGCTAGCTAAAGGACCTATTAGCTAGAAATCGAAGAAAGCAACTACAATAGCTTTATCCACATTAGAGGCTAAATCTAATGCCTTATGTGAAGCTATTAGGGAGCTAGAGTGGCTTTATAGTCTCTTTAAAGAGATAAAGCTACCTATAGCACCTCTGGTACTGATTTTTAGTGATAACTAAGGCGCTATTACAACCACTAATAACCCTACTCTTTATAGTAGAACAAAGCATACCCTGCTAAAATTTAACTATACTAGAGAAAAGGTATAGAAGGGTATAGCTAAGGTTATCTACATTAACACTAAAGAGATGCCTGCAGATAGTTTAACTAAGCCCCTGCCCCATGATAAATTTTAACAATTTATCTAACTATTAGGTCTTACAAATACAAAGGCCTAGTTTAAAACTAACTAAAAAGTCAAAAAACCCGAAAAATTAACAAAAACACTGGAATTACGCCTAAAAGTTATTGATTTTACTGTTTTTAGTTAAAAGTTATTGGATTTATTGTTAAATTTATAGTTAACTTAGATATCTATTAAAGAGCTAAGTCTAGGTATTGAATTAGTTACCTCATACTTTTCTAGAGGGAGTGTTAAAATAATGCTATTTATAGCACTATTTTATAGGCCCACTAGTTGCCTTGTTGCGTTGTTGTAACGTTAGTTACAAGCGTTGTTTACAGCGTTGTTCTGATGTGACCTGCGTTGTTCCACAACTAACCCGCGGGCTTGTATGACTAAGCCGACTAGGTTACCCTATAGGGAAGCTAAAATTAACTGTAACTAGGCAACTAGTAGTTATATAAAAGGCTAACGTATACTGTTTAAATCCTTGAATTTTTCTGGATTTAATGGTATATTTTGTTAATAGGGTTGTCTATTAAAAATGCTTAGTTAGACTACCTAGGCAGCTAGTTTGTATAGCTGTGAGTTGATTTTTTATTTTTCCTATATAAATGAGTTTTGCGGAAAATAAAAAGTAGCTCCTAAGACCTCTCTAGCGACCTAGATCCTTTGATACGGTCGGTAAGTCTATGAGGGGACTAGGAATCCTCTTATTGCTCGTTAGATCGTCCGTACTAGCTAGGAATCAACTATATTTAACTATTAAAGCTCTCTATCTTGCAGAATACGCTATAATCTAGTGAATCTAGAAGCCGCCGCATTAGAATCTAGTAGGGAGGTCTTCCTATCCCTCTAGCTAGATTCCCTTCCCATTTTTAATACTTAATATCTATTGTCTTAGCAAATCCACGCTGATAAGAGTACTGTGAAAGTTTTTCCGTAAGCCCTATTGTAATGCCTAACTAGTTCGAGTGGCTGTTAAAGGTGCTAGCAGTAAGTGGCCTATCTGACTTCTCTCCTAGGGTATTAAGGGTCTGCCTAAAGACAGGCTTGTGTTGCTATTCACTCTTCCACTTGATTTTAATGGCCCTATGACTTATATTGGTGCTAAAAAATGGCTTAGCATTTGTGTTAAGGCTTCGAGGCCGGAATAGATAGAACAGGGTGATAGTATAGATAAGTAGCAGCTAGATAGCTAAAGGTAAGTAGTGATACTTAAGGGTTTTAATCTCTAGCCTCCTACATTCTATATATATAACCTTTGCCTAAATACCCCCTTTACGCTTATATAACTAGCTTATAGTAACCTTATAGCTAAGGCGCTATAAGTCCTAAGTAAGTCCTACTATATATAATGCTATTACCTCTATTACCTATATTACTCTATAGCCTCTATAACCCTAATATAGTACTCCCTTTACTTTACGATTGCCCTTAATTATACTTACTGCCTAGTTAGTGTAAACTTGCTATTTCAAACTTCCTATATAATTCTTACCTTACGCGTCCTAATATAAGATGTGGAAGGAGGGAAGGCAAAGAGATCAGAAGAGAAGATAATAATGTAGAATTGCTATCTAGGAATTCGGAATCTAGCAAAGAAAAGAGAAGCTTATAAGCTTTAAATCTACTAATCCGATAAATCTAGATATCTAAACAAAGCCTCTAAACAGAGGTTGCAATAAATCGTATTAATCGTGGTAACAAACGCGGCATAGGAGGCTGCATTATCGGATAACAAGGCTAATGCCTAAGGCTACGATATAAGGCTATAAATACCCTTAACACTACCCCTAGTAGCATATCTAGCTACTATAAGAAAAGAAAGAAAGAGAGAAAACAATTATATAAAATTAGGCCTTTAAGGCCTCTTATAAAATATAACCCTTTTCAAAGTCTCTAGCCTTTATTATACGAAGAAAGCATACAAAATTAGCGTGTTTAACGCATTCTAGGCCCTTTATAAAGCTATTAGCTATTATTTAGTCTGTTCTAATCTATTAAAGTTAGAATTCCCTCTCTTATACCTTCTATACAATCTATTTATATTATAAATTAATATAACGCGTACGTCCCTTATGCTTCTTATTAAGCACGTTAGCTTTCGCGTTTTAGCTATTAGTAAATAATAATAACAAGCGTAATTACTTAATCCTAAAGTCCTTAAGTAAATGTGCTACCTAGAGCATAGATAACCTAGTTAGCGTAAGGTTAATAAATTTTGCGTTAGTTAAGCTAAGGGCTATAAGAGTTTGCTTCTTTAATTGCTAAAGGATTAATTCTCTAGCTAGCATTATAATATACCCTATAGTTAAACGTCTTGTATCTAAGTTATTAGCAAGTAAAGCATTACTAAATCCCTTAACCTAGAGGATTACTTTAGGGTCTAAAAGGTCTCTTTCTCTAAGAATAATCCCTAAATCCTCTAAGCTATAAAGGTATCTCTAAAGATACTTTTATAGATCTATATAAACCTGCTTTAGTATAGAATTTGCACTATAGAGTTAATTTGTTATAAATATAATATTAGGTCTTGTAGATATAAAGAGCTAATTAAAGCTTCCTATGCGTTTTGCCTAGTTAGAGAGATTAAAGACTATATTAAGCTCTTTCTAGTCTAATAGGATTATAGTCTTTAGAAGCTATAGAATATTTAAAGCGTTAATATTCTTAATATTAAATTTCTTTATAATACTCTATATGTAAAGCTTCTAGTAAAGAAGGATAGTTTAGTTAGCATAATTGCATACAAATTTAATGCTAAGGAATAGCTTAACCTTGCCTAGTTGCTTTAATTTATAGTGTTTCTTTAGTTACTTAATGATATCTTTAATAATCGCTAGGGTCTTTCCTACAATAATTATATTATTTACGTAGAGAAGAAGTATAACATTATTACGTTAAAAGATGCAAAGCTTGCTTATTAATTAATAAAAGCCTTGCTTTTTAAGTTCCTTAGTGATATTTTCTAACTACTAAAGAGAAGAAATAGGTAAGCTATAGAGAGCTCTCTTAAGCTTACAAACCCTACTAGTGCTATTAGTATAACCGTGTGGTTATTTAATGTAAATATCTCCTTGCGCTTTAGTATTAAGGAAGGTATTTATAATGTTACACTACTGCCACTTATAATTAAAGGCTATAATAAGCGTATAGAACACTCATAGCGAAACTAAGTAAGCTATTGCTATATAAAGGTCTTTGTTATTAAAAATTTCTAGATTTTAATCCCCTTAAGCAACCTACCTTGCTTTAGTATAGGGTTCTTAATTAATTAGATGCTTTATAGTATAAACCCACTAACTATTAAAGACCTTTATATCTTTTGTAAGAAAAATAAGATCCTAGCAGTCCTTTTTATAAATCTTAAGGAGTTCCTTTTTCTTAGTAAGTCTCTAGAACATATAGTAGTTATTTATAGCTTTTGCCTTATACTAATTAGACAGAATGTTAATCTTTGTGTTAGCTATATTAGCTACTTTTATTATTTAAAAGGCATATAATTAGTAAATTTCCTTTACTTTGTTATTATCTAGGTTATTATTATAGTAATAAATTACTAGGTTTAATTAACAAGAGCCCTTAGGAAAAGCTTTCTTCTTTCCTAAGGTCTAAATTTTAAGATAGTCTTATTATGTATCTTTTTAGAGCAATTATCTTAGCGTGGCTTTAGATTTAAGTTATTAGCGGACCTCCTAGTTATTATTATCTTTAGCTTCCTTATCTAGGAAGGCCCTAGGTTAATGCTATTCCTATTATTATAAAGGACTCTTAGATAGTGTTAGAAGGTAGGTTCTAGGTTTCTTTAGGAGGGGAGGATTATCCTCTTCCTTAAAAGAGTGGTAATTTTTGTCTATTTCTAAGATACTTAATAAGCTTTCCTTAAAGCAAACTGCTTTCTTACCTAAAGTTACCTTCTCCTATAGTTAAGGTTTCTCCTAACTAGTAGTTAGAATATTAATGATTTAGTGGCCTTCTTTAGCAAAGGAAGGATTAATTAGATTTATAATGTAATTAACTTTATTATCTTTAAGAGGCATAGGCATGTTAGTCTTATTAAAGCAAATATCTTATGCTTAAATAACTCTCTGCTCCTTAGGGATCTAGACCTTATATAGGTGACATTTAGGGCTATCTATGCCTATAAGTTAGCCTTTCTTAGCCCTTAGTGCTATTTTCTAAGATTAAATATAACGTTCGTTAGGAATTTATACGTATGCGATACATCCCTAGGTGCGTAAATATTAAATTAACGCGGTGTTATTAAGGCCTAAAGCGTTAAATAAAGCCTGCTAAAGTAACTAGTTATTCTTATTACTATATATAGGTAATAAATTAGTAATTTTAGCTACGTGCTTTATTACATATAGCTAAAGAAGCTTTAGTAATTTTGCTTTAATTATTAAGGCTCTTACTATCTCTATAAGGGTTTAGCTAGCGCGTTTTATAATGCCCTAATAAGCTAGAATGTAAGGAGCGCTAGTCTAATAGATAATGCCTTCTTTCTAATAGAAGGTCTTAAACTTCTCTCTAAGGAATTTAGTTACATTATCTATATAGAAGCATTTAATAGTAAATCCGCCACTTGCGTTTTTAATAGTAGCCTTCTAAGCCTATATAGCTTTAACTACGCTAGACTTATTAATAGTTAGGATTACCTAGTAAAATTATATATAAACATTAATAGCGTGTAGCGTATGCTTCTTCCCCCTAAAGCCTTTAGGTTTATGTTTAATATAGTCCTAGAAGACATAAGAAAGGAAGTTTATTATATTATTAGATTCCTCCTAATAAATTATCTAGGGAGCCTTTAATAAGAGGCATGCTAAGCAGTGAAAATTTGCTATAGAGGCAGGATTAACTGCTATTCCTACTTCTTTGCATGTAAGTAGGATTTGTTCCTTCCCTACGTGGCTAAGTCTCTTATATAAAAGTCCGAATTTAACCTTCTTAGTAATAGACTTGCTTATTAAGGCCGCAAAGTTATATTAAGGCTCTTTGTCTTAAAGATTTAGTGTAAAAACATTAGCTTTCTAGGTGTAATTACTAATTACCTTACCTAAAGGTAATAAGATTAATTAGTCCTTAAAACTATCTATAACAACTCCCCCTTACTTAAGAAGTCCTAGTAAAATTATATTAACTTTAGCCTTTAGTGCGTATTAAGCGTTTAGAAGTTTAGATATCCTCATCTAATAGGGATTTTAACATTGCTAATCCCTTTAATGTGGAGTTCTTCTTTGTTACTAGCTATTATTAGCTTAGTGTTAATATTAGTGTTTAAATAAGTAAACTATCTAGTTAAATTAAAGGTATATGTGTTATAACTAGTGTTAAGAATGTAATCTTCCTTTATAAGCTAATTCGCAAGAGTTTAGAACGAATAGTCCCTATTAATCGCTATTAAAGCGAGATTGCTTCTAACTAACATAATGTTAGGAGAAGCAGTTGTTTTTGTTATGGTTTGTTTGCCTTTTTTCTTTATTAAGTTAGGCTTCTTTTTAGGATAAAGCTTCTAGTAGTTGTCCTTTGTATAGATCGTTCTTCCTAGTGGAATTAAATAACCGTAGTTAAGCTTTATAGTGTCAGATATCTCGTTCTTTAGTGCCTTACCCTTAGCTTTCGCGTTGGAATTATCCTTATTATTATTCTTTTATTAAGTATTAAAGTTAACCTTTTAGTCCTTCTGTGGCTTATTGGCTTTGTATGTTAGGTATGTAAGCATGTCTTCCTTTTTTAATTTAGCCTTAGAGAATCCCTTAATCTTCTATGCGTTATAAATCTTAGGCATTAAGCCTTTAATGGCTTTAATTATCTGCGATACCTAGATAATATTAGGAATCCTTTTAATCTTATAGATTTAGTTTTAAAGGTTCTAGTGGTAATCTAGCTAGGCTTAGGTTATTAAGAAATTAGCTCTTCTTAATTTAGAGAACTATTAAAGTAGCTTAATAATAGCTAAATTAGCCTTAAAACCGTAATTGCTTTTAATTAACTGCATTATTTTAGTAACTAGCATTGTGTTAGTTTATCTTATATGCGTTAAATTCTTTTGGATTTATAAAGAGAGGCTTTGCTAAATAATAGATAAAAGGATAGTATAATACTTATCTGTTTCCTATAACTAAGCGATTTTGCTAGTTAAATGTTATGTAAGCTATATAATATAGACTTATATTTATATAGAAATCTCCTATTCTTTAAAGTTCTTCGCTCCCTTAAGAGGCATAATAACTACTATTCTAGTATACTATACTTTTATAATATTATTAAGTTTAGTTAAGTTAGGTTAGGTAGCTAGAATAGTACTAGAAGCACCCCTAGGGTTATTACTTATAATAAAAAGGGGGTAGGGTTATGTATTAAAATTTACGTATACCTATTACTATAACTTAATACTAATTAACATTAGTTTAGTTAAGTAGGAGTTATAGCAGTAGCTCTTAGTTAATTAAATTGCTATGTGGCCGCTAATGTATAGAGTTATAAAGTTAAGAGTAATAAGTATTCTTAAGCGCTCCCTTAAAGTTTTACCTTAGCCTAGTTAGAGGGTAACTATTATACTTACTTTACTTGCTTTACCTTATATTATTATACCTATAATACTTGCTTTACCTAAATAGCTATAGATTTAGATTATTAGTTTTAGGTGCCTAAGGCAGTTCCGTAAGGAATATCTTATCCTAGCCTACTATTTACTAAGATTTGCCTAGAAGGGATTAACTTTTTATGTGTATTATAGAAACTTATAGTATTTTAAAGTTTATAATGTTATAATAAGGTTACTATAACTATAGAATAGGAAATAACATAATAAAGGTTATGTGTTTAATTCCCTAATATGTAATTTTTAGTTTATATAGCACGCGTAAGACGATTTTTGCGATTAATTTAACCTTAACTTATATAACATTACTGTTATTAGTTTTAGGTAAGGGAAAAAGAGGTCTTTATGCTGCCCCACTAGTTAAGCAACTTTACTTTAACTAGTTATTAGGAAAACATATGTAATTACACATAATAATGCGACAGTAAGATAAAAAAGAAAAATAAAAGAAAGGGCGCAATAAGCGCTAGGCTTATAACCTATAGAAGAAGGGAAGGCAAAGAGATTAGAAGAGAAGATAATAATGTAAAATTACTATCTAGGAATTCGGAATCTAGCAGAGAAAAAAGAAGCTTATAAGCTTTAAATCTACTAATCCAATGAATCTAAATATCTAAACAAAGCCTCTAAACAGAGGTTGCGATAAATCGTATTAATCGCGGTAACAAACGCTGCATAGGAGGCTGCATCGTCGGATGACAAGGCTGATGCCTGAGGCTGCGATGTGAGGCTGTGAATACCCTTAACATAAGATATAGGGAGATAATAGCCTTATTAATAATAGGTCTAGCTATTATTCCTTACCTTACTTATAAGCTCCTAGTTATAATGTAGTTATAGCTATAGAGTTACTTTATAAATGCTTATATCCTTATTCCTACTAGTCCTATAAAAGTAAATACCCTATATTATATTTTCTTATTAGCTAAAAAGGATAGGGTATTAGATACTATACATTAGGGTATATTTAATTATAAGTTCTAGTAAAGTTACTATAAGGTTACTAAGTGTGTGTAGTTAGCTATAACTTTAGCTATTAATAGCTATAACACTAGCTTTTTAACCTATAGCTTACTTTTACTGCCTATATAAATTACTTAAGGGGTCTATAGTTAATATAAAAAAGACTAAATTTCCCCTCCTTTTTCTCTTCCTTTTCTCCTTATCCCTCTTACTTTTTAATATTAAATTTATAAGTTAGCCTTACTAGCCCTATAGTAGTGTTCTTATTACTACTACCTAGTAGTTACTAATATTATCTAGAGTCTTCCTCCTTATTATCTTATTTTCTCTTTACTCTTATAGTTAGTATTATAGTTAGTATCTTACTACTTTACTTCTTACTTACTTATTACTAACTTATAAATAAGTTATAATATCTTCTATTTGCCTAATAACTCTAGGACTCTTAGCGCCTACCCTAGAGAAATCCCCTTATAAGAGGGCTTTATATGCTTTAAAAACATTTGCGTAAGTTTACCTCTTATTTATAGTATTATAGCTACTAACTTACTAAGTAGTATAATTAAAATTCCCTGCCTTTGCTATAGTTAGTAAGTAGTAATCTAGTAAATTACCCCTAAAGATAATAAAGCTAAGCCTTAGTATATTATAGATAGGAAGCTAATTCCTAATAAGTGTTATTATTCCCCTAGTATAACTAAGCTACTTCTCTCCTACTTTTATACTACTAACTTAGGATAGGTAATTCCTTAAAGTGCGCTTACTATATAAAAAATAATAAAATATATACTAGTATAAGTGCCCCTTTAAGGCCACTACTTTTAGCTAGCTAACCTATTATTAGTGTCTTATAAGAATTATAATTCTTTATTATAAGTTCTTTAAGATTATAAAGGAGGTTCCTAATAGCACTTATTACTATCTATATCTAGTAAGATTATTAATTCTAGTAACTTAGTTAGAGCTAACTTATTGCTAGGCTCTAGTGCGTGTAAAATATAAATTATATAATATACTTCTTACTATAAAGAATATAAATTACTATAAGAGAGTTTATTAAGCCTATCTAACTATAGAAGCTACTTATAAGGCAAATACTAATAAGCAAGTAGTAATGTTATAGCTATTTAATACTACTAACCTTAAGGTCTAAATTAATATTACTAATAGCTTACGCTTTATAGCTTAAAATACTCCTATAGTAAGTCTTATTATCTCTAGCGTAGCTTTTACTTTACTAACTTATAGCTAGTTTATAGCATATGCTTTATAGCTTCTTACTTATATTAGCCTCTCTAAGCTCTCTAAAAAGCTTTATTCCTTTATTTATAGGGATAAGGAGGGGTTCTCTAATAATAAAGCTCCTATAGCTACTATAAAGGAAAATATAGTAGTAAATATAATAATAGCGTAATAAGTGCTTAGTAACTATATAGTAGTTTGCTTTAAGAGAATATAACTTTTTTATATTATAAAATTTTATATATTAAATTACTAAAGTAATAATATCTTTATAAACTAGCTACTTAATTACTACTTATAATTATTTATAATATCCCTTATAACAAAATCTCTTTTTAATACCTATAAATTCTCTAAGCTATTATAACCTTTCTATTTTACTAAGAATTTCCGCTGTTTTCTATTATACTAATATAAGATAATTCTCTTAACCTTAAACTCTTCTTTGTTTTCTTTAATATTATCTTATAGTAAGGATATATCTATATAGCTAGTGGGATCCCCTCTAAACGGTTTAAGGCTTGTGATATTAAACACGTTATGAAGTCTTAAGCTAGCTAGTAATTATAATTAATAGGCTAAGCTATAATTACTAACTACCTTCTTAATTTTATAGGGCCCTAGGTACTTAGCTATAAGCTTCTAGCTTATACTTAGTAGATAGTAAAATATAGTCCCTAACCTTAAACTCTATTAGTATTCTCTTATAATTATAATACTTCTTTTGCTATACTTATGCGTTATAAAGTAGTTACTTAATCTCTAAGTGTCTTTATCTTAATTCTAAGACTTTATTTTCTACCTAGTTATTTACTAAGTTAGGCATTAGGATAGCCTAATATAGTCCCCTTAGGTTATATCCTTATAGTGCCTTTGCTAGCGTTAGGCTATAACTACTTGCTTGCTTATATTATAGGTAAACTATGCTATTAGTAAATATTCTACCTAATTATCCTATTTAGCATATATTGTGTGGCTAGGAATGTGACCCCTAGAGACCTCTTTCTCACGAGGCCTCTAGCCCCTTAGACCTCGGCTTGTTGGATCCCTCGGAAATTGGCCACATCGGATCCCTAGTCATGTGGCCTAGCAGACCTCGTATCCGATGAAATTGGCCACATCAGATCCCTAGTCATGTGGCCTAGCAGACCTCGTATCCGATGAAATTGGCCACATCGGATCCCTAGTTATGTGGCCTAGCCTCTGACCTCTTAGCTAGATAAAAGCCCTAGATTCCCTCCCTTTTTTATAGAAAATTAACTCTCCCTTCGTTGCCTTTAGCACGGATTGTTCAAAATTGTGGTGTTCTTACCTGCCTTTTACTTGAGATTATGAGACGATTTGAGATTATCTAGCTGCCTAGCTAGGCTGCTTTTCCGACTTGGATCCTCGCGATGGATCGAAAATATCGCAGACCTAGATCCCGTTATCTAGGTTTGGTTATCAATATCGTCGGGTCCCTCTTTTCCGTTGTTTTGGGGTGGTTGTTTTTCCCCGACAAAATATATAGGCTCTTAGACAATGCTTAAGAACCTAGTTTAATTGCTTTATTTACCTATCTATCTAGGGGTAAAATGCGGTGCTTAGTTACCGCTTTATTATAATAAGGTAGCAAAAAGTCCTTTAGAATCCACTAATAAATATTAACCTATAGTTTATAATAATACCTTCTAGGGCGCTATAGTCTTTAAAAACATTCTTAAGGAACACTATAGCAAGGCTATTGCTAGTTAGGTGTGTAAACACTAGTATATAAATACTATACTTTAAGAATTAGTTTATAATAACTAAAATTACATTATATAACTAAAACTTCTAATCCTTTACTAGCAGTAAGCCTATAATAAAGTCTATTAATAATTCTTAGAAAGGGCAATTAGGTATTAGTAACATAGCTAACTTACTATAAGGTTTGTGTAACCTTAGCTTTAAAACTTAATAATTAACGTAAGACTAGATATATGCCTTAATGTCTTTCTTTATTAATAGCTATTGAAAATTGGAAGGGAATCTAGCTAGAGGGATAGGAAGACCTCCCTACTAGATTCTAATGCGGCGGCTTCTAGATTCACTAGATTATAACGTATTCTGCAAGATAGAGAGCTTTAATAGTTGAATATAGTTGATTCCTAGCTAGTACGGACAGTCTAACAAGCAATGAGAGGATTTCTAGTCCCCTCATAGACCTACCAACCGTATCAAAGGATCTAGGTCACTAGAGAGGTCTTAGAAGCTACTTTTTATTTTCCGCAAAACTCATTTGTATAAGAAAAATAAAAAATCAACTCACGGCCATATAAACTAGCTACCTAGGTGGTCTAACTAAGCATTTTTAATAGACAACCCTATTAACAAAATATACCATTAAATCCAGAAAAATTCAAGGATTCGAACAGTATACGTCAGCCTTTTATATGACTACTAGTTGCCTAGTTACAGTCAATTTTAGCTTCCCTATAGGGTAACCTAGTTAGCTTAGTTATATAAGCCCGCGGGTTAGTTGTGGAACAACGCAGGTCACAATAGAATAACGCTGCAAGCAACGCTCGTAACTAACGTTATAACAACGCAACAAGCTAACTAGTGGGCCTATAAAATAGTGCTATAAATAGCATTATTTTAACACTCCCTCTAGAAAAGTATAAGGTAACTAATTCGATACCTAGACTTAGCTCTTTAATAGATATCTAAGTTAACCATAAATTTAATAATAAATCCAATAACTTTTAGACTAAAAACAGTAAAATTAATAACTTTTAGGCATAATTCCAGTGTTTTTGTTAATTTTTCGGGTTTTTCGACTTTTTAGTTGGTTTTAAACTAGGCCTTTGTATTCGTAAGACCTAATAGTTAGATAAATTGTTGAAATTTATCATAGGGTAGGGGCTTAGTTAAACCATCTGCAAGCATCTCTTTAGTGTTAATATAGATAACCTTAGCTATACCCTTCTATACCTTTTCTCTAGTATAGTTAAATTTTAGCAGGGTATGCTTTGTTTTGCTATAAAGAGTAGGGTTATTAGCGGTTGTAATAGCGCCTTAGTTATTACTAAAAATTAGTACTAGAGGTGCTATAGGCAGCTTTATCTCTTTAAAGAGACTATAAAGCCACTCTAGCTCCCTAATAGCTTCATATAAGGCATTAGATTTAGCCTCTAATGTGGATAAAGCTATTGTAGTTGCTTTCTTTGATTTCTAGCTAATAGGTCCTTTAGCTAGCTTATAGAGATAAGCATAGGTTAATTTAGAGGACTTATCACCCGTGAAGTTGCTATCACAGAAGCTAATAAGGGTTGCAGAAGCTATAATAGCAGATTTAGACCTTCTATAAGTTATAGAATAACCTATAGAGCCTAAAAGGTACCTAAGCAGATGTTTAGAAGCATTAAGATGCTCTATAAATGGCTTAGCTAGCGCTGTGGAAAGCCACTAAACTAGAAAGGCAATATTAGGTCTTGTAAGGAGCATTAGGTACATAATAGTCCCTATAATACTCTGATATAGCTTGTGATTAAGGGGGGAAAGAGGTTTAGTTAGGTGGTCTACCTGTTTTATAATTCCTAGTTATAGAGGAATTTTAATAGGTCTAGCATCTTTTATGTTAAATCTTTCTAGGGCTTTAGAAATGTACTAGGACTAGTGGATAGTTAGGGTCCCTTTCTTTCGATTTCTAGTGATTTAAACGCCTAGGAAAAATTCGGCTAGCCCACGGTCTTCTATAGGATAAGCTTTATAAAGTAGCTTCTTTAGCCTATTAATATAAGCTAGATCCGGTCCTATTAGAAGGTAGTTATTCACATAAGTCGCTATATATGTAGATGTAGTTAGGTTAAAGAAGATAGCTAGGTCGGATATAAGGGGTTAAAAGCCTAGCTTCCGAAGAAGGTCCTTTAAAACCTGTTGCCACTCTCTAGAGCTTTGTTTTAATCTATATAAAGCTTTTTATAGGAAGATAACCTGCTTTTGAGAGGGTTTGTAGCTATACTTCTTAAGTAACTTAGCTACTTTAGGTGTAGACTTAGCAAATTCAGTAAATCCATTAGGAATTTGCATATAGATAGCTTCCTTTAGTGGACTATTTAGAAAGGCCCCTATAAAATTAACCTATTTAACTTCCTAGTTATTATAAGCCACTAGGGCTAGTAAAATCCGCTAACTAGGGGGAATGCTAGTTGCAGCGTAGGTTTTAATATAATCTTAACCTTCTATTTGCATAAACCCTTTAGCAATAAGTCAGGCCTTGTACTTTAGAGGATTATTTTCTTTATCCTTTTTAAGCTTATAAACAAGCCTATTCTTTAGAACCCTCTGGCCCTTAGGAATTTAGTCTATCCCTATAAATTTAAAGGTTCCAGTAGCTAGAAGCTGTTTAAATTCGTTAAAAGTTGCATCTATCTATTTTCGACTATCCTTGCTTTTTAAAGCTTGTTTCTAGGTCTTAGGGGTATCCAAATCGTTGTTTTTAGTGGATAATTTAGCCCTTTGTTGTGCCTTGAAGCATATCTCCTTAACGTATGAAGATATATTGAAATCATTGATATCCATAGAATCAGAATTAATTAAAGAATCTAAATCTAAAAACGGTTTTTCGATAGCTCCCTTATTAGGGGCGCTAGAGCTAGGGCTCTCTAGGGGTAGCGTTAGAGGCGTTGCAGGCGCTGTCGTGGGCGCTGTATCGGTCGCCCTAGGGGCTGTTAGTACAGGCGCTGCGGGCGCTGTGGGCGCTAAGCTTTCAGGAGGCTTTAGGTAACTATCCTAAACTTCTAGGTTATCTCATAAGATATCGGCTTCTCCCTCTAAAGGATTAGTCCCTAAAGGCTTAGGGGACCTTATAGAGCCTATATCCTCTATAATTTTAATAAAGCTAGTCTTTATAACTAACCTTTTAGAGGGAATATAAACAAGATAAATAGTAGAACCTAGAGTAGCTAGTAACTAACTAGGAATAGTCCTAGGGGCTAGCTTTTGAAGCTTAGATCTCTGCTCTAGAGGTATTAGGACCTTATAATAAGACCCTATAGCCCTAATTTTTAAGAAATTAGGCTTATAGGAAGTCTTAGGCTCTAAATTAGCTAGAAATAGCTGCTTAGGGGTTAAAGGTTTAGTTGTATTAGCTGTGATATTAACTAATTCCACTATGGCTAGAAGGATATAAGACTATAGATATAAGGGCAGCTTAGACCACTAAAGTGTAGCCCTAAGCCAGTCAAGGATAACCCTAATAGCCCTCTTAACTAGCCCATTCTGTTCGTGAATATAGGGGCAAGAGGTGCTAAAGCAAATTCCCTTAGAAGATAACTATAACTAAAGTTCGTTATTAATTTTAGTACCTCCGTTAAAGTGAAGGTGCCTAGGATACGCGTTATATTGATTTTTTAGGGCCCTAAAGAAGCCCTTAATAGCTAAAGAAAGAGTTAAACCTTCTTTATTAGCTAATGAAAAGCACTATTTATACCGGGATTTTCGATCAATAAGTATAAGGACTGTGGCCTTCTTATTATGTAGTATAGGTTTGATTTTAACCGTATCTCCCTCTAAAATATCTAGAACTCTAGGGGGGTCCTAAATAGGTTGTTTAGTTAGTCTTTTAATAGCTTTAGATTGCATATAGGCTATGCAGTTAAAATCCTTTTCTTTAATAGCGGAAAAATCAGGGATCCCTTTAGCTAATTTCGATGATTTCTTTAGTAAAGGGAGGCCTATGTGGCCTAATTAAATATGCTAAAGAAGGGCTAAATCTAGTAACTTCTTATAACTAGAATCTAGCTTTTTAGGGCTATTATCCCCTAGCTCCCTCTGTTGCTAGGCCTCTTAAGAATCACAGGCCTCTAGGGGCAATAGACGGCCACTATTGTTACCTAAGTTATTAGGGTATGGACCTTCTAAACCCCCTATAGAAGGTGCCTAACTAGGAGGAGCTTCGGTAAGATATAGGGCTAAATCATTGTCTTCTAGCTCTTTAATTCATTAATATTCCTTAGGATTAAAAGCTAGTTGTGGAATTTAAACCTCTATAGGGTAGGAAAACCCTAACTTGTTCTTATAAGCTCTTGGTTATTGTTGCCGTTGTTAGTTACAATATTAAGAGCCTATAAAGGAGAGGTGGGTTAAATGCTTACAGATTATAGGAGTAGGTTACCCCTTAATCTATAGAAAAAAGCCATGTTTAGCAGGTTCTAGTAACCCATAGGGGCTTTTATTAGCTAGGAATAGCTAGTCTTTAGCTAGATAACCTCCCTTTAGATAGTGAGATAACCCACTAACTAGGTTAGTATCTATGCCTAGGAAATATAGGGCATTTAGCAGAGCTAAAGGCCTATATTCTAGTGGATTTTTCTTAACTAGAACGTTAAAAACAGCTATGCCTCTTCCTTTAGGAAAAATAGGTCCTCCTGCTGTAATTATAGCGCTAGTTTTACCTTTCTTTAGAGGTTTAAAGTCCCTAAAAGAAGCCCTATTATTACAAATATAACAGGAAGAACCCGTATTATACAAAAGGGAGTTTTTAACTACATTATTAGAGTAGCTAAAAGTAAGCTTGCTAGTAGTGTTACTAGTGGTACTAGAGGTATCTAAGTTAGACTTAGAATCACTACTATTATCACTGCTAGATTCATTAGAATCTAATTCTTTAACATATCCCGTGGCTAGGGTGTAGCCTAAAGCAAAAGCAGCTTCTTTTCCTTTTTGTTTTTCCCTATTACTACTCTTTTTCTTCTTCTGCTTCTTTTTAGAGGCTTTAGAAGGGTTTAAATCCTTCTTATCCTGCTCTTTAGTGGCGTTAGAGTCCTTCTTAGGGTTAGGGTTAGAAGACTTCTTTTCCTAGTCCTTAGAATTTCCCTTATTATTAGAAGCCTTATAACTAAGTGCTTTAGCTATAGGGGAGGTTTTGTCCCTCTATCCCTCTATTCTTCTAATAAATCCGCTATAAGGAACTGTAAATTTAGGGTATTTACAGGCAGTCCTTGTGCCCTAGAAGCTCTAATAGTAAATCTTTGTCTCTTAGCCTAACTAGGAAAGGTCTGCTTTAATGCATTAATATAATAATTTACTTAATTAATAGGGGCGATCTCTACACTACAAAGTTATAGTCTAGCTAGTAAATTATTAAAATTAGCATTAAAAGCCTCTAAAGATCCCTTATAACTTGAAAAGTTTAGGGAGTGGTAGCTAGCGTATAGTGTACCACGCTGGATTTTAGCACTCTATAAATACTGCCTAATAAGGACTTTATAGGCTTCTTTAGGGGATTTTTGCTAACATATAGTAGCCTATGGTCTAGGTTAGCAGCTATCTCTTAATATTATTAAAAGAATAGCTTAGTTACAGTTAGCTAGATAGCCTGCTAGGCTTGGATTATCTATAAATTTAGGTAATCCTAGGGCTCTAAATTGTATGCTTAGGGCTTGCTTCCACTAATTATAGTTTTTAGGGCCTTTTAGCTTAGCTCCCTCTGGAATAGAGTGAACCTTCTTATTTAGTTCCTTTATAGCACCTATGTTAAAGGTAGCTTATAAGTTACTAGAAGGTACGCTCGTAGAAGTAGTAGCTAGGTCTTTTTCTAGAACCTTAGTATTTCTTCCTTAGGTCTATTAGAAGCCTAAAGACCTTGCATAATAGTTATAGTTTGCGTTAATTTCCCTAGAAGATTATTAATGCTAGCCTTATTTTTAATATGATTTTCCTTGCTATGCCTAATAAAATTAGATAAGGTCTTGCCTTATTGTTTAATTTAGCTCTGTATCTGTAGCTATAGAGCACTAGCCTAAATAGCTAGTTAACCTTCTATATCTATCCTACTAGGGTCCCTAGGGGGGCTAGAAGACCCTATAGCAAGGGCCTTACCCTTATAACTAGGTGATGCTATCTTCTAAAAGTCCCTAAAAAAGGAAAAGAATCCCTATGTAAAAGCTCTAAATTTGTTCCTATTATAAATAACGCACGCTAGAAATTGCTTGTGTTACAATCTAGTTGCGTACGTAAATTGTGTGGTAGGGCTGTTTAAGAGGGCAGCCCTTAGGTCTAAAAAGTGGGTCTTTAGTATACGCGGGCAGAAAAATAGCAGAGAGGGGTCTCTAAGAAAATTTTCTTAACACTAAGGATAGGAATCGTAAATAATAGGTATTATAGAAGCTATAACGCAATACAACGTAATATATAGTGCGTGTAACGTAATGTAATAGGTTAAAAAGCCTAGTATAGATATACTAGATATCTAATGATTTTAAAGGATATAGTGTATTTACTATTGTAGATAATATTAAATATAACAGTCGCAGTAGTGAATAGGATTACTAAAAAGGTTATGGTTATAACTAGGTAGTTATAGGTTGCAATGTGGTGGTTACGGGTTGCGGCTGTAGTTGATTTTTAACACCAAAGGTCTAATGTTATAATGCGTGGTACTAGTAAATAAAGAGCTTTAAATTCTAGTGGTTTCCTTTGTAATCTTAAGAGCCTATAGGTATAGTAGGTAGTAACTATACCTAAAATTAAGCAGTAATCGCAGTAGAATAACGTAGTAATGTAGTAATCTATAGGCCTTCTAGGCTTATAACCTATTAAAAATTAGAAGGGAATCTAGCTAGAGGGATAGGAAAACCTCCCTACTAGATTCTAATGCGGTGGCTTCTAGATTCACTAGATTATAACGTATTCTATAAGATAGAGAGCTTTAATAGTTAAATATAGTTAATTCCTAGCTAGTACGAATAGTCTAACAAGCAATAAGAGGATTTCTAGTCCCCTTATAGACCTACTAACTGTATTAAAGGATCTAGGTTACTAGAGAGGTCTTAGGAGCTACTTTTTATTTTCCGCAAAACTCATTTGTATGAGAAAAATAAAAATCGACTCACGGCTATATAAACTAGCTACCTAGGTAGTCTAACTAAGCATTTTTAATAGATAACCCTATTAACAAAATATACTATTAAATCCAGAAAAATTTAAGGATTCGAATAGTATACGTTAGCCTTTTATACAACTACTAGTTGCCTAGTTACAGTTGATTTTAGCTTCCCTATAGGGTAACCTAGTCGGCTTAGTTATACAAGCCCGCGGGTTGGTTGTGGAACAACGCAGGTCACAATAGAACAACGCTGCAAGCAACGCTCGTAACTAACGTTGTAACAACGCAACAAGCCAACTAGTGGGCCTATAAAATAGTGCTATAAATAGCATTATTTTAACAATAGCTAGTAATACTAGCCTATAATATAATAGAGGGTCTTACTAACCCCCTAATAACCTACTATAGGATTATAATAGGTTAATAATAAAATTTCTTTTTATAATCCTAGCGGGATAAAAACATAATTTTTATATATTAGTAACTTAGAGAATCTTATAGTTTATATTGTGTGGCTAGGAATGTGACCCCTAGAGACCTCTCTTCTCACGAGGCCTCTAGCCCCTTAGACCTCGGCTTGTCGGATCTCTCGGCTTGTTAGATCCCTCGGAAATTGGCCACATCAGATCCCTAGTCATGTGGCCTAGCAGACCTCGTATCCGATGAAATTGGCCACATCGGATCCCTAGTCATGTGGCCTAGCAGACCTCGTATCCGATGAAATTAGCCACATCGGATCCCTAGTTATGTGGCCTAGCCTCTGACCTCTTAGCTAGATAAAAGCCCTAGATTCCCTCCCTTTTCATAGAAATTCAACTCTCCCTTTGTTGCCTTTAGCACGGATTGTTCAAAATTGTGGTGTTTTTACCTGCCTTTCCTCGAGATTATGAGCTTATTTGAGAAGATTATCTAGCTGCCTAGCTAGGCCGCTCTAGCTTGGATCCTCGCGATGGATCGAAAATATCGCAGACCTAGATCCCGTTATCTAGGTTCGGTCATCAATATCGTCGGGTCCCTCTTTTTCGTTGTTTTGGGGTGGTTGTTTTTCCCCGACAAAATATCTATAGCTCTTTAGCCTCTAGCTTAGAGGGACTAATTAACTATAGTCCTAACACACTAGAGTTACTACTTATTAGCAATAACTTTTGCTATGTAATAAAGGTATCCCCTTACTACGCTTCTAATAATAAGACTTAAATTAGGGCTTCTAATTCTACTGCCTTACTCCTAATATTAAAGTTAAACTTAGAAGAGGTTCTCTAAACCACTAAGATTCTTATTATAACACTACTATAGCCTAGTAGCTCTTTAGTAGCGCTCTTAGAAAAATTAACTAACCTAGTAAAGATTAATATAGTAAAGGTTCTCTTACTTACTATTACTTCTATAAATATAGTAAAGATTAATATAAAAAAGGTTTTCTTACTTACTATTAGGTAATTTGCCTTAATACTACTATA
Organism: Epichloe amarillans; assembly: GCA_024072835.1. NCBI lineage: Eukaryota > Fungi > Ascomycota > Sordariomycetes > Hypocreales > Clavicipitaceae > Epichloe > Epichloe amarillans. The sequence continues at coordinate 2,493,814 of CP099639.1, forward strand.
AGTATATAGCTCCTTAGTAATACTCTTAGACTTTTTAACTAGTATAGTAAAGGTTAATATAGTAAAGGTTAACTTACTTACTATTACTTTTATAGGCCTAGCAAAGATTAATATAAAAGAGGTTCTTAAACTAGCTAGTAGGGTTTAATTACTATAATCCTATAGCTTTATTACTATATGCTTAGGCCTTTTACTTAGCCTAGTAAAGATTAATATAGAAAAGGTTCTCCTACCTACTATTAGGGTTATTACTTTACTATTAAGGGGTAGTAAGTATAAATATAGGGTACTTACTAAGTTACTATTACTCTTATACTACTCCTTAACTATAAACCTAATATACTATAGATATGCCTAACTAGTAGTTAGGCTATTACTAATATAGTGCCCCTATAGCCTAATAGTAGTAAACTTAGTAAGGAAGGTTAGTAACTAAGATATAAAAGCCTTAGCCTTCCTTTCCTTACTAATATAGTCTAACCTTTATAATAAAGGATTAGTAAGATTTAGCTTCCTTACCTAGTGTTTAATAGTAAAGTTAAATAGGCATAGCTTATCTAACGTAGTAACCTAGTAACTAGTTAGCTTAGGCTTTATTATAAGGTACTTATAGTTTAGGTAATTTATAATTATAGTAACTAGGTATGCTAAGTAAGTAAGGTAATGCCTCTAAGTCTAAAAGGCCTCCTAAATTGCTAGTAGCTTTATGTCTAGTGTTATATAGCGTAATTTAGTGTTCTTTAACTTTCTTAATATAAACGCTATAGGGTGCTAGTAACCTAGCACTAATATTATAAGGATAGCTTTTATTATATATCTAGAGGTATTAGTCTTTACTTATAGTAGTAATATTAGATTAAAGTGGACTAAAATTAGAGCCTTCTAAAATAGCTTTGTTAAAATAATGCTATTTATAGCACTATTTTATAGGCCCACTAGTTGCCTTGTTGCGTTGTTGCAACGTTGGTTACGAGCGTTGCTTGCAGCGTCTGTTGTGACTTGCGTTCCCACAACCAACCCACGGGCTTGTATGACTAAGCCGACTAGGTTACCCTATAGGGAAGCTAAAATCGACTGTAACTAGGCAACTAGTAGTCGTATAAAAGGCTGACGTATACTGTTCGAATCCTTGATTTTTTCTGGATTTAATGGTATATTTTGTTAATAGGGTTGTCTATTAAAATACTTAGTTAGACTACCTAGGCAGCTAGTTTGTATGGCCGTGAGTCGATTTTTTATTTTTCCCATACAAATGAGTTTTGCGGAAAATAAAAAGTAGCTCCTAAGACCTCTCTAGCGACCTAGATCCTTCAATACGGTCGGTAGGTCTATGAGGGGACTAGAAATCCTCTCATTGCTCGTCAGACTGTCCGTTTAGCTAGGAATCAACTGTATTTAACTATCAAAGCTCTCTATCTTGCAGAATACGCTATAATCTAGTGAATCTAGAAGCCGCTGCATCAGAATCTAGTAGGGAGGTCTTCCTATCCCTCTAGCTAGATTCCCTTCCCATTTTCAATAGGTTATAAGCCCGGAAGGCCTATAGATTACTACATTACTGCGTTATTCTACTGCGATTACTGCTTGATTTTGGGTACAGTTACTACCTACTATACCTGTGGGCTCTTAAGATTACGAAGGAAACCACTAGAATTTGAAGCTCTTCATTTACTAGCGCCACGCATCGCAACATCAGACCTTTGGTGTTGAAAATCAACTACAGCCGCAACCCGCAACCACCACATTGCAACCCGTAACTATCTAGTTACAACCACAACCTCTTGTGATTCTATTCACTACTGCGACCGTTATATTTGATATTATCTACAATAGTAGATACGCTACATCCTTTGAAATCATTGGACATCTAGTATATCTATACTAGGCTTTTTAACCTATTACACTACGTTGCACGCACTATACATTACGTTGCGTTGCGTTGTGGCTTCTGTAATACCTATTATCTACGATTCCTATCCTTATGTTAAGAAAATTTTCTCGGAGACCCCTCTCTGCCATTTTTCTGCCCGCGCATACCGAAGACCCACTTTTTAGACCTAAGGGCTACCCTCTTAAACGGTCCCGCCACACAATTTACATGCGCGACTAGATTGTAACACAAGCAATTTCTAGCGCGCGTTATTTGCAACAGGAACAAATTTGGAGCTTCTGCACAGGGATTCTTTTCCTTTTTAGGGGATTTTTTTTAGAAGATAGCACCACCTAGTTATAAGGGTAAGGCCCCTGCTATGGGGTCTTCTAGCCCCCCTAGGGACCCTAGTAGGATGGATATAGAAGGTCAACCGGCTGTTCAGGCCAGTGCTCTACAGCTACAGATGCAGAGCCAAATTGAACAACAAGGCAAGACCTTATCTAATTTTATCAGGCATAGCGAGGAAAATCGTATTAAAAACGAGGCTAGCATTAATGATCTTCTAGAGAAATTAACGCAAACCATGACTGTTATGCAAGGTCTTCAGGCTTCTAATAGACCTAAGGAAGAAAATACTAAGGTTCTAGAAGAAGACCTAGCTACTACTTCTGCGAGCGTACCTTCTAGTAACTTACAAGCTACCTTTAACACAGGTACTATAAAGGAACTAAATAAGAAGGTTCACTCTATTCCAAAGGGAGCTAAGCTAAAAGGCCCTGAAAACTATGATCAGTGGAAGCAAGCCCTAAGCATACAATTTAGAGCCCTAGGATTACCTGAATTTATAGATAATCCAAGCCTAGTAGGCCATCTAGCTAACTATAACCAAGCTATTCTTTTAATGATATTAAGAGATAGCTGCCAACCTAGACCACAGGCTGCTATATGTTAGCAAAAATCCCCTGAAGAAGCCTATAAAGTCCTTATTAGGCAGTATTCGCAGAGTGCTAAAATCCAGCGTGGTACACTATACGCTAGCTACCACTCCCTAAACTTTTCAAGTTATAAGGGATCTTTAGAGGCTTTTAATGCTAATTTTAATAATTTACTAGCTAGACTATAACTTTGTAGTGTAGAGATCGCCCCTATTAATCAAGTAAATCATTATATTAATGCATTAAAGCAGACCTTTCCTAGTTAGGCTAAGAGACAAAGATTTACTATCAGAGCTTCTAGGGCATAAGGACTGCCTGTAAATACCCTAAATTTACAGTTCCTTATAGCGGATTTATTAGAAGAACAGAGGGACAAAACCTCCCCTATAGCTAAAGCCCTTAGTTATAAGGCTTCTAATAATAAGGGAAATTCTAAGGACTAGGAAAAGAAGTCTTCTAATCCTAACCCTAAGAAGGACTCTAACGCCACTAAAGAGCAGGATAAGAAGGATTTAAACCCTTCTAAGGCCTCTAAAAAGAAGCAGAAGAAAAAAAAGAGTAGCAACAGGGAAAAACAAAAAGGAAAAGAAGCTGCTTTTGCTTTAGGCTACACCCTAGCCACGGGATACGTTAAAGAATTAGATTCTAATGAATCTAGCAGTGATAATAGTAGTGATTCTAAGTCTGACTCGGATACCTCTAGTACCACTAGTAACACTACTAGCAAGCCTACTTTTAGCTACTCTAATGATGTAGTTAAAAACTCCCTTTTGTATAATACGGGTTCTTCCTGTCACATTTGTAATAATAGGGCTTCTTTTAGGGACTTTAAACCTCTAAAGAAAGGTGAAACCGGCGCTATAATTACAGCAGGAGGACCTATTTTTCCTAAAGGAAGAGGCACAGCTGTTTTCAACGTTCTGGTCAAGAAAAATCCACCAGAATATAGGCCTTTAGCTCTGCTAGATGCCCTATATTTCCTAGGCATAGATACTAACCTAGTTAGTGGGTTATCTCACTATCTAAAGGGAGGTTATCTAGCTAAAGACCAGCTATTCCTAGCCGATAAAAGCCCCTGTGGGTTACTAGAACCTGCTAAACACGGCTTTTTTCTACAGATTAAGGGGCAACCTACTCCTACAATCTGTAAGCATTTAACCCACCTCTTCTTTATGGGCTCTTAATATTGCAACCAACAACGGCAACGACAACCAAGAGCTCATAAGAACAAGTTAGGGTTTTCCTACCCTATAGAGGTTCAAATTCCGCAACTAGCTTTTAATCCCGAGGAATATCAACGAATCAAAGAGCTAGAAGACAATGATTTAGCCCTATGTCCCACCAAAGCTCCTCCTAGTCAGGCACCTTCTATAGGGGGTTTAGAAGGTCCATACCCTAATGACTTAGGTGACGATAGTGGCCGTCTATTGCCCCCAGAGGCCCGTGATTCTCAAGAGGCCTAGCAACAGAGGGAGCTAGGGGATAATAGCCCTAAAAAGCTAGATTCTAGTTACAAGAAGTTACTAGATTTAGCCCTTCTTTAGCATATTCGATTAGGCCACATAGGCCTCCCTTTACTAAAGAAATCATCGAAATTAGCTAAAGGGATCCCTGATTTTTCCGCCATCAAAGAAAAGGATTTCAACTGCATAGCCTGTATGCAATCTAAAGCTGTTAGAAGACTGACTAAACGACCTATTTAGGACCCCCCTAGAGTTCTAGATATTTTAGAGGGAGATACGGTTAAAATCGAACCTATACCGCATAATAAGAAGGCCACAGTCCTTATACTTATTGATCGAAAATCCCGGTATAAATGGTGCTTTTCATTAGCTAATAAAGAAGGTTTAACCTTTCTTTAGCTATTAAGGGCTTCTTTAGGCCCTGAAAAATCGATATAACGCGTATCCTAGGCACCTTCACTTCGACGGAGGTACTGAAATCAACAACGAACTTCAGTCATGGTTATCTTCTAAGGGAATTTGCTTTAGCACCTCTTGCCCCTATATTCACAAACAGAATGGGCTAGTTAAGAGGGCTATTAGGGTTATCCTCAACCGGCTTAGGGCTACACTTCAGTGGTCTAAGCTGCCCTTATATCTATAGTCTTATATCCTTCCAGCCATAGTGGAATTAGTCAATATCACAGCTAATACGACTAAACCTTTAACCCCTAAGCAGCTATTTCTAGCTGATTTAGAGCCTAAGACTTCCTATAAGCCTGATTTCTCAAAAATTAGGGCTATAGGGTCTTATTGTGAGGTCCTAATACCTCCGGAGCAAAGATCTAAGCTTCAAAAGCTAGCCCCTAGGACTATTCCTGGTCGGTTGCTAGCTACTCTAGGTTCTACTGTTTATCTTGTTTATATTCCCTCTAAAAGGTCAGTCATAAAGACTAGCTTTGTTAAAATTATAGAAGATATAGGCTCTGTAGGGTCCCCTAAGCCTTTAGGGACTAATCCTTCAGAGGGAGAAGCCGATATCTCACGAGATAATCTAGAAGTTTAGGATAGTTACCCAAAGCCTCCTGAAAGCTTAGCGCCCACAGCGCCCGCAGCGCCTGTACTAACAGCCCCCAGGGCGACCGATACAGCGCCCACGACAGCGCCTGCAACGCCTCCAGCGCTACCCCTAGAGAGCCCTAGCTCTAGCGCCCCTAATAAGGGAGCTATCGAAAAACCGTTTTCAGATTTAGATTCTTTAATTAATTTTGATTCTATAGATATCGATGATTTTAATATATCTTTATACGTCAAGGAGATATGCTTCAAGGCACAACAAAGGGCTAAATTATCCACTAAAAACAACGATTCAGATACCCCTAAGACCTGGAAACAAGCTTTAAAAAGCAAGGATAGTCGAAAATAGATGGATGCAACTTTCAACGAATTTAAACAGCTTCTAGCTGCTGGAACCTTCAAATTTATAGGGATAGACCAAATTCCTAAGGGCCAGAGGGTTCTAAAGAATAGGCTTGTTTACAAGCTTAAAAAGGATAAAGAAAATAATCCTCTAAAGTACAAGGCCCGACTCGTTGCTAAAGGGTTTATGCAGATAGAAGGTTAAGATTATATCGAAACCTACGCTGCAACTAGCATTCCCCCTAGTTAGCGGATTTTACTAGCCCTAGCGGCTTGTAATGACTAGGAAGTTAAACAGGTTAATTTTATAGGGGCCTTTCTAAACAGTCCACTAAAGGAAGCTATCTATATGCAAATACCTGATGGATTTACTAATTTGCTAGTCTACACCTAAAGTAGCTAAGTTACTTAAGAAGTATGGCTACAAACCCTCTCAAAAGCAGGTTATTTTCCTACAAAAAGCTTTATATGGATTAAAACAGAGCTCTAGAGAGTGGCAACAGGTTTTAAAGGACCTTCTTCGGAAGCTAGGCTTTCAACCCCTTATATCCGACCTAGCTGTCTTCTTCAACCTAACTACATCTACATATATAGCGACTTATGTGGATGACTGCCTTCTAATAGGACCGGATCTAGCTTATATTAATAGGCTAAAGAAGCTACTTCATAAAGCTTATCCTATAGAAGACCGTGGGCTAGCCGAATTTTTCCTAGGCGTTCAAATCACTAGAAATCGAAAGAAAGGGACCCTAACTATCCACCAGTCCTAGTACATTTCTGAAGCCCTAGAAAGATTTAACATGAAAGATGCTAGACCTGTTAAAATTCCTCTACAACCAGGAATTATAAAACAGGTAGACCACCTAACTAAACCTCTTTCCCCCCTTGATCACAAGCTATATCAGAGTATTATAGGGACTATTATGTACCTAATGCTCCTTACAAGACCTGATATTGCCTTTCCGGTTTAGTGGCTTTCCACAGCGCTAGCTAAGCTATTTATAGAGCATCTTAATGCTTCTAAACATCTGCTTAGGTACCTTTTAGGCTCTATGGGTTATTCTATAACTTATAGAAGGTCTAAATCTGCTGTTACAGCTTCTGCAACCCTTATTGGCTTCTGTGATAGCGACTTCGCGGGTGATAAGTCCTCTAAATCAACCTATGCTTATCTCTATAAGCTAGCTGAAGGACCTATTAGCTGGAAATCGAAGAAAGCAACTACAATAGCTTTATCTACATTAGAGGCTGAATCTGACGCCTTATGTGAAGCTATTAGGGAGCTAGAGTGGCTTTACGGTCTCTTTAAAGAGATAAAGCTGCCTATAGCACCTCCAGTACCGATTTTTAGTGATAACTAAGGCGCTATTACAACCGCTAATAACCCTGCTCTTCATAGCAGAACAAAGCATACCCTGCTAAAATTCAACTATACCAGAGAAAAGGTACAGAAGGGTATAGCTAAGGTTATCTACATTAACACTAAAGAGATGCCTGCAGATGGTTTAACTAAGCCCCTGCCCAATGATAAATTTCAACAATTTATCCAACTATTAGGCCTTACGAATACAAAGGCTTAATCTAAACCAACAAAATCAACTAAAAAGTCGAAAAACCGAAAAATCAACAAAAACATTGGAATTACGCCTAAAAGTTATCGATTTTACTGTTGTTTTTAGTTTAAAAGTTATTGGATTTATTATTGAATTTATGGTTAACTTAGATATCTATTAAAGAGCTAAGTATAGGTATTAAATTAGTTACCTCATACTTTTCTAGAGGGAGTGTTAAAATAATGCTATTTATAGCACTATTTTATAGGCCCACTAGTTGCCTTGTTGCGTTGTTGCAACGTTGGTTACGAGCGTTGCTTGCAGCGTCTGTTGTGACTTGCGTTCCCACAACCAACCCACGGGCTTGTATGACTAAGCCGACTAGGTTACCCTATAGGGAAGCTAAAATCGACTGTAACTAGGCAACTAGTAGTCGTATAAAAGGCTGACGTATACTGTTCGAATCCTTGATTTTTTCTGGATTTAATGGTATATTTTGTTAATAGGGTTGTCTATTAAAATACTTAGTTAGACTACCTAGGCAGCTAGTTTGTATGGCCGTGAGTCGATTTTTTATTTTTCCTATACAAATGAGTTTTGCGGAAAATAAAAAGTAGCTCCTAAGACCTCTCTAGCAACCTAGATCCTTCGATACGGTCGGTAGGTCTATGAGGGGACTAGAAATCCTCTCATTGCTCGTTAGACTGTCCGTTTAGCTAGGAATCGACTGTATTCAACTATCAAAGCTCTCTATCTTGCAGAATACGCTATAATCTAGTGAATCTAGAAGCCGCCGCATCAGAATCTAGTAGGGAGGTCTTCCTATCCCTCTAGCTAGATTCCCTTCCCATTTTCAATAAGCTTTTATAGTTCCCTAAACACTACTAGCTTACTATTATCTAGCTTAAAATTTACTAGTTAGTTCCCTTATAGGTAGTTTATTAATAGGGTAACTATTTTGCTATATAACTTAATAAAATACCTATAGAATCTAGTAAACCTAAGGAAAGATTAGATATTAAACACATAGATAGGTATTAGCTACGTTATAATTACCTTTACCTTGCTTAGGTTTATTAAGATTCCTTTTAGTAAGATTATATAACTAAGGAATTTAACCTCCTTAATAGAGAATTAGCATTTATCTAAATTAATAAAAAGGTTAGCCTTCTAAAATCTCTTAAGGATCTTTTTAATATTACTCTTATACTCTAAGATTTTATAGCTAAATATTAGGGTGTTATTAAGGTAAATAATATAAATTAGATTATTAAGGCTTTCTAAAGCTTTATTAATATACTCTTAGAAGGATACTAATGTGTTAATAAGCCTAAATAGCATTATAAAATACTTAAAGTAACTATATTTACACTAGAAGGCTATTTTTTACTTATTACCCTTATAGATATATAGCTAATAATATATATCTCTAAGGTCTAACTTTATAAAAGTCTTTACACCCCCTAGTTAATCTAAGATTTCTAATATTAGGGGTAAAGAGGCCTTATCTTTAACTATAATCTTATTAAGGCCCCTATAATTTACATATAGTTATAGCTTTCCCCCTTTTTTTAGTATAAAAAGGATTAGGGCACTTACTAGGCTAATAGATCTTTAGATCTATTTATATTCTTATGTAGTTACTAGGTACTTATAAAGCACCTATAACTCTTTCTTAGCTAGGTTATATATTAGACCCTATAGTAATACTTTTCCTTTTTCTAATTTAATAGTATATATATAGCTACCTAAGCTAGGAAGGGTGCTAGCCTTTTTATTTAAAAATATATCTTTAAACTCCTTATAAGCTTCTAAAAGTTTTACTTTCTTAGGTTTATTAGCTAGTTTTATTATTACGCTATTATTACTTTTTTCCTTTTTATTTACTATAGGTCTAATAGTAGCTATATATCTAATTATATATATTGCCTATAGGTTAAGTATTACTATAATAGATATATATTTTACTACTTTTTAACTATCCTATAACCCTATTACTAATAAAATATATTCCTTTATTATAAGGTATCTCTAAAGTCTATCTTTCTAAGATATTATTATAGGCTTATACTTTCTTACCTAATTAACTCCTAAAATAAATTTTTCGCTATTATTATTAATATAGTAGCTAAGTTAGCATATCTTTATATAGCCTATGCTATGCCTAACTAACACTATTTTCTTTAGAATCCCTTAATATAGCATAATATTACCTAATACACTCTTAAGTATATTATTATAAGGTTACACTTTTAACTAATTAAGGTTTATTAGTATATTAGGGTAAATTAAGGAATATATAGTGCTAGGATTAAATAGTATTAGTATTACTACCTAGTAGTTATTTTAATATAACTTAATATCTATATAAATTTATAGGTCTAGGAGACTATTCTTATTAAGTTAAGTTATATTAAAAGCATTTTCCTAAGGTTTTACTATGCTAATTAGGGTCTTATTTGCGTTTAAGTAACTCCTAGCCTGCTTAGTACTAGCTTAGTATATCTTAGTAGTATAGGTGTTTTTTTAGTAAATGCTATAGTCTAGTTTAGTGCACTTAGTTAATAGGTAGCCTAGTTTCCTATACTTATAATAAACTAGTAAGCCCCTTACTCCTATATAGTGTCCTTTCTATAGCTTTTTTTCTAAAGATACTAAGTAATTTCTCCTTTTCTATTAGTTACCTCCTTAGTTACCTCCTTAGTAGCCTTTATAAGGGATTCCTTTCTCTTCCCTAGTTACTACTTTTACTTTCTTTCCTTAGCTAATAAGGTAGTTTTAACTTATAGGGTACTCTTAGCTAAATACTTACTTCTTTATAGTGCTATTTAGGTATTATATAAACTAAGTAATTCTTAGAGGTTTAGGTATAGGTTTAGGTAATTTTACCTTTACCTTCCCTTAGACTTTAATAAAAGTCTAAAATAACTAATCCTTACCTTAATAAAGGGTTAGTAGTATTCTTATAGCTTCTAGGTAATAACTATCTTTATCTATTTCTCTAGTTTTTAGCTATTAGATAAACTTTACCTAAGTATAGCTTTAGTAATTTATATAACTATCTATAGTAGTAAAGTATATTTACTATTACTTTACCTTATTTACTAGGTAGCTACTAGTGTATATAACTTTTATTATATTATTAGTAAATATATTTTAATCTATAGTAAAGGTTATATTTAAATTTACTAAGAATATCTATAGGTTCTTATAGGTATCCCTTTTATATATAAAAGCTTTTAGCTATATCTTTACTATACTATATTTATAAAGTCTTAGTAAGGGTAGTGCTTCCTAGGGAATAAGAGTAGTATCTTAGGTAAAAGGTATTTATAGGGTAGGAGTAAGGCCTTTATTAGCATTAACTAATTAGAGAAAGGTATTTACTTCCTATAAATTTTTCTATAGCTATTTAAGTTTTTACCTCTTTTAAGTAATTTATAGCTATATCCTTGCTTATATAAGGCTATAGTTTAATATAGCTTCCTTACTATTAATAATAGGCTTTAATATATAGGAATTCTTTAGTGTAATTAAATAAGAAAACTTATATTTTAAAAGTAAGTTTTAATCTATAGGTATACCTTTATATAGTGTGTTTACTTTAGAGTTATTAGTACCCCTTAAGTAAGTGTTTATTCTTTATAGTGTGTGCCATAAGATGCGCGCCTAGAAAACACGCGATTGCGATGACAAGCGCTAGGGATCATTAAGATAGATAACATAACAAGGAATGATAATATTAGTTATCTAAGCAAGGGGACTATTTGATCTATAAAGAGACTACCTATAGCTAGATTCTTTTGAAGGACACACGTTAAGATTCTTAATTCTACCCTTAAGTTTTACTAAGCTTTACTAAGAAAATACCTAAGATTATAATAAGATAAACTAAGATTATTTCCCCTTATTTATTTAAGATAGCACTTCCAATCTAATAGACTATTTAATCTAGAGCATCTCTATATAATGAGATATCTCTAGCCATTGTTATAATCAATATTAATAAGATAATTAACCCCTCTTATTATATGTAGGCTATAGCGCTATTATAACCATAGGCTAGCATTATGTCTTTTAGGGTGTTGTTTTTTACTTAACAAAACTAGTAAAGAAATGCAGTCTTAAACCCCTAGGACTTCCGCTTTCTATTTAATTTGCTATAAACTAAGATTAATTAGAAGCGCGCTTTTAGCTATAGTTCTTAGCTAACACTAAACTAGATTACGCAAAGACCCCTTTATTTTGTTTTCCTTACACTATAATATAAATTAAAAACCTAACCCTAGGCCCTAGAGAAGCTAAGGCATAAGTTAGAGGCTAGCTAATCTAGAGGAACTAAGCTAGTGCAAGGAAAGGAAATTATATTATAAGGAGACATTAGATATAAGGCTAACTAGCTTAGGAAAATACCTTATAAATACTAGCTAAGCTATTAAGCCCTTGCTAAGACTCTCTAAATATAAGGATTTAAAATAAAAACCGCTATTTAGCGTTACAAACCATTTAATCTTAGGACTTATAGCTAATTTTGTAATAATTTAGCTATGCGTTAGGATCTTATAGGTAATCACAAAGAGCTATGTAATTATATTAGTAGTCCTTGCTTATAGATTATTTATAACTATAAATACTACCTTATAGAAAATTTTTTCCTATAAAGTTCTCTCTAGAATTAAAGCTTTTAGTTAAATAGTTACTCTCTTATAAAATTAATTAAAAGCACTATTATTTAACTCTATATCTAATTATCTTACCTTATCTTATTCCTACTAATTAAGCAAAGCAGGGTTTACTAAGTAGCTAAGCTATCTAAAAGAGTTATAAGATTTACTATTACTAAGTACCCTAATTATAACTAAGGAACTATCTAATCTAGAGATAGTTTTAACACTAACTTATAGCCATGCTAATAGGCTATTAGGGAAGGACCCTAATATTAAAGAGAAAGCCTCTAGACCCCTTAAAGGGCTTAACACAAAGACTTTTATAAAGATTCTTAGGGAAATAATAGCTTGCTAATTATCCCTTATTACTATATAAAATAGGTATAATGTTTAGTAGTTTATAGGAGAAAATATTACTAATCTTATTAAAGACTTTAAGGCTAAGATAAAGGTAATGTATATCCCTAAAAAGGATTAGCGTAAGATACTTAAGCGTAACATTAACCCCTAGCTTTAATAAGTAGTTAAGATATTAATAGTGTTACGCACTTAGGCAAAATTAAAGGAAGAAATACTCCTTTAGTTTAATACTATAAGTTAGGACTAAATAGAAAGCGCTAGGGGATAACTTAAGGACCTTAATCTTATATAACTAAAATCTATTAAAGACACTTACTACTAGCTATAAAAGCATTAAGCTTTAATATCTAATGCAAACCTAAAGGGATAGTAAATAATAATAACCTAGTTAAACTATATCTATAAGGCTCTCCCTAACTATTTAATCTTAAGCTTTATAGATTAAAAAGGGTATATGCGTAAGGAAGTTCTAGTTATATAATATAAAACACTTTAGATAGCACTTAACGCGCACGTTTAAATATAACTAAAGCTTAAAAATAGGGACCCTAAGATCTCTAACTTAAGAGGGCATTATCTAGATAATGCTAAACTAAACCTAAGAAGCTAGAGACTATTTAATTAAGCAATGCTTAGTGTTTACTAGGCTAACTAGGGGAACCGCATAGTAGTAGCAAAGCCTGCTAAATAAAAAAGGAGAACTAACACTTCTTATAATAAAATAAAGAAAGACAAAACTCCTAGACTAGCGAAATACTAAGATTAAATAGATAATTTAATAAAATAATTAGCTAAGTTAAAAATTATAGTTATAGCTTACGTAAGTAAGGAGATTAATATTATAAAGTAGCTTAAGCGAAAGTATAACGTTAACCTATAATAACATACTTACTAGCTAAATAGCATTAGATTATTTAATTAGGATAATAAGCGTATCTTTAATATTAATATAATAGCTAGGAGGGGATAATAGTTAAACTAATGTTATTATTATAATAATAACTCTTACTTAGCTACAAAGTGTAACACACTAGGATTTAATAAAATATTAAAGTTTACTATCTATAACCTAGCTATTTGTATTTTAGTAATTAGAGATAATACAAAACGTTAGATAATACTACCTATCTTACTTTTAAAGTTTCTTGCTATTAGTAGCTACATATAAAGACTAGCTATATTTTAGGTTAAATACTTCCTAAATAGTAGAATTACCTATATAATACCTTAGATTAAGGAACGTAAACCCTATAGAGAAAAGGATTAGGATATAACTCTAAATAAATAGGATATCTTTAATTAAATAGAAAACTAGTTTAATCCTACTAAATACTATTTAAAAAGGGTAAACTAGGTAACCTTAATCCTAAAGAATCTATTAGGAGTAGTCTTAGCTATTAAGTTTAAGAAATTAAGCTTAGAGAATAAAGAGGTAAACACTTATATTATAAAAATTATAAGCCTTAGGGAAAGGGTAGTAAAGCAAGCGTATATTAAAGAAATTATAGAAGGTAATAAATAGGATTATTAGGTTTAAGAGTAGCCTAACAAAGACAAAGAGACCTTAGCAAAGGGAAAGAAAGACCTATTAGGTAAGGTAGGCTAGAGAATCCTAGACTAACTATATAATAAGGTCTTCTAGAAGAAGCTTAGGGTGCCCTTTAGGGATATTTATTATATTATACTAACGCTAGCAAAGGCAGTTAGTAATAAATATCTTTTATAAGCAAAGGGCATAGAGGATATCTGTTATTATAATAGGGACACACTAGGACCTATACCCCCTTTAAAGATATTTAGAGTAAAAATAAGCTTAAGACTAATTAATTATAACCACTAGATTAATTCCATTATCTAAATAATAAAGAAGGCCCTTTAAGAGGATAAGAAAAATAAGGCAAAGGCTAAGAAGAAACTACTAAAGATAGCTTTAACTTAGCTACCTAAGATTAACACTGCCTTATAGGAATAAATCTAGGAATAACTAGGAGCCTAAGTTTAATAGGAAAAGTTATAATAAGTTTAAAGTAAGCCTTCTAAAGCAAGCTTTATACTAAATGTAATTATAGAGCTATAGGCTATAGTTAATTAATTATAGGATTTGCTATACTTATAAGTTTGCTTAGATAACCCTAAAGGGGAGCTTCTCCCTAGACTTATTAACATAGGTTCTTAAGGGAATATAATTACTAAGAGCACTACTAGGCGCTTAAGGCTTAAGATCTATCCTATAGATATAATAAACACTATATTATTTTTATTACATAGGATTAAGATAATTAGGGAGGTCTAAATAAAGCTCTATCTAAGGAATATCTAGATACCCACTAACTTCTATATTAGTCTAGATTTAGTTAATATAAGCTTAATTTTAGGAATGCTATTCTTTAGGCTATTATAGATATAGTTTAATTATTTAAGAAGTGGCAAGCTCTTTGCTTAGTGTTACTTTAGGGATATAGTTATTATCTTAAGGGTTATAGGGAGCATTTAGTGGTAATACACTAGTAGTTAACTAGCCTAGTAACCTATAATTAATATTATTATGTTTAGCTATCCTATAGTTAAGGAAGAGAAGGATTAAATAGTTTACAAAGGACTAGAAGCAAAACTAGATAAGGATAAGTAGCTAGTCCTTATTAAAACTAGGGAGGGAATAGGTATCCTATAGGAAATGGTTTAGGATATAATAGTAAACCACTCCTAATAACTTAAAGCGGTTGCAAAGGATTTCTAACCCCTATAGTAACTAAAACTACCTAATCTTATAATAAATATAATGTATAAACGCAAAGCTAATAAGATTTATCCACGCAATAATATACCTTCTAATAGGTTAACCCTAGAAGGAGACCTAAAATAGAAGATAAAGAAATAGGAAGAAGTAAAGTCACGTTTAGATATATCTAGAAAGTATAGCGAGTTTATTACTAGGTAGTTTAGTGAAAACCCTTAAGGTTTTAGAATAACCTAGGAATAATTAGATTAGATAGTTAAAGGGGTATAAGAATATCTAATATAAGAAGAAGTTAATGTTTTTAAAGAAATCCTTTGTAACTAAGAAGCAGCGCTAGCGTAGGACTTATTAGAATATAGGAAAGTTAACCCACTAGTTATACCACTATAAGTTATAAAAGTTATTAAGCATAAGGCATAGTAAGCTAGTTTTATCCTAATACCTCTTAGGTTATAAGGAAGACTAGTTAATTTACTAAAAAAGAAGCTAAAATATAGATATTTAGAGGAAAGCTATAGCTCCTATAGGAATCTGTATTTCCTTGTTATAAAGAAGGATAAGGGGATTTGCCTAATCCTATTAGCCACTAAATATAATAAAGTAATAATATAAGACGCTCTAATTCCCTAAGGAGCAGAGGCATTTAGTAAGAGCTTTGCGATATGCAAAATTTTATTTATTGTTAATTTACTATTAGGATATAACTAAGTAAAACTAGTAGAAAGGAGTAAGGATATAACTATAATCTTTACTACTATTAGGCTTTTGCGACTTTGCTGCCTACTATAAGGAGCTACTAATTTAGTAGCTTAATTTATTAGAATTATAGGGTAAATCCTATTTAACTTAATCCCTAAAATTTGCGCGCTATTTCTAGATAATATTGCGGTTAAAGGCCTAACTATAATATATAATAAGGAGGAAGTTATGCCTAGAGTGCGTAGATATATGCTAGAGTATTTAATTAATATTAATAAAGTTTTAGTTAATATTAAACTCTCTAGTTACATAGCTTTAGCATTAAAATTAAAGTTCTACTAGAAGTTAGCAGAAATTATAGGGTTTATATATAGGATAAATAGATAGAAACTAACTAAAGCAAAAATAATAAAGATCCTAGAATAGATAGTTTGCTAGGACTTATCTAAGGTATATTCCTTTGTTAGACTAATAGGAGTTTACTATATCTAGGTAAAGCACTATATATAGAAGGCAAAGCCACTAGTAATTTTACTTAGGAAAAAGATAGAATAGGTATAGGGTCTAGAATAGTAAGAAGCTATGGATATCCTAAAAAAGGCAATAACTATAGCCCTAATTCTTATTTCACTTAATCTAGGACTAGGTTTTAGGGAAATTATCCTTATAGTTAACGCAAGCCTGCTTAGATAGGGGGCTACACTACTATAAATAGTTAAGGGTAAACACTACCCTATTTAATATAAAAGCAGCACCTAGACTATTACTAAAGCTAAGTATAATATAACTAAGCAAGAATGCTAGGTAGTTATCTACGCGTTAAGAAGGCTACGAATTTATCTCTATAAAGTCCCTTTTACACTAGAGATAGATTTGCAAGTCCTTATACACTAGCTTAATAGCGCTATTAATAATATACCTAGAGCCCTTGTCACATAGTAAATTAGCTATATACTACTCTTTGATTTTTTTATATAATATATTCCTAGCAAAAAGAACTAAATTACAGACGCTTTGTCTAGAAAGGGTCCTAAACTATTAGATTAATTAAATTAAGAGGTTAAAGGGGATATTAAAGACTTTATTAATTTACACCTAAATAGCATTAGGATTAAAGAAGGCAGTAAGAAAGATTACTTAGGTAAAATACGCTAAGTAATTAATTTCTTATTAACCCTTTAGAGACTAATTAATCTTAGTGTAGGAGACTATAGGAAGCTATAAAATAAAGCTAAAAAGTTCTTTCTAAGAAACAGTTACCTTTAGAAAAGACTAATAGGAATTATAAAGGAACTAGCGTTAGTTATTAACATACCTAAGTAATAACGCGTAATAGTTAAGGCAATTTATAAGGAGCTTAGCTATAAAGGCATTAAGGTAGTGTTTTAAGCAATAAAGTAGTAATATTAGTAAAAAGGACTCTAGAATATAACTTAAGAGATATTAACTTACTGCGAGATATGCTAGAAGTTTACGCCCTAGTAGCCTTAAGAACTATTAGTGCTAGTTATGCTAGGGAACCTAATAAGTAAGTGTCAAGGCTTCTAGGCTAGATGTGAATAGAATAGGGTGATGGTATGGATAAGTAGTAGCTAGATAGCTAAAGCTAGGTAGTAATGCTTAAGGGTTTTAATCTCTAGCCTCCTACATTCTTTGTGTGTAACCTTTGCCTAAATACCCCCTCTATGCTTATATAACTAGCTTATAGTAACCTTATAGCTAGGGCGCTATAAGTCCTAAGTAAGTCCTACTATACATAATGCTATTGCCTCTATTACCTATGTTACTCCGTAGCCTTTATAACCCTAATATAGTACCCCCTTTGCTTTATAATTGCCCTTAATTATACTTGCTGCCTAGTTAGTGTAAACTTACTATTTTAAACTTCCTATGTAATTCTTACCTTACATATCCTAACGTAAGACATAGGGAGATAATAGCCTTATTAATAATAAGTCTAGCTATTATTCCCTACCTTACCTATAAGCTCCTAGTTATAATATAGTTATAGCTATAGAGTTACTTTATAAATGCTTATATCCTTATTTCTACTAGTCCTATAAAAGTAAATACCCTATATTATATTTCCTTATTAGCTAAAAAGGATAGGGTATTAGACGCTATACATTAGGGTGTATTTAATTATGCGTTTTAGCAAAGTTACTATAAGCTTACTAGGTATGCGTAATTAGCTATGACTTTAGCTATTAATAGCTATAACGCTAGCTTTTTAACCTATAGCTTACTTTTGCTGCCTATATAAATCACTTAAGGAGTCTATAGTTAATATAAAAAAGACTAAATTTCCCCTCTTTCTTCTCTTCCTTTCCTCCTTATCCTTCTTACTTTTTAATATTAAATTTATAAGTTAGCCTTACTAGCCCTATAGTAGCGTTCTCACTACTACTGCCTAGTAGTTACTAACATTATCTAGAGTCTTCCTCCTTATTATCTTATTATCTCTTTGCTTCTTATAGTTAGTTTTATAGTTAGTATCTTACTGCTTTGCTTCCTACTTACTTATTACTAACTTATAGATAGGTTATAATATCTTCTATTTACCTAATAACTCTAGGACCCTTAGCGCCTGCCTTAGAAAAATCCCTTTATAAGAGGGCTTTACATGCTTTAAAAACATTTGCGTAAGTTTACCTCTTATTTATAGTGTTATAGCTACTAACTTACTAAGTAGTATAATTAAAATTCCTTACCTTTGCTATAGTTAGTAAGTAGTAATCTAGTAAATTACCCCTAAAGATAATAGAGCTAAACCTTAGTATATTATAGATAGGAAGCTAATTCCTAACAAGTGCTATTATTCCCCTAGTATAACTAAGCTACTCCTTTCTTACTCTTATAATACTGTGTGCCATAAGATGCGCGCCCAGAAAACACGCGATCACGATGACAAGCGCTAGGGATTATTAAGATAGATGACATAACAAGGGATAATGATATTAGTCATCTAAGCAAGGGGACTATTTAATCTATAAAGAGACTGCCTATAGCTAGATTCTTTTTAAGGACACACACATAATAAGATTCTTAATTCTACCCTTAAGTTTTACTAAGTTTTACTAAGAAAATACCTAAGCTTACAATAAGATAAACTAAGATTATTTCCCCTTATTTAATTAAGATAGCACTTCTAATCTAATAGACTATTTAATCTAGAGTATCTCTATATAACAAGATATCTCTAGCTGTTATTATAATTAATATTGACAAGACAATTAACCCCTCTTGTTATATGTAGGCTATAGCGCTACTTGCAACCGTGGGCTAGCATCGTGTCTTTTGGGGTGTTGTTTTCCGCTTGACAAAATACTAACTTACGATAGGTAATTTCTTAAAGTGCGCTTACTACGTAAAAAATAATAAAATATATACTAGTATAAGTACCCCTTTAAGGCTACTGCTCTTAGCTAGCTAACCTATTATTAGTGTCCTATAAGAATTATTATTGAAAATGGGAAGGGAATCTAGCTAGAGGGATAGGAAGACCTCCCTACTAGATTCTAATACGGCGGCTTCTAGATTCACTAGATTATAGCGTATTCTGCAAGATAGAGAGCTTTAATAGTTAAATATAGTTAATTCCTAGCTAGTATAGACAGTCTAATAAGCAATGAGAGGATTTCTAGTCCCCTTATAGACCTACTAACTGTATCAAAGGATCTAGGTCGCTAGAGAGGTCTTAGGAGCTACTTTTTATTTTCCGCAAAACTCATTTGTATAGGAAAAATAAAAAATCAACTCACGGCTATATAAACTAGCTGCCTAGGTGGTCTAACTAAGCATTTTTAATAGATAACCCTATTAACAAAATATACTATTAAATCCAGAAAAATTTAAGGATTTGAACAGTATACGTTAGCCTTTTATATAACTACTAGTTGCCTAGTTACAGTCGATTTTAGCTTCCCTATAGGGTAACCTAGTTAGCTTAGTTATATAAGCCCGCGGGTTAGTTGTGGAATAACGCAGGTTATAATAGAACAACGCTATAAGCAACGCTTGTAACTAATGTTGCAACAACGCAATAAGGCAACTAGTGGGCCTATAAAATAGTGCTATAAATAGCATTATTTTAACACTCCCTCTAGAAAAGTATAAGGTAACTAATTCAATACCTAGACTTAGCTCTTTAATAGATATCTAAGTTAACCATAAATTTAATAATAAATCCAATAACTTTTAGACTAAAAACAGTAAAATTAATAACTTTTAGGCGTAATTCCAGTGTTTTTGTTGATTTTTCGGGTTTTTTGACTTTTTAGTTAGTTTTAAACTAGGCCTTTGTATTCGTAAGACCTAATAGTTAGATAAATTATTGAAATTTATTATGGGGCAGGGGCTTAGTTAAACTATCTGCAGGTATCTCTTTAGTGTTAATGTAAATAACCTTAGCTATACCCTTCTATACCTTTTCTCTAGTATAGTTAAATTTTAGTAGGGTATGCTTTGTTCTGCTATGAAAAGCAGGGTTATTAGCGGTTATAATAGCGCCTTAGTTATCACTAAAAATCGGTACTAGAGGTGCTATAGGCAGCTTTATCTCTTTAAAGAGACTATAAAGCCACTCTAGCTCCCTAATAGCTTCACATAAGGCATTAGATTTAGCCTCTAATGTGGATAAAGCTATTATAGTTGCTTTCTTCGATTTCTAGCTAATAGGTCCTTTAGCTAGCTTATAGAGATAAGCATAGGTTAATTTAGAGGACTTATTACCCGCGAAGTCGCTATCACAGAAGCCAATAAGGGTTGCAAAAGCTATAATAGCGGATTTAGACCTTCTATAAGTTATAGAATAACCTATAGAGCCTAAAAGGTACCTAAGCAGATGTTTAGAAGCATTAAGATGCTCTATAAATAGCTTAGCTAGCGCTATGGAAAGCCACTAAACCAGAAAGGCAATATTAGGTCTTATAAGGAGCATTAGGTATATAATAGTCCCTATAATACTCTGATATAGCTTGTGATTAAGGGGGGAGAAAGAGGGTTAGTTAGGTAGTCTACCTATTTTATAATTCCTAGTTATAGAGGAATTTTAATAGGTCTAGCATCTTTTATATTAAATCTTTCTAGGGCTTTAGAAATGTACTAGGACTAGTGGATAGTTAGGGTCCCTTTCTTTTAATTTCTAGTGATTTAAACGCCTAGGAAAAATTTAGCTAGCCTATAGTCTTCTATAGGATAAGCTTTATAAAGTAGCTTCTTTAGCCTATTAATATAAGCTAGATCTAGTCCTATTAGAAGGCAGTTATTTACATAAGTTGCTATATATGTAGATATAGTTAGGTTAAAGAAGACAGCTAGGTCGGATATAAGGGGTTAAATGCCTAGCTTCCAAAGAAGGTCCTTTAAAACCTGTTGCCACTCTTTAGAGCTTTATTTTAATCTATATAAAGCTTTTTGTAGGAAGATAACCTACTTTTAAGAGGGTTTGTAGCTATACTTCTTAAGTAACTTAGCTACTTTAGGTGTAGACTTGGTAAATTTCGTAAATCCATTAGGAATTTGCATATAGATAGCTTCCTTTAGTAGACTATTTAGAAAGGCCCCTATAAAATCAACCTGTTTAACTTCCTAGTTATTACAAGCCGCTAGGGCTAGTAAAATCCGCTAACTAGGGGGAATGCTAGTTATAGCGTAGGTTTTAATATAATCTTAACCTTCTATCTACATAAACCCTTTAGTAACGAGTTAGGCCTTATACTTTAGAGAATTATTTTCTTTATCCTTTTTAAGCTTGTAAATAAGCCTATTCTTTAGAACCCTCTAGCCCTTAGGAATTTGGTCTATCCCCATAAATTTAAAGGTTCTAGTAGCTAGAAGCTGTTTAAATTCGTTAAAAGTTACATCTATCTATTTTTGACTATCCTTACTTTTTAGAGCTTGTTTCTAGGTCTTAGGGGTATTTAAATTGTTATTAGTGAATAATTTAGCCCTTTGTTATGCCTTAAAGCATATCTCCTTAACGTATAAAGATATATTAAAATTATTAATATCCATAGAATTAGAATTAATTAAAGAATCTAAATCTAAAAACGGTTTTTTGATAGCACCCTTATTAGGGGCGCTAGAGCTAGGGCTCTCTAGGGGTAGCGCTAGAGGCGTTGCAAGCGCTGTTATGGGTGCTGTATTAGTCGCCCTAGGGGCTGTTAGTACAGGCGCTGCGGGCGCTGCGGGCGCTAAGCTTTTAGGAGGCTTTAGGTAACTATCCTAAACTTCTAGATTATCTTATAAGATATTAGCTTCTCCCTCTAAAGGATTAGTCCCTAAAGGCTTAGGGGACCCTATAGAGCCTATATTCTCTATAATTTTAATAAAGCTAGTCTTTATAACTAACCTTTTAGAGGGAATATAAATAAGATAAATAGTAAATCCTAGAGTAGCTAGTAACTAACTAGGAATAGTCCTAGGGGCTAGCTTTTAAAGCTTAGATCTTTACTCTAGAGGTATTAGGACCTTATAATAAGACCCTATAGCCCTAATTTTTAAAAAGTTAGGCTTATAGGAAGTCTTAGGCTCTAAATTAGCTAGAAATAGCTACTTAGGGGTTAAAGGTTTAGTTATATTAGCTATAATATTAACTAATTTTACTATAGCTAGAAGGATATAAGACTATAGATATAAGGGTAGCTTAGACCACTAAAGTGTAGCCCTAAGCTAGTTAAGGATAACCCTAATAGCCCTCTTAACTAGCCTATTCTATTTGTGAATATAGGGGCAAGAGGTGCTAAAGCAAATTCCCTTAGAAAATAACTATAACTAAAGTTCATTATTAATTTTAGTACCTCTGTCAAAGTAAAGGTGCCTAGGATACGCGTTATATTGATTTTTCAGGGCCCTAAAGAAGCCCTTAATAGCTAAAGAAAGGGTTAAACCTTCTTTATTAGCTAATAAAAAGCACTATTTATACCAGGATTTTCGATTAATAAGGATAAGGACTATAGCCTTCTTATTATGCAGTATAGGTTTAATTTTAACTATATCTCCCTCTAAAATATCTAAAACTCTAGGGGGGTCCTAAATAGGTTATTTAGTTAGTCTTCTAATAGCTTTAGATTGCATATAGGCTATGTAGTTAAAATCCTTTTCTTTAATAGCGGAAAAATCAGGGATCCCTTTAGCTAATTTTAATAACTTCTTTAGTAAAGGGAGGCCTATATAGCCTAATCAGATGTGCCAAAGAAGGGCTAGATCTAGTAACTTCTTGTAACTAGGATCTAGGTTAGATTTAGGGCTATTATCCCCTAGCTCTCTCTATTACTAGGCCTCTTAAGAATCACAGGCCTTTGGGGGCAGTAGACGGCCACTATTATCACCTAAGTTATTAGGGTATGGACCTTCTAAACCCCCTATAGAAAATGCCTAACTAGGAGGAGCTTCAGTGGGACATAGGGCTAAATTATCATTGTCTTCTAGCTCTTTGATTCGTTAATATTCCTTGGGATTAAAAGCTAGTTGCGGAATTTAAACCTCTATAGGGTAGGAAAACCCTAATTTGTTCTTATAAGCTCTTGGTTGTTATTGCTATTATTAGTTATAATATTAAGAGCCTATAAAGGAGAGGTGGGTTAAATGCTTACAGATTATAGGAGTAGGTTGCCCCTTAATCTATAGGAAAAAGCCGTGTTTAGTAGGTTCTAGTAACCCACAGGGGCTTTTATTAGCTAGGAATAGCTAGTCTTTAGCTAGGAATAGCTAGTCTTTAGCTAGATAACCTCCTTTTAGATAGTGAGATAACCTACTAACTAGGTTAGTATCTATGCCTAGGAAATATAGAGCATCTAGCAGAGCTAAGGGCCTATATTCTAGTGGATTTTTCTTAACTAGAACGTTAAAAATAGCTATGCCTCTTCCTTTAGGAAAAATAGGTCCTCCTGCTATAATTATAGCGCCAGTTTTACCTTTCTTTATGTTAAAATAATGCTATTTATAGCACTATTTTATAGGCCCACTAGTTGCCTTGTTGCGTTGTTACAACGTTAGTTACGAGCGTTGCTTGCAGCGTTGTTCTATTGTGACCTGCGTTATTCCATAACCAACCCGCGGGCTTGTATGACTAAGCTAACTAGGTTACCCTATAGGGAAGCTAAAATCGACTGTAACTAGGCAACTAGTAGTCGTATAAAAGGCTAACGTATACTGTTCGAATCCTTGAATTTTTCTGGATTTAATAGTATATTTTGTTAATAGGGTTATCTATTAAAAATGCTTAGTTGGACCACCTAGGTAGCTAGTTTATATAGCCGTGAGTTAATTTTTTATTTTTCTTAAACAAATGAGTTTTGCGGAAAATAAAAAGTAGCTCCTAAGACCTCTCTAGCGACCTAGATCCTTTAATACGGTTAGTAGGTCTATGAGGGGACTAGAAATCCTCTTATTACTTGTTAGACTATTCGTACTAGCTAGGAATTAACTATATTTAACTATTAAAGCTCTCTATCTTGCAGAATACGTTATAATCTAGTGAATCTAGAAGCTGCTGCATTAGAATCTAGTAGGGAGGTCTTCCTATCCCTCTAGCTAGATTCCCTTCTAATTTTTAATAGGTTATAAGCCTGGAAGGCCTATAGATTACTACATTACTGCGTTATTCTACTGCGATTACTGCTTGATTTTGGGTATAGTTACTACCTACTATACCTATGGGCTCTTAAGATTACAAAGGAAACCACTAGAATTTAAAGCTCTTTATTTACTAGTACCACGCATTATAACATTAGACCTTTAGTGTTGAAAATTAACTACAGCCGTAACCCGTAACCACCACATTGCAACCTATAACTACCTAGTTATAACTATAACCTTTTTAGTAATCCTATTCACTACTATAACTATTATATTTAATATTATCTATAATAGTAAATACGCTATATCCTTTAAAATCATTAGATATCTAGTATATCTATACTAGGCTTTTTAACCTATTATATTACGTTGCATGCACTATACATTACGTTGCGTTGCGTTATGGCTTTTGTAATACCTATTATCTACGATTCCTATCCTTAGTGTTAAGAAAATTTTCTTAGAGACCTCTCTCTGCTATTTTTCTGCCCGCGTATACTAAAGACCTACTTTTTAGACCTAAGGGCTACCCTCTTAAACGGCCCCGCTATATAATTTACGTACGTGACTAGATTGTAATATAAGCAATTTCTAGTGTGTGTTATTTGCAATAGGAATAAATTTGGAGCTTTTACATAGGGATTCTTTTCCTTTTTTAGGGACTTTTAGAAGATAGCACTACCTAGTTATAAGGGTAAGGCCCCTGCTATAGGGTCTTCTAGCCCCCTTAGGGACCCTAGTAGGATGGATATAGAAGGTTAACTAGCTATTTAGGCTAGTGCTCTATAGCTATAGATGCAGAGCTAAATTAAATAATAAGGCAAGACCTTATCTAATTTTATTAGGTATAGCGAGGAAAATCGTATTAAAAACAAGGCTAGCATTAATAATCTTCTAGAGAAATTAACGCAAACTATAACTATTATGCAAGGTCTTTAGGCTTCTAATAGACCTAAGGAAGAAAATACTAAGGTTCTAGAAAAAGACCTAGCTACTACTTCTGCGAGCGTACCTTCTAGTAACTTATAAGCTGCCTTTAACATAGGTACTATAAAGGAACTAAATAAGAAGGTTCACTTTATTCTAGAGGGAGCTAAGCTAAAAGGCCCTAAAAACTATAATTAGTGGAAGCAAGCCCTAAGCATATAATTTAGAGCCCTAGGATTACCTGAATTTATAGATAATCCAAGCCTAGTAGGCTATCTAGCTAACTGTAACTAAGCTATTCTTTTAATGATATTAAGAGATAGCTGCTAACCTAGACCACAGGCTGCTATATGTTAGTAAAAATCCCCTAAAGAAGCCTATAAAGTCCTTATTAGGCAGTATTCGCAGAGTGCTAAAATCCAGCGTGGTACACTATACGCTAGCTACTACTCCCTAAACTTTTTAAGTTATAAGGGATCTTTAGAGGCTTTTAATGCTAATTTTAATAATTTACTAGCTAGACTATAACTTTATAGTGTAAAGATCGCCCCTATTAATTAAGTAAATTATTATATTAATGCATTAAAGCAGACCTTTCCTAGTTAGGCTAAGAGACAAAGATTTACTATTAGAGCTTCTAGGGCATAAGGACTGCCTATAAATACCCTAAATTTATAGTTCCTTATAGCGGATTTATTAGAAAAACAGAGGGATAAAACCTCCCCTATAGCTAAAGCACTTAGTTATAAGGCTTCTAATAATAAGGGAAATTCTAAGGACTAGGAAAAGAAGTCTTCTAACCCTAACCCTAAGAAGGACTCTAACGCTACTAAAGAGTAGGATAAGAAGGATTTAAACCCTTCTAAAGCCTCTAAAAAGAAGCAGAAGAAGAAAAAGAGTAGTAATAGGGAAAAACAAAAAGGAAAAGAAGCTGCTTTTGCTTTAGGCTACACCCTAGCCATAGGATACGTTAAAGAATTAGATTCTGATAAATCTAGCAGTGATAATAGTAGTGATTCTAAGTCTGACTTGGATACCTCTAGTACCACTAGTAACACTACTAGCAAGCCTACTTTTAGCTACTCTAATAATATAGTTAAAAACTCCCTTTTATATAATATAGGTTTTTCCTGTTATATTTGTAATAATAGGGCTTCTTTTAGGGACTTTAAACCTCTAAAAAAAGGTAAAACTAGCGCTATAATTACAGCAGGAGGACCTATTTATCCTAAAGGAAGAGGCATAGCTATTTTTAACGTTCTAGTTAAGAAAAATCCACTAGAATATAGGCCTTTAGCTCTACTAGATGCCCTATATTTCCTAGGCATAGATACTAACCTAGTTAGTGGGTTATCTTACTATCTAAAGGGAGGTTATCTAGCTAAAGACTAGCTATTCCTAGCTAATAAAAGCCCCTGTGGGTTATTAGAACCTGCTAAACACGGCTTTTTTCTACAGATTAAGGGGTAACCCACGCCTATAATCTATAAGCATTTAACCTACCTCTCCTTTATAGGCTCTTAATATTGCAACTAACAATGGCAACGACAACCAAGAGCTTATAAGACTAAATTAGGGTTTTCCTACCCTATAGAGGTTTAAATTCCGCAACTAGCTTTTAATCCAAGGAATATTAACGAATCGAAGAGCTAGAAGATGATAATTTAGCCCTATGTCCCACCGAAGCTCCTAGTTAGGCATCTTCTACAGGGGGTTTAGAAGGTCTATACCCTAATGACTTAGGTGACGATAGTGGCTATCTACTGCCCCTAGAGGCCTGTATTCTTAAGAGGCCTAGTAACAGAGGGAGCTAGGGGATAATAGCCCTAAAAAGCTAGATTCTAGTTACAAGAAGTTACTAGATTTAGCCCTTCTTTAGCACATTGACTAGGCATATAGGCCTCCCTTTACTAAAGAAGTCATTAAAATTAGCTAAAGGGATCCCTGATTTTTCCGCTATTAAAGAAAAGGATTTTAACTGCATAGCCTATATGCAATCTAAAGCTATTAGAAGACTAACTAAATGACTTATTTAGGACCCCCCTAGAGTTCTAGATATTCTAGAGGGAGATATAGTTAAAATTAAACCTATACTATATAATAAGAAGGTAATAGTCCTTATTCTTATTAATCAAAAATCCTAGTATAAATAGTGCTTTTCATTAGCTAATAAAGAAGGTTTAACCCTTTCTTTAGCTATTAAGGGCTTCTTTAGAGCCCTAAAAAATTAATATAACGCGTATCCTAGGCACCTTCACTTTAACGGAGGTACTGAAATTAATAACAAACTTTAGTTATAGTTATCTTCTAAGGGAATTTGCTTTAGTACCTCTTACCCCTATATTCATAAATAGAATAGGCTAGTTAAGAGGGCTATTAGGGTTATCCTTAACTGGCTTAGGGCTATACTTTAGTGGTCTAAGCTACCCTTATATCTATAGTCTTATATCCTTCTAGCCATAGTGGAATTAGTTAATATCATAGCTAATATAACTAAACCTTTAACCCCTAAGCAGCTATTTCTAGCTAATTTAGAGCCTAAGACTTCCTATAAGCCTGACTTCTTGAAAATTAGGGCTATAGGGTCTTATTATAAGGTCCTAATACCTCTGGAGCAGAGATCTAAGCTTTAAAAGCTAGCCCCTAGGACTATTCCTAGTTAGTTGCTAGCTACTCTAGGTTCTACTGTTTATCTTATTTATATTCCCTCTAAAAGGTTAGTTATAAAGACTAGCTTTATTAAAATTATAGAGGATATAGGCTCTGTAAGGTCCCCTAAGCCTTTAGGGACTAATCCTTTAGAGGGAGAAGCCGATATCTCACGAGATAATCTAGAAGTTTAGGATAGTTACCTAAAGCCTCCTGAAAGCTTAGCGCCTATAGCGCCCGCAGCGCCTGTACTAATAGCCCCTAGGGCGACCGATACAGCGCCTATGATAGCGCCTGCAACGCCTCTAGCGCTACCCCTAGAGAGCCCTAGCTCTAGCGCCCCTAATAAGGGAGCTATTAAAAAACCGTTTTTAGATTTAGATTCTTTAATTAATTCTGATTCTATAGATATTAATGATTTTAATATATCTTTATACGTTAAGGAGATATGCTTTAAGGCATAACAAAGGGCTAAATTATCCACTAAAAACAACGATTTAGATACCCCTAAGACCTAGAAACAAGCTTTAAAAAGCAAGGATAGTTAAAAATGGATGGATATAACTTTTAACGAATTTAAACAGCTTCTAGCTGCTAGAACCTTTAAATTTATAGGGATAGACTAAATTCCTAAGGGCTGGAGGGTTCTAAAGAATAGGCTTGTTTACAAGCTTAAAAAGGATAAAGAAAATAATCCTCTAAAGTATAAGGCCTAACTTGTTACTAAAGGGTTTATGCAGATAGAAGGTTAAGATTATATCGAAACCTACGCTGTAACTAGCATTCCCCCTAGTTAGCGGATTTTACTAGCCCTAGCGGCTTGTAATGACTAGGAAGTTAAACAGGTTGATTTTATAGGGGCCTTTCTAAATAGTCTACTAAAGGAAGCTATCTATATGCAAATTCCTAATGGATTTACTAAATTTGCTAAGTCTACACCTAAAGTAGCTAAGTTACTTAAGAAGTATAGCTATAAACCCTCTTAAAAGCAGGTTATCTTCCTATAAAAAGCTTTATATGGATTAAAACAGAGCTCTAGAGAGTGGTAATAGGTTTTAAAGGACCTTCTTTAGAAGCTAGGCTTTTAACCCCTTATATCTAACCTAGCTGTCTTCTTTAACCTAACTACATCTATATATATAGCGACTTATGTGGATGACTGCCTTCTAATAGGACCGGATCTAGCTTATATTAATAGGCTAAAGAAGCTACTTCATAAAGCTTATCCTATAGAAGACCATAGGCTAGCCGAATTTTTCCTAGGCGTTTAAATCACTAGAAATTGAAAGAAAGGGACCCTAACTATCCACTAGTCCTAGTACATTTCTAAAGCCCTAGAAAGATTTAACATAAAAGATGCTAGACCTGTTAAAATTCCTCTATAACTAGGAATTATAAAATAGGTAGACTACCTAACTAACCCTCTTTCCCCCCTTAATTACAAGCTATATTAGAGTATTATAGGGACTATTATGTACCTAATGCTCCTTATAAGACCTAATATTGCCTTTCTAGTTTAGTGGCTTTCTATAGCGCTAGCTAAGCTATTTATAGAGCATCTTAATGCTTCTAAATATCTGCTTAGGTACCTTTTAGGCTCTATAGGTTATTCTATAACTTATAGAAGGTCTAAATCTGCTGTTATAGCTTCTGCAACCCTTATTAGCTTCTGTAATAGCGACTTCGCGGGTGATAAGTCCTCTAAATTAACCTATGCTTATCTCTATAAGCTAGCTAAAGGACCTATTAGCTAGAAATCGAAGAAAGCAACTATAATAGCTTTATTCACATTAGAGGCTGAATCTAATGCCTTATGTGAAGCTATTAGGGAGCTAGAGTGGCTTTATAGTCTCTTTAAAGAGATAAAGCTACCTATAGCACCTCTAGTACTAATTTTTAGTAATAACTAAGGCGCTATTATAACCGCTAATAACCCTGCTCTTTATAGCAGAACAAAGCATACCCTGCTAAAATTCAACTATACTAGAGAAAAGGTATAGAAGGGTATAGCTAAGGTTATTTACATTAACACTAAAGAGATGCCTGCAGATAGTTTAACTAAGCCCCTGCCCTATGATAAATTTCAATAATTTATCTAACTATTAGGTCTTACGAATACAAAGGCCTAGTTTAAAACCAACTAAAAAGTTGAAAAACCCGAAAAATTAACAAAAACACTGGAATTACGCCTAAAAGTTATTGATTTTACTGTTTTTAGTCTAAAAGTTATTGGATTTATTATTGAATTTATGGTTAACTTAGATATCTATTAAAGAGCTAAGTCTAGGTATTGAATTAGTTACCTTATACTTTTCTAGAGGGAGTGTTAAAATAATGCTATTTATAGCACTATTTTATAGGCCCACTAGTTGCCTTGTTACGTTGTTATAACGTTAGTTACAAGCGTTGCTTGCAGCGTTGTTCTATTGTGACCTGCGTTGTTCCACAACCAACCCGCGGGCTTGTATGACTAAGCCAACTAGGTTACCCTATAGGGAAGCTAAAATTAACTGTAACTAGGCAACTAGTAGTTGTATAAAAGGCTAACGTATACTGTTCGAATCCTTGAATTTTTCTGGATTTAATAGTATATTTTGTTAATAGGGTTGTCTATTAAAAATGCTTAGTTAGACTACCTAGGTAGCTAGTTTATATGGCTGTGAGTCGATTTTTTATTTTTCTTAAACAAATGAGTTTTGCGGAAAATAAAAAGTAGCTCCTAAGACCTCTCTAGCGACCTAGATCCTTCGATACGGTTGGTAGGTCTATAAGGGGACTAGAAATCCTCTTATTGCTCGTTAGACTGTCCGTACTAGCTAGGAATCAACTATATTTAACTATTAAAGCTCTCTATCTTGCAGAATACGTTATAATCTAGTGAATCTAGAAGCCGCCGCATTAGAATCTAGTAGGGAGGTCTTCCTATCCCTCTAGCTAGATTCCCTTCCAATTTTCAATACTTTAGAGGTTTAAAGTCCCTAAAAGAAGCCCTATTATTACAAATGTGACAGGAAGAACCCGTATTATACAAAAGGGAGTTTTTAACTACATTGTTAGAGTAGCTAAAAGTAGGCTTGCTAGTTGTGTTACTAGTAGTAGAGGCACTAGAACTATCTAAATTAGAATTAGAATCACTACTATTATCACTGCTAGATTCATTAGAATCTAATTCTTTAACGTATCCCATGGCTAGGGTATAGCCTAAAGCAAAAGCAGCTTCTTTTCCTTTCTGTTTTTCCCTATTACTACTCTTTTTCTTCTTCTGCTTCTTTTTAGAGGCCTTAGAAGGGTTTAAATCCTTCTTATCCTACTCTTTAGTGGCGTTAAAGTCCTTCTTAGTGTTAGGATTAGAAGACTTCTTTTCCTAGTCCTTAGAATTTCCCTTATTATTATTAGAAGCCTTATAACTAAGGGCTTTAGCTATAGGGGAGGTTTTGTCCCTCTATTCTTCTAATAAGTCCGCTATAAGGAACTGTAAATTTAGGGTATTTATAGGTAGTCCTTATGCCCTAGAAGCTTTAATAGTAAATCTTTGTCTCTTAGCCTAACTAGGAAAGGTCTGCTTTAATGCATTAATATAATGATTTACTTAATTAATAGGGGTGATCTCTACACTACAAAGTTATAGTCTAGCTAGTAAATTATTAAAATTAGCATTAAAAGCCTCTAGAGATCCCTTATAACTTAAAAAGTTTAGGGAGTAGTAGCTAGCGTATAGTGTACCACGCTAGATTTTAGCACTCTATGAATACTGCCTAATAAGGACTTTATAGGCTTCTTTAGGGGATTTTTGCTAATATATAGTAGCCTATAGTCTAGGTTAGTAGCTATCTCTTAATATAATTAAAAGAATAGCTTAGTCACAGTTAGCTAGATAGCCTACTAGGCTTAGATTATCTATAAATTTAGGTAATCCTAGGGCTCTAAATTATATACTTAGGGCTTACTTTCACTAATTATAGTTTTTAGGGCCTTTTAGCTTAGCTCCCTCTAGAATAGAGTGAACCTTCTTATTTAGTTCCTTTATAGCACCTATATTAAAGGCAGCTTATAAGTTACTAGAAGGTACGCTTATAGAAGTAGTAGCTAGGTCTTCTTCTAGAACCTTAGTATTTTCTTCCTTAGGTCTATTAGAAGCCTAAAGACCTTACATAATAGTTATAGTTTACGTTAACTTCTCTAGAAGATTATTAATGCTAGCCTTGTTTTTAATATAATTTTCCTTGCTATGCCTAATAAAATTAGATAAGGTCTTGCCTTGTTATTTAATTTAGCTCTGCATCTATAGCTATAGAGCACTAGCCTAAATAGCTAGTTAACCTTCTATATCTATCCTACTAGGGTCCCTAGGGGGGCTAGAAGACCCTATAGTAAGGGCCTTACCCTTATAACTAGGTAGTGCTATCTTTAAAAAAAAATCCCCTAAAAAGGAAAAGAATCCCTATGTAGAAGCTCTAAATTTGTTTCTATTACAAATAACGCGCGCTAGAAATTGCTTATATTGTAATCTAGTTACGCACGTAAATTATGTGGTAGGACTGTTTAAGAGGGTAGCCCTTAGGTCTAAAAAGTGGGTCTTTAGTATACGTAGGCAGAAAAATAGCGGAGAGGGGTCTCTAAGAAAATTTTCTTAACACTAAGTAAAGGAATTATAGATAATAGGTATTACAGAAGACATTATGTAACGTAACGTAATGTATAGTGCGTGTAATGTAATATAATAGGTTAAAAAGCCTAGTATATAATATACTAGATATCTAATGATTTTAGAAGGATGCAGCGTATCTACTGTTATAGATAAAATATAACGGTTATAGTAGTGAATGGAATCACTAAAAAGAGGTTATGGTTGTAACTAGATAGTTACGGTTGCAATGTGGTGGTTATGGGTGCGGCTGTAGTTGATTTTTAACACTAAGGGTCTGATGTTATAATGCGTGGCGCTAGTAAATAAAAAGCTTTAGCTTTAACTTCTAGTGGTTTCCTTTGTAATCTTAAGAGCCTATAGGTATAGTAGGTGGTAACTAGTACCTAAAATTAAGTAGTAATCGCAGTAGAATAACGTAGTAATATAGTAATCTATAGGCCTTCCGGGCTTATAACCTATTAAAAATAGGAAGGGAATCTAGCTAAAGGGATAGGAAGACCTCCCTACTAGATTCTAATGCGGTGGCTTCTAGATTCACTAGATTATAGCGTATTCTGCAAGATAGAGAGCTTTAATAGTTAAATATAGTTAATTCCTAGCTAGTATGGATAGTCTAACAAGCAATGAGAGGATTTCTAGTCCTCTTATAGACCTACTAACTATATTAAAGGATCTAGGTTGCTAGAGAGGTCTTAGAAGCTACTTTTTATTTTCCGCAAAACTTATTTGTATAGGAAAAATAAAAAATCGACTTATGGCCATACAAACTAGCTGCCTAGGTAGTCTAACTAAGCATTTTTAATAGACAACCCTATTAACAAAATATACCATTAAATCCAGAAAAATTCAAGGATTCGAACAGTATACTTCAGCCTTTTATACAACTACTAGTTGCCTAGTTACAGTCGATTTTAGCTTCCCTATAGGGTAACCTAGTCGGCTTCGTCATACAAGCCCGCGGGTTGGTTATGGAACAACGCAGGTCACAACAGAACAACGCTGCAAGCAACGCTCGTAACCAACGTTGCAACAACGCAACAAGGCAACTAGTGGGCCTATAAAATAGTGCTATAAATAGCATTATTTTAACAATTATAATACTTTATTATAAGTTCTTTAAGGTTATAAAGAAGGTTCCTAATAGTACCTATTACTATCTATCCCTAGTAAGATTATTAATTCTAGTAACTTAGTTAAAGCTAACTTATTACTAGGCCCTAGTGTGCGTAAAATATAAATTATATAATACTCTCCTTACTATAAAGAATACGGATTGCTATAGGAGAGTTTATTAGGCCTATCTAACTGTAAAAGCTACTTATAAGGTAAATGCTAATAAGTAAGCAGTAATATTGTAGCTATTTAATGCTACTAACCTTAAGGTCTAAATTAATATTACTAATAGCTTGCGCTTTATAGCTTAAAATGCCCCTATAGTAAGTCCTATTATCTCTAGCATAGCTTTTACTTTACTAACTTATAGCTAGTTTATAGCATATGCTTTATAGCTCCCTATATACATTAGCCTCTCTAAGCTCCCTAAAGAGCTCTATTCCTTTATTTATAGGGATAAGGAGGGGTTCTTTAATAATAAAGCTTCTATAGCTACTATAAAGGAAAATATAAGGGCAGATATAATAATAGAGTAATAAGTACTTAGTAGCTACGTAGTAGTTTGCTTTAAGAGAATATAACTTTTTTATATTATAAAATTTTATATGTTAAATTACTAAAGTAATAATATCTCTATAAACTAGCTACTTAATTACTGCTTATAATTATTTATAATATCCCTTATAATAAAATCTCTTTTTAATACCTATAAATTCTCTAAGCTATTATAGCCTTTCTATTTTACTAAGAATTTCCACTGTTTTCTATTATACTAATATAAGATAATTCTCTTAACCTTAAACTTTTCTTTATTTTCTTTAATATTATCTTATAGTAAGGATGTATTTATATAGCTAGTAGAATCCCCTTTAAATAGTTTAAGGCTTATAATGTTAAACACGTTATAAAGCCTTAAGCTAGCTAGTAATTGCAATTAATAGGCTAAGCTATAATTTCTAACTACTTTTTTAATTTTATAGGGCCCTAGGTACTTAGCTATAAGCTTTTAGCTTAGTTATCTTAGGTTAATATTCTTAGTAAATAGCAAAACATAGTCCCTAACCTTAAACTCTATTAGTATTCTCTTATAATTATAATACTTCTTTTACTATATATATATATTATTAAGTAGTTACTTAATCTCTAAGTGTCTTTATCTTAATTCTAAGACTTTATTTTTTACCTAGTTATTTACTAAGTTAGGCATTAGGATAGCCTAATATAGTCCCCTTAGGTTATACCCTTATAGTGCCTTTGCTAGCGTTAGGCTATAATTACTATGCTTGCTTATATTATAGGCAAACTATACTATTAGTAAATATTTTACCTAATTATCCTATTTAGCGCATATATAGGCTCTTAGATAATGCTTAAAAACCTAGTTTAATTGCTTTATTTGCCTATCTATTTATAAATAAAATACAGTGCTTAGTTACTACTTTGTTATAATAAGGTAGCAAAAGGTTCTCTAGAATCCACTAGTAAATATTAACCTATAGTTTATAATAATACCTTCTAAGGCGCTATAGTCTTTAAAAACATTCTTAAGGAACACTATAGTAAGGCTATTACTAGTTAGGTATATAGACACTAGTATATAAATACTATACTTTAAGAATTAGT
Organism: Epichloe amarillans; assembly: GCA_024072835.1. Lineage (NCBI taxonomy): Eukaryota > Fungi > Ascomycota > Sordariomycetes > Hypocreales > Clavicipitaceae > Epichloe > Epichloe amarillans. The sequence goes on from CP099639.1 coordinate 2,529,039, forward strand.
CTATAATAACTAAAATCGCGTTATATAACTAAAACTTCTAATCCTTTACTAGTAGTAAGCCTATAATAAAGTCTATTAATAATTCTTAGAAAGGGTAATTAGGCACTAGTAATATAGCTAACTTACTATAAGGTTTATGTAACCTTAGCTTTAAAACTTAATAATTAACGTAAGACTAGATATATACCTTAATGTCTTTCTTTATTAATAGCTAGTAATACTAGCCTATAATATAATAAAGGGTCCTACTAACCCCCTAATAGCCTGCTATAGGATTATTATAGGTTAATAGCAAAATTTCTTTCTATAATCCTAGTAGGATAAAAACATAATTTTTATATATTAGTAACTTAGAGAATCTTATAGTCTATATCTATAGCTCTCTAGCCTCTAGCTTAGAGGGACTAATTAACTATAGTCCTAACACACTAAAGTCGCTACTTATTAGTAATAACTTTTACTACGTAATAAAGGCATCCCCTTACTATGCTTCTAATAATAAGACTTAAATTAGGGCTTTTAATTCCGCTACCTTACTCCTAATATTAGAGTTAAACTTAGAAGAGGTTCTCTAAACCACTAAGATTCTTATTATAATACTACTATAGCCTAGTAGCTCTTTAGTAGCGCTCTTAGATAAATTAACTAACTTAGTAGAGATTAATATAGTAAAGGTTCTCCTACCTACTATTACTTCTATAGATATAGCAAAGATTAATATAGAAGAGGTTCTCCTGCTTACTATTAGGTAGTTTGCCTTAATGCCACTATAAGCATATAGCTTCCTAGCAGTGCTCTTAGACTTTTTAACTAGTGTAGTAAAGGTTAATATAGCAAAGGTTAACTTACTTACTATTACTTTTATAGGCCTAGTAAAGATTAATATAGAAGAGGTTCTTAAACTAGCTAGTAAGGTTTAATTACTATAATCCTATAGCTTTATTACTATGCGCTCTAGCCTTTTACCTAGCCTAGTAAAGATTAATATAAAAGAGATTCTCTTACTTACTATTAGGGTTATTACTTTACTATTAAGGGATAGTAAGTGTAGATATAGGGTACTTACTAAGTTACTATTACTCTTATGCTACTCCTTAACTATAAACCTAACATACTATAGATATGCCTAACTAGTAGTTAAGCTATTATTAATATAGCGCCTCTATAGCCTAATAGTAGTAAACTTAGCAAGGAAGGTTAGTAATTAAGATATAAAAGCCTTAGCTTTCCTTTTCTTACTTATATAGTCTAACCTTTATAATAAAGGATTAGTAGGATTTAGCTTTCTTACCTAATGTTTAATAGTGAAGTTAAATAGGTATAGCTTATCTAATATAGTAACCTAGTAACTAGTTAGCTTAGGCTTTATTATAAAGTACTTATAATTTAGGTAATCTATAATTATAATAACTAGGTGCGCTAAGTAAGTAAGGTAGTGCCTCTAAGTCTAAAAAGCCTCTTAAATTACTAGTAGCTTTATATCTAGTGTTACATAGTGTAATTTAGCGTCCTTTAATTTTCTTAACATAAACACTATAGGGTATTAGTAACCTAGCACTAATATTATAAGAATAGCTCTAATTACGTATCTAGAGGCATTAGTCTTTACTTATAGTAGTAATATTAGATTAAAGTAAACTAAAATTAGAGCCTCTTAGAATAGCTTTTATAGTTCCCTAAATGCTACTAGCTTACTATTATCTAGCTTAAAATTTACTAGTTAGTTCTGTTAAAATAATGCTATTTATAGCACTATTTTATAGGCCCACTAGTTGCCTTGTTGCGTTGTTACAACGTTAGTTACGAGCGTTGCTTGCAGCGTTGTTCTATTGTGACCTGCGTTGTTCCACAACCAACCCGCGGGCTTGTATGACTAAGCCGACTAGGTTACCCTATAGGGAAGCTAAAATCAACTGTAACTAGGCAACTAGTAGTCGTATAAAAGGCTGACGTATACTGTTTGAATCCTTGAATTTTTCTGGATTTAATGGTATATTTTGTTAATAGGGTTATCTATTAAAAATGCTTAGTTAGACCACCTAGGTAGCTAGTTTATATAGCCGTGAGTCGATTTTTTATTTTTCTTATATAAATAAGTTTTACAGAAAATAAAAAGTAGCTCCTAAGACCTCTCTAGTGACCTAGATCCTTTGATATGGTTAGTAGGTCTATAAGGGGACTAGAAATCCTCTTATTGCTTATTAGACTATCCGTACTAGCTAGGAATTAACTATATTTAACTATTAAAGCTCTCTATCTTATAGAATACATTATAATCTAGTGAATTTAGAAGCCGCCGCATTAGAATCTAGTAGGGAGGTCTTCCTATCCCTCTAGCTAGATTCCCTTCTAATTTTTAATAGGTTATAAGCCTAGAAGGCCTATAGATTACTATATTACTGTGTTATTCTACTGCGATTACTGCTTAATTTTAGGTATAGTTACTACCTACTATACCTATAGGCTCTTAAGATTATAAAGGAAACCACTAGAATTTAAAGCTCTTTATTTACTAGTACCACGCATTGTAATATTAGACCTTTAGTGTTAAAAATTAACTATAGCCGCAACTAGCAACCACTATATTATAACCCGTAACTACCTAGTTATAACTATAACCTTTTTAGTAATTCTATTCACTACTATGACTGTTATATTTAATATTATTTATAATAGTAAATACGCTATATCCTTTAAAATTATTAGATATCTAGTATATCTATACTAGGCTTTTTAACCTATTACATTACGTTACACGCACTATACATTACGTTACGTTGCGTTATAGCTTCTGTAATACCTATTATCTATAATTCCTATCCTTAGTGTTAAGAAAATTTTCTTAGAGACCCCTCTCTGCTATTTTTCTGCCTGCGCATACCAAAGACCCACTTTTTAGACCTAAGGGCTGCCCTCTTAAACGGCCCTGCCACATAATTTACGTACGCAACTAGATTGTAACATAAGTAATTTCTAGTGCGCGTTATTTATAATAGGAACAAATTTGGAGCTTTTACATAGGGATTCTTTTCCTTTTTTAGGGACTTTTAAAAGATAGCACCACCTAGTTATAAGGGTAAGGCCCCTGCTATAGGGTCTTCTAGCCCCCCTAGGGACCCTAGTAGGATAGATATAGAAGGTTAACTAGCTGTTTAGGCTAGTGCTCTATAGCTATAGATACAGAGCTAAATTAAATAATAAGGCAAGACCTTATCTAATTTTATTAGGCATAGCAAGGAAAATTGTATTAAAAACAAGGCTAGCATTAATAATCTTCTAGAGAAATTAACGCAAACTATAACTATTATATAAGGTCTTTAGGCTTCTAATAGACCTAAGGAAGAAAATACTAAGGTTCTAGAAGAAAACCTAGCTACTACTTCTACAAGCGTACCTTCTAGTAACTTATAAGCTACCTTTAACATAGGTGCTATAAAGGAACTAAATAAGAAGGTTCACTTTATTCTAGAGGGAGCTAAGCTAAAAGGCCCTGAAAACTATAATTAGTGGAAGCAAGCCCTAAGCATATAATTTAGAGCCCTAGGATTACCTAAATTTATAGATAATCCAAGCCTAGTAGGCTATCTAGCTAACTATAACTAAGCTATTCTTTTAATAATATTAAGAGATAGCTACTAACCTAGACCATAGGCTACTATATGTTAGCAAAAATCCCCTAAAGAAGCCTATAAAGTCCTTATTAGGTAGTATTTATAAAGTGCTAAAATCTAGCGTAGTACACTATACGCTAGCTACCACTCCCTAAACTTTTTAAGTTATAAGGGATCTTTAGAGGCTTTTAATGCTAATTTTAATAATTTACTAGCTAGACTATAACTTTATAGTGTAAAGATCGCCCCTATTAATTAAGTAAATTATTATATTAATGCATTAAAGCAAACCTTTCCTAGTTAGGCTAAGAGACAAAGATTTACTATTAGAGCTTCTAGGGCACAAGGACTGCCTATAAATACCCTAAATTTATAGTTCCTTATAGCGGATTTATTAGAAGAATAGAGGGATAAAACTCCCCTATAGCTAAAGCACTTAGTTATAAGGCTTCTAATAATAAGGGAAATTCTAAGGACTAGGAAAAGAAGTCTTCTAACCCTAACCCTAAGAAGGACTCTAACGCCACTAAAGAGCAGGATAAGAAGGATTTAAACCCTTCTAAAGCCTCTAAAAAGAAGCAAAAGAAGAAAAAGAGTAGCAACAGGGAAAAATAAAAAGGAAAAGAAGCTGCTTTTGCTTTAGGCTACACCCTAGCCACAGGATACGTTAAAGAATTAGATTCTAATAAATCTAGCAGTGATAATAGTAGTGATTCTAAGTCTAACTTAGATACCTCTAGTACTACTAGTAACACTACTAGCAAGCCTACTTTTAGCTACTCTAATGATGTAGTTAAAAACTCCCTTTTGTATAATACAGGTTCTTCCTGTTATATTTGTAATAATAGGGCTTCTTTTAGGGACTTTAAACCTCTAAAGAAAGGTGAAACTAGCGCTATAATTACAGCAGGAGGACCTATTTTTCCTAAAGGAAGAGGCATAGCTGTTTTCAACGTTCTAGTTAAGAAAAATCCACTAGAATATAGGCCTTTAGCTCTGCTAGATGCCCTATATTTCCTAGGCATAGATACTAACCTAGTTAGTGGGTTATCTCACTATCTAAAGGGAGGTTATCTAGCTAAAGACTAGCTATTCCTAGCTAATAAAAGCCCCTGTGGGTTACTAGAACCTGCTAAACATGGCTTTTTTCTACAGATTAAGGGGCAACTTACTCCTACAATCTATAAGCATTTAACCCACCTCTCCTTTATAGGCTCTTAATATTGTAACTAATAACAGCAACGATAACTAAGAGCTTATAAGAATAAGTTAGGGTTTTCCTACCCTATAAAGGTTTAAATTTCGCAACTAGCTTTTAATCCTAAGGAATATCAACGAATTAAAGAGCTAGAAGACGATGATTTAGCCCTATGTCCTACCGAAGCTCCTCCTAGTTAGGCACCTTCTATAGGGGGTTTAGAAGGTCTATACCCTAATAACTTAGGTGACAATAGTGGCCGTCTATTGCCCCCAGAGGCCTGTGATTCTTAAGAGGCCTAGTAACAGAGGGAGCTAGGGGATAATAGCCCTAAAAAGCTAGATTCTAGTTACAAGAAGTTACTAGATTTAGCCCTTCTTTGGCATATTTGATTAGGCCACATAGGCCTCCCTTTACTAAAGAAATCATTGAAATTAGCTAAAGGGATCCCTAATTTTTCCGCTATTAAAGAAAAGGATTTTATCTATATAGCCTGTATGCAATCTAAAGCTATTAGAAGACTAACTAAACAACCTATTTAGGACCCCCCTAGAGTTCTAGATATTTTAGAGGGAGATATAGTTAAAATCGAACCTATACCGCATAATAAGAAGGCCACAGTCCTTATACTTATTAATCGAAAATCCCGGTATAAATGGTGCTTTTTATTAGCTAATAAAGAAGGTTTAACTCTTTCTTTAGCTATTAAGGGCTTCTTTAGGGCCCTAAAAAATCGATATAACGCGTATCCTAGGCACCTTCACTTTGACGGAGGTACTGAAATTAATAACGAACTTTAGTCATAGTTATCTTCTAAGGGAATTTGCTTTAGCACCTCTTGCCCCTATATTTACAAATAGAATGGGCTAGTTAAGAGGGCTATTAGGGTTATCCTTGACTGGCTTAGGGCTACACTTTAGTGGTCTAAGCTGCCCTTATATCTATAGTCTTATATCCTTCTAGCCATAGTGGAATTAGTCAATATTATAGCTAATACAACTAAACCTTTAACCCCTAAGCAGCTATTTCTAGCTAATTTAGAGCCTAAGACTTCCTATAAGCCTAATTTCTTAAAAATTAGGGCTATAGGGTCTTATTATAAGGTCCTAATACCTCCGGAGCAGAGATCTAAGCTTTAAAAGCTAGCCCCTAGGACTATTCCTAGTTAGTTGCTAGCTACTCTAGGTTCTACTGTTTATCTTATTTATATTCCCTCTAAAAGGTTAGTTATAAAGACTAGCTTTATTAAAATTATAGAGGATATAGGCTTTGTAGGGTCCCCTAAGCCTTTAGGGACTAATCCTTTAGAGGGAGAAGCTAATATCTTATGAGATAATCTAGAAGTTTAGGATAGTTACCTAAAGCCTCCTGAAAGCTTAGCGCCCACAGCGCCCGCAGCGCCTGTACTAACAGCCCCTAGGGCAACTAATACAGCGCCTATAACAGCGCCTGCAACGCCTCTAGTGCTACCCCTAGAGAGCCCTAGCTCTAGCGCCCCTAATAAGGGAGCTATTAAAAAACCGTTTTTAGATTTAGATTCTTTAATTAATTCTGATTCTATGGATATCAATGATTTCAATATATCTTTATACGTTAAGGAGATATGCTTTAAGGCATAATAAAGGGCTAAATTATCCACTAAAAACAATAATTTGGATACCCCTAAGACCTAGAAACAAGCTTTAAAAAGCAAGGATAGTCAAAAATGGATGGATGTAACTTTTAACGAATTTAAATAGCTTCTAGCTGCTAGAACCTTTAAATTTATAGGGATAGACTAAATTCCTAAGGGCCAGAGGGTTCTAAAGAATAGGCTTGTTTATAAGCTTAAAAAGGATAAAGAAAATAATCCTCTAAAGTACAAGGCCTAACTTATTGCTAAAGGGTTTATGCAGATAAAAGGTCAAGATTATATCGAAACCTACGCTGTAACTAGCATTCCCCCTAGTTAGCGGATTTTACTAGCCCTAGCGGCTTGTAATGACTAGGAAGTTAAATAGGTTGATTTTATAGGGGCCTTTCTAAACAGTCCACTAAAGGAAGCTATCTATATGCAAATTCCTAATGGATTTACTAAATTTGCTAAGTCTACACTTAAAGTAGCTAAGTTACTTAAGAAGTATGGCTATAAACCCTCTTAAAAGCAGGTTATCTTCCTACAAAAAGCTTTATATAGATTAAAACAGAGCTCTAGAGAGTGGCAATAGGTTTTAAAGGACTTTCTTTAGAAGCTAGGCTTTTAACCCCTTATATCTAACCTAGCTGTCTTCTTTAACCTAACTACATCTACATATATAGTGACTTATGTGGATGACTGCCTTCTAATAGGACTGGATCTAGCTTATATTAATAGGCTAAAGAAGCTACTTTATAAAGCTTATCCTATAGAAGACCGTGGGCTAGCCGAATTTTTCCTAGGCGTTTAAATCACTAGAAATCGAAAGAAAGGGACCCTAACTATTCACTAGTCCTAGTATATTTCTGAAGCCCTAGAAAGATTTAATATGAAAGATACTAGACCTATTAAAATTCCTCTATAACTAGGAATTATAAAATAGGTAGACTACCTAACTAAACCTCTTTCCCCCCTTGATCACAAGCTATATTAGAGTATTATAGGGACTATTATATACCTAATGCTCCTTATAAGACCTAATATTGCCTTTCTAGTTTAGTGGCTTTCCATAGCGCTAGCTAAGCTATTTATAGAGTATCTTAATGCTTCTAAACATCTGCTTAGGTACCTTTTAGGCTTTATAGGTTATTCTATAACTTATAGAAGGTCTAAATCTGCTGTTATAGCTTCTGCAACCCTTATTAGCTTCTGTGATAGCGACTTCGCAGGTAATAAGTCCTCTAAATTAACCTATGCTTATCTCTATAAGCTAGCTAAAGGACCTATTAGCTGGAAATCGAAGAAAGCAACTACAATAGCTTTATCTATATTAGAGGCTAAATCTAATGCCTTATGTGAAGCTATTAGGGAGCTAGAGTGGCTTTACGGTCTCTTTAAAGAGATAAAGCTACCTATAGCACCTCTAGTACTAATTTTTAGTGATAACTAAGGCGCTATTATAACCGCTAATAACCCTGCTCTTTATAGCAGAACAAAGCATACCCTGCTAAAATTTAACTATACTAGAGAAAAGGTATAGAAGGGTATAGCTAAGGTTATTTACATTAACACTAAAGAGATACCTGTAGATAGTTTAACTAAGCCCCTGCCCTATGATAAATTTCAACAATTTATCTAACTATTAGGTCTTACGAAAACAAAGGCCTAGTTTAAAACTAACTAAAAAGTCGAAAAACCCGAAAAATTAACAAAAACACTGGAATTACGCCTAAAAGTTATCGATTTTACTATTTTTAGTCTAAAAGTTATTAGATTTATTATTGAATTTATAGTTAACTTAGATATCTATTAAAGAGCTAAGTCTAGGTATTAAATTAGTTACCTTATACTTTTCTAGAGGGAGTGTTAAAATAATGCTATTTATAGCACTATTTTATAGGCCCACTAGTTGCCTTGTTGCGTTATTATAACGTTAGTTATGAGCGTTGCTTGCAGCGTTATTCTATTGTGACCTGCGTTGTTCCACAACTAACCCGCGGGCTTGTATAACTAAGCTAACTAGGTTACCCTATAGGGAAGCTAAAATCGACTGTAACTAGGCAACTAGTAGTTGTATAAAAGGCTGACGTATACTGTTCAAATCCTTGAATTTTTCTGGATTTAATGGTATATTTTGTTAATATGGTTGTCTATTAAAAATGCTTAGTTAGACTACCTGGGTAGCTAGTTTATATAGCTGTGAGTCGATTTTTTATTTTTCTCATACAAATGAGTTTTGCGGAAAATAAAAAGTAGCTCCTAAGACCTCTCTAGCGACCTAGATCCTTCGATATGGTTAGTAGGTCTATGAGGGGACTAGAAATCCTCTCATTGCTTGTCAGACTGTCCGTACTAGCTAGGAATCAACTATATTTAACTATTAAAGCTCTCTATCTTGCAGAATACGTTATAATCTAGTGAATCTAGAAGCCGCCGCATTAGAATCTAGTAGGGAGGTCTTCCTATCCCTCTAGCTAGATTCCCTTCCAATTTTCAATAGTAAGTTTAGCCTTTTCTAATTTATAGTCTATAATAAAGGACCTAAAATGCAAGGAAATCTTAAAGAAGCACTAGTAAATATTAGAATTATAGGCATCTAAATATCTAGGTATAACCCAAAAGCAAACTCCCTTATTAAAGCTAGACACTAGTCTTTTATATTTGCTTTAGTAAAGTTAAGGGGATTAAATAGTTAATAGGTAAAGCACCTTAATAAAGCCCTTCTTATAGACTACACTGCTATTTGTAAATTATATAGGAAGTCCGCCTTTTATTTAATCTATAGATAGGAGCTAATCTTACCACTAGAAGTTAAATTCCTAACCTAGTAGCTAATTAACTAGGATATAGTTACTACTAGCTAGGACCTATTTAAAGTAAGAGTGTAAATGCTTAAAAGGAAGGTAAAGGATATTAAGAAGGCAAAGAAAAAGGTATTTAACTTTAGGAAGTAACTTATAGGATAAACTAATAAGAATTAGGCTACCTCTCTAAGGAAGGATTAATTAAAACTAGGAGACCTTATGCTAGTATATAATGTTAGGAGAAGTGTTAATATATCTATAATAAAAAAGCTTGCAATAAGATAGAATAGGCCTTTCTAAATTTATAAGCAAGCGCTAATCTCTAGGGCCTACTATCTATAAACACTAGATAAAGTCTACCTTATAAAAACAATCTTAGGGGACTATATTAAGAAGTTTATCCTAGATTTAGAAGGTTAGTAAACTTTAACTATAGATAGATAGCTATATACTCTTTAACAAAGCTAAGCAAGGGAAAAGGGTAGTAATTATAACTAAGAATTCTTAATAATTATACTAGTAGTATCCTAGCATAATATATTAGATTAAATAGTTAACAATAAAAAGGTTAAACTTCCACCTTAGAGAAGTCTATACTAAGGAATTAAGGTCTAACTACCCCTCCTTATAGCTAAACAAAAACAAGAATATAAGGAATACCCTTAGACACACTAATATGCATATAGATTAAACAAACATTCCCTTTATTCTCTTGCTATTCTGTTTTTTTTTCTTTTTTGTATACTAAAGATTAAATAATTAAGATATAAATCTAATTTCACACTATATACTTAGCTTATTTCTTCTTTTTTTTCCTACCCCCCTAGTATTTATAAATAGTTTAGAAAAGAAGGTAGCATATTAATTACTAAGTAAGAAGAGTTTTTAAGGTTAATAGTGTTTAGGTTAAGTAAAAGAGCTTTTACTACCTTAGTAAACTACTCTTTTCCTAAGAAAGAAGCAAGAGCTTACTCTTAGGAAGATCTAGTGTAATACCCTAACGCAAAACGCTATTTATAGCTTGCTATATAAGATCTATTCTAAATGCAATTACTACATACACTATTGCTAACCCTAGAGAGCAAGATATATCTATAAAAAAGGAAGCATATATGCTTATTAAAGAAGGTAATATACTATATATATAAGTTTAAGTAATAGGTATAAAATATACTATTTAATTTACTAAATATAAACACTAGTAAAGCTTAATAGTATTTAGGATGTTATAAAAGAGTATATAAAAAGTACTTATTAGGATAAGCTATCTTAGTAAGTATAAAAACTAGAGAATAATAATTATTTTTAATAGTAAGGGCTAAGGCACTATCTAATTTAATATAGCTTTATATAAATTCCTTTAATAATTTAGTCTCTTTTATAGTCTTAATAAGATAGAGAGGTACTCCCTTTAGGGGACTCTTAGATAGATAAAGAGAAATCTCTATATATAATAGAACACTACTAGTGCTAATATTAATCCCGCTTTAAACCTAGAAGGTAAAAAGGAACTTATACTATAAAACAAAAGTTATTAGTATTAACTTAAAATAAGATTAAATAATCTATATAAGACTAACATAGTCTTTTCTAAAGAAAGATAGGAAAAACTTAGTGTAGTTAAACTAGTCTATAGTCTTTATTACTAAAAGCTTGCCTTTAGGAAGACTTACCCTTATAATAGTAGTAATATTAGGGAGCTTTTAATAAGTTATATTAAGAAATTTAGCTATAATTAATTAGTTAGGAGATAAAGTAAGAGATAGTAAGGTTAGGTATATAAAGAGAAGGAGCAAAAGAGAGTTAAAAAGTCTTAAGTTATAAGATAACACCTATAATAGGCATTAATAACTAATAAGCAAGCGGCTACCTATAAGTAACTTATAATATTAAAAGTCTAAATTATAGAAGCCACTTAATCCTAATAAATAGCTACCTTATAAAGGTAACTAGTACTACTTACTAATAACTACCCCTAGATCTAGGAAAAGCATAAAAAAAGAGGTTAGAACTATAGGAACTATTTAATCTAACTTACTTCTTACACTAGTATACATCTTCCTAACTCTTAAAATCTTTAACCTTACTATCCCTTACCTATTTTCTTTTATTTCTCCTCCCCTCTAGTTATAGTAAGCTAAAACTAATAAAAACTTTTTAATCTTACCTAGAAAATAGAGTAGTATAAGCAGTCTATTATAAGTAAAGGGGATTACACTAAGGTTAATAGTAATACTATTACTTACTTTCCTTATAGTAAATACCTTACTATATATTAGATTTATGTTTTAATATATAGGATAAAGAACTCCTTTTATAGGGAGGGAGAGAGAGACACTATTAAGGTTAACCTAGCTAATCTTTATAGATAGTAGCTACCTTTATTTTACTTATAAAGAGACTAGCTATAGCCTTTATTAAGGTTTAAAGTCTATTAGAATAGTAATAATTTTAATCTAGTAACACTAATTAGGCTAGGCTAGACTACTATATAATAGCGTAGTTATCTAATAAATATTTATAAATTCCTAAAAAAGGCTTGTAAAACACTAAGCAAAGACTAGCTTAATTAGTTTAAGCTAATAGTAATAGGGAAGATTATAAAATAAGGTCTTAAGGTAATAGTGGTAGTGCTACTATAAGCATTTAGAATTAATAATATAGAAGACTTTAACATAGAAATACTATAAAGATTAATTAGTTTAAAGGCAGGAAGACTTTATACTACCTATTAGCCTATTAATAATAACTATAGCATTAAGTATAACCCTATTAACCTTTACTTAGATATAAGTAATTAGTGCCTTATTATAGGGTTTGCTTACTTTATAAATTACTAAACTACCTTTATATTTAATAGAAAGCAAGGATACCTATACTACTTTAATAGTATAGATAAAGGAAAAATAACCTATTTTATAGACTTTATAGGTAGGTAGGGATAGATTATATAACTTATAAACTATCCCTATAACTTTAAGGTAATTATAGTTTTAGTAATAGAGTAGAAAGGAAACTAGGAATGCGAATATATATGCCTAGGGTTTCTTCTCTAGATAATTCGCTATTAAGTTAGTTACTAAGCACTTAATCTAATCGCAAAGGACTAGAACACACTAAATAAGTATAACATTAAGCTTAAGTAATTATATACTTTTAGTAAGGATTCTATTATTAGTTAATAGTTTAAGTTATATCTTAAGGATTAGTTAATATCTAATAATATCCTAGACCTAAAATATAGCTATAGTAAAGCACTTAAGAGAACTATTAAGGTGCTATAAGATATAGCTATAAATAAGCTTATAATAGGAGATTAGTTACTAAGGGAATTAGGGTACTAGAAAGATTTTAACCTTTATTATCTAGTATAAAACACAATAAAGTGCTTAATACTATGCTTTATAACCTAGATAGTTAGCGAAGGGTTGCCTATTAGTATAGTAGTAATGCCCTAGAAACTTTAGATTACTAATAGAAATTACCTAATTAAATAGTATACTAATATAGCATAAAATAATAATCTTTGCGTTTAGGACTTTTAGTAGTCTATAGCCTGTGTTTTTACTAATAACCCTAAGGTTTTTAATATTAGTATATAAAAGGTACTATAAGACTAAGAAAGACAAATATAATAGGAAGCTAAAGATAAACTGCCCTTAATTAATATAGAAAAATAGAGATTAAGTAAAAGGAAAAGTTATTAGATATTACTTATATCTTTATCTATATTATTATTTATTATTAGACATAAGGTTATACCACTATCTTTAACTATAAAGCTTAAAGCACTCTAACGTAGTAAGAAAGATTAAATAACTACTACTATAGGGAAGGCTCTTTAAGCATAGTAAGCAGTAATAAACACACTTTTTTAGGCAAATATTAGGGAATAGCTAAGATTACTAAGGATCTATAGAGTTATTAGATAAAAGTAAGAATATAACTATAAGACCTTACTTAGATAGGTAGAGAAAAGGATAATCTAATAGCCTCTTAGAGATATAGGTTAAGCTATAATAATTAATCTCCTTCTATTCCTTAGAGCATAGGGAGTAGTATAAAGAGAAACTATTATATACTTACTAATATTATTTACATACATATTTATAGTACTACCTAGTTTAGTGCCTTATAGAATATAAGCTAAGATTATTAAAGCTTATTAGTAAGAAAGGAAGCGCGCTTAAGGATTAATTAATTAGCGTAAGAACTATAAAAAGAGAGTAACTTAATAAGAAGCTAAGCAACCTGTAATCCGCACTCCCTTGCTAGCATTACTAATTATATAACCTTAAACGCTAAAGACACTAAAACTCTCTTAGGAGATAAGGAACTTAGGTCTCTAGCTAGGGAGGTGTTATATAGATTTTTTTTTTCTTTCTTTCTTTCTTTCCCTTTTCTTCCCTTTTTGCTTTCTTTCTCTTTCTTTTCTTTTACTTTTTTTCCTTTCTTCCTTCCTTATTTACCCCTCCCTTTTACTTAAATATACTAGATTAGATAATACTCTCCTTTGCTATTAGGTATTAGTTACTAACCACACTTAAAGGGCACTTTAGTTATTAGTGTGCATGCTTAGTTAGGGATAACTAGTGCATACCTAGGGAGGTGTTATATACTATAAGATACGCGCCTAGAAAACACGCGATTGTAATAATAAGCGCTAGGGATTATTAAGATAGATAATATAATAAGGAATAATAATATTAGTTATCTAAGTAAGGGGACTATTTAATCTATAAAGAGACTACCTATAGCTAGATTCTTTTAAAGGACACACGTTAAGATTCTTAATTCTACCCTTAAGTTTTATCAAGCTTTACTAAGAAGATACCTAAGATTATAATAAGATAAACTAAGATTATTTCCCCTTATTTATTTAAGATAGTACTTCTAATCTAATAAACTATTTAATCTAGAGTATCTCTATATAATAAGATATCTCTAGCCATTGTTATAATTAATATTGACAAGACAATTAACCTCTCTTGTTATGTGTAGGCTATAGCGCTACTTATAACCGTGGGCTAGCATTATGTCTTTTAGGGTGTTGTTTTCCGCTTAACAAAATAGTGCTAATATTCTTACCTTACTAATAGCCTATTACCCTAATAGGAAAGAGAGATTAACTTATTAAGGCTTTTAGGCTAAAATAAATAAAATTAGGTAATAGTATAAATAAGTAATAGCTAGATAGCTAAAGGTAAGTAATAATGCTTAAGGGTTTTAATCTCTAGCCTCCTATATTTTATATATATAACCTTTGCTTAAATACCCCCTTTACGCTTATATAACTAGCTTATAGTAACCTTATAGCTAGGGCACTATAAGTCCTAAGTAAGTCCTACTATATATAATGCTATTGCCTCTATTGCCTATGTCACTCCGTAGCCTCCACGACCCTGACAATTTGTCTAGTAACTATTAGTAGCAATAACCTTCTTAGCTAGGGCTTTGGCGAGAATGTGCGAAATAGGACATAGCCCTAGATATTCTTCCTCTATAAACAAAAACTAAGTAGGCTTAATCTCATTGTTATAACCCTTGTGAAATTGAAAAAGAATTTGCATAGTAAGCTTATCTTAACCACCCTTCTAATCCGGGTTTTATAGAATCTAGAGGTTAATATCTTCCTAATAAAGCACTTAAAGATATGGGTTGTTTTGTTCTTTTATATTATTATAAACCCAGTAGCGGCGTGTCTAACTAAGTTCGTTGATATTGATTTCTACATCTGTGTATGTATCTGATTTATTATCGTACTCCTTGATAATTGCTTCTTGGTTAGAAGGCTTATTGTACACTAATTCGTGCTTTTAGTAACTAGTTTATATGCAGATCTAATGAATAGCGATGTTGTTAATTCTGTTAAGACTAATGTGAAACCGTGAGGTATCCTTTGCCTACAAGAAGTATATATAATAGATAAAGAGATTAGGTCCTATAGTTAGCTTTACTTTAGGCTCTCTTCTAAGGCTAAATATTAGGGTAATCTCTGTGATAACTACTTTGTAGAGATACGTAATAAGCTCTAGCTCTAGCTCTCGCCCTTTGTACTTTTTAATGAGACCGCGGAGTTTTCTTGAATAAACTTAAATAGAGCTCTAAGTAGTAATTTGTGGTCCTTTTCTTTGCTTTAAAGTGCAAATAAGGTACTGTAAAAATGCTTCTATAAGGCCTCTATTTTTGAAAGTTATAGATTAGATTGCTTCTTTCTAATCCGTTACTTTGATTGTCTTGCAAAATGTTTTCCACCTACGTTTAATGCGTACTAGATTTGCTTTGTGGTTTATGGAGTAGTTTAGGGGGAGAGGTTATTGCGTATTGCTACGTTCCCAAATGTCTTGTAAGTTATTTGCGTCTATTGGCTTAGGCTTAGGCGTTTTATCTTCTTGAAGCCGTTTCTAATAGGCTTCGATTTTAGCACGACTAAAATCCATGGTTTAGTTTGGTAGGTTATTCTCTCTTAATGAAAAATGAAAGATTAGCGCATAAAGATAAAGTGTTGAGTACTTTATTCACTGTCACTGTGCGGTTTTTTTGTTGTTATGAGCAGAGAAGCACTTTTGTACTTGTTTTGCTCACAGGGGTTGTCGCTAGTGTCCCGGATCCCGTTTTCTGATTTCATAGCCGTCGGATTCCCCCACTGTTATACATGCTACAAGCGCGGGTATTTCTAACCAATCCTGGGCAGTATAAGCTGGGTGGGTGTTCTGACCATCCAAAAACCGATGCAAATTCATCAGAAAACGGATTCGCGGATTGCAACACATGCACTCTGGTTGTAATTGTCCGCAGACGATATGATTCGAACCTCTATATGATGCTCCTCGACCTGGCCAGGTAGGTTATGCGTAGCTCCGCACGGAAACCTTGGATGAGACACTCGCGGCTGTCTGAGACGGAACTATGCAGCTCGAAAGCTATCTTCCTTTTCTCCGACTGGATAAACCTCTAGCAGCGAGTAGAGCAGGACGTTGTAGGACTTGTACCGGTGAAGCGTTGTTAGTTGGCGGAGTCCTGGTTGGAACGATCGCGCCAGAATCAAGCTGATCGTCTTTTTAAGTGTCTCGCGGCAATAGCGCGACGTACCTTGGCGTCCCCATGTGAGCGGAAGTTCACATTGATCAAACTAAGAAATTCGTTGCGCATTTTCGATCCGCGCTCAAAGCAGCCGATCATGCAGCTGGTGACTGTAGTACTATTCGTCTTCTGCACGCCGCGCATGGCCATGCACAAATGTTTCGACTCCATGACAACAGCCACACCTTGGGGTTCAAGAATCTCGTAGACGACATCAGCCACAGACTTTGTGAGTCGCTCCTGAACCTGCAACCTGCGGCCGAACACTTCGGCGATGCGGGCTAGCTTCGAGAGTCCTATAACGTAATTGTTGGGTATATAACCGATGTGCATCATACCAGTAAAGGGAACCAGATGATGTTCACACAATGAGTAAATCTCAATGTCCTTGACAATGACCATTTCGTTATGGTGTTGGTGAAAAACCGCCCCATTGACGATATCTCAGACGTTCTGCTCATAGCCTTTTGTGAGACACATGATGGCTTTGGCGTACCGTTCAGGCGTCTCAAGTAGCCCCTCTCGATCTGGATCCTCCCCAACACACTCGAGCAAAGTCCGGACTGCTCCCTTGAGAAGCTCCAACCTTGCCGCTGACTCCTTGGCTTTTTCTCCGAGTCGATCACGCGTGCCCACGCTCGGTCGGCTGAGTCCATCGAAGTCGATGGCGGAGCTGTGAACTTCTGCCAAGGATTTCAGGTTGGTGGTGTTGTCTCTCGCACCCGTGCTGTCGCTATTAACACCTGGAAGCGCAGCCCACTTGTCATCTGCCCGACTCGCGCGGCGCTTCCTCTTTTTTTTTCGAGAGATGACCGCTGATTGTAATCTTAGCCTTGCCGAAGTTGCAGGCTCATATCCCGCCGGTTACCGGGCAAAGAACTGTCAAGAATTCAGAGGCTCGGCTCCGAAACAAGGCCAAGATGGTCGCGCCGACAAAAGTCGAACATATCCAGCAATGCGTTCAATGGGCCGTGAAGCACCGAGTTGGCCTCACTGTCCTTGGTGGGGGCCACAGCGGTCATTGTCTATGTCCCAACGTCGTAGCGGTTGACATGAGCGCCTTTGACCAGGTACATATTACCAATATCAGGGCAGAGGGAATGAAAACGAATGTCGGCGCCCTAGTTGTCGCCGGTGGCGGCTGCAAGACTGGAGACATAATCCGGGCGGCTATGGCAGTAGGGTTGACCATCCCCTTGGGGTCACGTAGTGTCGACTCCGGTCATGTGCTCTGTGTCGGATATGTACCAGAGCAACATCGTCCAATGGGTTCTGGGTCTACAACGTCGTCCGGGACTGGTTGCCCTTAAGTAGTGGAGCGTACGGTGCTGACCTTGGCCCAGACCCTAGAGACGCTGCGCTTGCGACTACAAGGAGCAACATTAGGCCGCATTAACGGCATACTTCCATGCTCTCAGGTACAGCAGAGGCCTTAGTTGCTAGAGGAACATTTTCTAGATGTGGTACGTGGTGCCACAGATGTCAATGTGTTATTTGTGACAGGAATGAGAGATGAGACGCCCGTTGCGGCTCTGTCTCATTTAGTGGCAGATAGCAGATTGCTCGAGGTTCACGTCAGGATCTCTCGTGAGATCAGAAAAGCCCGTGGTGGAGTAAACGTTGACCGACAGCCGAACGGAAAGGACGATGTAGTTAATGGCACGTCGAGCTCGCTGGATTTGGCCTATCAACCTAGCCTGCTGTTCAATAACGACGAGACGGGAACTCAGGCGGCTAGAATCTTTGCCGAAAAATGCCTTATGCCCTTTTTGAAAGAGGATCTTCAGCGTCTAGCGAGCATGATTCGTTCTGTCCACGACTTTCCACGCACAGGCATCGAGTTTCGCCATGTGCTCGACGTTGTCTAGTAGCGCGGGGCCTTACCATTATGCATGTCTCTGCTAAAAAGTCACTTCACAGGCGACTGGTTAAGAGTGGATGCTATTGTATGCTACGAAAGTGGTGGCTTTATTTTTGCGGCTGCGTTAGCCCTAGAAGTTAATGTCCCTCTGGCAATGATTCGTGAAGCCCGTAAGCTCGCACTATCCACTGTTTCCGTCACGAAGACTCCTTCACATATTTCATCCTCAGGGTCTATGAGGTTAAGTGAGAGGAGAATAGAAATAAACTGGAATATGATGCCCGTTAGCGCATCGGTGGTGGTTGTGGATGGTGTACTTGCCACGGGAAGGACACTTTGCGCTGTGTTAAAGCTGTTGAAGGAAGCGGGCATCGATGCTAGGAATATCAGTGTGGTGATTGTAGCTGAATTCCCTGTTCACCGGGGAAGGGCACTATTGCACCGTTGTGGTTTTGGTAGAGTTCGCGTGGAAAGTCTTTTAGTGTTTGATGGTGCTTAGGAATAGAGTGAAGAACGCTCACTCTCGGCATCCTGAACGCGCGCATGCTCAGAGGCAGTGTGACCTAGGAACCTGCAGAAACTAAATGGATGGCATTTACAATCCCGGCGAAGGCCATGGGACAGATTCATGAGATCTCAGTTTGGTAAGGGCAGATGATTTTATGAACGATGAGAAACTGAGAGAAACCAGATGTCTTGGTGAAAGAGGAGGACAGACAAGAAGCACCAATTACTTTTTCTGTCCTATGTTCCAGAAGTTTTATTTGAGAGTTTCACCACGGACCCATGTCTGGGTAGCTTTGTACCATATTTAGTATCAAGTCAGCTCTATCAAAGTCTTCGACATACAAACGCACTGCAAGGCCCAAAACCATCCAATATAAAATCTGCTTTTCGGATATACTTATACATGGCCTATCGTTATCCCTAACAATTCAACTCGTGAGGTTTGAAATGCAAATATGAGGGAAACGTGGGAGGAACTCCGAAAAAGGGATACCGGTGCTCCCGTTCCCTAGTCAGAGCGGAGCCATGGATCGTGAAGCAGCTCCCTTGCAGTCGGTCGTTTCTCAGGCTCCCAAGTAAGGACCCTTCGAAGAAAACTGATATAGCGAGAGCTATCCTCGAGCCGGTTCTCCAGGCGCTCTAAAGTCCGATTCTTCGGTATTGGTGCTAATCCTAGCCAGTTCCCTGCTGCAAGGTTAGCTTGTGGTACCCAGTTTCAGGTATTCCTAAAAAGGCTCACCTTGCTCATCCCAAAAGTCAGCAGCCCGCTCTGGATTTCGTTTCAAAAAGCTCAGTGGAGGCGGCCCTATCGCTGTAATGAATTCGGCGAGATGCGCAGCATCGTACATATCTCCATCTTCGTCTTCTGCTGTGAAAAGATGCTTTGGCCCCAGTAGATCCCACGCCTACGGCTCAGAACGTTAGACTAAGTGTTAAACAGTGGAGCATGAAATGCACGTACTGTCAGACCCACGCTCCATATATCAACGGCGTAGCTCCATTTTAAGCACATAATGACCTCAGGAGCACGATATTGGATAGGCATGATATCCCCAGCATGTGGACCGGGGCCAGAGCGTGCTTCGCCAAAGTCGGAGAGCAGCATGGGCCCAGGCTTCGGACGTATCAGTTGAGACAAGTAGATAACTCTTTCGTCTGTGACTTTCTTCCGAGAGACCGGAGATGTAAACTGCTGATCTTCGAGAGGGCGCAACGCGGAGTCATCGTTCAGGCCGAGAAGTAAGTTTCCGGGATGAACATCTTCGAGTGGTGAGCATAGGCTACTAAGCACTCCGGGGAGCGTGAGTGAAGGAATGGTTACCCGTGTGAACGATATGAGCCTCGCTGTGGAGGAGATCTAGGGCCTTGAGAAGTTCCTGTACAGCTCCCTTGACAAATGTCTCTCCGAACCCGCCGTCTTTTTGGAAGACGAGCTTCATATCTCGCAGACTCATTTGGGCGGGTTGGAAAGCAAGAACGACGTGTCTTCCGCAGGGACCATCGATCTCAAATGAATCAATCAGTTCTCGGATGTTGTTCTTGCCTGGATTTGCTGTCTTTGCAAGTATTGTGGCCATCTCTCTGTAGACGCCGTGCTCTCGCTGGACACGAGACGTGTGGACATAGAATTTGAGCGAGATATAACGATGATTCCTATGGTCATTTCTGTTAGGAGGCCCTCTTAATTGCTGAAGGAATGTATACATACTTGAGGTCCCGAGCCAACCAGATTGTGGACGAGCTCCCGAATCCTAACTTGGCAATGGTCTGATACTGGTCACGAATCACTTCTCCAAGACGCACTGGGTAAAAGCGGTCGGCCATATAATCTGGTAATTCTTCCTCCTCTACCTTGATATCTTGATCAATGAGTTTAAATCCTGTGGTAGGAAAAGACCGTGGCTTCTCAGGAGCGGCCTCCTCGCGGTTAGGACCTCGAAAAGGGACGGTGAGTTTTCTCCACGCTGACATTCTTCGAGACAGATTAATAGGCTGCAACCTGGCAGACTTGAACCAGTGACGGGTTGTCGCTATTATAGAGCAAGACGACCTAGGTAGACTGTCCAACGCCGCCATCGTAGAGACGTGCCCATCACTTTAAGCGCTAGGGCGGGAGACAGAAACCATTAGTAAAGGTGGAAATGGCCAAAGTTGGGGTTTGGAACGGGTTGCATGGTCATGTGACAGCACTACAAAACAGTGATAGGGCAAGCGCTATGTGCTAACTATGCGCGCGCTAAGCTATGCAATCACGCCACGTCCCCATGCGCTAACTACTAGCATCGCAAGGGTCTGGATCTAAATACCCCATTTTCAAAGCACCTGTATACGGCTAACATGAGGTGACTTCCGGCGGTTATTGTGATAATTCCACAAATTTGGCTTAAGGTCAGCGGTTACCTAATTAAAACAGTCTTCCTTCGGCGCTACAATGGAGTTAAAGATTACTTTTAGAACAAGCATAATATCAATTCCTTCGCAGCCGCTAATCGCGCGTGTTTGCGCGCGACCCCGACCCCCCCCTCCCCTAATAGGGCAGGGCTTATGGCCACGTGACCCACACGCAGCTCCCCCCTTTTATTCTCACGAGAGTGCCCTCTCTTTTAACCTCTCTTTTCCTTCAATAGCCTAAAATAAATAAGTAATTACATTGCATACTATCTATTCTCTGTCCCCGTCCCTATGTAAGATAGGGGTCCTAATATTAAGAGCCCTGTGACACTAACAGTTACGGTTTGTGAATATATAACTTGCCCTCTTGCCCTAAACTTTTAGACTTGTTTTGCATCACTAAGTTAGTCTTGACTAATTCTCTATTAACTCGCTTCTCGAATACTTGTTATCACTTAAGCTATGGCTAGTCAATCCCTACGCAGCTTCTCGACCTTAGCACGTCGTCGAATTCTTCAACTGCTAGGGAGAGTCTCACTTGAAGATGTGAAGAGAACTAATGGTTCAAGCGGTGAAACATGGGCTAATTCGGTCATGTCCACGGCTGAAGAAGTGGAGACTCAGGTGAGACGCCTTCAAGCATTGCCCTCTCAAAGGGTGCTAACTATAAGAACTGCAGTATCCTACTGTTACTAGCTACGAAATTCAGTAAGTGCACTAAGAAAGGAAGATTAACGCGTCCTAACCTTGCAAATATCTACTAAAGAGTTGCGTGTTAATTGCAGGGGTGCCAAAGCCCACAAATCGTCAAAAGATCCATCTGACCCAGATGATGTAATTACGCTTGCATTTTATACAGCTCAAGGCCAACGTTTGCTAAGTGGCCATGTCCACGAGGATGGTACCTTCAAATTGGCCGAGAGCCGCTTAGGAAAAGGAAAGGGCAAAGGAAAGGGGAATTAACAGCTAATAAGTTGTTTTTTAAGAGATTCCATCTAGTATTAGCTGTTCCGTTTGTAATCCTAGGAGCACAACTCACGATCTAGAACAAAGGATTAAAGAACACGACTTAATTAATTCGGGGATATTATAATATTATAGCTAGCTAGAAAACAAGAAAATTTCGTGGTAAGAAGTAAACTTGAGGTAAGCCTATGGAGAGGGTAGGTACCTTACACCTGCTACCACTCCCTCTATATTTACTTATATAATAATTGTCCTATTGAAAATGGAAGGGAATCTAGCTAGAGGGATAGGAAGACATCCCTAGTAGATTCTATTGCAGCGGCTTCTAGATTCACTATAATACGTTGTAATTCTTTAAGATAGAGACTATAGATAGTGTTATTGTTAAAATAATGCTATTTATAGCACTATTTTATAGGCCCACTAGTTGCCTTGTTGCGTTGTTGCAACGTTAGTTACGAGCGTTGCTTGCAGCGTTATTCTGTTGTGACCTGCGTTGTTCCACAACTAACCCGCGGGCTTATATAACTAAGCCAACTAGGTTACCCTATAGGGAAGCTAAAATCGACTGTAACTAGGCAACTAGTAGTCATATAAAAGGCTAACGTATACTGTTTAAATCCTTGAATTTTTCTGGATTTAATAGTATATTTTGTTAATAGGGTTATCTATTAAAAATGCTTAGTTAGACTACCTAGGTAGCTAGTTTGTATAGCTGTGAGTTGATTTTTTATTTTTCCTATATAAATGAGTTTTACGGAAAATAAAAAGTAGCTCCTAAGACCTCTCTAGTGACCTAGATCCTTTAATATAGTTAGTAGGTTTATAAGGGGACTAGAAATCCTCTTATTGCTTATTAGACTGTCTATACTAGCTAGGAATTAACTATTTTTAACTATTAAAGCTCTCTATCTTATAGAATACACTATAATCTAGTGAATCTAGAAGCCACCGCATTAGAATCTAGTAAGGAGGTCTTCCTATCCCTCTAGCTAGATTCCCTTCCTATTTTTAATAGGTTATAAGCCCGGAAGGCCTATAGATTACTACATTACTGCGTTATTTTACTGTGATTACTACTTAATTTTAGGTACTAGTTACCACCTACTATACCTATAGGCTCTTAAGATTACAAAGGAAACCACTAGAAGTTAAAGCTAAAGCTTTTTATTTACTAGCGCCACGCATTGTAATATTAGACCCTTAGTGTTAAAAATTAACTATAGCCGCACCTGTAACCACCACATTGTAACCGTAACTATCTAGTTATAACTATAACCTCTTTTTAGTGATTCTATTTACTACTATGACCGTTATATTTTATCTATAATAGTAGATACGCTATATCCTTCTAAAATTATTAGATATCTAGTATATTATATACTAGGCTTTTTAACCTATTATATTACGTTGCACGCACTATACATTACATTGCGTTACGTTGTGGCTTCTGTAATACCTATTATTTATAATTCCTTTACTTAGTGTTAAGAAAATTTTCTTAGAGACCCCTCTCCGCTATTTTTTTGCCCGCGCATACTAAAGACCCACTTTTTAGACCTAAGGGCTACCCTCTTAAACGGTCTTACCACATAATTTACATGCGTAACTAGATTGTAACACAAGCAATTTCTAGCGCGCGTTATTTGCAATAGGAATAAATTTAGAGCTTTTATATAGGGATTCTTTTCCTTTTTAGGGGATTTTTTTTTAAAGATAGCATTACTTAGTTATAAGGGTAAGGCCCTTGCCATAGGGTCTTCTAGCCCCCCTAGGGACCCTAGTAGGATAGATATAGAAGGTTAACTAGCTATTTAGGCTAGTGCTCTATAGCTATAGATGCAAAGCTAAATTAAATAATAAGGCAAGACCTTATCTAATTTTATTAGGCATAGCAAGGAAAATCGTATTAAAAACAAGGCTAGTATTAATAATCTTCTAGAGAAGTTAACGCAAACTATAACTATTATGCAAGGTCTTTAGGCTTCTAATAGACCTAAGGAAGAAAATACTAAGGTTCTAGAAGAAGACCTAGCTACTACTTCTATAAGTATACCTTCTAGTAACTTATAAGCTGCCTTTAATATAGGTGCTATAAAGGAACTAAATAAGAAGGTTTACTCTATTCTAGAGGGAGCTAAGCTAAAAGGCCCTGAAAACTATAATTAGTAGAAGTAAGCCCTAAGCATATAATTTAGAGCCCTAGGATTACCTAAATTTATAGATAATCTAAGCCTAGCAGGCTATCTAGCTAACTATAACTAAGCTATTCTTTTAATAATATTAAGAGATAGCTACTAACCTAGACTATAGGCTACTATATATTAGCAAAAATCCCCTAAAGAAGCCTATAAAGTCCTTATTAGGCAGTATTTGCAAAGTGCTAAAATCTAGCGTGGTACACTATACGCTAGCTACCACTCCCTAAACTTTTTAAGTTATAAGGGATCTTTAGAGGCTTTTAATACTAATTTTAATAATTTACTAGCTAGACTATAACTTTGTAGTGTAGAGATTGCCCCTATTAATTAAGTAAATCATTATATTAATGCATTAAAGCAGACCTTTCCTAGTTAGGCTAAGAGACAAAGATTTACTATTAGAGCTTCTAGGGCATAAGGACTGCCTATAAATACCCTAAATTTACAGTTCCTTATAGCAGACTTATTAGAAGAATAGAGGGATAAAACCTCCCCTATAGCTAAAGCCCTTAGTTATAAGGCTTCTAATAATAATAAGGGAAATTCTAAGGACTAGGAAAAGAAGTCTTCTAATCCTAACACTAAGAAGGACTCTAACGCTACTAAAGAGCAGGATAAGAAGGATTTAAACCCTTCTAAGGCCTCTAAAAAGAAGTAGAAGAAAAAAAAGAGTAGCAATAGGGAAAAACAGAAAGGAAAAGAAGCTGCTTTTGCTTTAGGCTATACCCTAGCCATAGGATATGTTAAAGAATTAGATTCTAATAAATCTAGCAGTAATAATAGTAGTGATTCTAATTCTAATTTAGATAGTTCTAGTGCCTCTACCACTAGTAACATAACTAGTAAGCCTACTTTTAGCTACTCTAACAATATAGTTAAAAACTCCCTTTTGTATAATATAGGTTTTTCCTATTATATTTGTAATAATAGGGCTTCTTTTAGGGACTTTAAACCTCTAAAGAAAGGTAAAACTAGCGCTATAATTATAGCAGGAGGACCTATTTTTCCTAAAGGAAAAGGCATAGCTGTTTTTAACGTTCTAGTTAAGAAAAATCCACTAGAATATAGGCCCTTAGCTCTGCTAGATGCTCTATATTTCCTAGGCATAGATACTAACCTAGTTAGTGGGTTATCTTACTATCTAAAAGGAGGTTATCTAGCTAAAGACTAGCTATTCCTAGCTGATAAAAGCCCCTATGGGTTACTAGAACCTACTAAACACGGCTTTTTCCTATAGATTAAGGGGCAACCTACTCCTATAATCTATAAGCATTTAACCTACCTCTCCTTTATAGGCTCTTAATATTGCAACTAATAACGGCAACGATAACTAAGAGCTTATAAGAACAAATTAGGGTTTTCCTACCCTATAGAGGTTTAAATTCTGTAACTAGCTTTTAATCCTAAGGAATATTAATAAATCAAAGAGCTAGAAGACAATGATAATTTAGCCCTATATCCCACTAAAGCTCCTCCTAGTTAGGCATCTTCTATAGGGGGTTTAGAAGGTCCATACCCTAATAACTTGGGTAATAATAGTGGCTATCTACTGCCCCTAGAGGCCTGTGATTCTTAAGAGGCCTAGTAACAGAGGGAGCTAGGGGATAATAGCCCTAAATCTAACCTAGATCCTAGTTACAAGAAGTTACTAGATCTAGCCCTTCTTTAGCACATCCAATTAGGCCATATAGGCCTCCCTTTACTAAAGAAGTCATTGAAATTAGCTAAAGGGATCCCTGATTTTTCCGCCATTAAAGAAAAGGATTTTAACTGCATAGCCTATATGCAATCTAAAGCTATTAGAAAACTAACTAAACGACCTATTTAGGACCCCCCTAGAGTTTTAGATATTTTAGAGGGAGATACGGTTAAAATTAAACCTATACCGCATAATAAGAAGGCCACAGTCCTTATCCTTATTAATTAAAAATCCTAGTATAAATAGTGCTTTTTATTAGCTAATAAAGAAGGTTTAACCCTTTCTTTAGCTATTAAGGGCTTCTTTAGGGCCCTAAAAAATCAATATAACGCGTATCCTAGGCACCTTCACTTTGACAGAGGTACTGAAATTAACAATAAACTTTAGTTATAGTTATCTTCTAAGGGAATTTGCTTTAGCACCTCTTACCCCTATATTCACAAACAGAATAGGCTAGTTAAGAGGGCTATTAGGGTTATCCTTAACTAGCTTAGGGCTACACTTTAGTGGTCTAAGCTACCCTTATATCTATAGTCTTATATCCTTCTAGCTATAGTGGAATTAGTTAATATTATAGCTAATATAACTAAACCTTTAACCCCTAAGCAGCTATTTCTAGCTGATTTAGAGCCTAAGACTTCCTATAAGCCTAACTTTTTGAAAATTAGGGCTATAGGGTCTTATTATAAGGTCCTAATACCTCTAGAGCAAAGATCTAAGCTTTAAAAGCTAGCCCCTAGGACTATTCCTAGTTAGTTACTAGCTACTCTAGGTTCTACTATTTATCTTGTTTATATTCCCTCTAAAAGGTTAGTTATAAAGACTAGCTTTGTTAAAATTATAGAGGATATAGGCTCTGTAAGGTCCCCTAAGCCTTTAGGGACTAATCCTTTAGAGGGAGAAGCTAATATCTTATAAGATAATCTAGAAGTTTAGGATAGTTACCTAAAGCCTCCTAAAAGCTTAGCGCCTGCAGCGCCCGCAGCGCCTATACTAATAGCCCCTAGGGCGACTAATATAGCGCCTATAACAGCGCCTGCAATGCCTCTAGCGCTACCCCTAGAGAGCCCTAGCTCTGGCGCCCCTAATAAGGGTGCTATTAAAAAACTGTTTTTAGATTTAGATTCTTTAATTAATTCTAATTCTATGGATATTAATGATTTTAATATATCTTTATACGTTAAGGAGATATGCTTTAAGGCATAATAAAGGGCTAAATCATTTACTAATAACGATTTAGATACCCCTAAGACCTAGAAATAAGCTCTAAAAAGTAAGGATAGTTGAAAATGGATAGACGTAACTTTTAATGAATTTAAATAGCTTCTAGCTGCTAGAACCTTTAAATTTATAGGGATAGACTAAATTCCTAAGGGCTAGAGGGTTCTAAAGAATAGGCTTGTTTATAAGCTTAAAAAGGATAAAGAAAATAATTCTCTAAAGTATAAGGCCTAACTCATTGCTAAAGGGTTTATGTAGATAGAAGGTTAAGATTATATCGAAACCTACGCTACAACTAGCATTCCCCCTAGTTAGCGGATTTTACTAGCCCTAGCGGCTTGTAATAACTAGGAAGTTAAACAGGTTGATTTTATAGGGGCCTTTCTAAATAGTCCACTAAAGGAAGCTATCTATATGCAAATTCCTAATGGATTTACTGAATTTGCTAAGTCTACACCTAAAGTAGCTAAGTTACTTAAGAAGTATAGCTATAAACCCTCTTAAAAGCAGGTTATCTTCCTATAAAAAGCTTTATATAGATTAAAACAAAGCTCTAGAGAGTGGCAATAGGTTTTAAAGGACCTTCTTTAGAAGCTAGGCTTTTAACCCCTTATATCTAACCTAGCTGTCTTCTTTAACCTAACTATATCTATATATATAGCGACTTATATAGATAACTGCCTTCTAATAGGACTAGATCTAGCTTATATTAATAGGCTAAAGAAGCTACTTTATAGAGCTTATCCTATAGAAGACTGTGGGCTAGCTAAATTTTTCCTAGGCGTTTAAATCACTAGAAATCAAAAGAAAGGGACCCTAACTATCCACTAGTCCTAGTATATTTCTAAAGCCCTAGAAAGATTTAACATGAAAGATGCTAGACCTATTAAAATTCCTCTATAACTAGGAATTATAAAACAGGTAGACTACCTAACTAAACCTCTTTCCCCCCTTAATCACAAGCTATATTAGAGTATTATAGGGACTATTATATACCTAATGCTTCTTATAAGACCTAATATTGCCTTTCTAGTTTAGTGGCTTTCTATAGCGCTAGCTAAGCCGTTTATAAAGCATCTTAATGCTTCTAAATATCTGCTTAGGTACCTTTTAGGCTCTATAGGTTATTCTATAACTTATAGAAGGTCTAAATCCGCTATTACAGCTTCTGCAACCCTTATTGGCTTCTGTAATAGCGACTTTGCGGGTGATAAGTCCTCTAAATTAACCTATGCTTATCTCTATAAGCTAGCTAAAGGACCTATTAGCTAGAAATCAAAGAAAGTAACTATAATAGCTTTATTCACATTAGAGGCTAAATCTAATGCCTTATATAAAGCTATTAGGGAGCTAGAGTGGCTTTATAGTCTCTTTAAAGAGATAAAGCTACCTATAGCACCTCTAGTACTAATTTTTAGTAATAACTAAGGCGCTATTACAACCGCTAATAACCCTGCTCTTTATAGTAGAACAAAGCATACCCTGCTAAAATTTAACTATACTAGAGAAAAGGTATAGAAGGGTATAGCTAAGGTTATTTACATTAACACTAAAGAGATGCCTGCAGATAGTTTAACTAAGCCCCTGCCCTATGATAAATTTTAACAATTTATCTAACTATTAGGTCTTATAAATACAAAGGCCTAGTTTAAAACCAACTAAAAAGTCGAAAAACCCGAAAAATTAACAAAAACACTGGAATTACGCCTAAAAGTTATTGATTTTACTGTTTTTAGTCTAAAAGTTATTAGATTTATTATTAAATTTATAGTTAACTTAGATATCTATTAAAGAGCTAAGTCTAGGTATTGAATTAGTTACCTTATACTTTTCTAGAGGGAGTGTTAAAATAATGCTATTTATAGCACTATTTTACAGGCCTACTAGTTGCCTTGTTGCGTTATTGCAACGTTAGTTACGAGCGTTGCTTGCAGCGTCTGTTATGACTTGCGTTCCCATAACTAACCCACGGGCTTGTATGACTAAGCCAACTAGGTTACCCTATAGGGAAGCTAAAATCGACTGTAACTAGATAACTAGTAGTTGTATAAAAGGCTAACGTATACTGTTCGAATCCTTGAATTTTTCTGGATTTAATGGTATATTTTATTAATAGGATTGTATACTAAAGTGCTTAGTTAGGCCACCTAGGTAGCTAGTTTGTATAGCCATGAGTTGATTTTTTATTTTTCCTATATAAATGAGTTTTACGGAAAATAAAAAGTAGCTCCTAAGACCTCTCTAGTGACCTAGATCCTTTGATACGGTTAGTAAGTCTATGAGGGGACTAGAAATCCTCTCATTGCTTGTTAGACTGTCCGTACTATCTAGGAATTAACTATATTTAACTATCAAAGCTCTCTATCTTAAAGAATAAGCTATAATCTAGTGAATCTAGAAGCCGCCGCATTAGAATCTAGCAGGGAGGTCTTCCTATCCCTCTAGCTAGATTCCCTTCCCATTTTTAATAATATCCCCCTATTTTAACTTAAACCTATCTAGTGCCTTTATATCTAAAACGCTTTCTAATAGTTCCTATATTAGCTATATATAACCTTTTTATTTCACTAATATATTATAATTTAACCCCTAACCTTATGTATTTTTAGCTATAAGAATCTCCTTAACCTAGTACTTAGCAAGGTTATTATTAGTGTCTATTATAATTAGCTCTAAGGGTAAGCGTTTATTAGCTAACTTTTAGCTTAGTAATAGATTATTTACTACCCTCTATATTAAGTTAATATAAAATATAGGGTATATCCCTCTTAGTATATCTAATTTAACTATTAGTAGTATTAAAACCTTAAGTACCTTATACTTTACTATTACCTAATCTAGTTTCTTATATAGGTAGTTTATTGTAATATTTTAAAGACTTAGCTATATATAGTCTTTTACTTAAAACTATTTCGCTAGCCTATGCTTACTATTTATATTCTCCTACTACTATTATTAAATAAAAGCTATAGTAGCCTATATTAGGTTTATACTATCTTTTAAATATTTTAAAAATACCTAGGCCCTCCCCTTTACTAAAGTTACTAAGGTGCTTATATATAACACTTCCTTAATAGTTAGTATATTAAACCTATATAGTGCTATGTTTATGCTTACTTCTATTACTAATAAATCCCTATTATTTAACGCTAGTTAATAAGCTAGTAAATAGTCTAGCTAGTTAAACTAAAAAAAGGATAGTAATACCTATAAAACTATAAGCACCTCCTAGTTAGCTTATTTTATTTCGCTATTAGTTTAGGGATAATATAATATTAATAGGAGTTATTTTATACTTACCTTCTAGTAAAGCTCTATCTAGAAGCTACTTAACTAGTCTAATCCTTTATTTATAATAATTTAATTTAGGAAACTATAGAAACGCTACTAAGAGTGTTTAAACTATTTTACACACGCTTTAGCCCCTATTAATATTATAGCTTTAAGCTATATATATTTAGAGAGTTAGTTTATAATAACTATAAGGAACTATAGGTTATTTAGCTTCTCCACTAGTAGGTTAGTTATAAAGTCTATTAAGATTTATAACTAATATCTATTAGGTAATAGTATTAGTTTTAATAAGCCTTACCTTAGCTAGTGGCCCTTTATCCCCTATAGTAGTAATAGTTATAGACTACTTACGCTATATCCTATAATATACTATTCTAATAAAAGTCCTTATAAAGCGCCTTAAAAGTGGTGTTTTACCCTAGATAACCTAGTAAGGGAGAGTTATAGGCCTATTAAATAAGGGTTATAGTTAAAGGCTCTTACTTTAGGACTTATATCTAGCCCTAAAATTAAAGCACTTCTCCTACACTAATCTAGCAGTCTATAATCTATTCTCTTATGCTTACTACTTTTAGGAACTTTTATTCTCCTAACTTTACTATATTTAGCTATACCCTATATATTTTATCTTAAACTATAGCTTAGTCCTAAAGTAACTATAGGTAAGTATTTATAAATATTACTACGCCCTTAGGCAAGTCTACGTTATAACTAGGATCCTCCCCTATCTATATGCTTTTCACTACCTTAACTAGTTATATACTTATACTTAATATCCCCCTCTTAAAGGTATAACCTATTAGTATTAAAGCTAATTATACTATTAATACTATTAGTTTACTTACTTATAGATCTTCTTAATATTATCTTAATAGTATATTTAGTTATCCTACTTATATGCTAAGTCTATAATATAAATAGAAGTTAAAGAGTGTAAGAGTCTTTGCTTATTTTAGCCTAGCGTTCTAACATCTCCCTTAGTGTAGTAAAGTACTCTAGGTTCTTATAGTCTATTAGGATTATAAATAATTTACTAACACTCTATAGCTTTACTAACTACGCTTTAAGGTAAGAGATAATTACTAGTAACTTCTTATTATAGATTATATAGTTCCTTTTTACTAGCTATAAGCAAGCTAAGTAATATGCTACTAGATATAATATGCTACTATTACTAGCCTATAAGAGATAACTACCTAATGCTATCCTAGAGTAGTTTACCTTAACTACTATATCTTTCTTAGGATCCTATTATATAAGGATAGGATATAATATAAAAGCTAGCTTTAAAGCTTTAAACGCTTTTTCACACTCCTCTATTTAATAGAATAGTATACCCTTCTTTATTAAGTCTAATAGGGGTCCTATAACTTCTAAAAATTAGGATATAAAGTTATAATAGAAGTTAGTAAAGCCTAGAAACCTATATACTCCCTATATCCTTATTAGTGCCTCCTAGTCCTTAATTACTATAATCTTCTTAGGGTCTAGACAAATTTCTTTTCCTATGTGAATAATAAACCTAAGATATTTAACTTCTTTTATTATAAACATATACTTCTTAATATCTAGGTTTAA
Organism: Epichloe amarillans; assembly: GCA_024072835.1. Taxonomy (NCBI): domain Eukaryota; kingdom Fungi; phylum Ascomycota; class Sordariomycetes; order Hypocreales; family Clavicipitaceae; genus Epichloe; species Epichloe amarillans. The sequence goes on from CP099639.1 coordinate 2,561,068, forward strand.
GCTAGCCTAACATAGCCTAGCTAGCACCCCCTAGACTTTCTCTATATAGTCTCTTTATAAACCCCCTAAGTAAACTAATATATTATTAAGATATACTATTATATAGTCTTTAAGAATCCCACTAAGTGCCCTATTAATATACCTCTAAAAGGTTATAAGGGCGCTTACTAAACTAAATAGGCAAATAAGCCACTTAAATAATCTAAATTATATACAAAATGCTATCTAGTGTTTCTCACCTTTTGTAATTTATATATAGTAAAACGCTACTCTTATATTTAGCTTAGTAAACTACTTTACCTCTAATAATAACTATAATGTTTCCTTAACTAGTAGTAAGGGGTAATAGTCCTATTTTATAATCTTATTTAATATATAATAGTCTATATAAAACCTCTATCTACCCCCTAGCTTTTTAACTAATAGTACTAGTGCTACTACTAATAATAAACTTACCTAAATCTAACCCTTATTTATAAGGTTAGTAACTTACTTCCTAATCTTAAGTAAGTGTTAGTAAGGCATGCTATATAATAGTACCTATAGTAAGTCTAGTATATTCCCTTTTATATCCTTCTTAAGACAAATATAGTAATCTAACTTCCCCTAATATAAGGGTAAAACATTTGCCTTACTCTCTAGGAATAAGTCTTTAAAGTCCTATAATATTTCTAGTAAGGAAGCTAAGAGCTTCTATTCTAACGCCTCTAGTGTTATATTAATCTGCAAGATAGACGTTATTTCTCGCAGACTTATAGCTAAAAGCTAGATATATTACTTCTATTGCTTCGCCTTATATACTATCCCCGCAAACGTTAATCTAAGGTGTTAAAATAATGCTATTTATAGCACTATTTTATAGGCCCACTAGTTGCCTTGTTGCGTTGTTGCAACGTTAGTTACGAGCGTTGCTTGCAGCGTTATTCTGTTGTGACCTGCGTTGTTCCACAACCAACCCACGGGCTTGTATGACTAAGCCGACTAGGTTACCCTATAGGGAAGCTGAAATCGACTGTAACTAGGCAACTAGTAGTCGTATAAAAGGCTAACGTATACTGTTCGAATCCTTGAATTTTTCTGGATTTAATGGTATATTTTGTTAATAGGGTTGTCTATTAAAAATGCTTAGTTAGTGCACCTGGGCAGCTAGTTTATATGGCCGTGAGTCGATTTTTTATTTTTCCCATACAAATAGGTTTTGCGGAAAATAAAAAGTAGCTCCTAAGACCTCTCTAGCGGTCTAGATCCTCTGATACGGTCGGTAGGTCTATGAGGGGACTAGAAATCCTCTCATTGCTCGTCAGACTGTCCGTACTAGCTAGGAATCAACTATATTCAACTATCAAAGCTCTCTATCTTGCAGAATACGTTATAATCTAGTGAATCTAGAAGCCGCCGCATTAGAATCTAGTAGGGAGGTCTTCCTATCCCTCTAGCTAGATTCCCTTCCAATCTTCAATAGGTTATGAGCCCGGAAGGCCTATAGATTACTACATTACTGCGTTATTCTACTGCGATTACTGCTTGATTTTAGGTACAGTTACTACCTACTATACCTGTGGGCTCTTAAGATTACAAAGGAAACCACTAGAATTTGAAGCTCTTCATTTACTAGCGCCACGCATTGTAACATCAGACCTTTGGTGTTGAAAATCAACTACAGCCGCAACCCGCAACCACCACATTGCAACCCGTATCTATCTAGTTACAACCACAACCTCTTGTGATTCTATTCACTACTGCGACTGTTATATTTGATATTATCTATAATAGTAGATACGCTGCATCCTTCTGAAATCATTGGACATCTAGTATATTATATACTAGGCTTTTTGACCTATTACATTACGTTGCACGCACTATACATTACGTTGCGTTGCGTTGTGGCTTCTGTAATACCTATTATCTACGATTCCTATCCTTGGTGTTGAGAAATTTTCTCGGAGATTCTTCTCCGCCATTTTTCTGCCCGCGCATACCGAAGACCCACTTTTTAGACCTAAGGGCTGCCCTCTCAAACGGCCCCGCCACACATTTTACGTACGCGACTAGATTGCAACACAAGCAATTTCTAGCGCGCGTTATTTGCAACAGGAACAAATTTGGAGCTTCTGCACGGGGATTCTTTTCCTTTTTTAGGGGATTTTTAGGAAGATAGCACCACCTAGTTATAAGGGTAAGGTCCCTATGGGGTCTTCTAGCCCCCCTGGGGACCCTAGTAGGATGGATATAGAAGGTCAACCGGCTGTTCAGGCCAGTGCCCTACAGCTACAGATGCAGGGCCAAATTGAACAACAAGGCAAGACCTTAACTGATTTTATCAGGCATAGCGAGGAAAATCGTATTAAAAACGAGGCTAGCATTAATGATCTTCTAGAGAAGTTAACGCAAACCATGACTGTTATGCAAGGTCTTTAGGCTTCTAATAGACCTAAGGAAGAAAATACTAAGGTTCTAGAAGAAGACCTGACAGCTACTACTTCTGCGAGCGTACCTTCTAGTAACTTACAAGCTGCCTTTAATACAGGTGCTATAAAGGAACTAAATAAGAAGGTTCACTCTATTCCAGAGGGAGCTAAGCTAAAAGGCCCTAAAAACTATGATCAGTGGAAGCAAGCCCTGAGCATACAATTTAGAGCCCTAGGATTACCTGAATTTATAGATAATCCAAGCCTAGCAGGCCATCTAGCTGACTGTGACCAAGCTATTCTTTTAATGATATTAAGAGATAGCTGCCAACCTGGACCACAGGCTGCTATATGTTAGCAAAAATCCCCCGAAGAAGCCTATAAAGTCCTTATTAGGCAGTATTCGCAGAGTGCTGAAATCCAGCGTGGTACACTATATGCTAGCTACCACTCCCTAAACTTTTCAAGTTATAAGGGATCTTTAGAGGCTTTTAATGCTAATTTTAATAATTTACTAGCTAGACTACAACTTTGTAGTGTAGAGATCGCCCCTATTGATCAAGTAAATCATTATATTAATGCATTAAAGCAGACCTTCCCTAGTTAGGCTAAGAGACAAAGATTTACTATCAGAGCTTCTAGGGCACAAGGACTGCCTGTAAATACCCTAAATTTACAGTTCCTTATGGCGGACTTATTAGAAGAACAGAGGGACAAAACCTCCCCTATAGCTAAAGCCCTTAGTTATAAGGCTTCTAATAATAAGGGAAATTCTAAGGATCAGGAGAAGAAATCAACTAATCCTACCCCTAAGAAGGACTCTAACGCCACTAAAGAGCAGGATAAGAAGGATTCAAACCCTTCTAAGGCCTCTAAAAAGAAGAAGAAGAAGAGTAGCAACGGGGAAAAACAGAAAGGAAAAGAAGCTGCTTTTGCTTTAGGCTATACCCTAGCCACGGGATACGTTAAAGAATTAGATTCTGATGAATCTAGCAGTGATGATAGTAGTGATTCTGAGTCTGACTCGGATACCTCTAGTACCACTAGTAACACTACTAGCAAGCCTACTTTTAGCTACTCTAACGATGTGGTTAAAAACTCCCTTTTGTATGATACGGGTTCTTCCTGTCACATTTGTAATAATAGGGCTTCCTTTAGGGACTTCAAACCTCTAAAGAAAGGTGAAACCGGCGCTATAATTACAGCAGGAGGACCTATTTATCCTAAAGGAAGAGGCACAGCTGTCTTCAATGTTCTAGTCAAGAAAAATCCACCAGAATATAGGCCTTTAGCTCTGCTAGATGCCCTATATTTCCCGGGCATAGATACCAACCTAGTTAGTGGGTTATCTCACTATCTAAAGGGAGGTTATCTAGCTAAAGATCAGCTATTCCTAGCCGATAAAAGCCCCTGTGGGTTATTAGAACCTGCTAAACACGGCTTTTTTCTACAGATTAAGGGGCAACCCACGCCTACAATCTGTAAGCATTCAACCCACCTCTCCTTTATAGGCTCTCGATATTGCAACCAACAACGACAACCAAGAGCTCATAAAAACAAATCAGGGTTTTCCTACCCTATAGAGGTTCAAATTCCGCAACCAGCTTTTAATCCCGAGGAATATCAACAAATCGAAGAGCTAGAAGACAATAATGATTTAGCCCTATGTCCCACCGAAGCTCCTCCTAGTCAGGCATCTTCTACAGGGGGTTTAGAAGGTCCATACCCTAATGACTTAGGTGACAATAGTGGCCGTCTACTGCCCCCAGAGGCCTGTGATTCTCAAGAGGCCTGGCAACAGAGGGAGCTAGGGGATAATAGCCCTAAATCTAACCTAGATCCTAGTTACAAGAAGCTACTAGATCTAGCCCTTCTTTGGCACATTCGATTAGGCCATATAGGCCTCCCTTTACTAAAGAAATCATCTTAGGGTTAGGGTTAGGGTTAGGGTTAGGGTTAGGGTTAGGGTTAGGGTTAGGGTTAGGGTTAGGGTTAGGGTTTAGGGTTAGGGTTAGGGTTAGGGTTAGGGTAAGGGTTA